>OV121086.1:42662020-44004155 GCA_921293015.1 Phorcus lineatus
AAATGTTTTTATGGAGCATTTTTTTAAAAACCAATCTTTTTCAATTAAGGTTAATTGTTGAGACTGAATCATATTTCGACAATGAATAAATTTTAACCATTTAATTTATACATTATTATCAGCGTTATTCCCAGAGGATGTCTTTGAAGTTTGAGATTAAGTTATGTCTCAACTCTCAGGCTACTGAAATTATTAATGCCAAACCATTTGAGGTCAGTTTTACAAAAGGGGCAATTCAGGATTGTCAACTGGCAAAGGTTACATTCTTGTTCCTGCATGTAAAGAGTTAATTTTGATAGAAATTAAGACATCCTTAGCTTTACTAACATTCCAACAGTTCAGAATTGGCAAAGACAACCCCGTCAAGGAATCAACTAAGGATCAGGTCTTGGCATGTAGATTTGTCTTCATAAGAACCTGTTGACACTGTTCAGGGTGTATGTAAGTGTTTATGTATGTATGAGTATGCATGTTTGTCTGATGGTGGACCATATCGGATGTCACATGACCACATTATCGAGGTCAGCGTCAGGCTGGCTTCCTGTGCAAAATGATTGACACCCTTCCAGCGTTCTGCAGCGATGATGGATTGGCTGTGGACTCAATCATTCATCTGTGCCCAATAACCTCCATTATCCAAGCGTAGTCGTCATAATTACATACATTCATATCAATCATCAATATTACGTAGACAAACATGTAATCAACGAGCCTTGATTATGAATGTTGTTCAGTGATCTTTTTTTGCCATAGAGGTAATTCTTTCCGAACTGAATCATGACTAGCTTGGAGGAAGATATCATTTCTCAACACTTTAAAAGTGAAATGAAATGAGGACGGACAGGTTTTGGTTTTCCATGATAAACATTTAGTCATTAATTATGATTCAGAAAATGAACCAAAAAGGTTATTTGTCTGTGATTGCGATTTTTTCATGCAAATTTCAAGCAATGAATATCATTATCCACTGTCTGAATCTTTCATTGCTTATATTAACCCTTCGCATGCTGGTCCCTGAATTACCTGGCCTGGGTTTAGCTTGGAGCTGTATCAACATTATTCCCTTTGTTAGCTGAAATTAATTGTGGTTCCTATGAATAAGTCACTCCAATAGTTTGATGATTGAATTCTTAATGATCTCAAAAACCAGATCAACATGATTTATTTGTTCTATTACGTTGAAGACATCCAGATTAATATCCCGAGATTAGTCCACAATGATAACCATTGATCCTAATGAATCAGATTTATTTACATCATACCTTCGGCAGAAATTATTACCGTTCCCACAACAAAACTTAATACAATAGTTGCTTTATGGCCTATCTAGATTTGATTTATGGCCTATTGGAAAGGTACTCTGGTAGTTATGATTTATAACCCCGACAACCATGTGGTAACTGACCGGTGTTGTACAGTAGAATCTGTTGTTTGTGATCTACACCAACAAAAGTAACCTAAAAAGAATTCTGAAATGTTACACATGGAGATTCATATTCATTTGTAATATGAAAATTAATACAAAAATAATAGATATTAAAGGGTAATTTAGGCTTGCCAATGTTATCTAGCCTTGATAAAGGTCCTGTTTTTGTATCCTATTGATTGCAGACTTGAAATGTTTTGGGTGATCGTTATATGTGAAGAGTATTTATCAGAGTTGGCAATTTTTTAAGAGAATAAATCCCCTAGTGGAATGTCTGGTTTAAGAATCTAATGGTTAACTGTGCTTCCCCTGAGCAAAGTTTTCATGAGAGCCATCTATATGGGTTTCGGTGCAATGCTTCACTGAATTTCAGCGCAGTGCCACCCATGGCTTGCTAGCTACAGTCTATGCTTGCAGGTTTTACCACAATGCATTGACACAATAGTGTTGCAGGCTTTCGCTCTTGCAATCATACAAGCAGCCGCGATAAGTGAAATACTCTTGGCGTTGAAACCTCAAATCACCTTACCTCATGAGAGCTGTCGGAGCTCATTATATGTTTCATCATTTAGGAGACACTTCTTCATTTATTAGATGCTTCATCATTTATGAAGCACTTCATCATTCTTCTATGTCATATGATCAATTTACTGGTTAGGAATAAGTACTGTTAAGTGTTGTTTTTTGGAATTATAGATATTTTGTAGTGTTGAAAGTCTCATATTCACAAAGCAAAAACTAGATTTTATTTCAGAACTTTGTTTGATTAAGGTATAACTAACTATTTCATGATAAATGTCTTGTGAAAACAATTGAAAGGTTTTGATTTCCATTTCTACTCGGAAATCTAAACTTTTCTTAATATTTTCTGACAGAAATGGTCAATTGACGTTCGTTAAAAATGAAGCCATTTCATTGAGAAATACAATTTCAATACTTGAAACATACAGATGGATAAGATTTGACATAGTTTTAAAAATGCACTTTTGATTATGCCATGATAACATTTCTTAAGAATTTCCAAATGTGAATAATAAGATATAATGTAGAAATTTGTGAAGTCAGTCAGTGTTCTTATTGTTTAGAAAATAAGTTTTGAAACAACATTACATTCAGTAAGGTGTTGAGTGCGGTGTAGACTTACAGTCTGAATGAGTCTAATCCCTGTTAATTTCACAGCAGTACTCTGTATGGTCCTAAAGGCATTGTCGGTTTCTCTGATAAATTATTCCAGCCTCTTAAACTGAAATTCTTGTGATAATGTCAACCCACATGTGTCAGTTAATCCTTGCTGGTTCCACTACATTATATGGTTACCATAAGGGTTTTGCAGGCTTTTCTCCACTCTCCATTGTTCATGGTTTCTGCTTGTTCCACCTCACAATACATAAGAATATTAATGAGAATTGTGTTCTTCAATATCAGAATCAATTACACTTGTAAGCAATCTTTGTGCCAGCTGTTACAGATGCTCGTTTTGACAGATGATGTGTGTCAAAGAGATGACATGTTCGTAATGTTTCTATAAATGTTGATATGGTTGAGAAAATTAGCTCTTTCTGTCATCTGTCAATAATGTTGTGAAGAGATCATATTGCCCTGTGTGCCAGCTGGTGTGGCCTAATAATAAAATGAATTGAATTGACTTATGTGTGTTTCATCACTGGTATACAAAAGAAGATTTTGAATCAAAAGGAAGTGAGTGCTAATTTTCTGTTTATGTTTAAGTGGGTGGGCGGACTACTGAGGCCAATGTCACAAATGTTTTTGTTATGAAAAAATGTTGACCCCCCTCTCTTGATTTATCGTTTTTCTAATTGATAACTAGAAACCTAAGCTAAGTGTCAGTTATCAACCATCCCTCTTTCCCCCCTCATCTCTTGAATAAATCACTTCATCTGTTGTCAGTAACCTAACTGGTACCAAGTCTAGATGGGTTTTTCTTAGGATCAGTGACCTATAAGCTGAGTACCAGCTAATGTGAATATCATTCAAGGGACAGCATTCACACACATGTGGGGTGAACACTGATAGACATACATAACACTCAAGTGATGGCAGTTAGCCAGGCCCACACAATGCACTATTATATTCTCATTTGGTACTTTTTCTGCCATGTGGCTTAGAATTATGATAACCTCCCTTTTATATCGCTGAGTATCATCTGCTGGATTATATTTGACAACTGTTGTCCTTTGTTTGAGTTGTGGAAAATCTTTTGAGTCTATACAGTTTTTGTAACAGATAAGGTTATTTTTATGTACTCCTTTTTTTTCTGATCACCAAACAAATAAGTGTGCTTCTTGCATTTTGATGTTTAAAAAGTCAAAAGTAGCATCAAATAAATTTTAGATAATAACCAAATATTGAATCTCATTTTTTAAAACAAATCCCTTTTTAATTAAGTGGTTGGTTCTTGCTCTGTTACTTCGTTTGGACTATAACAAATTTTAAATCTGGTTTTTGTAACCCTTTACTTTAAGACTTTTAGCCACTTGGGAATTTTGTTGTTTTATTCATGGAAATGACTATCTTTGGAACAGTCACCATGATATATCTTTTACAGAAAATACTCAACATAATGGGTCGAGTTATAAAATCAATAATCTTCATTTGTGTTTATCTTATAGTATTAAAACAACCCTTTTCAGTATGTGACATAATTTTTTCAGTTGAAAAATCATTCTTAAAGATTTGTCTATATTTTGTTTGGAAAAAGATATCACAATAAAGTCATGATCTTGAATTCTAACAAAACATTATTGTCTTGTATGTCATCTAATGTTATCAGCATCAATATGTATAGCAACATGTTGATATATTTCTTGATTCATCATCTCCATGGCAACAAGTGAAACAATAGCTCAGGAATATAAGAAGTAATAGTGGGTGCTTTCATGTTATTGTCTTAAATTTCTTTTAGAGTTTTTATCATGATATTGATTAAAACTTAACATTGATACTCTAAGGAAAGACTTTTATAAGATCATAAGCTTTGTTCCTTAGCAGCCTGTCTTTGCATGTATTTCGATTTGGCAAAGCTTTTTTATAATTTAATTTTGATGGCAAAGATATTGATTTTTTAATATGTGTGATTGCAGCATCATTGATTTTATTTTGTATTTTTACAATTTGCAGATGTTTGACAGTAATTTCTAAATTGCGATTTTCAATGTCTTCAAATAAGTTTCAAATTTCACCTATTTGAATTGCAAGTTTCAAAATAAAGAAGTATGATCAAAAATGGCAAAATAAAATAGTTTTGTTCTAGAGTTTCATTTTCATTTGTGTAAATCTTGTTTTTAGTTTCTTTTTAAAATTGCAATAAAAAATCTTGTCATTTATTACAAATATGACAATGTTTTGTAGCAAACATTCAGCTGAACCTAATTTTTTGTGTGCACTCCTTTACTCATATACGTTGTTAATCAATTTCCCCATGTGATAGCAGCTGAATTTAGCTTATGTAGTCCATTATGATGTCAGGTCACTGAGTTCAGGGTGTCATTGTCAGGAGAGAAATTGTATGTTGTCTTCAAATCATCCAGGTGTAACTCGCTGCAATTATTATTAAATAGTAGATAGGATGGTCTCAAATCATACCTTGTGAACTGGTTTTGTTGTCCAATATTTGTTGTACATATGACACGATATTGAGAATCAATGATATCAAATTGGCATCTGTAACAAATGAAATTTCCATGAAAAACAAAATTTGCTAATGGAAGTGCAAACCCCATATTCTAGATTGCTGTCTCCCCTTGTTTTGTATGCAATACCCTGAAATCGACCATAAAATAAAGGTAGCAGTATTACAGGTATTTCAGTAAATTGTAATACAGAAATAACATAAAACTTAAAAGTACACGTTTGAAAATATCCACTATCTAGATTTTAAAAACGTTTTCCATGTAAATTGTAGAAAAACAAAATCAAGAAAACGTGCTTAAAGTTGTAAAACAAAGTGTGAAAATAAGGCAAACCTGTATAATTAGGTTATGAACAATCACTGAACTATCTCTCTTTCCAAGACGGTTGACATTTGAACATTAATGGCTGATCTAATCGCTGTTATTTAGTCAAGGGAGTATGGAACCTCCAATAGCAATGTATTGCAATACTCTTTTATGTATCTCAGTAAATTGCAGTTCAGAAATGAGCAGTGACTATAAATAAATAATAATTTCCAGGTTGTTGCTTCATGGACAACAAACAATATGTTTATTGTTTCCTCTGCTCAAATTTGTATGGTCAGCCCATGTTTCACATTTTGTCATCGTTGGTCATTTTATCTAAAACTTTAGGTAAAACATCATATGGGGCTATATTGTTGAAATAAGGACATAAATCCCTTCTGTATTTTATTTTGGGGTTGTATGTCGTGCATTTTTCACCCCTAAATTTAATTTCAAACCGAACTTGCGAGGTTTAAAATGTTAATCTAGGGGTGAAAAATGCACGACATACAACCCCAAAATAAAAAACAGAAGGGATTTATCTCCATTCTAACATAACTAATTAGAAATATAATGAGGAACTAATTTGCTTTGCGCAACAACATTGTGATTAGGTCGAACCAGTACAGACCGGTTCCACTTGCTTTCGAAACTACGGTACAGTTCATTTTCAAAGAACACGCTTCAATAATAAAAAAAAATATCAAAACATAAACCAACAGGTTTAAATTAAACCCTTATGTATTTATATCATTGAGGATAAAATAAACAAAAGACAGATTTTTTTTATCCCGTCAGAGTTACGTTTTTCACGTAAATACATAGGACACCCATCACCCCTACAATACCTACAAGGACTGACCAAATCAAGGGACGTTACTCTAAAGTTGTAGTTGTTTACTGTTAGCGCTAACTTCACGCAAGATGTGAACTGATTGAATAAACGATCAAGAAAGCTTTATAGTTTGTCATGGTTGAATACACTGTTTGGAAATGTGGTCACTTATGAATGAGAGGGGGGAAAGGGAAGGAAAGTTGAAGAATAACGTACATACGTCTCTGTTCACTTGACGAATCGCTATTACCGTGCGTTACGGTAAGAAGCGAGCTCGGTTTGAAATTAAATTTAGTGATAAAAAAAATAAACTACTTTGACAAAAAATATACCACAGAATGGATTTATCTTCTAAATTTCATTTTAAAAATGCGGTATTCTCATTGTCTGTATAGAATTTATTTAAAATTCATTTTGCTGTTGTCTGTAGGGCAATGAAAACAGTAAGTTCAGCGAATGGAGTTTGTAAACGTGCAAGTATGAATGTGAATCGGTCGTAAATATTTAGAGGTGATTATTAGCGAAATAATCACTCCAAAATTGATTGTGGTAACCAATCAGAAAGCAGTATTTTCATTCTAGTTTTCGTGTCATGTTAGAATAAAAAAGAAGGTATGTTTCTCTGGCATTGACACATATGTTTGAATATGTGTTTGCAAAAGTTTTCTGTTGTCATTTAGGAAAGTCTTTGAATTGACATTACTGCTCAACTTAATCTTCCATTTGACGTATGACTATTACACCGTCTATATTCTGGCAACACTTCCAAACTATTTCTCATGATAAATGTCAAATGTGTCATTACTTGATTCAAGAAAAAATAAAAGTAAAGATCCACTGCTCTCATTACTTTAGTGTCTGAGAAATATTCAACTATTGTATGCAGCTTGTATGGTCTAATAATTGAGGTCAGGGAAAATGCATCCTACTGCAGCAAGGGAAAGATAGAACTTTTCTCTCAACCCATTCGTTTTTCACCTGTACATATAATGTTCATTAACTTGCAGGAGTATATATCAAAAGTTCACATAGGGAAATGAATAATCAAAGGTGAAGAAGGGTTTGACTGATTGATCATAGCATTGACATTTGACTGATTAAAATCTTATTAACAGATTTCTATATTGGTTAAGCTATGTGCTTCTTTATTTGAGGAGGTGTGTTTCTCCTAGAATAGTTTTGCTTTAAAGCAATCAGAGGTGTGGAGAGAACTATTAGTTAATTGATTGAGAACCCCCTGAACAACCACACACCCTAAGGATCTGCCAGTGAATAAAGTGTGTCCAATTCTACAGTGAAATACTGTGCACTACAGTCTATTGTTACTAGTTACAGTATATGCTTACAGGTTTCATTCCAGTTCATAGGCTTTCTTCATGTTATAGAACTCCCATCAACGGCAACAAATTGAAAGCTTCTTCAAACCTCAAATGACCTGCCTATAATGTATTTTGTTTTGTGGGTTTCAGGAAGATGCACGCCAGTTTTTCTCGCTTTCTGGTAACGCAGACGAGGGTGAGTTGTCACCGGAGGTCGCGACCCTGATGAAAAGACTGTGGAAGGATCAAGGGGTGCAGGCATGCTTCGGCCGGTCACGAGAATATCAGCTCAACGATTCAGCAGAATAGTATGTTACCTATTATATTTCTTAATTGATTTTGCTTAATTGAACATAAAAATCAAATGATAATAGATTTGTAGTTTAACTGCAGGGATGATTCTTGCCCAACAGAGGTGGTTCCATCATTAATTCCTATACAACCTCTGTTCTAGTACGAGCTGTTCTTGGTATTTGGGCAAATAGTGCAACATAAACTACCTTGCAATATCAGCCAATGAAAAACTGCATGCATGTTTGTTGTCAAACAGCCCTGTGCATTGCTTCCAATCTAATTAAAACTAAATGTATTGATCCGTCTATACACCTAGAGAATTACTGATTGAGGTCATGTTCAGCTGACCTTTGACTAATTTTGAACCGACCAATAAAATGAGGGCAGGAAGACAGCTTTCAACCAATCAAAGACAGCTTTCTTTTGCATTTTGGTTAATGTCACATGCTGACGTTTACACTACGTTTGTCTATATTTATCCTTTAAAACTTATTTTGTCATTGTTTGACCTAATGTGTTGATTTGCTTTTGCACAAATTACCAAATAAACAACCCAAGACTATTCCGTCAACATTATCAGCACCAAATTTATGCTGTCATCATATTTTTCAACACAATTCACTGCGAAACATTGGTAACATTCGGATTTTGTAATCAAGGTGCTTAAGAACGGCGAAACAATTGCATTGACCCGCAATTCAAAAGGCTGGGCCTGCTCTCTTTTGATTGGCTGATGTTTGTGCCTGCTCGACACGGAATAGACCTGTAATTCGCTAGATGTAATAACAGACTGCAGGATGTATGATATTACAGCTAGTTTAAACTAGATTGGCATTTACACACGTGTAGCGATCTACAAGTGTGTAAATGTGTTGCTGCAGTCGCTAAATAAGTCGAATGTCTTCTGTAAAGAAGACTCAAAGTACAAAGTGCATATTTGAACAAAATTTAGCTTTCTGAAAGCATATGGAAATAGATGTTTTGAATGATAACTTTTTAAATGATAGTGCTGATTGCACAACTCTTTTATATTTCATCCAATCAGGCTTTTACATTTCTAGACTGAGAAATGTTCGTTTTAGAACAGATTTTATTGGAATTATTATTTCTGTTGGGAGAGAATGTGCAGGTTCATATTTTCTATTGAAAATAGAAATATCTTAATTGAGTTTATAATTTTGAAGTTAATAAAAGTTTCTACTCAGTACAAAAGCTTGACAGTAAACTGATTTCATTTAGGTGCAAGGGAGACAACTACTAAAACTTGACAAAGTCATTGAATACTTTCATTATTTTCAAAGAAACTGCAGATTATGATGCAATATCAAATCAGATTTACAAATATATGATTTTGAGCAGTATAAGTATACAAACTCAAAATATAGGTATGATATAACATTTTTTAAAAATGACTTTGATGTTTTCAGCTACCTGAATGCTTTGGACCGAATCTCTAACCCCGGCTACATTCCAACAGAGCAAGATGTCTTGAGAACAAGGGTTAAGACAACTGGCATTGTAGAAACACACTTCACATTTAAAGATTTGCATTTTAAGTAAGTACAAACATGTTTAAATGAGCCTGTGAATAGCTCCTTTGTATTAAGCTTCAAGTTCTCAAAAATAGTTACAAAGGAACGATTATCATTAAGCGCAAACTCTACATAAACTCATGCCATTCAATTGTGATTGGCCAATTAACATGGATCACAACTCTATAAGGGAATACACTTTGTTGGCAGCTGGCTAGATTAGCCTGATTAAGGATTCAGAGGGAAAGTTACCCTGTAGCGAAACATGTATTTCAAATTTATCAAATGTCTATTTTTGTTATAAGTCAAAAACCATCTTTATCAACAAATTGTATGATAAAAGAGAAGACCTTTTTGTTCTGGGTAATTGAAGAGATGGTTTATATCTTCAAAAGATATCAAATCAATCAACCATTGTATAAGATAAATTTGTTAAATGGATGTTGTAAGCCTGTTTCTAAAGTTACATTGTTAGTATGATAGTAAAATATTGCATGTGGTGATAAAAATGTCTTTTGTTCAGGATGTTTGACGTTGGAGGTCAGAGGTCGGAGAGAAAGAAGTGGATTCACTGCTTCGAGGGTGTGACGGCAATCATCTTCATCGTGGCTATGAGCGAGTATGACCTAACATTAGCAGAGGACCAGGAAATGGTAAAGACCTTTAGCAGACTTAGCCTTCCACTCAATTCCCACATCTTAATAGACTATCCATATTTCTTTCTATCTGCTTTCAATTTTTTGATAAATTTCATTGCAAAATAAAATATATTTTTTTATCACAATCTCCCTACATACATACAGATTTTTTTTTCCATTACTGATAACTTACTATGAATGGAGGCTTTATTGTTAACATTTGATTTGCAGTTTTTTTTTGGATTTAGATGGAAGCAGCATTAATTCAAGTACTCTCCTAACTTCACCATAGTTCTTTCATTGTTGCTGTACGAAGCTTTCTTTTCCATTCTAAAAGCAATATGGTCCCTCCTGCAAAATTATTATCTGAAATTGAATGTAGACAAGAAGTTTCATATGAATCCAAATCCCCACAAAGCACTGATGTTTTTTCTTCTTGCCTCTAGAACCGGATGATGGAGAGCATGAAGCTGTTTGACTCCATCTGCAACAACAAGTGGTTCACAGACACCTCCATCATCCTCTTCCTCAACAAGAAGGACCTCTTCGAGGAGAAGATCAAGAAATCCCCTCTCACCATCTGCTTCCCAGAGTTTGCTGGCAGTAAGTTTTGTGCAGTGATTCCTAAGTTTAGGATCAAGAGATCAGATATCAAGGATTATTACACACGTGATCTGAATATCTTTATGAGATAATTTTGGTTATTTGAAACAAGTGTTGTGTAACTAGTTGAAAGTTATTCAACGAATGTCGTGTAACCAAAACAGGTTATTCAACGATAGTGACGTCATAATGCCGAACTACTTTAACAGTCGAGCGAGTACAAGTGATCTTTCCGTTGCCACCTCAATATTTCAGATTAACATCACACCTATATTCAAACAGTTATCAGCAACAAAACACAACCAAACATCACATTAAAGTTGTGAATAATAAAATATTGACGTAGGTTATTTTTGAAAACATATTATTTGTGTTCAAAGTAATTCTTAACTGTTAATTTCGTCAATGAAGCAGTCGCGGCAGAGTTATCTCCCTTTAGCGCTTTGTTTACATCCTGAACGTAGAGTGCATAAACAACTACTGTACACTGTCGATGAACCGCCACAATGACTTCAGTCATATTTTAAGTCACCAATCTACTTTCCGTTCTCTCGCACTTCTCGAAACATGTCAAAATGAGAGTAGTCTCCCTTCCAACTCTGTCAACCTCGCTTCCCTGAGCAATCAGACAACCAGTTACAGGAGTACCGAGCTCTTGCAGTCCATCTTCTCAGCCCCAATATATGGTGGTACCACAAGAAATGATAACTTCTTTGGACCAGAAAACAAGAAAATGAGACTTGATGACCAGTAATTTCTTGTATAGATCTAGATTGACAGACTCGTTGTTACTTTGTTCAAAGCGAGCTGCCGTTGTTCATCTATCGTTAGCAGTGACACGTCAAATTTAGCTATGACGCGTCAAGTGTTCAGTGACAGAGAATATTGTAACTGCGTTTTGATGTGTCAAGTTGTTTGCCTGTCATTGTTTATCAAATCTTTGTACATTAAACCATATGAAAAAATATGAACTCATATTTCTGTTACGTTGGGCTCTTTGATCCTTTTACAGTTATAACGTGGCCTATGTTTCAGACAAAAGAGGCAGTATATTATTGAGCAGAATGTATTCATGCGCGCTAACGTCTTTCAGTGATCATTTTGAGGTCTTCGAAGAACAAGTTTCCTATTTTCCTGTGTGTAATAAATAGATCACAAAACTCGTGGGTGTTGAATATGGAGAATATTCCAACTCAATTCTTTTTAAACATTTCGATTTATTCACTCGCTTTTGCTCGTGAATAAATCAAAACGTTTAAAAATATCTTGTTGGAATATTTTCCATATTCAACACCCTCTCGTTTTGTAATCTCTATTTGCTAAGTGAATTTATCGTTATCTCCAACATAAACATTATTTTTACCCTGTAACATTGTAAGATAAAAGTTGAGCACTGTTACTCTTAATGGTGAAATAGTTGGCTTTTTTGTTCTCAGTTTAAGAGATTAATCCCATTACATCACTGAGGTGTTGATGATGATGATGATGAAAATGATGATAATTATAAGAATAATGTTGGTGTTGGTGATGATTGTTATAAAAATGATAAAGATGATTTTAAGAATGATAATGGCTATGAGATTGATGAAGACTAATTTTTTTTTTAATGAAATGATGGGGACGGTTATGACAATGATGAAGATGGTTTTAAGAATGTTGATTGTTATGATGGCAATGCAAACAATTATTGTTATGATAAAAACAGTGCTGGTGATGATGATGATGATGATGATGATGATGATGATGAAAATGGTGATCTGAATCTTTTCAGGTCCTAACAATTACGAGGAAGCTGCAGCCTACATCCAGCTGCAGTTTGAGAATCTGAACAAGCGGAAAGATACTAAGGAGATCTACACTCACTTCACCTGCGCCACAGACACCAACAACGTGCAGTTCGTCTTTGACGCCGTCACGGACGTAATCATCAAGAACAACCTCAAAGATTGTGGACTCTTCTAAGCATGTTAGTATCTCTCTTTGGGAGGTTTTTTGTTCTTGATGTAAAATTCAGCAGTCATTTTAAGTTAAAATAAGATGATGGTTACAAGTTGAATATATGCACTTGTGAATTTTTATGCAAAAAGGGCATGCTTGACTTGAGTGAAAAGCTTTTTGTTTGGTTTTGATTTGACTATCCAAACTCAGTTCTCTAAAAGACAGAGATGAGAAAATTTAGATTAAAGTTGATGTTGACTTTTTTTAAAGGGAAAATACTGTGGTTAAGTTGCCTCATGATTTGATCACATTTCAAATTTTTCACAAAGAAATTATTGTCTTAATTGTCTGAGACTTATTTTGTTAAATCACTCAAGAACACAAATTATTAGTTTATATTTTCAGGGTGGGCAGGCATATCACATTGATAGGATATTATATATTTATAAAAATTTCATCTTCATTTCAGGGCGTGGCAGTGTCAAGTAGATCGTCATGAAAATATACTGCTTCCTGTCAGGAATGTGAAAATCATTCAGCACTATTGTAATACAACGTCATCTTTCTTTAACTGAAGGCCATTTGTGACATCATCTTCAATGAGCGCCCCATTGTGACAATGTTGACTGTGAAGCTATCAGACATCTGTCGTTGTGCTGGATGTGGTGTTTATAACGATGGTCAACATAAGGAGCAAGCTGCCATGTGGACAATCTTTCTTTGACATTGCGGCAATCATCCAGTCAAGAATTTCTTTCATATTTTCTAAACCATGTCAACTATCACCAAATACTGGAGACTGGATTGACAAAGAAGAGTCACTCATAATGTCTTTACATTTACATCTTTAACTTGTGTCCCATGCAAAGAAGTATATGCATGGTATTGGTTGAGTCTGATATTGTACTTTTGTTGGCTTTTATCAAAGCTCTGGATGTTGTCAAACCAACACCTTTTTTTAACGGTATCCTAACCAGAGTTTTATGAAAGTCTCAATTTTATTTCATAAGAGAAAAGAAGGAATCAAATCTATTGGGAGATACGAAATCAAAATGAACAAAATATTTCTTTAGTGAACAAAATAATTCTGTATCCCAAATTTATTAGTTCATTGTTGAACATTTTCTGTGCATTTTACATTTTTAAAGAATGTAAATCAAACATTTTGTCTGTGTTGGTTTTGATGACCATTTTATTGTTGGACATTCATTGTTTCAAACAAATTAGTGCAATCATGAATATGTACAGTCTATACCTCTAGTTGCTTTGTAAATTTAGCTCTTATCATAGCAAGATTATATCCATTTGCTATTAAGAATAAAAAAAGGAAGTACAAATTTCCAAATTAGATCTGTAAGTTGTTCAGTCCTAATTGGTTTGATCACAAATTCCTGTACAATACTGTATGTTTAGGTTGTTGATTTGGCAAATGAGTGCAATTAATGGTTTCAGTAGGTTTGGTTTGAATAGGATTGCATCGCAGTTTTTCAAGATGAGCTTAAAATTAGTTTTGACCTGTGAAATTGTTAAATGCATTTATTTAGAGTGCTGTCACTAGAATTATATTACTACAATGTTCTTTAAAGTTTCTTCCAGTGAAAACTTAATTTTCAAACATGATAACTTCAACCAGTAAACTAACCAGTATGTTATTATGTTTCTTTGATCTGAGTTGTCATTGTTTTAAAATGAATATTAATTCAAAATCTAAGTGAATGACATTAGTAAATCAAATCAAATTGTTGATATATATTGTGTCGTTCGCCAGAGATGATATGTATTGCAATGAATTATTCTGTACAGTAGCATATGAAATGTATGTATTAAAAGTAATGTCACGCTTGTAATTGATATGTATCGCATATAATCTTGTACAGCTGTCATATTGTCTGTTCACCAGCAACTATGGTAACTGCTTCATTTGAGCATGATATTCAAAGGTATTCTACAGTTGCATCTGTTCTATTTCTGAAATTGTGCTTTGAAATACTGTGAATCTGAAAGCAAGAATAATTCCTGTTTTTATGAATTTTGGTATGTCTTCATGTTTTCATTGTCATTTGAAATATATTTCAGATTTTGATTTCACTTAAGCAAAACGCTGTAGTGATCTTAGACTTTGTTGTGTTTGTATTTTTGTTGTTCAGTGATGAATCTCGGTTGCCGTCAGTTTCTTTCTCTCAAAAAATAAATATGCAACAATTTAAGACGAAGGCATTGAAATCCTTTAAGGCATAAAGTCAAGGAAAGATGAACCAAATCAGCATGTTTCTTTCATTTGAATTTGTTGATGGTGACAAAAATGAACCATTCTGAAAGAAATAATTCAAAGATAAGTGAAACTTACATCTACATATTTTTTTTTGATAATCTGAATTAACCTTTTTATAAATTCATTGAACATATCTGTATTTAAATTGAAGTGGAAGGAAGTTAAATCAGATCTTGATTTGTCCTCCATTTGAGATTTAAAGAGTATATTTGAGAAGAAATCGGATAGTACAAACATCTTAGTAGGTCTGCCGTAGGGCTAGAGTAAAGATAATAGCACAGAACTGTATGATACGCAAATAATCAAATAAAAAATTTAAAAATTGCATTGTTCACCAAAAAGAGGATCTGGCCATGGAATGTATCTTTTAGAGGAAATGGGACCATCAGATAAAATCTTGTTACTAACTGGCACCATGCAAAGGACTCTTGCTACTAACAATTATATTTTTCTTGAATGAGGAGATATTTTTGTACTGTAACAAATTACTCCCAAAAACTTTCCTATTAAACCAATTTCTCCCATATTTGACACCAAATAATTTCCTAGATAATCATTCAATTTAATGGTGACTTAGTAGTAATCAGTCTTTTTGTATATAATGAAAAACTCATTATTTTTTTCCTGCCTTGAATGTCTTCTTCTTTTCATAAAGGATTCAAAATGAATCTCAAACTTAAAAAATCATTGAAAATAGGAATCATATTTCATTCTCAGTCCTATTTTGAATTTCCTTTATCATTGATCTTCCAATTTTCTCACACATTGTGAAGATATTTTATTTTTGAGTAAAAATCATATTGGTAATGTTTGTATAAAATACTGCTGGTGTGAGGTAAAGATCTTATTTCTTACTCCTCCTTTTATCAGCATTCCCTCCCTACAGGGTTACCCCATGTTCTATTACTTCTTTTATAACCTCTTTTGTGTTACAAGTTTATATTTCTACAACCCTAGAGACCTGGGCTTCCTTTCACAAAGCAACAGGTTAACCTTAACTCCCATACTAAACATTACACTAGGGTTACCTGTGAGACTTACAATCACCTTTGGGCTTTGTCAAGGTAGGGCCAATATGCACAGAGCGCCCTCAGACTAAGGTGTTTGTAACTCAATGTTATAACTATGGGTTAAGGCTACCCTTAGCACCAAGGGGGCTTTATGAAATGAGAGCCATTTCTCAGGTTTTAATATGCGCTGTTTCATTTGTCAAAACTACTTTGTAAACAATTTAATTGCTCTCATGTCGCACCCAAGTGGATCAACCTAAGGTTGGTACAAGCTGTAACATGACAAAAGGCCTTTAAATGATTGTTTGTTACTACCAAAATTTTTGTGTGCCATCAGCTACAGATTTCAAAGTGAGCATGTAATTGTCCAAAGGGTTTCAGTTAAACTAGATCATGTGAACTTCAGTTTGTCTAACATAACATATGATATCAGACATGTTTTGATTTAATGAAAATCATGAAGGATATATGTAATGCCAATCTAATTGAATTGTTATTTTAAACTAGGGCTTTGATTTTAAAAGCTCTCTTAGTGCTTACATTGTGATAAGCCAGTGTGTATGATACTTGCAACTATCTGAGATAGCTTAAAAAATCTAGCCCTAGCAGTAGTGGTGTAATTTTCGAGAGGTTACAAGGGAAGATAGGGGCTGAGGAAACCTGTGGGGAAGAGAATGTTGCCCCTCTGTACAATCAAAAGCCAAAATGCCTGTTCATGATATATTTGTGCAAACTATCTTGCCATCATTTGCCAAAAGCCTCAATTGTTTAGTCTGTAAATGCTGTTGAAACAGAGATATATCATGCATAAGGAAATTGGCTTCATTCAAGTGACACGTTTGGAAAGACATAAACATGTTTTACTAGAAGTAAAGGGATAACTCCTTCTGTCATGTTTAATATTTGAAGACTTAAAACTGACATATGAAATGCAGGAAGAAAGTGGCTTTAGCCAATGACACATGTTAGCAAAGAGGTAACTGTTTTAGCGGGGAAATAGGGATAACTCCACATAATAACTCCTTTTGTCATGTTTGATATTCAATACTTAATTAAGGGAGATTATTTAATAAGGGAAGTTAACTCCTTTCCTTATTACTGGTCAAAGGGATGTAACCCTGGAATACTGTCGTTGATTACTGTCGTTATTCTTTACCAGAATTATGTGACTTAAGAATTTTGAGAACTATACAATTTTGATTTTTGTACATTATTTACACTTAGTTTGTATGCATGTGCTGCATGCAAGATCTCCATCTCTGTTTAGTTTATAAGCTCTATTTCCCCTCAGTCTATTCTATCTCTACCCTCTATTTATTTCTCTTTCAGACAGTGTTGGTACTTTTACCACATTTCATTGTTTGTATGTGTACTCTGTGATGTAATGCTTGTTGATAGAAAATAAATTTTAGATGAATTACAAAGATTTTGATTATTTTTTAATACCAATTGTTAGTCTCAATGAAGGTTGGGTAATTTCGACAGTCATTGAAAGTATGATCAGTTGAGAGAATGGAGTATCCCACATTACAATTGATATTGAATTTCATTTCTCAGTTTAACTACAAGATTTTCATAAATTTAAGTATCTAAAGAAAAAACATATAATTAATTGAATTATTTTGTTTTGACACTGTAAGATAATGCTTCTATCATTAAATACCATTTTTTCGGAAACGCTGTCAACAATCGGACACCTTTGGCTGGTTAGAGAACTAGGGGACAGGTTGGGCAACAAGTATAGTGTTAAATGGGGTGTGTTATTTCGACTGTATCATAAACCATGATTGACAGAAAACGGGCATAACCAAGTAACTTAGCGAAGGAACTGTCAAACACCAGACGAAGTTTGTAATGCTTTAATCACAAACAATTAATTCAAAAGCATGCGATATGTGATCATACAATGTTTTCCAAAGATTCCAGATCATGCTTATATTATCCGTCGGCCTTGCATAGTCTGAATTTATAATTTTCACATTTTCTTCTTAAATTGATGCATTCCAAAAGTGAAGGGAATTACCTGCACCAAGGAGATTATACTTTGCACATTTGTTCCTGACCCCTCTATATGGTCAGATCCAAAAATGGAAGTTGCTTCACATCCAAATTGAGTGAAGTTAATTTGATTTGTCTTCAAGTTAGGAATGCATTTTAAAATCACCTAGCACAGAGAAATTCTTGTCCATATCAATTCAATCGAATTTAGCCATTCACCGTTGACAACGATCTTTGATCCAAACTATGTTTAAACTGCTGTCATATCTGCGAACATTTTCTTTTTTATCAAGCAACATTGAATTTACCACTTTGTGTCCATTGAAGTTAGATGTTTCGTGTTTATTGACTTACAAGGCAAAACTCTTCCCAATCAAAATCGTCGGTAAGCTGCTACAGATAAAATAGGCTTCGGACTCAAAACTGCGGGCGCGAAGTCATCTCATAAGCTACAGTTGCTTCGCCAAAATAGGCTCTTTGATACCCTGACATCGCCTTTTTAGAAACTAGATGATACTGGGAGAAGAGGTTATTTAGCTACAGTTCTGCAGCTATCATCGCCAATCAAAAGAAGTGTATAATCTGAACTACGAACTTCCAAGAACTGATAAAATCCCAAAATCAGCTCCACAACATCGTGTAATTTTAAACAACATATAAACTGAAACGTTGCTGCCGTGTGATAATCAATTGTTATGCCTTTTCAGCTCATTTGGCTTATAGCATGGCCATCCGGAACTTTTCACTCTTTAAAATTATCCCCCAAACTGTAACCCAAAAGATGATGATGGGCACGTGCCTTGTACCACAGGGACTTGTATCGCCTAAAATGAGAATATTATTATATAATCAAAATTGAAAAAATGATATCTCATATCTATAAATACAGATATATTTCCCTGTGAAATCAACGCCAATGCCGCAATGCATGATATTCTTAAACAGTAACAATTATATAGCAATTATAGAGCTAATTCTAAAGTTTTCAACAGCTAATCTCATTGTATGGTAATGTTTCATTGATACATCGATACAACTCTTTAAACGACGATTCTTCAGTGCATGCTTTACCTTGAGAGTTTCAGTGGCAGTCATGGTTCATTGTATTCTTTGAGGGTTTCAGTGGCAATGTTATAGCGCATGCTTTTCTTTGAGAGTTTCAATGATAGTTTAACAGTGCATGCATTTCTTTGAGGGTTTCAATGGCAATTCTACAGTGCAATCTTTTTTTGACATTTACAATGGTAACACCACATTATACGGTATCCTTTGACGACTCAACGGTAAAACCAACGTGCAAATTATTTGAAGAGTTTTACCGAAATACCACCATACATTTTTTTCTTTGAGGGTTACAACGATAATAACTATCAAAATGTATGGTATCCGGCGTCAGTAGTAATACCGCTTTACAAAGTCTTCCTTTTAACCCAATGATGTAAAGGTTTATAAAAGTCTCCAACTGCAGGAAGGGAAAATTTGGAGCTGTGTTCTCAAATATCTGACATGACTTTGAATTGAATAACATGAAATACACCTAAAACTCTATACCAATTTGTTTCAAGGAAACCAGTTTTGGGGGCCACCCTTTTTACGGTCGATTTTTTAAACTAATTCCAAGAGGGGGTTAGGAGCCGGGGTCGAATCAAATAATTGGGGTATCTAAATAAAAAATATAAGGAGCCCTCTTAAGAGTAGAAAATATTGGTTGCCACTCTTTTTAAAAATTCATATAATATATTGAACCAATTATATTACGGTTACAAATCTTTTCGCCCGGGTAGGCCTACTGTGTGTTAGTCTAGTGTGTCTGAAATAATTGATACCCCATGGTAAGGGCATGATTCACGATCATCAACCGAAACAATGTAAAAAAGGAGGCAAACGATGAATGTTGTATATTTTATACTCTTTTTGGTTGACACGTACATCGCTGATCAGCCACTGTACCGGGAATTCTCGTATTTAAGCCCTGCCGCTATTAAGCCCATTGGCTTAATAACGAGTTTATATTTCGAATTAAAGCTCATGGGCTTAAATTTGAAATTAATTTTAGAGTGGTCTCCCTTTCAAAATTTCAAACCGCAGGTACTTACTTTGACGGCATCGCGCCGAATCGGTGATTATAACACTGTCAGTGCCGTGAGAGGGTTTCCCATTTTCAAAACCCACTGGACTCCCATCGCAGATGACATACTGAGCACTAAATGTGACAATTTGATTGCCTATGATCGATACTCAGTGGCTGTCGAGTGTAAAACGTCATTGTCGAGCATATTCCGATTGAGCAAAGCAAATTATATGTAACTTTCCATTCGCAATTTATACGTGACGGGGAATCAAAATTGTGTTTTACAACCATTCATGTTTATCAATTTGATTTAATTGATTTCGTTCCTTTAAAGAGTATAAATTAACCATGTTTTTTGTCGTTTACCTCTTTTCTAATTTAAGCCCACGGCTTAATTTAAGTTGAAATGTTTCAACACTCACTAGGGCAAAATTCGAAATTAAGCCCTGGGCTTAAATACGAGAATTCCCGGTACACACCACACATGGTCGTCCAGTAAACAAGGGAGAGGTCAGAGTGTAATGTTCCATATAATACTTCATATCGGATTGCAGTCCTCTTGTTATTGCTCAACGGAATGATTAGCGTTGCTAGTGGCAACATCCGCGGACGCTATCTGGTGTTACCTGATTTCGTGAGTTGAGAACATGGCTGTCAGTAAGTACCGTTTTTATCATGTGAGATTTAATATTTTAGAATAATGCTTGTGTCATTGCTTAATATTTTCTAATTTTCATCATTATGATGTATTGTTTGTATATATACGTTTATTCTGTTTTGCTGTTGCACTTCTAGTCATTAATTTGGATATCATATAGTCATATAAACGTCATTATTGTCGTAAGATAGCATAGAATAATTTTTTCGTTGGTAGAGATAAAAAGCTATCTTAAAACTAATGCAGCTACGGTTGTTTGAATACATTATGTAAAGGTTTGTGAAGCGATAAGCTTATCCAATGTGTAATCTATCCGTTTAATAAACATGATACAACCATTAGAAAACATGGCAATTAATACCGTCTCATTTCTTGATTAAAAAGATACATGATCATATATGTCATTCGTAAAATTGTAACTCTCTCCTTCACTTTAGATAAACATGCAATTTTGCCAAATATGATACACCTATATATTTGAGCTTTAAATTACCTTTGTGAGAGATCATAGTATTATGTCATGAGTTAGTTAAAGGACGATAAGCCAATCCCATATAGAATAATTTGAAATCTAAACTACCTGTTTTTTAATAACTATACAGAGTGATAGTTTCCACATATTTAATTCAAAGGTCGATGTATAGGCGAAGCAATATAAGTGCTCAACATATAGTTTTGTCTAAAACTTCTTTTATGATTCAGGGCCTTGTGATACTACGAAAAGATATGTTTCAAAAACACGCATGATCTATTGTCTAATGGTAACATGAAACTATTTACATTTCTCAACAACGGAGAGAATCCACTGATTGTAGTAGCAGCGATCAGATCAGACGTCGTTCACCATTTTACCTGTTCCTGTTATTGATATCAGATGTATTATCCTTTGTGTTATCTTAGATCAAGGATGGCTGGAACTCAAGATGAAGAGTAGGAATATGATTAAGATAAACCCTTATGTTCGCCATTATTGATCGCTTAGTAACGAGTCATTTGTCACTAACCAGTATAGGATTCACCTGTACAAGAGACGCTCCGGGTCATTGACGGTTCTAACCAGTTCAGGATTCGAAATGAAGTACAATATCTTATGGATATTCAGCTTCATAATTAACTGATTAGTTACGTTCCTTCTACCGTTTGAAAAGCATATGGACCAAAGAGATATATAGCATTGTACATTTATACAGCAACAACATAATGAGATTGACAACGAGTAGCAATAACAACAGGCTTATATGATGTACATGAAAGACAACAGCAATCACGATAGAACATACATGAATAAGGTTTGAAGTTGAGGGATAAACTATAATGGGGGAGAGTAAGTGTGAAACCAGTGAGATGGGAGGTGCGAGTGAAGGAGGGCAGATCTGGGTATAAAGCGCAACCAGTTAGAGCGTCGGTTATGGGATAAACCAGAGTGGAGAAGCAAGATAGGGTACTGGAGATTATTAGGATTATTCTGTATAGGACACGCTTCGGAGTCACTGACGGTTCAATAGAACCATGTTAGAATTGAGTTAGAAAGCGTTACTGGCGACGTAGTTTCAAACTGTTTGTTCCCGTTATGACTTGGGTTCTTTCACTTGCACGGTGCGCACATGATTCTTCCATGACAAAAGTACGTCGCGGATGTGAAACCTTATTGATTGTTTTAAATAATGACGGGGTCCGTGTTGCTAATTTCCACACTGGGGTACTTTCAAAGCACCGGCAAATTTAATCGCTATAAAATAGCTTGAAATGTAAGGAGAGCTTAAAGTGAACCGGTTACCAAGCCATTACTTGGTGCGCAAGAGTCCTTACTTTAAATCCATTAATGCCCAAATGTTTTTGTGAAGTAAAATTGTTTCCTCTCATGTACGCTACTTTCAAGTGGACTTAAACGGCTGTTATGTTACAATTTTGGCTATTATTTAGAAATTAAGTCAAGAAAATTACGAAGTACTCAACATTGTCACGTCCCATTAATTGGACAGTTGGTTCAAAATACAGGACAAGGATATGTATAAAGCAAGTGAGGAGACGAACTAATTTAAGGCCTTGTTCATATGCCATCAATTACTCATATACGTAAATTTACTTATAAAAGCAAATTTGCTTATATGAGTAAAAGTAAATTTACTATGCGTTCACATGGCAAAAATGTGGCGGGTGCAAAACGCATTTGCTTATATAAGTATTTGTAATCTGTATTCCCTTGAGCTGTGAAGATGCAAACACTTCTTTTGTCATACAAAATGTGTTTTTTTTCCTTCTTTCTTGGGTACTGGTTTTGGTATAGTACTTATTCAAGAGAGTTGAATATGGGTGAAACCGAGATCACAACATTGTTGGTATTTTGTTGTCAAAGAAACATTCACAAATAACTGAGTAAAGCATTTGATTATGACAAAGACGGCATTTGACATTCTGTGTCGAGAACTGGAACCTGAACTGTCATCAAACTACACAGGTCAGCCTGTGCGAGAGTGACTAGAACTTGACAGCAAAGTTGCTATCACAGTTTAGTGGCTCGCTTCCTCGGCTGAATACTGGACCATAGGAAATCTGTTTGGTGTCGGCAAGTCAACGGTCTGGATATGTGTTCTGGAAGTGTGTGATGCTATAGAGGAGACAATGTTGACAAAATATGTGTCAAAGGATTTGAATCAGTTTGAATCATGGGGGTTTCCTAATTGTGCGAGGGCTCCTGAAAGAACCAATATTTCTATCATCGCTCCAGACCATGCCCACGGCGACTACCTGAATCGAAAGGCGTTTTACTCAGTGATTCTACAAGCTGTTTGTGACCATAGGTACATATTTACATATTTCTGACTAACAGAACTAAACCTTAGCCTCTCTCAGACCACGTTTAATATCCGCCTGAGTCACGCCCGTATGACAATAGAAGTACATTTGCGAGACTTAAAGGTAGATGGCGTTGTCTACAGAAGCGCCTGGACACTTCTGTCGAGTTCACCAGCAGAGTGGTCATTGCATGCGTGGTTCTCCTTAATCTCTGTGAGATGCACCGTGAAGAGTTTGACGGGGAAGACCAGCCGAACGAAGATGTAGTGGATGCAGAGGATGACGATGTAATCCCTTGCACTCACGAAATGAGTGTATTCATCCGGTTTTTGCATTGCCGTTGTCTTTTCAATCCCATGACTTCTCATAGCTGTAGAGACACGATGATAAATGGCTGATTTATTTCTTTTTGGATATTTCAATTGTTCTTCACTGTTCCCTCCATATGGACAGCAATGTCTCCGATATCATTATCAGTCCAAGAGTTCCTCCTTTTCCAATTCATTTCTGTCCCGCCAAATAGTTTTTTAAACTCAAAATGTCATTCAGCAGATGGCCTTACATCACAAAGCTCACAACACAATACCTTTTTTTAGAATTCATGCAATATAATATTTATTATTTATTTTATATATGAAGAAACAAATTTGCTCATATATGCAAAGGTATTTTGCGTTCACAAGACACAAATAATTATATAGGCAAATTTGCATATAAGCAAATTTGCTTTACTATACCTCTTGAGGTGAAGTAAATTTACTACGGTAGCAAATTTGCCCATATAGGAAAATGCGTTCACATGACCAATTTGCTCATTAGGAGTAAATATACTTGTATAAGCAAATATACTTATATAAGTATTTGATGGCATGTGAACAAGGCCTAACAGTAAACCTACCTGCATGTGTAATTACAGAACTTTTCATCATTATTTGAACATGATATTGGACGAAACAAAGAAAAAAATGAACAGTTCATCCTTTTGTGGTGGCATGAAAGCCTTTATTTGAATTGTACTGTTGAAGAATGATGTGTGGAAACTGTAAAAAAGCATCTGTCATCGAGGCCTATTATGCATTTGGTGCGAGGATGTATGGCCCCTAATCAGTTTGATATATACATGAATTGTGATGGTCAAATATAAAATAAAACAAGGCATGTTCCACAACTTTAACCACCAGTAGTCAGTGTACACTGAGCTGCAAGACACAACTGGAAAGATCTGCGACATTATTGGGACACGATTCAAACTCATTTTTAAAATATAATATAACTATATACTTTGTACAAAGAAGTGCTGACAGGAACATCTTCATTTCATGTCAAAAACATACGTTTTTAATCAACTGTCATATATACAACTTATATAAAAGATAATGGCACACTTTTATTGTTCTCGGTGGCTTTTTTTTCACCAAGATCAAGTTGATTTTGGTGAAAAGTCAACATCACCTAATGATGTTAAGGTTAAACATTCGTATAAATATAGCTTTCAATAAAATTTCATCTTATTAACCATTAGTCCGATATCCGAGACCACGGTCCCCAAGAAACACTTTTAGTTGTTTGAAAACATACGTGTCCCAAAATTGGCACAAAGGGATATAATAGGTTAAATTCTACTTCATTTTATCAATTTATGATAATTTTTTTTTCAAATTTTCCCCAATAAATATTAGTTAATGACAACAGCAATATATAAAGAGGGTAAAAAATATCATTACTCAACCTGACCATCCTTAGTCATTGAACAATTTTTAATTACGAATATTTAAGATATCAAAATTAATTCTCATAGCTTAAACGATCATGGTACGTTCGTTTTAAAACTACATTTTTTTATTAAATTACGTAACCTTGCTATTGGACACATTTATTTCAGTTATCGCGAGATCACTCTATTGGTACATAAACGCGCTAGTGTCCCTATAAAGCACTCCTCTAAACATTGATACAGATACGTTATTTCAATAAATATTGGAATACCTTCGCTTCTCCCGCATGCATTTGCTATCTAATCATATTCAAACATACCCTTTAAACTCTTGATTATATCGTGAAATAATTAGCAATGAATAATGGCAAATATTAACGTATGGTTCTGTTTGCAGATTATGGACACCCTGGAATGCCCGGCCCGGGTGCGCCCCCTCAACGTGAGTAAATGTGACCATTTAGGCATACTGACTTCTAGTTGTAGAATGCGATTTCAAAATAACTTATTGTATTTGAAATGAAATATAAGTTGAATTCACAATACTTGAAATTTCATATACTAATATTAGAATAAGAACTGTTTAAATGTGTGGTTTGTACTACATCGTTCACTCTTAATGAACATACATTTTGTAGCTGTTCAAATCTGTTACTAAAGATTGGCTTGTCTCTGTTCCATACTTCTAGGGAACGTTGACAAGACAGTCGATTTGGAATTTGTCTTTTTATCTTTAAAAAAATATTTCGATATCTAAGTCCTTCAGATCTTATACACTGTTCGAGAGTCAAGGTGGCAAAGTTGTAACACTCCGGGTAGAGAAGAGTCGTTTATTTTTATCATTGTCTTAGAATGCCTGGAAATCAAGACCTAGTTCTCAATTCTTCTATAGGACGGGATTGGGTATCACGACGGAGGGTCCAGACCACAACGTTTCACTGACTATTTACTTGACCCTAATATACTTCTCAAAGAGGATATTGATAATATGTTACGTTATATGTGACAATTAGTTTAATTAGTGTCCGTAGGGCACTTGATGTTCTGATATGATGAGAATTTTCACCCGTTCTCCGGGTGTTGCCGGTCGCATGAACAGTCATTTTATTGGCATTCAATGATATTGATCAACATGGTATTTACTAATGAACAGGGAATCATCATTTCCAGCTTGTAATCAACAAAACAAAGCCGTTAGTAATGTATATACAGTATTTGAAACTCAAACAGCAAGCAAGATACTCACTTAACATGAATTATTGACAAGAAATCGAATTTTTCTTTGCTGCTTTTTTTAGTTGGTTATAACTTACTTATTTGGATAACCTGACATGCTTTTCACTTCCAACGCTTAAATATTGTACATAGATTTAACTAACCTTTCATTTTCTTGATATGAAAATTCTTGTTCAATACACTTATTAAACCAAATTGATCTGCAGAATGGAACCCTGGCATGGGGCCCCCTCCGGCAGAATGGAGACAGGGCGGCCAGCCACCAGTGGACAACAACATGGCGGCTCCGCCCCCTTTCGCCCCGCCCCCCATGCAAGGAATGCCAACCTTCCGGGGATACGAGAACATAGGGGGCTTCAACCAGAGTAAGTTTGGGTTAACAACCATTGTAAAACATAATGTCACCAAGTTTCTATCTAACAATCATAACTGCAATTCAACCTACACGAGGTCTTAATAGGGTATGCACATGTAGGACTGGCATGCATTAGAAAAGGAATAAGTTCTGGGCAGCATCTTCTTTCCTTGAAAATATACAATATTTCGGAGTATAAGATTACTATTTCAATATTGATAATTGTTTATAGTTTAGATGACGATATTATATTCATTAACGAGAAAAACCCAAATATGTTTTTTTTATCAGAGAATGTTAATTACTTTCTCTTGCAGTGGCTCCACTACCACCACCACCGCCACCGCCGCCCCCATCCGAACCGCCGCAGATGGATTTCGGAAAGTAAGCCAATAAATAATAACAATAATGTTTAAAAAATAGAAGAAGCAGTGTTAATATAGTTACCAGTACAAGTAGTAGTAGTATTAGTAGTAGAAGTAGTAGTATTAGTAGTAGAAGTAGTAGTAGTAGTAGTAGTAGTAGTAGTAGTAGTAGTAGTAGTAGTAGTAGTAGTAATTGTAGTGGTAGAATCAGTAGTAATGGTAGTGGTAGTAATAGCAGTATGAGTAAACTAGTAAGGTTAGCTTTTAACGATTTCTGTGGCATTTCCTTTATTCTGCCAGCTAATACAGTTGCCACTAGCAAGTTTAGAGAAGACGATTTACATGTTTTTGATTTTGGAACATACCTGCTTTCTATTGCTACCATTTACTACCTAACCTAGGGACATATATAACGTATATATATATATATAAAACTGAAATTCAAAGAAGCAAATAGAAGCCAAATAAAACTTTTTTGGCTGAAGTTGTTCTTTCAATATCCAAGATTATATATTCTGTGGATGGAGAAGACATTTTTTTTTAAATTAACGAAAATAAATATTTTCCTATATCTGCAGTATGACGACGATGGACGAGGAGGCGTGTAGAGACGCAATGATACAGTTCGTCAGCGAGCACTGCTGCTACGGATCAGCCCCGGCCAAGGATATGACCATCAAGAAGATAGAGCCGGGACACGCCTTGCATGTATGTCCGCTTTACAAGACTTCCTGTGTTTAGAAGATTGTCATCAGATATGACTTATCAAAAGTAATGCCACATTTGTTATGGAATACGTTTTTGTAATGAAAATGTTTAACAGAATAAGTAAAGCCAAACTCGCACTGCTTACGATAGACTAAGATCGCTGTACACAGTGTAGTCATCGTGTTGTTATTGTTGATTGTAAAGTGTTTGTTGTGATTGTATTGATCGGGCTTTAGCTGTTATACTGTTATCATATAATTACAATCGTCTCTCGTGACAATTGATGCGAGATAGTCTAGCTATCTGTTTTAAAAGACCTTTTGGTTTGTAACAAAGTTGTTTTAATACGTGAGCTTATAATGAGTTTCGAAAGTTTCGAAAATATTAAAGTTTTATATGATTGGTAAACAGAAGTTATGTTACGCCTGTTTTCAAAGACTTCTTTGCTCCAAAAAAGACATAAGTAGCAATATTATGAATTCTTCCAGACTTAATAATTTCAAAAGTATAATGTTACCCTTTCCCATTGATCATTGCATATTAAGAATAAATGTATAGAGATATATCTATGCCTAATAAGATTCAATGCGTTGCCATTAAGATGGAAAGAAACTGTTAATTCTGATGTTGTTCGTAAGATTTGAATAGAGGAAGTATTGAAAATGAAGTCCACTTCTTGTTTGAATGTAATAAATATGTAATACTTAGAAATAATTATCTACCTGTATGGAATAAACTAACGAACAATTGTAAATTGATCAAGCTATTAATGTGTAATGATATTGTTCTCATAATGAATTGTGCTAAATTTATTAAATTGTCTCTTAAGTGTAAGTAACAAACTGAAACTTAAGATGTCTGTCAATTGCCATATAAAATGTATAAATGTTATTTACTTTTGTACATGGGCCAATGGCCTACATACCTGAAATAAACTTTCTTTCTAATAATATATGATAATAATTTACCAAATTTATATAATTTCTGTTTTAAAAGACGTTTTTGGTTTTAAGTTTGTTAGATGTAAAGTTTAATATAGTCAAATTAGTTCTCTTTAACATGAGAATTGTCATAATGATTATAATAATATCAGTGCTGATTAGATATAACCATCTTGATAACCATCCAAAAGATATGTGAAAAATAGAGATCTACAAACGTTTCCATTCAGTAAAATTGGTTAAATCGTAATTATATTTCTATGTAACATTCTTGTCATTATTCCGATAAGATTATACCGCATCAATTAATATCACTATTATGAGTAACCAAGAAACGTAAAACGAACATTTCGATGTATTAATGTCTTGATTAAACTATTTCTAATCACCTTATCGATGATTTATAAATTAGTAGAATACATTTGATTAACATTCTGTTTATCCTTATTTAGTCTGTTGAAGAGTCTTCTGTTAAAGGGTTAATTGTCTATTTGTACATTTAATTACAAAAAAATTGTTCTATATCAAGACAAGACCCTAGTATTTTTTCATTTTGCGAATAAGACAGGCCATAAGTTGTAATTTAAATCCTTGTATTTATAAAAAGAGAGTCGTAGTTAAGGGTGCGTAATGTCCCCTTGAAACCTTTGTAACTAAGGCTTTAAACAGTCAAGTTCCAAAGACGTTCCATTTAATCATCACTCACTTCCGACTTGCAATTTTATCGATACGTTTTCTTTTATTTGGACTGTACAAGATCATTTGACCTTTATTTATCGTAATGCTTATGCTAAAAGCGCCATTCTTTGAGTCATATCAACCTTGTCCCACAGAGCCAAGAATATTATAATATAATATTAATATTATAATAATCTTATTTCAGCTAATTAATCAATCCAATGTCTGTCAGCTTCGAAATTTTGATAAAAAACGATAAAGGAAAAGAGCTTTTAAAAAACAATAGTTAAATGCAATAATGATATTTGCACTGATAACAAGACTTTGCAACTATGTCTTTACCAGTACACCCTGGAAACGTACACAGAGTCCCGGTCCACGGGATACCAGTCAGAGCCGTTTCGTGGGGGGATGATAGACGGGCCGGAGAACGGTCCTCCTCCCCCTCCTTGGTCCATCCCCTGCCACTCGGACGCCATGTTCCTCGACCAGGTCAAGCTTCTGGAGGTTCCGCACACAGCAACTGTTGTGGTAAGTGGAGTCTTTGCACGACTTATTAATTCAGACCCAAATGACACTTGTAGCTCGATGCGTAACGGTCTTGATGCTTCCTCGTTTCTCCCCCAGCCACATTGTATGCAACGGCGTCAGTCAGAGTGTTTAACTTGAACTCTGAAAATCAAACTCTGAAATTAAAGGGGAATTTCAATTTTATTTTATTAATGAAATTACAAATATATATAAAGACAAATTACAGCAAAACAACTGTTTTGAATAAAGGGATTTCTGAAACAATACGGTGTTCCCTCTGGTGATAAGGATAAAATTATTTGTTGTTGATCACCATATGAATCATTGTTTGATCTGATTGCTTTCAATATATGAGTGAATATGTATATATAATACAGCTTGTTTTAATGGTTTATCACTGCACAATGTCAAATCATAAAGTTCTTAGTTCTAGGCAGTTCAAGCAGATTGTTGTCAGCAGATCTTAATGCTCTAGTTGGTTGGTAGAGATGTATAGATGTATAGATGATATAAGCTGGGGAGTCATCATCATGAAGTTCAGAAAAGGTAAAGGAAAGCGTCTTGAAAGAGATTCGCTTCTGTAAAGGTAACCAATGAAGGTGTTTCAGGACGGGGTGATATGGTCAGTCCTCCAAGAGCCAGTCAGCATACTCGCAGCACTGTTCTGCAGTCTTTGGAGAAGATTGATATTTGATGAAGTAGTCGCATTTAGGACGGCATTTCCATTGTCAAGACGAGAAATGAAACAGGCTTGGAGGACTGTCCTCAGACTGTCATTATCCAGGTACTTCTTGATTTTGCTGATCTTGAAAAGTTCGAAAAAGGCAGATCTACATGTCGACCTGACATGTTTTTTTTCATGGTCATGTTACTGTCGAATCTTACACCCAGATTCCTCACGTCATTGCTAGGTTTGATCTGACTGTCACTGATCTCAAGTGTTACATCCGGGACCTTAGATCGTAATTTTGCAGAACTGATGGTCATGAATTCTGTTTTAGAACTATTGAACTTTAGAGCATTTGCAGTCATCCTGTGCTGTATATCATTGATGCGTTGTTCCAGATTTAACTTCAACTAGGAATCAACTATGTGTGAAGGTTTTGTTCCAAATACAGCTGGTTGTAATCTGCATAGCCATGGAAGTTAATGTTATGCTGTTGTAGATGTTTCCTGTAGGCAAGATATAGATATTGAAGGACCGAGGACAGATCCTTGTGGGACACCGCAGTGCAGCGCACATTCTTGTGATCTTGATCCATCGACTTGTACTTGAAGGGATCTTCGAGTAAGATAGGAACTAAACCACTACAATGCAGGACCGCAGATACCAACTGTTTCTTCCAATCTCTGAAGCAATATGTCATGATCCACAGTGTCGAAAGCTGGAGATAGGTCTAGAAGAACTAAGAGCACTGTTTCTTGATTGTCCAGTGAGTTCATTATGTCATTTTGGACTCGTAATAGTGAAGTCTCGGTACTGTGTTTCCTTTTGTAGGCAGACTGGAATTCCTCTCCAATGCCGTTATGATGAAGATGCTTTTTGAGACGGATGGACACGATTCTCTCCAAAACTTTAGCTAGAAATGGGAGATTTGACACCGGACGATAGTTCTGTAGCAGTGTTTCATCTAATGTTACTTTTTTAAGGAGAGGAGTTACAAGAGCTTTTTTGAAGGATGTAGGTACAGTTCCTGAATCTAAAGAACAATTTATGATGTCAGCTATAGAACCAACCAAGGGTTCTCTACAGTTCTTCAAGACAGATGTAGGCAACACATCCAAGTCACATGTTTTGTTTGCAGCTTTTATGACAAGACTGTTTGACTCTGTAACAGAAGCAGACTGAAAGACTTCCAGAGGTTGACCTTGGAACTGCGTGTCATAGTACAGAGCTGTCACGTTTGGGTCACCAGCAGCTAGAGCAGAACGGATGTCTTCTACTTTCTTCTTAAAGAAGGCAGCAAAGTTGTTTGCTTTTTTTACATTGACATTTGGCGGTTGGATTGTAACCTTGTCTCTTGGTTTTATCAGAAAATTTGTTACTGAAATAGACGTTTAGTACTGGGCTTATTTTCAGCAATAAGTGACTTGTAGTACTCTGACTTAGCTGAATGTACGAATTATGTCACCTTGTTTCTCGCCATTTTGTACACTTGTCTGTCTATTTCCAATTTGCGTTTCCTCCAGAGTTTTTCTGCTTTTCTTCTGGCATGCTTAGCCTTGTGTACTTCTGTTGTTATATCCATTTAGTGTTTGGCCTTAACTTAACTTCTTTGTAAGCACCAGTTGTGGGATTATTGCCGTAAAGCCACGTGGTCTTTATAAGTCCAACCAGAAGGGAACAGACCGCGTAATTTTTGTCTGAAACTATTTACAGCCATGTCACAGCTGCCAAGCCCGGGGGTACAACCGCTGCTACCGATGCCATGGGTGCGGTCATGTGCGCTGCCACGCGTGCGGAGGGGACGGGAGGAAAATGGTACATCACCACGAGAGGGGTATGGAGGAGCGGCCGTGTTTCTCATGCGGGGGTGACGGAAGGAAGAGGTACCATTATTTTTATGAAGAAAGATGAAGAAAAGAATTTTATTAACGTGTCACATGTTGTCATATAAACATATCAAACCTATACAAAACCATTTCAAAAACAACAACATCAAGCCCTTTAGGCCCTTTACATTTGTTTTAACAGTTGATGTAAATCAAAAAATATTTGTAAGTTCTTAATTTGATTCTATGACTCTTTACTATTTTCATTCCACATATGGCTCTACTAAAGTTCATCATTTAGACTTTGCAGCCATATTTTGCGTTCTAAAAATTCAAGATTAGACATAATAGATTCAACGAGTTTATCAATGAAATATTATCTAAATTTTAATGACCATTAATGCAAATTATGAAATATCGTTCTTGTGATTTAAGTTTGCGACGCCAAAAGTGAAGAATATATTGCTTACATTATCATGTACCGGCTCCTTTACCTTTCCGTAAATTAAATTTGGCGTTTTACGACCAACCGACAGGAAACATTTGCACGACCTTTCTTTGAACATTGATACAACTAAATAATCTTTGTCAACAAATAGCTGATGCATTAGAAATATTATACTGGACTACTTTATCATACATAAACCTTCTACGCAAATCGACCGACAGCTTTTGATTGTCATATTCAAACATTTAAAGCATTTTCAAATCAACATATATATGAGAATAGTTTCAGAATAACTACGGAGAGACAGGTCGGCACATTCTTTTAAGATTAATTAATTTTGCACTACTAATTGCCACCAACAGATTTAAACAATTCGTGTTGAGAATGTTTAATTCTATTGAAAAACTCACCCTCATACAAATTAAAACTTTCCCTGAGACACTTGTGTATGTACAGATAATGAGAAAGTAATGGTTTTGCTTCACCTAGATGTCTTACCTGCGGTGGGGACGGACGGATCACATGCAAGTCATGTGATGGTTTTAGAAGTCTCAAATGCTACGTACAGCTGAAAGTGGAATAGTGAGTTAAAAGCATGGCGTATCATATATTTTCTTAAAGTCATTGTCTCAGTATTGCAAGGCAGAGGTTTATGCAAGTCAGGCAAATCGACCATCATATTAATCTTTTTCCTGAAATTGACAACACAGTTTGAACTTCTGCGTGCATTCTAGCCCTCAAGAATGAATTTCAAACGGAATAACTCGGTTGTTGAGCATGGCATGTTAACTGTTGGTGATGAATCGCCGTGCGGCTCGATTTGTGTGCATATATATATATATAGCTATGTATATTATTTTAAAAAAACTATTGCAAACGTTACAGGAATGGTTGATGCAGGTGATCAACGTTTTGTTCGGCAAGACTAGTTATTTCAATTGAGAAGCTTTGCAAGACTGAGATAATGACTTGAACCCGTTAATCAAGTTAAACACGATTCGTTTTGTACTTTCAAGGCAACCTGTGTAACGATTAGATTTGCATGAACATCACAATATTGGTGATTCTAAGCATAATACTTAAGATACTGACACACATTTATCTATAAGCATAACAATAAAATCTGCCCACAGCAAGAACAACAGTAGCGACTACATCCTGGAACGAACAGACATGCCAGACGAGCTGGTGCGAGATGTGGGCGGCACTGTCATCTTCGAACAGACCATGATGCCGGTTAGCAAATATTGATACATTCTTTTTCATTACAAAAATCTAATTACACCTTAACTTACTTGAAAACAACATGTGTAAAATTCAAATGGATGTTATCTGTTATCTGTTTAAACTTGTCACGTGTGATTCGAAAATGTTACTTAACAGCTTCAGGCTAGACAATAATTGGTTACTTGTATATGTGATATGTTCTATTTCCACTTTAAGGTTTGGCCAATCACCTCATATTTTGTACCAGAAGTAAATGAAAATTCGCTGAAATTGGTCAATCACCACAAAAACGCTTTCTCCGGACGGAAGTACCTGGTTCAGGTGAGCAGCTTTATGATATGCATATACAGTTATATAACGTATTCATGTTCACCAAGTTCATACAGCTGCTGACTTGAGTTTCTATTATTAGTTTTATCAAAGTTCAGATACAATCTTTCTCAGTTACAATCGGCCCATTATTCATTTCACACCTTATTCAACGGAAAGATGTCCGCCACTTGACTCACTGTATTTTTCATGATTCTCATCCACGTGTTTAATACCTGAAATATTGTTTAAAAGTCACTCATTTACGGAAAGATGAGTGTCTAATCACTAATCGTGTTTGAAATTATAAATGATTTGTCTAAGAGAAGGTAAAAGGAAAAAATTTCTACTAATTTCATTCAAATGTCCCACTATGTATAAGCATTAGATATTGTGTTTAAAACTCAATAATCCATTGAAAGATGAGTATCTAATCGCTAGTCGGGGAAAAGTTAAAATTATACATGAAATGTCTAAAATAAGGTTTAAGTGAAATTTCCGAATCATTTTATCAAATGACCCACAAATGAGCATTAGATATTGTTAATAGAATATGTTATGTATATATAAAGATGTATTAACGTGTAGCTTTTGTTCGATATTTACCAATCTTTTGAATTCTATCATCAAGTCCATTATCATAGCATTAAGTGTTTCCATGGCAATTGTTTCAGCGTCAGGTATTGCGGGGAGTCCCTGTGACGGAGGTAGAATACACCTGGAAGGATACGAATACACGCTTCTGGGTGTACGGGAATGAGAAAAGGGTGTACTCGCCAGACTACCCACAGCAATGCTGTTGGGGGTGTACTATACTGTAGTGTACAGAAGCACCACAGTGATGTTATTACTGGAGTGACTTCGCAAACGATTAACTGTTATGCACTGTACTGTAATCTTCTTTTTTTTTTTTTTTTAATTTTTTATTTTCCCAAACTCCATACAAAAAAACACATATTATAATAACAGTTCCCAACATAAACAAATTTTACACAAGTAATATTTCATTAATGTATGCTAGATATAATGGATAGGCAATCTTCAAAATAAATTCTGACAGTAGGTTGAAAATAGTAATAATTAAAAACTAATCTAATATTTCATATAAGAGTATGACAAATTGACCAGAAATTCATAAAGCTATCATATTTACAGTTTGTGTAAGCGTTAAATCGGTCAACAAAATATGCAGATTTAATAACCTCTTTAATATGTTTAAAATTTGGGATTTTCTCCTGTTGTTTCATTTTAAATATGTTGTATTTCACAATGATGGTCAGTAAATTCAGAACATAGTTTCGTTTCTCGGAATATCCTAAGATGATGTTCTTTTTAGAAAAGATGATGGAAGTTCCTGTTTTTTCAAGTATCCCTTCTTCCAATTTTTCCCATATAGATTTGATAAAGTTACAATCATAAAACAGATGTAAAATTGACTCATTTTCTGTTTTGCAAAATGTGCATTTGTTTGATTCTTTGTATCTCATTTTTGTTAGAAGCTCATTTGTTGGAAGAAATCTATGCAATGTACTATATTGGAGCCATGAATGTTTAGCACTATTGTAGGATTTAAATGTTAATCTTTCTATGGTTTCCCATGTATTTTCGCTGATGAACTCGTTTAATTCTTTTTGTCATTTTTCTCGATATTTAAGAGTTTTTGTGCTTTTTCTGTTTATGAGTATGTCATATATATCTCTACAGCCTTTTGGATCACCAGTTATGTTTTGTAAAAAGAAGGGTAAAATTGGTCGGGATATGTTCTTTTCGATTTGAACATTTATTGATTTGCAGTAATATCTTATAGCTTCTATTATCCCTTGGTAATCAAGAAAATTTGTCTTGCAACCAAAATGTTTTCTTAATTGTTCAATGGTTAAAAAGTTACCATGGCAATCCAGGATGTCGTTTATGTAAGTGATCCCTTTAGAGGAGTAATGTTTATAATTGATAGGTCTTCCACTTATCTTGACATTGTCATTTTGCCAAATTGGTTGTGATAAGACATCTTCAGCTTTTTTAGCGTTTTGACCTTTTTTGTTAATAAATCTGCCCCACGATGTTAATGTATCTCTCCAAAAGTGATTTGTTCGGGGTGTTATTACAGATTCGTTTATGTGTGTTTCACATGTTTGTATAAAGCTGTCTATATTACTTTTAATGGTTGTTGTCAGCAATGTCTTTATTTTTGAATCGGAGTTGTTTAACCTTTTTATCCATGATATTTTTTGTGATTGAATGAAACATCTTATATCTGGAAGCCTTATTCCGCCTTGTTCATAGTTGTTAGTGATAGTATCGCGATTAACTTTGTCGGGTTTGTTTTTCCACATAAACTTGTAGCAGAGTTGTTCAATTTCTTTTATCATTTGATTGTTTGGGTTTGATAAAGTTGCAAATAAATGGTTAAGTTGAGGTAAAAGTAAGCTTTTTAAAATGGTGTTGCGACCTAGTGGAGTTATGTCTCTTGCTAACCACTGATTCATAGATATCTTAAAGGTTTTAAGTTTATCTTTATAGTTGCGTTCTACCATTTCTGCTACATTGAGCGTAAATATGATACCAAGTACTGTAAAGGTGTCATTCTTCCAATCTAAATTCCAGTTTTGACAAAGGTTTTTTTTTGAGTTTTTCGCAGCGCCTATCCATAGTACCTGTGTCTTGTTGACATTTATTTTTAATCCTGAAAAAGAAGCATACTGTTTCAGAGTTTCTAAAGTCGCCTGTAAGCATTTTTCACTACCATCTAAGATAAGTGAGGTGTCATCGGCGTATTGAGAAATGAGATATTCAGTATCACCAATGTTTATGCCTTTAATCTTTGGATTAGTTCTTATCATTATTGCCAAGACTTCTGCGCAAAGTAGAAATATATATGGAGATATAGGATCTCCTTGTCTACATCCTCTGGATATGTCAAAATAATTTGAGAGGAAACCGTTTACTACAACACATGATTGAATGTTATTAAAAAAAGTGTTTATCCATCTCGTAATAGATGACCCAAAATTGAAAAATTCAAGAACCTGTTGAATGAAGTTCCAGTCAACTGAATCGAATGCTTTCTCAAAGTCGATAAGAAGTAGAATACCTGGAATTTTCATAGTATCAGTATAGTCGATGATATCGTATATCAAGCGGGTACATTCTCCAATATATCTTTTGGACATAAATCCTTTTTGGTCTTCGTTTATTATAGAAGGTAGGACATCTTTTATCCTATTTGCTATAGTTGATGATCCAATTTTATATGTAACATTAAGCAACGAAATAGGTCTCCAATTTTGGAGCTAGTGTTTTGGTTTACCTTTTTTAGGAAAACAAGTTATAACACCTTGTTTTTGGGTCAATGATAGTTCTCCTTTTTCATAGGCTAAGTTTAAGGACCTTATCAGGTATTCATGGATGTTTGACCAAAAGAATTTAAAGAACTCGACAGTAAAACCGGATGACCCGGGGCTTTTTTCATTTTTCATTTTTTTCAAGCTACATAATACTTCTTCATATTTCAATGGACCTTCTAACTTATCTTTTTGCTCTTTAGAAAGTTTTGGGACTTCAGTGTTTTTGAATAATTCTGAAAGGTTTACCTTTTCGCATGGTTTTGCTTGGTATAGGTTATGATAGAATACTGTAATCTAAGGTGCACTGTGACGTAATATATATGGGTTTGTGAAGGCAACATTGTGGTAGTCGAAACATAATTTTGAATATTTTCATACAGCGTAGTGAATTCTGACATGATATACTGAACCAACGCTGTGGTAAAAATTGTTATTTTATTATTTCCATACCCGTAGTGATTTTGTGACACAATACAATTAGGCTTGTTGAGGCGATATTATGTGATGTAAAGTAAGGATTGTGAAACATTGTTAAGAATTTACTGTGACGTGATGTGGGAATGATCACGAGTAACGTTCCTCAAAAGAGGCGTCCTTAAAATCTCGCTTCGAGTATGTTGGTGATAGGTTTAAGTCCTGCCTTTTTAACAACGACTGACGAGTGATTCAGTTGTTTGACAAATGGTTTAGAGAGTAAATAAACTGAGATTTTGGGTTCAAGACTCTCTATTGGCAAATGTTGCCGATTTCTATCCAAACTTTGTGTTATGTTTCGAAAAATTCATTTCTGACTCCGACTTTCGACTTTAAGTAAACACTTGAAGAGGGCCTTTATAAGTGCTGGAGGGCTTTTTAACCTTATTATACTGGGCGGTCTTTGGAAACCTATTACAATTGCTGGGAGGTCTTTGTAAACGTTTACAAGGCCGTCCTGCCCGGGTGTTAGGTGGGACTCGACCAAGGCTGCCAGGTCGAGGACGAACCCGCGTGCCAAACTAATTAAGACTATGAGGAGTCGGACATTATCTAACTTAAAACATAGTCACTTCATACTAATGAAGGTCGTTACCCTCTGTCGTCTTTATGTTAACCACGTGTCATAACACATCATGTTCAACACAATATTTTGTTATTTTGCTTTCAAATAAAATAGAATTCTGTTGTTTTTTTCACTCATAACTTTTTACCACAAAAGATTTGAAGCAATACAATAAACTAAGGGATGATGTACATTAGTTTAAAAATACTGGGGGTATCTTTTCTTCTTTATGTATATCAGAGACAGTGCAGGGGCAAGATGAAACTAATGTTCACACAACTTTACTTAAATTTTGGATACAAAAACGTCTGATACAAAGGGATGTTCCACGAGGATAAAGACTGAATTGAAAGGTGGTATCAACATATCCGTGAGGTATAAAATACTATCATGCACTGAGGAAATAGTTTAATGTACTCATGTATACAGGTACTTTCCCCTCGTGTATTATGAAAATATTGAAATATGAAAAATTATAAAAGTTTGCTCAGTGGCATCACGTTCAGAAAGAGTGACACTCAACAACTGGAACGTTCATGGAACAATGCATTTGGAATTTTTGCTACATCAGTTGCCAATCAAAGCAATGAATGGATTAAAACGTGACGAAAAAGCCTTGAAATCCAACCCCCACTTTATAGTAATGACAAGATACATGGTGCAACAGAAAAGTATATCATGAGAATTAAAAAAAAATTATAATGTATTTATTGTATAATGAGCAATGAAATACTGGTTTTATCAGTGAAATAATCTGAAAACTATCTATCAACCGACGTGACGACATCTTATAGCTTCATTGTTAACAGAACTACTTTCAAATATGTAAACAAATGAGGGTTACTTTGCTTCTTTAAAGTAAACTAAAATGACAAATGCTAAAAGTATTGATTTAATTAAGGGGATGCTAAATGCAGTTTACCAAATACTGTAACACTTAACTGTTCACTATCGAATAATTAAGTAGCGAAACAGGCAGAGGCTACTGAAAATTCAATACCGCTCTTTTGCGAAATGAAGAATATATTGAAATTGTCAAAAAACATTTCATGGGACTCTCAAAGAGTATAATTTAAATGAAGATAATGGGGATAACTTCAATAAACGTAAACAAAAAGGAACTCTTGACCTGAACATTTCTAAATCGCTGTTTCTTGAAACGTTCTTGATGACTTTGAGAGGTAAAACAATCTCTTTTTCAACATTCGTGAAAAAAGGAAAAACAATATTAGTTTTAGAGGATAATATAAGAAGCAATTTTGAAGGAAAGCACACTCTCAGAATTGACAACAAAGAAATAACTTTTGGAACAATTGAATGAAGAAGAAGAAGTAAAAAGATCCCAGTTTTTGAAAAGAATAAGATGGTACGAGGAAGGCGAGAAGCCTACAAATTATTTTACCATACAGAAAATAGAAATTATACCAGCAAGCTTATAAATTGTATAGTGAATAACAATGGAGATTTGATAAGAGATGGTACAATTTTATTGGATGAACTACAACAGTTTTATAGTAACCTTTATAGAGAACCACAAACATATGAAAAACACAAAATATTAATTTCGGAAATATGGAGATTCCAAAAATTACTAAAAATGAAATTGACAATATTTACTCTTATTACTCTTGAAGAATTAGTAAGTAGTTCTATCCATGAAAAATGACAAAAGCCCAGGTATCTATGGCTACCCAATAGAATTCTTTGAGTTCTTTTGGGAAGATTTAGGACCATGGGTGTAGCAGTCTATAAAAGAATCATTTGAAAACAATGAATTAAGTATCACAATGAACAGAGGAATTATTACATGTCTGCCTAAACAAAATGGAGACAGAAAACTTTAAAAAAATTGGCGCCCCATCTCACTACTAAACTCTCTATACAAAATTATTAGCACCTTCATTGCAAACAAGATAAAATCAACACAAGAAACAGTAATTCATGAAAATCAAACATTATTCATACCTGGATGATGCATGAGTGAAAATATTAAACTTCTCTATGATGTAATGTTTAAAAGTAAAAAATAGAAAAAACCCAGGTCTTTTGCTATTGATTGATTTTGAAAAGGCATTTAATACCATCTCTAAACAATTCATAATTGAGGTAATGAAAGCATTTGGATTTGGGCCCAATATTTTAAAATGGATTCAAATTCTTACAGGTAATAATACAACAGCTGTGATTCAAAATGGTCATATTACATCTTTTTTTCGAACTGGAAAGAGGTTGTAGACAGGGGGATCCAGTATCACCTTACCTTATTATTCTTGCTGTTGAAATAATAGGCGTTATGATAAGGTCAAATCCTCATATAAAAGGCATAAGCCTCAATGACAATGAAGAAGAACTCGGGCAATATGCTGACGATACTCAACTCTATCTTGATGGAACAAACGCATAAATTTTTTTAATGAAATGTCAGGACTGAAAATGAACATAAATAATACAAAATCTATATGGATAGGTTCAATGACAGGTAGTAAAATCACATTAGTCAATGACCTTAATCTTGACTGGCACAGTGGGGACTCTGAAATTTTAGGAATAAGTCTAAACCCTTCTTTGAAGACTTGTGGGTAATAACCACAAGAAAACGATTACATTGCATTAACAGATTACTAGCTAATTGGCGAAGGAGAAACTTAACACTTATACGGAAAATAACAGTAATTAAATCTTTAGCAATTTCAACTCGTTCATATATTTTCAGCACTCCCAAACCCTCCTAAAACTTTCATTGATGAATTAAAGAAAATATTATACACATTCCTGTTGAATAACAAGAAAGATAAAATCAAAAGATCTAACATCACTAGAACATAGGAGGAAGGTGGGCTCATTGGTATTGAATGTTTTATTAATGCCCTTAAACTATCATCATTGAAATGGTATATGAAAAAACAATTAACCTTGAATAATATTTCCCCCCTTGTTTCAATTCCTTTTACTTGGTTCCAACGCTGTAGATTGTTTATCTGACACAGATAATCCTTACTGGAGAGATGTTTTATTTGCTTGGAAAATATATTATAAAAAACATGCTGTTGAAAATGATGATGTTGAGCAAATTTTGGTCCAGCCACTTTGGATGAATAATTACTTTTAAAAAATCATACATCATAAATAACTGGTTTGAACACTGTTTACACTTCATCAAAAACATTAATGATGAAAATGGCTTTCTCAGTTTTGAAACTCTTAAACAGAAATATGACATAAGAGGTACATTTTTAGATTACCAACATTTGTTAAATAACATTCCCAAGAGCTGGAGAAAAGCAATAGAAAGTCTACTTACAATTTAACTCAACAAACTGTTAATTATGTCAATCAAAATATGATATCTGATTGTAAAGGTTCAAAGATTTTTATGACAAGTTGATTCAAAATGATACTTTCCTAAAACTGTTAGAATATTGGATTACTGTCTTTCAACATATTACATGGAAATATATATTTACAATCTACAGAAACTGTACAAAAGATTGCAAGCTTTTGGACTTCCGGTATAAATTCATTTGAAGATGAATCTAGTTGATGATGATATATGCTCTTTCTGTAAAAAATACCCCAGAAGATCTATCACATGTATTCTTTGACTGTGAAGTGGTAAAATAATTTTGGTACCTTAATACTCATTTGTATTGTTACAAATACTTACAAAATTCACTGTTGTATTTGAAGTATGTTCAAGTTATACATTTTTTAATCATAACATACTCCTTTCCAAAAGATATATTTCACATATTAATCAAAATGCACCCTCTTTTGAGGTATTTATTAAGCTCTTGAAGGAAACCTGCTCAATAGAACATTTCATTTCTAGAAAAAATAACATATCAAGTCCTTTCAATATGAAGTGGAAACGATTATCAGACTCACTTTTGGAAATACATCTGGTACTAAATGAAGCACCAATAAAATAACCCTCAGTACAATCTCACCATCTATCATGACTCTGGTTTTCTATGTCACGTTATACTCTATGCTACTATTGTATTGAATTGATATGTCTCTGTGCACTTATTGTTTTGCCCAGTCTATGTTAAATGATCTGTATACTATGATTTGGAATGGTATAAAAAAGAAATAAATAAAATACTGCAACAGGTTTATTTCATCTTGTTATCAATATCAACTTTACCCTGACACTCGATCAAAAATAATAGGTATTTGGCGATCCCCATCAAATATTCTCTATTTCTTACCCAAGCAGGCTAAACATGCCAGTATTCAAGTTTTCATTATGATCATGTTCATTACAGTTTTTCTCAAAATGATTCTAGATCTGATTGACTGCAAGAACTACGTTCTATTCATTCGTTCAGTGAGTCATTCATGCACGTGTCATCGAGACTTGTCAACGAGACATCAAACATTGTTTTCAATTATGTATGGAACAACATAAAACGTACAGTGTTTTTACAATATTTGTTTTACTATTTTGTATTTTTTTAGATTTATTTGCTGAATATATGATTCACTAACACGTTATAAATTGCTGTGAATACATTAGACTGCGCAAATGACCTCGCATCCTGTTGTTTAATTTTATAATGTCTGTCTGTGTTAATACTGTCAATTTAGTTGTTCTTCAGTATACGACACTACTGCCTCATCTGGCAGCTTTTCTTTATACAGTCGTTAAATTCTAACGCACAGTTCTAAAGGTTTGCTCCATATTGACAGTGTTAAGGCCTTTATCTTCTAATAAGTAAAACTGCCTTTGATTTAATAAATATTTCGGTTATTGAAAGCGCTTAAAGCTTAAAGTAAGTTAAATCGCATTAAGTTAAGCGATTGTTTCGTTCAAAGAATGGACGCAATTTCCCTTACAGAGAGTATCATACCAATCAATTTTATGTCAGGTAATCCAATCATCTCATCTACAATGTTTACAGATCCGACTATTCCATGGCTCCTTCCCATTTCAAAACAATCATTCAGTCCTTTCTTAATATTGATTGACTTCACCAAGTTCCGATCAAGATGCCACTAGTTACCATACAGGAAGAATTATCAATGATAACCCAGGTCAGACGTCGTGACCATCCAAGCACTAACGTTTGTTTTTGATTGTCAGCCATCAAGCGAGACAAGGTAATTTAAAAATTATTTTTTTAAGCGTCATCCACGAGTAATGGAAGAAATATCCCGTTAAAATTTTTGTCATTCTTCAGCTTACTTTAGCAATGAAGTAACGAGTGATGACACAAAAAAATAGTGATTTTTAAGATACATTTTAAAAAATGCTCCGCATGTAAGGGAACTGGAGACTGCTATCTTCACAGACACATGCAATCATTTACAGGATTATTATGTTTAAAATTGTTGCTAGGCAACAAGTGTTTTCTTGCACTCATGAAGTATACATACAGCTATGAATGAAAAGTTAAGTTTAAGTTCATCTAAGGATAAAAAATTGAAAGGACAATACAGTATGCGCATGAGTATTGAGTCACAGGGATATGTTGAGTCAGAAATAGTTTTAGAAAGACTTGTAGCCTTTAGACGCTACACCACTTCTATAGACATATTTGTCTTTCTAAAGCTATTTCTAAGCGGTACACATCCCTGTATAATGAGTAACACAAGCGCACAACGGGGGTCAGCTGCCCCAGTTAGAAATATACTAGTAGATATGAACTTAGGAAGTATGTTATGTAAGATTAGTATACAGAGTTTCAGCTTCCGTAATTTGGGTACTCTGTTTGCATAATATTTAACTGTATAAACTGTATAAATCGTATTGACCGAAGTTTCAAATGGACTTAGAGAGAAAGAAAGAATAACTGATCTTTCTTATCTGAGTATAATGAAATGATCGGATCTAGCAATTTAAGTTTGACAATAATTATATATGGTAGAAATTCACACTTTTGTTTTGTTAAACGTAATATTACAAATTTCATATCATTTTCACAGTCATACATTTATAAGGATAGCAAGGTAGGATAAAACTTTCTTGATTAGGAAAGTTGATTTTTCATGCCCTATTAATACTTAAAATATACATTTTTGTGCATACGACATAAAAATAATTCATATGTTTTTGTGCTCAAGAATTGTTCTATTTGATTTATCTGGTAGATCCTATTCATATTTTGAAACCAAATAATTTTTATACAGGCCAAAGGTCGATGCGAACACAGGCATTGGAAAATTTATGAGCTGTAAGTACATTTTCCCGAAAAAGATTTTCTGAGTAGAAAAAAAAATACCTCATAAATGATTAATAGATTTTTAAATATTAATGTATCTACACAATAACAACACAATGACTGCTTTCGTGCAGCGATCGTAGATGATCGATCGTACGTAGTGTGAGTTGGGCTTTACTGTGAGCTGTAAGGTAGAAATCTTCCAGTAAAACACATGTGCACAAACGTGTTGGCATCCATCAACAACAAGCTCCACATAAAACGTTCCAATAATTCGCTATTAGCTCTGCTGCATCCTTTGTGCACAAAGAGTTACCATCCTTCCTTTTTTGAGTATTATGAAATGCTATGTAAATCTAACAATCAATTCGACAATAATCATATGAGGTAGCAATTTACAATGTTACACAAAATATGATAAATTCGATATAATTTTCACGGTGATACATTCATATAGGAATGGCAAGATTCGATAACACTTTCTTGATTGTAAAAGTTGACGTTGTTATCCACAATTCTTGCAATTCTTATGTATGCAATTTCAAAATGCCATACAAAGACTTGATACATTTATATTTGTGGGCATGCGAAATTTAAAAAAACACATTACTTTTTTGTGCTCTTGGATTGTTCATTTCACGCAAAATTGATTTACCTATTGATTCCTGGAGCTTTTTGAAACCATATCATTTTTACACAAGTCACAAATCGATACGAAAATAGTTTAAGACACCGATATTTAAAAAATGATGGAGTTAATGAGATCGTTATTTCTTGTTTTAAATACATTGTACATTTCACCATAAATGATTCTGATTCGAATAAAAAATATCTCTCCATGATGAGTATCTTTTAGAAATCTTCTTACAAGGCATGTTCAATTTGGTTTAGAATATGATTTATGTTACAATCATTACTGGTAATGACATTGATAATAATACATCTCAATACCCTACAACAAATGTATGCTAGGACTTTAACAACATTTTGAAAAAACCCAACCCAATGCGAGATCGAGATTCATCAACAAGTTGATAAAAATTTCGCACTGAAATGTTATAAATGTAGGTAGAATTAATTGATTTAATTTCAACATTATGGACTATACGTTTTTCATCATTCAGTAAAATCAAAATGAAGAAAGTTGTCGTTTACAACTGTTTGGGTAAAAAAATCAGTGTATCTTCGTCGAGGTTTTCAATAAATAACATGATTCAAAATAATATATAAACATATGAAAATGGTTTCGATTTCCTCAAAATATAAGCGGTTAAATCCTAGTTATTCATTTTTTGTATCACCACTAGTTTTACTTCCTATTTAGAGAAACACACCATGGCGAGATTCAGACTTGAGTGGATGTCACTAGTCTGTCTCCTGACAGGGGCTGCAGTAAGTAAGTAACTGTAAGTATTTAATCATATAGTACCGACAGAAAATAAGGGAACACATATTTCTGATTCCAAGAATTGATTTAGGGGTATAGCTAGCTGTTCTCCTGGGCGCTACATTCAAAGGCAACCGCAAACGTAAACATTTGCACGCGCATCACATGCATTCGTGCCTATAAGAAGAGCATGGCAAACCTGCATTCTGTAACATTGGAAACGGTAAACAGAATCATAAAGCGAATTGAGATTTTAAGACGAAATGCCACCAAGATAGTATCTCAGTGATAAGGATCAGTGGCATCCTGTCTCAGGGTAAGACGTGTAGCTGACGCTTCACTCTTCTTACCCTGGGTGTTAACCCAAGCAAAAACTTCGCACCGTAACCCATGATTCAGCCAATCAAATACTTTTATCGCGATGGTGTGCGATTAAATTTCAGCCAACCAAAGAGAGCCAGGAGTTGGCTTTCGCTCTTACGTTAAAGGGCGATGTACATAGATAAAGAAACTGGAATCTTAACCGATCGACCATGGTGATAGTGTCCGAGTCCAATTTTGCGATTCTGGTTAGTTTATTACAAGAAATCATGCATGCAGTTTTAAGAGATCACTTAATTCAATACCTAATCGTGGTGGTTCGAGTGGTCCAGAGACCCCTAAGGCTATGCCAGCCGGAACTTACATGCTCCTGGCAGGGGCACCCAAGCTTGATAGGTCGTCGGGTAGAAGTCAGACCAAATTTGAGACCTGCTGTCTATTTCTCACAATGCCTTTCATTCCGTCTTTTCCCCACATCCTTTCGATCCTCTTTTGGAAGCTTGTCATCCACGTGTTTAATAACTTAAATTGTTATTGCTGATTGTGACCGGTAACGTAACTAGTCAGCGCTATGTTGACAAAATTTTGAGACCAATAGTTGTTCCGTTTGCACGTAATGCTTGAAGAAATGTTGACTTGCAAGACGATAATGCTCGTCCTCATCGAGCCAGAGTTGTCACCAACTTTCTCCAAAATTCAAACATCAGAACGCTGGATTGGCTGGCTAGGATCTCTCCCCCCATTGAACATCTATCGGATGTTCTGGGCAGGAGAACATATGCCCGAGAGCCAGCTCCAACCAATGTGGACCAACTGAAAACAGCTCTTCAGCAAGAATGGCGACAGATTCCAAGGGCAACAATTCGCCGCTGATAGCGAGTTTGAATTCAAGGTGTCGAGAGTGCATTGCCAAAAATGGTGGACACACAAGATACTGACATTTTCGCATTTTCACTTCACTTTGTAAAATGAAATTAAAAATCCTAGAGTGAAGCCAGTATCTATATGCGGTCCCTTATTTTTGGACGGTAGTATATTTACTATGAAATTACCAACAATCCACCTTTATAATCAATGTCTTGTCTTGTACCGTATATGCCTCTTAATAATATTGGTATTGTTAAGGAACAGTATTCTTTAAAAGCGATGAATCAACCACTTCTGTGTCAGGTTACTCATCACGTCCTCCTCATCTATTGTTATATTTACAATAACACTTATAATTTTACTTCCTTGTTAGAGAGGCAAACCATGGCTAGATTCAGACTGGAGTGGATGTCACTCGTCTGTCTCCTGACAGGGGCTGTAGTTAACTGTAAGTAGTCAATTTGAATTGATGATAGTACTAAAATAATAAGGCCTTGTTAATTGATTTTAAATCGGTCATGAAAATCTTTTCATCAAGAATAAACAGAAGGTTCGGTTCAAAGAGGCGACATTATGTTAGGTTCTATTTTATCAAATATTTGACAAGTGTTTTGTTTTAATACAACCAAACCCAAATGGTGACTTCTTCCTTGTCATCTATGAATAAGGAATTGGGATCTTTGTTGATTTTGCATAATTAACGAATGACAGTTGTGGGGACTTGATAAAAAGAAATTTGTTATAGAGAAGTTTGATTATGACAATACCAAATTTCACGCTTCCTTATTTGATGAAGTTTGATAATTTATTTCATAAATTTATTCTGTTGCAATGATACATGTGGTTTTACACATGTCACTTGGCTGCACTGATGTAACTAGTTACATAGATTCAATGTCAATGCCACACAGCATCAACAAACTGTTAATCTCAATCTCATTGTAATTTCACTGCGTGTCTTTGGCAAAGGTGGGAAAACCTTTCTGCGATGACTTCACACTCGGGAAAAGGGCCACAGTCGCGCCAGCATCGTCGTCCAGTAAGCCTATCTCGTCGTTGTAAATTTGTTGAACAGGGTTGATGTCGTTGCCGACACGCTGTCTAAGTCGACTCATGTGTAGCAACTTGTCTTCTGACGTTCAGGCGGTACCTAAATCCATTGTGTAGAACTTGCTGTCCTCTTTGCTCTGAGATGACGAATTCTGCTCTGATGAGCTAATCAGTGTGTTAACCAATTTAACTCATCAGGACATCCGAGGAGCAGAATTAAACAAGCTAACAATGTTTGGTTAACACTGCAACGAAGTGTGCTAACCACTTAAATCTACTTACAATTGCTTTGATAGGTAACAACTGCAGACTTACGGGCCATACCTATTTTCTGAGAAGGGGGTGTTTTTTCTTTACTTTAAATGGAAAAATTTATATTGTAGGACACACACTACACATTGCGGATAACTGCCTAGTAAAGATAGGACCAGAACACAACCATTCTATTAATATTGCTCTTCGTCTCTGTGTTGTGGAATCTTTTAAAGGGCCACAGATTATGTTGTTTGAGTCAAATATGTCAAACTTTGTGTTATTTTATCGAGAGGTAGAGGTTATCTCTGAAAATCTATCTTACCTGCTTAATAGTTCACTATGCCAATCACTCAAAAGTAATTCTGGAAATGTATTTACAGCAAATACAAGGAACAAAATATGTTCATAGTGTTGAGTATATCAATTGATAAATATTCATGTGAATTAGATGCAAAATCTTTACTTGTTAACACCCATATGTCGGTTTTTCTATTATAATTAAGAACGAGATAAAAATTCTAATTGTGACATTTAGAGATAAATAAGCAAGTTCAGTGACAATATTTGAATTGAACTCAAGACATACGGTGTTTTTGCTCTTATTCAGCCAACATTTCGAAAAATTCTCAAATCTTTTTGAGCCAAGTCTTGTGTCTGACTTTTTTCTCGTGAGGCAAACCTTATCACGATCAGTTTCTATCTCAAGAAAACTGTCACACTAGGTCCTTGAAACCGTTGTTTACATTAAATATTTTCTGCAGCAACGGGTCTAGTTGCTTGATCACCTTGGTTGTGTATAGTCGATGCACACCATCACTGATATGGTGATGAATTTCTTGGAATCCGTTTGCGTATGTTTGTTAAGTAAACAGAGTACCTGGGTCTAGCTAGAGATATACCTTGAAACTATACATAGTAAAAAAAGTGTTGCACCCCCCTGTGTTAAATGGGTATGATAGTTCGTTGATTGTGGAAGATAATAGTATAATCACATGAAACTTAATGATGGAGAGATTGAAAAACATTGTATTGACTATGAATTAGACTGTAAATGGCCACTCTCTGATTCGATGGTATATAAAATTTTTGCTCTCAATTATTGGGTTCAAGTTAGTGCAAAAAGACAAATTAAGTATGGTCATATGTCAAATGTTAATTACAAAACAATAACTTGGATTGGTTTAAAGGATCAATCAGGGACTTGACGTATAAAAACAGTTCAGGCAGTGGGGTGCTTTGCAGTTGCACTTCATTCCAAAAGCGCGAATCATTTACAAAAGTATATATTTCATGTAAGAGTTCGATGTTTATATCTCCCTTCAGTTTCTATAATATTGAGCTTACTATTATTATGTTGCGGGGATATCCATCAAAACCCGGGACCAAAACAAAATAGAAATTTAAAGATAATACATTTGAATATCCGAAGCCTAAAAGACAAAATCGACATCATTCATGCAGAATTTTCAGACTACGACATAATTTGCCTTACAGAGACCTGGCTAAATGATACTATTCCTACTGATGATTTACTAATTCCAGGTTTTCACAAACCATTCAGAAAAGACCGTTTAACCCGAGGCGGCGGCGTGGCCATTTATTTAAAACAACATTTATGTGTTGAAAAAATGGAAGCATTAGACATTGTTGACCTCGAAGCGTTATGGGTGAAAATAAAATGTAAATCCAGACATTATCTAATCGGTGTGTTTTACCGCGCAGATAAAAGTGAACAATACTGGGAATTGATTGACCAATCTATTGGAATGGCAGCCGATTTAGATATGTTTACTATCATTACCGGCGATTTTAACATTGATATTTTAAATTTAACAAATACTAAGATTGAAACATTGAAAAGCATGTATGGGCTAAGCCAGATTATAAATGTACCAACACGGATAACGCACAGCTCTCGCACTTTAATTGATTTGATTTTTGTTACTCATGAAAATAGCGTGCTTAGCTCAGGCGTTCTTGATCCCATATGTAGCGATCATTGTCCAATCTTCGTAACTGTTAGAGATAAATCAAGTAAGGTAAAAACCGCAATGAAAAGAACCGTGTACGATTATAGGTCGATGGATACAGGAAGCGCACACCTATATCTATCTGAAATTGATGAAACTGAAATATTCTCTACCGATGATATTAACAGTGCTGCTGAAATTCTTACGAGTAAATTAAAACATATCCTTAATATCACAACACCGAACAGACAGATCAATGCACGAAAAAACGAGCCCTTGTGGATGATTAGCGAAATCCGTTCTGCAATGCGGAAGCGTAACCGTTATCATAAAAAAGCTAAAAGAAGTAACCGTACATCTGATTGGGCTAACTTTAGATCAATTAGAAATAAAGTTATCAATTTGATACGTGTTGCTAAAAGGAAATGTGATCTAAGAATCGATGATAGGATAAATACGTCCCTTGGTACTAAGACATGGTGGCGTATGGTTAAACAATTTGTACAAAGAAAATCTGAATGTAATTCTTTTCCACCCATCATATCGAATGGCGTTATTCATGATCATCCCGAAGAAATTGCTAATGTCCTTAACAACTTCTTTGCAAATCAAGCTACAGTAGCCGACCCATATTTGAAACCACCCGATATGCAGTTTGAAACTATTACAAATACGTTGAGCTCCATAATTCTTACACGTGACGAGGTACAAGACATTCTCCTCTCAATTGATCCATCAAAAGCAACAGGGCCAGATGGAATAGGAAATAGATTTCTCCGATGTTTTGCAAAAGATGTATCCCCCTTGTTGACTAAATTATTTAACTCTTCTCTTGAAAAGTCCGTATTTCCATCCATTTGGAAAAAAGCTACCGTCTTTCCTCTCCATAAAAAGAATAGCGTTAATGAATGTTCCAATTATCGACCTGTGGCATTAACAAATTGTCTATCCAAAGTTTTCGAAAAATGTGTTTTTAAGCACGTATTCAATTTCTTTAGAGATAATAATATTCTTACAAATTTACAATCGGGATTTATGCCGGGTGACTCTACAGCTAACCAATTAACATATTTGTATAATTTTATCGCAAAAGGCCTTGACGAAGGTAAAGAGGTTAGGGCTGTTTTTTGCGACATTAGCAAAGCGTTTGACAAAGTTTGGCATAGAGGAATTATTGCGAAACTAAAACATTATGGCATCGATGGATCACTTTTAAATTGGTTTGTAAGTTATCTAGAAAATAGATTACAAAAGGTTGTCATCGACGGATTCTGCTCAGATAATAAAGCTGTACTTGCTGGCGTCCCACAAGGCTCCGTGTTGGGACCGCTACTTTTCATTGTGTACATCAATGATATTGTCGATGGCATAGAAAGTCACATTCGTCTCTTTGCAGACGACACATCAATATACGTCATTGTTGATGATCGCCATGTTGCCGCTGCGTGTCTTAATGACGATTTAAACCGAATTTCGAGCTGGGCAGAAAAGTGGCAGGTTCAATTTAATCCCAAAAAGACAGAGACTATAAACTTTTCTAATAAACATAAAAGTGACAAAATTCCGAATTTATATATGAATCAAACCCCGGTGCAAGAAGTTCAAAACCATACACATCTTGGCATAACTCTTCAGAGTAACTGTTCTTGGAAAAGTCATATTGAAGGCATTGTTGACAAAGTAAGTCCAATGATTAATTGTCTTAGAAGCTTTAAATACCGCCTTTCTAGGAAAACGCTTGAAACTATGTACAAATCATTTGTGATGCCGATATTTGACTACTGCTGTCATATTTGGGATAACTGTACGAATGAACAAAATCATCTTCTTGAACGACTCCATTTAGATGGACTTCGCACTATATGCGGCGCAGTTCGCGGCACTAGTCATGAAAAATTATACCTCGAAACTAAATTTAAACCTTTAATTGAAAGAAGGCGCGATATTAAGTTGCTAAATTTTTACAAAATGTATGATAATCTCGCTCCAGGTTACTTATGCGACCTTGTTCCTAAAACTGTCTCTGAAAACAATCAATATAACCTGAGAAATAGTTTTAAGCTCCAAACAATAAACTGTAGGACAAAACTCTATGAAAATTCATTCTTACCAAACACAATTAAAATGTGGAACTCTTTACCTGACAACCTCACTAATGCCAATTCAATAAGTGAATTTAAATCTCTTTTAACAAGATCTGAATCACTAAATAGTCATGATTTAAACTACGGTAGTAGATTTTGTCAGATTGTCCACACTCGCCTCAAGCTTGGCTGCAGTGATCTAAATGCGGATAAAGTCAAAAGATATATATCGACTAACGCTGAATGTTCATGTGGATATCATGATGAAGATATTATTCATTATCTTTTCATATGCAAACTTTATACAGATATAAGACATAAATCTTACTTTTACATAAACGGTCACAGCCTCCAAACAGTGTTATACGGATTACCATCAACTACCAGTAGTGAAAATGAAAAAATCTTGGAATCATTACACCAATATATTTGCAAGAGCAAGCGATTTGAAATGTAAAATGGATTTATTATCATAAAAAGCAACTGCAAGCGCTTTGTCACCTAATTTTGTACCCATACATATTAAGTCATGCTGAATTTTTCTTGTATTTTGTTCTATTTCATTTGTCTCGTTCTTGTGAACTTTGCTTATTACGTTTTGTACTGGTGAGGTATTCATAAAAGCAAAGACTTGCTTGTTTACCGAACCAGATTCTTATATGAATAAAAATATGTTTAAACCATAAAAACAGTTAGTATCGCGAACTTCCACCATACCGTTCAATGACAGCTTGAAGTCTTCGCCTCATACCCCTCAGCAGACGTCGACATCGCTCCTGTTGCAATCGCTGCCATTCCATGTGTAATGCCGCGCCGCTTCCTTTTCATGCAAGTTCTGAGGAGGAGGATCGCTGCGTTGTACCAATCAGCCCAAAAAATCCAAAACATGTTCAAGGGGATTACGATCCGGACTCATTGCAGGCCACAGGGGTGTGTCAGGGCATTGTTCTGATAACCTGCCTCACGGTCCTGTTGGCATAATGTTTCGTGGTGCATACGCTGTTCCTGTACGTCTCCACCCCCTGCCATCCACAGAGTGCAGAAGGAACCTGCTTTCGTCTGACCAGTGAACATTCTTCCATGATCTTATATTCCACCCAAGTCTTTCTCTACATTATGCCATACACTACTGCTTGTGGTTATCATTGAGTTTAGGTCACTTTATTACTGTATTGGACTTCAATCCAGCGGCCTTGAGTTGATTTCTGACAGTTTGGTGACTGAACAGACGGAAGCCATTGGCGTTTTAGGATTATACTGGAAGCGAAAGGATACCTTCTTAAGAGCCTTAGCAATGATCTATCCTCTTTCACGGAGGTGATACGTGGTCTGTCTGAGGGTGTGCAATTCTTTGCGTCATTGGTTCGTGCATGTTTTCTGGCTAAACGACTTATGGTAGATTAATGACGTCAAGTTCTTCTTGCAATTTCCTTGAAAGAAAGACCCGTTCCAAGAAGACCAATAATCTGCCACTTGACAGCCTCTGACATTCTAGCAACCGACATTCTGGGTTACAATGGCTTAAACGGCTTGTATCAACGTTTTTTTAAATACCGAAATTGATCACAAACCCATACTGAAATTTCGGAAATCTTGGAAAGCAAAGTGCACGTGCAGCTAGTCGCGTTTGGATGAAGAATATCCCTACAAAAACATGATAAAATCAAACCTACTACATAGGGGATTCATGGGTACAAACAACATCAACGGGGGTTTGGTATGTGATGAAATAACTTAACTTTTATTTTGGGGGTGCAACACTTGTCTGTCTGTATGGAACGTCGAACTTTCACTTGGAAGTCTGTTCCTAACAGAGAAATTCTTGTAGCAAGCAGAACTGCAAAAACTTCAAGTAAAGGTATTGCTTGACAGCGTTTAGAGGTACTTCTGCACTGACTGTTTTGATGTCTGGCCAGCGGAGACAATATCTCTGAGAACAAGCTTGTCCTGAATTACTATTTGAACTACTAACCCCATGAGGTCTTATTGAAGACAGTATCCCTCATTTAGTGCAGGGTTTGTCTTCAGATGGCATGCAAAAGGTGAAGACATCCCACTTTACATTACCAGACGTTGTTGGAGTGGAAATGTGTCTAACTGTAAGGCAAACACTTTGGATCTTTAGCTAGGTCTTTAGGGGGGACGATTTCATCATGTCAGTGCTATTAGAGATGATTTTGTGGAGTCGAGGATTACTATTGGTCGTCAGAGATTTCTATGTCTTCTTTAGTAGGTCTGTAGTTTGATCTGGTGTAGGAAATGACGGAACTGGGTCGTCAACATAGTTATAATTCTGAACAAAATCCTTTGTATCCATACCAAACGATTTCTCTCCTAACTCAATCCATGTGTTGCTACAGTCGGAATTCTTCTAACTGTTTCTCAAACTTGTTGTCCTTGTAAAAGAGAAACCGTAGGTAGTTTCTGTGGCTGTCTTCATAATTGGAAACGGGGAAATATTTGTTGTATGTCTGCCAATATGATTATCGACTCTCTTTTGAACCTAAGGAGTATTCCAAATACAGGCTTGGCAAAAGGATACCCTTCTTTTTGGACTGACTGCCTAGACATAGCAACTCTGACACTTTCTGTACAATATATTTTGGTCAGTTCGTTGGAAAGAGAATTGTGCGAAAGTTCTGGGCATATGTAACAGTTCATGAGCCACGATGTCGTTCCATTCTAGGCTAAGGAGGATTCAAAGCAGGTCATTGGTCAGGGCCTGGCCAAAGGACACTTTTCCCATACACTTAGGTCATACATTTATGTATTTCGGTCGCATTCACCCCTTCTTTTGTGAGAAACTTGATAACCGCTTGATGCTCAGTTTTCGATAGTTCCATGATTATCGGAGGGTTCCTGTGTTCAGCAGGCTGTACATCTCAAGTAAATGATCTGGAAGTGTTGTTTATGTCTGTAAACTGTCGTTAGATGGCCTATCTCTATCATGACATTAACGATGATGTCTTCAAGGTTGTATCAATACTCATTTTTCTCATATTCTTGACTTCCCCTCGTAGCTAGTTGTTTTTCTATTTCAAGTTATTCTAGTCTTTCACCCATTTCAAATAGACCCCTCCTCGATTCTGATGCTCGACCAGTTCTTGTAGATCTTGTTTTACTGCTGTGTTGTGATTCACTCATGCTGGTATTTCTTCTTGAAATTTGTAACTATTTGTAAATTTCTAATGTTTTAGTTACAGTTGTGAAGAATTCAAAGTTCTTTTGATGTATTGTCGAAAGAATGTTAAGTAAATGTAAACTTTCATCAAATCCATATATAGTTACAGTTACCGTTAACAAATATAATGAGAGATAAAGATGCAAGTCTAGAGAGGCGATTTGAACTCATCTGAGGACATACGGCATTTTGACTCTTATCATATAACATATCTGTGTCACTTCAAAAGACTGAAATAAAAAAACGATCGAAACCAACAAAGTTCCAGTAAATCTACGGGTTAGAAAGATTTTGAGAAAATACAACTGAAACACTCAAAACTGCAAAGAACTACGTGCAGAATGGATGTGAACTTGTGTATTTTACGAATGCTACATGTTTTTCGACTTGAACATGAAGGTTGTGTATACAGTAATTGAATAGTTAAGAATACTACATAGAATTATTAAACTAGTTTTGCTGCTACACAAAATAATACACATGCTATTATGAAATACTTTATTTATGTAAAATTGAACAAGGCAAAAACTATGTCACGTAGTGTGCGTTATGACCGGGTTTGAGAACCATCGTGGATCGAATCTTTGTAACATAAACAAACCTAATGGAACTGAAATGTTATCTGACTTGATAGTTAAACAACACCTAGGTAAGGAACCAGTCATTTATTACAGGGAGGTTGGGTTGGGGCTTTTCAGGGGACGGTCAGAAAAAATATACAGCCACTGCAGGAGAAGGTCTTTACAAATACGAAAGGTTGGGGAGAGTCATTTTGAAATAGACATTTATAAAACCATCTTTCTGTAGCATGTGAAGGGGCTGAAACATTATCATAAAGCCTTTTAAATGACAAATCTTTTTTTTAGAATTTGAGCAAGACTAGTATATTCTTTAGAAAAACGATGCTTATATTAATAATCACCATGAATTCTCTGCCTTCTTCATTGTTCTTTATACTCATAGAACAAAAAGTAGAAAAGTAGTTCTGTTTGACTGAGAGTTTATACAATCAGTTAATATATAAAAGGCGTTTGCTACTGTTTGCTATAAGTTTTATACAACATAGATACATATTTGATACTCCATAGACTCATACAGTTAAAACAGCAGTTCACATTATTATTATTTGAATGATAACATTAATCTTTTCAATGATATAAATTTATGAAACTTAAACACTTTAGCAGTGGCTTAATTTGTGCAATTTTTTTTATATAGCCATACTTTCATCAAATGGGTACTTAGATAAATAAATTCCAATATTATTTAAAAAATTGGGAACATTTGCTATATTCATACCTTAGTTTCCATACATGTAGTTCATGTTTTTCCCCTCTCATAGTTCAAACACTAATTGTTTAAATATTATGTAACACATGTAGCATATCTAATTTCTGTGAGTCCTAGGTGTGCCTCCATTATACTTATGTTACTTTAAAATTCTATAGATTTCATGTGCTACAGACGTGAGGAAGACAGAATCGAGTCAAAGACAGTGTAAATAGTGTCCCATGATTAAAAAAATGTTTGTTTTGCTGTAGGAATAGACTATACATTTCATACGCGAATATAAACGTCATTTCTCTTATTATCAATAGTTCGTCCTAATGGTACGTACGAATTCACCTGTAGTGAGGTGTGTGGACACTGTTTCGGAGCGAACAACAACTGCAACCATGTAAATGGCAAGTGTGCCTCTAGCTGCAGGAATGGCTGGACTGGAGATCAATGTAAAGGTAAGCGAAACATCGCAGTAAATAGAGGACCTCACCAAAGTATCTTCTGATGTAAGATAAATTTATATTAACGTTGATTGAAAGAAGTGTCCGGCTTCATTGTTGTCAAATCTGAAATATAGACATTGCTTGCAGATATGTGAAGTGAGGCGAATGGCAGGTATTATTTTCATTTGCAAAGAAAAAGTTTCGAGCAATTCGAGCAAAGTCGCGACCGTTTCAAGAAATAATTTTGTTTACACATTTCCTAGTTCATTGGTTATTGTTTTCCCCTATTATATCAGTCCATCTGGTAAATTCATTTATTACTCTACCGTTGAAGATACGACCGTTTATCAAATCTACAATGTTATTACACATTGTGTTATAACATCGCGTGCTGATTGACGTAACATGGCGTCACAATGTTCAAGTATGACGTCAAAATGTTAGAGGCTCGTCAGCAGTTGTAAGCTCAGGTTTTTATGCTATTTCTTTGATATGATTCTGCGGGTATCAAGTCTTAAATATAAACGTCATCTCTCTTATTTTCAATAGTTCTTCCTAATGGTACGTACGAATTCACCTGTAGTGAGGCTTATGGGCACTGTTCGGGAGCGAACAACAACTGCAACCATGTAAATGGCAAGTGTGCCTCTAGCTGCAGGAATGGCTGGACTGGAGATCAATGTAAAGGTAAGCGAAACATCGCAGTAAATAGAGGACCTCACCAAAGTATCTTCTGATATAAGATAAATTTATATTAACGTTGATTGAAAGAAGTGTCCGACTTCATTGTTGTCAAATCTGAAATATAGACATTGCTTGCAGATATGTGAAGTGAGGCGAATGGCAGGTATTATTTTCATTTGCAAAGAAAAAGTTTCGAGCAATTCGAGCAAAGTCGCGACCGTTTCAAGAAATAATTTTGTTTTCACATTTTCTCATCTGAGTAGTTCATTGGTTAGTTTTTTCCTATTATATCAGTCCATCTGGTAAATTCATTTATTACTCTACCGTTGAAGATACGACCGTTTATCAAATCTACAATGTTATTACACATTGTGTTAAAACATCGCGTGCTGACTGACGTAACATGGCGTCACAATGTTCAAGTATGACGTCAAAATGTTAGAAAAAATCAATGTGGGTTTTTTTGCTATTTCTTTGATGTGATTCTGCGGGTATTAAAGAAAATACTTTACTCAGCCCGTTTAATTAAATTTTTTTATTAAACTCTTGGTTTAATGGTATCGGTATCATACTCGCTTTCGCTCGATTTCTCACTCGCACATTGTGGTTATTTAATGACGTTTTTAATGGTGTGTATATTGAGGATTTGTAAATGATTATTGCAGAAACTATTTCTTAAATGATTATTGCAGAAACTATTTCTTCTATGCTTCTGAGTGCAAGATAAGATTAATATTGCATGAACTGTGAACAGCTACTTCAAGTTGTCATTGAAGTCCATCTGTGCTGTCATATCAGATGATGTTTATGATTTGTGTTATGAGAACATCGATCTTAACCTTTAACAGTTGAACTTTGCATTGGAGCAACCTTAATTTTTGATCTGTATAGACTGATATATTAATGATTTATGTATTTGTGATTCTTAATGTCATGAACGAATCTTTACCTTACTTTTAAAATGTTTTGCAGTAAATAATGTTTTTGTAAAATAACTTATACTATGTGAACTTAGTTCTCATGTCTTTCATGGGAAGAGGAAAAAAGAAGATGAAAACTGTAAACTGATACATGTAAGTTTCTACACTTGTCACATTAATTCAAATGTGATGCACATTTCATAGGGACAATTTTGTAGGCCGGTCAAAAAGTTCACGCTTCATCTAACAAAAGTTTCGAATCCTTTTACCAGTTATCAAGTTGCTCACTGTGACCAAAGGTTTCTATCATATAGTTCATGCAAAAGTTATAAACAATGTAAATGTGAAGGTTAATAGTCATATTATTAAATGACCATGCGAGTCTTCTTTAACACTTACATTCAAGAGTTTCAGTTGCACAAACCGTTAGAATCATTCAAATAAAGAAGAGAGCCAGAGAATGAAAACTTATTTCAGTAAGGACACGCATGTCTATATATCGATCTATTATATTATGTTTGTCTGACAGGAAAAGAGAAACCAATCTATACGTTTTATATGGTTTAAGATTGCAATACTATGCCACCTCAAACAGCAGACCTCAGTGAAACTAATATATATATATGTAAAAGTTAAATGTTCATGGTTTATGTATCAAATATTCTTTAAAAATAACAAACTGAAGATTGGTCTTCATATAAGTTCATTACCAACCGGTTTCACAACATAGTGATCATCAGGGTAACTTATACATTGTGTTGCTAATAGTATAGCGTTAACAATGGCAAGGGACGTAATTCATGACGTCATATGCATACCACTAAAATATGTATAGTAAATGCGACGTCAACATGATTTAATATTAGTTACAATTCAATTTCGGGGTATATCCATCAATAAAGAATCGTTCTTTAATTTTCCTCAGCTCTTCATTATCTGTGCGCATTTTGTAAATAGGACAGATTGTGAACTGGGGATTGCAATTCTTTGCGCATCCATCTATATGTGCGCTTAGGGGAATACATCTATAATTTGGTGTTTTTATCTGTTGTTTATGCACTCGGACTCTCGCCCTTAATGTATCCCCCGTTTGACCAATATACTCTTCGCAACAACCAGCGCATGTTATTACATATATTAGATTTCTGGAGGCGCAAGACATGTTTTCCATTATTTTGAATTTTGAATTATTCCTAAAGGTGAATGAATTTAACTCTAAAATGTGTGTACAAGTGCCGCAATTCGGCCTATTACATTTTGTGATACTTCCACCTAATTCAGGTTTTTGATCTTTGAAGCACGCTTTAGATAACAGTTGTTTCAGGTTTTTGCTCTGCCGTTTACTGTTTATCATTTTAGTATCCTTTAGAGCGTGCTTTAGTTTTGGACATGCGTCTAGCGCCTGTACATAGTTTTTCACATTTGGATAGATATTTGGATTGCAGGGGTTAAATGTAGTAACAATAGGTAGGGCTGCCGAATTGTTTTCCTGTTGTCTTTGTTTTAGAAGATCTTCCCGGTTAAAGGAACGGGCCTTTGTTATAGCATCCAAAATGATGTTATCAGGGTACCCTCTGGCTTTTAATAATCTCTCTAATTCTTTCAACCTCAAGTTTAGATTATTCGGGTCTGATACTATGGTACATATTCTACGGGCTAGGGAATATGGAATGCTATTTTTAATATGGCGCGGATGGCAGGACCTATAGTCTAAATACTGTTTGGAATCTGTAGGTTTGTAATAGATATCAGTTTCTATATTTCCTGATTTTAAAGTTACCATTACATCTAAGAATGCTAACTTTTCGGTACTATCTTCCATTGTGAATGATAGACTTGGATGTAAATTTTGAAGTATATTATGTAGGTCTTTCAAGGAATCATTACCTTGTGTCCATAATATAAAACAGTCATCCAGAAATCTTTTCCAACTTTTTTTGAATTCGTTTTCGATTTCAACTCCAAACTTTTGGCCAACTTTACGGTATAATAACTCTTCTAGGTATCCTAGCACAAGTGTGGCGTAAGTTGGCGCCATTTTCGTTCCCATGGCTGTCCCCTTTATTTGTTTGTAATAGTTTTCATTAAAATGAAAATTATTATTTGTAAGGATAAATTTCACACTTTCTATAATGAAATCTTTTGAAATCCTCTCAGGTAACTCATGGGAGTGTTTATCCAACCAATAATTAATTGCTTCTATACCTAAGTCATGAGGTATATTTGAATAAAGGTTAGTCACATCAAATGATACTAACCTGGTATTTGGATTTGTTTCTGTAGGTAGCTGGTTGAGAAAATCTGTTGTATCTCTTAAATAACTTTTCACATGTTTTGTAAATGGTTTTAAGAGGGTGTCTACAAAGTTGCTAAGTCCATGTGTTGGGCATTGAGGTCCCGCTATTATTGGTCTTAGTTTTAGATCCGTAGGGGCCGGCAATTTGACATAGGCTGTATTCGAAGCATGGCAACCCTCCTTTATATCTACACTTTTATGAACTTTTGGTAATCCATAGAAGTTACTAGTCTTAGGTTCAAAGTTAGTTAAGTAATCTTGTTCCTTATCTGTAAGGCAGGGAGAATAAGAGTTAACTAATCTCTTTAACTTCGAAAATGATGCATTATCTGATTTGTGGTTAACTTGTTCATAATAATTTGGATCGCCAATGGTTGACAACGCAAGGTTTTTATAATATGGTTTATCCATGATTATAATTGCCCCTCCTTTATCAGCTTCTTTAATGATAATTGAGTCATTTTCCGATAATGATTTAATGGCCTTGCGTTCATTGAAACTAATGTTGGATTTCACATTTGCGGGTTGCTCACAATTTTTTAGTTCTTTAATTTGTTCGATTGTTCTGTCTAAAATTCTATTTCTCCCTGCCTTAGGAGTAAACTTACTCTTATTGCGAACTATTGAATCATCATTGTAAGAATGTGAATTTTCTAAGTCTTGCATTGAATCATTTGGGTCTGGGCTAAAGTATTCCAAAAGTCTTAATTTTCTAGAGAAGTCTTGAATATCTTTTTCAAGTTCTTGTGGGTTTCCTTTGGATGGTGATGGCGTGAATTTCATTCCCTTTAACAGAACGTTAATTTCACTATCGCAAAGGTCCACATTCGAAAGATTGATGATTTTGGGTTCTATTTTGGAACCTCCCCCTTGTGGAGGTTCCTGTTCCCTAAAAAATCGTCAGTGTTTCTGTTGATGTTTTGTCCCATAGATCTTCCTCTGGTAGGGCCGCGACCTTGTCCTCTGTAGGGGATCCTATTGGAGGGATTATTGTTGCCACGTCCGCGGGAGTACTCACGTACAGGACCCGGTCTCCATTCCGAGAATCTTTCTTGTCTTGCAGATCCTCTGTATCCCGTACTTCGGCCTCGACTGTAGCTGCGTCCGCGGCCTCTGCTATAACTGCGTCCTCGGGCTCTGAATGAGCCTCGGTATGAGCGGTTTGCGTAGTCAGAGGGTTCTCTGGTTTTCGATGTTAGATTCTTTCTATAGTTTGATCTTGATCGGGATCTTGATCGAGAATTTTGTCTTTCTTCAACTTTGAATGATGTTCTGCTTTACCTTTTGAATGGTGTCCTTCATTCTTTGTTCAGCAGAATCTTCAAGTAGATTTGCCTGCAGGATAGCTTCATTGGCGTTGACAATTTCATGTACACCCTGCTGGAGGTTCTTCATTGTCTCCGTTATTGAGGTGTCAAAAGTTCCTGCAGGTCTATTGTCTCCCGATTTCTCTCTCATTTCTATGAATGATGCATTCATTATATCCATTTTGGTGAGCATCTGAGTCATCTTTCCACTGATGCAGCTCAGGACTTGAAGAATTTCTTCTTCAAATTTCTTCCCACCACACGTCCGCTTTGTTGCCATCTTCAGTTCATAAACCAAGTATATACAGATGTAAAAGTTAAATGTTCATGGTTTATGTATCAAATATTCTTTAAAAATAACAAACTGAAGATTGGTCTTCATATAAGTTCATTACCAACCGGTTTCACAACATAGTGATCATCAGGGTAACTTATACATTGTGTTGCTAATAGTATAGCGTTAACAATGGCAAGGGACGTAATTCATGACGTCATATGCATACCACTAAAATATGTATAGTAAATGCGACGTCAACATGATTTAATATTAGTTACAATTCAATTTCGGGGTATATCCATCGGGGTATATCCATCCAGTTCACAATCTGTCCTATTTACAAAATGCGCACAGATAATGAAGAGCTGAGGAAAATTAAAGAACGATTCTATATTGATGGATATACCCCGAAATTTTACTATACATATTTTAGTGGTATGCATATGACGTCATGAATTACGTCCCTTACCATTGTTAACGCTATACTATTAGCAACACAATGTATAAGTTACCCTGATGATCACTATGTTGTGAAACCGGTTGGTAATGAACTTATATGAAGACCAATCTTCAGTTTGTTATTTTTAAAGAATATATATATATATATATATATATATATATATATACCTATTTACAACAATTTCAGGTAACTATAGAATCAGTGTAACTTGGTAGATGATTTTGGAATTGTCAAAATAAATAAAACATTTTAAAAAACGTAATGTCGAAATACACAGGTTTCCTCAAGCCATTGAATGTAATTTGAACCACTGGCAGTTTATGTTGACTATTACAGATTTATTTGTTTTCGGGATAGATGTCCTTTTATACATCAATTCATCAATTTATTTGTCATCAGCAGCAGGATTGAAGCAACCTATTAAATCTAGCTGTAATATTATACGTCCCAACGGCCATTATTACATCTAGAGAATTACGTATCTATTCCTTGTCGCACAGGCGCAAATATCAGCCAATCAAAAAAGGCCCAGCACATGCGGGTAAATGCGATTGTTTCGCCGTTTTGAGCACCTCGATGACAAATTCAGATTTGTATTTATTTATTTATTCGTTGACGGAATATTTGTTTGGTATTTATTTATTCATTTGTGCAAAATTGATTGAAAATTGGGTTAGACAATCACGGAAAACGTGAGAAACGTAGGGTAAAAGACAGCATGTGGTAGTAACCAAGATGCAAAAGAAGTGTGTCTTGATAGGATCAAAACTGACTTCCGACCCTTAATTTATTAGTCGGTTCAAAATTGGTCAAAGGTCAATCAGTGATTCTCTAGTTTTTCTAGATTGATTATTGGGATTAGGAAGTGAAGATTTAAGAATCAGCTTTTGAAACTAGCGTAAATATAATAGTACTTGTCACAATTGAACATTGATCCTCTTTAGGAATGTTTTTTTTTAATCCAAAGGCTAGGAAAGAATTTTGCCATCAGTTACAGAATGCGAGGATGGAAAGTTTGGACCACAGTGCAGCTCCTTCTGCAAGTGTAAGAACCCGGATGAAGTCTGTAACAAGACAACAGGTCACTGTAGCAGTGGATGTACTGACGGGTACACAGGAGAGGGATGTCAAATGCGTAAGCATTGCTGTTTTAAAAAAGAGTCCTAACATAGTGTACTGTTATGCTCAGTTAAAATTCTTGAATTATCTTAATTTTACATTTAAAAATAAATAAATTGAGATTGACAACTGATCAGAGTAGCACAAGTAACAAAGTTAGCAGGGCGCCACGTCCAAAAGCGAAGATTTATCACGGTTATTACCAACTCTGTAGGTACTGAGAAATTATTTTGTATCTCCACATGTTTAAATTTCATAAGGTTTTTCGATCTATTCAACAAATTTTAAAAGACCTAGCTACATATTTTTAACTTGCTGCATATGACGTTGGTGAATACCATTCAGGTCTAAGTCAATGTTTTCACGTAGACGGTTTCGTTTAGGAGAGTATGATTAAGGCAAGATTGGCTTACCTTATGTCTGTAATAAAACTTATCAAAAGAGGAAACTTATTGTTTACAGGTTTACAGGCTCGAACTCATTTTCATCCAAAAAAAAACGATAAAAGAATTGTTCAGTAGTCCAAAGAGTCTTTGAGCCTTAAAAGAACAGTGGCGATAGAAACAGGATACAGCTTATACAGATGAAGGTTTCTTCTTTTTCCCAAATAGTTTGTCATGTTGTAGTCTTATACAAGAATAAAATAGTGAGCAAAAGCAAATAAATTAATGAATGAAATGAAAAAAGGTCCTACCTGAGCCAGTCCCCCCTACAGATTACTTTCTCAATTCTCCCCGAAGTAGCCCAAAGAGGTTTTTGAGCTTCTTGTCATGGTATAGTTCATCTTTCCCGTGAAGGGTACCTGTCTTGTACAACCACCCCTTCCCCAGTTTTTGCCCCTGTCGGAGAAGGTTAAGAGGATTAATGGCTTGGTGCAAACAAGTTATATCCATATACGAAGTTTGTGATGTAAGATGCATAATGTTAGTTTTGGCCAATTTTACCTTTTTTGTGAAATTAAATTTTTCAGTTTATTTTTACACCCTCTACGAATTAAAGGGTGATATTTAGGGGTCATCTTGTATATGTGTCAGCAGTAAATGGTATTAACGCCTCTTAGAATATGTCGGTGATGATTGAAAAGAATATAGAAAGTATGAATTGAACATGAAGATGAAGTTTTAGGAATAATGACTCTTGACTTTGAGGGGAGCCTATTTTAACACTAATGTGAACTGTTTGACATACTAGTCGCTCCGTTTTATTAGAATATTTATTGTTCATACTTACCAATGTTCTCTACCGTATGGGCCTGCCTAGAATCTCATCATTAACAATTGATACACGATTAGACACATAGACAGATGTAACAGAACAATGTATCTGGTTATGGGCCAAACGCGTCTATCTGGGTTAGACATTCGTCAAACAAAATAAGACAAGCATTTGAAGAGGCAAGCTTGGCCGTCACCACGGTAGAATTATTGGATTGGAGAGGAGGGGTAGATTAGTTACAGCATTTTGAAACATTGGAATATGAAGGCTCCAGAAAAAGAATCTTGAAAGAGATCTAAAAGAAAGGTTGTGTTTGTAGCTCGACTATTCTGATTTTATTTGGCATCGGTAGCTACATGGATACCGCAGACATTTAAGATACTTGTCTTGAACATTTGAATGTCGTTTATCGTACTTTTAATGGATGGAATTACGCTGGAAGTAGTTTTGCCTTGTTTTGCAATAAGCTCACACCTCAGTTGGAAATATCAATCCAATTAAATGCTAAAATCTTGCTACTCTCTGCCTTGATTTTGAAAAGATATTTCACCTTCTCACTTTCCAATTTCTTATAAAATGTAAGTGAGTCATATATGATGTACTAGTAATATTTTATTCATGCAAAAACGAAGAAATAAGTGAGAAATGAGAATTTGTAGCTTGTGCTGAGGGCACCTACAGTTATAGTGCTTCCAGCAGTGTGGTGGAGAAGCTTCCAGTAAAATTGATGCAGATTTTCCAAGTGGATGTTAGGATAGAGTATGGTATAGATTATAATTTTGTAGCTTTCATGGCCTCAAAGGCCCGATGGGCTAATGGCACGCGTACGGGATGTCGTCCTGCGTCAACGCGTACATTCGTCCGTCTGTAAACTTTCACTATTTTACCTCCTCCAGAACTATTGACTCTGAAATCTGAAATATTGTGTACAGACTAATGAAGTTTTTATTTAAAAGATTTGACGAACCTGACGACCGTAATAAGGGTCACGTCTTCTTGACAAGCAAACCACCAAAAGAGCTTATATCTTGTGCAGAAAGGGATTTTTATTTACAGATTTGTTGACCCTCTGACCTCCAATAAGGGCCACAGGGACCGACAACTGAAAACCTATTTTCATCTCCCTCTCCACAGGCGAAAGGCCAAGAATTCTGAAATCTTGTGCAGGGACTTATTACTTTATGGGGGTTCTAATCTGTAGATTTGGTGATCCTGTGAAAACTAATTAGGGCCACAGGGGCCGCGCCCTAAAAAGGTTTTTTCAGCTCATCAAAAATGATGGGGCTATGGCATGGCCTGTTGTCCGACGTCCGTCAGCTATCGACTTACTTATAACATTGTTTACTTCCCATCAGAAACGGCTGCACTCCTAAACCTGAGTTCTTTTGCCTGAGTTTCTTTGTTTTGTATGTACCTCAGATGTAGTTAATCAGATTTTGCACATATGAGACTGACAATACCCATAAAAAATGATACAAAATCGTCTTCCCCAGTACCAGTTGGTAGAGGGGAGTAACATTTTTCTTAAATGAAAAGTCTTTCTTTAATTTTCAAGAAATTATTTGTCAGGATGCAAACTAAGATGTTTACATTTCATTATCTTATCTACACTAATTTGGGCGTGGCAGGGGTGGATAGTTATAGAGGTTCACCGAAACAAGAGGAGCAATTATCTAATTTTGAGAATTTAATCTTTTCAGAAATTAGACAAAGATGTATAAATGTCATTGTCCTGTCCGCAAAATTAAGGGTGTGGCAGGGTTTCAAATAAGAAAAGCGTACAATCTTTGAAAGTTTTTGAAATAACTAATTCAATCTTTTTGATATGGTAATGGTGGCTAAACAAGTTCATGACTGTAGCACGGTTAATGCAAAATTTAACATGAAACTGTCAGCCATGCTTTACAAGTTTACAATCAGCAGACTCAGAGTAGCCAGGAACAGGCATATGGAAACCTGATATCATTGCGATTGCTACTTTAGTTAATTTTGGGTGGATTGACTGCAAATAAGGAGTAGGAAGTTGGTTAGAAATCATATTCAAAATTATTACACTGCTTACAGAGACTATTTTCACAAAATCACTTTGTCTCAGAGTAAATTGTATGCACTCTCATTCCACCTATATATGGTTAGAAACCCACCAAAAATTACGAGTTGTGACCTATGAACTATCTAAAAATTGTCAACCAACAGCAGCGCTTGATATGAGAGTCGGCAATATCAAGTTTGCACCGGCTTGTTCACAGGTTTCCAGGTTTCAGCCTGCATTATTTTTATGGATCACCTCGGAACTCCCAAAGATTCTCAAACAGTGTTTCAACCATTTGCCACACCTACTTCAATTTTATGTGAATATCTAATATAATATTTGATTTTATCTCGCAAATGTAGGGACGTCACCATGTCGCGGAAGAGCGAAAGCCAACCGTACTATAGGAGGCTCACCATAGCTATATAAATTTTATCGTGAACAATCGTGATAAAACTGTTTGATTAGTTTGATCATATGTCACAGCGCCTTATGTATATTGGATTTCGTATCCAGGGTGTATGAGTGGAGTGGGAAACGGGATGCAACGAGATACAAGAGAGCAAATATACACAGCAAAAACAATAAGCACTCCCCCGTCCCCATTAAAAGCTGACTTATCGGTTAATGTTGAAACCAAATCTCAATCTTCATGATTGTAAATAAAAGAGTGGTGTATTGGTGATTAAATAAAATCTTAGTTATTGGAAAATGTATCTCACGAACGCAGCCACATGCACGTTATTCCCGCCACCAATGTGTTGCTCACACCAACGTTTCAACAATTTGGTATTTAAGGAATGGTATCGACTTCAGTTTCACGTTTTGCACTTCTAGTAAGTTTATTACTGCAATGAAGGGAGGTGACTCGTTTGTTACAAAAATATAAAATAACTGGTATTTGAATACGATTATTACGATTTCAATTTCTGTCATTTGTGAAATTTAAACATTGTGGCCGAAATTTACTCATGATTTAATTATTACTTTCTGCTTTATGATCATTACGTTTGTTTATCCAAGCGTGGTCAAAATAACCATGAATCCAATTTTGTACATTGAAACTTCACTAAACTTGATACACCGCTCAGGTATAGAATGATTGAATTTCCTTACATTTTGCCTTTTACAGGTTAGACAGATATTGTCACGATTTCTATTGAAAAAATAAAAATGCATCGGTTTTCTTACGTCAAGAGCAAATACATGCTTAATTGGGCCAATTAGAAACGTTTAAAATAACGCCTATTTGAAATACTATTGTGCTGAAATATATTTCATGTTCAATGTTGTAAATAATAAAGAAGGAAACTGTTTAATCAATTACAGTACAAAATTAAAAACTTTATTTTGATTAACTCACACAATTTTTAAGGAAATATTTTCAAGTCATATTTGTTATTACATTCAAATCGCAATAGACAAAAGGCTCATTTTCAAATCGACAATCATGTAATTCTGGAACTCTGTGATGATTTGACTTGATTAGCCTACATGACTAGCTACAATTTTCTTCCAAATACAAAACTTTTCCTAAAAATGCAAAGATATTTTTAAATTGTTCATAATGACAAGCCTCCATGTATATTGTCCAGCCTATATATATGTATATTCTCCAGCCTATTCATAGAAAAAATTGATCAGAATTAGAGGATTATTTGAGAAGTTATGAACCGGACAGGACTTGTAAAAACTTTGTAACAGAGTCTAAACGATTGATAATCATGACTTACCTTCATGTAATTATCAATCTCCATACAAATTTGTGATTGAAAACAGATAATTACTGTAGTAGTTATGAGCCAGACATACCTCAAAACCGTTTTCTACAACTTCATGTAAGTATGTATAGGCACACAATTTTATCAAAATCAGATGATTAGTTAATAACAATAGTTAATAATAGTTTTCAAACAAAGTTGCCATTTCTTTGCCAGAAAATGAAATTTAACAAATATTGTTAATTGTTAATCATGACTAACCTTCATGTAATAATGCAAGTTCATAATTTTTTTTATCATGATTAGATGATCAGTTTAGAAGTTAAGAGCCGGACAGGACTTGTCAACACCTTTTCTGCAAATTCATCACTTTTCCTCCAATTCCCACAATTTTTATAAAGATATTTTGAAAATAGATAATATTTACACATCTTAATGTCTTTCTGAAGTTCCTGGACAAATTTGAATTAAAATGGTTGATAAGTAACAAAATAATAAGCCGGACACAATGTGTAACGCACGGACGGTTTCCATTCCAATAAACCCCTCCGGTTGCAAGGCTCACATGTTATTTATTCTTCATTCGAATGTTGAACAATTAACTCGTTAGTTACTCGTTTTAAGAAAATGATGAATACCAATATTGCGTCTATGATGGTCATGATTAGATACAAGATAATGATGGACTTAAAAAATCGATATGTTATAAATAGCCGCTTCGATGTAACCAGATTGATTTTAAAGGGCAGTGTGAAAAGGGGGTATTGACCATCAGTCACTTCAAATTGATCTTATCACGTTTCCAAACAACTAGAAGGTCAAAGGCATAATTTATTTACTGCAATATCAAACTGTTTTAAATAAATTGTCATTTTCATGAAAAGAAGAAAATTGTCATTTAAAATAGTGTTTCGACCTATTTTGATTTAATTTTAAAGATTTATGAAAAGGACTGAAATAAAACACAAGTCTGAGATTTAAAAAAATGTTTAAGTTGAAGACAGACATTATGGATTGCATAAATAATGCAGAATATGTGATCACAGCCGGTGTAATGTTGCTAATAGTTCTTCCTTGTAAAGATTGCATGGATGGATACTATGGGTCAGCCTGTAGAAGATGTGGCAAGTGTTTAGAAAACTCTCCGTGTGATAAACAGACGGGATTGTGCACAGATGGATGTCAACCGGGGTGGAAGGGAGATAACTGCCATGAAGGTAAGTAAAAGAAATCTATAAAATATATCATATTGTCGATTTTTACGTAAATTGAGGCTTTAATTGAATAAGGGAGAGCTAATTCGAGTTGTTGATTGGAAAAATAATTTTTAAAAACCAAATATATCTACCTGCCTTGACTGAGCTTGAGCTGTGATGCGTCACCGATTCCAACACAAGATTTCCGCAAACGCTTGAGGCTTTAAATAGATAGTTGAGACCTTATAAATCTTTTTAGATGACAATGATTAAAAAACCGGTTATATCTAACCCCATCATACAATCACAACGATTTAATGTGAAAATCAATCTGGCCTTGAGTCAGCTGTGTTTTGTCATCGATTCTGATTTTCACAAACTGACATTCTTATAGAGATTATGAGGTAGCCTCAAATGATGCTCCTTGTAGTAGACTTTGGAAACCATCGACAATTTCTAAATGTATTTAATACCGCTTATTCTCATATTTCGCGTCTTGTGTCTAGTGTTTGCAACTGTTTTAAACTTGACATGAATATTATTTTAAATGGTTTTGTAAATAATCCAAAACATAAATGAATTCTGTGACAGCAGTCACTCGTCATCGTTTCGGCGTTGACATGTGGTTGATTACATTAACAGGCCGTTGATAATAAAAATTTTCCATGTTTTTACAAACTTTGGTTGGCTTTTAATGTTCTCGAAAAATAAATTTTAAATGGACATGTGTGTAACTATTGAAATAACAATAAAAAAGAACATATAAATCATGAATGATTAAAAAAGGCAAGATGATTTGTTGGATGATACAAATTCAGAACTGTTACATATGGCTTTACAGTAATAGATGTTCATTCATTAGATGAACGAAATAAGGATTCCGTCGTTACAAAGAGGCAAAATCACTGTTTGGTATTTGAAAACGATTATTAAGATTTAGATTGTTATCAACATTCAATTTAAGTCAAGTAAAACTTTTTGATAAAATTGTAATTATATATTCTTGATAACAGTGAAAGTTCAAAAGTTGATATAATGATGTTTCTGATTCGACGCTCTCTTTTTCATGAAAACAGAATTATAATTGTAACCATTCGTACATGTATGCAAGTCAACCTAAAGAATAAAAACAAAAAGGATGTCTCACTTTTTAAAAGAAATATGACAGAATATCAATTACAATATTTCAGATGACAGTTATTATCATAATGTGATTAAAACAAATTTTCAGGGAAAATCGCCAAATCTAGCAGCATCAAGGTCTTTGATTTTGTGGAATCAACAGCTCCAATCACCCTTCATGGCGACCCAGAAGTAACACAAGATGGAAGTCTGGCATCATGTGTCACAGTCACTGGGAGGCAGCCATCTTGGAAGATGACTTTGGACAGTGAACATATCATATATGGTGTTGGTATTTACATGGCTGAAGGTCAGTAAATCAAAGCTTTGACAAACAGATAAAAGATACCTTTGCGATTTTTACATTTTGTATCAGTTTGTTATTTCCAGTTAATCAATGTGGATTTCAGTAAATGTTTTTCTTTGAATTTTAATCATAAAGTGTTTATCAATAAGTTTTTATTGGAATATTTCAGGGGATGTCGTTAAAATACATGTTGAGGTTGATGACAGGTTTTGCTATCACGGTAACGTGAGTGAGCCTATCAACTCCTGCGCTGCACCTGTGGAAGGGAAAAGTGTGAAGATATATGTGCCTGTTGGTGACAATATCAATAATTTGACTCTCTGTGAAGTTAACGTTTATGGTAATTGTTCTTCAATTTTATATAAACACGTTACATTTTTCATTCTAAGAGATGTATCATCAAGTATTCGTACAATGCTATCAGACTTTTGTAGAATCCGAGAAAGAGGCTCTCATATATTCACTATCAGTTATACGAATTTGACAAAAGAGGTTACATTTGTTTAGCATCAACTCTAATTGATGTTTAACGTTATTCGTGACATGAATTTCAATTTTCAGATATTTGAAACCACTTGCTTTGCTACAACTAGGTTTGCACTAATATACCTGAATACCTGAAATCATATAAAAGGCATTTCACAGTACCGAACTTATTTTATTCCATAACAAATATAAATGAACAATATTTTGATGCCATGTGACGTTATCTATTTCCATGATGAATAATGAATCAAATTGGTTCAGCAAAAATGTTTGATGAGAGATTTATAGATAACTTGTACACGTGTAAACGAACTTTCATTGTTTTCATTATCACAATAAGGTCAATGAATTTACAAAATTTAAAACATATTCACCACTCAACAGCCACGCCAGAGGATCCGAAACCAATAATTAGTGTACCAACAATTCCTATCACGCTGGGAGCTGTGGGAGCGGCTGTTTTACTGTTCATTGCAGTCGTATTCGTGATTTTGCGGTAAGTATTATTACATTTACCTATAATATAAACATCGTGAATTATCTCCTTTCTTATAAAAGGTTAGTATAAACGTTCCCTAGCGTTCCTGTTTCGTCTTTATGATTCAATCTAACTGCAGATTCTATTTATTTAAGCCCTCATCTCTTTAGAAATAGTTTTAAATATACATGCATGTATATTACACTTTGTATAACCCAAAAGACCCAATTCAAGATCCTGACATTTGCCTATTAATGTGAACAAAACAAAACTGTATCATTTAATAAAAATATTTCAAAGGGGCATTAACACGTTTTTTAAGGAAATATGGTGCTCTCACAGAAACAAAAATAAATTGCAAGACAAGGATTTTCAATTAACCGAAGCAGTTTTAAAACAAACGTACGTATGTGAATCCATTTTCCTAACGCAAATGATTAAAAGGTGTTTACTCTAAAATGTCAACCAGTGGTTTGTGCTTGATACTTGATAATTTCTTCTCCGACCACGGATGATCGGGTATAGTAATGAGATGTCTGACTCTCTGAAGATAATACATTTGGCATAAACTTATATAAAATTTAAAAAGCCCACCGTATTATTGTCCATCAAGTATCTTTATCTTTTCAGTCACATATGACCTGTTGGCATCCTCTGCTAAATATCCTTCTAGAAAGACTTATAACATTTTCATTCCCATGCATATAATGCGGCGGATATAGAGTCGCTGTTAGTCGGACTGTCTGTTCATCAGTCCGCCAGTGATCACATCTTTTCACAACTGAAACATATCTAATAGAACATAGTTGTGCATTATGGGGTTAACAACTTCAAGAAATCTTTGGTTTCCACGGAAAACGCAATTAAAAATCGACTGTAGACATAACTCTGAAACCGTTAGAGGCCTATCAGATGATGATGTGCCTTTTGTGAATTTTCAACTTTCCAAAATGTTAAACTTTGTTATTTTCCATTGGAATGAAACTTTGAAATTCCTTTCAGGAGCAGTATTCTTTCAAATTTGGCTACTATTCAAGCAGCTGCATGAGCCATGAATTCATCAAATTGCATCATTTATAATGATGATTGCTAATATCATTTTCACTACGGATATCAATCTATTCACCTCTTTGCCCTTTTAAAAGAAAGAATACTATTCGAGTGCCAGCTAGACTAATGCTGATATCAATATAAATGAATTGGAAGTTTACAACCAAACAAATCTATCTTATGAATATTGTGTTGATCTTTAACGGTTGTTGTTGAAAATTTAACAATTGTCCACAGCTGCAAAAGGAACAACCTGATGCGTGATAGACCTGAAGCTGATAGAGTTGTGTATACAGAAACAGTGAAAACAGACCATCAATACAATGACGTTGGTGATAATATCTATTTAGAGCCTGTAGCTGATGACGCCAGAGAAGGAGAAAACCATTATGAAGTAGTTGCTGGTCAACCTGTAGATGGAACTCGTTCTGCAACAGTTGAAGACAAGGTATATGTCAATGACAGTTTTCAAGCAGAGAGGAGCACCTATTCACAGCTTAGAGTGTCTGACATTCGTCATTATGAGGTCATGCCCGGGCATGGCAATAATTAGTTGAAACCAGTTATGTGGTTTATTTAACATGTCATAGGTGTTTTCAAATCAACGGAAATATGAAACTTTGTTATTTACTTAAATGTCACATATTTAAATTTTTCTAATCGACGTTTATCTTGCAAAACAATTGGTGAATTTGTTTATACAAAAATATAGTGATAGTTGGTTCTTCTAAGTCTTATACCATTTTCCTTTTCTTTTCTTTTCAGCTGTGCTATTTTGGTTTAAAATTTCAATATTACATTGCTGATGACTTTTGTAAAGCTCATATTTAAGAACTGACGATATGTCTTAAAGCCTTGTTGCCCCTATGGTAAAATCTAGATTCCGAATAATCAACATAAGATTTTACGAATAAACACTAGACCAATAACTTAACATTGATAAATAATAAGCTTGCTACACGTTATAAAAAAGTTCGAATCTTTTTCCTCTCAGGTTCTTGTAAATAGCAGTAAACACTTCACCTTGTACTGACTCTGTATCTTACTGTTTATGTCAAATATTTTATATATATAAGAATGTATATTTGGCTTATTCAGTCACGTTCACTTGGTATATATTTTGGTGAACAAATGTACATATTGGTTATGTTTGTATGTAGTTTGTTGTTTAAACTTTACAATACATACACTCATAAAAAATGATTATATCATTCAGAGATATGTATAATGATAACACTTTGTATGTCTTCTGTAAACAAATCCTAGTAAATACAGTGAGGAATAATTTCAAGATGGCCTTATACTTCTTCGTACATAGTAATATGAGCGTTGTTGATGAAGTTTATGAATATGCCATAGATAGTGTGTACTATGATATATGACACGTACCAATATTTTTTATTTTTTATCAGAGTCAAAATAGCAATCCAAAATCACTTATTTAAATGTTTATTGAATAACAGTCATTCGTGTGCCGAAATCAATAGTTTTTCAATCAGAATTGTACAGTATCTGAACAGTAGCTTGTGTTGTATGGTTTACCCTTGTATCTGAATTGTCTTAAATATGATTATTATTTTCTTTAGCATGTTGATATCGCGTTAATCTTGTGTAGTTTTTATTGCAATGCATGTGCAAGTGACTCTACTTTATCTTTCTTTCTAACTCGTTTTGCTTCAAAAAGTACCATATGCTATATCTCTAAGTTTGTTTCACATATAAATGGGTAATCTTAATCATTGAAAACATTTTCGATGAAAAAATATACAATCTACTTAATCTGCAATTTTAACAGAAACAGGTTTATAGGATGATGAAGTACTTCTGCTGTATTCATTTATCACCCCTTAAGGTAAACATTGATAATAAATCAGAGCATGTAACTAAAATAACGAAAGTGCTTTCAAATTATAATTATTTCTTCTAAATTTAACACATGTAGCAGGAATGATACACAGTTATATTTGTGGTTGATGGAGTGTTTAAGTGGAAAGTATATCGATGACAATTACTTTCATCTTAGAGATCCAAATACAATAATTATATTTAGTAACATAGATCTAAAAATGTTATTAGTGAGAAATCCTCATAGCTACAACACTCACATTTTGAATAACATTTCTTGATCAAAACCCGTTTGTTGTTGTATTACAAACAGGTTATCAACCATATCAATTTCCTTAAACTCTGCAGTAACTATTGTACAGAATACCGGATCTATGAAACATAAAATATTTACTTTTCGAGACAGCAAATCATGAACAGACAGACAGCAGTAAAAGTATAATCCTCATGAACAGAGCTAATATGTATGCATATCCATGTTAATTCGTATAAATCAAGAGTTTTATGATATAAGAATGCCATCCATTTATTTAAAAAAGCTGAGATACTGATAGCGATAAAAAAACTTAACAATTTAGTGGAAGTTCCTCCATAATGATCGATGTTGTTGACAATTATGACAGGCCAGTAATTCGTTCCTTTTGCTCATTTAGACTGATGAATTGATTCCATCGTTCCCCTAGCAATAACAAAGGAAAACGTGTTTTTGAAGATAAAATCATTTCAACTTTCATTCACTGCTTTGAATAGTAAAATGAAGAAAGGAAGAGAGTTCTAGAAATGGTTTAAAGCTTTCTACATCATTTTGAATTATTGACTTCGGTACTGAATGTTATCGTTTACCTTGAAAAAGTTTAATTGTATTTTGTCGGTGTTTGCCTATTTGAAATAGGTTTCAGAAGTTTACCATTTCGTGCATTGTTTTTCAACAGAAATATATTTATTTTCAAAATAGAATTAAAATTGTTTTACTGTCTCATATCTGTTTGGTTTCTTCAGAGTGTATACACGTATGTTAATGGTAAGGAATTTTCAAAATCTAACCTGTACAATGTTGGATTTCCATTTCCATTTAGAAACTCAATATTTATGAAATCTCAAATTAAAAGTGTAGTGTAGTGTAGATTTGGCGGAGCTGGGGTCCGTCGCAGTTATCTGCCTTGGTATTGTTCTCGCTATATTAAATGATTGCTCATAACAACTACAGATACGTGATTGGAGATTGTGTTATGTTTAGTCATGTCTCTAAAGTTGAGTATATATTATGAAGATGAATGTAATGTTCAAACAAGTTCATTAACTGATTTCATTGCAATGTCAAACTTAATCTAAATTGGTTTAAAAGGTTTCTCAATCAGCCCACACAAAAGTGTTTCATACGAGCAAGAATTTTTAAAAAAAAGTTTCAGCCAGTAGACTGAAACCTTGTTCTTATAGGCATGTTTTTTATTACTCCTCGGATTTTTTTAGGATTGTCGATTTGGCAATATATTTTCCAAAGCGAAAATGTTCAAACTGCGCCATTTTGAAGGCCAGATAAGTCAATAACCTGACCGACGAATTTCATGATTATTGTTATGTGAATAAGACATGAATCAATAATAAAAGTATTCCCGAACAGTAATTTCCGGTCACTAAAGAGAAAACTCAAAAACGCTGGACAGTGTTCTTTCAAGATTTCAAATTGTCTTTTTAAACAGTTAGACATTGGCTTTGAGTCTGATATGTACCATGTCAATGAAGTGCTAAGGAAAGATTGAATAACACAAATTTGAAGGAAATCACCATCACCCTTCCTTCCTTTTAAAACAGATATAGGGTGGCATTGCTCTTGTAGACATATTTGCTCTACTTACGATATGAGCTTTTTATTTAACCTTACCCATGTTAGATACATGTTCTCGGTGTGATCGTATGTACATGCGGTGTAATAAGATTAAACGGGCGCTTAGAGACGGACTTCTGGGTCTCCTTTCATAAAGCCCTAAGGTGATCGTAACTCCTTAAGGTAACCTTAGAGCATTGTTAAAGAATGGGAGATATGGTTAACCTTAGTGAGGGTTGCTTTGTGAAAGGGGACCCAGATCTGTTAAACTAAGCTTCCGCCTTAAATAATATGGAGGCCGATGTACATAATTCGGGTATGGTCTTTCTACTTCATTTCATTTTCATCCAATGCATCACACTAATCTACCTTTTAATGACACATTCCCTCTCACCTGTTGACGGTAACCTTTATGATATTTGAGATTTGCTGCCAACTTGACAAGAAGGAATGTAAATTACACTTATCTCACTCCTTTCACGTGTCTGCAGTGATCTGAAAACGTAGCTGTTGCGAACAATCTGGGGTATATCACAATCTGCAGATTGTTCGAACAATCTGCAGATTGTTTGCTCACAATCTAGGAATTCCTAGATTGTTTAAACAATCTGCAGATTGTGCGACCTGAACAATCTGGGAATGATCACAATCTGGGAATTTGTGTTTTAGTAGTATTTTCATCATTATAAAATGGGAATTATTTAGCTTATTAGCTTATTCTATTTAGCAAGTATAAGGATCGATTCCTAGATTGTGATGAGCTATCATCTTGTCTCTTTCTCAAAATGAGGGGGTATGGGGGCCGATTCCCAGATTGTGAAGGACATTCAGCTCGTCTTTATGTCAAACTTAGGGGGTATAGGGGCCGATTACCAGATTGTGAAGGGGGTCACAGCTCACCTTTATTTAAACTGATAGGGTATAGCAGTCGATTCTCAGATTGTGAAGGGCTCACAGATCGGCTTTAATAAGCTGAGGCAGCATAGGAGTCAATTCCCAGATATTGAAGGGCTTACAGCTCACCTATTTATGAAACTGAGAGGGTATAGCAGTCGATTCTCAGATTGTGAAGGGCTCACAGATCGGCTTTATGTCAAACTGAGAGGGTATAGGGGTCGATTCTCAGATTGTGAAGGGCTCACAGCTCACCTTTATTTAAACTGAGAGCGTATATAGAAGTCGATTCTCAGATTGTGAATGGCTCACATTTCGCCTAAATGTCAAACTGACGGAGTATAGGGATCGATTCTCAGATAGTGAAGGGCTTACAGCTAACCTATATATGAAACTGAGAGGTTATATAGAAGTCGATTCTCAGATTGTGAAGGGCTCACATCTCGCCTATAAATCAAACTGACGCAGTATATGGGCCAATTCCTTGATTGTTAATGGCTCATAGCGCATCTTTATTTAAACTGACAGTATATAGGGGTCAATTCTCAGATTGTGAATGACTCACATCTCGCCTATATGTCAAACTGAGGGAGTATAGGGGTCAATTCTCAGATTGTGAAGGGCTTACAGATCGGCTTTATGTCAAACTGAGAGGGTATAGCAGTCGATTCTCAGATTGTGAAGGGCTCACATCTCGCCTATATGTCAAACTGACAGAGTATAGGGATCGACTCCTAGATTGTGAAGGGTTCACAACTCGCCTATATGTCAAACTGAGAGGGTATAGCAGTCGATTCTTAGATTGTAAAGGGCTCACATCTCGCCTATATGTCAAACTGACAGAGTATAGGGATCGACTCCTAGATTGTGAAGGGCTCACAGCTCGCCTATTAATCAAACTGACGCAGTATATGGGCCATTTCATTGATTGTTAAGGGCTCATAGCTCATCTTTATTTATACTGACAGTATAAAGGGGTCAATTCTCAGATTGTGAATGGCTCACATCTCGCCTATATGTCAAACTGGGGGGGTATAGGGGCCGATTCCTAGATTGTGAAGGTCTCATAATCCGGCTATATGTCACACTGTGGGAATATTGGAGTCGATTCTCAGATTGTTAAGGGCTTACATTTCGCCTATATGTCAAACTGACGGAGTATCAGGATCGATTCTCAGATTGTGAAGGGCTCACAGCTCACCTTTATTTAAACTGAGAGGGTACACCAGTCGATTCCTAGATCGTGAAGGGCTCACGGCTCGCCTTAAAGCAAACTGAGGGCGGTATAGGGGTCGATTCCTAGATTGTGAAGGGCTCACAGCTCACCTTTATTTCAACTGAGAGGGTATAGCAGTCGATTCTCAGATTGTGAAGGGCTTACATTTCGCCTATATGTCAAACTGACGGAGTATCAGGATCGATTCTCAGATTGTGAAGGGCTCACAGCTCACCTTTATTTAAACTGAGAGGGTACACCAGTCGATTCCTAGATCTCGAAGGGCTCACGACTCGCCTTAAAGCAAACTGAGGGCGGTATAGGGGTCGATTCCTAGATTGTGAAGGGCTCACATCTCACCTTTATTTCAACTGAGAGGGTATAGCAGTCGATTCTCAGATTGTGAAGGGCTCACAGATCGGCTTTATGTCAAACTGAGGCAGCATAAGTGTCAATATTCAGATTGTGAAGGGCTGACAGCTCACCTATATATGAAACTGAGAGGGTTTCTAGGAGTCGATTCTCAGATTGTGAATGACTCACAACTCGCCTATATGTCAAACTGATGGAATATATGGATCGATTCTCAGATTGTGAAGGGCTCACAGCTCGCCTATAAATCAAACTGATGGAGTATAGAGGTCGATTCTCAGATTGTGAAGAGGTCACAACTCGCCTATATGTCAAACTGAGGGGGTATAGGGGTCGATTCCCAGATTGTGAAGGGCTAACAGTTAATCTATATTTAAACTGAGAGGGTATAGTAGTCAATTCTGAGATTGTGAATGGCTCATAGCTCGCCTATATATATGAAACTGAGAGGGTAGAGGAGTCGATTCTCAGACTGGGAAGGGCTCATAGCTTGCTATTCATCAAACTGAGAGGGTATAAAAGTCTATTCTCAGGTTGTTGAAGGGCTCAAAGGTCGTCTTTACGTCATATATACGGGGGTATAGAAGCATGTTTACACAGATGAAAATGGAAAATGAAGATGGAAAATGGCAGCATCATATTGAACATTTAATTATCGTTTATAATCATAAGCTGCAGTTTACACAATGACTAGGCATACCCAACAACACTTGATAAGTTTCATAATCCTATAATATTTATATCACAAAAATGTTTTCATTAGTTTTGTATTTCTTTATTTCGTTTTGTTCTGTATCCAGCTTGAAGATTTTTGTATTGGAGCGACGTTAAAATAAGCCACATGGCTTAATCGCCAATCCAAATTTCATACGAATTAAAAATATGTTTAAACCATATTGAAAATATACTACGCAAAGCAAGTCCACTTATTGTTGTTAGTAAATCCCGCCTGTTCTTGTGGAAACATTCGGGAGGATCCTTTTCATTACTTCTTTAAATGCCCACTATGTGATAGATTCCGATCAAATCAATACTTTTTAAAAAGTGATATAACATTAAAATCTACCTTGAGCGGCGACAAATCCTTGTCACAGAGTGCTAACGAATCCCTAATAATATCTGTGTATCATTTCATAAATGATACCAACCGATTTTTATAGCTCTTTAATTAAATCTGTACTTTGTACTTGTGCAATTAAATTGCTTCTTTTTTTCTGGGACATACGTAGTTAAAATGTATTTCCATATATGTACTTATAACCTTATTTGTTATGTTTGTATAAGGAGAAGCATTCATATAGGCTGTATTAGCCTGTTTGCTAATCCTTTTTCCTTTTTGTATATATAGAATGTTATGTATTACATGTTTTATGGAAATAAAATACTGTTTAAATCAAATCTGTATCAAATGCAAAGGCTGAGAATGCTTAATATAATTTGATCTTAGTAAGAATAATTGCGCCCTGGTGCGGTATTTATATAAGCAAAGCTTTGCTTGTTTACCAAACCAGATTCGTTTCTTGAATAAAAATATGTTTAAACCATAATTGCGAATATATATTTTTACCAATGTACTTGATATCTTAATCGTTTCTTGTTTGTTTCAGGAGAAGCATTTATATAGGCACTTTTTGCAAACTGGGCAAAAAAGTGGAAGGTTTCTTTTAATCCTAAAAAAACTAAGTCAATACAGTTTAGCAGAAAAATATATAGGAGCACTAAACCTAATTTAATAATGAACGGTGAAACGATTGAAGAAGTATTAAGTCATAAGCATCTAGGTTTGACCCTTCAAAGTAACTGTTACTGGGATGTCCATATAAACTCTGTGATCAAGAAAGTTAGTCCCCTGATTATCTGTTTAAGAAGCCTGAAATATCGGCTATCGCGAAAAAGTCTAGAAATTATTTATAAATCCTTCATAATACCAATATTTGATTATTGTGGGCATATTTGGGATAATTGTACTCAAGAGCAATGTAACCTACTAGAAAAGCTGAACTTGGATGCGTTAAGATCAATATGTGGAGCAGTTCGCGGAACAAGCCATAAGGCACTTTATGACGAAACGAATAAGAAACCACTAGCAGAACGTAGATATATATCTAAATTGACTACTTTTTATAAAATGAAAAAGAATCTAGCACCTCAATATCTTAATGACCTCCTACCAAAAACACCCAGTACGAATGACTACAATCTCAGAGAAAATTCATCCGTACGAACAATGAAGTGTAGAACGGTGACTTATGCAAGGTCTTTTTTACCTGACACAATACAACTATGGAACTCATTAAATCCTCACATCCAAAATATCGATACATTATCCGGTTTCAAAAATAAGCTTTGTGGATCTAGAAAAACAAATGTTAACTTCGATCTTAATTATGGTTCAAGATTTTGTCAAATTATCCATTCCCGCCTCAGGCTCTGTTGTAGTGATTTGAATGCCGACAAGTTTGATAGACATATCGCGGACAGCCCAGAATGCTCATGCGGTCACCCAATTGAAAACGCCGTACACTATTTTTTCACATGCCACAAATACACAGAATTAAGACAGAATTCATTCTTCTATTTGAAAGGATTTAGTATTACTACAGTACTTAGGGGATGTACATTGCTCTCAAACGACGATCTTAACAAATTATTGAAGTCTATTCATCAATATATCATAAAGTCTGATCGATTTGACTCCTTTTAAGCACTTGAATATGTAATGACTGCCACGCAAACAAAATGATATCAATGTAAAACCACTATCTTTGAAGCTAAGTTGTGAATCGGATATGTGTCACGAATATGAGTTTGTATTTATTTATACGTAACTGTATCGGAGCGGCCTTGATATAAGCTCTTCGGAGCTTGTTGGCCAATCCATTCATGTATTATACAAAAACATGAATAAATATGTTTAAATCATATAGACACTTTGGTCGCAGCACGGAGTAGAGAAGATGCCATTATAAGACTCTCCTTGCAGCGTAGTAAATAATCCACTCTGAATAAAATATTCTTAAAATATTGAATCATGAACAGATAATAAATAAATCAAATAAAACATTTCTTTGTTAAATTCACAAAGCAATATAACGGAAACTATTAAAAACGTTACAGAAAAACATGTGTCAAAATGTTGACCATTGGTGTGACCGAAGAGCAATTAAGCATTTTACTCCAGTCAATTCATTATTGCATAAATATTTGCCCCATGATATCGTGCGATAGATAAACATCAAATTACAGAGCGGAAGTTAATGTGATTGTACGCGATTAACGCGCAAGGCTGAGTAGAGACGCGACACAGTGACACGTTGCTTTGATAAGCAGACCCAGCTAGACATCTGGTCTAATTATTGAGACAACACAAAATGCTAACTGTTCGAGTATTATAAATTTTATAAATTCATATATTCAAAAACTGTTCATATACAAACTCAAAAGATTAAGTAACTTTCCGATTTATGCATCTTTCGTATAAAAACTTTCAATTTCACGATCCAGGAAGAAAATGAGAGGAAAAGTTAACAGTTATCAAGTTCTCAGAGTATCAGAGTTTGTTGTCTTTGATGTTTGAAACTTTTTTTGGCATCACGAGACTATTTCCTTCATTGTACCGTGTAAGTGTAAGTGTTAATGCAAGTAATTCATACCAAAGTAGATTAGTGTTTTGTGTTGATACAGATAGTAATTATGCTCAATTAACCTAACTTAAGTCAAATAAGCCAGAATGAAGAATAAAATTTCAGTGTAATTAACTTTTCAGATAATAAGCTTACTTTTCATAGTGAATTGTTATTTATTGACTTCCAAATGCAAACCTTTTACACATCTAAGAAATAATTCTTGCTTCTACATAAATAGTAACACCCTCCAAACAGTGTTATACGGGTGACCACAAACTATGATTAATGAAAATCTAAAATCGCAGAATCGATATACAAGTTTAGTTTTCTACCTCAACATATTCACAATATGTGAATTGAACCCTCAACTAGCTAAAAAACACACAAAGACAAACGCAATGCCCTTCACAATCTTGGAATCGGCCCCTATACTCCCTCAGTTTGACATAAAAGCGACCCTTGAGCCCTTCACAATCAAGGAATCGACCCTTATACTCCGTCAGTTTGAGTTAAAGGCGAGAACGGAGCCCTTCACAATCTAGGAATCGACCCATATATTTCCTCAGTTTCACATCATGATGATATCTGAGCCCATCACAATCTGAACTTCGACTGCTATACCCTCTCAGTATAAGTACAGTTGAGCTGTGAGCCTTCACAATCTGAGAATAGATCCCTATACTCCCTGTATACGGCCCCTGTATTCCCTTAGTTTTATATAATGACGATATCTGAGCCCTTCACAATCTAGGAATCGTCCCCTATATTCCCTCAGTTTGACATGTAGGCGAGATATGAGCCCTTCACAATCTGAGAATAGATCCCTATACTCCCTCAGTTTGACATTTAGACGCGCTGTGAGCCCTTCACAATCTAGGAATCGGCCCAAATACTCCCTCAGTTTCACATAATGACGATATTTTAGCCCTTCACAATCTGAGAGTCGACTGCTATACCTTCTCAGTTTAAACAAAGATGAGCTATGAGCCTTCACAATCTGAGAATCGATTCCTATACTCCCTCAGTTTGACATGTAGGCGAGATATGAGCCCTTCACAATCTGAGAATTGATCCCTATACTCCCTCAGTTTGACATATAGACGCGCTGTGAACCCTTCACAATCTAGGAATCGGCCCCTATATTCCCTCAGTTTTCACATAATGAGGATATCTGAGCCCTTCACAATCTGAGAATCGACTTCTATACCTCTCAATTTGATATAATGACGATCTGTAAGCCCTTCACAATCTAGGAATCGATCCCTGTACTCCGCCATGAACCTGTCACAATCTATGACTTGACAACTGTTCTCCATCATGTGGATGCATACCCAAATAAAAACCTAAATAAACTAAACAATTGTCATTTTATAATGCAAGATGTACTACAAACAAGCAAATTCCCAGATTGTGATCATTCCCAGATTGTTCAGGTCTCACAATCTGCAGATTGTTTAAACAATCTAGGAATGAAAAAAATTCCTAGATTGTTCGAACAATCTGCAGATTGTGAGCGAACAATCTGCAGATTGTGATCATTCCCAGATTGCACAGAACATGTATACCTATATATTTGCCATGTTGTAAAAGCTCCACACTGTAACAATTCAATGTGCGACACATCAAGTCATCATTAAACATGTTAAAATGATACCTACAGCAAGTGTCGTCTGAAGCATTTTATTTTCTCTTTTACTCTTGAAGTCAACAGGACAGAAATAACACACAAAATCTCTTTCTCGCAAAGTCATTTATTCATTCAATTCAATGTTCTTCGCATAAAGTTTACCCAGGCAATCCAAATGTTATGGACTGGTTTCTGTGACAAATCAAACAAATGCCTATGTTCAAAATTGGTCTTATGTCGATGCTATTTAATGAGAGTGACAAGAAAGTTGTTTTCAACACTTATGGTCATGCTGTGAATAATTCACTAAGCATGTATAAAACAGAATTGCTGGAGCATTAAACACAATGCTCTCAATGGAAAGTGATGAATTTTATTTGTCACATAATTTTGTCCATCTGACTCAGAATAGATTATTTCCTCCCTTGCTACATGATCAACATCCATGTCACATTTACTCTCAGGCGGTTCTGATATCTTTATTTCTCGCCCTTCCTGCCTTCAGTTTCAAATCAGTCCCATCAGAGTTTCTGTCTTCTTTTTGGTGTGCCACCTATAAAAAGACATTTATATCAGGTTTTTTTTCAAGGTATTTACAATGGGAGTAAAAGCTCTGTAGCTCATCAGGCTGTAAAATTTATTGTCATTAAGCTGGGGCCATAGTATGAGTAAGGAATCAGGAGTAACGCACATTTCAGCATCCAAAGCGTTTTCCTTCTAATCTAGTATAAATAAAGGTACAGAAATAGAAGCTACTAAACAGCCTTCCATTGTGACTTTATGACTTCACAACTACACACTATTGTGACGTCATACACACAGTGGTATTACAGCTGCAACTTTAATACTGCCGTAAAATATTACAGTGCAGTATCATACACGGGTGCCTCTGTACACAACATTTCAGATCTCAAATAATCAATACATGTGAAGGAAATTACACCTTTTATATTTACACATTTCAGATTGATAATTCTATAACTGTTCACAAACAACAGCATTAACCAAATGAATGACATATTTGAAAAATAATTTTTGCAAAGAGGCAAACACAGAAAACTTTCAAAATTGAAAAAAGGCTTAAACACAGAAAATGTAAAGTAATATAATTTAATACGAAATAATAATTGAGATGGATATGAATATTATTGATTTTTTACTACATACTAAAATTGTCTTGCGAGGATGAAATGTTACTGACCATACATGCCATGATGATTTTGAAAGTCCTTGGTGTCTTGCGATGAGAAAATGACTCCCTCCTTGTAACTCAAGTCAGTCAGAACCATATCTCTTGCTAAAACAAAACCAAAAAAATAAACAAAAAATTAATATAATGAATACAACAACAAAACTATAAAACAATGCTAAATTTGAAAAAAAAAAATTATTTAGGGCCTATTAAGACAACTACGAATTTTAAAAGGGTAAATGGAGAAGTAGAAAATATAGCTGCGCCACTCGTGAAAATATAAAATATCCTCTAGTCACATTTGTCGTCTGAATATTGAATTGAATGTACTTCAGATGATTTCAAATAAATCCGGAAAGTTTGACAAAGATATAAAATTTTTTTTTTATCTCATTACAATTATTCATGCTGCACGAAAATAACATGTAACTCTAAGGTAATATCAAATATGACATACTATTACTAATCATATCACTACGTGTACTTCCAGGTTGCCAACACTGTTTACATTTTGTAAAACTTTAATTCGTTTACAACCTATTGCAACAATGTTTCGAACTATAAAAAATCAAATAATGCGATTTTTATGACTTATGTTCCCTCACCATAACTTGTAACTGAAGTGAAATCCGATGATTTGAAATGAGTCGACGGCTGCCATACCTTGCTCGGATTTATCGTCATCGTTCCATCAAATAGCGATCATTCATTTTTTTCTTGAGAGGAGGGTCACTGAGAGTGTCAATCATCCACGGTTGGAGCCCAGACACGCATCAACAATATGTCAGCATGTTTTTAAAATGTGTCTAGAAAATTGATGTAGAAATCACCATTAGTGATTCAAGTAATTCCGGTTAGTAGGACCGTAGTGAGTGTCGGCCCCAAGTGGGCTAGTTATAAGGGACGTAACTGCAGAATGTTGCCAATTGTCATCGATATATTTACCACATAAACACTCCTTCAACCACAGATATAACCGTTTATCTTCCTGCTACGTGTTAAATTTAGAAGGAATAATTATAATTGGAAAGCACTTTCGTTATTTCAGGTATATGTTCTGATTTTTTTTCTTCAATTTTTACCTTAAAGGGTGATAAATGAATACAGCAAAAGTACTTCATCATCCTAAAAACCTGAATGTTTGAAAACTACGACATTTTATTGACAGTTTTTGTTATATTTATTTGGTTATAAAAGCTAAAAATAAAAGCTGTAGATTTTATGTAAAAATTGCAGATTTAATAGATTGTATATTTTTTCATCGGAAATGTTTTCGATGAATAAGATTACCCATTTATATGTGAAACAAACTAAGATATAAAGCATATATTACTTTTTGAAGCAAAAAGAGTTAGAAAGAGAGATAAAGTAGAGCCACTTGCACATGCATCGCAATAAAAACTACACAAAATGAAAGAGATATCTACATGCAAAAAAGTAATCATATTCAAGACAATTCAGATACAAGGGTAAACCATACAACACAAGGTACTGTTCAGATATAGTACAAGTCTGATTGAAAAACTATTGATTTCGGCACACGAATGACTGTTATTCAATAAACATTTAAATAAGTGATTTTGGATTGGTATTTTTACTCTAATAAAAAATAAGAAATATTGGTAGATGTCATGTAGTATAATGCACAATATCTATGGCATATTCATAAACTTCATCAACAACGCTCATATTCCTATGTACGAAGAAGTATAAGGCCTTCTTGAAATTTATCCTCACTGTATTTACTAGGATTTGTTTACAGAAGACATACAAAGTGTTATCGTTATACATACCTCTGAATGATATAATCATTTTTTATGAGTGTATGTATTGTAAAGTTTAAACAACAAACACAATACAAACATAACCAATATGTACATTTGCTCACCAAAATACATACCGAGTGAACGTGACTGAATAAGCCAAATATATATTCTTACATATATAAAATATTTGACATAAACAGTAAGATACAGAGTCAGTACAAGGTGAAATGTTTACTGACATTTACAAGAACCTGAGAGGAAAAGGATTCGAACTTTTTATAACGTGTAGCAAGCTTATTGTTAACAATGTTTTAGTTACTGGTCTAGTGTTTATTCGTAAAATCTTATGTAGAATATTAGGGATCCAAATTTTACTATAGGGGCAACAAGGCTTTAAGACATATAGTCAGTTCTTAAATATGAGCTTTACAAAAGTCATCAGCAATTTAATATTGAAATTTGAAACCAAAATAGCACAGCTGAGAAGAAAAGAAAAGAAAGATGGTATAAGACTTAGAAGAACCAACTATCACTATATTTTTGTATAAACAAATTCACCAATTGTTTTGCAAGATAAACATCGATAAAAAAATTGAAATATGTGACATTTAATTAAATAACAAAGTTTCATATTTCCGTTGATTTGAAAACACCTATGACATGTTAAATAAACCACATAACTGGTTTCAACTAATTATTGCCATGCCCGGGCATGACCTCATAATGACGAATGTCAGACACTCTAAGCTTTGAATAGGTGCTCCTCTCTGCTTGAAAACTGTCATTGACATATACCTTGTCTTCAACTGTTGCAGAATGAGTTCCATCTACAGGTTGACCAGCAACTACTCCGAACTTGTTGTCTTCGTTTGGCATGAGTTCATAATGGTCTTCTCCTTCTCTGGCGTCAGCAGCTACAGGCTCTAAATAGATATTATCGCCAACGTCATTGTATTGATGCTCTGTTTTCACTGTTTCTGTATACACAACTCTATCAGCTTCAGGTCTATCACGCATCAGGTTGTTCCTTTTGCAGCTGTGGACAATTGTTAAATTTTCAACAAAAACCGTTAAAGATCAACACAATATTCATAAGTTAGATTTTTTTGGTTGTAAACTTCCAATTCATTTATAATGATATTAGCATTAGTCTAGCTGGCATTCGAATAGTATTCTTCCTTTTAAAAGGGCAAAGAGGTGAATAGATTGATATCCGTAGTGAAAATAATATTAGCAATCATCATTATCAATGATGTAATTTGATGAATTCATGGCTCATGCAGCTGCTTGAATAGTAGCCAAATTTGAAAGAATACTGCTCCGGAAAGGAATTTCAAAGTTGCAAAGTTAAACATTTTAGAAAGTTGAAAATTCACCAAAGGCACATCATCATCTGATAGGCCTCTAACGGTTTCAGAGTTATGTCTACAGACGATTTTTTAATTGCGTTTTCCGTGGAAAACAAAGATTTCTTGAAGTTGTTAACCCCATAATGCACAACTATGTTCTATTAGATATGTTTCAGTTGTGAAAATATGTGATCACTGGCGGACTGATGAACAGACAGTCTAACAGCGACTCTATATCCACCGCATTATATTAAAAAGTCTTTCTAGAAGGATATTTAGCAGAGGAGGCAAACAGGTCATATATGACTGAAAAGATAAAGATACTTGATGGACAATGATACGGTGGGCTTTTTAAATTTTATATAAGTTTATGCCAAATGTATTATCTTCAGAGAGTCAGACATCTCATTACTATACCCGATCATCCGTGGTCGGAGAAGAAATTATCAAGTATCAAGAACAAACCACTGGTTGACATTTTAGAGTAAACACCTTTAAATCATTTGCGTTAGGAAAATGGATTCACATACGTACGGTCGTTTTAAAACTGCTTTGTTCAATTGAAAATCCTTGTCTTGCAATTTATTTTTGTTTCTGTGAGAGCACCATATTTCCTTAAAAAACGTGTTACTGCCCCTTTAAAATATTTTCATTAAATGATACAGTTTTGTTCACATTAATAGGCAAATGTCAGGATCTTGAATTGGGTCTTTTTGGTTATACAAAGTGTAATATACATGGATATATATTTAAAACTATTTCTAAAGAGGTGAGGGCTTAAATAAATAGAATCTGCAGTTAGGTTGAATCCTAAAGACGAAACGGGAACGCTAGGGAACGTTTATACTAACCTTTTATAAGAAAGGAGATAATTCACGATGTTTATATTATAGGTAAATGTAATAATATTTACCGCAAAATCACGAATACGACTGCAATGAACAGTAAAACAGCCGTTCCCACAGCTCCCAGCGTGATAGGAATTGTTGGTACACTATTTATTGGTTTCGGATCCTCTGGCGTGGCTGTTGAGTGGTGAATATGTTTTAAATTTTGTAAATTCATTGACCTTATTGTGATAATGAAAACAATAAAAGTTCGTTTACACGTGTACAAGTTATCTATAAATCTCTCATCAAACATTTTGCTGAACCAATTTGGTTCAGTATTCATCATGGAAATAGATAACGTCACATGGCATCAAAATATTGTTCATTTATATTTGTAATGGAATAAAATAAGTCGGTATTGCGAAATAACTTTTATATGATTTCAGGTATTCAGGTATATTAGTGTAAGCCTATCGTAGCAAAGCAAGTGGTTTCAAATATCTGAAAATTGAAATTCATGTCACAAATAACGTTAAACATAGATTAGAGTTGATGCTAAACAAATGCAACCTCTTTTGTCATATTCATATAACTGATAGTGAATATATGAGAGCCTCTTTGTCGTATTCTACAAAAGTCTGATAGCATTGTACGAATACTTGATGATACATCTCTTAGAGTGAAAAATGTAACGTGTTTATATAAAATTGAAGAACAATTACCATAAACGTTAACTTCACAGAGAGTCAAATTATTGATATTGTCACCAACAGGCACATATATCTTTACACTTTTCCCTTCCACAGGTGCAGCGCAGGAGTTGATAGGCTCACTCACGTTACCGTGATAGCAAAACCTGTCATCAACCTCAACATTTATTTTCACGACATCCCCTGAAATATTCCAATAAAAACCAATTGATAAACACTTTATGATTAAAATTCAAAGAAAAACATTTACTGAAATCCACATTGATTCACTGAAGATGGCTGCCTCCCAGTGACTGTGACACATGATGCCAGACTTCCATCTTGCGTTAGTTCTGGGTCGCCATGAAGGGTGATTGGAGCTGTTGATTCCACAAAATCAAAGACCTTGATGCTGCTAGATTTGGCGTTTTTCCCTGAAAATTTGTTTTAATCACATTATGATAATAACTGTCAACTGAAATATTGTAATTGATATTCTGTCATATTTCTTTTAAAAAGTGAGACATCCTTTTTGTTTTTATTCTTTAGGTTGACTTGCATACGAATGGTTACAATTTTAATTCTGTTTTCATGAAAAAGAGAGTGTCGAATCAGAAACATCATTAACACAACTTTTGAACTGTCACTGTTATCAAGAATAATAATTACAATTTCATTACAATCTTTTACTTGACTTAAATTGAATGTTGATAACAATCTAAATCTTAATAATCATTTTCAAATACCAAACAAATGATTTTGCCTCTTTGTAACGACGGAATCCTTATTGCGTTCATCTAATGAATGAACATCTATTACTGTAAAGCCATATGTAACAGTTCTGAATTTGTATCATCCAACAAATCATTTTGCCTTTTTTAATCATTCATGATTTATATGTTCTTTTTGATTGTTATTTCAATAGTTACACACATGTCCATTTACAATTTATTTTTCGAGAACATTAAAAGCCAACCAAAGTTTGTAAAAACATTGAAAAATCTGATTATCAACGGCCTGGCAATGAAATCAACCACATGTCAACGCCGAAACTATGACGATTGACTGCTGTCACAGAATTCATTTATGTTTTTGATTATTTACAACACCATTTAAAATGATATTCATGTCAAGTTTAAAACAGTTGCAAACACAAGATTTTCACATTAAATCGTTGTGATTGTATGACGGGGTTAGATATAACCGTATTTTTTAATCATTGTCATTTAAAAAGATTTATAAGGTCTCAACTATCTATTTAAAGCCTCAAGCGTTTGCGGAAATCTTGTGTCGGAATCGGTGACGCATCACAGCTCAAGCTCAGTCAAGGCAGGTAGATATATTTGGTTTTTAAAAATCATTTTTCCAATCAACAACTCGAATTAGCTCTCCCTTATTCAATTAAAGCCTCAATTTACGTAAAAAACACTTGCCACATCTTCTACAGGCTGACCCATAGTATCCATCCATGCATCTTTACAACAAGGAAGAACTATTAGCAACATTACACCGGCTGTGATCACATATTCTGCATTATTTATGTAATCCATAGTGTCTGTCTTCAACTTTAACAATTGTTTTAATCTCAAACTTGTGTTTTATTTCAGTCCTTTTCATAAATCTTTAAACTTAAATAAAAATAGGTCGAAACACTATTTAAATGACAATTTTCTTTTTTTCATGAAAATGACAATTTTTTAAAAACAGTTTGGTATTGCAGTAACTAAATTAGGCTGTTGACCTTCTATTTGTTTGGAAACGTGATAAGATCAATTTGAAGTGACTGATGCTCAATACCCCCTTTTCACACTGCCCTTTAAAATCAATCTGGTTACATCGAAGCGGCTATATATAACATATCGATTTTTTAAGTCCATCATTTTCTTGTATTTAGAATAAATAACATGTGAGCCTTGCAACAGAAGGGGTTTATTTGAATGGAAACTGTCCGTCCGTTAGACATTGTTTCCGGCTTATTATTTTGTTACTAATCAACCATTTTAATTCAAATTTGTCCAGGAACTTCAGAAAGACATTATGATGTGTAAATGTTATCTATTTTCAAAATATATTTATAAAAATTGTGGGAATTGGAGGAAAAGTGATGAATTTGCAGAAAAGGTGTTGACAAGTCCTGTCCGGCTCTTAACTTCTAAACTAATCATCTAATTATGATAAAATTTTGTATGAACTTGCATTATAACATGAAGGTGAGTCATGATTAACAATTGTAATATATTTGTTAAATTTTCATTTTCTGGCAAAGAAATGGCAACTTTGTTAGAAAACTATTATTTACTATTGTTATTAACAAATCATCTGATTTTGATCAAATTGTGTGCCTATACATACTTTCATGAAGTTGTAGAAATCGATTTTGAGGTATGTCTGGCTCAAAACTACTACAGTAATTATCTGTTTTCAATCACAAATTTGTATGGAGATTGATAATTACATGAAGGTAAGTCATGATTATCAATCGTTTAGACTCTGTTACAAAGTTTTTACAAGTCCTGTCCGATTCATAGCTTCTCAAATAATATTCTGATTCTGATCATTTTTTTCTATGAATAGGCTGAATACATGGAGGCTTGTCATTATCAACAATTAAAAAATATCTTTGCATTTTTGGGGAAAAGTTTTGTATTTGGAAGAAAATTGTAGCGAGTCATGTTTGGCTAATCAAGTCAAATCATCACAGAGTTCCAGAATTACATGATTGTTGATTTGAAAATAAGCCTTTTGTCTATTGCGATTTGAACGTAATAACAAATATGATTTGAAAATATTTCCTTAAAAATTGTTATCAAAATAGAGAGAGAGTTAATCAAAATAAAGTTTTAATTTTGTACTGTAATTGATTAAACAGTTTTCTTCTTTATTATTTACAACATTGCACATGAAATATATTTCATCATAATAGTATTTCAAATAGGCGTTACTTTAAACGTTTCTAATTGGCCCAATTAAGCATGTATTTGCTCTTGACGTAAGAAAACCGATACATTGTTATTTTTTCGATAGAAATCGTGACAATATCTGTCTAACCTGTAAAAGGTAAAATGTGAGGATCTTGGTTGAGAGAGTAATGGGGTTAAAAAGGGTTTCATAAAAAATTCAATTATTCTATATCTGAGCGATGTATCAAGTTTAGTGAAGTTTCAATGTACAAAATTGGATTCATGGTTATTTTGACCACGCTTGGATAAACAAACGTAATGATCATAAAGCAGAATGTAATAATTAAATCATGAGTAAATTTCGGCCACAATGTTTAAATTTCACAAATGACAGAATTTGAAATCGTAATAATCGTATTCAAATACCAGTTATTTTATATTTTTGTAACAAACGAGTCACCTCCCTTCATTGCGGTAATAAACTAACTAGAAGTGCAAAACGTGAAACTGAAGTCGATACCATTCCTTAAATACTAAATTGTTGAAACGTTGGTGTGGGCAACACATTGGTGGCGGGAATAACTTGCATGTGGCTGCGTTCGTGAGATACATTTTCCAATAACTAAGATTTTATTTAATCACCAATACACCACTCTTTTATTTACAATTATGAAGATTGAGATTTGGTTTCAACATTCACCGAAAATTCAGCTTTTAATGGGGACGGGGGAGTGCTGATTGTTTTTGCTGTGTATATTTGCTTTCTTGTATCTCGTTGCATCCCGTTTCCCACTCCACTCATACACCCTGGATACGAAATCCAATATACATAAGGCGCTGTGACATATGATCAAACTAATCAATAAATAAAATTTATATAGCCAACTATGGTAAACCTCGTATACTACGGTTGGCTTTTGCTCTTTCGCGACATGGTGACGTCCCTACATTTGTGAGATAAAATCAAATATTTTATTAGATATTCACATAAAATTGAAGTAGGTGTGGCAAATGGTTGAAACACTGTTTGAGAACCTTTGGGAGTTTCGAGGCGATCCATAAAAATAATGTAGGCTGAAAACTGGAAACCTGTGAACCAGCCGGTGCAAACTTGATATTGTCGACTCTCATATCAAGGGCTGCTGTTTGTTGACAATTTTTAGATAGTTCATGGGTCACAACTCGTAATTTTTGGTGGGGCTCTAACAAAAGACATATAGGTAGATACGTTTTACAAAGTGATTTTGTGAAAATAGTCTCTGTAAGCAGTGAAATAATTTTGAATATGATTTCTAACCAACTTCCTACTCCTTATTTGCAGTCAATCCACCTAAAATTGACTAAAGTATCAATCGCAATGATATCAGGTTTCAATATGCCTGTTTCTGGCTACTCTGCGTCTACTGATTGTAAACTTGTAAAGCATGGCTGACAGTTTCATGTTTATATTTTGCATTAACCGTGCTACAGTCATGAACTTGTTTAGCCACCATTACCATATCAAAAAGATTAAATTAGTTATTTCAAAAACTTTCAAAGATTTTACGCTTTTCTTATTTGAAACCCCGCCCCTAATTTTGTGGACAGGACAATGACATTTAAACATCTTTGTCTGAAAAGATTAAATTCTCAAAATTAGATAATTGTTCCTTGAAGAATACTACGCCCATATTTGAAGGACGGTTTAGACCAAATTTTCCAACTTTTATCTTCATGGAACAAAGATGTTATACGTCAGCGAGTCTTGGTTTCGGTGAACCTCTATAACTATCCACCCCTGCCACGCCCAAATTAGTGGAGATAAGATAATGAAATGTAAACATCTTAGTTTGCATCCTGACAAATAATTTCTTGAAAATTAAAGAAAGACTTTTCATTTAAGAAAAATGTTACTCCCCTATACCAACTGGTTCTGGAGAAGAAGATTTTGTATAATTTTGTATGGGTATTTCCAGTCTTATATGTGCAAAATCTGATTGACTACATCTGAGGTACACACAAAACAAAGAAACTCAGGCAAAAGAACTCAAGGAGTGCTCAATTTTGATGAGCTGAAAAAAGCTTTTCAGGGCGCGGGCCCTGTGGCGCTAATTAGGATCACCGAATCTACAGATTAGAACCCCCATAAAGTGAAAAGTCCCTGCACAAGATTTCAGAATTCTTGGCCTTTCGCCTGTGGAGAGGGAGATGAAAATAGGTCTTCAGTTGTGGCCCTTATTGGAGGTCAGAGGGTCAACAAATCTGTAAATAAAAATCCCTTTTTGCACAAGATATAAGCTCTTTTGGTGTTTTGCTTGTCAAGAAGACGTGACCCTTATTACGGTCGTCAGGTTCGTCAAATCTTTTAAATAAAACCTCATTAGTCTGTACACAATATTTCAGATTTCAGAGTCAAAGGTTCTGAAGGAGGTAAAATAGTGAAAAGTTTACAGACGGACGAATGTATACGCGTTGAAGCAGTAGCCCATTGGGCCTTTGAGGCCATGAAAGCTACAAAATTATAATCTATACCATACTCTATCCTAACATCCACTTGGAAAGTCTGCATCAATTTTACTGGAAGCTTCTCCACCGAGACAGTTCCCACACTGCTGGAAGCACTATAACCGTAAGTGCCCTCAGCACAAGCTACAAATTCTCATTTCTCACTTATTTCTTCGTTTTTATATGAATAAATTATACTAGTACATCATAATTATATGACTACCTTACATTTTATAAGAAATTGGAAAGTGAGAAGGTGAAATATCTTTTCAAAATCAAATCAGAGAGTAGCAAGATTTTAGCATTTATTTGGATTGATATTTCCAACTGAGGTGTGAGCTTATTGCAAAACAAGGCAAAACTATTTCCAACGTAATTCAATCCATTTAAAGTACGATAAACGACATTCAAATGTTCAAGACAGGTATTTTAAATGTATACCTGCGGTATCAATGTAGCTACCGATGCCAAATAAAATCAGAACAGTTGAGCTACAAACACAACCTTAATTGAAGATAGACCTCTTTCAAGATTTTTTTCTGGAGCCTTCATATGCCAATTTTTCAAAATGCTATAACTAATCTACCCCTTCTCTCCAATCCAATAATTCTACCGTAGTGCCGGCCAAGCTTGCCTCTTCAAATGCTTGTCTTATTTTGTTGGGGTGGTTGTAGAAGACAGGTACCCTTCACGGGAAATATGAACTACACCATGACAAAAAGCTCAAAAACCTCTTTGGGCTTCTTCGGGGAGAATTGAGAAAGTAATCTGTAGGGGAGACTGGCTCAGGTAGGTCCTGTTTTCATTTCATTCATGAATTTATTTGCTTTTGCTCACTTCTTTATTCCAGTGTAAGACTACAACATGACAAACTATTTGGGAAAAAGAAGAAACCTTCATCTGTATAAGCTGTATCCTGTTTTCTATCGCCACTGTTCTTTTAAGGCTCAGAGACTCTTTGGACTACTGAACAATTCTTTTATCGTTTTTTTGGATGAAAATGAGTTCGAGCCTTCATATGTGACACCTGTAAACAATAAGCATACTTAACTTAGACTCATCGAAGTCTTAACGAAACTAGTTTTATAGGTCCATGGTCAGAAAATAAGGTATTACAGCTGTTTATTTCATTTTACATAACACTTTTTCTACATAGTCAAAACCTCACTTACAAAAAACATCCAACTTCTGTGTGCATTGCCGTCGACATCAGTTGTTTTATTTAACAAAAAATATCCCATGCTTTTTATTGAGGAGAAATTCCCTGTCCCAAGCTTCTGAGTGCTAGGCGTAATAATAGTGCTGTATAAGTGCTTGCATCACAGGACAGTGCCCCCCGAACATAGATGATAATGATAATGATTATACGAACAATCAACACGATGCGAGGAATTACGTTTTATCTGTATGAGTGGTATAATTCACGAGGAACAGATCAACCTTAATTGCCAGCTTGGAGTCTCTTTGTCACTGTAGTTCCGACGACCATTATGAAAACTGAAATACCCTGCATATTTATGCCTGCCTCGGTAAAAGTAGGTGATCATTCAGATAATCTGGCAATCTTCTCTTCTATATAAATGGTTGAAAGATTGCCAGTTTCTCTGAATGATCACCTACTCACGAATGTTATCAAAATCTGACTAGTAGCAAGAGAAAGTTATGCAGAATTTGTCACTCAATGAATTAAGGTTTGAGTATATATCTTATTTATCCATGCGTAGTTTACGCAGATGAGTACTTTATCTGGCCCATTACAAACTCTTTTAGTGGCAGACAGATGATTTTATTTTTGTCTCATTTGTTTGTACAACCAATCGCTCATCGATTTATGAGAGACACTTTACAATGTAATTTAAAGCAACCAACTAAAATGCAAGGTGAAAAGGTAACATATACGATATATATTACAATAGATTATTTGTATAAACTATCACAACGTAAACGAAGAATGTTATTGGCACTGTCAAAAGTTAAAACGGGATTGTTTAGTCAGGCAATAAACTGTTCGTTTGGAAAAAGTATTTCAAACCCCTCTGACTTATTAGAACAGGAAGAAAATAGTTCCTCTCTAATGTAACACAATCAGCAGGCACACACTTCGAAAGATTCAACAAGAAGACGAGACGTGTATTTTCTTGGCTTTTATTTCTTCCAAGTACTTTGACTAATCTGTCTGTCGATTCTCGCCCGTCTTCCCTGGGCAACCTCACGACGCCGAGCGCGTCTCTGCTCACATGTCAGGTCGCGGCTGTCAGCAGCCCATGGCCGAGTCCTGACGTAGACTCGCCGCAGTCCCGTGGCTGAGACCCAACTCTCTCTTCAGGACGATGGCTGAGAACTGGCTGAGAACTGAACTTTGAAGTCAAACCTGGGTCTAATATACCCAACAGATTGAGTTGTCAAAACATTGTCGCTTAACAACAGCTTAGTGATTATAACAAACTAAGGGATTACTTTGGGATGGGATTAGCAGAGTATTACATAGGTTTCATAACCATTATGTTACACACCTCCATCACCAAACAAGAAATATTGACAAAGATTTCTTTGCTCTGTTTAGCCAATGATAACAACATTTTATATCTATAAATAAATGTACATAACAAACTTGCAACAATTATTTTCCGTAAAGGATCTATACACTGTTAAGCGCCCAGAATACATCAGCATATTATCATACATACAAGAGAATATACATCTCCGCGCTTATAAACATATATCGATATTTAATGGCACACAAATACATCATGCCAATAAACAATACATTAGAAATACAAATGCGCTCATTTAACATTTAAAATTGACTTAACAAAGTCCATATTTCCATTACTGGAGAAACAAAGTCCCACATGGTGAGATAGGGTTTGAAGAGTCTCGGTTTAGGCCTGGTTAACCTGGCCCACCGTCGGGTACAGCTCAACTCCCACTGTTTTCCAGGAACATTGGTCATCCTACATGGAGGCACAGATATTTTCCATCTACTGACGTTCACCACGTCCCCTGCTTTAGGCTAAGATATCGTCATTATGTGAAACTGGAGGAATATAGGGGCCGATTCCTAGATAGTGAAGGGCTCACAGCGCGCCTATATGTCAAACTGAGGGAGTATAGGGATCTATTCTCAGATTGTGAAGGCTCATAGCTCACCTTTATTTAAACTGAGAGGGTATAGCAGTCGATTCTCAGATTGTGAAGGGCTCACAGCTCGCCTTTTTGTCAAACTGAGAGAGTATAGGGACCGATTCCAAGATTGTGAAGGGCTCAGATATCGTCATTATATGAAACTAGGGCTCAGATATCGTCATTTTATGAAACTAAGGGAATATAGGGGCCGATTCCTAGATTGTGACGGGCTCACCGCTTGCCTTTAACTCAAATTGACGGAGTATAAGGGTCGATTCTCAGATTGTGAAGGCTCATAGCTCACCTTTATTTAAACTGAGAGGGTATAGCAGTCGATTCTCAGATTGTGATGGGCTCAGATATCGTCATTATGTGAAACTGAGGGAATATAGGGGCCGATTTCTAGATTGTGAAGTGCTCACAGCGCGTCTGTATGTCAAACTGATGGAGTATAGGGGTCTATTCTCAGATTGTGAAGGGCTCAGATATCGCCATTATGTGAAACTGAGGGAGTATAGGAGTCGATTCCTAGATTGTGAAGGGCATTGCGCTTGTCTTTGTGTGTTTTTTTAGCTAGTAGAGGGTTCATTTCACATATGGTTTAAACAATATTTATTTCAAAAGAAAGGAATTGGTAAACAGGCTATGCAGCCTATCTGAATACCTCTCCCATACAAAAAATATATATACAGCATAAAGTTCATTCATCATCATAGACAAAACACAATTAAACAAAAACAGTAAAATATTTAACTAGAAAAGCGGTTTGTAAGGGTAAAATAGTCATGAACAGATTCTAAAATGTTTAGGTTGATATCATCAGATAAAGAGTAGTTGCCAAATAATATGGTTTGAACATCATAACCATTGACGTAGAAAAAACACTTTGACCGAATTTTCGTGTAATTTGGACAGATAAATAAATAATGAATGACATCTTCATAATGATGACCGCAAGTGCAAGTTGACATATTTTGTAAAAAACGATCAAATTTATGTGCGTTTAGATTGCTGCAGCCAAGTCTTAATTTACAGTGGATAATTTGGTTGGTTCTTGTTCCAATATTTCTGAAGACATGATGTACATTACATGATATATTTCGGTCAAAGTGTTTTTTAAACGAAGCAACGGAATCTACGTTTCTAGTTTCATTATCTAACATATTCCATTCCAACACAGAAGATGGTAAAAATGATCTTTTATATGATTCTGTACGACAAAGAGGAACTTGAAGCGTGTTAGATGATCTTGATTCATACATTTATGCGGAGGATATGTTAAATGGAATTAAATCAGATAAATATTTTGGAGTTTTGTTATAGAACATTTTATGAAAAACACACATTTGATGAGTTCTGCGACGTTCGCTTAGAGACGTAAAACCAGTTTCAAGATAAATTTTTGAATTGGTGACTCCTCTAACGGATCCACATATGGTTCTTGGGGATTTTGTCCATTTTGTTGTTATAGGGCTGGGGATTATGTCCACTGGGGATTTTGTCCTTGGAGTTTTTGTCCTTGGGGATTTTGTCCATTGGGGATTTTGTCCGTTCACCGGTTCTAAGAGCATCTAAGTGCAGTTTCTCTAATAACAGTTCTTAACTTTGTGTACAATTATTCCAAATATAATCACAATAATCAAATATAGGTAAAATGAATGAGCTGTATAAAGTCTGTAAAGTTTTTCTATGAAGGCGATATTTGAGACTTCTCAGGCAATTAATCATAGGGCTAACCTTAGAAATAGCATCATTTATATGTGTTTTCCAAAGGCCATCACTTTGCAGGGTCAATCCCAAATGTTTATGACTATCAAATATAGTGAATATGTGGAGGTAGAAAACTACATTTGTATATCGATTCTGCGATTTTAGATTTTCATTAATCATAGTTTGCGGTAACCCGTATAACACTGTTTGGAGGGTGTTACTATTTATGTAGAAGTAAGAATTATTTCTTATATGTGTAAAAGGTTTGCATATGGAAATCAATAAATAACAATTCACTATGAAAAGTAAACTTATTATCTGAAAAGTTAATTACACTGAAATTTAATTCTTCATTCTCGCTTTTTTTACTTAAGTTAGGTTAATTGAGCATAATTACTATCTGTATCATCACAAAACACTAATCTCCTTGGGTATGAATTACTTGCATAGACACTTACACTTACAGGGTACAATGAAGGAAATAGTCTCGTGATGCTAAAAAGAGTTTCAAACATCAAAGACAACAAACTCTGATTCTTATATTTATTGTTCATTATGGAAACTTGATAACTGTTACCTTTTTCCCTCATTTTCTTCCTGGATCGTGAGATTGAAAGTTTTTATACGAAAGATGCATAAATTGGAAAGTTACTTTATCTTTTGAGTTTGTATATGAACAGTTTTTAAATATATGAATTTATAAAATTTATAATACTCGAACAGTTAGCATTTTGTGTTGTCGTGAATAATGAGCCCAGATGTCTAGCTGGGTCTGCTTATCAAAGCAACGTGTCACTGTGTCGCGTCTCTACTCAGACTTGCGCGTAAATTTGCGTACAATCACATTAACTTCCGCTCTGTAATTTGATGTTTATCTATCGCACGATATCATGGGGAATAACTTGCATGTGGCTGCGTTCGTGTTTGATGTTACTGTGTCTATTGATTCATCCAACAAGTGCTTCTTATCTTTAAGCTTGTCTAGACAAACATGTTCACAATTAGTGTTCCACTTATACTTATGGTCGCTACAAGTTTCATTCTGAGATGGTACACTTATATATTTACAAATAAACGTAAGAACAAGTGACATTAGCTTACTCACATGTAGTTTGGTATGCCATTAACGTACTCTTTCCTTTCTCAAAAGACGATAATCTGACATACTTTTGAATTGCCTTAATTAAAGCTTTAAATAGTTTTGAGTCTCTCCTTTGATTGCCTCAGTACAAAACAGCAAATATCACAGCCAAATACTTTAAGCAAATCTAAATGTCAGTGTTAGTGACAAGGAGAGACACACATCTTCGATGTCAGTTGCTTATTGTTTTAGTTTTAGTATCTCTTTTCAGTTAAGCTATATTTGTTAACCGTCCTTAGAAGTAGGTAATAATACTAATAGATCTGAGAGTGGTTGATCCACAAAAGACTTGTGGAAAATAATGTCCTACTCTCCCTTTCTGATTACACAATCCGGCCTACAGCACCACAAAGATCCCCATGTGGCACCATGAAAAGAATACTCAACCAGTCTGGAACACATTCCAGGTTTCGTCGGGAAGATCACAGCCTAGCTCTCACTGCTTCCATAGGACGGGAGTTAGGTATCACGAAAGAAAACATGAAAACTGACATTTGACTATTCGTAGGATCTTCTATACTTCTCATGGAGGATATTAATGTAGTGCACTTTATGTTCTGATATGATCAGAATATTCACCTTTGGCCTGGGTGTTGCTGGCCGCTTGAATAGTTATTGGCAGTCCCCGATATTTATAAATCATCAATCAAACTCGCTTATTTGTGGACGTCAATTTATTTATATCTTTATTCTTTATTCAATTCAATACTTAAAGGCCACAGGCCTAAAGTACAAATATGTTACAAATGTAAAATAGCTTTTTACATGTCAAAACACCTTTACAGGCAAAACATTCTTATACATTCATGTCAAGCATATAATACATTTACAAATATACGTAAATACTATCTATGTTATCACAATTCATCGCTCTATAAAGCAAAGGCGATTTTAGAAGTAAACTCCAAGATATTTATATGATTTCGCAACAAATAGGGGCTGACCTTTGAAACACCACTTTTCCTTTTTTGACAGCTTACCTCCGTTTTTTAATACTATACATATAACTTTAGTTTTCTCCATATTGATAGTTAACCCTGCAACATCACAATAACTTTCTAATTCAATTATAAGCGCTGTAACCCAACAATACTCGTCGAAAATAGAATCATATCGTCGGCAAACAGCAGTGGGAATAATTCTGTCAACATTGAACCATAGAAGCAAATTCATTTATAAGCATAGAAAAAAGAAACGGGCTTAAAATACAACCTTGTCTTAGGCCAACATTGCAAGTAAAGGAATCTGAAACTTCATGGTTATTCCTGATACACACTTTTACATTGTCATAAATGCTTCTTAACAAAGTATTCATCTTAAGACTTATGCCGTGTGTCTCAATTATCTCCCAAACTTTTGCTCTCTGCTTTTTTAAAATCGATAAACAAGGCGTACATTTTGCTTCCTTTTCTACTAAGACACTTCTCAACTATCGAATTTAATATGAATATATTATCTAATGTCCTATAAGCCGCTCTAAAGCCCGCTTGAGATTCATCTATTTTATCTAATGTATCTGCCCAAAACGTTAGTTTCTTATTGATGATGTATACGAATACCTTCCCCAGTGTACTTAGAAGTTTTATACCTCTATAATTGTCTACATTGTTAATACTCTTGCTCCTATGAATTGGAATAATTATTCCAGTAGTCAAGGACGACGGAAGGTTACCACTGTCTAAAATAACATTAAAAACTAACTCCGAATAAGGTAACTAAAAATCTCCCGAATGTTTTATAAATTCCGGTAAAATAATATCTACGCCTGGCGCTTTATTTGTTTTTAAATTTTGAATGCTATCTATTATTTCTTGTCTGCTGATAGACAAATCCAGAATGTCACTTGAAATTTTGTCTAACTCAGTAAGCTGATCTACAGAAACATCAATTGGAGGATTATCATCGCATGTGGTTTTTGTTTCCCTTCCGACAGACGAAAACAAATGTTTAAAATGATCATACCATTCATTAGTGCTGATATTATGTTTTCTTAATTGCTTTCCGTTCAAGTCTTTCAGAATTATCCAAAACTCTTTTGAATTAGTGTTATTTTCGAGCTCTCTCTGTTTATTGCTCTAGTATTCTGTTCGTTTCTGCTTACAATTGGCTTTATACATATTTCTTGTTTCTTATTACATGGCATCCAAAATACATTGTACACCGTGATTGATATCACTGAATACATAATCTTAGACAATTATCAATTAATTCAATACTTAATGTGCAATACACCTGTTAAACCGAAGTTTTCCGCAGAATGGAACCCCGGCCGAGTGGTGAAAGGGCGTCCAGTGCTATTGTTTGCACTTGGTGAGGGTGAAGGAAAATCTAACGGCTCAGTGTTACGTGGAGGACATTCTCCATCCTGTTGTCTGTCCCTTTCTTCGACAACAGGCATAATGTTATCCTTTCAACTTGACAATGCCCGAGCGCACACAGCTCTAGTTACTCAGAAATTCCTTGCTAACAACAACATCGACGTTTCGTCTGACATGTCACCGATCGAACATCTTTGGGACGCTTTGGATCGTCGTAACGACGTCCAACTCCAGATAACAGCCAGCAACTTGCTCAAACTCTCCAAGAAGAATGGCAGCGCATTCCATGTAATGACGTCAGCCGTTTGACGTAATCGTCAACGACGACCACCTCCAGATAACCGCCAGATACTTGCTCAAGCTCTCCAAGAAGAATGGCAGCGCATTCCATGTACACTGGAGTAACACGCGTTCATTCCATAACTTTCCACATTTGGCAAGGCGTTCTTGCCAAAAACTGAAAGGCATCCTTTCCACAGTAAGGAAAGGTCGCCTTTCCGTTGCCTATCTTTCCAAATCGATTAAGTCAATGAAGCGCGCATAAAATCGCACTTTATGTTTTTATCAATTCCAAGCAGTATGGTTGAAAGTTTTTTTTAAATTTCTTATTTGAAACATGAATTTGTTTCATGAAATCATCATGATCATGAAACTGTGTTAATCCTGGACGAGGAAAGATATTTCTCAACAATTATTTTAAAATTTATAAATAGGAGAAAAATGAAATGAAAAGCTGTTAAGAAGTCATTTTGAATTAAGTTAGTAATTCAACATGTATTAAATCGAGTGGTTGAGTGGCATATATAAAGAAACAGTATCATATCTAATTGGATAACATAGTTCACATATTCCACAAAGGTCATTAAAGTAAATGTATAACGTATTTGTTATAATAATTTTATGGATAGTTATATGGCACTTTTCCACGCACTAATACATACGTGCATTACTCTGAAAGTAGCGAATCTGCAAAGTGCTTAATTAAGTTAGGTAAAAATCAATAGCTGCCTCATATACTTATTTCATAAATCAATAAAGCATGTGTTAGTTGATCAGTTAAAGATGTGAAACTTACCTTTTCAGTGAATGTATCCACAAGAACATAAATATCCAAGTCTTTTTTATCTTAAGAACAGAACATAAACCCATCACTGATCAGTGGCTAAACAGATAAACGACAAAATCTCTACATCCAGCTATCACATTCAAACAATAATGGCGACCAGATGAGAAAAAGAGAGCCGATGCAAAATTAGTTCGATAATATCTTATGTTACCTCTCAGATTTCATTGGATAACAGAAAGCGGTAAGGCAGTGTATCCTGTTGTTTCAAGACACGAGAGACACCGTCCTGACAAAACAGACTGATACATGGTCACTTGTCTACAAGCCACCTGCATGTGTTTGTACATCACGGTTGACACCTGCTCAATACCTGAAGCTGACAACTGGTCACAGTGTGATAGGTTTACTGGTCTAAGATGCTTAATGGTATTATCTAAATTTGCCCATGCGGATCTAAGAAAAATAAGTCACTCACTGTAAAAAATAATATTGAATGCTTGATGACATACATGAAAGAGAATGACCACTTTAATGATAATTTTTAATAGAGGCACGAAAAGGATGAAGATACATCTTAATAAATAGATAATAATAACAAAAAGATCAGCACACACATCTAATATGATTTCCTCTGAAATTAAAATATTAAGTGATATTCTGAATTTTACCATGAGTTTATAACAACGTGCTGTTTTTTCAATGTTTTGCTTGAGGTATCAAGTTAAAACATATTAATGAACATAGAAACCTATTTTTTAAGGTAGAGGAATTTTGATGAGGTACCACTTTTCATAAAATAAACAATTTAACTTAGAATAAAGCCACTTAAAGTAAAAGGCATCAAGTTATTTTCATATATAAACAGTTGATATGATAAAATTCTGTCATATGCTCTTCATTAGCCATTAATATAAGAAGACAAGTTTAACGTTAAGAACCCTGCAGAAGCAGGGAGCTTGAATCTAGACGGATCTTGATGTTGTTTTAAATAGGATTATTGTAAACTAGATGCTTGTTAAGGACCCTCCTTTATAAAGTGTAATCTGTTATATCTGTTTTGATAATAAAGCTTTTAGAAGAATCCGGGAGTAGCAGTGAGCTTGGGTCTAGATAAATAAGTCAATCGTGATGATGTTTTGAATAGGATTACTGTTAACTAATGCTTGTTCATTACCCTTTGTCAACAATTTACAGAAAAACTTTACGGAAAAGAGTAAGGAAAGTCTATTACAATATGTATTCTTAAATGGGGCGTGTACATTTTGCCGCTCCAGAAGCAAGAGTGTCATGTGTTTATGAATTTGTTGGATAGCAAGTTTGAAGGGAACGAATGCGCCAGACCATCTTCATTCTGAGGTAAGTGATTGACATAAATTATGTCTAAATCAAGGTTATTTTGTTGTATAAAGTACATCTGTTGGTTAGATCAATGCCTATATAGATCACTGATATTCTAATATCGATTATGAATAACGAAACATATATCTACAGTCACTTTGACATGCAAATGAATCAGAATTTGTCAAATAACATATTGCTACATTGCTGTCTTCGACTTGAATGCAGCGATCAAATTGAATATAAAATGAACGTTTATATATCCAATGTCAGCTTGTTCTTGTGGCGTGAATTATGAAGACTCTCTTCATTATGTCATATTGTTTAGTGATTTTCGCCAAAACATGTTTTTCTATACTAAAGGATTTGATTTAAAGCAATATTATTGGTAATCATAACTTGTCTTCAGTTGAAAAAATTTAATGATTAAATTCAGTCCACATGCTTATAAATTTAACAGGCAGATTCTTTTCCAAATAATGTTCTCATGACATAATACATGTAGTCCTGTGGATGACCCAAAGAAAGAAATTTTCTAGTTGAATAAAGACATTAATTGAAATAACCAACCTTTTCAATATTCGAGAATAATTTTATGATTTTATTTTTTTTATACTAACAACAGTTTCTGAAGAATGTATGACGTAAAGACTAATGTATATTATTATATTTTTATGAAACCATTGGCATACTTGGGGGGGGGGGGGGGGGGATATGCCTGCCCCTCACAAACGCCCAACAAGTTTATTTTCATCAGAGAGACATCCTTGATTGTCGGCTAGACTATGTAACGAACGGTTAATTGCCATGTAATAAAATTGTGCAACATCCTCTCTCTTAGTTGACAGAGAGTCCTGTGTAGTTACTTAGCAAGGTAAGCCGTATTATCTTATTGTATGAGACTGTTTAATAACCATATTGTTATTTCGTACAAAATTTGGACTGGCGAACAAGTCATTTGGCCTTTTTTAACGCCTTTCTAATACAAAATTTAACAATACATGGATACAGAACATAACAACGAATTAGAGAAGTAAAAAACTTGTGAGAGCATATTTGTGCTATAAATAACAAAGCATAGCGAAAATTTTCAAAATTGTTGGGTATGCCTAACCATTGGCTTAACTGAAGCACGTGATTATAAACGTGAAATAAATTCATAATAATCTTAGTAATTGAAGAAATCATGAAATGTGTATAAAGTCGTGTGGAATTAAGGATATTTCTATTCGTTAAGTAGCCACAACCGTATAGAACTGTCTTTACATCATATCTATGAATATAGAAATATATTTGCTCTTAAAATTTTCGACAAATTAAGAGATAATGTAACATACTTTAACAATTTACATTTCCGCAAGAACATCTGGACGTTTCCGATATATGTCTATTTTTGTCTATATTTTTATGTCAGAAAAGAATCTTATACCGTTTCATGTATGGGCAAACCTATCAACAGAAATGAATTGTTCATTAAGCTATACTTTAAGCTATGTATGAGCCGATTGAGCTTTCTATAAAATTCTTTTGTGGACATTTGAGCTTTGGTTCAAGTATGTGGTACGTATATTAAAACGTGACCTCCGAAATGAGCCCTGTTAACGTAATAATGAATAGCCTAATATTTTCATCATAAATTGTAAACTCGATCATTGGCTAAATCTATATTTTCGATATGATATTCACAGTTCACATTTCACTTCACAGTGTAACACAATTCATAATCCGTTAGTCCAGGTCTCGGCAATGGCATAGCGGGAATACTATAGCATAGACCGCCAAATGGCAATGAAAGCAATCCTGTCAGACGCTCTTTCCAAGCGAGTGTCACTTCCAGACGCCCCACCCCTCACGTCCCCTCCCCCTTCTGGTCCAGCCTCTACACTAAACGAATCCAGATAATTACCGCTTTGAGTTCAAAGAGACAACCTTGATTGTCGGCTAGACAAATTAACAAGATGTATATTGTTTATAATGAGCAATTCTTCTCACAGAAAGCCTAAGTTGCATTATTTGAAATAGGGGATATGAAAGATTCAATAAATATTTTTGTGGATCTGTTTTATAAGATTTTTCTGTTTTCCTTGTTATTATCAAACGATAGCATTACATTGTATGTTTCTAAACTCTATTTCTAAAATGTTCTTTATCATGTTAAGTTCATGAAAAATGAATTTATATTAAATCAACCCTTGTTGTTGATATCATAAGTTTTACCATAATTATACATGACATTGTAAGTTGCAATTTACATACACATATCTAAATGTTTCCTTAATTTTGACAGCGAACGGATCGGCGAACTAGCTGTCGCCTTAGAATTTACTTTCCTGAAATGATAATTTATGAGACATATATATATTTTCGAAATACATATCGAACAATCATAATATGCATGAATGTAGTAAAACATTAAAGTACACATATTCGTTATATGATCCTGTATTTGCTTGTTTTATATCAAAGTTAAAGATTGAAAAGGGATATTGTCATATTCACAATGCTCTTATACATCAACATTCTATATTCCTTTTCAAAACTCTGATTCGTACATTGTTTAATGCATAATAGTTTTTACCTTATCCAAATGATTTTTGAAGCTTTGACTAAAAAACATGAAATTAAAACACACCGTAGACCTTTTTTAGCTTTGATATTTATTTAAGAAACTGGTTTTCTCAAATTACGCACTTCATGCTGAGTTTAGAATGTGGCGACTCAATTGCACATCACAAGACACTGATAAGATTCAATGCTTACTGTCCATAGCTGGGTCCTAATGTTGTCATAATTACCAGGTGCCTATTATGTAATCTATTTCCTGTCAAATCTCATTGTTAAATTAATTGTCTCAAATAGCAGTTATTTAATTTCCACACCTGTGCTTTGGACCCTTTGGTAAATGGCGGCTTATGTCAGCATCCGTTCATACTGACATAACTCTTGCCATTACACAGCTAATTAGTACATGTTAATAACGACAAACATTACAAGCCAATGAACTTGTAGAATATACAGTCAACCATTGAGAAGAAAATCTTCTGCTATGCTTTCGGTGCTTACAATCACTTGATAAAAGTAGATCATTTGGAAAGGTACCCCAACTTAATAGGATTATTCAGGAAGTCGATCAAGTTGCAAACAATTCATGGATTACTTTTTCTGACGCTTGAAACGGGTATGTACTTTGTCATTTATAATCTTTCAAACTTCACTTTCGATAAAGGTCGCTGTTTCCCTTTGAAATCAAACAAAATTATTGCGAACAAAGTATAATCATTGCCAAAAATTGGTTTTCATGATGAATATGCATACCATTTTCTAAATCTCTTTTTATTCTAAATGATGCAATTTCCAAACTCTATATCATTTATTCAGTTCGCGAGTTTAATTCAATCCTTAAATAGTAAAATGATTTATACAATTTCTGCAAGGAAATAATATTATGCAGGATTTGATGTATCATTTTAAAATCAAAGTCTAAATTTTGTTCAAAAGTCGCAATGAAAACGTTTTTAATTCTTTAAAAGTCAAATTAAATTTCATATTAACAAAATCAATGTTTCAAATAATGTTTTCAAAAAGTTAAATGTAGAAATAACTATAGGTTAACTTAATCAAAAGTTTCTAAAGATATTTAAAACATGGAGTAATGCACCTAAACCCTTCAGCATGTAGAACAGTTCTTTAACACAGTTATGCAGAGCCCAAGGCGGATGGGAACCCTGATCTCTTGAACGCTGTAACCACCGCGCTATCCCACCAGAAGTGAATGAAAAGCGAAGCCTATTGTCATATGAGGACGAAAAATGGAAAAAAAGAGGAAATGCGCAAAGACATTTATGCATGTAGACCCCACTTCTAAGGACATATTTGTCTTTCTAAAGCTATTTCTGAGCGATTCATCTCCCTGTGTTATCAGTAACACAAGCGCACAACGATAGTCATATGCCCTGAGTAATTGTATACTCGTATACTTGCACTTCGGTCAACGAGGAGGTATTGTCTGTAAGTTGAGTATCAGAGAGTGTCAGCTTCCGTACTTTCGGCACAGTGTTTGAGTTACACTTGTTTATACTGCATGATATTTCATTGTACAAAATTATATTATTTAGGACAATTGGAACCCCCTTTCTATGCTTTCCTATTTGAGTCTTATCAGCTCATATGTAAATCTAGCAGTTAAAGTTTGACATTAATTATGTGTGTTTGAAAATTTACGATATTATATTGTTATGCATATTTTCACTGTAATAGATTTAAACTACTTCTTGATTGTGAATTTTAAAGTTTTTATCCACAATTCTTGCTATTCTTAAGTATGACATTAAAAAATGCAATACAAAGACTCAATACATTTATACTTGTGTGCATGCGAAATTTATTAAACACATATGATTTCACGAAAACTGATTCATCTAGTGGCTCATGCAAATACTTTGATACCATATCATTTTCATATAAGTCAAAGATCGACACGAAAATAGTCTAGGACACCGACATTGAAACAATTATGACATATACGCTTTTGCTATTTTCTTGTTTGAAGATCATTGTAGATTTCCCCATAATTGATTCTGATGAGAATGAAATGTCTCCATGATGAATACCTTATTAAACGGACGTTTATAAATCTTTCTGCAAGGTATTTTCAAATTGATTCAAAATGTGATTTATTTTGTTATCATTACTGAAAATTACTTTGATAATAATTAATACCACTCATCACTCTAGAACAAATATATGATTTGACATTAACATTTTGCAACAAAAAAAAACCAATGCGAGATCGAGAGTCATCAACAAGTTGATAAAAACAATGACATGTTATAGTAAGAATTGTTTTGATTTAATTTCATCATAATACTGGACTTCAAATTTTGCCATCATTCACTAAAAGCAAACTGAAACCAGTTGTCTTTTACAACTAATAAGAAGACATAACAAACACATATATTAAATTTTCAACTAACCACATATTACAAAATGTTTGGGTACAAAATCAATGTACTGTCTTCGCGGTTTTCAATAAAATAACATGATTCTAAACATAAACATAAATATACTGTACTGTTTTAGAAAGTTTCTGTTGATAATAAAATCCTCGAAATATAAACATTAATATCCTTGTAATCCATTTTGTTATTACAAGTGTCACCACTAGCTTTACTTCCTTCTTAGAGAATCAAACCATGGCGAAATTCAGACAAGAGTGGTTGTCACTCGTCTGTCTCCTGACAAGGGCTGCAGTAAACTGTAAGTACATGTAGTCAATTTGTAGTGATGATAATACTAACATAATGGGCTATAGCACTGTTACATTACTATTATGCGCTTTAAAATTGTTCATGAAACTGAAGGTATCGCATGTCTCCTTTGATTAGTTCCAGATTATGTCGACAATCAAGGATTGATTCTATATCTTCCTTTAATGTGTAGTTTTGTACTTTAATTTAAATTATTTTATAAAACTTTAGAGGGTTAAAGATATATTTTCAGAGCTGTGAAATGTCATTTTCCAATTCATTTGGGTTACTTCGTTAATGTCACCTTAATTTCATATAAACTATATGGTCGTTTTGACATAAAAAAATGACAGTTAGTTAAACCGAAAATAGTGGAGATATAATCAACATACAATGTTTTCTTTGTTAGGGCGATAGTGAAAGTACATGCTAAATATTAGGTTTCACTACTTCCTCGTGATTTGCATTCTAGAAATTGAAGAGATGAAGAATAATGAAGCAAAGTGTATGGCTATACGTCTTCATTTTCTAGAAAGACGACGTTTCGTCATAGATACTAATTAATGTCGCGTTTTTAAAAGCAGGTTTTCAAAAAGCTGTATATCCATACACATGCCTCTTAATATCTAAAGCATCCAAAACAACACGTTTAACTATAAGTCACATAATTTCATTTTGTGTATATGTACAATCAATATGTTAATGTTAAATAATTTACCTTATTGTTCTCCAATCCACTTACATGCATGTGGATTACGAGGGTTAAAATTCTGCTCTGTTCTGCATCCACCATTCTTTACCTTAACAAAGATAGTTGAAAAGTGATAATTAGAATATGGTCTTTAAGTTTAAGTTAGATGTTTCATTAAACCATCCATTTCACAAAGAATTGATTTACTGTAATATTTTTTTTTTTCAATCTAAAAAATGGTGACAAGTCATAACATACGATTAATTCATGAAATAGCTGAAAAATTGTGCCTAACATATGCTTAACGATCATAGAATATGATATTGGAATCAAAGACTTTGTTTAAGTATGGATAAACGTTGACAACCTCTTCGCACATTCAAGAGTCATAACCTTTATCAATCTACGAAACGATAGACAAGAGGCTTAATAGGAAACCGAAACCAGAGCCTAAAAATTAACCACCCCGACACATTTTTTATTAATCCAGTTTTATATCAACTTACGACTTTGAGCACCATGAGAAACAAATGTCACAGCTAACAGTTCTAGAGTAGTGTAACATGAAGAGGACAGCCGTGCCCTGGTACATATTGGATTACATGGCTATAGTATAATTATCTTAACGGATAAGGATGTCAGGACATAAGACGATAGTACACGTTAGACTATAAATTATAATACATGATATAAAATAAAATTCTTCATATTGAATACAGGAAATTCACTTTTAATTTGTTTATATAACGATTGTATATCGAATGTTGACTTACTGAATATTATAATAAGGGTTTTTAGTAAAGACTGCATCAAAGCTGGGACTATATCTTGATTTAATGAATGAAATTTGATAAATCATTTAATATTTGATACATAAGTAGCTGAAAATCCTACGACTGAAATACAATTTTAATCGATTAATAAAATCTGTTGTTGTTCTATTTTATCAAGAATGAAAAGCTTAAGCAAAAATGCCAACATAATAAACTTACAAGGGCAACATTATTTAAAGTTTTATGTCATCATATATTAAACAAGTTTTTTGTTTCAAAATGAAATATAAGTATCTTAACATATCTCCGCCAACTCAAATGATGACTTCTGCCTTGTCATCTATGAATGAAGGAATGAGTATCTTTGTTGACATTTGCGTATTTAACGAATGACACTGCCCCAGAGAAGTATACCCGTACCTCTAATTTTCAGAGTAAAAATATCTCAAACTGCCTAATCAGCAGAGTACCCAGATAACCTCAACATGGTGATCACTGAAGTATTGCTGTTCGCCGGAACTGTCGTATCGTACCGTTAGGAAAGTAACAGCTGTTTAAACACTAACTGTTGCCAAAGCCCTTCAGGAGGAATGTTAATGAACACCAGATCTTATCATCTTACGTCTGATATTCTTAGCACGACGTCTAGTTTGGGCATGAATAGGGCCCTCGGCGACCATACAAGATATTGCAAAATGTGTTTGTGTGACTTTTTTTGCTGGTGAATTCAGGACAATGTCACGATTGCACTAAAAGGGGTTATAGTTGTTTTAACACATTGATCAAAGAGGTATCTTATTCTTTGATAATTTGTTTATAGAGAAAAAAAATGAAATAAAAGTTATCGTTTATTTTTTTTTGTTATTTCTGGGACGTGGTATCGTTTCTTTTGCCCATCGGTTTATTTGTTTCGTTTTATTTTACATGTATGGATGTTCATACTACATACCATTACAGCAACTTATTAAAATGACATAATCCAGTTAAACATATTACAGAGAGTACCCTTTTGGTTGATTTAGATTTGAAAACTAGATAAATGAGATTGCACACTCGGTAAAATAAATCAAGAATGAGAAGTGAAGCCATTCACTGGCTCATCGAGTGGCAAAAGCCCTGCTAGGGAATCACGAAGCATTGTTGGTTAGTCTTATCAAGAATAATTTGTAGCAATTTTCTCAACACGTATACCCCCGTGGGGCTACCGGGTTAGAATAGGGCCTCGGCATTTCCATGCCTGTCGTAAGAGGCGGCTAAAATTGGGCGGTCTGTTTGCCGTGGACTGCGACCTGTGTCGTTGGAGGAAGGATGCCTGGTGGTTGAGGGAGGCGTAGCTGAATAGCTTACACTGACCAATACACCACTTCGGCCCCGACTTCATCTAGACAGGAGACCAGATGGGCCCGGTTTGGTCAATCGGCTGGTCATGCCAAGCACTTGGTTGCTTAGTTCTTCTCTATCCCTCTGCCTTTACATCATCTTTGCTTATTTATTTATCTTTTCTATCCCTCTTCTACCCCTCATTTCTCCACTTCTTCTCATCTTTCCTATCCCTCTCTTTGCACTCACCTTCTTTTCTTGTTCTGCCGTCTGCTCTTTTGCAGACATTTTTCACTCTGCTTCCAAGATAGCGATGGCTAATGGGTAAATCCTGGTAAGAACTGGCAACTCTTAGTGGGAGTATATCACTCTGGTATCCCCGGTGCTGCTAGCTGGAGTCCCGCTGGCATGTAGCACCGCCCTTGTTGGAGCTCCGTGGTGGGTGGTGGGTGGTGGGTGGGGACCCAAATATTTTGCCTAAATATGGGTCGAAAAGGAAAAAAGAAGAGAACTTGTTCAACGGATGATAGTCCCTCCTCTGATGAGGAGGTTACTGCATCAACTCCAAAAGCAACAGCATCAAAAGTTACAGCATCATCATCAAATGGCATTTCAAAATCTCCACTACTAAGCAGCTGGCCACGGTTCTTGGTCATATCATCAGTTGATCAGGAACCGCTAGGACTGAATCCCTTTGCCACCGCCAAGACCATTCAAGGACTTGCTGGTGATGTCCAGAATGTAAAGAAAATCAGGAATGGATACCTTCTTGTTGAATGCAAGACTAAACAACAATCACTATCTCTTCAAACTCTGAAAACAATAGTAAATACACCTGTTAAAGTTTCTCCACATACAACTCTAAACAGTAGCAAAGCCATCATCCGAGATAGGGATCGCTGTCTTGAAGATTCCTCAGAAGATGAGCTCCTTGCCCACCTCAAGGACCAGCAGTGACGTCTGTTAAGCGTTTCACTGTCCGGAGGGAGGGGAAAATCATTAAAACTCACACCTATCTTCTAACCTTTTCTTTACCACAGGCTCCTAAAATCGTCAATGCAGGCTACTACAAACTCAAAACAGAACTCTACATTCCCAACCCACTCCGTTGTTACCGTTGCCAGAAGTTTGGCCATGGAAGCAACTCCTGCAGGGCTGATGAGCGTGTCTGTCCTCGGTGCGGCAAGCCAGAGGATGACGACCACTCTGATGACTGCAAGGAGTCGCTCAAGTGTGCCAACTGTGCTGGAGAACATTTGGCTTCCTCTAAGGAATGTCCAAAGTGGCAGCAGGAGTCTCAAATTCTCAAACTCAAATACACACAAAACATTCCCTTCCCTGAATCTAAACATCTGGTTCTTGAGGGCCCCAAAAAGCCTTCATATTCCTCCATAGTTTCCTCTGCAGCTATTTCTAAATGTACAATATCCACTCAAACAGACATCCAGTGGGTATCAGATACGCCAACACAAGTCACAATACGCAGCTCATTATCATCAACAATAGGTACCATGACATTCCCTCTTCTTTCTGGTTCAAATCCTGTCAAGGTAACAAGCAGCCATTTAACATCAACACAAACTAAATCACCAACAACCTCAAAATCAAAAGATGCTCAAAAAACAAAACAGAAAACATCAGATCGCATTCCAAAAGGCCAGCGGGATGTGGTCGAATCTGATGCGGTCTTAATGGACACATCAGACATGCGGCAAACAGCCAATACGCCCAAGAAGGGCCATAGGCCACGGTCCTTGGATATCTGATGATATCCATTATCAGCTCTTAAAACATCTTCCAGAACCTTGCCTTGAAGTTTTACTAGTTCTCTATAATAAAATTTGGGAAACTGGTAAGTTTCCATCTTGTTGGCACAATGCTACTATTGTGCCTATTCCAAAACCCGGAAAGGATCATACAGACCCTTCAAATTATCGTCCCATAGCCTTGACAAGTTACGTATGCAAAACTATGGAACGGATGATCAACGATCGTCTTGTTTGGTACTTGGAAACCAACAAATTACTCACTGACATTCAATGTGGTTTCCGAAAACAACGAAGTACCACTGATCATCTTGTACGTTTAGAAACTTTTATTCGAGATGCGTTTATAAATAAACAACATGCAGTGTCTATATTTTTCGATTTAGAAAAAGCATATGATACAACATGGAAGCATGGCATCCTAAAAGATTTACATGAATTTGGCATGAGAGGTCGTATGCCTGAATTTATATCAAACTTTTTGCATGATCGTAAGTTTAAGGTCCGTGTGGGTTCTACCCTATCTGATTTCTTTGACCAAGAAATGGGTGTCCCACAAGGAAGCATTTTATCAGTCACACTATTTAGCATTAAAATAAATAGCTTGGCTAAAGTTTTAAATGATCATACTGATGGTTCACTTTTTATGGATGACTTTGGAGTTTCTTGTCGAGGCAAGAACATGCCATCGATAGAACGACAATCACAACTTTGTCTCAATAAAATCCACAAATGGTCTTTAGAAAATGGTTTTAAATTTTCTAAGGCTAAAACATCTTGTGTGCATTTCTGTAACATGCGCAAAATGCACAAAGATCCAGAACTTTTTCTGGATAAAACTCCAATCAAGGTCGTTCTAGAGGCCAAATTTCTTGGCATCACTTTTGATCATAAACTCTCTTTTATCCCACATATTAAAAACCTTAAAGCTAAATGTTTAAAGGCATTAGATCTTTTAAAGGTTGTTTCAAATGCTAAATGGGGTGGAGATGAAGAAACTCTTCTTCATCTCTATCGATCACTCATCCGCTCAAAACTGGATTATGGATCCATTATCTATGGATCTGCCTGTCCCTCATATATAAAAATGCTAGATACAATTCACCGCCAGGGTCTCAGACTTTGTCTTGGGGCCTTCAGAACATCTCCCGTTGAAAGCCTTTATGTCGAGGCTGATGAGCCATCTCTTGCAGATCGGCGCATCAAGTTAGCACTTCAATATGTAACAAAGCTCAAATCAAACCCTTTAAATCCAGCTTACAACTGCGTATTCAATCCTGAATACCAGCAGTTGTATTCTTCAAAACCCAAAGCAATACCACCTCTCGGTATCCGTATTCAACAACATGTTGAAGATTCGGATATCGATCTTCCAAATATAGCAGAACACGGTATGCTGGCCACTCCACCATGGCAGCTGGTCAAGCCCCGTGTTGATCTCAGCTTAACTACTCATAAAAAATCTCATATTCCTACAGGCTTTCAACGAACTGCGAGATTTTTATTCAGACTACAAACCAATTTACACTGATGGTTCTAAGGATGATGAGACAGTTGCAGCAGCAACTGTTACACCTTCAACAACTTATGCTTCAAGGCTGCATGATGGCAGCAGCATTTTCACAGCTGAAGCAAAGGCCATCCTCAAGGCCATTCAGCATATCAAAAACTCTACTGCTAATAATTACATTATCTTTTCTGACTCTCTATCATGCCTTCAGGCTATCAAAAACTGCAAAAGTGATCACCCCATTATTAGGGATATTTTAACCATTCACAATACATTTCTCGAATGCGATATCGTCTTCTGCTGGCTTCCTAGCCATATGGGTATAAGAGGCAACAGTAAAGCTGATTCAGCAGCTAAGTCAGCGCTTAATTTCAAACATATCTCACAAACTAAAGTTCCACATACAGATTCCAAATCCGCTATCAAATCTTATATCAAACAGCGTTGGAGGTCCCAGTGGGACCAACAACAACACAATAAACTTCATGAAATACAACCTTCTTTAAGTTATAAATCTCTATCTTCTTTTACTCGGCAGGAAGCGTGTGTCTTGCGACGATGTCGCATTGGACACACACATGTTACTCATTCATATCTTTTAAAGGGGGAAGATCCTCCGGTGTGTATTCCCTGTCAGTCGTCCCCTCACAGTTAAGCACATCCTGTGCGACTGCTGGGACACTGCACACGTAAGGGAAACAGTTTACCCAAATGTTTCAATTTCACAACTTTTTAATCAAATCGGTGAACACCGTATTTTATCCTTCTTAAAGGAAATCAATCTATTTGATAAGTTGTAGAATTTTACACAATCTATATCAGCTTTTAACCAACTTTGTGATAATGTGCTGATGTTTTTTCAGCCTTCGTGCTGTATCACTTTTTGCTTTTGCAATCATTTTCATTTCATGAAATTTCTCGCCGCTTATGGCTGAAATATTGCCCAAGCGGCGTTAAGCAACAACTCACTCACTCACTCACTCTACACGTATAGTTAGTATATTTTTAAACTGTTGTAAAATTAGTATAAGCACAGTGCCTTTTCATGTTAGATAGGTCAATCTCTTTAAAAGACTTAAATAAAGTTCTAGCATTAATACACTCTAGAAAGATTTTGATCAAATACAATCTAAAATGTTTCTTATTAATACCAAATTGAAACACTCAAAATTGCAAAAATTGAAAAAATGCGTGAAGCATGGGTGCAATTTTGTATATTTGAAGTTAGTTTACTTCACTAAGGCGTGCAGTCCTTCATAAGCCTCAGACATATTCCATGCAGTAAGGGCTGTACACTTGATTCATACAGGAATCATAGTTTCATATATTTACTTCCACGAATGGAGAAATACTGTTGAGATATAGTGAATACTAAACGACGTCCCGTTTAATAACATATTTATGAAACGAGTGTGTGGTTTGGTATTCAACGAGCGACGGCGAGTTTGATACTGATACCATTCACAAGGTTATTAAAAATGTAATTATACGGGATTGAGTTAAGTATTACATTGACGTCATTGACGTCACAATCGTTAAGCATGACGTCACAATGCTAGCGGCGCGGCAGCAGTGGTAATCTCGGCGATTTTCATGCTTCTTCTATGATATAATTCAGCGAGTAATAAATAAAATACTAATATACTAATAGTATACTAATAATAGATATTCTTATATATAATTACATTTTTATGAAACTCGTGAATGGTATAAGTATTTTACTAGCTTTCGCGAGTCCCGTATTATTACATTTTAATGAAACTCGTGAATGGTATCGGTATCGAACTCGCTTTCGCTCGTTAAATACCAAACCACACACTCGTTTCATAAATATGTTATAAAACGGGACGTCGTTTAGTATTCTCTATTCATGCACAGTGTTATAACTATCGTTTCAGTGAGTTTTCTCTACAGAACAACAGTTGCTCTTGAATGTCACTGTACGTCAGGATGCGTCTCCAACTTGGAGTGCCTTGGATCTTCCAACTGTACAAGAGGATGGTCAGGTCCAACATGTCAGAGATGTGAGTATTTTGAGGTTTAATTTATCAAAAAAGTTGATCTTTTTCGAACAAAACAACAACTATAGAAATAAATTATCTAGTAAAGGTTACATCAGTCTGAAGTATAAATGCATATTAATAACAGATCGTATTTTCACAAGAAACCTTATAAGAATCTTGTATCGTTGTCTGTAGGCCAAAATTTTGAGAAGGCTTTGTAATATCCAACATATAGGCTATATCTATACAGTCGCAAATGTAAATACGTTTCAGATAAGCTTTGAATATTTCTCACATGTGGGATTTGTTTTTTGAAAATATGTCAATATTACTTTCCCGTTGAAGATACCGCCTTTTAATAAATCTACACATTGTGTAATAACATCGCGTGTTAATTGACGTCAAATGAGGTCACAATCGTTAAGCATGACGTCACAATGTTAGCGGCGCAGCGGCAATGGTTATCAAGGCGATTTTCAGGATTTTCTTTAAATTCAGCAAGTACTAAATAAAAACTACTCTCAGTCCCGTATTATTACAATTTAATGAAACTCGTGAATGGTATCGGTATCGAACTCGCTTTCGCTAGTTCAATACCAAACCACACACTCGTTTGATAAATATGTTATTAAACGGGACGTCGTTTAGTATTCTCTATTTATATTCTCGAAAGAAATCATAACTTAACATAACAATATAGAAGCGAATCACTTAAATCCAGAATTGTAACAAGCTACATTCCGATAAACAAACTATTCTACATTCGATTTAATTAGCAACTTGAATTTGTTAGAAATCTTTTACCAGTTTAAATGATATCCCATCTTGAATATTGAATACATGTGATCCATGATGTTCCAATTGGGTTCCTGAAATTTACTATCGATAACCTGGCACTGGGTAAAGACACCACCCAAAACAGTACTATCGACGACTGTAGTAGGTCTGATACTGAAAGTAAAAGAACTGCATGTGGAATGAAGAACTCTACTTCAAGCAAATTAACTAATTAAATAAATATTTTGCAATTTTCAGTAATATAGCTTATAACGAAGACAGGTCCTGCACTGGCAAGTGTATGAATCATGCATTTAAAATGATTTTTAAAACAATGAATACTTAGTTAAGATTCTTGATGTACTTAATTATTACTCATGAAACTTCAGATAACCTGGCGCTGGGTAGAGACACTCGCCAAAGCAGTACAATCAACGACTGTATGTGGGCCTATGATGACGACAGAAGAGCATCATGTGGATGGAAGAACTCCTCCCTGGCTGTTGATGGAATCAGAAGCACTGACTACTGGTCTGGGACTTGTACACACACTGATGTGAACCAGAAACAAGCCTGGTGGAGTGTGAATCTTGGACAAATACATCAGATATACTATATCAAAATCTACTCAACAAAAACAAGTGAGGTGATATGGCAGCGCTTACTCCTTCACTCTGTTGTATAGAGGATGAAGGCGTTAACATCTGCGTTTTACCTAGGTTTTACTTACAAGGCCATGTTCCTGTTGAATATTACTCTCGTTTGAACAAGGAAAATATCATTATTAAAAGATATTGTCAAATGTCCTGAATTTTTCCTTTACAATTCCACACTGTTTTTATCTAAACCTTATTTGCTGAATTCTTTAAAGATGATTATATAGTTAATGTTGAAAAAGAGATGTTTTTGTATATGGTTCCCTTTTGTCTTAATTGTGATTTTCTGCAAATAACAAAGACTTGATAAATTGGAGTTTATCAATCTCATTGAATTCAGCTCGAAATGTGTCCCTCGTACCTCGCTGCGCTATACTTGATCTGATCACGGCTTCATAGGAGCCGCGTCAGCAGGCCTTGGCTATGGTGGCTTATTTCTGCCATTCCCTTCTTCGCTATTTCGCAATATCCCAACTTAGGGCGAAGTAGCGAAACACTGCATGCTTCAGCCAATAAGAATCGAGGCTGGGTACACATACTAAACATCACATCTAACCTTTGTATCTCGGAATACGACCTTTTCTGAATGAACCTGATAAAAACCGAGCCACGATAGTGCAAAATGGTCCTGAGGTGAGGCGAGGTGATAAATAGAGATTATTACCCGATGAAGTGTGTCATATGACTTTTACGAAACGAGTGCGAATTTTTGTATTTCCCGAGCGAGAGAGAGGGTTATCCACAAATTCGCACGAGTTTCGTAAAAGTCATATGAAACACTTCAGAGGGTTATAATTTCTTTATTACCGATTATATTTCATTTAAAACACACTGAATGCGGCTTGTTTCCTTTCTGGTGGCCCGCTACAGTGACGTCACGAACAATGGTTTTATGACGTCACAGACGACGTAATACGGTAACTCGCTCTGAAACATTCGTTGCAAGGCAAAAGTGATATGTGCATATGTGCTCATATTGAAAATATGTCACTACTTAGGATTCACCATATGGGCAATAAAGGGTTTAACGCCACTTTCAAGAGAATTCAACTTATATCGCGTCTGCTAGTATTATCGCAGGGAGAAAGCCCACAACACATAACCTCTGTAACTTTGTCCTTTAACCTTTGTGACGTCCCTAATTACTCTCCCTAATTGTTTAATACTCTTTAGCAAATACTCAGTTATTCATAACGTAACGCTAATGCATTTTGTTACTCATTTATTCTTCTTACCTAGTCGTATTTGACATAAGAAATGAGAACATGTTAGACTTGGTCATAAATTCCAATGACCAAATGTCAGATATGTCACCACCCTTTACAAAAACTCATTTCTTACTCGCGTCTCTCCTGATTAACACTCTGGCACGCATTGGATTCTACCTCCATTGCCTGCTCTATTATTTCTTTTTGCTACACATGGGCCACTTCCAAATAATATCTCCCTATTTTAACTTATTTTAAACATACTAAATATTTCCTCAAATCCCCTTATCTAATTTAAGTTATTTTCAATCTCACTACATAAAAGAAGAACAGTTCTCTACTGCAGACAAAGTTGCCGAGCCCCTGTCGGGATACGAAACACGGACCTCTTGATCCGAAGCTGAACGCGCTAACCCCTGTGTATCACGCTCCTTAATTGGTCGTATGCTTGTTTACTATCCTGACGAATACACTCATGTTTGGGCGGAAATTAAGCCATGGTAGCGACCCCAAACAAAGTAGTGAGTTACACTGTGCTATCATGATTACATTTGCTTTTGATGTGGCCTTTTCTTCGTCCAGAAAATAGATTCAAGAAATTAGGTAAGCTAAAGTAAAGAAATTTACTACGAAATAACTACGCCTCAGAAAGGACTCAGAAAGTGTGCATTGGTGGATTCACAGGGTAGGGGGTCCAGAGCGTCACTCACTTTAAACTTTTCCATAATCTTAGATGATCGGACAAAAACGATATGTACGCGGACCTTTGATTGGTAAATTTGATGAGGTGAAAGATCATGTCAGTGTCCTCTGGTACGACTCTGACGGAGCCGTCATTAGATCAAGATACACATCGAGGTACGAAGGACAAGTTTCGAGCTGATTTAAATAAGATTTGTCAGTTTATAGTATAATTAGCTTCTCTTGCGCATATCACATTGTAAGCCTTAACTTGTTTAAAATGTTAATTTTAATCAAAGTTTGCAACTTATTTATGTTCAGATTTATTTTAGTACATGTGGACAATAATGATTAAATATATTTTAATAATTCATTAGTGTAATGATATTTTCTCCCCCACAGATTCACAGAGAATCAGAGGTTTCAAAGTAACAGTCGATGGTCAGCCTTGTTACACCTCGCCAAGTGACGACACACCGGTCCCACCCCTATCAATACACTGTACAATGCCGATGAATGGAAGCGATATTACAATAAGAGCACACCAGGAGCATTTTATCCTGAATCTTTGTGAAGTAGAAGTTTACGGTGAGTAGTGGCAGTCCTGTTATCAATTGCTGCCATACGCATGTTTAATAAATCTAAATTTATATTACATCTCATATTACGTTGTAAATTCATATTACATTTTCCCGTTCTTTCGATTCAGCAGGAAGACAAATAACTTGAATTATTGTGAAATCTCAAAGTTAGATTTCAAAGCAATAATGTAATATTGAGTGTCTCATTTCTGCAGTTGTGAAGATGTTAATTAATTAATGTCACGGTGTAACGATATCTAAACTCAGGTGAGACCCGTTATCCGACAGAAATATAAGAAAAGAAAATAATCAAGCCAATAAATAACTAGAGAGAAGCCAATCCGTGAATCAAGTGATTGATTTGCAGTCTAAACAAGACGATCACCGGGTACAGTCACAAGCTACCCGTAATCCACTCAACAGGAGTTCACAACTAATTAAGGAAGTCAACAACCCATGAATAAACAAATAGACAAACTGTAGGGAATCACTCGAGCATACCCCCAGACGTTGTAATAACAAGATAAGCTAATGGTCGTCTTAACGAGATAGCATACATAAGACAAATCAACACTTTGGCGTGGACTAACAATAAGGAATGAATAAAAAACAAGCACACAGTACTTTAGATTATCCCTAATCACTACATGAGTGAGTAAATGAATAAGAACACTAGTTTAGGTATAGTAGAACTTACCAAATAATGGGAGGGAAGGAAAGGTTAAAACTGTAAGTTCTTAAAGGAAGTTATCACAAACTCCAGAAAGTTACAGAGAAATAAGGAATATCAACCTCACTAATTCACCTCCAACGTCACAGGTCCACCCGTGACCTCTCCCAGCAAGGGTCAAGTCAAGACTACTGGTAGCAGAGCTTTGCACGTTATTTATTGGCTTCGTGCGGACATCAGTGTAAACCAAGCCTTGCCCCAAAGAAGATGGTAGCCTATCTTAAGGATATCGTGAATCTGTGTTTCTTTGCGAAGCTAAACTATCCATAGCTACATTAATATTCAAGGTAGGGAACCCTAGAATGGCTTATTGTAAAGGGCGCAAACTCCTCTACAAGAAGATATAAATATATATATATCATGAGTATTGGCATATGAATGCTACATGTAAAAAGGCTGATAAGTGGAGCATGAAAATGACACTTGAACATATAAAAATAGCCACAGTCGGCGAATAAAAACATGAATGATAAAAATAGATACATGAACGTAACGTACATAATATGTACTTTCGATATATACAATAATTGATGATATTTTATGAAAGTACATTAGAGGAGAGGTGGGAAAAAGGTCGCACGCTCGAACTGCGTGACAATAAAAGCTCCACATACCAAGAGCACATACTATTCATACTCATTGATATCCATGATAATTGATAAACAATCAACTATACACCTTCATTTTGATGCTGTTTTTAAACAATATATTTTTTATGATAAAAACTGTCAAATGGCGGTCGCGATGATTTGAAAATAAAGAAAAGATAACTCTTAGTTATCTGTTCGAGAACATTAATTTTAGTTTTAAGTACTTTTTGTTTATTATGGTTGGGCTAGTGCATGTAGATTTTTAATACCGAGAATCATGAATAAATCAGTATACATGAAGTCGTTTACCAAAGTATCGAGAGTAGGCTACTGTGTTTATCCTTGATATAGATAACACATGGTTACGTGGACATTTTCAAAGATGCTTACCAAAACTTTGAAGGAGTGTGACATGAAAAAAGGGGCTGTACTTTAAATATTTTCGCAACATTATAAATGTAAAGTATAAGTGTGGATAGAATGATAAAAAATTAACAAACGATTTATGCTAAGGCTAATCAACAATGCATTGTAACGCCGTAATAAGGCTTTCACGCTCTTAGCGCCGATGAAAGACTTTACTTCTCATTCTTGTTTTATTTTTCCCAGTGTGCGTTCTCATTTATCTTATTGTAAAACTAAATCGACCAAAGTGTTATCATCAAAATCATGTTCATCTGGGTCATGTTACAATCATTTACTGATAACTTTCTTTTAAAAGTGGGAATGTACCCTTGAATTTCGCTGTCACAAAAAATATCCCGATATAGGACTGTCCTTTTAATATAAAATACCAATGTATGTATTAATAGTCGAAGTATATATTTGAAGGATAATTGGAAGTGATATTTCAACACATTCCGGATTTTAGATTTCTGAACTTGAAGTAGTCTCTCGGGGCTAGGTCTGGACTGTAGCGTGGGTGGTTTAGCTGTTCGAATCCAGATTCGCCTATAGCGGGCTTTACAACTCGAGACTTGTGAACTGAAGCAATGATATTGAAAAACCAGAACACCACGTGGCAGCATCGATCGGCGTTTCTGTCGAATTGTTGCATTAGGTTGGGATAATATTTACCATATATTGTATTTTTGGTGGCAAGTTATCAAATAAATGATATGCCTTTTGTGACCCAAAAGATCGTTGCTATAAACTTGCCAGCTGATTGTTGAGAACTTGTGGCTTCCACTGCTTGGATTAGGGTTTAGTTTCAGGGTACTAGTGGTGGATCCCGGTTCCGTCACCTGTCACCTGACGAGACATTATAAAGATGGAGGATCTCCACACAACTTTCAATTTTTTGATGGCGATGTTTGTGCCCTGAGGTTTCTGGGTACCCATCTTGCAGATACCTTGGACATACCAAGTTCATCATGAATAATTTCGTTCAACACTTCCAACTGTTATTCCAAAGACAGTTCAGACACTAGGTCACTTGCAGCTATTATATCTAAATAACTGTTGTGTCTAGAAATTGTCTTGACACGTGACCATATCATATATTGACTAAAAACATCTGCTATAAGCGGACATTGTTAATGTAAACATAAATGCCCATCTTGCATAACTTATTGACCACCTTGGTCATGTTGCACACAACTCTAGGAGTATTATTGGAAGTATTAGTGCAGGGAGCAATCTGATTAAAATCAGATGACGTATCGCGCGCCTAACATTTGTACATCATCAATATGCGATACTAACATCTGACACTATCCCGCTAGAGGGGTCACCAGTTTGACATTCGTCCTTGAACTCCCAACCAACTGCCTATTGAGATGTAACCAATCAGATTACATTACTTCCATTGTTCGGGTCACCATTCAAAACGGCGGTTGAAGTACGCGAAATGGCTTGCGGTGATCTCGTAGAAAAAAAAATCTCGTAGACAAAACAATTTCGTAGACGGTATTAAATTTTTATTTCTAAGTCAATATTGACTATTATTTTTAATTATTATCTTTTATAGTAGTTCAAATCAAGGACTCGATTATATACAGGTTCTTGTTCAAATCATTCCAGGTAGCAATATAGCATCGGGCCAGTATTGGCCCAGTGCTGTGTTAAACAAATATTTAAATGTAACAAAATATCAAAAGATAAAATATTGTAAAAACTAACAGAAGGGACAAAGTGAAATTGTTATCGATCGAGAAATTTGAATATTCAAATCTAAACCTAAACTGTTGCTAACATAGCAGAGGTAATCGAGGTAATATAACTTTCAGATATTGAAGATGACAAAGCATCGGAAATAATAACAGACACGAGTAATTCATTTGTAATGATATAGTATATCTATCATATATTATTGATTTATTATTCATTTTAGTTCAGTCAAACGAAAGGCAAAGCATTAGACAGAAGGGCCTGTTACCTTAATTTATCAAACAAGAAGTAAAAGTATTGAAAACAACACATGAATATTGGATTACTTTAAAAGTTTCAAAATACAACAAAATTTACTATTTATAGGTCTTAATCACTTTATTTCTTTAATCAAACCTATTAGTGTTCGAAACCCTGAGTTTGATAAATAGAGGTTTGTAATTATTGCGTGTCTACGAAATTGATTTGTCTACGAAATCGCCGCATTCCCGGGAAATAGTTGAAGAATTTTTAGAAATTCCGAACTCAAAGTCGAACAAGTCAAAATTTTGAATTGTTTACTTGACCGTAAAGATTGTATGGCAATTCTGCACACTGGTTATGGTAAATCACTACCCTTTCACATGTACTGTAAGGTGGTAAAAGCAAGAAACGAACGCGCATCGCGTCAGATCGTTGATAGGTTCTGCACACCCCTCGATCGGGTATTACGACTAGTTCTCGTTCGGTAACCAACACCCCGGTCTAAAACACGGTCAAAAGTGTTGTTTTTCTGTTATACAATCTAATTTCACATTGGCGCATCACGACGAAGGTACCTACGCGTATGTATACCTTATAAACAAACCTTTGGACCAACTATGGGCAAAATGTCTGTGTGGAAACGATGCTGCATTTTGGTCGCTAGCCCGTCCAAACACAGGGCCGCTTTCCTAACTTTTCTACGTTATAGCCAGTAAAAGCATGATTAAAGTCCATATTCACACAAGTATTAGCAGAATTGCAAGTAAAATACTTTCTAACAATTTCGGCACCCGTTTCTGAAATTTCTTTTTACACAAAAGAGAAAACACACATCACGCAAATGTTAGTCTTTGGCTGTAAGACATGAGGACATGGCGCCTGCTGTCAAAATCTACATTTTTCAAATATTTATATTTACAGTACATGAAATGTGAATATTCAATGATCGCTGAAGAAACATGCTAACTCCAACATGTGACGCAGCGTATATGCGATGGAAAATCACCGCGAAATACACCGAACGGAGCACTTGGAACAGATCGGCTGTTTCCGCCATGCCTAACTCCGCGCAACACCGAACGTACGCTGTATGGAGTCCAGGCTGATGGCATTAATAGCCTAGAATTTGATTGGTTAATTCTCGTAAGCCCGGGACATTCAACTTAACGGGGCAGTGTCAGATGGAATATATACCTTGTTAAACTGAAACGAAACGAAACGGAAATAAAACGAAACGAAATTAAACAAGCGGAATTCTATATGATTTTAATCAGATTGTGCAGGGAGAAAGCAGTCAACACCATTGTGGTTATGTATTGCGACGAAACATGCGAGCATCGGCTGGAACTAGCCAACCTTTGGTGGTACTATGCTGAAATTCAATTTAGCTTTGCACCAAAACCTTACTGCCTGTTGAAAAGTTCTTTCCTGCAAACAAAGTTGTTGAGTTGGGATTTGAACCACTGATCTCTTAATCCAAAGCCGAACGTGCTAACCATTTGGCATGATTGGCATTTAATATTGCTACCACTTTCATCTTACAGATTGCCATAAATCAATAATTGAATTAGAACGGGAATGTCTTTGGAAGGGTTGTTACTGTTAAACTACACTTTGAGCCCTTTATATAAACTCGTACCATTGAAATGTAGCACAGTTACTTAATCTCTTATTCTCTTGACGTTTCTTTTAGTAAAAAGTGAAAACCTTGAAAAAAATATATACTTGGAATATTATCTATACCAAACCATCCACATTTACGACTTATTTGCATTTATGATATAGTCGATATTGTGAACTCTCTCTGTCTTTGTATACAGAATGTGCCGATGGTGTCTTTGGTGAGGAATGCAGTTCAATATGTAACTGTAAGGACCCTGGTGAAGAGTGTGATGAAGTGACTGGTCAGTGTCAGAGTGGATGTCTGGACGGTTATACAGGAGATGGGTGTCAGACAAGTGAGTACAGAGTCCTTTGTTTCTGTCATCAGTATAGTATGTGAAACATGAAACTACAAAATAATAATCAAAGCAAATTACGATCCATCTCGTTTATTCTAGACAATGTAAATAATGCCTCATCATTAAAAAACTGTTTGTTTTGCATAGGAATATATTACTTATTTAAGTGATACAAACTCCTTTGAATAATCAGTCTAGAATGGAAAAATCATATTTCTTATTATCAATAGTGTGTCCTGATGGAAAGTACGGATTCAAATGTAGTGAGGTGTGTGGACACTGTTTGGAGGGGAACTGTAGCCATGTAGATGGAAAGTGCACGTCTAGCTGCAGGAATGGCTGGACTGGAGACCAATGTAAAGGTTAGCGATACATCACAGTAAATAGAGTCAAAGATAACGTAAAATATATAGTGCCTCATAATTAAAAAGTGTATGTTTTGTTGTAGGAATAGATTACACAATAAACAAGTAATACGAGCTTCTTTGACTAATCAAGTCTTGAATAAAAACCTCATCTCTCATATTATCAATAGTTTGGAGGGGAACTGTAGCCATGTAGATGGAAAGAACACCTCTAGCTGCAGGATTTCATCCAAGTATTTTTTTAAATCAAATATTTCAACACACGCTGATTATAGGAAGAAATGTCCATTTCTATTGATATAAAGATAACACTATGATATTCTTTCTGTGAAAGATTGATACTAAAACATTTCAATGGTACCCGATTAATTTGCATTCAAACCCTATTTGCAAAATAAAGAAGGGCTTTGTCGCTTAGATTATAATTTGCTTGCATCTTTTCTTCAAACTTTGTTATTTCCGTTATAACGGTTTGGTATTTAATACATTTTATACTATGTAATGACCGATATATCCTGTTCATGAAGGTTACTCACTCTTTGTCGAACACGCATATTTTGTGGTTCAATAGGGGTCAATCAATAAGCTTGGAGAGTTGTTCCAATCAGCATACAAACCATACCACAGCACGGAAACAGCTCTTGTGAGGGTTCACAATGACATCATGGTAAATATGGGTCAGCAAACAATCACAGCTTTGGTTCTTCTGGATTTGTCAAGTACTTTTGACACTATTGACCACAAGACACTACTGCACAGACTTGAGACTCGAATTGCCATAACTGGCACTGCCCTCAATTGGATTCGTTCCTATCTTACTGATCGCACCCAAACAGTTCAAATCTCTGGTAAGTTAAGATCTCTCTGATAACATATCAAAATTGGAAAATGCATTCAGGAAATCAGAGTGTGGATGATATCAAACTTTCTCATGTTAAATGAAGAAAAAACAGAATTTCTTCTCATTGGATCTAGCTTAAAAAGCTAGAGTCTTCCCCTTTGTGTCTTCACATTGGGGATGCGGAAGTTTTACCAACTCACAACGCGCGGAATCTGGGAATCATGCTTGATTCCACCATGTTCATGGAAGCCCACATTGTGACTGTCACCAAAGCTTGCTATTACAGCATTTACAACATCAGCAGAGTACGCCACTATCTTGACATTCAAACCTGCAAGACGTTGATGCACTGTTTAGTAACTTCTAAACTTGACTATTGCAACTCACTGTATGCTAACATGTCTTCAACATCTATCCAAAAACTGCAAAAAATTCAGAACTCTACTGCCCGTTGTGTATCTCGTTCTTCCCGCTATGAACACATCTCCCCTGTGCTTCGATCATTCCACTGGCTTCCAATATCTGCAAGAATTACTTTCAGACTCCTCGTTCTAACTTATGACTGTCTCTACAATGATGACTTCCATCCTATCTCAAAGAACTCATCTCACCATACTCACCTCAGCGAAGCCTCAGATCCTCCAGTGACTTCCTCTTAACTCAACCCAAATCACTTAATCGACTTTTCGAACGTGCCTTCTCTTTTGTCAGCCCACAATTGTGGAATTCACTTCCTCAAAACCTTAGAAATATAACTACTAAAGATACATTTAAATCACAGCTTAAGACCCACCTGTTTTTATCTGTGTACGTGTAGATACCGATGTATATATTTCCAGTTACCACTGTATTAGCGCCACTGAGCATCTTGAGGTGGATATTAGGCGCTTTACAAATGCATTATTATTATTATTATCATCATCATCATCATCATCATCATCATCATCATCATCAGCATCATCATCATCATCATCATCATCATCATCATCATCATCATCATTATTATTATAATTATTATTATTATTATTATTAATAAAAAGGTGACGCTCAACTGCTGTCTGAAGATAAAAAAACCCAGCTAACAGTTCATGTCTTAAGACCAGGGTAACATAATACTGTGAATTGAGAGGAAAACGGTTGACTGTTTTCTGATTAGTTCCTTTTTTATTCGATCGGAAACAGTAGAAGAATTCTATGATTCTGAGTATTCAATCCGAAATGCCTGCATATTGAGAATGGTCATCGGCCATTCAGCCTATTGCCGTAGCTTGTTCATTTCAGCAGGATGCACGTGCAGCACGAACAGCCAGTGCTTCTCTCCCCTACCTGAAATAGACAGTGTTTCTTTACTTTTGCAAGAGAGGAGTCAACATTAAATGTTATGTTAAGTAAATAGAGAAAGATTAATTTTCTGCATTATCATAATCGATTCCGGTATTATGCGCATTGTTGCAGTGTTTAGCTAGTGTGTCAAATAGTTTCCTATCTCGACCCTATAGCCCCTGCGTTCATGATATACGTGCGCATCGGTTTATATGCTTTGAACCTGAGAAAGAGGTCGATAACTATTGCATCATACAATGCATGCACATGTAGCTTATACTCATACAGAATACATGAAATGAAAAGTTACTTGTAAAAAAGCTTAACAGATATGAAAATTTGTTGATGTCACATGTATATGCCGCCAATAGTAGAAAAGGATGATAAAGATAAATTTGATAAAAAAAGATATTTCAAAATTCATTAATTAATAATACTCTACTTAGCGTTTAGTAAAACAAGACCACGAATGAAAAATATGACTTATGACACAAAATGATTCCATCTAAGACCTAGCAAAAATAACTAAAAATGTGTTGTGTCCTGTATTATGACTAATTATGTATCTCACCATGGGTGTAAAGGAAACTGGGATGGAGGCCAATGTAAAGGTAAAAAACATGAATTTTAGAACATGGGAATTTAAGCAATCACAAAAACGTTCAATTTACGAATGACACCAATCTATTAATAGGACGTTTCTATCTGTATGTTTATAAAATAATTCCGAAGATAATCACCAATAAAGTATTTTATAGTACGACTAACACCTTATACATAAATTAAAAGGAAACCGTAAATACACCAACGAGTCTTTCAGAATTGATTTTTGAATGATTCTTGATTAAAATTTGATCTATTATTATTCCCTGGAAATATGCAATCAGTATATCTAACATAAGCATAATCAAGTGATTGACTTTGATGATTCCCTTGCGTGTCAGTTTGCAGTGATTTCTGGTTCGGAGAAGAATGCAGCACTGAATGCACATGTAAAAATCCCTTTGAAGTGTGTAACAAGACAACAGGGGAGTGTGCACAGAGCGGTTGTCAGGATGGTCGGACTGGACTGGACTGTCAAACACGTATGTTTTTCCAGAAAAAGAATGTTGAAAATAAGTTTGTGTTTGTAGCTAGATTTCCTGATTTTATTTGTCATCGCTCTCAGCTGCATGGATAACAAGGACATTTTAAATAACTGTTTACAAAATTGAATGTCATTTTGCAATAAGCTTACACATCTAGTGGAAATTTAACAGCAAAAACGTTCTGATTATATAATGGACCCAACTCATCTATCTAGATTAAACATTCGTTAAACAAAATAAGTAAAATAAACTTTTGACATGAATAATAATTTCACTTCTTAAGTGTTTGCGCGACGACCGATTTTCTTTTAGACAAATCGGAAGCAGAGACTTAAATTAATATCAAATCTCGCTACTCCCTGCCTTGATCTTGAAAAGATCTTTAACCATATCACTTTCCAATTTCTTATAAAATGTACAGGAGTCATGTGTAGGATGTACTAGTAATATTTTATTCATAAAACACAAAGATATATGTGGGATGTTTTAAAATGTAAATTTGTAGCTTGCGCTGATGGCATCTATGGTGACCAGTGCTCCCAGCAGTGTGGGAACTGTCTTAATGGAGAAGTTTGTGGGAAAATTGAAGGAGACTGTCCAATTGGTTGTGAGGATGGATTTATGTTGCCCGTTTGTCAGGGTAATGTTTGTTCCATTGTTAGTATATAAGATCAGCTCATCAGTAAGACAAAAATCTAACATAATATCATAACTGAAATAAGTTTAAAATGGAATGCTGTAAAAATATGTTTAGATTATCAATTTTAAGCTTTTCTGGCCTGAAAGCCACGATGGGCTTATGGCATAGGATATCGTCCTGCGTCCATCCGCCCCTACACTTTTCACTAATTCATCTCCTTCTCCAGAACAACTGACTCAGAAATTCTGAAATATTGTGTGCAAACTCCTTGACTAATGACATTTCAATTTATAGATTTGGTGAGCTTTCATGTCAGGGGCCACGCCCTTTTCATCTTCTTCTCCAGAACAAGAGGCTTAGAAATATGAAACCATGTGCACATACTCCGTAGGCGATAGGGATTCAAATTTATAAATATGGTGACCCTTTGATCCGAAATAAGGGCAGCATGGGCCATGCCTTAAAGACCTACTTCTATCTTCAAGAGATCGCCTAGAAAGCTGAAATATTGTGTACAGACTCCTTAGCTGATAGGGATTCTATCTTAAGGATTTGCTGACCCTGTGGCCCCTAATTAGGGTGTAAGGCACCACGCACTAAACACCTTTATTAATCTTCTTCACAACTCCTTCTTCACAAAAGCTGATCGTGTATCTAGTTAACGGGGTTTTAATTAAGAGTTGGTGACGCCCTCGCCCCTAATAAGAGAAACAGGGGCTACGCTCTATAGACATTTTTTCATAAGGTCAGGATATCTTATGACATAGCCCGTTGTCCGTCGTAACTTATAACCTTTTTTACTTCCCCTCAGAAACGGCTGCACTCTTAATGTACCATAGACGTAGGTTATCCGAATTTGTACATATGAGACATTTTAAGAGGAACACTTTAGTTTGAAGACTCAAATTAATAACGATGGTTTTAATCTTTATTATTGGCATGGCAGGTTTTCCACCCTCAAATTTTCTTTCTTTAATTTTCAAGAAACCAGAGATGCTGGGTATCTTAAATTTTAAATTTTTTAGGATGTAAATAATTTCATTCCGAGGCAGCGGTGCACATATACGTGTAGTTATGGTGATTCACAGAAACCAAAACTTGCTCACGTAAGAAGCTGATTTTTTCACAATGACGTCTTGGTTTTTCAAGAACGAAGTTTGTGGATTTAGTCTCGACCGCCTTTCAATGACTGTAGAACAGTTTATAAGGAAAAATAAAGATGAAATGGTCAGCAATGGTGTGGCACTTTTAATCTGCAGTTTACTATCAGTGAACACATAGTAGCTAGTAGCAAATGGGGAGTCAGAATATCGAGATAGGATGTTGATGAGAAAGCATAATTAAAAAGCGTTTAACGCTTACACAGAGTATTTCCACAAGATAGAGGAGATAAAATATAAAAGAGTGAAAAGGAATGAAAATGTTGTCATTCCCTAACAGCTATTTGTTTAAAAGAATCTGGTTTTTTATTTTATAAACTGATTTAAGGAATGATTTGGATTTATTGATTTTCTTCAAATTTTATTTTAAAATATCTCCTATGCACTGACAGTTGACTATTTCGGTGATTTATTTTCACTTTTTGGGCCAACGTGTATGAAACGTAATCTTGAACATGAACAATACAAAGGCTGGTGAGCTACAAAGCCCACGGCTCTATTCAAATAAGTTGCTTATGTTTTTACCCAGTTTTCTAAATAAAATGATTCGGCCATCTACGCTTTGGTGACGTGATTTTATTATTCTGTGAATTACTGTTGTCGGCAATTTCTTCGTGCTTCTTTGTTAAGGGAAAATTAAAATACTTCTATAATTCTATGGATTATTATCAAAATGCATATTTTAAAAAATCGGGAGAGGAAGGAAGGAAAACGTTTTTACAAGAGGTAATTTTAAGATTGGCATCTCGCACAAGTAGATACAAGTAAGTGTATCGTCAATCGATGATTATCATTTTGATATCTGATAAGTCTTGAATCACACTAGAGTTATGAAAAATAGAGAATACAATGTACATGTGTAAGAGTGCGTCTGATGCTGAAGAGCTATTAGTCAAATGTTTCAATCACATTTTCCTTGTATATGTGTATTGACGCTTTAGAAATACAGTTTCACTTATCTCTGATAATGTTACTATTTCTCCAAATTATAGGTATCTCTATTTTCCCTAGGGCGTTATATTGTCTCATTAGATATTTAAATTTAAAATGTTGCCAATTCAAGTTGATTGACTTTTGAGTTTCGATAGAGCCAAACTCTAAAATGGTAAGTTTAAAATGGCTAAGTTCAGTACTCGACGATCATCGATCAGAATTGTTTTGTAATCTTTCAGATTGTGTGGACTACAGATTTGGATCGAACTGCACAAAAACATGCAACTGCATGAACCCGACAGAAGTGTGTGACAAGACAACAGGACTGTGTGCTACTAGTGGCTGCAGGGAGGGGTGGACAGGGCGGGACTGTTTAACACGTGGGAATACATAGGATAATGAAAACAATCATCATCTACCCCCCTGGGGTTGTAAAGAGTTAAAGATAACGATCAATTTGTAATTATCAAAAAATCAAATCAACAGCGTAAATACAGCTGCAGAACAAATTTCCAATGTAAAATCATCATGTTTATTTTCAAATCAATTTGCAAAGTAAAGATACATACGGTTTTTACCAAATTACACAAGATAATCAAGAATTCTAATTTTACATTTTTGACCCGTGTTTGACTTAAATTAATGCCAGATGTGTTATTATAGTACTATGACTATCATGTTTAAGGATATGCTTTATATTTTCTTCCTTTACTCAACAAATCGTAAGTTTTGCCAAAGCAATGATAAGAAACGTAGAACATAAGCGAAGGACATATATATTTGCACCAAGATCCAAGAGAAACGTGTAAATCTACATGGCATAACATAGTTGTCAACTGTTATAATGACACTAAAATGTACAATGTAACACTGGAGTCTGTGTGAGACAGAACATGTCGGTATACGGTCTCACTGCCCTTATGTGATGTAATTCTAGCCACAAAACAAGTGCATATTATTGTTTTGTGTACAATTTACCTAACAGCAATTTTCATTGAAAAAAACAAGCTGACGTATCGTTATGTAGAGGTGAGATTCTGACCAGATGCACTAACTGACTGAATTGTTATGGGCATGTCCTCGAATAACTATGAGCATTTTCTGTCGTTGTGCCTATAAACGGGTATATATGCTACTGGGCCTTGGGTCTTCTCATCCCCAAATTCAACCATCCAGGAGGGATACCTTTTAATGTATGTACGAAGCTATACGACACGATGGTGTGGTCGACTGTAGATTACGGTGCCGGTATGTGGGGGACTAGTGAAGAGTACTCTGTCAACGGTCTTCATCACATAGCTGTCAGATTCTTTATGCGCATCGGAAAATACAGCCTAACCATGTGTAAATGGTGATATTTAAGGCAATTTAAGACAATTTTCATTGGCGCAACTTTGTTAGCAATGTCATTTATTTGATCATTCCAAGTACAGTCATGCTGTAAAATAAGGCCTTAAAATGTTAATTGGCTCTTAACCGAGTGAGTCTATGATATTTCCATTCATGGTGAGATCTGGCGTTTGAATTGGATGTATCTTTCGGGTAGAACGAAAGGATTCTGTCTTCTATATAAACTAAAAAATATATTCCATATAAACAATAAACAGGAGCTGTCCGAATACTGAGCCCTGGGGCACTCAAGCAAAAATAGTTTTTTATCAGATCGGAAACTATTAATTACAACACATTAGTTTTTATTAAAACGATGACTCTCAAACCACTTTAACAAGGTACCCTGTATACCAAATCTTTTAAACTTATGTATGAAGCCAAACTCTATAAAAATCTTTAGTTACATCTAAAAAAACAGCTTTTATCTTCTACTGCTCGGGCTATGAAATCATATAACTATGTCAGTTGATTAACATTACAGTATCCTGAACCTTGGTAAGGGATAGGTTAAAAACTTTTGTAAGAGGCGCCGCTAAACTTTTGGCGTTCATTTTAAGGAATATGTTGCTTAAACCAGTTGCTTTTGTCTACAGACAAAAGAATATCGCAAACTTCATGTGTATTGAAATACAAGTCACATGGGGGGGGGGGGGTTATTAATGTCTGAGATAACTTCTTCAATATGTTTGTCAGGGTATGTGATTTTAATTTGGTTTGTGAAGTATTCATTCATAATGTTAGCAATTTCAGTGCTTTCGTCGTACAGTGTATTATCATGGAAAACAGGAGGAAATGCGCACGCTTCCTGTGAATTTTTGCTTTTGGTGAAATTTTTAATAAGGCGCCACTAGATTTTTGTCCCATAATTCTCGTTCTTAAATTCATCAATTTTGTCTGTGTACAATTGTTTTGCATTTCTAACTGAAGAAACATCTTTATTTAAGAAATAGAGTAGCCCCAACCATCATGTGTTTTGCAATAATGTATAGTTTTGCCCTGAACTATTATAGTTAAAGCACGAGTAAAGTGAATTAAAAAAAATGTTTTTCAAAATAAAGTTAATAAGTGATACATGTGTTCTTAAAATAAAAGGACATGTATTTAACAATATTTCCTGGAGTATTTAGCTCTTTAATCATAAACTATCTTGTTTATGTTTAGTGTTTGTTTATTGCGTCAGTCTGCATAATCCTTTGATTATTCGAATGTTCTTGCCAAGTTGCAATGTCGTTTAGTGTACAACTTGCTTTAACCGCTACTCAATGATCAAATACAATATTGTATGGAACAGATTTTCCACTGAGATTTGAATTCCAAGAACATTAAGCTCCAATAACAAGAAACACGTTTTATTTCAGTTTGTGTTGGGACATATGGCTACAACTGTAACAAGACATGTGGCCAGTGTTTAGGAGGGGTTGCCTGTCACCCAGAGACTGGAGAATGTCCAGGTGGATGTCATACGGATTATGAAGGTCCAGGATGCCAGACTAAGAGTGGTAAGTTGACATTTCTTAAAAGTGTTAATAAGAAGTGTTTTAGTCATATATCGTGCAATCTATTGGTCAGTACCATTAATAGACTCTTATTACTCAAATATCAGTTTAATGATACAGAATCACACCAGGTTCATGACTTCATTCTTAAGTCACTGAGAAAAGAAGACAACTACACGTGAATTTACATTCAAACTTCTTTCAAAAACTTAAAACAAATAGCTGTTATAATGCTGAAAGCACGTTAAACCCTACTTAGTCACTCTCAAACATCAATGTTGGAATAGCACTCGTCACTTCGGCCAATGAATCGTTGACATGAATGGCAACGACTGGGCCACTTTGGTGTTTTTTATGTTAGTGAATTTATTTCTGATGACATGTATGGACACACTTTTATTGATCTATCGTCAAAGTATTTATACTATAGGTATACAATAGAGCTGTATAAATATTTGGCGACAAGATAGAGACTAAAACATCGTTTTAAAACGAGGATTTTATGTTTAAATTGTACGCTAACAGCTTAAGACACAGAGGTTCAAATTTTGACTTATTTTACTTAAAATTGACCTTTTATAAAATTAGGAAAGATTACTTCTGGACTTTTGCACTCGTATATCGTATTTATATGTCGAGGTAAACATATTTTTCAAAATTGAACAAAGTCGGTTAAGAGATTTAGAAAAAGTTCTCGAGCTGTCATATAGAAAAACAAGACAACAATAGACGCTTCAGTTACTGAAGCTTGCTCAAAAAACCTGACTATTGCAACGTGCGGTTTTGAAAACCACCCTTTTTCACACACAAAAGTGCATCGAGATCATTCATCATTCAATTAGATGATGCATACCTTGATCAATTATTTCTCACATCTCAAAATGACTACCAACCCTTGCGTTAGCACCACTCCACCTTTTGAACATCTTGATGGCCAAAGGGTTGGAAATCTTGCTAAGTGCCAGTAAATCGAGCACTTTCTAAAAACATGTCAGTTGGCAAACATTTTGCTTGTAATGAGCACATTTCATGATAAATGGATAAATTATTGAGATATACAGAGAGAAGCAATGCTCTGCGGTAGTATGGAAGGAAATAGTAGCATGTGGCACCAGCAGTCCAAAAAGTCGAACTCACACAAGTTTTTAAAATGTTTGTTTAATGTCTAATATTTTTTAAATTCTACATTTGTTCGATTCTGATATTACCCAAGATGATTTTAAAAGTAAAATGAAATGTAATACAACAAACCTTAACAAAACATATACATATTGGTCAGTGGAACATTGAAGTACATACTTGAACTTGATAACTGAATCTAAAGCAATGTAGAAATGTATGCACAACACCTTCAACCAAAGATGCGCATCCCTTCCAGAAAGTTCTTTTTTTGTGTGTGTAAATGTTGATAGTCGTAATTCTCATAAATGTAGTAAATATACAGGAAAAGTGTATGTCATATGTCAACCGTTCTTGAGTAAACAAGCTAAGTTTCCTTTGGACGTAGATGCTTTAATCAATATTAATCATTTCGAAACCAATGGGGCGCACCTCTCCCAAATAAGTTCTGTATACGCCCCTGACCAATACATTGTCCATCAATGGAACGTAGCTCAAATCACACCTGTTCTGATTATATATTAGTCAGTTTGAATTTTGAGTACTGATGAAACTTGACCTGATGATCCTCAGTTCTCTCCTACACGTGGGTATGTGCTTCTTTGGACGCTTGTCAAACATTAACCGTGCAAAACCGTGCAAAACGTTGATTACAATCATCCAAAAGACATTTGACAGATCGGGGTGAAAGGGGATAGAGATAATATGGGAAAAGACGGATACAGTGAGAGACACAGCAGGTTTAAGAACGACTAAAATTGAGGTAAGCTTTTACCAGTCGACCTGTCCAGCTATCCAGGAGCAAGTAAGCTCAAGCTGGCATAGCACCCAGACCTTCACATCAAGTAAAGGTATTGAGGCAAGTGGTTCGATAAATTTTGTAAAGCATCTGAATAAATATTGAACCACTTAACCCTTCATATTATCATCAGCTGTTATCACCACATTTATAAATCAGCTGTTTTATTTTCTTGGACCAGAATGACCAAAAACAGTTCTAATGTAAAGGTACTTCCGTCGCTCCTTCTGTACGATGGCGCTAGAGAACCCCCTCAATCACAAGCATTGTTATAGAATCCCCGTCTGAATGGTTGCTGTCAACAAGGAAATGTATAGATTTTCTTGTTGGCAGCAAAATAAACCCGTTTGTATCGAGGGTATTAGTGAAGGTTTATCTGAGTGTTTGACTTCGATTGTCACGTAGAGGTTCATAGGCTCGGATATCTGCAGCATGTAATCTTCTCATTACGGGGTTCCTTTGGATCTGGTGTATAAGTGCCGTTGCTGCCATTGCAGTCATTGTCACGAACCTGTAACAGAGATAAAGAACCTGTATGTAGTTGGCGTTTTAACTCTTGGTCTGCTACTACACGGAAGATCAACCATCTGGCCAATCTGCTGGAATCGTCTGAAAGGGTTCATGATGCTTTTTTGTTTGCAGGCAGTCTTGCAATGTGACTGTTGGTTGTTCGTGGCATTCTTTCCGCATTTTTGCTTTCTTTAGCTGGGAATGTGTGTTAAAAATCTTATCTTGTTCAGGACATACACTGTATCTGTTTTAATTTTTCGTTAATAGATCGTCAGTTGTTAGTCAATGAATACAGACAATATTGATTTGCTGTCTGCTCAGTGATTTTTTAAGGCTTACTTTTTTTAAACGATTTGAATATTTAAATGAGTCTGTAAAAATGTTGCTGTAAGGATTAACACAACAATACGTTGAATATAATTATGACTATCTCTAAACTAACATTTGTAATACAGTGTGCAAAGAAGGCACATATGGGCACGCCTGCTCTGGGACCTGTGGACGATGTCTCAAGAAGGAAGTATGTTACAAGCAGGGAGGGGCGTGTCCTGATGGGTGTGAAGAGGGCTTTGTAGAGCCGCTCTGTCAAGGTAAGGCTACCTGCATGTGTTAATGTGTGATTAAACAAAATGATCATTATGTACGCAAAACTATTACATGTGTTTTTTCTCTAATCAGAATGAAGGACTTTTGATCTGTTAAACTTAAGTACTGGGAGAACAACTTTATTTCAAAATAGCATTGTAATGCAACCTTCTAATAAAAGCTGGTAATACAATGTAAACACTTACAAACATACTTACATACCGTCATACATACATACATACTTACATACATACATACATACATACATACATACATACATACATATATACATACCGCCATACATACACAGAGTCAGTCATACATACGTACAGTCCTACGTAAAATGTTAAATATAGCGCTTCTGATTACTATATAATAAGCACAATCTGAGTCAAATTTATGCTTATGCAGTGGTGACCAAGTGCATTTGAGATTCAAAGCATGACAATTGGACCTCCGATCAAGGACTTGAATTTAAAATATTCCGCAGGGAGGGTAAAGTTCTTAAAATGATCGATCAACGTATGTCAAATCTAGCTTGCAGAGAAAGACACTATGGATCGGATTGTAGAAGATGTGGTCAGTGCTTAGCCAATTCTACTTGTAACAAGCTGACTGGACAATGTCCAGGGGAATGTCAACCTGGATGGAAAGGAAACAAGTGTCATGAAGGTTTTTCGACAACAATGATAATCTTTTGATCTTTTGAATCAACCTATTGGTCTGTTGCTTATATAATTATGATGAATTGTCACGGATGATGTTAAGTCCATTTCAATCTCGCATTCAAAATTTTTCTGAATTAAACAAACATGTATGACACCATTTTGGGATTGGATTTACCTTGTTGACTCATTGTGTAAAGCCAAAAAAACCAGTTATATTTTGGCGATGTCTTTGAGATATGCATAAATTGCAATGACAATTTTGTGTATTCAATTATTTTAAACAATGTTTCATAAAGCAGTACTTAACACTATCAATGTGATATATATTGTAGATATTTTTTGTTTAGCTGAAACCGCCAAATCTGGCACCATCAAGGTGTTTGACTTTGTTGAGTCCAAAGCCCCAGCCACTGTTGATGGGAACCCTTCCCTAACACGAGATGGAAACACAAGTCTGGCATCATGCGTCACGGTGACTGGTACGCAGCCATCTTGGAAAATCACGTTTGACAAGAAACACGCTATCTATGGTGTGGGTATTTACATGCGCATTGTTGGTAAGTGTTGGTATTAATAAGGGTTTAATAATTGATGAAATGGTATACCCCAACTGAGTGAAGTGTTGTGTTTTAGTACAATATAAAATATATGGTGGACGCTATTATTTCATTATCGTGGATACTATATTTCGATTTTTGGATTCAACATATAAACTTATAAATTCTTCATGGTAAAAAACATTGTCAATATTTTGAAAGCGATGTCCCGAAAATGTGTAAGAATATGTAACTGTATAGTCATTCGCAAATGTCAAGCATTGCTGCAAATATAACATGTTATAAGAAGTGGATATACACCATTTATGCATCTTCTGCTTTTAACTTATTGGTTAGCCAAAACATAATCTTAAAAAATCATTTCATAAATAATGAATCTTAGATTTAGCATCCTGTCTCAGGTTGAAACGTATACGCTCCCGCTCCACTTACATTTCTGTCACCTAAACCTCCATGGCTTAGAAACTATCTAAAATAGCCAACCAATAGCATTTCAAACGCGAGCTGGCAATATAGATTGTTTCGCCTTGTTTACAGGTTTCCTTTTTGGTTGATCATTTGGAAACGAATACAGGTTTCTCAAGGCAGTGTTTTCAAACATTCAAAAGAGCTAAAAGCCACCTGTAGGCTAAAGGCTGTGGTTGAGTGAATATTATCGCAAACCATTACAATGAATATGTTTGATTGCCTGTATCATACGTATACGCACAACTTTTAGTAGGCTACTATCCCATGCCACATTTAACTGAAGTAGAAGCATGCAATATGTACCCTTTAGCATGTAGCTTTAGGTGATCGATGTCATTGAATAAGAATATGTTTACTTTTTGTCTACAGACAATTCCTCTCAAATTAATGTACATGTGGATGGTTCCTTTTGTCACTATGGATTCCTGTATGAAGAAAAAGAAGTACAACATTTCACTCCTTGCCCCGAGCCAATCGAAGGAAGAAGTGTCATCATATATCTCCAAAATAAGAAGAAGGAAATAAATTTGACTCTCTGTGAAGTAACCGTAATTGGTAATTTAAATGACATCAACGTGCTTTTGAAAGACTTTATTTTCAAACAAGCTTTTGATAAATTAAATCTGTCTAGCATTCGAATATGACATAAGTCGAAGTGAACTAATTTCGAACAAATTCAGTTTTGAATTGATAAACGTTGCAACTCTGAAAGTAGAGGAGATTTAGGAAGAATATGATTGTGTGATCTTGTATTGTAAGAGATAATGAATTACATCTCAGTTTGTTAAAAGTTAACTGTGCATGGTGACAATTATTTCGTAACTGTTATGTGATAGTCATAGAGTGCACTTTAGGAGATTTGATAAAATACACCGAAGAGGGAGGATTTTCTGAATGTGAAACTTCTACATTTCTTACACTTAATCATTAAGGAAATAATTTGATTTCAGTCAGTGATGAGGGAAATGTACCCATATTTTCCATCACCCTTTCAATTGTCGGTTTGACAATCATGATGGTCATTGGGGTTATCATCTTCATAGCCATGCGGTAAGAAACATTATAGTTATTTTTTATATTTCATGACATGAATTACATGATATTAATAAAGTTTACAGTTCGCACCTTGATAAAGTTTCCTTGTGCATCGGAATTTTATGATAGTTAAGCAATGTTATTCCTCTTCACTTGACTTAACAAGGTCACATGACCGGTATGACTTCTCCTTAACACAAAACTGGAGATAAAGGTGTAACTTTCGTATTTTATCATTTAAACGAATTGAAGGTCCAGACGTCTTTATCGCTGAAGCAATGTGCAGTAGTTAATAACTATCGTATGCTGTTTTCACAATATTGTCCCCCGCCACAACGTAGAACAGGGAACTATGAATTCAGCGGCGTCTGTCCGTACGTCCTTACGTACATCCGGATTCTTGTTAACGCGATAACTCATGAAGCTTAACATTTTCAAGGTCACTATGACACTTTGACCACTTTGTAATACATAGTTAACGCGATAACTCGTAAAGCTTAGCACCTAGAGTGTTCATATTTGGTGGAAAGCTTCAATGGAGGAAGACTCAGACACCAGTCGACATTGGTGACCTTGATCTCATTTTCAGGGTCACCAGGACACTTTGACCACTGTGTAAAACATTGTTAATGCGACATCTCGTAAAGCTAACGTAACGGCGGGGGACATTGCCATGTTAGTGGCAAACACTTGTTATTATCAATTTACTTAAGTGCTTACATTACACAATATTCATAGTTTGTTTATACTTTGATGAATAAAGTTCATAAGAATGATAAATTAAATGCTTTTCGCCATCTTTTCTGTAACCAACTGTCAACTTTTCCATATTTTGTTCGTTATGTCCAATGAGTAAAGCAGCACTTTTGTCAATGGAACAGAAATGTAAGAAACATTTCAAAATTCATTTATGTGTAATGTCATTAAAATGTTCAAATAAGATTGTTGTATAATTTTCTTTCCGTAGGCATATGCATTTATAACTTGTACCTTTCAAACCTTGTCAAAGCCTTTGAATGCACATTATAAAATCTATTTCTTGAAAAGACGATTGATTCAATGAAAACCTCATTGCCGTTGGCCTATTCAATGACTACAATTCCAATTTAACTCATTTTTCAATTTTTTAATAATGTAAAGTCTTTGTTTTTATTTCATGTTTAATCACGCTCAACAGAATCAAAATACATTTCGGGCACACGATTTCCTTGAAACAATATAAAATGCAATCGCAATGATAAACAAATGCCATTGGGTGTGAAATAACAGATATCTCTACTGAAATGTTTCAAATATAAAATACCACCACTGGACTCAATACCTTATCGTGGTGTGGTGGTTTGCGTGCTTCAGAGACCCCAAGAGCTATACCAGCCGGAGCTTACCTGCTCCTGGTAGGGGCACCCAAGCTGGAAAGGTCGACGGGTAGAAGCCAGACCAAATTTGAGTCCTTCTAGAACCTGCTTTCTATCTCTCACTATGCCTTTCTTTCCGTCTGTTCCCTCATCCTGTCGATCCCTTTCTCCCTGATCTGTCCCTTCTCTTTTGGATGCTTGTCATCCACGTGTTTAATAACTGAAATATTGTTCAAAACACGTTAAACCCCAACTCACTCACTCACTCAAATATAAAATACATGTTCAGTCATGTTCCCATGAAAACAATGGATTAAATGCCTATCAAGTTTGAAGCACATTTTCTCTTATTCTCTAATGTATTGGGGTACATGTAAACAAGTTAATATTGTGTAGTGTTCTTCCAACTATATAAATTCAAAATCAATTCTATTCACTAACACAGAAGGAGATCCCAGAAGACCAAAGCTGCTATTGAGGACAAAAACGAAGCAAAGTGTATCAATGCAATCTATCAGCCAGGGGACTCCTCCAATGAACAGCTCGAAGAATCAGAAGGTCACAACTATGTAGTCTTGCCAATGGATGGCAATGTCTATGAAGATCCCATCAGGACTTAAGTAGAAAATCAAACCTTGCTTTTGTAAAAGTGATTGATATTTAGAAGTAAATTCTTAAGAAAATCAAGTTTTTCTGAATAACAAATTCTTATGTTGCATCCTTCTTGAGATGGAGTGAAGGGGGTAGCAAAATTCTATGCCTATATATACATTTTCAAATTGTCAATGTAATTACAGGGTTGAAATACAATATGGCATATTATACAATAGTCCATACATTATAAATCAATGTGCAAGTAATCTGTTAATATGTTTTAAGCGTTTTCATGTGATAATCCCCCATAGATCACTTAATGAAGCATTCAGTGTGATTCCTAAAATTTCAAAGTTCCCCCGATGCCAGTCAAGCTTAAGGTCACTGACTAAGGTAATGTTACTTTCAAACATAGAACCTATCCAAATTGCCCTGGTTTTTTCAAGGTCAATTTAAGCCCTGAAATTTTGTAAATTTCTTAAGTGTTTCAAATGCTGCGTTTAGGCTTTTTTCTGATCCATTTAAAAATAGCTGAGTGTCAACTGCATATTGTCCCAGTTTATGTTCATTATCATTGAGCTCTAAGCCTTTTATATACGGATTCTTCCTTATCAATATACCTAGTATTTCAACTGCAAGAATAAAGAGATTGTATCCGCTTGTCTACATCTCCTCTCCAGTGTCCAAAAGGGAGACAAATGTCCATTTTTTATTACTGAAGCTGTTGTATTTGAGGTTAATATTTCCACCCATTTGATTATATTAGGCCCAAAACCGTATTTTTTCATTACCTTTGATATAAATGGTTTGTATATTGTATCAAAAGCCTTTGCAAAGTCGATGAGAAGAAGCAATCCGCGTTTGATTAGCTTTTTAGCCTCAAATATGATATCATACAGCATCCTGGTATTTTCACTGATGCATCTCCCTGGAATAAATCCTGTTTGATTTTTATGTATTATTGTGTTTAAAGTTTTTTTCAGTCTATTTGCAATACATGAGCTTATGATCTTATATAAAGCATTGAGCAATGAGATTTTGCGCCAATTTTTTTTAGCATTTTCCTGTTCTTATTAAGTTTTGGAAGGCAAGTGATAATTCCCCTGTTCATTGTGCATGTTAATAAATTATTTTCAAAAGACTCCTTTATAAATCTATATACAAAGTGGCCTAAATCCTTCCAAAAGAATTTTAAAAACTCAATAGGATTACAATCAATGCATGGACTTTCACTGTTTTTCATAGCTAAGACAGTTTTTTTTATTTCTTCCATGGACAAGTCCTTTTCCAGGTTATCATAATCTGCTTCATTTATCGTTGGTGTTTCTATTTCATCCAGTATTTTTTCTGTTTTATTTTCATCATTGTTTGTTTGTTTATAAAGTCGAGAGTATAAACTTTCCAATTCATATAAAATGCTTTTTCCATCTTATTATGATTTCCCCATTAGCTTTCACTAAACTATTTATCAATTTACTTGTATAGTGTCTGTTTTCAAGATGGCAAAAATAACTAGTCGGTTTTTCTCCCTCCTCATACTATGTTATTAAGGATTCAGCAATTTTGCTGAATCCTTATTGTTATTGGCGTGTTTTATTATTTTTTCCCCACCGATTTTGTGGACACGATTTAGCCCAAACCGCTAAAGCTACAACAGCCAAACTTCGCAGTCTGGTAGAACTTCATGAGAAGGGGTTCTAATAAGCTTTTGGGCTTAATCGGATTAATCGTTGAAAGTTACATATGTTGTAGCTGAAGTACTGAGGAGAAAAAGTTAGTGAAATTTTTGCTCAAACTTTAATACTTTTTACTCAGCAACCCTTCGAAGTCGGGCGACTTAGCACATGTGAGCATGTTCAAGGGGCGATAACTCAAAAAGTTAGACTCACAACTGCACCATTTTCTCAGGAATGTGAAACCACTATGGGCACTTTACAAATCAATAAAAACATTGGTTGCGAACAGTCATTTCCGTTCACAATAATCGATCAAATTCGGGAAAAATACCTTTTTCAAAATTAACATGGGCTAATTTTTCAAAATGTACTTAAAGACTTGCATCTTGTTTTGAAAGAAGCTTTATAACACTACAAACAAAAAAGTAAATCATGACGATTTCGTAAGTGTCATGGTTTTTTCGCATTATCAACTTCTTTGCAATAATCGCAGTTTGGGTAGGAGACTTGGTCACATAAAACATGCTGCTCTGGACTAATGAGTGAGCCAATCTTCATGAAACTTTCAGGGTTGATTGCTAACATGACTATGTTTGTACAGAATGTGCTTTTACAGCGCTGAATCCTGTTGTCGTTGCTTGCGACTATATTTCTCTTTCATCCTTGAATTCCTTTTATTTCTTCTTCATGGTAAAGTTCTAATTCTCTTTTCAGTGTCGATAGCTCCGAAAGTAGTTCTTCACTAATACATTGGAAATCAGTTTTTATTTATAAGTCATTAATTTTATGCTCCAGTGTTTCTATATTTTTTATTTTTGTTCTTTTTTAGATATGAAGAGCATAAAATAGTTTTACCTCTCAAGTTCATAAGAAATGTCTCTTGTTTTGGGTTTCACTTCCACCATGTAAATTCACAAGAATTCTGATTTTGTTCCCTCCATATATCAACAAGATCAAATTGTTCTATTTTTTCAAGAATTACATTTCTTGCATTTGGGGTAATAATATTTTCTATAGTTTTCCAGGTCAACAGCTGGGTTTAATACAAGATTCCAGTCCCCACATAGTATCATAGAGTCATTTCCCAATTCTTCAATCATTTTAAAGATTTTGATGTAAAATGATGGTTCATCTCTGTTTGGGTCATAGAGATTATACAAGGTCATCTTAATACCATCTATTGTCATATACATGTATGTTATGATATAATTTTCTCGATCATCAATAAAGCTTTTATGGATTTCAATCTCTGTGTTATTATTAAATAGTATTGCTACGCCTCTTGAGATGTAAATTGTGCAATTATGCAGTTCCTTTCTAAACAAGTCTTTATCATTTTCAGAAATATGAATATCTTGGAGACATATTACTGAATATTTTTTCTTTCACCATATTTTCATAATTTTTTTCTTTTGCTTTTGTCAGCTAGACCCCTACAGTTTGCGGAGACTACTTTAATCTTATTATCCATGAGAGATTGTTGGTGGCATATGTTTGGTGCCTTCACATAGTTTAGAATCAAATGAAATGGAATTTTTTGTATTTTCTTTAACTAAAACAAAAATCATGAGTATCTAGTTGAAGATAAGCCTAACCTTCCACCTTTGTAGACATAAATAATATTGGGCTATTGTCAACAAATGTAGAAAAACAGAAGTCTATATTGCCCGGTAAGTGATCGAAAATAGGACATTATAATCAAAGTTACTGTCGAGCCCTACTTGGACGTAATTGACTATTGTCCTAAGAAGAAGTAAATAAATACATATCTGGCATGTAGACATGAAATCAAAAGTTATACTGAGGACCAAAGTATCCAAATTTCGGGCTTTTTCCCACGAGTAGATCGCGACATCACTGCTGTCACGTGATCACTGTTTATAAACACAAGCACGTGTTATTGAAAATCAAAAATGTGCCTAGTGGCATAAAGTTATCATTGTCAGTCAAACTCACAGGTTGAAGTTCTCAATCCTAACGTCGATATCAACGTTCTTCCATGGAGAAAATTTATCCTTACGAATCTGTAGAGAAACTTCGATCACCTTTTCCAGAATTTTCGTTTGCACATGGAGTTTTTGTCGAAACTCGAAGCCCTTAGCAGCCAAGTGTGATCGTCGCTTCTTCAGCAGTACCGGGAGGTCGGTCCTGATCGAGATCTCGTGATCTCTCATTATTTTCCACTTCTTAAAAGAGGCTTCCATGAACATCATTCCTGTCTTGCATGTGAAAACATTTGAGGACGATTGGTTTCGGGGTATCCTTTGTCCTCTCCCAGTTTCCTAGGCGCGGTAGTCTGTGTATATTGTCAATATTTATTCATTTGTAGGCATTTCTATGAGTCCTAGCATTGTATATAAATATTGGTTAGTTTTGGACAACATCGTGATTTTCAATTGACATTAGCATGTTTAATTTATGAATAGTTTGATTTGAATAGAGATAAGGCGGTAAATACAAGCGTCTTAGATGTTGGTAACATTTACATAATGCAAGAAGTGGAATTCCTTTTCAATAACGTTATCTTTACATAAAGAGCATAACCAATTTTGTCTTGGCTGATTAGTGTAACGACCGGTTTGAATCTGAAGGAGATGTGAAGCACATCTGAATCTAGAAAGGGCTGATCGAAATTTTGATAATGATAAATTAGATATGTAGAATTCAACACCAAATTTCAATTTAAAACAAGAATAAAAATAAAATTTTGAGCTATTAACAAGTGAAGTATACCGTTCTTTGTCTTAATTTACTTTTAGTCTAAACACAAATTCGGATAAGAATTTATCAATATTTTCTAGATTTTGCTGTTGTTCCCAAATACAGCAAAATATATGTACAACTTTAACATAATTATAGATTGATGTTAGAGCTTTAAGCATCTTGGGTGATACGCCTTTAAATTTGAGAATTGCCCATAATTTATCCCTGTTAATAAAATCAAATGCCTTTTTAAAATCAACAAATATTGCGTAAAGCTTCCCCTTTTTCTTACATAAATGTGTGGATATTGACAAACGGCATCTTGTCAGCACGCTGAAGACCGAGCTCGTTGAACAAGTCGCGGGTTGACTTTTCGGGGTGCAGATTGTAGGTTACACCTAGGTTTGACTTTCGTTGATAAAGTTCTTGTTGTCGGAACCGTTTTTCTGTCTGTTCTTTTTACTCGGAAAACTCCTTTCGCAGAGCGATTATGTCGTCTTTATTTTCTTGGATATCGGCTGTGTTGTGTTTTACTGCTTTCAAAGTTTCTTCGAATGAACGTCAGATTTCTGTAACGAATTCTGTCGGTGCATATTGTGTCAATCTTTAATGTTATTTCCCCTGTAAATTTCTTCAAACATTTCTCCATGTGTACTAACTTTGGTTACAAACGTATATCACTTTAAAAGTAGTCTTGAAATGAATTGTTGTCCAGAATACATATATATAATTGCTTGAGTGTGTTCTTTCTTTTGTACGTCAGTTTATATACTGACACAATGTGGCAATAACAGTGCCTTATTTCACAACTCACTGGCAAGATAAAACCACACGTTTTGAAAACAAATGAGGAAACAAGCTATTCATCTACTGTAACATTGGCAATGTTTAAATCTAACATATATAACAGATATTTGGTGTACTTTTTTCCGAAATGAGGATATCCATATTAATTATTCCATGGTCGCCATGGCTACCGTTTCCGATAAAGAGACCCACCTGTTCCTACGCTTAATGATTTGCCTGCCGCTGAATCCAAACAGCACACCAAATTCAAATAAAGACAGAGTGAATTTGGAGTGACTGATTGTTTAAACACCAACATCTATTAAAATAAAAAAGCAAATGTGCACAACACTTGCTTTAGTGTTTTGTGTCAAATAAGTACGATATAGCATTATAAAAACTGAACCGAAATTTTTAAAAATATTTCAGCAAGAAACCTTTCATCTAAGTTCATTTGATCTTTCTTACTAGTAGCACAAATAGCTTTATTTCCTTGTTAGAGAAACAAGCCATGGCGAAATTCAGACTAGAGTGGATGTCACTCGTCTGTCTCGTGACAGGGGCTGTAGTAAACTGTAAGTACTAAAAAACATTCGATTTGAAACTAATAAACGAAATGTATATTTCGACATCTTCACATGTATAAACCAATAAAAATAACCTTAAAAGTTTGGTATGGTTTAATGTAACAGTAGTGTGACTTAGTAATAAAAGATCATCATACAGATTCTAAATCATTTTTAAGACTTTTCAGCATTGTATTGCTGCTGACATTTTGTTTTTTTGATAGTGTAGATTGCGTGTTAATGAAGTCCACTCATTTTGTCTCTGGAAAGTGTAAATTAACCGACAGAAGTGTGTATCCGGCACGAGCCTGCAACACTGCCTCATCAAAATGACCAATTTACAAAAGAACTGCATTAACCGATTGTATCATTGAGATTTCGAATGCTGGAGATTTCTATTGTGGATTCTTAGGGGGAAAAACGATCAATACATGCTTGATATGTTGCACGGACCTCATTAATAGAAATTCTAAGAGTGGAATTTCGCCCCTCACTGTCAATCTAAGAATCACCAACAATTACTTTCTAAAGTCCTATTTATAAAACGTTTAGAATTACTCAGAATTACTCTTAAATAGGGTAAAAGTTGGAGTGCTTAATAGCAGTTAATTTTCTCAACTCAACAAAATGGCCGCTTTTGTGTTGACATTACAGTGTCAGCTGCAATGGTTTTACAGAAATACTTATCATACGGACACATATGCACCTTTTCCACTTCTCAGTCAAACTTTAAATAACCTTAAATGAAATAGCATGGATTGTCAATCAACACGTCATTGGATCGAAAGCAAGGTGGTGTTTTAATGTTGATGCAATGGAATCTGATCAACCGTCACACAGTTTTGAATCAAGATGAGGAACAAAGGTAGAAACCGTTGATGAACTTAGCGGCATTTTAATGGCCGATCCCCCTGCAACGACCGTGAGTCCAATGCTGACATTTGCCTTCTAGCGAGTTGTGGAACACGACCGGTTTTAGCTTCTGATAGAGTTCTCATATTTATCATGAAAGGGCCTATTAGAGTATATTGACGACACTAATTAATGTATATTTAATGTATGGTATTTGTTTGATTACCGTCTACTTTCACAAAGTGACATTGGACAACGTGATTATTAGAAACACGTTACTTGTTTACACATGGTTCCATCGAGGTCCGTGACGTCACAGATTTAAGTTTATGCATGTATGAAGTGAATTGCTGATACCGTGTTCAGCAAATTAGATACTCTCTATGTATTTATGAATCCATATATCCGATTGAATAATTCAGTTGGATACCTTCATTAATAAACTAAGCTCGTAAGTAATATTAACGCATTCTACTATTTATTTGTAACTAATAATAACAAATTGATTGTCATAATTCAATTAGGAAATGCTATGCACCAGAATGCATTGTATGTGGCCAGATAATATTTTTAAATATGTCTACCTATGTCATGTCAAATCAGGTGTTGCTTCAATTTTTATCTCCAGTATTAGTAACAGTACATCTTCTTTTATTATCACCGTATAAAAACCTTCCAATAGTTTTCAATTGATATAAACAAAAAATATAGTTAAATTTTTAAAAATAAATTATTGTAGTTTTTAATATTATTATTCTTTCCATCATGAAAAATACTGTAAAGTTTTTCTTCTTCATATCAATGTGTTACAGAAACATACTAATGGTGAAAAATCATGGATTAGAATTTAAAACACAATCATATATAGATATTGACATCAATACCGATATGAGAATTTCATACACAATCTTATATAGATATTGACATCAATACCGATACTACACATTCAGGGTAGGGCAGTAAAAAGGTATTTTAAGTGAATGTATTCTATTACAGCATGTGGGCCTTCATTACCGAAATAGATAAAGTTGATGTATTTCTAGTCTATAAGTTGAGAAGTGATGTGTTACGTTCTACATTAGAGTGCTTATGTTTTGAGTAAGTTTGTCGTTGTTGAAAGTGTAACCTTCTTAAATATCAATTTTGGATATCAAATAGATTACATGTATTCTCCGTTGAGTTATAGATTGCAACAAGTAATATCTTGACTTTAAGTTTTAAAGTTTTTTTAGCCTTCTACCAATGGTCAAAACAAGCTGCTTTTGTTGTTACAAAAATCCGTTTGTTTTACTATATCTTCAAGTTCTTCTAGAGAGAATCTTCATATCCTTTTCTTCATTTATATCTATGCCATTTTTTGTTGTAGCCATTTCTGATTTACTGGTTTCGCCTTTTCTTTAAAGTTACCCTAATATTCATTCATTATAACTCTAACACTTACAGTAATCAGTTAATATCAAATTAAATGATTTATGTTAGCAGATTTGTATGGTCAGATTCTTTACATTCATACTGATAAATATGTTCATGAAGTGATTCCTTATCCAACTGTACATAATCATGCTCCTTTAGGAAACAGGCCTAGGTATTTACAGAAACCTTTCACTTGCTTCATTTCAATTTGTGAATGGTCGGATTTAAAGGTTGGTTCTATTTTCCTTTTGGTTAAAGAGATATTCAATTTAGACAAAAGGAGAAAATAGTCTTGTCTCCCGGTAAAAACTTTGATACTGATCCTTCCATGGATTGACTAGATCTACGTTGTCCTATCTAAATATAACAGTTTTTGACATGCATTGTGAAGTGAATGATGTTATTATGAGCATAAAACATTGTACTACAGGCCTGTAACCTTTCATTATATAAATAAAAGTGATGAACAAAGAAGCTATCAGTTCCATTGAAGGTTCTTATTCAAAAGTTCTCTAATTAACTCCAAGACTTTGATTGGCCTTTTATTAATCTTGAAAACTCCCGTGACAATGCTGGAGGTATAATGTTTGTTGATGTTCAAATCATTACAGGACAACACAGGAAGCTTGCTATAAATCAGAAACCAGAAGCACAGGCACTTGAATTAATCCTGGTTTAATCATTCGTACACATTAGTCAATCCATAAGTGCCAACACAAACAACCACTTTGGATCGACAAGCTCCTCCCGTTTGCCAATAGCGTATAAGATGCAACTTGAGGTAGCTTCCACTCCGCGAAGGAGGGACCGAAATACCTTGACATTATTGGATTAACCTAGTTACAATACAGCTGCTAAACGTGAATAACTTGAAACTTACCAGCCTTATCAGAAGATAATTACACTTATAGTTCAATGTTGCATTTTGGTGTTTGATTGATATGGTAACTTCCTTTATTCATTTGTTCATTCACACACCAATTTCACACAAATCAGGGTAGTGTATATGTATCATCCCAACTGCGGATCCGCCCCATCTTAAGTTGGGACGCGTCCCAACTTGGGATTCCAAGTTGGGACGTCCCATCTTGAGATGGGACGGGGGATACTAAAACAAGTTAATAATATTCATATTTTATAATGATTTGTGTCAGTAAAACATGTTTTTAGGTAGTTTTGTTATATTTTATTCACACTTACGAAGAAAATTTGATTTGATGTTCATTTACTTCACTTTTTCACTCGATTTCATCTGTTATCGAGTACGAACGATTCAACACCACTCAAACATTTATTTAAAGTCACATTTGATTACTGATTGAATCACATTTCTTAAGCGACATAACAAAATCAGATCAATATATAGATTTATATTTAGATAATAGTTTTCAGCATTTTTCAAACGACCAATACATGCGTAGATCGAACAGCTGACATCACAGAGACATCTTTATATCTTAGTTTCTTTACAAAAAGGTGGTATAAACTATTAACAGTCTAAGATGTGAAGTTATTCTAATACAGATCCAAGTTTTACACAACTAGTGATAAATTGCTTTTTCAAAAATATATATTTAAAAAACGTACCTGATACAGAGAAATGAATAATCCATGCAAAAACCTCCTATAAACAGAAATTAAGGTACTCTCCATCGTTACAATGCAGCACTGAATAGACTGAATATGTTAATGTGTCAGCTTGGCGTGACAGAGAACGGATGATTTGACACCAATTTGTCCATCGTAGGAACTGTTAGGCTAAAACAACATATGGAGACACCAACACCCCATGTTGTTTTAACACAGTATTATCTTGTTTATCTACTTGGCGACTTGGTTGATTGTATCAAATGTAAAAGAAATTAAAAGTTCCTATTATCGAAGTCTGGTTCCCCAACATTTTAGATATTTTCAAATAGTGCCAACCTTAGGGTTTGAATATTCCCTCGTAACTCATATCAATATACTAAAATCTATCTTAACGGCGACAAATCTTTGTCACAGAGTGTTAACGAATTTCTAAGAATATATATATGTATCATTTCATAAACGATAACATTCGATTTTTAAAGCTCTTTCCTAAAAATTGTACAAAAGATGTAAGGTAGACAAAGCTTAATATAAATTTGAGTTTAGTAAGAATAATTGCAAATGTATATTTCCACCAATGTACTTGATATCTAAATCATTTTATGTTTGTTTCAGGAAAAGAATTTATATAAGCATTTGCTGCCTGTTTGCTAATCCTTTTTTCTTTTAGTAAATATATTCTGAAGTTTGTGTAACACATGTTTTATTGAAATAAAATACCGTTTAAATCTAAGAAATATACTTACTAACCATTATATGATTACACTTAATGCATATTTTCATACAATGAAATATCGAATATTTTACAATAAGAAATGACAGTTTCAATATCAAATTTGTATGAGAAATGACAGTTTCTATATCAAATTTGTATGCGCAATAACAATATGAATCATTTAGTCCTCTGAGGATATTACATTAGTACACGTATGTCAGCACAAAATAACTCGATAAGTCTTAGTATATCAATAAAACTTCATTGATGTGTATTTACAAACCTAATGCCTTTTTCCGGGGGGACATGTTAAGTAGAATAGTTAAAGATAACAAAACGATTAGTTAAGTAAACTTTCAGCTGTAAAATAACAATATTACACTGAAATTTAATTCTTGCCCCTCACCTACTCATCTTATTTGACTTATGTACGGACAAGTTGATTTAGGTATTAGTAGTAACAACACACAACAATTCTCTCAATTCAACGCTTCTAACAAGCTTAGATAGACGCTTGTACAGATAAAAAAAACAACCTTTTAATACTGATCAAAATCATATGTTACCTCGAGCTAGGTAGAAAACTAATAGAATAATAATAGTTGAATAATTAACGTATTGTGCTGCAACTGTACATCGTATTTGTTTGACTTTGTGTTGTATGTTGGATGGTTTCAAAATATGATGTTTATTGGAGCGGCATTAATATAAGCTTCCAGCTTGCCTCCAAATCTAATGTCTTTTTATAAAAATGAAAATAATATGTTTAAACCATAATCTTCTTTTGCAAATCTTGGAAACTAAGTTCTCAATGTTTTAAAAATCTATTGAAAAGCCTGCTATTTCCCCATAATTAATCAATGGATGATGTAAGATTTCATTTTGGTTACTTGACATGATAATCATTCTGTTAATGAAAAAAATAGTTTGAATATATTTAGTGTGACAAAACAACTTTCATCGAATAACAATTCAATAACAATAGACATAAACATTTGTTGTTGATTTTGGTTAGGGTTTGATCACGTCTGCTTCCACCTATCGCTCACAATCAATGAGCAAACTTTATTATTAAAGTCTATTCATAATTATATCACTAAATCCGATCGATTTGATATTTTTTAATTACACTTTGAATAATTTTAATTGACTGCCAAATTGGTAGACATGCAATATCACAGTATATATCTTTGATTTTGAATTATGATTTGATGTATATATAACATCTGTTTGTATATCTGTATAAAAGTTTTTGTATTGGAGCGGCCTTAAAACAAGCTCTTCGGAACTTGTTGGCCAATCCGTTCATGTATATTTTTCATGAATGAAATATGTTTAAATCACCTATCAGAGATGTTGCCGATAGGGGCAAATGCCTTGATAAATATGAATGATGATCATTGACTAAAACAACAAACGCTCGGCGTGTACCTTTGTAGTGTTACAAGCATGCTCATGTACCCATTCTTGTCACTAATTGGAAGGTGACACACAGGTATTCGTGTCATAACCGAACCGGATGTTTACAAAATCCCTTCCGGATATACCCCCTTAATCTTAATCTTAAGATGGGACGCGATCCCAAGTTGGGATGATACATATATGTTGTTGCGTTTCTTGTGGCAATCAGTTTTCCTTATCAATTTAGATGAGAGATTTATAGATAACTTGTACACGTGTAAACGAACTTTTATTGTTTTCATTATCACAATAAGGTCAATGAATTTACAAAATTTAAAACATATTCACCACTCCACAGCCACGCCAGAGGATCCGAAACCAATAAATAGTGTACCAACAATTCCTATCACGCTGGGAGGTGTGGGAGCGGCTGTTTTACTGTCCATTGCAGTCGTATTCGTGATTTTGCGGTAAATATTATTTCATTTACCTATAATATAAACATCGTGAATTATATCCTTTCTTATAAAAGGTTAGTATAAACGTTCCCTAGCGTTCCCGTTTCGTCTGTATGATTCAACCTAACTGCAGATTCTATTTATTTAAGCCCTCATCTCTTTAGAAATAGTTTTAAATATACATGCATGTATATTACCAAAAAGACCCAATTCAAGATCCTGACATTTGCCTATTTATGTGAACAAAACTGTATCATTTAATAAAAATATTTTAAAGGGGCATTAACACGTTTTTTAAGGAAATATGGTGCTCTCAAATAAAAATAAATTGCAAGACAAGGATTTTCAATTAACCGAAGCAGTTTTAAAACAACCGTACGTATGTGAATCCATTTTCAAATGATTAAAAGGTTTTTACTCTAAAATGTCAACCAGTGGTTTGTGCTTGATACTTGATAATTTCTTCTCCGACCACGGATGATCGGGTATAGTAATGAGATGTCTGACTCTCTGAAGATAATACATTTGGCATAAACTTATATAAAATTTAAAAAGCCCACCGTATCATTGTCCATCAAGTATCTTTATCTTTTCAGTCATATATGACCTGTTGGCATCCTCTGCTAAATATCCTTCTAGAAAGACTTATAACATTTTCATTCCCATGCATATAATGCGGCGGATATAGAGTCGCTGTTAGTCGGACTGTCTGTTCATCAGTCCGCCAGTGATCACATCTTTTCACAACTGAAACATATCTAATAGAACATAGTTGTGCATTATGGGGTTAACAACTTCAAGAAATCTTTGGTTTCCACGGAAAACGCAATTAAAAATCGACTGTAGACATAACTCTGAAACCGTTAGAGGCCTATCAGATGATGATGTGCCTTTTGTGAATTTTCAACTTTCCAAAATGTTAAACTTTGTTATTTTCCATTGGAATGCAACTTTGAAATTCCTTTCAGGAGCAGTATTCTTTCAAATTTGGCTACTATTCGAGCAGCTGCATGAGCCATGAATTCATCAAATTGCATCATTTATAATGATGATTGCTAATATCATTTTCACTACGGATATCAATCTATTCACCTCTTTGCCCTTTTAAAAGAAAGAATACTATTCGAGTGCCAGCTAGACTAATGCTGATATCAATATAAATGAATTGGAAGTTTACAACCAAACAAATCTATCTTATGAATATTGTGTTGATCTTTAACGGTTGTTGTTGAAAATTTAACAATTGTCCACAGCTGCAAAAGGAACAACCTGATGCGTGATAGACCTGAAGCTGATAGAGTTGTGTATACAGAAACAGTGAAAACAGACCATCAATACAATGACGTTGGTGATAATATCTATTTAGAGCCTGTAGCTGCTGACGCCAGAGAAGGAGAAAACCATTATGAACTCATGCCAAACGAAGACAACAAGTTCGGAGTAGTTGCTGGTCAACCTGTAGATGGAACTCGTTCTGCAACAGTTGAAGACAAGGTATATGTCAATGACAGTTTTCAAGCAGAGAGGAGCACCTATTCACAGCTTAGAGTGTCTGACATTCGTCATTATGAGGTCACGCCCGGGCATGGCAATAATTAGTTGAAACCAGTTATGTGGTTTATTTAACATGTCATAGGTGTTTTCAAATCAACGGAAATATGAAACTTTGTTATTTACTTAAATGTCACATATTTAAATTTTTCTAATCGACGTTTATCTTGCAAAACAATTGGTGAATTTGTTTATACAAAAATATAGTGATAGTTGGTTCTTCTAAGTCTTATACCATTTTCCTTTTCTTTTCTTTTCAGCTGTGCTATTTTGGTTTAAAATTTCAATATTACATTGCTGATGACTTTTGTAAAGCTCATATTTAAGAACTGACGATATGTCTTAAAGCCTTGTTGCCCCTATGGTAAAATCTAGATTCCGAATAATCAACATAAGATTTTACGAATAAACACTAGACCAATAACTTAACATTGATAAATAATAAGCTTGCTACACGTTATAAAAATGTTCGAATCTTTTTCCTCTCAGGTTCTTGTAAATAGCAGTAAACACTTCACCTTGTACTGACTCTGTATCTTACTGTTTATGTCAAATATTTTATATATATAAGAATGTATATTTGGCTTATTCAGTCACGTTCACTTGGTATATATTTTGGTGAACAAATGTACATATTGGTTATGTTTGTATGTAGTTTGTTGTTTAAACTTTACAATACATACACTCATAAAAAATGATTATATCATTCAGAGATATGTATAATGATAACACTTTGTATGTCTTCTGTAAACAAATCCTAGTAAATACAGTGAGGAATAATTTCAAGATGGCCTTATACTTCTTCGTACATAGTAATATGAGCGTTGTTGATGAAGTTTATGAATATGCCATAGATAGTGTGTACTATAATATATGACACGTACCAATATTTTTTATTTTTTATCAGAGTCAAAATAGCAATCCAAAATCACTTATTTAAATGTTTATTGAATAACAGTCATTCGTGTGCCGAAATCAATAGTTTTTCAATCAGAATTGTACAGTATCTGAACAGTAGCTTGTGTTGCATGGTTTACCCTTGTATCTGAATTGTCTTAAATATGATTATTATTTTCTTTAGCATGTTGATATCGCGTTAATCTTGTGTAGTTTTTATTGCAATGCATGTGCAAGTGACTCTACTTTATCTTTCTTTCTAACTCGTTTTGCTTCAAAAAGTACCATATGCTATATCTCTAAGTTTGTTTCACATATAAATGGGTAATCTTAATCATTGAAAACATTTTCGATGAAAAAATATACAATCTACTTAATCTGCAATTTTAACAGAAACAGGTTTATAGGATGATGAAGTACTTCTGCTGTATTCATTTATCACCCCTTAAGGTAAACATTGATAATAAATCAGAACATATAACTAAAATAACGAAAGTGCTTTCAAATTATAATTATTTCTTCTAAATTTAACACATGTAGCAGGAATGATACACAGTTATATTTGTGGTTGATGGAGTGTTTAAGTGGAAAGTATATCGATGACAATTACTTTCATCTTAGAGATCCAAATACAATAATTATATTTAGTAACATAGATCTAAAAATGTTATTAGTGAGAAATCCTCATAGCTACAACACTCACATTTTGAATAACATTTCTTGATCAAAACCCGTTTGTTGTTGTATTACAAACAGGTTATCAACTATATCAATTTCCTTAAACTCTGCAGTAACTATTGTACAGAATACCGGATCTATGAAACATAAAATATTTACTTTTCGAGACAGCAAATCATGAACAGACAGACAGCAGTAAAAGTATAATCCTCATGAACAGAGCTAATATGTATGCATATCCATGTTAATTCGTATAAATCAAGAGTTTTATGATATAAGAATGCCATCCATTTATTTAAAAAAGCTGAGATACTGATAGCGATAAAAAAACTTAACAATTTAGTGGAAGTTCCTCCGTAATGATCGATGTTGTTGACAATTATGACAGGCCAGTAATTCGTTCCTTTTGCTCATTTAGACTGATGAATTGATTCCATCGTTCCCCTAGCAATAACATAGGAAAACGTGTTTTTGAAGATAAAATCATTTCAACTTTCATTCACTGCTTTGAATAGTAAAATGAAGAAAGGAAGAGAGTTCTAGAAATGGTTTAAAGCTTTCTACATCATTTTGAATTATTGACTTCGGTACTGAATGTTATCGTTTACCTTGAAAAAGTTTAATTGTATTTTGTCGGTGTTTGCCTATTTGAAATAGGTTTCAGAAGTTTACCATTTCGTGCATTGTTTTTCAACAGAAATATATTTATTTTCAAAATAGAATTAAAATTGTTTTACTGTCTCATATCTGTTTGGTTTCTTCAGAGTGTATACACGTATGCTAATGGTAAGGAATTTTCAAAATCTAACCTGTACAATGTTGGATTTCCATTTCCATTTAGAAACTCAATATTTATGAAATCTCAAATTAAAAGTGTAGTGTAGTGTAGATTTGGCGGAGCTGGGGTCCGTCGCAGTTATCTGCCTTGGTATTGTTCTCGCTATATTAAATGATTGCTCATAACAACTACAGATACGTGATTGGAGATTGTGTTATGTTTAGTCATGTCTCTAAAGTTGAGTATATATTATGAAGATGAATGTAATGTTCAAACAAGTTCATTAACTGATTTCATTGCAATATCAAACTTAATCTAAATTGGTTTAAAAGGTTTCTCAATCAGCCCACACAAAAGTGTTTCATACGAGCAAGAATTTGTTTTAAAAAGTTTCAGCCAGTAGACTGAAACCTTGTTCTTATAGGCATGTTTTTTATTACTCCTCGGATTTTTTTAGGATTGTCGATTTGGCAATATATTTTCCAAAGCGAAAATGTTCAAACTGCGCCATTTTGAAGGCCAGATAAGTCAATAACCTGACCGACGAATTTCATGATTATTGTTATGTGAATAAGACATGAATCAATAATAAAAGTATTCCCGAACAGTAATTTCCGGTCACTAAAGAGAAAACACAAAAGCTGGACAGTGTTCTTTCAAGATTTCAAATTGTCTTTTTAAACAGTTAGACATTGGCTTTGAGTCTGATATGTACCATGTCAATGAAGTGCTAAGGAAAGATTGAATAACACAAATTTGAAGGAAATCACCATCACCCTTCCTTCCTTTTAAAACAGATATAGGGTGGCATTGCTCTTGTAGACATATTTGCTCTACTTACGATATGAGCTTTTTATTTAACCTTACCCATGTTAGATACATGTTCTCGGTGTGATCGTATGTACATGCGGTGTAATAAGATTAAAGGGGCGCTTAGAGACGGACTTCTGGGTCTCCTTTCATAAAGCCCTAAGGTGATCGTAACTCCTTAAGGTAACCTTAGAGCATTGTTAAAGAATGGGAGATATGGTTAACCTTAGTGAGGGTTGCTTTGTGAAAGGGGACCCAGATCTGTTAAACTAAGCTTCCGCCTTAAATAATATGGAGGCCGATGTACATAATTCGGGTATGGTCTTTCTACTTCATTTCATTTTCATCCAATGCATCACACTAATCTACCTTTTAATGACACATTCCCTCTCACCTGTTGACGGTAACCTTTATGATATTTGAGATTTGCTGCCAACTTGACAAGAAGGAATGTAAATTACACTTATCTCACTCCTTTCACGTGTCTGCAGTGATCTGAAAACGTAGCCACAACGGAGTTTTCCTAATATATGATGATTAAGCGAGTTCTGTTATTGTCGCTTGCGAATATATTTTGATTTGTTTCTCCTTTTCATCACTTCACATGACCTTTTAAAAAATCAAGACATTTAAGTTTTTTAAAACTTACTTTGATAGATCGATTCTGCCTATGATTTCAAAGATCATTAAACATTGGTCTTTTTGTTTTATGTTTGTTTAATACTTTTATCATGTACTGATTGTTTTAAGGAAACGTCTTTCAATGCGAACCAAAGGTAATCGTCTTGTTTGAAAGGTTTGCAATGACAAACTTCTTTGTAATCTGATCAAACGGGGCACTTTCAATGGGCGCGGCCATTTTGACTATCACAAATGACATGGCGTCGCTGATTGGCCATTTTAAGGGAGGTAACTGGAGATTCGGTCAGAGATTCGGGGTAGGTTTGGCCCTTACTTTATAGAAATGTTAGAACCGTTTAATTGGTTTAATATTATCATTCGAACATTAGAGTAACTTCAGAACAACATCAGAAAACATAAATTGACACCAATCCTGCAGACACCTTGGACCGTACATGTGCAAGTGCTCATGAATTATGGTAACACTTCCATGAGAATTACAACACATTGGAAATATCTTGTCTACCTTTATTCTACAATAGGACAGGATTAAGCCCTGGACCCTTGCAACCATAGCATCAGTAATGACTTCAAAGGCCTTCCTGTTTCGTGGCTCACCGTTCAAGGAGCTGCTATCCTGCTGAAACTCAGCTCACCATTTTGCAACAGAAGAATATTGAGAGCTTCTTTCCCATGCAAATTGGTCATACGTTTATGTTTTCGGTCGAATTCACATCTTCTTATGTGAGAAACTTGCCAATGGAATGCACATTTGTTGTCACATAGGCCTATGCAATGATGCAGTCGCTAAATGAGGCAAATGTGTTCTGTAAAGAAGACTTAAAGTGCAAGGTGCATATTCGAATAAAGTTTAGCTTTTGGAAAACTTACGGAAATAACTGAGGCGATTTAAAGCATAACTTTTCAAACGGCGTCGCTGATGTCTTGATCATGGAACCTTCGTCAAATGTTCCCTTCTAAAAATACGTTACATTGTAATATCAGCATAATTTCTATCACTTCGTTTCAAAGTGAAGGCTAAACTGTTGATATCGTAGCGAATTTATGCAATTTTCACATTGTGAGAATTAATGTGACAAGGAGTCTTTCACAACATTGGCAAGTATTCTATGATTTTCTTGTGAATTCTGTCTGAAATCATTATTTTCTACAAACGGCAAAAGTAAATGGCTCTTTCGACTCCTGCAGCCTGAAATTCGTTCTTTTCTGAAATTAATGCATTTACATGTTCAAACCTCTGAATAAACTTAATAAGGTTCGTTATGATTATTTAGAAGTAGTTGTGAAGCATTTTACGTTGAGATAGAGAAAATGGTTTAAGTAAATGATTGCAGTAAATGTTAGATTTGTATCAATTGAAAACGGGTCGTCAGTAACTTTCTACAGAGGTTCATAGACATCGATTTGAAGACATTAGAGATTGTGTTGTTACTCCACTTTGTGGATGTTGGAGATGCCCATCAGGCGCTAAAGATTCTGCAATAGGTGCGACGGGGTGAGCAAGAACCTTTCCATAGCAATGTAGAGAGAGTAAAGCCTCTTGCGGAAGAGGAATAACATTAATTGTGGAGGCTTGCCTTTAGGGTGAGCGATAACACCTTGGAAAGATACACAAAACCGGTTTTGTTAATAAATTCCACAAAAAAACTTTCCGACTGCAAAGTGGAAGCATCAGTCGGCAAATTCACATGAGGTTAAAGTGATAGAGGAAGACGATGCTAGAAATTAACTGGACACCAATATTGATCACATAAAATACCATCAACACCTGGATATTTGTTATTTTTTATTCTAATTTCTGCGGTTCAATATCAATCATTTGGACATCTAGTATTAAAGTATTAATGCCATGTTTCACAAGGAGTATCAGTAGTTCTTTTACTGGCAACTTTTCCAAAATAATATTTATATAAAAAAGAGTTTGTTCTATATTCGTACAATTTTCTAGCTTTATATTGTTGCCTCGATTTTCTCCACTGTCTACATTTGCTTCTATACCGTTTTCTTAGAGTACAATATTTGATTTTATTTGTCATTTTAATAAAGCATTTAAGACTCTTCCTAGCTTCTACCTTAGCTTTGCGACAGTCATAACCGTAAAATGTCCTGTAACGAGGGCGATCTCTTCTTTTCACCCAATTATAGTTTCCTCTAAAATGTAATCAACAAAGGATGATAGAGCAAATTCGGTGTTTGATGTTACTGTGTCTATCAATTTATCCAGCAAGTGCTTCTTATCTTTAAGCTTGTCTAGAAAAACATGTTCACAATTAGTGTTCCACTAATGCTATTGGTCGCTACAAGTCGCATTCTGAGATGGTTCACTCATATATATACAATTAAACGTAAGAACAAGTGACATGCACTTACTCACATGTAGTTTGGTAAGCCATTAACGTACTCTTTCCTTTCTCAAAAGACGATTATCTGACATACTTTTGAATTGCCTTAATTAAAGATTTAAATAGTTTTGAGTCTCTCCTTTGATTGCCTCAGTACAAAACAGCGAATATCACAGCCAAATACTTTAAGCAAATCTAAATGTCAGTGTTAGTGACAAGGAGAGACATACATCTTTGATGTCAGTTGCTTATTGTTTTAGTTTTAGTTTCTCTTTTCAGTTAAGCTATATTTGTTAACCGTCCTTAGAAGTAGGTAATAATACTAATAGATCTGAGAGTGGTTGCTCCCCAAAAGACTTGTGGAAAATGATGTCCTACACTCCCTTTCTGATTACACAATCAGGCTTACAGCACCACAAAGATCCCCATGTGGCACCATGAAAAGAATACTCAACCAGTCTCGTTGAGGAGATCACGGCCTAGCTCACAGGGGCGTGTATCGCTTAGAAATAGCTTTAGAAAGACATATATACCCATAGACCCTACCCTACTACTATATAAAAGGAAAGGGATGTAACGACCAAACCACCCCATGCTCGAACAAAGTCAGTTTTCGCATCCAAAATAATTTTTCTGGACAAATTGTTCACTACGATTCGAAAGCTAAATGATTTCCCTACAAAACGAGCTATGGATTGTCAAAATCGGGTAATTATTTCAAAAGTTACATGCAACGACGTCCCGAAAATCGCTACCGCCAGATTTTCAGGCCAAAATCCCCACTCACGGAAAACAGCAAAAACTCACCGTTTAACATCGTTTATTGATTCCAGCAATGTTGACAACACCAATGGAGAGCTCGATTCGATCGGCGACATCGAACTACATGTTCACAATATGAGAACAGTACCTAATTATTGTTTCTACGAGTGCTAGCATACATTTTATCAAAAATCATCTGCTTTGCGGTTGTCTTGTCCACCATAACAGTGGCCTTGACATTCATTTGACCTCGTAGCCGCAGCAAATAAGTAAGTGAGCGAACTCCGAACTCTGATCGAACTCCTCACAGTCCTTTCAATACCATGTTTGTAAACAACACAACGTGGTCGAAAAACGTTAGACGTGTCCACCTTACCACAAACAACTGGAGCTGTTGTTTTTTGGAAATTAGTCACATATAGTAATTTAAGAGAGCCTTTTGTAAGAGTTTAAAATATTTATGTCTGAATCGGCAAAAGAAAAAACGATTCTCCAACTCCAGGCGCTTCGAATCACTTCTCTCCGCTGCTGGCAGTGCTGGGAATAATTAATGGACCGATGCCTTCAATTTGCGAAGCCTCCATCAGGTAAGCATCGGCGTATACGATGTTTTCACTGATAATTATATTTTTTTCTTTAATTGCCATCAATCTATCATTTTAACATAAATTTATTATTTTACTTTAGTGATTGTTTAAACATCTCTAAAAAGTTATTTATAAATGTAATTACTTTGCCAATATTCCGTAAAAAAACCCCCAATAAGACAGGCTTAATTGGTTATTGATTTTAGATGAAAGTGCCATGTTTTTAACATTTGACAATAATACCAACTTTATCGATTAGGTATGCATGCCTTTTGAAAATTTGAAGGTGCTATATCTGTATATGATTATAAAATATATATGTGAAACTAGAATAGGTAAATGATAAGTTAAATTAAGTTTGAAACCATTTTAACAAAAGTCTAAGTCATGATTTTTATTTTGGATTTCAGATGAAGGCATGCATGTCACAGACATAAACAGTAAGTATTTGATTAAGAATTATGTCATTTTAATGATCTGGTTATCAATTTGATATAACACCATCAAATTTATTTACTAGCACTTCTATTTCTAAGCTGCTGAATATACGATTTTTATTCAAGACTGTTAGAATACCTGAATTATTTCCATTTTGTAATATCATTTTTATACATGTAGATAATTTAAAGATTGAGCCTTCCATATAACACTTACAAACTGATGGTGACAGCTGGTTAATAGCCTTCTGGCTTTTTGTAATAAATATCAAATATGTGATCATGTACATATCTATTCATTTGGGTAAAAGTTTCTAAAGAGAGTAGCAGAGCAAATATGGTTTTAATTTGACAAGCACAAATACATGATGTAGCCTAGAATTATCCCCAAAAAAATTAATTTAAGAAATAAAGCGATGAAATGTACATTGTTTAAAATATAGAAGTGTTTTTTCAAAAATGATTATCTCTTTGCAGGCATATGTCTCAATTCAGGAGGAGAGAGTGGAGTCACTTTTCCATCATTATTTGAAAGTTTCAGGTATGCACAACAGCCACAATCTAAAGATTTGAATCATTGCATGATATACTTTTTAAAATTTTCTGTTAATGTATTTCAGCAGATAATGTAGAGTTTTAGATATATGCCACTGAGACATGATCCATTTGACATATGTTTCTCAAGGTAATTTTTTAGATATATTACTTCACCATGAGTGAGAAAAGGGAAGACAATTGTCACAACAGGTTTAAACAGGGCCTAACCATGGGGGGGGGGGGGGGGGGGGGGAGATAAGGAGATAACAAGGGGTTAGGTACCATGTCTCAAGCTGTTGTTAATGCTGTATGAAACCTTTTTGGTGAAAAGTGTCACTTTGTTTCTAGAGTTTGATTGAGCAATTCTGTAAAAGAGGCAAAAGAAATCCAACTTAAATTTAAAACCTATTTGTTTCAGCTATCTTAAAAGCAAAATGTTGTAATCATAGATGTTTATACAACACACCTTTACCAATGTAGATTATGATTAACCAAATATTAAGTTCCATGATTGTTTGAATTATGAGAGCAACCACTTTGACTATACTTTGTTATTTAAAATGTTAGTTTGTAACATTAAATACAATTAATATTGCAGTACTTGAGGAGCTATAATGACAATGGAACAATCTTGTTTTGCCTCATATTTAATTTGGTTCCAATTTATATTTTTCAGTTACAAGATTCGATATCAAGAGGGGACAGTTTAATCTGGAGAATATCCTTGCTGCATACATGGAAAAGAATCTCTAATACATGGACACTCTTGAAAATTTTCTGCTATTGTAATTCAATAAAATCTTCAAATAAAATAAATAAATTGACTATCAATGAATTTATTTGTGAGGATTCTTTAATATGTTTTTGTATATATACAGACATACAAGTGAGTCCCCAATTAAGAAAACAATACATTTACCCTCATCAAATTTCATCCAATTATATTGATTGTATTGAATTCAATTGATTCTTATTATTTGATATGTGATCATAATAGGTGCCATTAACCTTCAAAGAACTCAATGTGTGTTTTGGGGAGTATAAAATAGTTATTTCATGTGTTTAATACATGAATTTCTAGCCACCTATGGATAACACCCCCCTTTACAAAGTTTTAGTTTAATACCATTAACCATGAGTAATTGTTAAGACTTTGCATAACTTAGATGATCAGTAGGTTGTACTTCATAAAAGCCTTTCATGATGTTTTCATGAATATTTAAAAGGTTGAGTTGGTAAATTTTAAAGGATGTTCAATACTGAATACAAATACTTTTATGACTATAATATACACAATAATAGGCAAGGAAAGTTTATTTTGGCACCTTTTGTAATGAGTGCTTAACAGTAGGTGAAATATGGGCTACAAATAAAATCTGTCTGTTTCGTGCTGGATATATAACAGATGATGTACAAAGAATGTGTTTTTAGATTTTCAATTATAATTTCTACATCAAATATTCAATGCCAATTGAATTAAACTGCAAGCATATAAGTGATTCAATTTCACTTTTCACCTCATCTAGCCTGACATGGGACAATGTCCTAATATAATTTTGAGTACCAATTCCTTGACTACTAAGGATCTAAATTTATTAATTTGGTGACCTAAGAAAGGCCTCCTCAAACCTATTTTCATTTTTTTCTCCTGAAGATGACAGTGAAGAAACTTGAATTTGTTTGTACATTCTAATGAGGATTCTAACTATATATTATATATCTTGTTTGTCACACAGGTCATGGCCTTATAAATATCTTCTTCTTAAATAATCTTAATAAAGCTAAGAAAGATGGAATATTTCTATGCACCATAAGCGATTGGTATTATAATACTATGGTCTAGTGATAATAGATTTTAAAGCCTGATGAGCTCCAGGGTCATGACTCTATTCTTTTAAAACTGAGAAAACTATTACAGAACTGATGAGCCTCTGAGCCTGTGAATCTTGTAAAAAGGTTGAGTGTGTATCACTGTTAAGGTTTGTGTTATTCTATCACGATCAACTCAAATTAATTTCATTGAGCATAATTAATTTCTTTGAAGTGTAAAAAAGGTAGAGCCATCATTTGATTACCATTACCATTACAGACATGTTTATGAAACTAAAGAGTTTATTGCTTGCAAGGCAAACAAATTCGGGACATTTTGGGGAAAATGCCCCCATACGCAAATGTTCTAAAAAATATAACTAAATCAGATTTATTGCATTTGAAACAGCAATTAAAGTACAAGTACTGTGCCAGTCTGGAGATCTGTCACTTCAGACATGCTTTTTTTGACCTTATACATAAAAAATATACTGATTACTTTCAGAATGAAATTTATTCTCTTATTTATTGGACACACTGTTAATGTTTGTTCATTTATCGGGAGGATACAGGCCTTATTTTAGTAAAAAGATACCTATCATTGAATTCTCTCTGCCAACAGGACTATTTGCTCTCAACTTAATCAATTTACCTTTTAATGAGGCATAAATATCTACCTTTCAACTGAAGTTATAAGAAAAGTTATTTTTTTCAACATGATTATACATAACTGTTAATAAGTTTTAATGCAGCATGTTGTAACTTAATTTGTTTTTGTTATTTTAATCTTTTAACTATGAAAATCAAAATTGCTTCCAATAAAGAAAACTAAGGTAACCTTCCAAGCGAGGCATTGCATTTATGCCCCTAACCACTAGGGTGGTTGAACAGTATGAATTACAAAATACAAGTCATTATCAATGATTGCTTTCCACATCTTTTATGATTTACATGATCTCACTCCTGAGCCAAGCCAATATTGATAAAAATATATAATTATGTCTGACCTCTGAAAAATAAATATCCCCTTTTTTGTCGAACACAGTTTTGATAATTTTAATCATATCACTATTGTTTGAAGAAATGAAATTAAATCACCTATCTAATTGTAACAGAGGTACTCTATAGTCTATATGGTATAATGGTTAACTTATTTTATTAAATAATGTATCTGAACTGCACTGCACATCAAATATTCAACATGGAAGTAGTTTATCTAGAATTAGGAGTTGCTTTCAAATTTGCCTTTGAGATTCAAACCTCTTTACAAATTCTTTTAATTTTTGAATATTTTCTTTTCCAATTATAAAACATAACTGAGTTTTAAAAATATATGCTTTAATTAAGAAGGATAGCGAAATCTATCAAGTTAATGTTGGTAACAGGTTAATATTATATATGCCATCACTTTTTGGAGAAAAAGATCAAAACAATATTTTTAGGTAAACCGAGTAAAAGTTGTTTATATATTCTTTAATAAAACATGAAAAATCATACTAATAAGTATATTGTTCTACATAAATTAAAAAAAAAATTTTTTGTCAATTAAAGTTTATGTTGCGATTTTCTAACGATTCGTTTGAAATTTTGACATTTGCCAGTCGAATAATTTCATATTTCTGGAACGTTTAAAAAAAATTATGATTTGACCAATAGTTATAAAAAACGAGTTTATTTAATATTTTGGGCTCATTAAAACACACACGACTGCAGAAGGGAATTTAATAGAAAATACTCAATGTTAATTTCTACCAAATCCTATAATTTTTAAATTTGCTGCGGCTACGAGGTCAAATGAATGTCAAGGCCACTGTTATGGCAAGCAAAGCAGATGATTTTTGATAAAATGTATGCTAGCACTCGTAGAAATAATAATTAGGTGCTGTTCTCATATTGTGAACATGTAGTTCGATGTCGCCGATCGAATCGAGCTCTCCATTGGTGTTGTCAACATTGCTGGAATCAATAAACGATGTTAAACGGTGAGTTTTTGCTGTTTTCCGTGAGTGGGGATTTTGGCCTGAAAATCTGGCGGTAGCGATTTTCGGGACGTCGTTGCATGTAACTTTTGAAATAATTACCCGATTTTGACAATCCATAGCTCGTTTTGTAGGGAAATCATTTAGCTTTCGAATCGTAGTGAACAATTTGTCCAGAAAAATTATTTTGGATGCGAAAACTGACTTTGTTCGAGCATGGGGTGGTTTGGTCGTTACATCCCTTTCCTTTTATATAGTAGTAGGGTAGGGTCTATGGGTATATATGTCTTTCTAAAGCTATTTCTAAGCGATACACGCCCCTGTGGCCTAGCTCTCACTGCTTCCATAGGACGGGAGTTGGGTATCACGAAAGATAACATGAAAACTGACATTTGACTATATGAAGGATCTTCTATACTTTTCATGGAGGATATTAATGAAACGTTCCGTGATGAGCGCCGAGTTTAACTAGTGTCCGTAGGGCACTTTATGTTCTGATATGATCAGAATCTTCACCTTTGGCCTGGGTGTTGCTGGCCGCTTGAATAGTTATTGGCAGTCCCCGATATTAATAAATCATCAATCAAACTCGCTTAATTGTGGACGTCAATTTATTTCTATCTTTATTCTTTATTCAAGTCAATACTTAAAGGCCACAGGCCTATAGTACAAATATGTCACAAATGTAAAATAGCTTTTTACATGTCAAAACACCTTTACAGGCAAAACATTCTGATACATTCATGTCCAACATATAATACATTTACAAATATACATAAATAATATCTATGTTATCACAATTCATCGTAAAGAAACCAATAATCAGTCAATAAAATATACAGTACAATTATATAATTTAGATAGAATTCTTTCTAAGTAGCAAACCATGATAAATAAAAGTTGATAACTTGCGAATACGAATAGTATTAACAGAGAATTTTAACGTATTTCGATGTATGAAATAGAAATGAGGAATATGGCTTTTTCTCAGGTCAGCATACATAGGACAAATTAAAAGGAAATGATATTCGTCTTCCAAACAATTTAGATTACACAACCTACAAATTCTATTTTCTTTTGGTAAGTTCTGATATCTTCCAGTCTCTATTGCTAAATCGTGCGATGAGCACCTAAAGCGTGCAAATGCATTCCGGAATTATCTTATATTAAATGAACTCAAATAATACTCTCTGTAAAAATGTGATTGAAATATTCTGTAGTAAAAACATTTGCTTGAAAGTGATATTGACGTAGCCCATTCTTGTGTGAAAATATCTTTCAGTCTCTGAGTGACATTATTAAGAAAATTTGAATGGAAATTAACTTTTTGGATCTGCAATATATCCCCATTACCAATTGTAATTAATAACCCCCGAATGTTTGATACCCAATTCGTCTTTCCTTTCTTATCATACAAACTCATCATATCGTAACATTGTCGTAGATATCTATAAGAAGGCATATTTAAAAGGCGAATCCAAAATTTTATTATTCTTGCTTTAGCTAAAATGTGAATAGGAAATCTTCCGCATTCTCCGTCTACCATACTACTAGGCGTATTTCACTTCACTCCCAGAAATTTCTTACATGCATATAAGTGTATTTTCTCAATAACATCAAAATTTTCAAATCCCCACACTTCTGATCCATACACTAAAATCGGAAGAATTTTCGAGTCAAATATTTTGAAAAATGATTTGTAATCAATATCAACAAGTTTACTAATACTTTTAAGAACACCAAATAGTACCCTTTTGGCCTGAGTGGAACAATATTTCGCATGCTCTAAGAAGCAAAGGCGATTTGAGAAGTAAACTCCAAGATATTTATATGATTTCGCAACAAATAGCGGCTGACCTTTGAAACACCACTTTTCCTTTTTTGACAGCTTACCTCCGATTTTGAATACTATACATGTAACATTAGTTTTCTCCATATTGATAGTTAACCCTGCAACATCACAATAACTTTCTAATTTATTCATAAGTCGCTGTTACCCAACAATACTCGTCGAAAATAGAATCATATCGTCGGCAAACAGCAGTGGTAATAATTCTGTCAACATTGAATCATAGAAGCAAATTCATTTATAAACATAAAAAACAGAAACGGGCTTAAAATACAACCTTGTCTAATGCCAACATTGCAAGTAAAGGAATCTGAAACTTCATGGTTATTCCTGATACACACTTTTACATTGTCATAAATGCTTCTTAACAAAGTATTCATCTTAGGACTTATGCCGTGTGCCTCCATTATCTCCCAAACTTTTGCTCTCTGTATCGAATCAAACGCTTTTTTAAAATCGATAAACAAGGCGTACAATTTGCTTCCTTTTATACTAAGACACTTCTCAACTATCGAATGTAATATGAAAATATTATCTACTGTGCTATAATCCATTCTAAAGCCCGCTTGAGATTCGTCTATTTTATCTAATGTATCTGCCCAAAACGTTTGTCTCTTATTGATGATGCATACGAATACCTTCCCCAGTGTACTTAGAAGATTTATACCTCTATAATTGTCTACATTGTTAATACTCCCGCTCTTATGAATTGGAATAATTATTCCAGTAGTCCAGGACGACGGAAAGTTACCACTGTCTAAAATAACATTAAAAACTAACTCCAAATAAGGTAACAAAATATCTCCCGAATGTTTTATAAATTCCGGTAAAATATTATCTACGTCTGGCGCTTTATTTGTTTTTAAATTTTGAATGCTATCTATTATTTCTTGTCTGCTGATAGGCGAATCCAGAATATCACTTGAAATTTTGAAACTCAGTAAGCTGATCTACAGAAACATCAATTGTAGAGTTATCATCGCATGTGGTTTCAGTTTCCCTTCCGACAGACGAAAACAAATGTTTGAAATGTTCATACCATTCATTAGTGCTGATATTATATTTTCTTAATTGTTTTCCGTTCAACTCTTTCAGAATTGTCCAAAACTCTTTTGAATTAGTGTTATTTTCGAGCTCTTTCTGTTTATTGCTCTAGTATTCTGTTCGTTTCTGCTTACACTTGGCTTTATACATATTTCTTGTTACATGATAGTCATCTAAGTGTTGTTTGTCTTTATGAATACTAAATTGATTTAGCCTATGACAATGGTCTGCTTTCAATCTCTTACATTCACCATCATACCATGGACTTTCATTACCAACATTTCTAAATATTAACTTTCGTTTCATACCTTCCGCAGCTGTGCACATGGCATCCACAACACATTGTATACTGTGATTGTTATCACTGAATACATAATCTAGACAATAATCAATTAATTCTTGCACACTATCTAAGAACATGTTTTCTCTAAATTCACCTGACTTACTTGCATTCCACACAAACTTAAAGCTATGACTATCACTTATTGCAACATCTTCCCTTTTATGTGTGGTAGGTACTTTCATTGTAAGTGGGAGATGCGCGGATGACATTCTCCATCCTGTTGTCTGTCCCTTTCTTCGACAACAGGCACAATGTGTGATCTTTCAACTTGACAATGCCCGAGCGCACACAGCTCGAGTTACTAAGAACTTCATTGCTAACAACAACATCGACGTTTCGCTGGGGCCAGCATATGCTCGTCTGACATGTCACCGGTCGAACATCTTTGGGACGCTTTGGATCGTCGTAATCGTCAACGACGACCACCTCCAGATAACCGCAAGCAACCTGGTCAAGCTCACCAAGAAGAATGGCAGCGCATTCCATGTAATGACGTCAGACTAATCGTCAACGACGACCACCTCCAGATAACCGCCAGCAACTTGCTCAAGCTCTCCAAGAAGAATGGCAGCGCATTCCATGTAATGACGTCAGACTAATCGTCAACGACGACCACCTCAAGATAACCGCCAGCAACTTGCTCAAGCTCTCCAAGAAGAATGTCAGACGTTTGATTTTCTCCATGCTTCGGGGGGTTAGTACGTGTATTGTGGCAAGAGGAGGCCGTACACGTTATCACTGTGAACTGTTTTTAACACAGTGAACCTGGATTTCCCTGCATCGGGATCAGTCTTGATAGTGAATTTGGACTTTTTGACCAATATGCGAGACTGAGCTGTTGATACCGGAAGCTGATTTCTTGCATTTTGTTTATGAATATGATATCGCCACATGTTCTTGTTGAATAAACATTTTGTTTTTTAATCTCACTTTTGTATTTAAATACACTGTAGCGTTTCTTTTGCCCGTGATTTTTTTCTATTTTATCACTAGTTACCACACAGGAAGAATTTGTCATTATGATCCATATGATAGGTCAGAGGTCATGTTTATCCAAGGACTAACGTTAATTTTATAAGTCGGCAATCAAGCCAGCTAAGATTAGGTGTAGTAATGCACCTGAACACTTCCGCATGTACAACAATTATGCAGAGCCCAAGGCGGATGGGAACCCGGATCTCTTGAACGCTGTAACCACCGCGCTATCCCCCCAGATGTGAATGAAAAGTGAAACTAATTGTCATATTAGGACGAAAAATGGAAAAAAAAAAGAAATTTCAACATGCGCAAAGACATTTATGCATGTAGACCCTACCCCACTTCTAAGGACATATATGTCTTTCTAAAGCTATTTATGAGCGATTCTTTTCCCTGTGTTATCAGTAACACAAGCGCACAACGATAGTCAGCTGCCCTGAGTAAATGTATACTCCTACACTTGCACTCTGGTCCAACGAGGAAGTATTATCTATAAGTTGAGTATCAGAGAGTGTCAGTTTCCGTAATTTCGGTACTTTGTTTGAGTTGCACTTATTTATACTTTATCATATTTCATTGTATAAAATTATTTTCTTGACAGACATTTCAGATGGATTTAGCACAAATGGAAAGATTTTCTATGCTTTCCTATTTGAGTATTATTAAATCCTAAGTAAATCCTATTTCGGTACTGTGTTTGAGTTAAACCTGTTTATACTGCATGATATTTCATTGTATAAACTTATTTTCTTGACAGACATTTAAGATGGATTTAGCACAAATGGAAAGACTTTCTATGCTTTCCTATTTGAGTATTATTAAATCCTAAGTAAATCTTATTTCGGTACTGTGTTTGAGTTACACCTGTTTATACTGCATGATATTTCATTGTATAAACTTATTTTCTTGACAGACATTTCAAATGGATTTAGCACAAATGGAAAGATTTTCTATGCTTTCCTATTTGAGTATTATTAAATCCTAAGTAAATCCTATTTCGGTACTGTGTTTGAGTTACACCTGTTTATACTGCATGATATTTCATTGTATAAACTTATTTTCTTGACAGACATTTCAAATGGATTTAGCACAAATGGAAAGATTTTCTATGCTTTCCTATTTGAGTATTATTAACTCATATGTAAATCTAGGAGTTAAAGTTTGACGTTAATTATGTGTGTTGGAAAATTTACGATATTATATTGTTATGCATATTATGAAAATATTTCATGTCATTTTCACTGTAATAGATTTAAACTTCTTCTTGATTGTGAATTTTAAAGTTGTTATCCACAATTCTTGCTATTCTTAAGTATGCCATTTAAAAATGCAATACAAAGACTCAATACATTTATACTTGTGTGCATGCGAAATTTATTAAACACATATGATTTGTAATTTCACGAAAACGATTCATCTAGTGGCTCATGCAAATACTTTGATACCATATCATTTTTATACAAGTCAAAGATCGACACGAAAATAGTCTAGGACACCGACATTGAAACAATTACGACATATACGCTTTTGCTATTTTCTTGTTTGAAGATCATTGTAGATTTTCCCATAAATGATTCTGATGCGAATAAATTGTCTCCATGATGAATACCTTATTAAACGGACGTAATAATGATGTATCTTTAAATCTTTCTGCAAGGTTTTTTCAAATTGATTCAAAATGTGATTTATTTTGTCATCATTACTGCAAATTACTTTGATAATAATTAATAACACTCATTACTCTAGAACAAATATATGATTTGACATTTTTTAACATTTTGCAAAAAAAAACAATGCGAGATCGAGAGTCACCAACAAGTTGATAAAAAACACTGACATGTTAAAGCAAGAATTGTTTTGATTTAATTTCACCATAATACTGGACTTCAAATTTTGCCATCATTCACTAAAAGCAAACTGAAACCAGTTGTCTTTTACAACTAATAAGAAAACATAGCAAACACATATATTAAATTTTCAACTAACCACATAGTACAAAATGTTTGGGTACAAAATCAATGTATTGTCTTCGCGGTTTTCAATAAAATAACATTATTCTATTTAAACATAAATATACAGTAATGTTTTAGAAATTTTCTGTTGAAAAAAAAATCCTCGAAATATAAGCGTTAATATCCTTGTTATCCATTTTATTATTACCAGTGTCACCACTAGCTTTACTTCCTTGTTAGGAATCAAACCATGGCAAAATTCAGACTAGAGTGGATGTCACTCGTCTGTCTCCTGACAGGGGTTGCAGTAAACTGTAAGTAGTCAATTAGTAGTGATGATAATACTAACATAATTGGCTATAGCACTGTTACATTACTATTATGCGCTTTTAAAATTGTTCATGAAACTGAAGGTATCGCATGTCTCCTTTGAATAGTTCCAGATTATGTTGACAATCTAGGATTGATTCTATATCTTCCTTTAATGTGCATTTATTGTTTACTTTAATAATATTATTTGATAAAACTTTAGAGGGTTAAATACATATTTTCAGGGCTGTAATTTTCCCATTTATTTGTGTTACGTCGTTAATGTCACCTTAATTTCATATCAACTAAATGGTCGTTTTGACATAAAATATGACAGTAAAACCGAAAATAGCGGAGATATGAACAACATACAATGTTTTCTTTGTTAAGGCGATAGTGAAAGTACATACTATTAGGTTTCACTGCTTCCTCCACAAACATTCTTGATTTGCATTCTAGAAATTGAAGAGATGAAGAATAATGAAGCATAGTGTATGGCTATACATCTTCATTTTTCAAGAAAGACTACGTTTCGTCATAGATACTAATGTCGCGTTTTTAAAAGCAGGTTTTCAAAAAGCTGTATATCCATACACATGCCTCTTAATATCTAAAACATCCAAAACAACACGTTTAACTGTAAGTCACATAATTTTATTTTGTGTATATGTACAATTAATATGTTAATGTTAAATAATTTACCTTATTGTTCTCCAATTCACTTACATGTATGTGGATTACGAGGGATGAAATTCTGCTCTGTTCTGCATCCACCATTCTTTACCTTAACAAAGCTCATCAAAAATAGTTGCAAAGTGATAATTAGAATATGGTCTTGAAGTTTAAGTTAGATGTTTCATTACACCATCCATTACACAAAGAGTTAATTTACTGTAATATTGTTTTTTGTTCAATCTAAATATGAAAAATGGTGACAGGTCATAACATACGATTAATTCATGACATAGACCTAGCTGAAAAATTTGGCCTAACATATGCTTAAAAGGTCATAGAATATTAGAATCAAAGACTTTGTTTAAGTATGGATAAATGTTGACAACCCCTTCGCACATTCAAGAGGCATAACCTTTATCAATCTACGAAACGATAGACAAGAGGCTTAATAGGAAACCGAAACCAGGGCCTAAAAATCCAGATCACCTCAAAATGGTGATCACTGAAGTATGGCTGTTCGCCGGAACTGTCGTATCGTACCGTTAGGAGAGTAACAGCTGTTTAAACACTACCTGATTAATTTACTCAAGGCTGAGATCCTACATTTTTAAGATGAACAGAAACAAATTAAAAAAATGTCTACTATGAACTTCTTCGACAAGGATACTTTACATTGAAAAGGGTTGATTGATAAACGTATATATTCATATTGCTAAAGCCTAGTCAAAGAAGTAACTTTTCTACCTCGACAAAGCGAAGGACGACATGCTTGCCAAGGTTCAGGTCTAACAGGTAGAAGGGAGCCACAAGTTAGGGTTCTAGACACTCTGTACATCCAACTGCCACCGTACTTAGTTTCAAAGCAAGGGCACCCTACAGACTACGGGTAATTGCCTGGTGAAGATGGGACCAAAACACAACCATTCTATTGTTCTTTTTTTCTATGTATGTTGAAGCATTAAGTAAAGAATTCTAGAACGCGCCTCAAGTGAAATGACACCAACTCCTCAAGAAGACTATAAACACAATACCAGCTGACCATCTCATGTACAATCAAACCTTCGATGCAGTGAGATTTGGCGATGTACTAACAGCGCCTGAAGACGTTATTCGGGCTCCCGAAAGCAAGATAAAACAAATGTTTAGCGTATTTTAGGCCACCACCCTTTATACGAGAGCATAACATTCAAACTTACAACTAGAATATTTGGCCACCGGAATTGTGCATATGAGTTCACACATATGTATAACACATAGCTACGATACTGGGCTGCAGGCTGAAAAGATGCTACAGGCAAACGTGCACGACCGAGTCAGCGACGCTTTGCCTAGTATATGCTATCACTTGAAGAGCATTGGCCAGACGTCATGGATCATGATTCAACGCATACACCTGATGCCGCAACGCCTTAGTTTAGCACATAGCGTTCGGAAATGGCTGGCCGAGAAATCGAGAAGGGTAATCCTTTCGGATTAGAATACGTTTCATCTGTACAGGAATGATAGATGAGCGCAGTTGGATCGACGTCGTGGTGAACCTTCGCAACATTTTTTCATTCAGATGATGGAACCCTTTGTAAAGGCAGTGTGACGGTTTGCTGAGTACAAGGAAAGACTGATCTGTTTGTAGTGGATATGTATATTAAAACAACGGATATAAAAAAGGATAAGATTTTACGCAATTTCTCTTTTCATTCCTGTAGCAGCACAACAGAACATTCTTTCGAACGTACATGGTTTCGCGAAGAAACAACCTCATCGTGCTGCATTGGCCTGCAAGGTCACCTGACTTATCACTTTTGATCATTTATGGGACTATATGGGTCGTCAAATCCGGTCAATAGCTGGAAACCTCCAAGAACTTGCCCAAGTCCTTAAAGGGGAATGTCAATGAACACTAGATCTTATCATCTTAAGTCTGATATTCTAAGCACGACGTCTAGTTTTGGCATGAATAGAGGTCCTCGGCGACCATAAAACACATTTTAAATGTGAAAAATGTGTTGGTGTGACTTTTTTTGCTGGTGAATTTAGGACAATATCACGATTGCTTTTAAAGGGGTTATATTTGTTACGTAAATTCTTAAAACTATTATTGCTGCTAAACATAAACATGAACATGCTATTAGAATAAAATGTATTTATGCAAACTTTACTTTCAAGAAGGTGAAAGATATATCGCACCGAAACTGTCTGCGCGGGAAAAAGAATCCACGTGGGTCCAATCTTTGTAACATAAACAAATCTCATGAAAACGTACAAGATACTTAACAACATCTAGATAATGTGCAATGGTCATTTGTAAGAACACCGTGCGCCCATTAAACCATTTACTATTCGACGATAGATAACTCTGTGACTCGGTTTGTGTCAAGACGTAAAATAACAAAAACAAAACATTAATGCGCTACTCATTTATTGATGAACCCTTTTATTATTACGCTATCGATGACTTGGCAGTGACTATATATGTTTCTGTCAATGTGTTTGTTGTCATTAGTTAGTTTACTTCACTGAGGCTTGCAGTCCTGCAGTAACCCTTAGACATATTCCATGCAGTAAGGGCAGTACACCTGATTCATACAGGAATCATGGTTTTATATTTACTTCCACGAATAGAGAAATAGTGTTGAGATATGCTGTTACATTTGTTGATAATCTACATGTTTACTTTGAAGGTCGTTAATCATGATTTGTAACCAACATTAGGTTATATCCGTGTTATAACTATCGTTTCAGTGAGTTTTCTCTACAGAACAACAGTTGCTCTTGAATGTCACTGTACGTCAGGATGCGACTCCAACTTGGAGTGCCTTGGATCTTCCGGATGTACAAGAGGATGGTCAGGTCCAACATGTCAGAGATGTGAGTATTTTGAGGTTTAATTTATCAAAAAGGTTGATCTTTTTCGAACAAAATAACAACTATAGAAATTAATTATCTAGTAAAGGTTACATTCAGTCTGAAGTATAAATGCATATTAATAACAGATCGTATTTTCACAAGAAACCTTATCAGAAGCTTGTATCGTTGTCTGTAGGCCAAAATGTTGAGACAAAATACCTTGTAATGTCCAACATTTAAGCTATATCTATACAGTCGTTAATGTAAATAAGTTTCAGATAAGCTTTGAATAATTCTAACATTTGGAATTTGTTTTTTGAAAATATGGCATAATATTCTCGAAAGAAATCATAACACAATATATCAACATAGAAGCAAAACACTTAAATCCAGAATTGTAACAAGCTACAATCCGATAAACAAACTATGCTACATTCGATTTAATTAGCGACTTGAACTTGTCATTAATCTTTTACCAGTTTAAATGATATCCCATCTTGAATATTGAAAACATGTGATCAATGATGTTCCAATTGGGTTCCTTAAATGTACTATTGATAACCTGGCACTGGGTAGAGACACCACCCAAATCAGTACAATCGACGACTGCAGGTGGTCTGATACTGAAAGCAAAGAGCTGCAAGTGGAATGAAGAACTCCAATTCAAGCAAATTAACTAATTGAATAAGTATTATGCAATTTCCAGTATAATACGTAGCTTATTAGGAGGACAGGTCCTGCAGTGGCAAGTGTAAGAATCATGCATTTAAAATGATTTTTAAAACAATGAATACTTAGTTAAGATTCTTGATGTACTTAATTATTACTCATGAAACTTCAGATAACCTGGCGCTGGGTAGAGACACTGTACAAAGCAGTACACTCAACGACTGTAAGTGGGCCGATAATGCCACCAAAAAAGCTGCATGTGGATGGAAAAACTCCCCTCTGGCTGTTGATGGAAAAAGAAGCACTGACTACTGGTCCGGGACTTGTATACACACAGATGTGAACCAGACTCAAGCTTCGTGGTTTGTGAATCTTGGACAGATACATCAGATATACTACATCAAGATCTACTCACCTAAAATGAGTGAGGCGATTATATATATATATATATGTTGGACTGTGCTAGTATATTTTATGAAAATGACGAAAAGCATAGCAGAAAATAAGTGCTAAGTAACAAACTGCACATATTTATAATATGTATATACCTGCCTTCAAAGCAATGCTGCAAAAAAGGGGTGCACATGCATCCCAGCTTTATTTCAATGAGATTTATCAGTAACGATGTAATATTATTTACAAAGAGAACTGAGAGTCAGTTATGCCAAACTATATAAATGGTATCATTTCATCATTTTAAAGCCTATCGGTTAAATAAGACAATATAATAGACTGACAGTGTGTCGTGACACACGTAGTGACAGAACATAATATTGAATATTCCACAGGAACTTGATATTGTAAGTAAAACATAAAATCGGTAAATGTATAAGTAAACGGTAAATCGCAGATGTCAAAAACCTACATCCCCTACGATCTAAAGTCGGAACGAGTCGAGATCGGCATTATGGCAGTGCTTACTTATTCACTCTATTGTATAGAGGATGAAGCACCGGGGCGTTGCTTAGAAAACGTCTTAGAAAGACATATATACCTATAGACCCTACCCTACTACTATATAAAAGGGGATATCCCCTTTTATATAGTAGTAGGGTAGGGTCTATAGGTATATAATATGTCTTTCTTAGGCTTTTTCTAAGCGATACACGCCCTGTGGACTATGGTGGCTTATTTCTGCCATTCCCGTCTTCGCTATTTCGTAATATCCCAACTTAGGGCGAAGTAGCGAAATACTGCTTCAGCCAATAAGAATGTAGGCTGGGAACACATCGGCAACTTTTGAACTGACATACTAAACATCACATCTAACCTTTGTATGTCGGAATACGATCTTTTTCTGAATGAACCCGATAAAAACCGAGCTATGATAGTGCAAAATGGTCCTGAGGTGAGGCGAGGTGATAAAGGGTTTAACGCCACTTTCAAGAATTCCACTTATATCGCGTCTGCTTGTATTATGGCAGGGAGAAAGCCCGCAACCCATAACCTCTGTAACTTTGTCCTTTAACCTTTGTGACGTCACTAACTACTCTCCCTAATTGTTTAATACTCTTTAGCAAATACTCAGTTATTCATAGCGTCACGCTAATGCATCTTATTACTCATTTATTTTTCTTACCTAGTCGTATTTGACATAAGAAATGATTACATATTAGGCTTGGTCATAAATTCCAATGACCAAATGTCAGATATGTCACCACCCTTTACAAAAACTCATTTCTTACTCGCGTCTCTCCTGATTAACACTCTGGCACGCATTGGATTCTACCTTCATTAACTGCTCTATTATTTCTTTTGTATACACAATTTCTACTTCCAAATAACATCTCCCTATTTTAACTCATTTTAAACATACGGGCCTTTAAGGCCTACAGAGCATTTGTCTCAAAGTTAGGTTGAAACCAATTGTCAAAAGATCTTTAGGAATTCATTTCTAATTTTCAATTTCGAAGTAAGAATTTCTCAGAATGGGGAACAGATAAATAAACCAAATGTAGAGCAAACAGAAACATTTGCAGTTAAAAAAAATAACTGACATACAGTTACATATCAAGGACTCAGAAAGTGTGCATTGGTGGATTCACAGCATGGGGGGTTCAGAACGTCCCTCGCTTCAATCTTTTCCATAATCTTAGTTGATCGGACAGAAACGATATGTACGCAGACCTGTAATTGGTTAAATTGATGAAGTGAAAGATCATGTCAATGTCCTCTTGTACGACTCTCATGGAGCCGTGATCAGATCAAGAAACACAGCGAGGTACGAAGGACATGTTTCGAGCTGATTTCAATAAGATTTGTTAGTTTGTATAATTAGCTTCTCTTGCGCATATCACATTGTAAGCCTTAACTTGTTTAAAATGTTAATTTTAATCAAAGTTTGCACCTCATGTATGTTAAGATTCATTTTAGTACATGTGGACAATAATAATTAATAACCAGTAGACACCTCTATATAAAGAGAAATAGATAAGCATGGATTTTAGAGTGGATATAATACTCTCTGGTAACGTCTTTAAAAGTTATAAATATGCTAGAAAACAAAATGTTGATAACATGTAGATTTCAAATTTTAAAAATTAACGATCTATTTAGTGGCAATCTGAGAAAATATCAGCCATTAAAGTCTTATACCAAAAACTGATTGAAAGTATATTACAATAGTGTAATGATTTTTATTAATTCGCTAATGTAATGATATTTTCTCCTCCACAGTTCTACAGAGAATGATAGGTTTCGATGTAGTAGTCGATGGTCAGCCTTGTTACACCTCGTCTCGTTACTACACACCAGTCCCACCCCTATCAATACACTGTACAACGCCGATGAATGGAAGCAATATCATGATAAGAGCACACCAGTGGATGTTTATCCTGAATCTTTGTGAAGTAGAAGTTTACGGTGAGTAATGGCAGTTATCAAATGCTGCCATACACATGTTTAATAAATGTAAATTCATATTACGTCTCATATATGTATTACGTTGTAAATTCATATTACGTTTTCCCGTTCTTTCGATTCAGCAGGAAGACAAAGAACTTGAATGATTGTCAAATATCAAAGTTAAGATTTCAAAGCAATAATGTAATGTTGAGTGTGACATTTCTGCAGTTGTGAAGATGTTAATTGATAAAAGCTTCACATACCAACAGCACATGGTAATCACAATCATTGATATCTGTTCTGCGTTTTGGGACGATACCCATCTGATTGGTCGACGCATTCACCCGCTAGATGGCGGCGTTTGTGGATGTTTCAGTCGGCCGGAAGCTTGATGTGATTTCGACATTGATGATATTTGAAAGTAATTCTTGCAAGGATTCCAATCGATTAAGCCTATCAAGAAAAACGGCGTGGGAAATCAACGCAATATACAGCGCATACGTAACAGCGCATACAGTACGTGTGCCAGCGCATACAGCCAGCGCAGCGCATACAGCACGTGTGCGCTCGGTACTGTACATGCGCTCGCCCACCCTGTTTTAACAATAGCGGGTCTCTACCTGCTATCCAATGGGGTTGCAGGTAGAGCCTCTCGACCTAGGCTGTAGCGTGGAAGGTTTAGTTGTTCGACACATTCATGTATTGTGGGCTCATCTCTAGACTTGTGACTTAGAGCATTGTCATTCAAAAGCAGGACACCATGTTACCCCCTGACCTCTAACATTGTGGTTATTGTGGTGAACTAGTGAACCATAGGTGGTACTACGCTAAAATTCAATGTAGCATTGCATCAAAACCTTAATGTTTGTATAACAATTCTCTACTGCCTAAAAGGTGTCGAACCCCTTGCGGGATTTGAACCATGTAGCTTTTGATCCGAAACCGAAGGTACTAATCGCTCCGCTATTCCGACCACTTATTGATGCAAAATCAGTTTATAAAATTTAAAAACAGTTAGCACTATAATTGTGTTTAACATTTAAATAATGTTGCATCACTGGCGGATCTCACAAACGATTCGTAGGATTATCAACAGGGCATTGCTACATTAGCATGTACGTGTAGGTGTCTAACTGCACTAAGCCCATTGGAATGAAACTCTATTTACTGTTGCTTTACGAAAAACCTACACAATGCCATCGTTGTGTAATATAAAAACTTGAAAATGAGCATATTTTATTAAGCCATATGAAACAGAACAAAGAGGGAGAATATTTTTAATTAAATTTTGCTATAGTTGTTGTTATTAAAGTAAGAGGGTTGTCAAGGAGCTACAAGAGATGACATGCTATGTGTTTGGGAAGATAAATAGTATGCATTTGGCATCATAGGCATTTCTACTGCTACCACTTTCATCATACTGCATACAAAGATTCAATAATCGAATTAGAAACGCGAATGTCTTTTATTTCCATGTTTCTCATTTTAGAAGGGTTGTTTTTGTTGAATTACACCATAAGCCCATTATATAAACTCTTACCAACTAAATGCAGTAGGTCTCTTTCTCTTTCATCAAGCGCAGTTGCTTAATCTCTTACTCTCATGACGACTTTTTGGGGGTAAAAAGTAAAAACCTTGAAAAAATGGAATATTATCTATATCAAGCAATACAGATTGAGGAAAAATTTAGCTTTTATGTCATAATAAAGGCCCTAGTGCAGTGCATATTCTAGACTCTTTATGTCTCCGATCCCAGAATGTGGCAATGGTGTATTCGGTGAGAAATGCAGTGTACTTTGTAACTGTAAGGACCCTGATGAAGTGTGTGACAAAGTGACTGGTCAGTGTCAGAGTGGATGTGTGGACGGTTACACAGGAGAAGGGTGTCAGACAAGTGAGTAAAGAGTCCTTTGTTTCTATCATCTGTATAGTAATATGTAATATGTAACTACAAAATATTAATTAAAGCAAATTACGATCCATCTCATTTATTCTTAAAAAAGGTTTAAAGGCGCATAGCATGAAATAGACTCAAAGACAGTGTAAATAGTGACTAATCATTTAAAAAATGTTTGTTTTGTTGTAAGAATAGATTTTAATTTAACAACTTATACGAGCTTCCTTGAATAATCAGGTCTTGATAAAAAAACCTGATCTCTCTTGTTATGAATAGTTTGTCCTTATGGAAAGTACGGATTCAACTGTAGTGAGGTGTGTGGGCACTGTTCAGAGGGGAACTGTAGCCATTTACATGGAAAGTGCACCTCTAGCTGTAGGAATGGCTGGACTGGAGATCAATGTAAAGGTAAGAGAAGCATCACAGTATCATCTATTTAGTAATGTGTATATGAAACTACAAAATAATAATCAAAGCAAATTGTGATCCATCTCATTTATGCTTAAAAAAGGTTTAAAGGGGCATAGCATGAAGTAGAGTCAAAGACAGTGCAAATAATGCCTCATCACTTCTTTGAATAATCAAGTCTTGAATAAAAACCTTATCTCTCTTATTATCAATAGTTTGTCCTTATGGAAAGTACGGATTCAACTGTAGTTAGGTGTGTGGTAAATTGTTTCTTATAGAAAAATAAATATCAAAAAACGATCTAACCCTTGAAAGGAACGCGGAAGTAAAGTGAATTGCAGGTTTTGGTCATTTGCAAATAAAAAGTTAAAGAAGTCAATCTAATTCAAGACTGTTCCAAGGAATAACATACTTTACACATTTCCTCAACTGAATAGTTCATTGGTTAGTTATCGGTCCATCAGGCATATTCTTTTGTTACGAAATGTTTCGAAATGGTCTTATGAATTTTTTACCAAAAGGACTACCAAAACTTTGGAATGACAAACGTCATGATCTTAAATTGGAGTAGCCTTATATCCATATTGTAATTGGATATATAATAATGCAGGATGGTTCTTGTGATAGTATTTACTCAAATACGTATGTTTTATTAGATATAAAAGATACATAATACACTTTCAGAATCCATTGTTGTAGATATGCATTCTAAAATCAAGAGGTTAATGTTAAATGAGTAGTGAATGTTGACAATAGACACTTTCAAATGTCATCAAAGACTTTGTTTTCCGTCATATCAGATGATATTCGTTATTTGCATCAATTAACAGTTAATATATTAGTTAGCGTAACGAAATTTTAATTTCTGATTTGTTAGCTTGATATATTTTTATTCTGATTCTAAACTTCATGAACGAATCTTAAACCTATTATGAAAATAATTTACATTTTTCGAATTTAAAACATGGCCTTTAAAATGGGTAAAATGATCCTTTACTTAAACAGTGATTTTCCGTTTTTAGATTAGGGGTCTAAATAAGGTGTACGTTTATTTAACACAGAGTGCGTGGATGGAAAGTTTGGAGCTGGGTGTAACTCGTCCTGCAACTGCATGTACTCCGAGGTTTGCAACAAGAAAACAGGTCACTGTAACGGTGGATGTAGTGCTGGGTACACAGGAACAGGATGTCAGGAACGTAAGTATTAGTACTTTCCTTAGGGATTGAATATGTTGGCGTGGACATGCAGTGATTTTGATAGCATCACAGTAACATGACATGTTAGCAGATATATGTTCCTTTTTAGGATTCCTTGAAAGAACATGAAACTGAAACTTTTGTTGCGCCCCATTAAACTCATTAAACAAAGTGACATATTTACAGTTAGAAATATTAAATATGTAAACATAACATGGTTTCATTAAATAATAGTGAAAAACTTTAAAAAGGTACGATATCTGCAAAGTGTCATTAAAAAGTACATATAATTATATAATGTCATATACATGTCAAGTTAGATTGAGGTTAACGGTAACTTTAGGGGAATATAATTTATAAAACCATGTATCACACCTTAAGGATATATTTTGTTAAAAGAATCATGAACTATCAACACAAGTATTTATTTTGCTAATTTTTCTGTGAATACTTTTACTAAATAGGGACCTTTTATTTTTGATAAAGCAAAGTAAGACAGTTTATTATTAAAAGTCCGGGAGGATTTTGAAAGAAAGATTTCGGTTACAATCAGTACAATTGTGTCCTGAGCTACTTTCCATCGATATGTAGATAACTCTAAGCCATAGGGTAACGTTAACGCTATGACATACTTTCTATGAAAGATTGAAACTATAACATTACAATTGTACCCGAGTTGTGTGCATTCGAAAACTATCATTTTGACTATTCATTTTGAGGAAAACGGTTGACTTTTTTCTGATGAGAAGCTGATCGGAAACTGTAAAAGAATTATATGATTTTGAGTTTTTAATCCGAACTGCCTACATATGGAGAGTGGTCATTCAGCCTATTGCCGTTGCTTGTTCATTTCAGCGGGATGCACGTGCATCACGAAAAGCCAGTGCCTCTTTCAGACATTGTTTCTCCACTTTTGCAAGAGAGGAGTCAACATTACAAGTTAAAAATATATTTAAAAATGTTTAATTATCTGCATTATCAAAATCGATTCAATTTTTATGCGCATTTTTGTAGTGTTTAGCTAGTGTGTCAAATCATTACCGATCTCGACCTTATAGCCCCTGCGTTCATGATATACCTGCTGGTAGGTTCATATGCCTTGAACCCAAGATAGAGGTCGGTAACTATTGCATCATACAACGCATGCACATGTAGCTTATACTCATACAAATAAAATGTAAAGTTGATTGTAAAAAAGCTAAATAGACATAAAAATTTGTCACATGTATATGCCGCCAATAGTAAAAATGGATGATAAAGTTAAATTAAATAAAAAAAAGGTATTTCAAACTTCATTAATTGATAATATTCAACCTAGCGTATAGTTAAACAACAACACGCATGAAAAGTATGACTTGTGACACAAAATGATTTCATCTAAGACCTAGCAATACTAACTGAGAATTGTGTTGTAACAATACCTGTTTTAAGACTAATGATGAATCTCACCGTCAAACACAGAATGCGAGGATAGAAAGTTTGGAGCGCGTTGCAGCTATTCCTGCAAGTGTAAGAACCCGGATGAAGTGTGTAACAAAATAACTGGTCACTGTAACAGTGGATGTATTGACGGGTACAGGGGAGATGGATGTCAAACACGTGAGTTTTTGTACCATCACCTTTTTTCAAAAACATTCGTTCTTACATGAATCATTTTACAGACCGTTTTTATTAAAATATAAGGTATACATTTTCATTTGACCACAATACAACTTCAGTCTTGTCATTCTATAGGATGATTGGAAATTAGTACATGTATATGAACCGTGTATAATATTCATATGTTTCGGATGAATACATCACATGAGAAAACAGAGAAATAAAGAAACATTTCCTGATAGGTAATTATGTTACATTTAGGGTTGAATGTAAATGTACTTAAATATTTTCAGACTTTTATTTAATTTCTAAGGTTGCCCGAGGGGATTTTACGGCTTTCGATGCAGTGAGACATGTGGACACTGTGCTGGAGGGAACAGTAGATGTAACCACGTCAATGGAATTTGTAGGAACGGGTGTGGAGGAAACTGGGATGAAGGCCAATGTAAAGGTAAAGACCTAAATGTTTAAAAACATGTGAATTTTAGCACTGACAAAAACATTAAATTCATGAATTACACAATCTATTCCTAAGTTTCTAATTGTAAGTCAATAAATAATGATTCCAAAGATAATCACCCTTAAAGGCTTGTACAGTACGACTAACACCATATACATAGATTAAAAGGAAAGCCTAAATACACTAACCAGTCTCTCAGAAATCATTAATAGAAAGTGATTGTACTTTGATTTTTTATGATTCACTGGATATATGCAATGCAATCAGTATTTCTCACATAAGCATTATCAGGAGATTGACTGAAATGATACCCTTGCTTTAAAGTGTGCAAAGACTTCTGGTTCGGAGAAGAATGCAGCACTGAATGCTCATGTAAAGATCCTAATGAAGTGTGTAACAAGAGAACAGGAGAGTGTGTACAGAGCGGTTGTCAGGATGGACGGACTGGACTGGACTGTCAAACACGTATGTTATTACAGAAAAAGAATCTTGAAAGAGGTCTAAAGATAAAGTTGTCTTTGAAGCTTGATTTTACTGATTGTATTTGGCATCGGTATCAACTACATCGATACAACCGACATTTAAAGGACCTGTTTTATAAATTTGAACGTCATTTGTTGTACTATTAATGGATTAGATTAGGTTGAAAATATTTTTTATATTTTGCCATATTTTGCAATAAGCCCACACCTCTGGTCGAAATATAACAGAACAAACTATCTTTTTATAGCCCCAATTCATCTATTTAGATTAAACATTCGTCAAACAATATAAGTTAAATAAACTTTCGAAATGAGGAATATTGTCATTTCTTAATTTCATTTCTAAATTTTTTGGGTAAGGAGCGAATTCTTTTAACACCAAATGGCAACAGTGAATTTAATTTGCCTGAAATTAGTATCACCTTATCACTTTCAAATTTCTAATAAAAATGTACAGGAATCACATATGATGTACTAGTAATATTTTATTCATAAAAAAACGAAGACATATGTGAGATCTTGTAAAATGTGAATTTGTAGCTTGCGCTGATGGCACCTACGGTTACGACTGCTCGCATCAGTGTGGGAACTGTCGTGGTGGAGAAGTTTGTGGGAAAATTGAAGGAGACTGTCAAGGTGGATGTGAGGATGGATTTTTGTTGCCTGTTTGTCAAGGTAATGTTAGTTTCACCTTTATTGTCAGTATATAAGATTAGATCATCAGAAAGACAAAAATCTAACAACATATACCTGTTATAATATGTGATTGAGATCAGTTTTAAGCTTTTCTGGCCTGGCCGACCTGATGGGATTATGGCATGGGATGTCATCCTGCGTCCATCCGTACATCCATCCGTCCTACATCCAACTTTTCACTACTTCATCTCCTACTCTGGAACAATTGACTCAGGAAAACTGAAATCATGTATACAAACTCCTTGAATAATGTTATTTTCAATTTATAGATTTGGTGAGCCTGTGATCCTTAGGTCACAAGGGCCAAACCCTTAAAATCCTTTTTTTATCTTCTTCTAAGGATTCAAAAGGCTTAGAAAGATGAAGCCATGTGTACAGACTTTTTGGTGATAGGGATTCTAATTTATAGATTTGGTGACAACAGAAAAGGGCAACATAGACCAAGGTCTTATGACATGGCCCATACCTTTTAATATGTTTAACTTCTCCTCACAAAAAGAAACAGCTGCATTCCCAAAGCCAAAATCCGAATCCGAATTTGTACAAATGACAGACATTAAAATCCTAAAATCTTGAAATCTTTAAATCTTTAAAAAACCGTCTTCTCCAGAAGACTGACATTTTAAGAATAACATTTTTCTGACATGAAGATTCATACTCAAAACTTTGGTGTTTATCCTTCATATGAGCATCGCAGGATGTCCACCCTCAAAGTTTCTTTCTTAAATTTACAAGAAACTAAAGATGCTAGGAATCTAAAATTTTGAAGTTTTTACGATGTAAATTAAGATGTGTGAATTTTTTTTGCCTTATCCCCGATGATATTGGCGTGGTTGCGGTGCATAGTTATGGTGATCCACCAAAAGCAAAACTTGCTCACGTAGGAAGCTTAATTTTTCACAATGACATCTTGTGCCCTTAAGAACGAAGTTTGTAGATTTGGTCTTGACCGCCTTTCAATATCTGTAGCACTCTTAATAAGGCAAATAAACATGAAATGCTGTAGCTCGTTAGTAAAGTCTTCAGTGCACTGTCTGTGGACTCATAGTAGCCAGGGACAGGCATATGGAAACGAGTTTGGTTGTTTCTTTGGTTAATGTTGTATTGGTGAAAAGCAAATGGGGAGTCAGAAGATCCAGGTAGGATGCAAATGATAAATATTTAAAATGCGTTTAATACTTACAGAAAGTAATTCCAAAAGATAGAAGAGTGCAAATATATAAGAGTGTGAAATGAATGAAAAATAGTTACTCTCTAACTGATATTTGTTTAAAGAATCTTTTTTCTATTTTGTATCACGAATTAAGGAATGTGATATGGTTTTATTGATTTTCTTCCAATTTTATGTTAAAACATCTTCTCTTATGCACTGACACTCACATTTCATAGTATATGTTCATTGACGTTTTAGAAATATCGACTTTCTTATCTGCTCAAAATGTTACACTTGCTCCAATATATAGGTCTCTGAGTAATTCCGCATAACACGTTTCACTGTCTCAATAAAAGATTTCAATTTGAAATGATGAAAAAAGACAATTGAAATCAAGTCGACTTTTGTTTTAGTTATAATGAAATTATGAAAACTAATAAGCAAGTTTAAAATGGCAAAACATAGTACTCTATTACTATCATTCGGTGAACATTGATAACTGATGAATCGTTTTCTATCCTTTCAGATTGTGTGGACTACAGATTTGGATCGAACTGCACAAAGACATGCAACTGCAGGAACCAGGCAGAGGTGTGTGACAAGACAACAGGACTGTGTGCTACTAGTGGCTGCAGGGAGGGATGGACAGGGCGAGATTGTTTAACACGTGAGAATACAAAAGCTTATGATAATATTCATCCCACCATGAACGTAAAATTCCGTGTAGATATTATTATTGCACATATTCCCCTTGTCAGTTTGGGTATGTTATTTCTCGAAATAAATGATTGGATATTCCTCGCTCTAGGAGAGGATGCATTTGGATAAGCCACCTTTTCCTATTTCTATCAACTTGCAAAGAGGTCATATATACACTTAGGCAATCAAGAGATTGTTGTTAAACATCCTGTTTACCAATCCATTCATTTATTTGAATAGATACTGCTTCCACCAGATATGTCGTATGGCAGAAACAATTCTGCCAGGTTCTGCCAGGGATCAAAATTAGAAAATAAAGATTTTCTGATTGCTGCAATGAAATATTGTTAAATCAAATTTTCGGCAATTTTTTTGTCAAAAGAGTCAATGTTTGTTCAAAGATTATGATATGTCTTACGCTTATTACAAAATACATCCGAAATATTAAGAATTGTAAGATAATAAAGAAATTTGAGTTTTGGATTTTGGACAAAAGTGTTGCTTAAATCGCTGCCAGATGATGATAGTACTATGAGTGTCACGTTTAAGTATGTGGAGTGCTTTAAGTTTCTCGTTATTTTAAAAAAAGTTGTATCTGTTTTTAAAATAATAATTAAAAACGTCGAACATAAGCGAAGGACATAAAACATTTTAATCAAGTTAAAAGTAGCTGTAGGACAATCCCGAAGTCCATTATTACATCTGGAGAAATACACACCTATTCCGTGTCGCACATTGGCGAACATCAGCCAGTCAAAAGAGAGCTGGCCAGTCACTTCGAATGAAAGGCATATGATATGTTTTTGTTAAATATAACAACTGATGTCGACGTCAATTTAACACAAACGGTGGATTTTACATACGTAAACGAGCCTTTACTATGCAGAAAAAGTGTTAAGTAAGAATGAGAGAAACGCCTTATTTTTCTGACCGTGGACCTATGAAACTAATCTTTTTATGACTTCGTTGTGCCTAAGTTGAGTATGGTCATCCGTTAAAATTTTAGAAATGAGAACATTAACTCCCTGAAAGTTTAAGTATTTTGGTACCAACGTTTACTTTTACAATTGCTGAACAATGTTCAATATTTCAATCATGTATTTATTGTTGAGAATATGTGGAGAAATAACCACTGACTAACAAAAACACTTGGCAACTTGTATTCAGGATCAGAAAGCAATAAATCTAGAAAATATCCCTAGTTCTTGGAATATTTATTACCCATCTATACCTCCTGAAAATGCCAACTGATTCATTAGATATAATTTTATGGCTGTCACAATGCCTTACCTTTCAAGATACAAAAGTTTTAAATCTGTGTCGATGTCTACTTTGACTCTCTTAACGACAATGAAACGCTTAAACTGTAAAGGACGTTGAGAAATCATTTATTCAGATTGTGGAGACGGAACATACGGCTACAACTGCTCAGGTACCTGTGGACGATGTGTGGATGGAGACGTATGTAACAAGACAGATGGGACGTGTTCTGCTGGATGTGAACCAGGGTTTCAGGAGCATTTATGTCAAGGTAATGTCTATTGTGAATTCTTAATTACGAATTCAATTTAAATACCACAACAAACAAACAAATATGTATCTTGGACATGTGAATAACATCATGCCAACTTCAGTGTCTTATTTCAAATAGCATGTATGCTGTACTTCCATCACCTTGGTATGGTGCATCAAATGTTTCATCAAGTATGATTCATAATTTCCGACACAAGTGCATTTGTAAGAACGCCTGCGCACAAACAGTCAATAAAAAACACACCAAAAAAACCGTCGAAAATGAAAACAACTCTCATTCGTTTGCTAAGTAGAAGGCTATAGTTTGTTAATGAAGGCGCCGTGAAGGCAGAAGTATATATTTTAAGTCTTGAACCAGGCCAAATGGAGACAATCCTGTATATGATGATAAGACTCATAATTGTTGTTATGATCAAAATGCTTAACGATAGAATTATCATAGCAAGTAAAATGTTGTTTATGATACCATCTTTAGGATGTTAAACCCTTTTTCTATCCAATCAAATGAAATATTGCTCATCATTCGTCCTTCGTGTTCAGATTGCAGGGACGGATATTACGAAGCAGGGTGTAGAAGATGTGGCCAATGTTTAAACAACTCTCCCTGTGGTAAAGAGACAGGACTGTGTACAGAAGGATGTGAACCTGGATGGAAGGGAGATAACTGTCATGAAGGTTTAGATAAATTCATACTTTTCTCCCAGATCTGTTTTAATTAAAATGTATTTAAATCCCTTTATGTAAAATGGATATAAGTATATATAAACCACCTACCTCAGGTAATTTCATGATGTGTATCAATTCTTTTATATTTTATACAAATTAAAAAAAATCATAATTAGTTTTTACTTACTTTACGACAATTGTCGTAAATATACAACTTCCCTTGCAACACATCCTTCGCTCAAGTGCTGATCACGTGATAATTCAAGGCTTCCTGAATTGAGCTAAAATTTTTGGTTTTTGGGCAGCGTTGTGTTCGGCGATTAGCAATACCATGTATATATTTCTGATGCGCCTGTCACGTTGAGTCGCTGGAAGCTGGAGAACTGAATGAAGAAATGCATCCAGGATTGCGTAATAAAGTGGCGGGGGCTTTCCTGTCATGCAAGCACTTATACAGCGTTATGATAGCGCCTAGCATTGAGTGCTAGAAGCTTGGGACAGGGAAGTTTTCCTCTATGAAAAGCATGTGATATGTTATACACTTCCAACACTGTGGTTCATTGTGAAATGGGCTGGCCTACAATGCTTACAAAACAACGTATCAAAGCATTTCGCTTTTACATCAAGATTTCAAAGAATGATAATGACAGACTGCTTACAAAACTGTATGATTGTTCTAAAGGAAGAAGAGGTTCCTTCGCCTATAAAGCAGAGCGATTAGGCAGAAAGTTAGACATTCATATTACTGAGACTCCTGGAACGGCATGAAGAGACATGAAGAGACGCTTAATGAGACTGGATGAAGAATCATGGTTTACTGATTTATGGAATAATAAGAAGAATGCCAATGGAAATAAGTTAAGAACAAAAGATTATTCAAGAAAGATTGCCAACCAGAGTTATATAATCTTGCTCTACATATTGAAACAGGACGATACACCAAGCCCCCACCCCCCTGCCTGAGAGAATTTGCCCTTTCTGCCCAAATATAGAGAATGAAGTTCACTTCCTTTTAAATTGCCATTTTTACCATGATTTGAGATTCAAGTTTTAATCTTTGTTAAATATTACTGCTTTTGAAAACGAGTTGCAACTTCTAAATGCTTTTATGTCATCAGATTCATTTACCCTAGCTATTTTAGCAACTTCTATTAAAGAAATGTTTATAAGGAGAAATTTATTTTCTTAAATGGTTACAGGTTTTTAACTTTCTATATCATGTTTTATACTGTTACTTTATCATTTTGTCCCTTTTATCCGCCCTAAACGTTAACGTGTCTCATAAGCCTTTTTAGTCTTGATGTATGTATGATTTTACAAATATACCAATGTCTTTTTTTATGTGTGTACATACATGTGACACTCTAATAAACTATATCTGTCTGTCTATGTTTTTGTTAAATATAACAACTGATGTCGACGTCGACTGAACACAGACATGCATGCACACTGCATGCGGTCTTCTTATGAAGAATGTTGCTCAGCGTTCTTTTCTGTTCAACGGAAGTTTTGCTGCAATAACTTCTAATGCTGCTTTCATTACGATAGCCAGTCACCGACATCACTTCATGAACCGTGGCACCAGCATGGCAGAGAAGAGTAACCGAGATCGCTCTTATGCAATGATTTGTGTAGATCTCACTGAGCTGTGCTGTCGTCGATAGTTTTTTCATCAGCTTACTCAAAGCATTTTCGCCGAGAGGTTGGTTTCCAAACCAAGGACCTGTCGAGGGAGTTTTCTTTAAAGGTTATTGAAAAAAACGCAGCACACTTGGGGTTTAGTTATGTTAAGCATAAAGCTTTTAACAGGGCATCTCTCATCCCCTGGAACTTCACGCATGCGTGGAGTTTTGTGTTTTTCTCTTCTTTTCATACCCGTGTGATTCTTGTCCTTCTTGTTAAATGCCATCTCTACATACTTCACTCCCCGTTCATCTGTATCCACATGGAAACTATCCTTTGTCAGCTTCCGTAGACCCTCTCTACCTCTGCGTCCAAAATGAGGTACGATTTCAAACCATACCTTATGAAGTAGCGACTCTGGATTTTCACATGATAGAGTTCCACTGTCATAGAGCTTCTTTATGTCCGCTTCATTTATGGAAGATTTATTCTTTGACGTATCTTTGCCTTGTCTCTTAAGGTCTTTTACACAGCCAATCAGAACATGGTTAGAGGTTGTGAATTCCGTTGAATGAGCATTTATGTTCCTGTTATATGGCGGAGACGTCAGGTAGCGAAATAACGCTGCTCTTAAGGCCATCAAACCTGATTTACTGTATGGTTTACCATCCTTTGTACGGACTTCACAGTAAAAGTGTCGTAGTCTTTTGTTAAAATCATCAGTCGACAGTCTTTCGAATTCCAATTCATCCCCTCTCTCAAGCAGCCAGTCTGAAATATATTAGAGAAATATATTAGAAATCATTTGTATATGGTATGAATCTAGCTATATATAGAAAATCACAGTAGCGTTACTTCGTAATGGCCTTGCCCTTGATACAGTCAACGCAAATCTGTGTTTCAAAAAGGTCAGGAAGTGAGTTCGTTCTTCTTGTCTGTTTTAGTTATATTTAATTGTTCCAATGAAATATGTGTTTAATCTAGCCTGATATTAGTTCAATATTTATCGACATAAAAGTCAATTAATTGGTCATAACGCTGGGATATTTGTTTTACGTTGAAAACATTACTTTTGAAATCTGGATTGGAAATGCATGATCGATTATTATCATTAATATCTATTAGTAAAATAGTAGCCTTCCTCTGAAAATATTAACTCCTCACTTTGTGGAATGGTCGTTCGATTTCTCTGTTCGTCGTGCCGCAATGTAATCAATGTCATCTTCGTCTAATATGCCATATCTTCTGTTTGGTTTTACTTCAATTGGTTTTTCCACAGCGTTAATACTTGCCAGTAAATTCTCAATATCATCCAATCTGTAGTAAATATCCATATCTTCAAATTCTGAATCATCAAGCGCAGCGTCGGGATTGACACTGGCGTTTTGGTCTGTAAAGTTGATACTTTGGCACCATAGCAATTTCGCCATTGTCCAAAAGCATCCAAGTGAAAAGGTCCCCAGCGGATACGTTACGTCTATAATCCGTGCTTTTCCGTACACCTCTCCTTCTTTTGGTTTCGAATCGACAGACGCCGAGTCAGCCATGATGGACAAAAGATGCCCCCTCAAGTTTGATCAATGGACTTGGCCAACATGTCATTTGATAAGTAAGGCTCAAATTACTGAAATGACGTCATTAACCTCGCGCATGGATGTATCGTCAAATAAGGCACATCGTCGGTCCCATTGTTCGCCATTGTTTTAATGCCGTGGGTATCTTATATCGATTAATAAACGTCCACCAGTAACAGAGTATATCGAAAACGTTTAAAAGGGCTGCCCAAGGGCTTAGGTGACAGCTAGAACGTACATAGGTATCTATAGTCTGTAGTCAACACATGTTCTAGCTGCCATTCTGTTACCCAGTTTTTGCGTACGTATGAAGATATAGGAATGTACGGAAACGTGGGTAAATATAAATGTCACCTTGTCCTTTTTAACACAACAAAAGACTCTATAATAGTACTCTTGTTATAGAAAACTCTTTAAAATGGTTCACGTTATGCACTCTAATTATGAAACGTGTAACCTTTTTTCAAATCGAAGCTGAAATCATTGAACAAACTTTTACTTGATAAATACACTATGTAAGCAAAACATAATTCACACGCCTTTTGTTTACAATATATATCATCTAATCGAGTGATGTAGAAAAATATATATTCACGGGTTGCGCAGCCAGGCTTGTAAATGTTTAATTTTCAGCTTCAAGAGATACATACATGGTAATCAATGACAAGCGTTAAAATTGATTTTTATCAAATTCCAAATGTATACAATAAGTAGCCTGATAGCTACGCTAATCATGAGGCCATTAAATTGTTTTATATCGTCAACGACGTCACATGCTTGTTAATGTTCTATTACTTGCTAGAATCGCATGATATATCACTCAGTGAAAGTAGTGAAACTAGTTTTCAACCTGGAAAAGATTATAATTTCAATAATAGTGACACGATGAAGCATAGGCCTCGCATCCAGAAATGATTTGTTGATAGTTGAAATAATCATGAATAGTGGTTTACTACAATAATTACGCCAGGGTGTCTGAATGCATTTGGGTTAAGGAGGAGTTCACGTGCAGTTCAATATTGGCCAATAGATCACTAGTATCACCTATTCCAAAAGCGTTTTCTTTATCTGCCAGTTCTCAGAAACATCATGAGGAGAAACCTTTTAAAAATATGAGGTTTTTAAATACTTTGTTACGACTGTATATTTTGAATATATAGTTATATCGACATGCCTTAAGAAGTGAGTTGATTATGTGTTTGGTGATTTGTATACATTGTTATAATTATCTAATGTTTATTGTTCCAGTGACTGTTTCCTACAGAACAACAGTTGCTCTTGAATGTCACTGTACGTCAGGATGCAACGCTAACCTCCAGTGCCTTGGATCTTCCAACTGTGAAAGAGGATGGTCAGGTCCAACATGTCAGAGATGTGAGTATATTAAGACTAGGAAAGGGTATCCCAAAATTAAGAATTTACAATTGAAACGCAAGAAGATAAAATTTACACTTTTATATGAAATTTAGGAAAATAGACATTGGATGAATCAGATAGATCTCTACATGACAAAAATGCACATCGACAACTCTCAACACAACAAAGGCTATGCGAAAGGTCATATTAATGCGTACGGAATAATTTAGGTTCATTTTCGGGCCACAGTTCAAATGGACATCAGCCTCAAGCTAAATGCCTTTCAACGTAAAAGAGCGATTTAAATTGGTGTATCAATTAAAAAAGCTAAAGATAAATCTTATTGTAACAAGATTGCTCTTTTATTTAGATTTCTGTTTCATGACCAGTTTATTCTTCTCGAAAAGAAAGTGTCGTTTCTAATGTCAGTTGTTAACATTCTTCAATGTATTAAGCTTTTTATTGATAACTCCGATATGTCAAATAGAGAGGCATAGATAGAGATCATTACCCGAGAAAGTGTGTCATAGTACATGAGCGAGAGCGAGGGTTACACACAAAGTTGCACGACTTTCGTAAAAGTCATTTGATACATTACCGAGGGTAATAATTTCTTTGTTACCGATTCTATTATATTTCAAACACATGGAAATATTCAGAAAACGGTCTCCTTCCCATGCGACGGCCCGCTACAGTGACGTCATGAGCAATGGTTTTATGACGTCACAGACGGAAAAATACGGTGACTCGCGCTGAAACAATCGTACCTAATAAAAATTGATATTGAAAATATGTCACCGATTAACCATATGGATATTAATATCCTTACATTAACATATCAGGTAAATGTGCTCATTTTCAACACTGTTTCACATTATCATGTTGCCAAATGGGAATCATATCATCAGTATTTAAAGATACGTATACTAGCGCACACCAATATGATTTATGCACAGATCTCGTTAACATACTTAACCTGCACTCAGGTTATGTGCCATATATGTTATTTAGAATTACGTACGCATTTCAATAGATATTATTTTGAAGGACCATAAGTATTTGATGCAAAGTTCGATTTGATTTCCATCAACTACATGTATGATATGTTTTATTTTAAAATTTTGCATGTAACCTGAAAACCCAAAATGGCAAGTGCTATGATAAATACAGAACAATAATGTTTATACAGTGTGCAAAAAGTATAAGAAATGGATGTAACAAATATCATATATCAATAAAGAGTGGTTCATCCTATGTCCTCACATAACAGATGAAGGTAAATAAAAAAAACTGTTCCTAGTACAGCCCTTTACAACAATTAATTCTACTGACTTGTGCACAACGAACATCTACGATTTTTGTCATACATTTGACACTTCAGTCGCCTTATGGTTCATTATTTCTTTCAGGTTTGTAGAGAATAATGAATATTTCATTACCTGAAAATAAAGCAAAAGTGATGGTATAAGTCCTCATAGACCCTAGTATAGCCAAAGTAAGCGCAAAAACACTTGCTATATTGCCTTTAAGAAATCCTCTCTATTATATGTACATGTATGTATACATGTATGTATGTGTGATTGCTGACTGTATAATAACAAAACGATGTGCAGGTTGTTTCCATTTGTGTTAAAGACCGACTGAAATGCTTCATAGCAGGATTCTTTAAACTTAAAACTGAATGTGACAATGACTTAACTTTATACTTCCGAAATCGGCCGATAAATAACTAAAACTGGTCATTGAACAATGAGTAATGTTGCTTTACGTAATAAGCGACACCCCTATAACCCCCGTATCGAAAACCACAGCAAATCTCTGCTCGCATATCAACAGTCATGCCAACAGCTTAAACCCTTGATAATCAATATTAGATTTACCCTAATTAATATGTTTTGTTCCAGCGAATGACAGTAATCCTACCGCATGTGTGCCTCAATTACGACGTCTGCTTTATGTTGTCTTACCGTCACACTGCGCTAACAAGTCTACTGTCTACTGTTTTATGAAACGCCGGTGCCCATTATGTAATCCAATCGCTTTCAAATACAATTCTTGGTTTAATAATATATGCCAGCGGAAATGGCACACATCCTGTCACAACGGTGTAACTCTTGGCATTCGACTATAACTTAGAATATTGTTACAATGTCCAAACATGATGAACAGATGAACCTGTAAAAAATATATTCCACCAATAAATCAAGAGGAGTTTTGACTCATGCTTTTCAGTCTAGAATGACATGCATTTGAAAAACTAGATCATTTGCAACTAGTTACCAAATTTTATTAAGATTATATAGTGTGTTTTAACGCTTGTGCGTGGTGTTGATTTAAAGCATTGATTAATGGCAGAGACATATACACGGGGTAACATGTACTATGAGATAAGATATGTTAGATAACTTCAAAGAAATCATCGACTTTAAAACTAAGTTTTCACGATTTCAAGTGAAAAGAATTTGTTTCTGCGAAATGTGAAACAAATAACGCTACGTTAAACATATATTTATCTGTAACCGAATTTAGAAGTATTTCGTTCATTAAGAAGATTTATTTGTTTTGATACAATTAAAACTTCATATCTATAAATAATTATACATCAAGAATCACTACCTATAACACTATGTGTAATCTAGTAACCACCAGAGTAGTTCTATTTTTTTATATAAAGGATTGTCACAGGGATTGTCACACACCAATCAAAGTGGAAATGACCACAGAGAAGGAAAGTTAATTTCATGATGCAGTTATATCATATTTATGAATACTTTCGGTTATGATATTGCTCCTTTTTGCCAGCTAATTTAGCTAACAAACACAGACAAAAAAGAGCTTTAGTGTGTTTCATTTTGAGTTCCGTTACACACTTGACGGGGCTTCGATGATTCCGTCAAAGCTTTCACCAGTCTTTGACGGTTAACCAGACCGGAGTATAAAAAGGTGTTTTGTTAGTCGAATTACAAATTTAATGTATAATATAATGGAAGGTACAACTGAAAAACACGAAGCCTCAGTTGGAAAAGCGGATAAAAGAATTTCCGAAATCGAGACGAGAGTAACAACGGCCCCCGTAAACATAGCCAGTGACTTCTACCGACAGATTGTGATATGAAATCTACCTATCACGAAGCGAGAACAAGACGACAAGAATACGTTATGCAATCGTATCAACCGGCTGATCCGTGACGGACTGAAATTGAAAGACATCAACGTTACAAGATGCACCCGGAAACAGCAGAAGGAACAAGGTAAACCTGGGTTGTTATCTGAAAACGAAATCTGATCTTGAAAACGCTGACATGAAGAGAAAAGTCATGGATAATAAAAAAAGACTCAAAGAAAGTAAAGACTTCAAAAAAGAATATATAGACAACGCACTTACACACAAAGAATTAGTGGCCAAATAAAAAATGCAGACCCTGACCCAAATAACAACCCCTTGGATAATCTCCGGCTTGGTTTTTGGAACACAGGTGGGTGGACACTTCATGACGTAAATAACAGTGAAATTGTGATTCTTAATTCTCAGTCCGATGTCTTTGGTATTTGTGAGACATTCCTCAAAAGCAAATCTTCGCTAGAACTACCCGTTTATACGTGGCTAGTAAATAACCGTAGAATGATACATGCTCGTGCAAAACGAGGATCTGGCGGAGTTGGAGTTTTTGTAAAGAAAAATATTTTTAGAAGTTTTAACGTTGACGTTTTAGACAGTGATGTGGATGATATAATGTGGTTAAAACTTTTATCGCTTCACGACCCGAGTTATTGTATTGTTATCTCGCGCTGGCTTGCTCGCCATGTGCTAACGATGCTGAATCTTTCTTAAATAATCTTTTGGACAAAGTGTATCTTTTCCAAAATGAGGGCATTATATGTATCTGGCATACTTCTGGAACTTTAATGTAATAAAAATGACCTCTATCATCGTTGGTACGAATGCTCCGATCTTTATCCCTGATCATTCTATCCTATTTTTTAAAACTGAATGTTCCTGTGACAGCTAATGCAACACACACAGACGTTGATGACTATGTACAGCCAAAATGCTTCAACAGTGCTAAAATTCCTGATAACTTCTTGTCTATGCTTCGAAATGTGATCAACAAAATCGTTGCTGTTCAAAAATATGTCAATGCAGCCTATACCGAATATGTGACTTTCATGCATAAAGAACCCGACAAGACCGCCCTTGTAGGACGGTCAGTCTATACGAAAACAGTGAAATCTAAATCTAAATTTAAACTATACTTGACTGATTAGAACTCTTTACAACATCAATGGTATAAAACCTGCAACTATGAACAGAAGTGGTTAACCTGCAAAATTCCTCTTCATCGTAAGTTTTTTAAGCATTTTTTGTGTCGTAATGAAAATGTTTTGGTAGAATGCTTCGTCGGAGTAAACGTTCATACCAAAATTCTGAACAAAAGAAGCTCTTGGATAATTTGAAAATAATTGTAGAACATTATGGAAAGATATTGGGAAATTAGGAACTGCTAATGGTCGCAAATCACGTGTACCATATGGGAAGTTGAAGGACATGTAAATGATAACTTAGTGACCGATAGTTCCAGTGTGATTAGTAAATGGCTATGCGATTACTGTTCCTTGTTTGCCGAAAAACAAGATTCCAATAACGATTAACTTCACCTCATTGAAAACATCGTATTTTTTGAGTAATTTTTAAGATAAATCCATTCTTTGGTTATTATTTGTTGAAGTAATTTTTTTTAACACTAAATTTAATTTCAAACCGAGCTCCCTTCGTACGTAACGCGCGGCAATAGCTAGCGATTCTTCAAGTGAACAGATGAGACGTACGTTTTTCTTTAACTTAACAAACTGCTTTCCTTTCCCCCTCTCATTCATAAGTGAATTTCCAGAAAGTGTATTCAACCATGACAAACTATACAGCTTTCTTGATCGTTTGTTCAATTAGTTCACTTGTTGCATGAAGAGTTAGCGCTAACAGTAAACAACTACCTTTAGAATAACGTCCCTTGATTGGGTCAGTCCTTATCGGTATTGTAGGGATGATAGGTGACCTGTATAATTTACGTGAAAAACGCAAGCTCGGTTTGACGGCTCGGTTTATATTCTTAGACGTCTATTAACGTCTATTCAACGTCTTCATTCAGACGTCTAAGCCTAGACGTTGAATAGACGTCTAAAATACGTCTAAAATACGTCTTACGACCTACACTTTCATACAATTTTATTATAATGCTGTAATATATTTCAGTTTGAAAGATATTTCCTTTCCTTATTGAATATAAACAAACCTTTCCAAAATTAGGAATTAAAAATTTCTGTCACTTAACATGAATATTACAATATATTTTGTAGGTAAAGAAAATATTTGCATCAAATAATATATAACACTCAAATGTAATTTATATTACATCCTGTTGATTTTTCAAAAGTACAAATTTATAAGAAGAAATTTTTTTAAATGTTCTGGGTGAAGAGATTCGAACTTCAATCCAGACCGAAATTGTAGTCAATGCAGTGCTGTTCCATGCAGAGTTGTGACCCTTACATCAGCTTTAATTAGGCGCCATTTTCAATTCTTTGTTCTCAAAAGAGATGAGATTTCTCGATGTCAACGCATCTGAAGTGGTGTTCCTTACGGATTTTTTCGTCTACAGTTTAGGTAAGACTACAGTGTATGTTTTCTGTATATAGGACACGCTAATTAGTTTTACGTTGTCAGTAATCAAGATTCTCATTCGTCGGTATCTTTCCTTTGTTTACAATGGTCGTGCATCTGATGGTACAGCCTCTTTCCATTATTAACTTTCAGCCCGTAATTTTGTGATGCTACTTCAAAACATGTGTGTAGTGTTTTGTAAGTGTACATATTTGAAGGAAAATATAGCTTTCTCTATTTTTTTAATGAAAACAAATAATTCATGACTAAATTCTTTCCCTAGCTTTTTTGTTACTCGAAATTTCATAGTGGAATATTCCTGATTAATACACCCTTATTAAATGCAGAGAACCTGATTCAGTGTGGAACATTTTCATTTTCAGATAACTGTCATTTTAATTCACTGCAAAAGAAACTGTTTTTTATAACAGTTGACTTTTCAGATTCATATAGATTCAGCTATTATTAGTTTCTAGTTAGTAATATAAGTTTCTTTTGGTGTCTGTGTATACATTTATATTTTTATTAAATTTTTTCCGGACATGTAACTTACCAAATAATTAACAGTGTTAACATATATTTTGATTTGCATCTGAACATATAGGTACAAATGTTGACCATGATCATGAATTGAGATTACAATTAAGGTTTCAATCCATTTTCAGATACTTTGACAAATCTGTTACAAGGACCCAATCAAGGATACAATTCTCAAGAACGGCGGAATTCTATTAAGATGCTCTTCGAAAGTGTAGGAAGAAAATGGCCTTGAATCAGGACATTCACACTTTAAGAATTACTCTTGATATGAAGATTTGACAAATCTGATTCTAAGTAAAGTTATTTTTTCAAAACATGTAAAAGCAAATATTTTTGTATTATTATTACAATATATATGTTGATTGCATTAAATAGATTTTAATATTGAATGAATATTTCATCATATGTGAGCTTTTTTCTTGTTTATTTTCAAGGCACAATTGCTCATCACTTATTCTGAAAATTTTGAATCTATTCATAAGAAAATTTTTACCTAAACATGAAATTAAGTTACCATATCAAATTCTAAAATGGTATCCATTTTAAATCATTATATTGTTTTAATTAGTGAAATAGTTAAATGATTAAATAATTGGGCTTAAATGTATCCATTTTCATGTAAAATATGCAATTGTGCCTTACAGAATACAGGTTTTTGTTTGAAGTCCAGAATACTGATGATGTTCCCACGGCATAGCATTATTATACTGGGGTATAACACAGCAACTATAGGACACGTGTAAAACTTTTTTCAGACTTCTGTTAAATATTTTTGGAGGTATTTATTCTTCTAATAATGGTTTGATATATGTCTAACAAAGGTCTAAAAGACGTCTAATAAACGTCTAAAATACGTGTAATTAATGTCTAAAAGACGTCTTATAAACGCCTAAAAGACGTCTAATATACGTCTAAAAGACGTCTAATATACGTCTGATAGACGTCTAATATACGCCTGATAGACGTCTAATAAACGCCTACCTGTAGACGCCAAATAGACGTCTAGGCTTAGACGTCTTTCTAGTCCCACAGATTAGACTATATTTAGACGTCTATCCGTCTATTAGAAATAGACGTCTAATAGACGTTTATGTGCCTGCAGGGATACCAGCTCCGTATTCCATGATTGACCAAACCATCGTGTCGTGCAGTCTTGTACTGCATTCCTCCTATATTCTTGAGTTTCGATATCAAAAGTCCGAATGCTCTGCTGGCTGAGTTGCTGCTGCCCTCGCCATTCTGTTATAGTCTAAATTATTTGTCAGGAACAAGCCTAATTAGCAATAGTGAACAACCACATCAAATATTTGATGGTCACATTTGAATTCACTAAGTGTCCTTTCCACAGAAGCGTTCCTGAAAGGAAATTTTGGACTTAGAGTTGTTGATGGTTAAACTATTTCTTCTATACCACAAATTAAGACAATCCAACATCATATATAATTCTTCTTCATTCTCAGCAAGAATCATACTGTCACAATATCATCTGCATATGCACTATTCTGTCACAATGGTTACTCCTATATAAAGGCTATTAAGGGATATTATCAGCCAGTAACATCTGACATTCTATTATTTACCAGATGTGTCTCTGCTATTCCTATAATATATAGGTCACTATGCAATATACACGCAGTGTCCAGCTTGTTATTTTCAGAAAGTGGGTCACTACACCATCCACCAACATTCCAGAACCCGCTGGAAACTTATCGACGTCGCTGATTGGTCACACTGGTTGACCCATGACCTAATTCATGAGGTCGTTCACGCCTCGTATGACTCGCTCGCCGTTCACTGGTTGAATCATTACGTGACCTATGTTTGTCAACAATACACGTTGTATGTTTGTCTTCACCGTCGGTTTGTAGCGATGTAGATCTGTATCTACGTTGATATCCACCCAGTCCCTGCTCTCGGTCATCTCGTCTACTGTCCTCCTGTCGTTCTTCGTCCTGTACAGTCTGCCACCCGTCACAGAGAGTTTGCACGCTCCTACCGTCTCCGTAATCAGCCTCATGTTACATGTAGATTCTAGAAGCCTCTGCTGTGGTTTATCGATTTAGACGTCCCGATAATTTCTACTGTCTTTCAGTAATTTTATTTCTTCCAAAATAGTTCTCTTATCTTCAATTGATTTACATTGCGCTACGATCAAACCTGAATATATACTATTTTGCAAGATCTTTCCCTCAGCTTTCATAACCTCAATATTTCCTAGTTTTGTCATTTTAGTTCATTTTAGTTCGTCAGGTTACCAATCAGGCATAACTCTTGTCCTTGTTGTTCTTCGTTGAGGGGTCAGGGTGGCAGATAAATTATCATCCTGTGGATTTAATAACACTTATCAGTGTTACTGGTCTGATACTCCAAACCGCTATTGATCTGCATATCTAATTTTCTTAATTTTACACTTGTGTTATCCTATTACACACAAACAATCAATAAAAGCGATATGCATCAGGCGATAACAAATGCCTGCCCCATTCTGCTTTTTTGGAGGTAAAGAAGCGTAATGTTTGGAGTTTGTGAAAGGTGTCGGAGACGACACGCGTTTCCTTGTGTGACTATAGACTTGAGAGACTAGTGATTCATGTAGATATGCTGATAGTGTTTTTAAAGTTCAATAGTGTATGACTATATTCTTATAAATGAATATTTATCTCAAATTTAAAGTGCAACTTGATGTCTGTAGTATCGTCAACTTCACTCAACATAAACCCTTTAATATTAGTGGCGTGCCTATCCTTTGTTATGATTTGGTCAAGCCTCAGTACGTCCAATATTGGTCACAAATTTACAAATGAATGACCATGAAGGTTGACTTCCCGTACAATATAATAGTTCAGCAATTTTATTTGTATTATAATTATATAAAAATAGGTGCGCTATGTTCACTGAAGCACCAAGGTCGTCTTATGAAGATTACAAAAGTGACGCATAAAAAATACTAATAAATACATGGTTTATATGGCAGTACATAATGTACGTTGATAGCTATGTACAAGTTTTAACAGGGTTATATAAATGCACCAATATATAAATGATATTATAGACATATCTAAATGATGACAATATAACTAATGGTTTGCGTAACTTATTAAGGGTTGGACTAAAACAAAAGGAAGTCATCTCTGATAAAAGCTCTGCAAAAACATTATCTTTCTTTTTCTATGACATGTTCTTTGGTTCATCCTCTTACATTCTCGGAACATGAGATGTTGTTAACATCTATACTATACTAGACACTTGATACTTACAATGATATTCTTAAAGCTATCGTCAGGTGTTCACTGCTATGTGACAAACTTGTCATCGTTTTGATGTTAAAATCAGTCAACATATAAATGATGATGTGAAAATAGATCTAAAAGATAGTCATTCCCTCTTACAACAATATCTGTAATAGATTATATAATTAGGTTTTGTAACAAACTTTACTCTATTAATCTTAATATAGTGGTTACGTATATGGTATTGTAAATTGATCATTTTACAACCGTGCAAGAATTTCTTTCTTGTGAATGAATACATTGTACAATAGAATTTAAATGTCACTGTTTCTTGTAAATACTTGACGAACATCATGTAAATGTTATCGTAAAGTATGAGTGTACAACGTTTACGCTATAATTTGACCATGTGGACACGGACATTTTATCTTATTGTTCTACTTATCTTTTATAATTAATTTGTAACTATTTGTTAACTATACGCAACAAGAAAATTCGAAATTTATTTTAACGGTTTTAGAAATAGGAGAATTGAAAAAGAGACTGAAAAAATAGGAGAAATGATATTGCTAGAGATTTTTAGTGCGTTTTTGTGGGAAATAGATACATATTACGTTATGCTACAAGGAAACAAGCAAGATTTGAAGGTCAGTCCAAAGTCCAATTTTAATGATATTGAGTGATTTTGCTTCCCCAATTGGAAATCTTTGATTGCAAATTCTGAATTTATTAAGCCAAACACGCATGGGACGCCTTATGGATTTTTCCTATTGCAAAACTTATTCATGTCATAATATGTCATCCTTTAGAAGACTTCGATTTACATTCGTATTGAGATGTATAAAATTCGATATCTTGAGCGGACACCCAAATAACTACTTCCACAAAAAAAAGCAACGACTGTCATCGATGGATATTTTACTGTTATAACAATAGTCTACTCGAGATATGATACCATGGTCTTTATTATTGATCCCAAATCAGTGATCACATCAAATAGAAGAAGAAGAATGTTCATACATACGCCCATGATATATTACCGCAATAATAATGCTCTACGCCATGCAGCATTACAGGACACCACATTACTCATTCTCACATCGTCCCTATCAAGCTCAAATATTACCCCCATCCCACTTCTTTCAGTCATATTCGTCATCCCCCTTTTCTATTTCAATTCTCTCGCATACACTTTCGCTCTCGGGTTTATTCAAACCCTTATCCATGATCCATACTCTCATGCATAAACATTTATACAACATCTTTTCAAAACTGGTCATATAAAAGAAATTATGTACTTTCATACATAGTTACTTCCTATTAAAACGGCACTGATAAGTTTGTAAGAAATGGTGAAATTGGAATGAAACAATGAATAACTAGAATTCTCGATGGACGTAATATCGACTAATCTACTGACTACAGATAACCTGGCGCTTGGAAAAGACACCAGGCAAAGCAGTATAGTCACCGACTGTCTATGGAAACACCTCGCTCCACTTTCGGCCCAATGTGGATTGAAGAACTCCTCCCTGGCTGTTGATGGAATAACAAGCACTGATTACTGGTCTGGGACTTGTACACACACAAATGTGAACCAGACACAAGCCTGGTGGAGTGTGAACCTTGAACAGATACGTCAGATATACTACATCGAGATCTACTCGCCTACAACAAGTGAGTGAGTTATTATGATGTAGATCAAACGATGTTGTATTACTCTCTGAGATGATTAATTTTTCGAAGTACTAATACTAATGTTTTTTAAATGCTAGAGACTTTGTCAATGGATTGACTTGTTAGCTTTTGAAATAAGTGCAATTAGCTGCTAATGTTAATTGCAGTTTAAAGCATATTGAATATATATGTTATGTTTAATTTTAACACATGTAGACAATAATGAACCAATAGACACTTTTTTTAAAAAAATGAATCATTATAGATTTTAGTTCAAATCTCTGTTGCAACATCTTTAAGAATAGTAAATATGCTGGAGACATTGCGTTGAATACAGTAATATTTATCTTTTAAAAAAGAGATATATTTATTCCGAGATAATCTGAGAAAATATCAGCCATGAGAGTCTAATTCCAAATACTGGTTTCTCCTAGTATATTTCAATGGTGCAATGATATTGAAACAATATTTTCCTCCTCCACAGATCCACAGAGAATGAAAGGTTTCAAAGTAACAGTCGATGGTGAGCCTTGTTACACCTGGCCTCGTGACCACACACCGGTCCCACACCTATCAATACACTGTAGCACGCCGATGAATGGAAAAAGCAATATTACAATAAGTGCACACCAGGAGGACTTTATCCTGAATCTTTGTGAAGTAGAAGTTTACGGTGAGTAATGGCAGTTCATCTTTACATTTTAACAATTTCTGACATAAGCATGTTTTATTTATGTTCATTCATATTACATTTCCAAGGTTAGCAAATTCTTTTGATTCAACAGTAATATAATAACTTTTGAATGATTGGGAAATATCGAAGTTTAGATTAAAGAAATGATATATGTTCAATATTATATTAAATAATTAAATTTGTTAATTATAAAAAACTTTTGATAAGTTTCACATACGAAGAGCATATCATATTCATAAAAACTGATGTCCACAATTTGTGATGAACACAGCTGTTAGACCTGATAGTTTCATAAGGCACAAACTGTTTTGAATGGAGAAGGAGTTTGAGACTAATCTCGATGTTGCTCTAATGGTAACTTGAATAAACTGACAATTGCGGTCGGCATGCTGTTAAGTAAAAGGAAAGATAACTCTTCTTTCCTGTTTAACAAAAGTGATTTTAGTTTTGCGTACACTTCGTTTATTAAGGTTTGTTAATGTGTTTTTCATTATACCGTGAATAATGAATACATCTATGTCATGTTATTTTGTGTAAGCCGGATATAAAAGTAATCTTGCAGTTTATTTTCATTTACGGTCAAAGTTTTTAAAAGCTTCTTATACAGCTTCTAAAATAACATTTGTTTCATTATTTGGACATTTAGTGCAAATATAATGTAAAATGGAGTTTAGTTTAGGATCAACTTCATGATCTTGATGACCAAAAAAAATACTCAAGTACGAAATAACAAGCGCTCGAGTACTGTATTGATTAGCTGTTGTGTATGGTCGTTTTCTGTTTTTGTTTTTTCTTTTTTTTTTATAGTTTTTTTACACTTAATTTTGTCAACATTGATTATTTTTCACGGTGTATGTCTAGGACAACCCCTTAATCATTTGTGTTTAAGAACATTACCTTGTTTTGTTGGAACATAGCTCCAGTATGTCGCCTTTTTCTTGTTTTTATTTATTTTTCCTTTTTGATATTCTTTTTTACGATTGAAAACACATGTTTCCATATCTCATATGCAACAGAGTCATCTTAAAAATATTATTCTTGGATTTCTCATGACACTATTTCAACATCTCCCTAGACCCAAAGATTATAATAATATATTTACAATCTCTTTTAAAGATAATGGGTAATATAAAAAAGATAAAAATGATATCGGCCAATTGCAGAGGATTAGCTGATAAGAACAAAAGAAAAGAAGTTATGCATATTTATAGAAACAAATATTCAATTATCTGTTTACAAGATATCCATTTGGCAAAGGAGGATGTGAACATAATGAAAAACGATGGGGTTTGCAATGTTTAATTGCACCATTTAGATCTAATGCCAGAGGGGTGGCTATTATTTTTGGTTATAATATTGATGTTGAGATACACCAGACTCTTGATGATGAATGTGGTAATTGTATAATTGCAGACATAACAGTATGGAAAAAGGAAAGGTTCACCCTTACAAATATCTATGGCCCAAACAGTGATGACCCAAAGTTCTATGTCAGACTTTTTGATGATATTTCAAACTTTGATAATGAATCAATAGCAATTGTTGGTGATTTAATTTGGTAATTGATCCTGCATTGGACTTGGAAAATTATAAAAACATAAACAATCCAAAAGCTAGAAAGATTGTTTTAGATAAAATAGAATCTTTTGATCTAGTTGATATTCGGAGAGAACGAAATGATCATTTGAGAAAGTTCACTTGGTGGAAGAAAAATCCAAGACAGCAAGCTAGACTGGACTTCTTCTTGATATGAGAAGGATTATTTAATATCTCCCTGGATGCAGACATAATACCTGGGTATAGATCAGACCATTCTGCTATAACCGTTACATTGTCAAATACATTTAATCAGGAAAGAGGGAAAGGATATTGGAAGTATAACACTTCTTTACTTTTACAATAAGATTATACTGATTTAGTTAAATCAATTCTGAGTGAGACAATAGAAGAATATGCTGACACAAAATCCATTTCATACTCATCATTTTTTAAAAAGAAAACAAAAGATAAAACATCTGATCTAGAAAATCAAATTAAAGATTACGAGAATGCTATTAGAAAAGGAGGAGGGAGAAAAGCCGACAAAATACTTTTGCAATTTGGAAAATAGAAATTATATAAGTAAATCAATAAACAAGATAATAACAGTTAGGAATGAGGAAATAACAGATGGCGATTTATCTTAGCTGAACATAAAAAGTTTTTGCATCTAATATGAATTTTGATAATGAAGATTAATTACAAAATGTCATAACCCCAATCTAAAGTGAGCAAATGAGACAATACCTGAATACGGAACTGGACATAAATGAAATTACATTAGCAGTTAAAAACATGAAAAACAATAAAACACCAGAATTAGATGGATTTCCAATTGACTTTTTAAAATGTTTCTGGAAAGAACTTAAGACTTGGATTTTCAGATTTATTAAGGAGGTTTTCAAAAATAATAAGTTGTCTCTTACCATGAAGAGGGGTGTTATCACCTGCATACCAAAAGCTAATAAAATAAGAACATCATTGAAGAATTGGAGACCAACTACTTTATTATATTCTCTTTATAAAATTATCAGTTTTTGTATCACAAATCGCAAAAAAACATACATAGGACTCTCTTATACATGGTGATCAGACTGGATTTATACCGGGTAGGACCTTAAGTGAAAATACAAGACTGTTATATGATATCATGTTTGAAACAAAGCAAAGAGGCATTCCTAGATTGTTAGTACTAATTGACTTTGAGAAAGCTTTTGACACGGTTTCTAAAGATTTCATTAATTCAGTTTTAACTAAATTTGTTTTGGTCCACAAATTATAGGTTGGATAATTTTATTGACCTATGATATATACAACCTCAAGTGTTATTCAAAATGGACATTTTTCTGATTTCTTTCAAAATTGAGCGGGGTTGTAGGCAAAGAGATCCCATATCACCATATCTCTTTCTTTATGTAGCTGAAATCCTAGGTTGCACGATTAGACAAATTGACAGAATAAAATGAATTGTTATCGATGATAAAGAATATAAATTAGGGCAATATGCTGATGATACTGAACTTCTTTTAGATTGATCAGATGAATCTCTATATGCAGCTATTGATATACTCAATACCTTTTACAATATGTCAGGATTAAGGATAAACATAGATAAGACAAAAGCTATATGGATTGGTTCTAAGGCAGGTAGTAGAGATATTATATGCAAAGATTTGGACATACAATGGCAAAATAATGAATTTGAAGTTTGGGGAATAACATTCACTCCTGATCTGAGAACCTATGGGTTATCAACACTAGAAAACGACTCGATGAAATTAACAGAGTGCTTGCAACATGGAGGAAAAGACATTTGACACTTATTGGAAAAATTACTGTAATAAAAAACTTGGCCCTTTCAAAATTGGTTCACATTCTCAAGACTCTGCCTAATCCTCCTGATTCATTTATTTCCTCCCTTGAGAAAACTTTCGTTAAATTCATTTGGAATGATAAAATAGACAAAAGTAAAGGGAGTACTATGAAAAGGGAATTTAAGGAAGGAGGTTTGCGCATGACTGACATAAAATATTTTGTCATGGCCATGAAATTATCCTCATTGAGACTCTACTTAAAGAAATCAAATATAACTAATCCATGCAATTTTCCATTAAAAGATATATTGAATTATGGTGCTAATTTTTAGAAAATTGTTAAAATAGAAATCCCTTTTAGAATGATGTCTTGATGGCCTGGAAATCATATTGTATTAAGACTACAATAGAGGATGACAACTTAAATGAAATCTGATCTCAACCCATATGGTTGAACCATAACTTTAAAAACCCGAACCACTATATTAAACAATGGGCTCAGAAAGGAATTCTTACAGAAAGAGATCTTTATGGAGAACATGGCCAACTTTCTTTTCCAGATTTGACAAAAAAGTACCAGATAAGTGGTACATACTTAGATGTTTATTACATCGTCCATATATTAACTAAAGCATGGAAGGAAACCTTAATATGATTTGATATTTTATATAGAAAAGATTTTGTCAGCACTTTACAAAAAGACTTTAAGACTTTGACAAAGGGCTCAAGAAGATTTTATGATAAGCCTGAAAATACTAAGCTGCCAGTATGCCACAAATGGGAAAATCTGTTTGAAAATGATGATTTTGAATGGCATAAGCTCTTTACTTATTATAGAAAAAACATTCAAGATGTCAAACTTCAATACCTTCAGTTTAAGTTTTTGCATGGAATTATTTATACTAAAAAAGAGCTTTTGGACATGAAATTAATTGATAATGCCATATGCTACTTTTGCAAGGAGGTTAATGAAAATCTTTGTCATGATGTGAGAATGTGAGGAAACTAAAATTTTTTGGAACCACCTTCAGGATTGGGATAGTAGATATATTGATGACTTCCATCTGACTAAATTCTTGGTTTGGTTTGATCCACTCAATGAAAACTCTCCACTTCAACACATAATTTTATGTGCCAAAAGACATCTATACATCTGCTCATTGAAAAACAATATTCCAAAACTTAAGAATTTTATAAAGATTTTAAATGACATATTCACAATAGAAAGATTTATATCTAAAAGAAATAATACTTCTGACAAAATTTCCAAAATGTGGTTACCTTTATTTCCAGTTTTTTAATTTAATTGACATGTATTCATTGGTTACTGTAATTCTCTGTTATCTTTTCAAAGACATTTAGTCTAGAAACTCCGTTTGTATGACATTCTGAGGAGATGTGGCATCTTAATGTACCGCTTACAATTTTACTTGTATAAATTACTTGGGAACAATAAAAATAATAGAGAGCATAGAGTGCGAAAATGAACAGGAAAAAGGTGAAGATTTATGTTCGAAACCCGGACAATGGCACAAGATAATAACTCAAACGTAATTTTTGAAACTTATCTATAGCAAACACAACGAGAAATATTGATATTTCTTACTACGTCATTTAACTGGTATGCATGTAACTGAGATTCTGAATTTTGACTTCTTAACATTTAAATGGCCATTTTCAATTTACAATCAATAACAAGAAAATGTCTTAATTAAGTCATTTGCTAGATAAATATAAAAGTTTGAATAGATTATATCGCAGGTCATAGTATTTTTGTCGCTCTATTTAAGACACTAAAAAAACTCATGAAACATACTCTGTGTCACTCTAATCTCTAACTCTCTAGACGTATTTTTTTAGGAAAAATGCAGTGAATACCGTGACATTACTTGGAATGTGTTCTATAATATATATTTAAGCCATACATGTTTAAGTAAAATTTTGCTTTTATGTCATAATCAAGGCCCTGATCAAGGCCATATTTCAGACTCTCCATGTCTCTGAATCCAGAATGTGCCAATGGTGTCTTTGGCGAGAAATGCAGTTCACTATGTAAGTGTAAGGACCCTGAGGAAGCGTGTGATAAAGTGACTGGTCAGTGCCAAAGTGGATGTGTGGACGATTATACAGGAGAAGGGTGTCAGACAAGTGAGTATAAAGTCATTTGTTTTCTGCCATCTATATAGTTATGCGTATATGAAACTACAAAATAATAATTAAAGCAAAGTATGATCCATCTCATTTATGCTAACAAGATTATAAGGTGCACAGCATGAAATAGAGTCAAAGAGTGTAAATAATGCCTCATCATTGAAATATGTTTTTTTTGCTGTTAAAACATATTCCACATTTCACAAGTAATACGAGCTCCTTTGAATTATCAAGTCTTGAATAAAAACCCCATCTCTCTTATTATCAATAGTTTGTCCTTATGGAAAGTACGGATTCAACTGTAGTGAGGTGTGTGGGAACTGTTTGGGAGGGAACAACACATGCAACCATGTAAATGGCAAGTGTGCCTCTAGCTGCAGGAATGGCTGGACTGGAGATCAATGTAAAGGTAAGCGAAACATCACAGTAAATAGAGGATCTCACCAAAATATAATCTGATATAAAATATATCAACACACGTTGATTATAGGAAGAAATGTCCAACTTTATTGTTGCCATATCTAAAATGTAGATATCACTTGTAGTTATAACTTGATCTCACACAAACGATATCTACTGTGGAAGCAAGTCTTGAATGGTAAATTGTTTCTTATAGAAAAATAAATATCAAACAACGATCTAACCTTTGAAAGGAAACGCGGAAGTGAAGTGAATTGCAGGTTTTTGGTCATTTGCAAATAGAAAGTTATGGAAGTCAATCTAAGTCAAGACTGTTCCAAGGAATAAAATACTTTACACATTTCCTCAACTGAATAGTTCATTGGTTAGTTATCGGTCCATCAGGCATATTCATTTGTTACTCGTCCGTATAAGATACTGCAGTGTGATATTAAAACGGCGATGTTAAACTAATGTAATACCGCTTCACGTATGACTCCATGATATGTGTGGTTCTGACGTCACAAAGTTGGCCCCGCCGTCACAATTGTTTGTTGAATATATGCCCAATGCAAGACTACCGGGGATTCTCGTATTTAGGCCCACGCAAACTTTGGCTTACATACAGTTTTTTCCCATGGGCTTAATGTCTAAAGTCATATCCCTTTCGAATCACATGGTCAATATCAGCGTCTTCAACGTTAATACTGTATGCAGGGCTAAGCGGATCCGTAGTTGGGATGATACATAGTCTATTACATCCCTTATTATCTATAAATAAACATATTGCCAATGATAATCCTAAGCAAGAACAGACAATTCACAATAAGCATATATGATGAATGACATATGATATTTGATAACATTGACATAATTGCAATAACAATTTTTTTTACCAGATTGAAATCAATTTGCAAATTTTCATTCAAACACTTTTATCGAATTCTGACTAGAATACTAGCATGTCACAACTATGTTTTTGTTCATGATTCTAAACTTCATGAACGAATCTTAAACTTATTATGAAAATAATTTACATTTTTCGAATTTAAAACATGGCCTTTAAAATGGGTAAAATGAGCCATTACTTAAACAGTGATTTTCCGTTTTTAGATTAGTGGTCTAAATAAGGTGTACGTTTATTTAACACAGAGTGCGTGGATGGAAAGTTTGGAGCTGGGTGTAACTCGTCCTGCAACTGCATGTACTCCGAGGTTTGCAACAAGAAAACAGGTCACTGTAACGGTGGATGTAGTGCTGGGTACACAGGAACAGGATGTCAGGAACGTAAGTATTAGTACTTTCCTTAGGGATTGAATATGTTGGCGTGGACATGCAGTGATTTTGATAGCATCACAGTAACATGACATGTTAGCAGATATATGTTCCTTTTTAGGATTCCTTGAAAGAACATGAAACTGAAACTTTTGTTGCGCCCCATCTTTAACTCATTAAACAAAGTGACATATTTACAGTTAGAAATATTAAATATGTAAACATAACATGGTTTCATTAGATACCTTTTTTGATCAACAGTATAATCGAACCGAAGAGCAATCTCGAAAATAAGTGAAAAACTTTAAAAAGGTACGATATCTGCAAAGTGTCATTAAAAATTACATATAATTATATAATGTCATATACATGTCAAGTTAGATTGAGGTTAACGGTAACTTTAGGGGAATATAATTTATAAAACCATGTATCACACCTTAAGGATATATTTTGTTAAAAGAATCATGAACTATCAACACAAGTATTTATTTTGCTCATTTTTCTGTGAATACTTTTACTAGATAGGGACCTTTTATTTTTGATAAAGCAAAGTAAGACAGTTTATTATTAAAAGTCCGGGAGGATTTTGAAAGAAAGATTTTGGTTACAATCAGTATAATTGTGTCCTGAGTTACTTTCCATCGATATGTAGATAACTCTAAGCCATAGGGTAAAGTTAACGCTATGCCATACTTTCTATGTGTGCATTCGAAAACTATTTGGAAAATAAATAAGGGCCTTTTTCGCTTAAATTGTAATTTGCTTGAACCTTTTCTTCAAACTTGATTATTTGCGTTATAACGGTTTATGATAAAAACATTTTTACACTATGACCGGTGGAGCTTAGCTCCTGTCTGAAGATGAAAATAACAGCTAACAGTACATGTCTTAAGGCCAATAAAGGGCATTTTCACTATGCATTTTGAGGAAAACGGTTGACTGTTTTCTGATGAGAAGCTGATCGGAAACAGTAAAAGAATTATATGATTTTGAGTTTTTAATCCGAACTGCCTACATATGGAGAGTGGCCATTCAGCCTATTGCCGTTGCTTGTTCATTTCAGCGGGATGCACGTGCATCACGAAAAGCCAGTGCCTCTTTCAGCTACCTGAAATAGACATTGTTTCTCCACTTTTGCAAGAGAGGAGTCATTATTACAAGTTAAAAATATATTTAAAAATGTTTAATTATCTGCATTATCAAAATCGATTCAATTTGTATGCGCATTTTTGTAGTGTTTAGCTAGTGTGTCAAATAATTATCGATCTCGACCTTATAGCCCCTGCATTCATGATATACCTGCTCGTAGGTTCATATGCCTTGAGCCCAAGATAGAGGTCGCTAACTATTGCATCATACAACGCATGCACATGTAGCTTATACTCATACAAATGAAATGTAAAGTTGATTGTAAAAAAGCTAAATAGACATAAAAATTTGTTGATGTCACATGTATATGCCGCCAATAGTAAAAATGGATGATTAAGTTAAATTATATAAAAAAAAGGTATTTCAAACTTCATTAATTGATAATACTCAACTTACCGTATAGTTAAACAACAACACACACGAAAAGTATGACTTGTGACACAAAATGATTTCATCTAAGACCTAGCAATACTAACTAGCGTTGTAACAAGACCTGTTTTAAGACTAATGATGAATCTCACCGTCAAACACAGAATGCGAGGATAGAAAGTTTGGAGTGCGTTGCAGCTATTCCTGCAAGTGTAAGAACCCGGATGAAGTGTGTAACAAAACAACAGGTCACTGTAACAGTGGATGTACTGAGTTTTTGTACCATCACCCTTTTTCAAAAACATTCGTTCTTACATGAATCATTTTACGGACCGTTTTTATTAAAATATAAGGTATACATTTTCATTTGACCACAATACAACTTCAGTCTTATCATTCTTTAGGATGATTGGAAATTAGTACATGTATATGAACCGTGTATAATATTCAACTGTTTCGGATGAATACATCACATGAGAAAACAGGGAAATAAAGAAACATTTCCTGATAGGTAATTATGTTACATTTAGGTTGAATGTAAATGTACTTAAATATTTTCAGACTTTTATTTAATTTCTAAGGTTGCCCGAGGGGATTTTACGGCTTTCGATGCAGTGAGACATGTGGACACTGTGCTGGAGGGAACAGTAGATGTAACCATGTCAATGGAATTTGTAGGAACGGGTGTGGAGGAAACTGGGAAGAAGGCCAATGTAAAGGTAAAAACCTGAATGTTTAAAAACATGTGAATTTTAGCACTCACAAAAACATTAAATTCATGAATTACACCAACCTATTGAGAAGAAGTTTCTAGTTTTAAGTTGATAAATAATGATTCCAAAGATAATCACCCTTGTACAGTACGACTAACACCATATACATAGATTAAAAGGAAAGCCTAAATACACTAACCAGTCTCTCAGATATCATTAATAGAAAGTGATTGCACTTTGACTTTTTATGATTCACTGGATATATGCAATGCAATCAGTATTTCTCACATAAGCATTACCAAGAAATTGACTTTGATGATTTCTTTGCTTTTAAGTTTGCAGTGATTTCTGGTTCGGAGAAGAATGCAGCACTGAATGCGCATGTAAAGATCCTAATGAAGTGTGTAACAAGAGAACAGGGGAGTGTGCACAGAGCGGTTGTCAGGATGGACGGACTGGACTGGACTGCCAAACACGTATGTTATTACAGAAAAAGAATCTTGAAAGAGGTCTAGAAATAAGGTTGTGTTTGTATCTAGATTTTTCTGATTTATTTGGCATCAGTATCAGCTACATTGATACCACGGACATTTAAAAGAAATGTTTTACAAATTTGAATGTCATTTGTTGTACATTTAATGGGTGCGGTTCCGTTGAAAATATTTTTGCTTTATTTTGCAATAAGCTAAGCTCACACCTCTGTCAAACAAAATAAGTAAAGTAAACTTTTGAAAGCAAGAATATTGTCATTGATACAAGACGATGTTATGGATGACAACTTCTTTATTTATTTTTCACAACGTTTCTGGGCTACTTCTTCCCCCTTCATCAGGTGGATAATGAACACTGATGAAGGATTTACCTTCTTTCCCCAACGGGGATAGGAGTCTAGAAAGAAACTGAGCAGTATTATAATACACTGACCCACGTGAGCATACATTTTATTCAGATAAAAAGTTAAAAACCATTCTCAGAGTCAAACGCAATCCAGTCACAGAGGTTGTGTTTATAAGATTAATTGTGTCTTTGCTAGTAGTTACATAGGAGAAACCTGCCGACCATTTAAAATTAGACTCAAAGAACACAAAACGTCTGTTGTAAAATCTGATCTGAAATCCGCTCTTTCTGAGCACATCATCAACAACCCAAACCATTCTATCAACTGACAACACACTAAGATCTTTTCTGGCCTAAAGGCCCGATGGGCTTATGGCATAGGATATCGTCCTGCGTCCATCCGCCCCTACACTTTTAACTAATTCATCTCCTTCTCCAGAACAATTGAGTCAGAAATTTTGGAATCTTGTGTACAAACTCGTTGACTAATGACATTTTTTATTTATAGATTTGGTGAGCTTTCATGCCAAGGGCCACAGCGGCCACGCCCTAAAAAATCTATTTTCATCTTCTCCAGAAGCAAGAGGCTTAGAAATATGAAACCATGTGCACATACTCCGTAGGCTATAGGGATTCAAATTCATAAATTTGGTGACCCTGTGATCCCAAATAAGGGCAACATGGGCCATACCTTAAAAACCTATTTCTATCTTCTTCTTCAGAAGCAAGAGATCGCCTAGAAAGCTGAAACCTTGTGTACAGACTCCTTAGCTGATAGGGATTCTATCTTTTGGATTTGCTGACCCTGTGGCCCCTAATAAGGGCGAAAGGGACCACGCACTATAGACCTATATTAATCTTCTTCTTGAGAAGCAAAACGCAAAAAAAGCTGATCGTGTATTTAGTTGACGGGGTTTTAATTAAGAGTTGGTGACCCTCTGACCTCTAATCAGCGCCAAAGGGGCCACGCCCTAAAGACAATTTTTAAGTCATCAGACTTATAAGGTCAGATGATCTAATGACTTAGCCCGTTGTCGGAAATCAGACATGCTAGGAATCTAAAATTTTGAATTTATTGTTTTAAGGATGTAAATAATTTTATTTGCGAGGCAGCGGTGCATATATACGTGAAGTTATAGTGATTCACCGAAACAAAAACTTGCTAACGTAGGAAGCTCATTTTTTCACTATGACGTCATGTTTCTTGAAGAACAAAGTTTGTAGATTTGGTCTTGCCTGCCTTTCAATGACTGTAGAACAGTTAATAAGAAAATATAAACATGAAATGGTCAGCAATGGTGTGGCTCGTTAAATCTACAGTTTACTATCAGTGGACTCATAGTAGCCAGGGACAGGCACATCTAAACCTGCTATCATTGCGATTCCTTTGCGTATTTGAACGGGTTTGGTTGTTTCTTTGATTGAATTTTGATTGGTGAGCAGCAAATGGTGAGTCAGAAGATCGAGGTAGGATGTTGATGATAAATTACATTTTAAATGCGTTTAATGCTTTCAGAGAGTATTTCCACCAGATAGTAGAGAGCAAATATAACAGAGTGTGAAAATGAATGTAAATATAGTTACTCCCTAACAGCTATTTGTTAAAAATAATATGTTTTCTATTTTGTATCCTGATTTAAGGAATGTGATATGATTTTATTGATTTTCTTCAAATTTTATGTTAAAACATCTTCTCTAGACTCTTGACTATTTCGGTGATTTATTTCACCGTTGGGGCTGACGGGTATGAAACGTAATCTTGAAAATCAACAATACACAGGCTGGTGAGCAACAAAGCCCATGGCCCTATTTTATAAGTTGCTTGTGTTCTTACCCGGTTTTCTGAATAAAATGATTCGGTCATCTACAATGCTTTGGTGGCGTGATTTTATTATTTGTGAAACACTGTTGTAGGCAATTTCTTCATGCTTCTTTGTTATGGGAAAATTAAATTATTTTTATAATTTTATGGATTAATATCAAAATGCATATTTTAAAAAGGAAGGAAGGGAAACGATTTTACAAGACGTAATTTTAAAAGTGGCATCTCGCACAGGTATATACATGTATGTGTATTTTCAATCGATTATTATCATTTTGATATCTGATAATTGTTGAATCACACTAAAGTTATGAAAAATAGAGAATACAAGTGTCAGAGTGCGTCTGATGCTGATGAGTTTCTATCAGTTGAGTCAAATGTTTCAATCACATTTTCATTGTATATGTGTATTGACGCTTTAGAAATACAGTTTCTCTTATCTCTGATAATTTTACTATTGCTCCAATATATAGGTCTCTAAGTTATTCTTCAAAAGGTGTTATATTGTCTCATTAGATATTTTCGATTTAAAATGTTGCCAATTCAAGTTGATTGACCTTTGTGGTATAATAAAGCCAATCTCTAAAATGGTAGGCTTAAAGTGGTAAAATTCAGTACTTGACGATCATTGATTAAAATTGTTTTGTAATCTTTCAGATTGTGTGGACTACAGATTTGGACCGGACTGCATGAAGACATGCAACTGCAGGAACCCGACAGAAGTGTGTGACAAGACAACAGGACTGTGTGCTACTAGTGGCTGCAGGGAGGGTTGGACAGGGCGGGACTGTTTAACACGTGAGAATACATGGGATAATGAGAACAATCATCACACCAAGAAGGGCGAAATTTCGTGTAGATATGATAATTGTACATGTTCTAAGAGATATATTACCCTTTGATAAGCTCATTGATATTTGCATAACAATCGATTTGGACGTGTTTGGTCTCTAATTGCATGTTCTTATACAAAGAGGGGATGCATTTTTTATAGAAAAGGGGAAGACTAAACCACTTTTTCCTATTCATCTTCTCGCCCTCTGGGGTTTTAAAGAGTAAAGGATAACAAACAATTTGGTATTCTCAATCTGTGCCAACGTAGCAAATAAAAAAATTACATCAACAGCGTAAAAACAGCTTCAGAGCAAACTTCCAATGTAAAATCATCATGTTTATTTTAAAATGTGAAGTATTTCGATCAATTTGCAAAGTAATGATACATACACTACGACTATCAAGATATATTTGCTTTACCAGAAATATTTCTTGCATCTAAAGAGCCATTTGATCAATTCAGAAAATAAAGATTCACATTTTCAGCCAAATTTTGGTCAAATGAGTCAATGTTAGGGTTTACATTGTGATAAATTTTACGGTTTTTACAAAAGTTATTCGAAATGACAATTATAAGATAATCAAGAATTCTAATTTTGAATTTTATACCCGAGTTTGACTTAAATCAATAACAGATGTGTTATTATAGTACTATGAGTATCATGTTTAAGGATATGCTTTATGTTTTTTTCATTTACGCAACAAATCTTAAGTTTTGGCAAAGAAATGATTAGAAACGTCGAACATAAGCGAAGGACATAGATATTTGCACCAAGTTCGAAAACAATGAAACAAACTGTTGTTAGGCTGCTATCCTATTTATGATATATTTTAAAGATTATTTCATAAAAGCAATAATTTATGTTTCTTAGTGGCAACCTAGAAAGAGGAACGTGTAAATCTACTTGGCAGAACATAGTTGTCAACTGTGATAATGACACTAAAAATGCACATGGAACACTGGAGTCTGTGTAAGACAGAACATATCCGTATACGGCCTCACTACCCTTTATGTGATGTAATTTTAGTCACAAAACAAGTGTAAAATTTTGTTTTGTGTACACTTTACCTAAGAGCAATTTTCTTATAAAAAGTAAGCCGATGTATCTTTATGTAGAGGTGAGATTCTAACAGGATGCAATTACTGACTGAATTGTCATGAGAACTCCCTCGAATAACTATGAGCATTTTCTGTCATTGTGCCTATAAACGGGTAAATATGCCACTGGGCCTTGGGTCTTCTCATCGCCAAATTCAAGCAGCTAGGAGGGATGACTTTTAACGTATGTACGAAGCCATACGACACGTGCCACGCTAAAAGTTTGGCGTTCATTTTAAGGAATTTGGAGGACCAGTTGCTTTTATCGTATCTACAGACAACTTCAATATGTTTGTCAGGGTGGGTGATTTTAGTTTGGTTTGTGAAGTATTCATTCATTATGTTAGCAATTTCAGTGCCATAGTCGTACAGGGAATTATCATGGAGAACAGAAATGCCTTCTGTGAATTTTCACTTTTGGTGAAATGAGGCGCCACCAGATTTTTGTCCCACGTTTCCCGTTTATAAGTTTATCAATTTTGTCTGTTAACAATTGTTTTTGCATTTCTTACTGAAGAAACGACTTTATTTCTGTACAATCTGAGCTTGGCCCAATCGGAAGGTAAATTACGTCTTTTAGCAAACTTATGACAACGATTCCTTTTACGAAATTAGACTCCCACTCCGAGTTTCATTATTCATCCAAGGAGCATCGTTTGGTCTGATAGTAACAATTTTATAAGGCGTGGTAGTTAGTATATTTGCTACTTGATATACGTCACTCGGGGCAAATATCTTATTCCAGTCAAAAGAACTGAGGGCATCAATGTCAGCTAAACTGTTGTCATAAAGTTCTTTTTTAAGTAAATGCTTTTGCAACGTTTTCTTTAAGAGTAACATATACAGGACAGTGAACACTACATATAGGGTGGAGAGCACCAGAGTCTAGTACAAGGCCAACATGTGAAACAAACATTAGATCAATCAGAGTACAAGAATTAGGCATAATCCTTGTAGGGTCGGTTATAATTTGTGATAATCCATCGTGAAAAGGAGAGATACATTGAATTACCACCCTGGCCATAATCGTTCATAAGCAGGCCTTGGAAAACTTAAGCATTATTGACATTTTAAAGCAGCACATCAAGCTGAGAGCTTCCTCGGCGCTCCTTTATCCAGGTCGCAAAGAACTGCTTTTGCTAAGCTTAGGTCTGGGGTAGCGCCATTGCAGGTCGAAAGAGGACGTTATGAAAATTTGAATTTTAATCTTAGATATTGTTTCCAATGTAATGACATTATAGAAGACGAAATGCATGCTTTACTTATTTGCCCTTTATATGACGCAGTTAGAGAGGAACTATTTTCTTCCTGTTCTAATAAGTTAGAGGGTTTTGATATACTTTTTCCAAACGAACAGTTTAATGCCTGACTAAACAATCCCGATTTAAATTTTGACAGTGCCAATAACATTCTTCGTTTACGTCGTGATAGTTTATACAAATAATCTATTGTAATATATATCGTATATGTTACCTTTTTACCTTGCATTTTAGTTGGTTGCTTTATATTACATTGTAAAAGTGTCTCTCTTAATTCGCTGAGCGATTGGTTGTACAAACAAATGAGACAAAAATAAAATCATCTGTCTGCCACTAAAAGAGTTTGTAATGGGGTGTCACGCAATGCGCCAGATAAAGTACTCATCTGCGTAAACTACGCATGGATATATAAGATATACACTCAAACCTTAATTCATTGAGTGACAAATTCTGCATAACTTTCTCTTGCTACTAGTCAGATTTTGATTACATTCGTGAGTAGGTGATCATTCAGATAAACTGGCAATCTTTCAACCATTTATATAGAAGAGAAGATTGCCAGTGTATCTGAACGATCACCTACTTTTACCGAGGCAGGCATAACTATGCCGGGTATTTCAGTTTTCATAATGGTCGTGGGTATTACAGTGACAAAGAGACTTCAAAACAAACATTGTTTTCCATTTCGTAAGGAATAACACGAATCGTAAAGTGTTTATTTGTGATTGTTTTACTACTTCGTTCATTTGGATCTTGTTTAATATATGATCAATAAAAATGCTATCAATTTCTGGGACTACATTTAACTGCATAATAAAAACAGTGACATACCCGTTGTTCGTCGCGCATGAATACAATGAGCAAGCTTACTTGCATGATGCCTTCACAAGATGTTTTCAAAAAGTACCATAAACATTCTTAGATTCTAAGAAAAAATATAACCAACTCCAAGCTGGCAATTACGGTTTATCTTTTCCTCGTGAATTATTCCACTCAGGACAGATAAAGCGTAATTCCTCTCATCGTGTTGATTATTCGTATAATCGTTATCATTATCATCTATGATCGGGGGCACTGCCCTGTGATGCAAGCATTTATACAGCGTTATTATTACGCCTAGCACTCAGAAGCTTGGGACAGGGAATTTCTCCTCAATAAAAGCAAGGGATATTTTTTGTTAAATTAAACAACTGATGTCGAGAGCAATTGAACAAAGACGGTGGATGTTTTTTGTACATAAGTGAGGTTTAGACTATGTAGACTATGTAAAATGAAATAAACAGCTTTTAGAACTTATTTTTCTGACCATGGACCTATAATACTAGTTTCGTTAAGACTTCGACGAGTCTAAGTATGGTCATCTGTTGAACTGCCATGATTTGATTTTAGAATTGAAAACATTACTTCCCTGAATTTTTTATTATTTTGTAACAAACTTTTATTTATAGAAACAATTGCTGAACAATGTTAGTATTTTATTCATGTATTTTCTGATAAGAATATGTGGAGAAAGAAATACTGACTTACAACAAAAACTTGTTATTCAGGATCTAAAAACATTTACACCTAGAGAATATCTTTAGTTCTTATGAAAAAAATACTACTATTTATTACCTCTTCTAAATGCCTACTGATTCATTGATTAATTTTTTCTGATAAAACAATTAATACTATTTTGTCCTCTTGAAAAGGCATACTGATTTATTGAATACTATTTTTTGGCCATCCCTTACATTTGGAGATACAAATGTTTTAAATCTTTGTCGATGTCCCCTTTTACTCAATGACATTCTTAAACTGTAAAGGACATTCAGAAATCATTTATTCAGATTGTGGAGACGGAACATACGGCTACAACTGCTCGGGTACATGTGGACGATGTGTGGATGGAGAAGTGTGTAACAAGACAAATGGGACATGTTCTGCTGGATGTGAACCAGGGTTTCTGGAGCATTTATGTCAAGGTAATATCTATTGTGAATTCTTAATTACGAATTCAATTTAAATAACACAACAAGCAAAAAGATGTATCTTAGACATGTGAATAACATCATGCCAAGCTTACAACTTCAGTGTCTTATTTCAAATAGCATGTATGCTGTACTTCCATCACCTTGGTATGGTGCATCAAATGTTTCATCAAGTATGATTCATAATTTCTGACACAAGTGCATTTGTAAGAACGCCTGCGCACAAACAGTCAATAAAAAACACAAAAAATCGTCGAAACTGAAAATTACTCTCATTCTTTTGCTAAGTAGAAGGCTATAGTTTGTTAAGGAAGGCGCCGCGAAGGGAGAAGTATATATTTTAAGTCTTGAACCAGGCCAAAGGGAGACAATCCTGTATATAATGATATCACTTATAATTGTTGTTGTGATCAAAATGCTGAACGATATGATTATCATAGCAAGTAAAATGTTGTTTATGATACCATATTTAGGATGTTAAACCCTTTTTCTATCCAATCAAATGAAATATTGCTCATCATTCGTCCTTCGTGTTCAGATTGCAGGGACGGATACTACGGAGCAGAGTGTAGAAGATGTGGCCTGTGTTTAAACAACTCTCCCTGTGATAAACAGACTGGGCGTTGTTCACAGGGATGTCAGCCTGGATGGAAGGGAGATAACTGTCTAGAAGGTTTAAGAGAAATTCATACTTTTCCCCCAGATCTGTTTGAATTATAATGTATTTAAATCCCTTTATGTAAAATGGATATAAGTATATATAAACCACCTACCTTGGGTAATTTCATGATGTGTATCAATTCTTCTATATCTTATACAAATTTTAAAAAAAATAATTAGTTTTTACTTACTTTGTGACAATTGTCGTAGATATACAACTTACCTTGCAAGACATCCTTCGCTCCACATAAATGAGCCTTGACTATGCAGAAAAAGTGTTAAGTAATAATGAGAGAAACGGCTGTAAGACCTTATTTTTCTGACCCTTTACCTTTAAAACTAAATTTGTTGAGACCTCGTTGTGCCTAAGTTGAGAATGGTCATCCTTCAAACTGACGGGATTTGATTTTATAATTGAGAACATTGATTCCCTGAAATTTTAAGTACTCAGGTACCAACGTTTATTTACAAGTAAAATTGCTGAACAATGTTCAGTATTTCAATCATTTATTTATTGATAAGAATATGTGGAGAAATAACCACTGACTAACAAAAACACTTAGCAACTTGTATTCAGGATCTGAAAGCAATATAACCTAGAAAATATCCCTAGTACTTGGAAAATTTACTACCAATCTATAACCTCTGAAAATGCCAACTGATTCATTACATATAATTTTATGGCTGTCACAATGCCTTAACTTTATAGATACAAAAGTTTTAAATCTGTGTCGATGTCTACTTTGACTCTCTTAACGACAATGAAATGCTTAAACTGAAAAGGACATTCAGAAATCATTTATTCAGATTGTGGAGACGGAACATACGGCTACAACTGCTCAGGTACCTGTGGACGATGTGTGGATGGAGAAGTGTGTAACAAGACAGACGGGACGTGTTCTGTTGGATGTGAATCTGGTTTCTTGGAGCCGTTATGTCAAGGTAGATAAAGTGCATTTTAGATACCGTAGTTTGAATGGAATTTCGGCAACTTCATTTCATGATATATTTCAGAAATCCTGTAATGTCTCAAAACATTATCCACAAAATTATCTCAGAAAAAACATGTTTGATAGAAGTACTCCTTTTTTAATAAATAATGGAGATTATCAAAGCTTTTTATAATAATACATTAATATTATCAAATAATATTATTATTCATCCTTTGATGTTCAGATTGCAGGGACGGATACTACGGAGCAGAGTGTATAAGATGTGGCCAATGTTTACACAACTCTCCCTGTGATAAACAGACAGGACGTTGTGCAGACGGATGTCAACCTGGATGGGAGGGAGATAACTGTCTAGAAGGTTTGTAATGGAAACCGTCTCTACTTTATACATCTTAAAAAACATGTTACGCATGTTACGAAATAAAGTTGATAAATGATACATGTATTCTTAACATAAAAGAAAATGTATTTTACAATATTTCATGGAGTATTTATGTCTTTAATCATAAACTATCTTGCTTATGTTTACTGTTTGTTTATTGCGTCATTCTGCATAATCCTTTGATTATTCGAATGTTCTTGCCAAGTTGCAATGGCGTTTAGGGTACAATTTGCTTGAACCGCTATGTAAATGATCAAATACAATATTGTATGGAACATACTTTCTACTGAGATTTTGAATTCCAAGAACATTAAGCTCCAATAACAAGAAACACGTTTTATTTCAGTTTGTGTTGGGACATACGGCTACAACTGTAACAAGACATGTGGCCAGTGTTTTGGAGGGGTTGCCTGTCACCCAGAGACTGGAGAATGTCCAGGTGGCTGCCATACGGATTATGAAGGTCCAGGATGCCAGACTAAGAGTGGTAAGTTGACAATTCGTAAAAGTGTTAATAAGAAATGTGTTTTAGTCATATATCGTGCACTCTATTGGTCAGCACCATTAATAGACTCTTATTACTCAAATATCCGTTTAATGATACAGAATCACACCAGGTTCATGACTTTATTCTTAAGTCACTGAGAAAAGAAGACAACTACACGTGAATTTACATTCAAACTTCTTTTAAAAACTTCAAACAAATAGCTGATATAATGCTGAAAGCACGTTAAACCCTACTCAGTCACTCTCAAACATCAGTGTTGGGATGGAGCTCGTCACTTCGGTCAATGAATCCTTGACATGAATGGCAACGACTAAGCCACTTTGGTGTTTTGTATGTTAGTGAATTTATTTCTGATGACATATATGGACACACTTTTATTGATCTATCGTCAAAGTATTTTATACTATAGGTATACAATAGAGCTGTATAAATATTTGGCGACAAGATAGAGACTAAAAACATCGTTTTAAAACGAGGATTTTATGTTTAAATTTTACGCTAACAGCTGAGATAATGTACAATTTAAGACACAGAGGTTCGAATTTTGACCGATTTGACCTAAAATTTGACCTTTTAAAAAATTAGGAAAGATTACTTCTGGACTTTTGCACTCGTCTATCGTATTTATATGTCGAGGTAAACATATTTTTCAATATTGAACAAAGTCGGTTAAGAGATAAAGATTTTAGAAAAAGTTCTCGAGCTGTCATATAGAAAACACAAGACAACAAAAGACGCTTCATTTGCTGAAACTTGTTCGAAAACCCTGACTATTTCAACGTGCGGTTCATTGAAAATCACCCTTTTTCACAAGAAAATGCATCGAGATCGTACATCATTCCTTTAGATGATGCATCTCTTGATCAAATTTTTCTCCCATCTCCTAATGACTACCAACCCGTGCGTTAGCACCACTCCACCTTTTGAACATCTTCATGGTCGAAGGGTTGGGAAACTTGTTAAATGCCAGTAAATCAAGCACTTTCTCAAAACATTTCAGTTGGCAAACATTTTGCTTGAAATGAACACATTTCATGATAAATCGATAAATTATTGAGGTATACAGAGAGAAGCAATGCTCTGCGGCAGTATGGAAGGAAATAGTAGCATGTGGCACCAGCAGTCCAAAAAGTCTAACTCACATAAGTTTACGTAAATGTTTGTTTAATGTCTAATATTTTTTTATTTGTTCGATTCTGATATTACCCAAGATGCTTTTAAAAGTAAAATAAAATGTAATACAACAAACCTTAACAAAATATACACATATTGGTCAGTGGAACATTGAAGTACATACTTGAACTTGATAACTGATTCTAAAGCATTGTAGAAAAGTATGCACAAGACCTTCAACCAAAGATGCGCATCCCTCCAAGAAAGTTCTTTTTTGTGTGTAAATGTTGATAGTCGTAATTCTCATAAATGTAGTAAATATACAAGAAAAGTGTATGTCATTAAACCTTAATTGAGTAAACAAGTTAAATTTCAATATTAATCATTTCGAAACCAATGGGGCGCACCCCTCCCAAACATAAGTTCTGCATACGCCCCTGACCAATACATTGTCCATCAATGGAACGTAGCTCAAATCACAACTGTTCTGATTATATGTTAGTCAGTTTGAATTTTGAGTACTGAGGAAACTTGACTTTGATGATATTTAGTTATCTCCTACACGTGGGTATGTGCTTCTTTGGACGCTTGTCAAACATTTACCGTGCAAAACCGTGAAAAACGTTGATTACAATCATCCAAAAGAGATTTGACAGATCGGGGTGAAAGGGGATAGAGATAATAAGGGAAAAGACGGGTACAGTGAGAGACACAGCAGGTTTAAGAACGACTAAAATTGAGGTAAGCTTCTACCAGTCGTTTGTCCAGCTATCCAGGAGCAAGTAAGCTCAAGCTGGCATAGCACCCAAACCTTCACATCAAGTAAAGGTATTGAGTCAAGTGGTTTGATAAATTTTGTAAAGCATCTGAATAAATATTAAACCATTTAACCCTTCATATTATCATCAGCTGTTAGCACCACATTTATAAATCAGCTGTTTTATTTTCTTGGGCCAGAATGACCAAAAACAGTTCTAATGTAAAGGTACTTCCGTCGCTCCTTCTGTGAGATGGCGCTAGAGAACCCCCTCAATCACAAGCATTGTTATAGAATCCCCGTCTGAATGGTTGCTGTCAACAAGGAAATGTATAGATTTTCTTGTTGGCATCAAAAAACCGTTTGTATCGATGGTTTTAGTGAAGGTGTATCTGAGAGTTTGACTTCGATTGTCAGGGATGGGCCAATGTGAAGGTCGAACACTTTTCACAGCAACGAATATAATCCTTTGCCGAATATAATCCTTTGCCGAGTCGCTGATTAAGGGGCTCTAGTGATATCTAGTGTGACCTCAATTGGCGTTGATACATGCCATACTCGACGATATGACTTGAGTAAAGGATCTTTTCCCATGTCTTTTGTCTGTCAGCCTAATATAACACGGGAATTTTTCAAATTTCCGATGTTTATCTTATTGTGATGAACCAAAAAACCAGGTTGAAAAACCTTAAGGAATTGATACATGACTCTGAATTTTCACCTACGAGTTTTTTTCCTTGGAAGATATTTCTTGTCAGAGATGACCTCACTTTTGTACCGTAAGTTATTTTTTCTGCCTTTCGCGATTATTGGTAACTCACAGCATCTCCAACATTTGTAAATTTAAACAAATTATCGTCGTCTTGTTTCTTTCGATAAAAAAATTAAGACTCGGTGTGTACAATCTTAGATTTGCTTACGCCTTTATTGCTTACGCCTTTATGCGTCCTATTTTTATTTACTTTCATCAGTAATTTACAAACATTTTTGTTTTCTTTAGCTGGGAATGTGTGCTAAAAATCTTATCCTGTTAAGGACATATTTGTTTTACTTGTTCGTTTTAAGATCGTCAGTCGTTAGTCAATGAATACAGACAATATTGATTTGCTGTCTGCCTAGTGATCAATGGATCGAAATCTTTTTAGGCTTACTTTTTCTAAACGATTTAAATATTTAAATGAGTCTGTAAAAATGTAGCTGTAAGGATTAACACAACAATACGTTTGATATAATTATGACTATCTCCTTAAACTAACATTTGTAATACAGCGTGCAAAGAAGGCACATACGGGCACGCCTGCTCTGGGACCTGTGGACGATGTCTCAAGAAGGAAGTATGTGACAAGCAGGGAGGGGCGTGTCCTGCTGGGTGTGAAGAGGGCTTTGTAGAGCCGCTCTGTCAAGGTAAAGCTACCTGCATGTGTTAATGTGTGATTAAACAAAATGATCATTATGAACGCAAAATAATTACATGTGTTTTTTCTCGAATCAGATTGAGGGACTTTTGATCTGTTAAACTAATGTACTGGTAGAACAATTATAATTCAAAATAGCATTGTAATGCAACCTTCTAATATAAACTGGTAATACATTGTAAACACTTACATACATACTTACATACCGTCATACATACATACAGTCATTCATACATACAGTCATACATACATACAGTCATACATAAAATGTTTAATATAGCGCTTCTGATTACTATAAAATAAGCACAATCTGAGTCAAATTTTTGCATATGCAGTGGTGACCAAGTGCATTTGAGATTCAAAGCATGACAATTGGACCTCCGATCAAGGACTTGAATTTAAAATATTCCGCGGGGAGGGTAAAGTTCTTAAAATGTTCGATCACCGTATTACACATCTAGCTTGCAGAGAAAGACACTATGGATCGGATTGTAGAAGATGTGGTCAGTGCTTAGCCAATTCTACTTGTAACAAGCTGACTGGACAATGTCCAGGGGAATGTCAACCTGGATGGAAAGGAAACAAGTGTCATGAAGGTTTTTCGACAACAATGATAATCTTTTGATCTTTTGAATCAACCTATTTGTCTGTTGCTTATATAATTATGATGAATAGTCACGGATGATGTTAAGTCCATTTCAATCTCGCATTCAAAATTGTTCTGAATTAAACAAACATGTATGACACCATTTTGGGATTGGATTTACCTTGTTGACTCATTATGTAAAGCCAAAAAAACCAGTTATATTTTGGCGATGTCTTTGAGATAAGCATAAATTGCAATGACTATTTTGTGTATTCAATTATTTTAAACAATGTGTCATGAAGAAGTACTTTACACTATCAATGTGATATATATTGTAGATATTTTGTGTTTAGCTGAAACCACCAAATCTGGCACCATCAAGGTGTTTGACTTTGTTGAGTCCAAAGCCCCAGCCACTGTTGATGGGAACCCTTCCCTAACACGAGATGGAAACACAAGTCTGGCATCATGCATCACGGTGACAGGAACGCAGCCATCTTGGAAAATCACGTTTGACAACAAACACACTATCTATGGTGTGGGTATTTACATGCGCATTGTTGGTAAGTGTTGGTATTAATAAGGGTTTAATAATTGATGAAATGGTATACCCCAACTGAGTAAAGTGTTGTGTTTTAGTACAATATAAAATATATGGTGGACGCTATTATTTCATTATCGTGGAGACTATATTTCGATTTTTGGATTCAACATATAAACTTATAAATTCTTCATGGTAAAAAACATTGTTAATATTTTGAAAGTGATGTCCCGAAAATGTGCAAGAATATGTAACTGTATAGTCAATCGCAAATGTCAAGCATTGCTGCAAATATAACATGTTATAAGAAGTGGATAAAGACCATTTATGCATCTTCTGCTTTTAACTTATTGGTTAGACAAAACATAATCTTAAAAAATCATTTCATAAAAAATGAATCTTAGATTTAGCATCCTGTCTCAGGCTGAAACGTATACGCTCCCGCTCCACTTACATTTCCGTCACCTAAACTCCATCTATAGCTACGTGCTGTGACCTACATGTATGGCTTAGAAACTATCTAAAATAGTCAACCAATAGCATTTTAAACGCGAGCTGGCTATAGATTGCTTCGCCTTGTTTGCAGGTTTCCTTTTTGGTTGATCATTTGGCAACTAATACTGGTTTCTTAAAGCAGTGTTTTCAAACATTCAAAAGAGCTAAAAGCGAACTGTAGGCTAAAGGCTTTGGTTGAGTGAAATTGTATCGCAAAACATTACAATGAATAAGTTTGATTGCCTGTATCATACGTATACGCACAACTTTTAGTAGGCTACTATCCCATGCCACATTTAACTGAAGTAGAAGCATACAATATGTACCCTTTAGCATGTAGCTTTAGGTGATCGATGTCATTGAATAATAATATGTTTACATTTTGTCTACAGACAATTCCTCTCAAATAAATGTACAAGTGGATGGTTCCTTTTGTCACTATGGATTCCTGTATGAAGAAAAAGAAGTACAACATTTCATTCCTTGCCCCGAGCCAATCGAAGGAAGAAGTGTCACCATATATCTCCAAAATAAGAAGAAGGAAATAAATTTAACTCTCTGTGAAGTAACCGTAATTGGTAATTTAAATGACATCATCGTGCTTTTGAAAGACTTTATTTTCAAACAAGCTTTTGATAAATTAAATCTGTCTAGCATTAGAATATGACATAAGTCGAAGTGAACTAATTTCGAACAAATTCAGTTTTGAATTGATAAACGTTGCAACTCTGAAAGTAGAGGAGATTTAGGAAGAATATGATTGTGTGATCTTGTATTGTAAGAGATAATGAATTACATCTCAGTTTGTTAAAAGTTAACTGTGCATGGTGACAATTATTTCTTAACTGTTACGTGATAGTCATAGAGTGCACTTTAGGAGATTTGATAAAATACACCGAAGAGGGAGGATTTTCTGAATGTGAAACTTCTACATTTCTTACACTTAATCATTAAGGAAATAATTTGATTTCAGTCAGTGATGAGGGAAATGTACCCATATTTTCCATCACCATTTCAATTGTCGGTTTGACAATCATGATGGTCATTGGGGTTATCATCTTCATAGCCATGCGGTAAGAAACATTATAGTTATTTTTGACATGTCATGACATGAATTACATGATATTAATGAAGTTTACAGTTCACACCTTGATAAAGTTTCCTTATGCATCGGAATTTTATGATAGTTAAGCGATATTATTCCTCTTCACTGGACTTAACAAGGTCACATGACCGGTATGACTTCTCCTTAACACAAAACTGGAGATAAAGGTGTAACTTTCGTATTTTATCATTTAAACGAATTGAAGGTCCAGACGTCTTTATCGCTGAAGCAATGTGCAGTAGTTAATAACTATCATATGCTGTTTTCACAATATTGTCCCCCGCCACAACGTAGAACAGGGAACTATGAATTCAGCGGCGTCTGTCCGTACGTCCGTACGTACATCCGGATTCTTGTTAACGCGATAACTCATGAAGCTTAACATCTAGAGTGTTCATATTTGGTGACAGCTTTCAATGGAGGAAGACACAGACGCCAGTCGATATTGGTGACCTTGATATCATTTTCAAGGTCACTACAACACTTTGACCACTGTGTAATACATTGTTTATGCGATATCTCGTAAAGTTTAGCACCTAGAGTGTTCATATTTGGTGAACAGCTTTAATGGAGGAAGACTCAGACACCAGTCGACATTGGTGACCTTGATCTCATTTTTCAGGGTCACCAGGACACTTTGACCACTGTGTAAAACATTGTTAATGCAACATCTCGTAAAGCTAACGTAACGGCGGGGGACATTGCCATGTTAGTGGCAAACACTTGTTATTATAATTTTTCTTAAGTTCTTACATTACACAATATTCATAGTTTGTTTATATTTTGATGAATAAAGTTCATAAGAATGATAAATTAAATGCTTTTCGCCATCTTTTCTGTAACCAACTGTCAACTTTTCCATATTTTGTTCGTTATGTCCAATGAGTAAAGCAGCACTTTTGTCAATGTAACTGAAATGTAAGAAACATTTCAAAATTCATTTATGTGTAATGTCATTAAAATGTTCAAATAAGATTGTTGTATAATTTTCTTTCCGTAGGCATATGCATTTATAACTTGTACCTTTCAAACCTTGTCAAAGCCTTTGAATGCACATTATAAAATCTAATTCTTGAAAAGACGATTGATTCAATGAAAACCTCATTGCCGTTGGCCTATTCAATGACTACAATTCCAATTGAACTCATTTTTCAATTTTTTAATAATGTAAAGTCTTTGTTTTTAGTTCATGTTTAATCACGCTCAACAGAATCAAAATACATTTCGGGCACACGATTTTCTTGAAACAATATAAAATGCAATCGCAATGATAAACAAATGCCATTGGGTATGAAATAACAGATATCTTGACTGAAATGTTTCAAATATAAAATACGTGTTCAGTCATGTTCCCATGAAAACATTGGATTAAATGCCTATCAAGTTTGAAGCACATTTTCTCTTATTATTTATTGTATTGGGGTACATGTAAACAAGTTAATATTGTGTAGTGTTCTTCCACCTATATAAATTCAAAATCAATTCTATTCACTGACACAGAAGGAGATCCCAGAACACCAAAGCTGCTATTGAGGACAAAAACGAAGCAAAATGTATCAATGCAATCTATCAGCCAGGGGACTCCTCCAATGAACAGCTCGAAGAATCAGAAGGTCACAACTATGAAGTCTTGCCAATGGATGGCAATGTCTATGAAGAACCCATCAGGACTTAAGTAGAAAATCAACCTTGCTTTTGTAAAAGTGATTGATATTTCGAAGTAAATTCTTAAGAAAATTAAGTTTTTCTGAATAACAAATTCTTATGTTGCATCCTTCTTGAGATGGAGTGAAGGGGGTAACAAAATTCTATGCCTATATACATTTTCAAATTGTCAATGTAATTACAGGATTGAAATACAATATGGCATATTATACAATAGTCCATACGTTATAAATCAATGTGCAAGTAATCTGTTAATATGTTCTAAGCGTTTTCTTGTGTTAATCCCCCATAGATCACTTAATGAAGCATTCAGTGTGATTTATAAAGTTCCCCCGATGCCAGTCAAGCTTAAGGTCACTGACTAAGGTAATGTTACTTTCAAACATATAACCTATCCAAATTGCCCTGGTTTTTTCCAGGTCAATTTAAGCCCTGAACTTTTGTAAATTTCTTAAGTGTTTCAAATGCTGCGTTTAGACTTTTTTCTGATCCATTTAAAAATAGCTGAGTGTCATCTGCATATTGTCCCAGTTTATGTTCATTATCATTGAGCTCTAAGCCTTTTATATACAGATTCTTCCTTATCAATATACCTAGTATTTCAGCTGCAAGAATAAAGAGATCCTCTTGTCTACATCTCCTCTTCAGTGTCAAAAAGGGAGACAAATGTCCATTTTTTATTACTGAAGCTGTTGTATTTGAGGTTAATATTTCCACCCATTTGATTATATTAGACCCAAAACCGAATTTTGTCATTACCTTTGATATAAATGGTTTGGATATTGTATCAAAAGCCTTTGCAAAGTCGATAAGAAGAAGCAATCCGCGTTTGATTAGCTTTTTAGCCTCAAATATGATATCATACAGCATCCTGGTATTTTCACTGATGCATCTCCCTGGAATAAATCCTGTTTGATTTTTATGTATTACTGTGTTTAAAGTTTTTTTCAGTCTATTTGCAATACATGAGCTTATGATCTTATATAAAGCATTGAGCAATGAGATTTTGCGCCAATTTCTTTTAGCATTTTCCTGTTCTTATTAAGTTTTGGAAGGCAAGTGATAATTCAACTGTTCATTGTGCATGTTAATAAATTATTTTCAAAAGACTCCTTTATAAATCTATAGAGAAAGTGGCCTAAATCCTTCCAAAAGAATTTTAAAAACTCAATAGGATTACAATCAATGCATGGACTTTCACTGTTTTTCATAGCTAAGACAGTTTTTTTTATTTCTTCCATGGACAAGTCCTTTTCCAGGTTATCATAATCTGCTTCATTTATCTTTGGTGTTTCTATTTCATCCTGTATTTTTTCTGTTTTATTTTCCTCATTGTTTGTTTGTTTATAAAGTCGAGAGTAGAAACTTTCCAATTCAAACAAAATGCTTTTTCCATTCGTTTTGATTTCCCCATTAGCTTTCACTAAACTATTTATCAATTTACTTGTATAGTGTCTATTTTCAAGATGGCAAAAATAACTAGTCGGTTTTTCTGCCTCCTCATACTATGTTATTCTATTTCTTCCTTGAATTCCTTTTATTTCTTCTTCATGGTAAAGTTCTAATTCTCTTTTCAGTGTCGATAGCTCCGAAAGTGGTTCTTCACTAATACATTGGAAATCATCTTTTATTTTATAAGTCATTAATTTTATGCTCCAGTGTTTCTATATTTTTTATTTTTGTTCTTTTTTAGATATGAAGAGCATACAATAGTTTTACCTCTCAAGTTCATAAGAAATGTCTCTTGTTTTGGGTTTCATTTCCACCATGTAAATTTACAAGAATTCTGATTTTGTTCCCTCCATATATCAACAAGATCAAATTGTTCTATTTTTTCAAGAATTACATTTCTTGCATTTGGGTTATTAATATTTTCTATAGTTTTCCAGGTCAACAGCTGGGTTTAATACAAGATTCCAGTCCCCACATAGTATCATAGAGTCATTTCCCAATTCTTCAATCATTTTAAAGATTTTGATGTAAAATGATGGTTCATCTCTGTTTGGGCCATAGAGATTAGACAAGGTCATCCTAATACCATCTATTGTCATATATGTTATGATATAATTTTCTCCATCATCAATAAAGCTTTTATGGATTTCAATCTCTGTGTTATTATTAAATAGTATTGCTACGCCTCTTGAGATGTAAATGGTGCAATTGTGCAGTTCAGACCCCATTCATTTCTAAACAAGTCTTTATCTTTTTCAGAAATATGAATTTCTTGGAGACATATTACTGAATATTTTTTCTTTTGCCATATTTTCATAATTTTTTCCTTTGCTTTTGTCAGCTAGACCCCTACAGTTTGCGGAGACTACTTTAATCTTATTATCCATGAGAGATTTTTGGTGGCATATGTTTGGTGCCTTCATATAGATTAGAATCCAATGAAATGGACTTTTTTGTATTTCCTTTAACTAAAACAAAAATCATTAGTACCTAGGTGAAGATAAGCCTAACCTTCCACCTTTGTAGACATAAATAATATTGGGTTATTGTCAACAAATGTAGAAAAACAGAAGTCAATATTGCCCGGTAAGTGATCGAAAATAGGACATCATAAACAAATCTACACTTACTGTCGAGCCCTACTTGGACGTAATTGACTATTGTCCTTAGAAGAAGTAAATAAATACATATCTGTTATGTAGACATGAAATCAAAAGTTATACTGAGTCCCAAAGTATCCAAATTTCGGGCTTTCTCCCACGAGTAGATCGCGACATTACTGCTGTCACGTGGCCACTGTTTATAAACACAAGCACGTGTTATTGAAAGTCAAAAATGTGCCTAGTGGCATAAAGTTATTATTGTCAGTCTAACTCACAGGTTGAAGTTCTTAATTCCATGGAGAAAATTTATCCTTACGAATCTGTAGAGAAACTTCGATCACCTTTTCCAGAATTTTCGTTTGCACATGGAGTTTTTGTCGAAGCTCGTAGCCCTTAGCAGCCAAATGTGATCGTCGCTTTTTAGCAGTACCGGGAGGTCGGTCCTGATCGAGATCTCCTGATCTCTCATTATTTTCCACCTCTTAAAAGAGGCTCCATGAACATCATCCCTGTCTTGCATGTGAAAAATTTGAGGACGATTCGTTTAGGGCATCCTTTGTCCTCTCCCAGTTTCCTAGGCGCGGTAGTCTGTGTATATTGTCAATATTTATTCATTTGTAGTGGAGGCCATAGGCCCAGTCTACATTTCAGTAGTCACGGAGCGTTACATATGTGCATTAAATATAAATAGTCATAGGTAATAAATAATAAATAGGTTAACAAGCATGATAAACATTTGTCAATATATTATTGACGTAACAATGAATCATTATGAGTCATAGCATTGTATATAAATATTGGTTAGTTTTGGACAACATCGTGATTTTCAATAGACATTAGCATGTTTAATTTATGAATAGTTTGATTTGAATAGAGATAAGGCGGTAAATACAAGCGGCTTAGATGTTGGTAACATTTACATAAAGCAAGAAGTGGAATTCCTTTTCAATAACGTTATCTTTATATAAAGAGCATAACCAATTTTGTCTTGGCTGATTAGTGTAACGACCGGTTTCAATCTGAAGGAGATGCGAAGCACATCTGAATCTAGAAAGGGCTGATCGAAATTTTGATAATGATAAATTACATATGTAGAATTCAACACCAAATTTCAATTTAAAACAAGAATAAAAATAAAATTTTGAGCTATTAACAAGTGAAGTATACCATTCTTTATCTTAATTTACTTTTTGTCTAAACACAAATTCGGATAAGAATTTATCAATATTTTCTAGATTTTGCTGTTGTTCCAAAATATAGCCAAATCCGAAAGTGTAAAGAATATTTTTAAGTTTTGATGCCCTGTGTGTTTTACCATTTACCGAGTCTAAACATTGCATGTTATAACACTTCTTAACAAATCGAGAGTCTGGCATTTTACATATTTTGCACCAATATTTAACAGCTCTTTTATAAGCACAAATATACATTTGGCAAAGTCCACACTCTCCCCTAACTACATGGTTCGAGGTGGATCGTTTCACATTTAAAAACCGTTTACAGCAAAATATATGTACAACTTTAACATAATTATAAATTGATGATAGAGCTTTAAGCATCTTGGGTGATACGCCTTTAAATTTGAGAATTGCCCATAATTTATCCCTGTTAATAAAATCAAATGCCTTTTTAAAATCAACAAATATTGCGTAAAGCTTCCCCTTTCAATCTTTAATGTTATTTCCCCTGTAAATTTCTTCAAACATTCCTCCATGTGTCCTAACTTTGGTTACAAACATATATCACTTTAAAAGTAGTCTTGAAATGAATTGTTTTCCTGAATATCGAGTAGTCGAAGTTTCAGTGAGCTTTATGTTATGAATATCTTATGCTTTTTTAAATATCATACTTATTGAAACTTAAATCCAATGTTTAATTTGTTGATGATGACTATTTGTTTGGAGCATTATATGTAGAGATGAGCTACCTGTATTCGAGCATTTCAACGTTCCACGAAAATATGCACGTTTACTTTAATATTAAAATTGCTTGAGTGTGTTCTTTCTTTTGTGCGTCAGTTTATATACTGACACAATGTGGCAATAACAGTGCCTTATTTCACAACTCACTGGCAAGATAAAACCACACGTTTTGAAAACAAATGAGGAAACAAGCTATTCATCTACTGTAACATTGGCACTGTTTAAATCTAACATATATACCAGATATTTGGTGTACTTTTTTTCCGAAATGAGGATATCCATATTAATTATTCCATGGTCGCCATGGCTACCGTTTGCGATAAAGAGACCCACCTGTTCCTACGCTTAATGATTTGCCAGCCGCTGAATCCAAACGGCACACCAAATTCAAATAAAGACAGGGTGAATTTGGAGTGACTGATTGTTTAAACACCAACATCTTTTCAAATAAAAAAGTTAATGAGCAAAACACCTGCTTTCATGGTTTTGTGTCAAATGTGTACGATGTAGCATTATAAATAGAATTTGATAATATGCCGAAACTGAACCGAAATTTTTAAAAATATTTCCGCAAAAAACCTTTCATTTAAGTTCATTTGATCTTTCTTACTAGTAGCACAGATAGCTTTATTTCCTTGTTAGAGAAACAAGTCATGGCAAAAATCAGACTAGAGTGGATGTCACTCGTCTGTCTCTTGACAGGGGCTGTAGTAAACTGTAAGTAGTCAAAAACATTCGATTTGAAACTATCAATGTATATTTCGACATCTTCACATGTATAAACCAATAAAAATAACCTTAAAAGTTTGGTTTAATGTAACAATAGTGTGTCCACTCATTTTGTCTCTGGAAAGTGTAAATTAACCGACAGAAGTGTGTGTATCCGGCACGAGCCTGCAACACTGCCTCATCAAAATGACCAATTTACAAAAGAACTGCATTAACCGATTGTATCATTGAGATTTCGAATGCTGGAGATTTCTATTGCGGATTCTTAGGGGAAAAACGATCAATACATGCTTGATATGTTGCAGGGGCCTCATTAATAGACACTCTAAGAGTGGATTTTCGCCCCTTACTGTCAAAAATTCTAAGAATCACCAGCAATTACTTTCTAAAGTCCTATTTATAAAACGTTTAGAATTACTCAGAATTACTCTTAAATAGGGTAAAAGTTGGAGTGCTTAATAGCAGTCTTAAGCAGTTAATTTTCTCAACTCAACAAAATGGCCGCTTTTGTGTTGACATCACAGTGTCAGCTGCAATGGTTTTACAGAAATACTTATCATACGGACACATTTGCATATGCATCAGCAGTCCTCGAGAATAATCTGCCCGATTCTCCCAAAGAACCTTTTCCACTTCTCAGTCAAACTTTAAATAACCTTAAATGAAATAGCATGGATTGTCAATCAAAACGTCATTGGATCGTAAGCCAGGTGGTGTTATAATGTTGATGCAATGGAATCTGATCAACCGTCACACAGTTTTGAATCAAGATGAGGAACAAATTAGAAACCGTTGATGAGCTTAGCGGCATTTTAATGGCCGATCCCCCTGCAAAGACCGTGAGTCTTGCTGACATTTGCCTTCCGAGTTGTGGAACACGACCGGTTTTAGCTTCTGATAGAGTTCTCTTATTTATCATGAGACCGGTTTTAGCCTCTTACTTGTTTACACATGGTTCCATCGAGGGCCGTGACGTCACAGATTTAAGTTTATGCATGTATGAAGTGAATTGCTGATACCATGTTCAGCAAATTAGATACTTTCTATGTATTTATGAATCCATAGATCCAATTGAATAATTCAGTTGGATACCTTCATTAATAAACTAAACTCGTAAGTAATATTAACGCATTCTACTATTTATTTGTAACTAATAATAAAAAATTGATTGTCATAATTCAATTAAGAAATGCTATGCACCAGAATGCATTGTATGTGGCCAGATAATATTTTTTAATATGTCTACTTAAATCATGTCAAATCAGGAGTTGCTTCAATTTTTACCTCCAGTATTAGTAACAGTACATCTTCTTTTATAATTACCGTATAAAAGCCTTCAAATAATTTTCAATTGATATAAACAAAACATATAGTTAAATTTTAAAAAATAAATTATTGTAGTTTTTAATATTATTATTCTTTCCATCATGAAAATACTGTAAAGTTTTTCTTCTTCATATCGATGTGTTATAGAAACATACTAATGGTGAAAAATCATGGATTAGAATTTAAGACACAATCATATATAGATATTGACATCAATACCGATATGAGAATTTAAGACACAATCTTATATAGATATTGACATCAATACCGACACTACACATTCAGGGTAGGGCAGTAAAAATGTATTTTAAGTGAATGCATTCTATTACAGCATGTGGGCCTTCATTACCGAAATAGATAAAGTTGATGTATTTCTAGTCTATAAGTTGAGAAGTGATGTGTTACGTTCTACGTTAGAGTGCTTATGTTTTGAGTAACTTTGTCTTTGTTGAAAGTGTAACCTTCTTAAAAATCAATTTTGGATTTCAAATAGATTACATGTATTCTCCGTTGAGTTATAGATTGCAACAAGTCATATCTTGACTTTAAGTTTTAAAGTTTTTTAGCCTTCTACGAATAGTCAAAACAAGCTAATTTTGATGTTACAAAAATCCGTGACCCTTTGTTTTACTATATCTTCAAGTTCTTCTAGAGAGAATCTTCATATCCTTTTCTTCATTTATATCTATGCCATTTTTTTGTTGCAGCCATTTCTGATTTACTGGTTTCGCCTTTTCTTTAAAGTTACCCTAATATTCATTTATTATAACTCTAACACTTACAGTAATCAGTTAATATCAAAGTTCATGATTTATGTTAGCAGATTTGTATGGTCAGATTCTTTACATTCAAACTGATTAATATGTTCATGAAGTGATTCCTTATCCAACTGTACATAATCATGATCCTTTAGGAAACAGGCCTAGGTATTTACAGAAACCTTTCACTTGCTTCATTTCAATTTGTGAATGGTCGGATTTAAAGGTTGGTTCTATTTTCCTTTTGGTTAAAGAGATATTCAATTTAGACAAAAGGAGAAAGTAGTCTTGTCTCCCGGTAAAAACTTTGATACTGATCCTTCCATGGATTGACTAGATCTACGTTGTCCTATCTAAATATAACAGTTTTTGACATGCATTGTGAAGTGAATGCTGTTATTATGAGCATAATACATTGTACTACAGGCCTGTAACCTTTCATTATATAAATAAAATTGATGAACAAAGAAGCTATCAGTTCCATAAAGGTTCTTATTCAAAAGTTTTCTAATTAACTTCAAGACTTTGATTGGTCTTTTATTTATCTTGAAAACTCCCGTGACAATGCTGGAGGAATAATGTTTTGGACTGTTGATTGGGGCCCAGAATATGTTGTCGGGTCAAATATGCCAAGCTTCACAAATGGTGTTATTTGATTGAGAAATATTGGTTGTTTCTGAAAATTAGCATATACATATTTAAGAGTTTAGATATGCAGGTTAAAGAATAGATTGGTTGGCATGGTTAAAACGTAATTTCGTAAACGTATTTACTGCTGTCACAACGACAAATATAGGTTGGTTGTGTTAAGTAGGGCATTAACTTTATATACATGTAAATGGAACGCAGAATGACAACGTCTTAACATTCATTTGTGTTCGATTTCAATTGAAAACAGGAAAATCGTAATTTTAGAGAGTAAGATGAAACATAACTCAAGTTTTTGGTATTTCGGCTCTAATTTAGCCTCATACAATTTCAAAAAACATACTCTGTGTCACTCTGAAAGTATAACAATATCATTTCTCCACCATATTTCATCTTATAAGCCGTTATCATGAGTCAACTTAAATTCCATATAGAGTTCTAGAACTTACGACATTACTTCTAACTTGCCACAGAAATACTTGTCTTACCCAAGGATACATAAAATTCGGCTCGAAATGGAAAACGTTCATCAAACTATTAGATTCTACTTCAACTGAACCATACACAATTCAAAGCCTAATGTACAGTGTAGATGTTTTGAGCGATATCAACAACGAAAAGATTAATCTGCTGATCAAACATCTTATGTCATTTAACGCAAGATCTACTTGTTCAAATACATGAAGCTTTAATTTCAGAAGTAAAGACCTAAAGGAATAAAAATCTTATGTTTGACTTTCTTTCTGCATTTATCGAGATATTGTTGGTTATCTATGATAGACCTGAACCAATCAGAATCACCAACTTTAGTGTATCAATTCGTTTTATATTCCCCAGATAAAGGAAAGTATGTAAACAGCCAAGTGTTATTGATGATATATGTAAACTGAAGTAGAGAAGAACGTACACACCAAAAGATTTTCGAATTCTGTATAATATTTACAAAATTGAACATTGTAATGTTTTATCCTAATTTTATGAATGGAAACAATGAAAACATATCGCCCAAAAGCTACTGAGGCAGAACGCTTGGTTGTACCAACGGTGATTTACAAAATAAATTTTTGTGAACAGTTTTATGAAAGTGGTGTATTGGCGAGGATTGCGTTGTGTGTCACAAATTAAGTCCCCTTACGGCAAAACCAATGCAAACTGAAAATATTTTGTATTGTTTTTGTAATGTCCTGTATATGTACTCTGTTTGGTGTGAAAACGAAAAAGATCGGTGACATCAACTGAGAGGCTTTGGTCGAATCGACATAGAATGACCCATCTGTAAGTTGAGTATCAGAGAGTGTCAGTTTCCGTAATTTCGGTACTGTGTTTGAGTTGCACTTATTTATACTTCATCATATTTCATTGTATACAATTATTTTCTTGACAGACATTTCAGATGGATTTAGCACAAATGGAAAGACTTTCTATGCTTTCCTATTTGAGTATTATTAAATCCTAAGTAAATCCTATTTCGGTACTGTGTTTGAGTTACACTTGTTTATACTGCATGATATTTCATTGTATAAACTTATTTTCTTGACAGACATTTCAGATGGATTTAGCACAAATGGAAAGACTTGCTATGCTTTCCTATTTGAGTATTATTAAATCCTAAGTAAATCCTATTTCGGTACTGTGTTTGAGTTACACCTGTTTATACTGCATGATATTTCATTGTATAAACTTATTTTCTTGACAGACATTTCCGATGGATTTAGCACAAATGGAACCCCCTTTCTATGCTTTCCTCTTTGACTATTATTAACTCATATGTAAATCTAGCAGTTAAAGTTTGACGTTAAATATGTGTGTTGGAAAATTTACGATATTATATTGTTATGCATATTATGAAAATATTTCATGTCATTTTCACTGTAATAGATTTAAACTACTTCTTGATTGTGAATTTTAAAGTTGTTATCCACAATTCTTGCTATCTTAAGTATGCCATTTAAAAATGCAATACAAAGACTCAATACATTTATACTTGTGTGCATGCGAAATTTATTAAACACATGATTTGTAATTTCACGAAAACGATTCATCTAGTGGCTCATGCAAATACTTTGATACCATATCATTTTTATACAAGTGAAAGATCGACACGAAAATAGTCATTGAAACAATTACGACATATACGCTTTTGCTATTATCTTGTTTGAAGATCATTGTAGATTTTCCCATAAATGATTCTGATGCGAATGAATTGTCTCCATGATGAATACCTTATTAAACGGACGTAATAATGATGTATCTTTAAATCTTTCTGCAAGGTTTTTTCAAATTGATTCAAAATGTGATTTATTTTGTTATCATTACTGCAAATTACTTTGATAATAATTAATAACACTCATCACTCAAGAACAAATATATGATTTGACATTTTTTAATATTTTGCAAAAAAAAAACAATGCGAGATCGAGAGTCACCAACAAGTTGATAAGAAACACTGACATGTTAAAGTAAGAATTGTTTTGATTTAATTTCATCATAATACTGGACTTCAAAGTTTGCCATCATTCACTAAAAGCAAACTGAAACCAGTTGTCTTTTACAACTAATAAGAAAACATAACAAACACATATATTAAATTTTCAACTAACCACATAGTACAAAATGTTTGGGTACAAAATGTTTGGGTACAAAATCAATGTATTGTCTTCGCGGTTTTCAATAATATAACATGATTCTAAACATAAACATAAATATACTGTACTGTTTTAGAAAGTTTCTGTTGATAATAAAATCCTTGAAATATAAGCATTAATATCCTTGTAATCCATTTTGTTATTACAAGTGTCACCACTAGCTTTACTTCCTTCTTAGAGAATCAAACCATGGCGAAGTTCACACTAGAGTGGTTGTCACTCGTCTGTCTCCTGACAGGGGCTGCAGTAAACTGTAAGTACATGTAGTCAATTTGTAGTGATGATAATACTAACATGATTGGCTATAGCACTGTTACATTACTATTATGCGCTTTTAAAATTGTTCATGAAACTGAAGGTATCGCATGTCTCCTTTAATTAGTTCCAGATTATGTCGACAATCAAGGATTGATTCAATATCTTCCTTTAATGTGTAGTTTTGTACTTTAATTTATATTATTTTATAAAACTTTAGAGGGTTAAAGATATATTTTCAGAGCTGTGAAATGTCATTTTCCAATTCATTTGGGTTACGTCGTTAATGTCACCTTAATTTCATATAACCTATATGGTCGTTTTGACATAAAAAAATGACAGTTAAACCGAAAATAGCGGAGATATAATCAACATACAATGTTTTCTTTGTTAGGGCGATAGTGAAAGTACATGCTAAATATTAGGTTTCACTACTTCCTCGTGATTTGCATTCTAGAAATTGAAGAGATGAAGAATAATAAAGCAAAGTGTATGGCTATACATCTTCATTTTTCTAGAAAGACGATGTTTCGTCATAGATACTAATTAATGTCGCGTTTTTAAAAGCAGGTTTTAAATAAGCTGTATATCCATACTTATGCCTCTTAATATCTTAAGCATCCAAAACAACACGTTTAACTGTAGGTCACATAATTTCATTTTGTGTATATGTACAATCAATATGTTAATGTTAAATAATTTACCTCATTGTTCTCCAATTCACTTACATGCATGTGGATTACGAGGGTTAAAATTCTGCTCTGTTCTGCATCCACCATTCTTTACCTTAACAAAGATAGGTGCAAAGTGATAATTAGAATATGGTCTTTAAGTTTAAGTTAGATGTTTCATTATACCATCCATTTCACAATTTATTGTTATATTGGTTTTTTTTTTCAATCTAAAAAATGGTGACAAGTCATAACATACGATTAATTCATGATATAGCTGAAAAATTGTGCCTAACATATGCTTTAAGGTCATAGAATATGATATTGGAATCAAAGACTTTGTGTAAGTATGGATAAACGTTGACAAACCCTTCGCACATTCAAGAGGCATAACCTTTATCAATCTACGAAACGATAGCCAAGAGGCTTAATAGGAAACCGAAACCAGGGCCAAACAAATTAACCATCACGACATATTTTTTTATTAATCCAGTGAGAAACAAATGTCACAGCTAACAGTTCTCGAGTAGTGTAACATGAAGAGAACAGCCGTGCCCTGGTCTATATTCATATTGAATTACATGGCTGTAGTATATTTATCTTAACGGATAAGGATGTCAGGACATAACACGATAGTACACGTTAGAATATAAATTATATTACATGATATAAAATAAAATTCTTCACATTGAATACAGGAAAGTCGCTTTTAATTTGTTTATATAACGAATGTTTATTGAATGTTGACTTACTAAATCTTATAATAAGGGTTTCTTTTTAGTAAAGACTGCATCAAAGCTGGGACTACATCTTGATTTAATGAATGAAATATGATAAATCATTTGATATTTGATACATAAGTAGCTGAAAATCCTACGATTGAAATACAATTTTAATCGATTAATAAAATCTGTTGTTGTTTTTTTATCAAGAATGAAAAGTTTAAGCAAAAATGCCAACATAATAAACTTACAAGGGCAACATTATTTAAAGTTTTATGTTATCATATATTAAAGAAGTTAACTCAAATGATGACTTCTTCCTTGTCATCTATGAATGAAGAATGAGGATCTTTGTTGACATTTGCGTATCTAACGAATGGCACTGCCCCAGAGAAGTATACTCGTACCGTCTAATCTTCAGAGTTAAAAAATCTCAAACTGCCTAATCAGCAGAGTATCCAGATCACCTCAAAATGGTGATCACTGAAGTATGGCTGTTCGCCGGAACTGTCGTATCGTACCGTTAGAAGAGTAAGAACTGTTTAAACACTACCTGATTAAGTAACTCAAGGCTGGGATCCTGCATTTTTAAGTTGAACAGAAATAAATTAAAAAAATGTCTACTATGAACTTCTTCGACAAGGATACTTTACATTGAAAAGGGTTGATTGATAAACGTGTATATTCATATTGCTAAAACATAGTCAAAGAAGTAACTTTTCTACCTCGACAAAGCGAAGGACGACATGCTTGCCAAGGTTTAGGTCTAACAGGTAGAAGGGAGCCACAAGTTAGGGTTCTAGACATTCTGTACATCCAACTGCCACCGTACTTAGTAGCAAAGCAAAGGCACCCTACAGACTGCGTGTAAATGCCTGGTGAAGATAGGACCAGAACACAACCATTCTATTGTTCTTTTTTTCTATGTATGTCGAAGCATTAAGTGAAGAATTCTAGAACGCGCCTCAAGTGAAATGACACCAACTCCTCAAGAAGAATATAAAGACGATACCAGCTGACCATCTCATGTACTATCAAACCTTCGATGCAGTGAGATTTGGCGATGTACTTACAGCGCCTGAAGACGTTATTCGGGCTCCCGAAAGCAAGATAAAACAAATGTTTAGCGTATTTTAGGCCACCACCCTTTATACGAGAGCATAACATTCAAACTTACAACTAGAATATTTTGCCACCGGAATTGTGCATATGAGTTCACACATATGTATAACACATAGCTACGATACTGGGCTGCAGGCTGAAAAGATGCTACAGGCAAACGTGCACGACCGAGTCAGCGACGCTTTGCCTAGTATATGCTATCACTTGAAGAACATTGGCCAGACGTCATGGATCATGGTTTCAACGCATACAAACCCTACCGTGGCATGCACCTGATGCCGCAACGCCTTAGTTTAGCACATAACGTTCGGAAATGGCTGGCCGAGAAATCGAGAAGGGTAATCCTTTCGGATTAGAATACGTTTCATCTGTACAGGAATGATAGATGAGCGCAGTTGGATCGACGTCGTGGTGAACCTTCGCAACGTTTTTTCATTCAGATGATGGAACCCTTTGTAAAGGCATTTTGACGGTTTGCTGAGTACAAGGAAAGACTGATCTGTTTGTAGTAGATATGTATCTTAAAACAACGGATATAAAAAAGGATCAGATTTTACGCAATTTCTCTTTTCATTCCTGTAGCAGCACAACAGAACATTCTTTCGACCGTACATGGTTTCGCAAAGAAACAACGTCATCGTGCTGCATTGGCCTGCAATGTCACCTGACTTACCACTTTTGATCATTTATGGGACTATGTGGGTCGTCAAATCCGGTCAATAGCTGGAAACCTCCAAGAACTTGCCCAAGTCCTTAAAGGGGAATGTCAATGAACACTAGATCTTATCATCTTAAGTCTGATATTCTAAGCACGACGTCTAGTTTGGGCATGAATAGAGGCCCTCGGCGACCATAAAACACATTTTAAATGTGAAAAATGTGTTGGTGTGACTTTTTTTGCTGGTGAATTCAGGATAATATCACGATTGCTTTTAAAGGGGTTATATTTGTTAAGACGTGGAGTAACTACGTTAATTCTTAAAACAATTATTGCTGCTAAACATAAACATGAACATGCTATTAGAATAAAATGTATTTATGCAAACTTTACTTTCAAGAAGGTGAAAGATGTATCACACCGAAACTGTCTGCGCGGGAAAAAGAATCCACGTGGGTCCAATCTTTGTAACATAAACAAATCTCATGAAAACGTACATGATACTTAACAACATCTAGGTAATGTGCAATGGTCATTTGTAAGAACACCGTGCACCCATTAAACCATTTACTATTCGAAGATAGATAACTCTGTGACTCGGTTTGTGTCAAGACGTAAAATAACAAAAACAAAACATTAATGCGCTACTCGTTTATTGATGAACCCTTTTATTATTACGCTATCGATGACTTGGCAGTGACTATATATGTTTCTGTCAATGTGTTTCTTGTCATTAGTTAGTTTACTTCACTGAGGCTTGCAGTCCTGCAGTAACCCTCAGACATATTCCATGCAGTAAGGGCAGTACACCTAATTCATACAGGAATCATGATTTTATATTTACTTCCACGAATAGAGAAATAGTGTTGAGATATGCTGTTACATTTGTTGATAATCTACATGTTTACTTTGAAGGTCGTTAATCATGATTTGTAACCAATATTAGGTTATATCATGCTCCGTGTTATAACTATCGTTTCAGTGAGTTTTCTCTACAGAACAACAGTTGCTCTTGAATGTCACTGTACGTCAGGATGCGACTCCAACTTGGAGTGCCTTGGATCTTCCGGATGTACAAGAGGTTGGTCAGGTCCAACATGTCAGAGATGTGAGTATTTTGAGGTTTAATTTATCAAAAAGGTTGATCTTTTTCGAACAAAATAAAAACTATAGAAATTAATTATCTAGTAAAGGTTACATTCAGTCTGAAGTATAAATGCATATTAATAACAGATCGTATTTTCACAAGAAACCTTATCAGAATCTTGTATCATTGTCTGTAGGCCAAAATGTTGAGACAAAATACCTTGCAATGTCCAACATTTAAGCTATATCTATACAGTCGTTAATGTAAATAAGTTTCAGATAAGCTTTGAATAATTCTAACATTTGGAATTTGTTTTTGAAAATATGGCATAATATTCTCGAAAGAAATCATAACACAATATATCAACATAGAAGCAAAACACTTAAATCCAGGATTGTAACAAGCTACAATCCGATAAACAAACTATGCTACATTCGATGTAATTAGCGACTTCAATTTGTCATTAATCTTTTACCAGTGTAAATGATATCCCATCTTGAATATTGAATACATGTGATCAATGATGTTCCAATTGGGTTCCTCAAATGTACTATTGATAACCTGGCACTTGGTAAAGACACCACCCAAATCAGTACAATCGACGACTGTAGGTGGTCTGATACTGAAAGCAAAAGAGCTGCATGTGGAATGAAGAACTCTACTTCAAGCAAATTAACTAATTGAATAAGTATTATGCAATTTCCAGTATAATACGTAGCTTATAAGGAGGACAGGTCCTGCAGTGGCAAGTGTATGAATCATGCATTTAAAATGATTTTAAAAACAATGAATACTTAGTTAAGATTCTTGATGTACTCAATTATTACTCATGAAACTTCAGATAACCTGGCGCTGGGTAGAGACACTCGTCAAAGCAGTACAAGCAACGACTGTAAGTGGGCCAATAATGCCGACAGAAAAGCTGCATGTGGATGGAAGAACTCCTCCCTGGCTGTTGATGGAATAAGAAGCACTGACTACTGGTCCGGGACTTGTACACACACTGATGAGAACCAGACACAAGCCTGGTGGAGTGTGGATCTTGATCAGATACATCATATATACTACATCAAAATCTACTCACCTAAAACAAGTGAGGTGATTTTAAATATATGTTGGACTTTGCTAGTATAGTTTATGAAACGACGAAAAGCAAAGCAGAAAATAATTTGAAAATGACATTTAACAAACTGCACACATTTATAATATGGATATACCTGCCTTCAAAGCAATGTTGCAATAAAGGGGTGCACATGCATCCTTGCTTAATTTCATTAATATTTTTCAGTAACGATGTAATATTATTTACAAGGAGAATTGAGAGTCATTTATGCTAAACTATATAAATGGTATCATTTCAGCATTTTAAAGCCAATTGATTAGATAAGACAATATCATAGACAGACGGTGTGTCATGACACACGGAGTGACAGAACATAATATTGCATATTCCACAGGAACTTGATATTGTAAGTAAAACGTAGGTAAATCGCAGATGTCATAAACCTACATCCCCTACTACCTAAAGTCGGAACGAGTCGAGATTGGCAATATGGCTGCGCTTACTTCTTCACTCTATTGTATAGATGATGAAGGCGTTAACATCTGCGTTTTACCTAGGTTTTACTTACAAGGCCATGTTCCTGTTGAATATTACTCTCGCTTGAACAAGGAAAATAACATTATTAAAAGATATTGTCAAATGTCCTGAATTTTTCCTTTACAATTCCACACTGTCTTTATCTTAAAAAAGACTAAACCTTATTTGCTGAATTTTAAAAAGATGATTATATAGTTAATGTTGAAAAAGAGATGTTTTTGTATATGGTTCCCTTTTGTCTTAATTGTGATTTTCTGCAAATAACAAAGACTTGATAAATTGGATTTACTTAGTAGTTTATCAATCTAATTGAATTCACTTCGAATTTTGTCCCTCGTACCTCGCTGCGCTATACTTGATCTGATCACGGCTTCATAGGAGCCGCTTCAGGAGGCCTTGGCTATGGTGGCTTATTTCTGCTATTCCCGTCTTCGCTATTTCGCAATATCCCAACTTAGGGCGAAGTAGCGAAATACTGTATGCTTCAGCCAATAAGAATCGAGGCTGGGAACACATCGGCAACTTTTGAACTGACATACTAAACATCACATCTAACCTTTGTATCTCGGAATACGAGCTTTTTTCTGAATGAACCCGATAAAAACCGAGCTGTGACAGTGCAAAATGGTCCTGAGGTGAGGTGAGGTGATAAAGGGTTTAACGCCACTTTCAAGAGAATTCCACTTATATCGCGTCTGCTAGTATTATGGCAGGGAGAAAGCCCTGAACACATAATAACCCCTGTAACTTTGTCCTTTAACCTTTGTGACGTCACTAATTACTCTCCCTAATTGTTTTATACTCTTCAGCAAATACTCAGTTATTCATAACGTCACGCTAATGCATCTTATTACTCATTTATTCTTCTTACCTAGTCGTATTTGACATAAGAAATGATTACATGTTAGGCTTGGTCAATTCCAATGACCAAATGTCAGATATGTCACGACCCTTCACAAAAACTCATTTTTACTAGCGTCTCTCCTGAATAACACTCTGGCACGCATTGGATTCTACCTCCATTAACTGCTCTGTTATTTCTTTTGTCTACACATGGGCCACTTCCAAATAATATCTCCCTATTTTAACTAATTTTAAACATACTAAATATTTCCTAAAATCCCCTTATCTAATTTAAGTTATTTTCAATCTCACTACATAAAAGAAGAACAGTTCTCTACTGCAGACAAAGTTGTCGAGCCCTTGTCGGTATAGGAAACACGGACCTCTTGATCCGAAACTGAACGCGCTCACCACTGCGCTATCCCGCTCCTTAAATGGTCGTATGCTTGTTTACTATCCTGACGAATACACTCATGTTTGGTCGGAAATTAAGCCATGTTAGCGACCCCAAACAAAGTAGTGAGTTACACTATGCTATCATGAATACATTTGCTTTTGTTGTGGCCCTTTCTTCGTCCAGAAAGTTGATTCAAGAAATTAGGTAAGCTAAAGTAAAGAAATTTATTACGAAATAACTACGACATATTCTGTATAAGGCGTAAAGAGCATTTGTCTCAAAGCTAGGTTGAAACCAATTCTCAAAAGATCTTTAGGAATTCATTTCTAATTTTCTATTTCGATGTAAGAATTTCTCAGAATGGGGTACAAATAAATAAACCAAATGTAGAGCAAACAGAAACATTTGCAATTAAAAAAGATAACTGACATGTATACAGTTACATATTAAGGACTCAGAAAGTGTGCATTGGTGGATTCACAGGGTAGGGGGTCCAGAGCGTCACTCACTTCAAACTTTTCCATAATCTTAGATGATCGGACAAAAACGATATGTACGCGGACCTTTGATTGGTTAATTTGATGAGGTGAAAGATCTTGTCAATGTCCTCTGTTAAGACTCTCATGGAGCCGTGATCAGATCAAGAAACACAGCGAGTTACGAAGGACAAGTTTCGAGCTGATTTCAATAAGATTTGTATAATTAGTTTCTCTTGCGCATGTCACATTGTCAGCCTTAACTTGTTTAAAATGTTATTTTTAATCAAAGTTTGCACCTCATGTATATTAAGATTTATTTTAGTACATGTGGACAATAATAATTTATAACCAGTATACACCTCTATATAAAGAGAAATAGATAATCATGGATTTTAAGAGTGGACATATATACTCTCTGTTAACGTCTTTAAAAGTTATAAATATGCTAGAAAACATAGTGTTGAAAACATGTAGATTTCAAATTTTAAAAATTAAAGATCTATTTATTTAGTGGCAATCTGAGAAAGTATCAGCCATTAAAGTCTTATACCAAAAACTGATTGAAAGTGTATTTCAACAGTGTAATGATTTTTATTAATTCACTAATGTAATGATATTTTCTCCCCTACAGATCAACAGAGAATGAGAGGTTTCGAAGTAACAGTCGATGATCAGCCTTGTTACACCTCGCCTCGTTACAACACACCGGTCTCACCAATATCAATACACTGTACAAGGCCGATGAATGGAAGCAATATTACAATAAGAGCACATCAGGAGCAGTTTATCCTGAATCTTTGTGAAGTAGAAGTTTACGGTGAGTAGTGGCAGTGCTGTTATCAATTGCTGCCATACGCATGTTTAATAAATCTGAATTCATATTACATCTCATATTACGTTGTAAATTCATATTACATTTTCCCGTTCTTTCGATTCAGCAGGAAGACAAATAACTTGAATTATTGTGAAATCTCAAAGTTAGATTTCAAAGCAATAATGTAATGTTGAGTGTGTCATTTCTGCAGTTGTGAAGATGTTAATTAATAAATGTCACGGTGTAACAATATCTAAACTCAGCTGAGACCAGTTATCCGACAGAAAAATAAGAAAAAGAAAATAATCAAGCCAATAAATAACTAGAGAGAAGCCAATCCGTGAATCAAGTGATTTATTTGCAGTCTAAACAAGACGATCACCGGGTACAGTCACAAGCTACCCGTAATCCACTCAACAGGAGTTAACAACTAATTAAGGAAGTCAACAACCCATGAATAAACAAATAGACAAACTGTAGGGAATCACTCGAGCATACCCCCAGACGTTGTAATAACAAGATAAGCTAATGGTCGTCTTAACGAGATAGCATACATAAGACAAATCAACACTTTGGCGTGAATATACAAGAGAAGGGAACGGGGCCCGGATGGACTAACAATAGGGAATGAATACACAACAAGGACACAGTACTTTAGATTATCCCTAATCACTACTTGAGTGAGTAAATGAATAAGAACACTAGTTTAGGTATAGTAGAACTTATCAAATAATGGGAGGGAAGGAAAGGTTAAAACTGTAAGTTCTTAAAGGAAGTGATCACATACTCCAGAAAGGTACAGAGAAATAAGGAATATCAACCTCACCAATTCACCTCCACCCGTGACCTCTCCCAGCAAGGGTCAAGTCAAGACTACTGGCACCAGAGCTTTGCTCGTTATTTATTGGCTTCGTGCGGACGTCAGTGTAAACCAAGACTTGCCCCAAAGAAGATGGTAGCCTATCTTAAGGATATCGTGAATCTGTGTTTCTTTGCGAAACTAAACTATCCCTAGCTACATTAATATTTAAGGAATGGAGCCACAGTCGGCGAATAAAGACATGAATGATAAAAATAGATACATGAATGTACAATGTATAATATGTACTTTCGATATAACAATAATTGATGATATTTTATGAAAGTACATTAGTGGAGAGGCGGGAAAAAGGTCGCACGCTCGAACCGCGTGACAATAAAAGCTCCACATAACAAAAGCACATACTATTCATATTCATTGATATCCATGAATTGATAATTGATAAACGATGAAGAAAGAGCCGTTCATTTATTTAACGAATGAGAATTTATTTATGAATCCATTTCATAATCTCATTCTACAAGCTCTCAGACACAAAAGACGGTAACTCATATTTAGGGTCCAAGAACAACTTGTAACTGACGAAATGTTTTTTGAATACGAGGAAGGCACTTCAAGAGTGATACTCAACTATACACCTTAATTTGGATGCTGTTTTAAAAAAAAATAGATTTTATGATAAAAACTGTCAAATGGCGGTCGCCATGATTTGAAAATAAAGAAAAGATAACTCTTAGTTATCTGTTCGAGAACATTAATTTTAGTTTTGCGTAGTGCATGTAGATTTTTAATACCGAGAATCATGAATAAATCAGTATCCATGAAGTCGTTTACCAAAGTATCGAGAGTAGGCTACTGTGTTTATCCTTGATACAGATAACACATGGTTACATGGACATTTTCAAAGATTCTTACCAAAACTTTGAAGGAGTGTGACATGAAAAAAGGGGCTGTTTAAATAATTTCGCAACATTATAAAAGTAAAGTATAAGCGTGGATAGAATAATAAAAAAATAACAAATGATTTATGCTAAGGCTAATCAACAATGCCTTGTAACGCCGTAACAAGGCTTTCACGCTCTTAGCGCCGATGAAAGACTTTACTTCTCATTCTTGTTTTATTTTCCCCAGTGTGCGATCTCATTTATCTCATTGTAAAACTAAATCGATCAAAGTTTTATCATCATTATCATGTTCATCTGGGTCATGTTACAATCATTTACTGATAACATTCTTGTACCCTTGAATTTCGTTGTCACAAAAAAATACCCCGATATAGGACTGTCCTTTTAATAATAAAATACCAATGTATGTATTAAAAGTCAAAGTATATATTCGAAGGAAATTTGGAAGTGATATTTCAACACATTCCGGATTTCAGATTTCTGAACTTGAAGTAGTCTCTCGGGATTAGGTCTGGACTGTAGCGTGGGTGGTTTAGCTGTTCGAATCCACATTCGCGTATAGCGGGCTTTACAACTCCAGACTTGTGAACTGAAGCATTGATATTCAAAAGCAGAACACCACGTGGCAGCATCCATCGGCGTTTCTGTCGAATTCTTGCATTAGGTTGGGATAATATTTACCATTTATTGTATTTTTTGGTGGCATGTTATCAATTAAATGATATGCCTTTTGTGACCCAAAAGATCGTGGCCATAAACTTGCCAGCTGATTGTTGAGTGCGAAACTTCAGTGGAGGCGGAGAACTTGGGTGCTTCCACTGCTTGGATTAGGGTTTAGTTTCAGGGTACTAATGGTGGATCACGGTTCCGTCACCTGTCACCTGACGAGACAGAACTGTTTTCGTCAGCATTATAAAGATGGAGGATCTCCACACAACTTTCAATTCTTTGATGGCGATTTTTGTGCCCTGAGGTTTGTGTACCCATCTTGCAGATAACTTGGACATACCAAGTTCATCATTCAACACTTCCAACTGTTATTCCAAAGACAGTTCAGACACTAGGTCACTTGCAGCTATTATATCTAAATAACTGTTGTGTCTAGAAATTGTCTTGACACGTGTCCATTTTATATATTGACTAAAAACATCTGCTATAAGCGGACACTGTTTATGTAAACATAAATGCCCATCTTGCATAACTTATTGACCCCCTTGGTCATGTTGCACACAACTCTAGGAGTATTATTAGAAGTATTAGTGCAGGGAGAAAGCAGTCAACACCATTGTGGTTATGTATTGCGACGAAACCTGCGAGCATCGGCTGGAACTAGCCAACCATTGGTGGTACTATGCTGAAATTCAATTTAGCTTTTCACCAAAACCTTACTGCCTGTTGAAAAGTTCTCTTCTGCAAACAAAGTTGTTGAGTTGGGATTTGAACCACTGACCTCTTGATCCAAAGCCGAACGTGCTAACCATTTGGCATGATTGGCATTTAATATTGCTACCACTTTCATCTTACAGATTACCATAATCAATAATTGAATTAGAACGGGAATGTCTTTGGAAGGGTTGTTACTGTTAAACTACACTTTGATCCCTTAATATAAACTCGTACCATTGAAATGTAGTACAGTTACTTAATCTCTTATTCTCTTGACGTTTCTTTTAGGAAAAGTGAAAACCTTGAAAAAAATATATACTTGGAATATTATCTATACTAAGCCATCCACATTTACGACTTGTTTGCATTTATGTCTATATAAAGGCCCTGATATAGTCGATATTGTGAACTCTCTCTGTCTTTGTATACAGAATGTGCCGATGGTGTCTTTGGTGAGGGATGCCGTTCAATATGTAACTGTAAGGACCCTGGTGAAGTATGTGATAAAGTAGCTGGTCAGTGTCAGAGTGGATGTCTGGACAATTATACAGGAGATGGGTGTCAGACAAGTGAGTACAGAGTCCTTTGTTTCTGTCATCAGTATAGTAATGTGAAACATGAAACTACAAAATAATAATTAAAGCAAATTACGATCCACCTCGTTTATTCTAAAATAAGGTTTAAAGGCGCAGAACATAAGATAGAGTCAAAGACAATGTAAATAATGCCTCATCATAAAAAAAATGTTTGTTTTGCATAGGAATAGATTACTCATTTAATTGATACAAACTTCTTTGAATAATCAGTCTTGAATAGAAAAAAATCATATCTCAAATTAACAAGTGTGTCCTTATGGAAAGTACGGATTCAACTGTAGTGAGATGTGCGGACACTGTTTAGAGGGGAACTGTAGTCATCTAGATGGAAAAGTGCACCTCTAGCCCAATTTTTCACCCAAGTATTTTTATATATCAAATATTTCAACACACGCTGATTATAGGAAGAAATGTCAATTTCCATTGTTATGAAAATAACACTATGACATACTTTCTGTGGACGATTAATGCTAAAACATTACAATGGTACCCGATTTATTTGCATTCAAACCCTATTCGCAAAAAGTAGAAGAAATCGTTTAGTTCAACAAGACCACGCATGAAAAGTATGACTTATGACACAAAATGATTCCATCTAAAGACCTAGCAAAAATAACTAAAAATGTGTTGTGACCTGTTCTAAGACTAATTATGTATCTCACCATCAAACACAGAATGCGAGGATGGAAAGTTTGGAGCGTCGTGTAGCTCCTTCTGCAAGTGTAAGAACCCGAATGAAGTCTGTAACAAGACAACAGGTCACTGTAACACTGGATGTACTGACGGGTACACAGGAGAGGGATGTCAAACACGTGAGTTTTTGTACCATCACCCTTTTTCAAAAACATTCGTTCTTACATGAATCATTTTACGGACCGTTTTTATTAAAATATAAGGTATACATTTTCATTTGACCACAATACAACTTCAGTCTTTAGAAATTAGTATATGAACCGTGTATAATATTCAACTGTTTCGGATAAATACATCACATGAGAAAACAGGGAAATAAAGAAACATTTCCTGATAGGTAATTATGTTACATTTAGGTTGAATGTAAATGTACTTAAATATTTTCAGACTTTTATTTAATTTCTAAGGTTGCCCGAGGGGATTTTACGGCTTTCGATGCAGTGAGACATGTGGACACTGTGCTGAAGGGAACAGTACATGTAACCACGTCAATGGAATTTGTAGGAACGGGTGTGGAGGAAACTGGGATGAAGGCCAATGTAAAGGTAAAGACCTAAATGTTTAAAAACATGTGAATTTTAGCACTCACAAAAACATTAAATTCATGAATTACACCAACCTATTCCTAAGTTTCTAAGTGTAAGTCAATAAATAATGATTCCAAAGATAATCACCCTTAAAGGCTTGTACAGTACGACTAACACCATATACATAGATTAAAAGGAAAGCCTAAATACACTAACCAGTCTCTCAGAAGTCATTAATAGAAAGTGATTGTACTTTGATTTTTTATGATTCACTGGATATATGCAATCAGTATTTCTCACATAAGCATTATCAAGTGATTGACTTAAATGATACCCTTGCTTTTAAGTGTGCAAAGACTTCTGGTTCGGAGAAGAATGCAGCACTGAATGCTCATGTAAAGATCCTAATGAAGTGTGTAACAAGAGAACAGGAGAGTGTGCACAGAGCGGTTGTCAGGATGGACGGACTGGACTGGACTGTCAAACACGTATGTTATTACAGAAAAAGAATCTTGAAAAAGGTCTAAAAATAAAGTTGTGTTTGAAGCTTGATTTTACTGATTGTATTTGGCATCGGTATCAACTACATCGATACAACCGACATTTAAAGGACCTGTTTTATAAATTTGAACGTCATTTGTTGTACTATTAATGGATAAGATTAGGTTGAAAATATTTTTTTATATTTTGCCATATTTTGCAATAAGCTCACACCTCTGGTGGAAATATAACAGAACAAACTATCTTTTTATAGCCCCAACTCATCTATTTAGATTAAACATTCGTCAAACAATTTAAGTTAAATAAACTTTCGAAATGAGGAATATTGTCATTTCTTAATTTCATTTCTAAATTTTTTGGGTAAGGAGCGAATTCTTTTAACACCAAATGGCAACAGTGAATTTAATTTGCCTGAAATTAGTATCACCTTATCACTTTCAAATTTCTAATAAAAATGTACAGGAATCACATATGATGTACTAGTAATATTTTATTCATAAATCACAAAGATATAAGTAAGATCTGTTAAAATGTGAATTTGTAGCTTGTGCTGATGGCACCTATGGTAACAAGTGCTCCCAGCAGTGTGGAAACTGTCTTAATGGAGAAGTTTGTGGGAAAATTGAAGGAGACTGTCAAGGTGGATGTGAGGATGGATTTTTGTTGCCTGTTTGTCAAGGTAATGTTAGTTTCACCTTTATTGTCAGTATATAAGATTAAATCATCAGAAAGACAAAAATCTAACAACATATCGTAACTGTTATAATATGTGATTGAGATGTTGAAAACATATCTATAGATTATCAGTTTTAAGCTTTTCTTGCCTGACCGACCTGATGGGATTATGTCATGGGATGTCATCCTGCGTCCATCCGTACATCCATCCGTCCTACATCCAACTTTTCACTATTTAATCTCCTACTCTGGAACAATTGACTCAGGAAAACTGAAATCATGTGTACAAACTCCTTGAATAATGATATTTTCAATTTATAGATTTGGTGAGCCTGTGACCCTTAGGTCACAAGGGCCAAACCCTTAAAATCTTTTTCTTATCTTCTTCTAAAGAATCAAAAGGCTTAGAAAGATGAAGCCATGTGTACAGACTTTTTGGTGATAGGGATTGTATTTATAGATTTGGTGACAACAGAAAAGGGCAACATAGACCAAGGTCTTATGACATGGCCCATACCTTATAATATGTTTAACTTCTCCTCACATAAAGAAACAGCTGCATTACCAAATGCCATTTGTACAAATGACAGACATTAAGATCCTAAAATCTTAAAATCTTAAAAACTTCTTCTCCAGAAGACTGACATTTTAAGAATAACATTTTTCTGACATGAAGATTCATACTTAAAACTTTGGTGTTTATCCTTCTTATGAGCATCGCAGGATGTCCACCCTCAAAGTTTCTTTCTTAAATTTACAAGAAATTAAAGATGCTAGGAATCTAAAATTTTGAAGTTTTTACGATGTAAATTAAGATGTGTGAATTTTTTTTGCCTTATCCCCGATGATATTGGCGTGGTTGCGGTGCATAGTTATGGTGATCCACCAAAACCAAAACTTGCTCACGTAGGAAGCTTAATTTTTCACAATGACATCTTGTGCCCTGAAGAACGAAGTTTGTAGATTTGGTCTTGACCGCCTTTCAATATCTGTAGCACTCTTAATAAGGCAAATAAACATGAAATGCTGTAGCTCGTTAGTTAAGTCTTCAGTGCACTGTCTGTGGACTCATAGTAGCCAGGGACAGGCATATGAAAACGAGTTTGGTTGTTTCTTTGTTTAATTTTGTATTGGTGAAAAGCAAATGGGGAGTCAGAAGATCCAGGTAAGATGTAAATGATAAATGATATTTAAAATGCGTTTAATGCTTACAGAGAGTATTTCCAAAAGATAGAAGAGTGCAAATATATAAGAGTGTGAAAATTAATGAAAATATAGTTACTCTCTAACTGATATTTGTTTAAAGAATCTTTTTTCTATTTTGTATCACGAATTAAGGAATGTGATATGGTTTTATTGATTTTCTTCCAATTTTATGTTAAAACATCTTCTCTTATGCACTGACACTCACATTTTCATAGTATATGTTCATTGACGTTTTAGAAATATCGACTTTCTTATCTGCTCAAAATGTTACACTTGCTCCAATATATAGGTCTCTGAGTAATTCCGCATAACACGTTTCACTGTCTCAATAAAAGATTTCAATTTGAAATGATGAAAAAAGACAATTGAAATCAAGTCGACTTTTGTTTTAGTTATAATGAAATTATGTAGTGATGAAAAATAAAAAACAAGTTTAAAATGGCAAAACATAGTATTCTATTACTATCATTCGGTGAACATTGATAACTGATGAATCGTTTTCTATTCTTTCAGATTGTGTGGACTACAGATTTGGACCGAACTGCACAAAGACATGCAACTGCAGGAACCCGACAGAAGTGTGTGACAAGACAACAGGACTGTGTGCTACTAGTGGCTGCAGGGAGGGGTGGAGAGGGCGGGACTGTTTAACACGTGAGAATACAAAAGCTTATGATAATAATCATCCCACCAAGAACGTAAAATTCCGTGTAGATATTATTATTGCACATATTCCCCTTGTCAGTTTGGGTATGTTATTTCTCTAAATAAATGATTGGATATTCCTCGCTCAATGTTTGTTTAAAGATTATGATATGTCTTACGCTTATTACAAAATGTATTCGAAATATTAAGAATTATAAGATAATAAAGAAATTAGAGTTTTGGATTTTGGACAAAAGTGTTGCTTAAATCGCTGCCAGATGATGATAGTACTATGAGTGTCACGTTTAAGTATGTGATGTGCTTTAAGTTTCTCGTTATTTTAAAAAAAAGTTGTATCTGTTGTCAAAATAATAATTAAAAACGTCGAACATAAGCGAAGGACATAATACATTTTAATCAAGTTAAAACTAGCTGTAAGACAATCCCAAAGTCCATTATTACATCTGGAGAATTACACACCTATTCCGTGTCGCGCATTAGTGAACATCAGCCAGTCAAAAGAGAGCTGGCCAGTCACTTCGAATCGCGGGCCAGGGAATATTTCCTCAATGAAAGGCATATGATATGTTTTTGTTAAATATAACAACTGATGTCGACGTCAATTGAACACAGACGGTGGATTTTACATACGTAAACGAGCCTTTACTATGCAGAAAAAGTGTTAAGTAAGAATGAGAGAAACGCCTTATTTTTCTGACCGTGGACCTATGAAACTAATCTTTTTATGACTTCGTTGTGCCTAAGTTGAGTATGGTCATCAGTTAAACTGACATGATTTGATTTTAGAAATGAGAACATTAACTCCCTGAAAGTTTAAGTATTTTGGTACCAACGTTTACTTTTACAATTGCTGAACAATGTTCAATATTTCAATCATGTATTTATTGATAAGAATATGTGGAGAAATAACCACTGACTAACAAAAACACTTGTCAACTTGTATTCAGGATCAGAAAGCAATAAATCTAGAAAATATCCCTAGTTCTTGGAATATCTATTACCCATCTATACCTCCTGAAAATGCCAACTGATTCATTAGATATAATTTAATGGCTGTCACAATGCCTTACCTTTCAAGATACAAAAGTTTTAAATCTGTGTCGATGTCTACTTTGACTCTCTTAACGACAATGAAAAGCTTAAACTGTAAAGGACATTGAGAAATCATTTATTCAGATTGTGGAGACGGAACATACGGCTACAACTGCTCAGGTACCTGTGGACGATGTGTGGATGGAGACGTATGTAACAAGACAGATGGGACGTGTTCTGCTGGATGTGAACCTGGGTTTCAGGAGCATTTATGTCAAGGTAATGTCTATTGTGAATTCTTAATTACGAATTCAATTTAAATACCACAACAAACAAACAAATATGTATCTTGGACATGTGAATAACATCATGCCAACTTCACTGTCTTATTTCAAATAGCATGTATGCTGTACTTCCATCACCTTGGTATGGTGCATCAAATGTTTCATCAAGTATGATTCATAATTTCCGACACAAGTGCATTTGTAAGAACGCCTGCGCACAAACAGTCAATAAAAAACACACCAAAAAAACCGTCGAAAATGAAAACAACTCTCATTCGTTTGCTAAGTAGAAGGCTATAGTTTGTTAATGAAGGCGCCGTGAAGGCAGAAGTATTTTTCAGATCTTGAACCAGGCCAAATGGAGACAATCCTGTATATGATGATAACACTCATAATTGTTGTTGTGATCAAAATGCTTAACGATATAATTATCATAGCAAGTAAAATGTTGTTTATGATACCATCTTTAGGATGTTAAACCCTTTTTCTATCCAATCAAATGAAATATTGCTCATCATTCGTCCTTCGTGTTCAGATTGCAGGGACGGATATTACGAAGCAGGGTGTAGAAGATGTGGCCAATGTTTAAACAACTCTCCCTGTGGTAAAGAGACAGGACTGTGTACAGAAGGATGTGAACCTGGATGGAAGGGAGATAACTGTCATGAAGGTTTAGATAAATTCATACTTTTCTCCCAGATCTGTTTTAATTAAAATGTATTTAAATCCCTTTATGTAAAATGGATATAAGTATATATAAACCACCTACCTCAGGTAATTTCATGATGTGTATCAATTCTTTTATATTTTATACAAATTCAAAAAAATCATAATTAGTTTTTACTTACTTTACGACAATTGTCGTAAATATACAACTTCCCTTGCAAGACATCCTTCGCTCAAGTGCTAATCACGTGATAATTCAAGGCTTCCTGAATTGAGCTAAAATTTTTGGTTTTTGGGCAGCGTTGTGTTCGGCGATTAGCAATACCATGTATATATTTCTGATGCGCCTGTCACGTTGAGTCGCTGGAAGCTGGAGAACTGAATGAAGAAATGCATCCAGGATTGCGTAATAAAGTGGCGGGGGCTTTCCTGTCATGCAAGCACTTATACAGCGTTATGATAGCGCCTAGCATTGAGTGCTAGAAGCTTGGGACAGGGAAGTTTTCCTCTATGAAAAGCATGTGATATGTTATACACTTCCAACACTGCGGTTCATGGTGAAATGGGCTGGCCTACAATGCTTACAAAACAACGTATCAAAGCATTTCGCTTTTACATCAAGATTTCAAAGAATGATAATGACAGACTGCTTACAAAACTGTATGATTGTTCTAAAGGAAAAAGAGGTTCCTTCGCCTATAAAGCAGAGCGATTAGGCAGAAAGTTAGACATTCATATTACTGAGACTCCTGGAACGGCAATAAGAGACATGAAGAGACGCTTAATGAGACTGGATGAAGAATCATGGTTTACTGATTTATGGAATGATAAGAAGAGTGCCAATGGAAATAAGTTAAGAACAAAAGATTATTCAAGAAAGATTGCCAACCAGAGTTATATAACCTTGCTCTACATATTGAAACAGGACGATACACCAAGCCCCCACCCCCCTGCCTGAGAGAATTTGCCCTTTCTGCCCAAATATAGAGAATGAAGTTCACTTCCTTTTAAATTGCCATTTTTACCATGATTTGAGATTCAAGTTTTAATCTTTAGCTATTTTAGCAACTTCTATTTAAGAAATGTTTATAAGGAGAAATTTATTTTCTTAAATGGTTACAACTTTTTAACTTTCTATATCATGTTTTATACTGTTACTTTATCATTTTGTCCCTTTTATCCGCCCTAAACGTTAACGTGTCTCATAAGCCTTTTTAGTCTTGATGTATGTATGATTTTACAAATATACCTATGTCTTTTTTTATGTGTGTACATACATGTGACACTCTAATAAACTATATCTGTCTGTCTATGTTTTTGTTAAATATAACAACTGATGTCGACGTCAACTGAACACAGACATGCATGCACACTGCATGCGGTCTTCTTATGAAGAATGTTGCTCAGCGTTCTTTTTTGTTCAACGGAAGTTTTGCTGCAATAACTTCTAATGCTGCTTTCATTACGATAGCCAGTCACCGACATCACTTCATGAACCGTGGCACCAGCATGGCAGAGAAGAGTAACCGAGATCGCTCTTATGCAATGATTTGTGTAGATCTCACTGAGCTGTGCTGTCGTCGATAGTTTTTTCATCAGCTTACTCAAAGCATTTCGCCGAGAGGTTGGTTTCCAAACCAAGGACCTGTCGAGGGAGTTTTCTCTAAAGGATATTGAAAAAAACGCAGCACACTTGGGGGTTAGTTATGTTAAGCATAAAGCTTTTAACAGGGCATCTCTCATCCCCTGGAACTTCACGCATGCGTGGAGTTTTGTGTTTTTCTCTTCTTTTCATACCCGTGTGATTCTTGTCCTTCTTGTTAAATGCCATCTCTACATACTTCACTCCCCGTTCATCTGTACCCACATGGAAACTATCCTTTGTCAGCTTCCGTAGACCCTCTCTACCTCTGCGTCCAAAATGAGGTACGATTTCAAACCATACCTTATGAAGTAGCGACTCTGGATTTTCACATGATAGAGTTCCACTGTCATAGAGCTTCTTTATGTCCGCTTCATTTATGGAAGATTTATTCTTTGACGTATCTTTGCCTTGTCTCTTAAGGTCTTTTACACAGCCAATCAGAACATGGTTAGAGGTTGTGAATTCCGTTGAATGAGCATTTATGTTCCTGTTATATGGCGGAGACGTCAGGTAGCGAAATAACCCTGCTCTTAAGGCCATCAAACCTGATTTACTGTATGGTTTACCATCCTTTGTACGGACTTCACAGTAAAAGTGTCGTAGTTTTTTGTTAAAATCATCAGTCGACAGTCTTTCGAATTCCAATTCATCCCCTCTCTCAAGCAGCCAGTCTGAAATATATTAGAGAAATATATTAGAAATCATTTGTATATGGTATGAATCTAGCTATATATAGAAAATCACAGTAGCGTTACTTCGTAATGGCCTTGCCCTTGATACAGTCAACGCAAATCTGTGTTTCAAAAAGGTCAGGAAGTGAGTTCGTTCTTCTTGTCTGTTTTAGTTATATTTAATTGTTCCAATGAAATATGTGTTTAATCTAGCCTGATATTAGTTCAATATTTATCGACATAAAAGTCAATTAATTGGTCATAACGCTGGGATATTTGTTTTACGTTGAAAACATTACTTTTGAAATCTGGATTGGAAATGCATGATCGATTATTATCATTAATATCTATTAGTAAAATAGTAGCCTTCCTCTGAAAATATTAACTCCTCACTTTGTGGAATGGTCGGTCGATTTCTCTGTTCGTCGTGCCGCAATGTAATCAATGTCATCTTCGTCTAATATGCCATATCTTCTGTTTGTTTTTACTTCAATTGGATTTTCCATAGCGTTAATACTTGCCAGTAAATTCTCAATATCATCCGATCTGTAGTAAATATCCATATCTTCAAATTCTGAATCATCAAGCACAGCGTCGGGATTGACACTGGCGTTTTGGTCTGTAAAGTTGATACTTTGGCACCATAGCAATTTCGCCATTGTCCAAAAGCATCAAAGTGAAAATGTCCCCAGCGGATACGTTACGTCTATAATCCGTGCTTTTCCGTACACCTCTCCTTCTTTTGGTTTCGAATCGACAGACGCCGAGTCAGCCATGATGGACAAAAGATGCCCCCTCAAGTTTGATCAATGGACTTGGCCAACATGTCATTTGATAAGTAACGCTCAAATTACTGAAATGACGTCATTAACCTCGCGCATGGATGTATCGTCAAATAAGGCACATCGTCGGTCCCATTGTTCGCCATTGTTTTAATGCCGTGGGTATCTTATATCGATTAATAAACGTCCACCAGTAACAGAGTATATCGAAAACGTTTAAAAGGGCTGCCCAAGGGCTTAGGTGACAGCTAGAACGTACATAGGTATCTATAGTCTGTAGTCAACACATGTTCTAGCTGCCATTCTGTTACCCAGTTTTTGCGTACGTATGAAGATATAGGAATGTACGGAAACGTGGGTAAATATAAATGTCACCTTGTCCTTTTTAACACAACAAAAGACTCTATAATAGTACTCTTGTTATAAAAAAATCTTTAAAATGGTTCACGTTATGCACTCTAATTATGAAACGTGTAACCTTTTTTCAAATCGAAGCTGAAATCATTGAACAAACTTTTACTTGATAAATACACTATGTAAGCAAAACATAATTCACACGCCTTTTGTTTACAATATATATCATCTAATCGAGTGATGTAGAAAAATATATTTTCACGGGTTGCGCAGCCAGGCTTGTAAATGTTTAATTATCAGCTTCAAGAGATACATACATGGTAATCAATGACAAGCGTTAAAATTGATTTTTATCAAATTCCAAATGTATACAATAAGTAGCCTGATAGCTACGCTAATCATGAGGCCATTAAATTGTTTTATATCGTCAACGACGTCACATGCTTGTTAATGTTCTATTACTTGCTAGAATCGCATGATATATCACTCAGTGAAAGTAGTGAAACTAGTTTTCAACCTGGAAAAGATTATAATTTCAATAATAGTGACACGATGAAGCATAGGCCTCGCATCCAGAAATGATTTGTTGATAGTTGAAATAATCATGAATAGTGGTTTACTACAATAATTACGCCAGGGTGTCTGAATGCATTTGGGTTAAGGAGGAGTTCACGTGCAGTTCAATATTGGCCAATAGATCACTAGTATCACCTATTCCAAAAGCGTTTTCTTTATCTGCCAGTTCTCAGAAACATCATGAGGAGAAACCTTTTAAAAATATGAGGTTTTTAAATACTTTGTTACGCCTGTATATTTTGAATATATAGTTATATCGACATGCCTTAAGAAGTGAGTTGATTATGTGTTTGGTGATTTGTATACATTGTTATAATTATCTAATGATTATTGTTCCAGTGACTGTTTCCTACAGAACAACAGTTGCTCTTGAATGTCACTGTACGTCAGGATGCAACGCTAACCTCCAGTGCCTTGGATCTTCCAACTGTGAAAGAGGATGGTCAGGTCCAACATGTCAGAGATGTGAGTATATTAAGACTAGGAAAGGGTATCCCAAAATTAAGAATTTACAATTGAAACGCAAGAAGATAAAATTTACACTTTTATATGAAATTTAGGAAAATAGACATTGGATGAATCAGATAGATCTCTACATGACAAAAATGCACATCGACAACTCTCAACACAACAAAGGCTATGCGAAAGGTCATATTAATGCGTACGGAATAATTTAGGTTCATTTTCGGGCCACAGTTCAAATGGACATCAGCCTCAAGCTAAATGCCTTTCAACGTAAAAGAGCGATTTAAATTGGTGTATCAATTAAAAAAGCTAAAGATAAATCTTATTGTAACAAGATTGCTCTTTTATTTAGATTTCTGTTTCATGACCAGTTTATTTTCCTTGAAAAGAAAGTGTCGTTTCTAATGTCAGTTGTTAACATTCTTCAATGTATCAAGCTTTTTATTGATAACTCCGATATGTCAAATAGAGAGGCATAGATAGAGATCATTATCCGAGAAAGTGTGTCATAGTACATGAGCGAGAGCGAGGGTTACACACAAAGTTGCACGACTTTCGTAAAAGTCATTTGATACATTACCGAGGGTAATAATTTCTTTGTTACCGATTCTATTATATTTCAAACACATGGAAATATTCAGAAAACGGTCTCCTTCCCATGCGACGGCCCGCTACAGTGACGTCATGAGCAATGGTTTTATGACGTCACAGACGGAAAAATACGGTGACTCGCGCTGAAACAATCGTACCTAATAAAAATTGATATTGAAAATATGTCACCGATTAACCATATGGATATTAATATCCTTACATTAACATATCAGGTAAATGTGCTCATTTTCAACACTGTTTCACATTATCATGTTGCCAAATGGGAATCATATCATCAATATGATTTATGCACAGATCTCGTTAACATACTTAACCTGCACTCAGGTTATGTGCCATATATGTTATTTAGAATTACGTACGCATTTCAATAGATATTATTTTGAAGGACCATAAGTATTTGATGCAAAGTTCGATTTGATTTCCATCAACTACATGTATGATATGTTTTATTTTAAAATTTTGCATGTAACCTGAAAACCCAAAATGGCAAGTGCTATGATAAATACAGAACAATAATGTTTATACAGTGTGCAAAAAGTATAAGAAATGGATGTAACAAATATCATATATCAATAAAGAGTGGTTCATCCTATGTCCTCACATAACAGATGAAGGTAAATAAAAAAAACTGTTCCTAGTACAGCCCTTTACAACAATTAATTATACTGACTTGTGCACAACGAACATCTACGATTTTTGTCATACATTTGACACTTCAGTCGCCTTATGGTTCATTATTTCTTTCAGGTTTGTAGAGAATAATGAATATTTCATTACCTGAAAATAAAGCAAAAGTGATGGTATAAGTCCTCATAGACCCTAGTATAGCCAAAGTAAGCGCAAAAACACTTGCTATATAGCCTTTAAGAAATCCTCTCTATTATATGTACATGTATGTATACATGTATGTATGTGTGATTGCTGACTGTATAATAACAAAACGATGTGCAGGTTGTTTCCATTTGTGTTAAAGACCGACTGAAATGCTTCATAGCAGGATTCTTTAAACTTAAAACTGAATGTGACAATGACTTAACTTTATACTTCCGAAATCGGCCGATAAATAACTAAAACTGGTCATTGAACAATGAGTAATGTTGCTTTACGTAATAAGCGACACCCCTATAACCCCCGTATCGAAAACCACAGCAAATCTCTGCTCGCATATCAACAGTCATGCCAACAGCTTAAACCCTTGATAATCAATATTAGATTTACCCTAATTAATATGTTTTGTTCCAGCGAATGACAGTAATCCTACCGCATGTGTGCCTCAATTACGACGTCTGCTTTATGTTGTCTTACCGTCACACTGCGCTAACAAGTCTACTGTCTACTGTTTTATGAAACGCCGGTGCCCATTATGTAATCCAATCGCTTTCAAATACAATTCTTGGTTTAATAATATATGCCAGCGGAAATGGCACACATCCTGTCACAACGGTGTAACTCTTGGCATTCGACTATAACTTAGAATATTGTTACAATGTCCAAACATGATGAACAGATGAACCTGTAAAAAATATATTCCACCAATAAATCAAGAGGAGTTTTGACTCATGCTTTTCAGTCTAGAATGACATGCATTTGAAAAACTAGATCATTTGCAACTAGTTACCAAATTTTATTAAGATTATATAGTGTGTTTTAACGCTTGTGCGTGGTGTTGATTTAAAGCATTGATTAATGGCAGAGACATATACACGGGGTAACATGTACTATGAGATAAGATATGTTAGATAACTTCAAAGAAATCATCGACTTTAAAACTAAGTTTTCACGATTTCAAGTGAAAAGAATTTGTTTCTGCGAAATGTGAAACAAATAACGCTACGTTAAACATATATTTATCTGTAACCGAATTTAGAAGTATTTCGTTCATTAAGAAGATTTATTTGTTTTTATACAATTAAAACTTCATATCTATAAATAATTATACATCAAGAATCACTACCTATAACACTATGTGTAATCTAGTAACCACCAGAGTAGTTCTATATTTTTATATAAAGGATTGTCACAGGGATTGTCACACACCAATCAAAGTGGAAATGACCACAGAGAAGGAAAGTTAATTTCATGATGCAGTTATATCATATTTATGAATACTTTCGGTTATGATATTGCTCCTTTTTGCCAGCTAATTTAGCTAACAAACACAGACAAAAAAGAGCTTTAGTGTGTTTCATTTTGAGTTCCGTTACACACTTGACGGGGCTTCGATGATTCCGTCAAAGCTTTCACCAGTCTTTGACGGTTAACCAGACCGGAGTATAAAAAGGTGTTTTGTTAGTCGAATTACAAATTTAATGTATAATATAATGGAAGGTACAACTGAAAAACACGAAGCCTCAGTTGGAAAAGCGGATAAAAGAATTTCCGAAATCGAGACGAGAGTAACAACGGGCCCGTAAACATAGCCAGTGACTTCTACCGACAGATTGTGATATGAAATCTACCTATCACGAAGCGAGAACAAGACGACAAGAATACGTTATGCAATCGTATCAACCGGCTGATCCGTGACGGACTGAAATTGAAAGACATCAACGTTACAAGATGCACCCGGAAACAGCAGAAGGAACAAGGTAAACCTGGGTTGTTATCTGAAAACGAAATCTGATCTTGAAAACGCTGACATGAAGAGAAAAGTCATGGATAATAAAAAAAGACTCAAAGAAAGTAAAGACTTCAAAAAAGAATATATAGACAACGCACTTACACACGAAGAATTAGTGGCCAAATAAAAAATGCAGACCCTGACCCAAATAACAATGCCTTGGATAATCTCCGGCTAGGTTTTTGGAACACAGGTGGGTGGACACTTCATGACGTAAATAACAGTGAAATTGTGATTCTTAATTCTCAGTCCGATGTCTTTGGTATTTGTGAGACATTTCTTAAAAGCAAATCTTCGCTAGAACTACCCGTTTATACGTGGCTAGGAAATAACCGTAGAATGATACATGCTCGTGCAAAACGAGGATCTGGCGGAGTTGGAGTTTTTGTAAAGAAAAATATTTTTAGAAGTTTTAACGTTGACGTTTTAGACAGTGATGTGGATGATATAATGTGGTTAAAACTTTTATCGCTTCACGACCCGAGTTATTGTATTGTTATCTCGCGCTGGCTTGCTCGCCATGTGCTAACGATGCTGAATCTTTCTTAAATAATCTTTTGGACAAAGTGTATCTTTTCCAAAATGAGGGCATTATATGTATCTGGCATACTTCTGGAACTTTAATGTAATAAAAATGACCTCTATCATCGTTGGTACGAATGCTCCGATCTTTATCCCTGATCATTCTATCCTATTTTTTAAAACTGAATGTTCCTGTGACAGCTAATGCAACACACACAGACGTTGATGACTATGTACAGCCAAAATGCTTCAACAGTGCTAAAATTCCTGATAACTTCTTGTCTATGCTTCGAAATGTGATCAACAAAATCGTTGCTGTTCAAAAATATGTCAATGCAGCCTATACTGAATATGTGACTTTCATGCATAAAGAACCCGACAAGACCGCCCTTGTAGGACGGTCAGTCTATACGAAAACAGTGAAATCTAAATCTAAATTTAAACTATACTTGACTGATTAGAACTCTTTACAACATCAATGGTATAAAACCTGCAACTATGAACAGAAGTGGTTAACCTGCAAAATTCCTCTTCATCGTAAGTTTCTTAAGCATTTTTTGTGTCGTAATGAAAATGTTTTGGTAGAATGCTTCGTCGGAGTAAACGTTCATACCAAAATTCTGAACAAAAGAAGCTCTTGGATAATTTGAAAATAATTGTAGAACATTATAGAAAGATATTGGGAAATTAGGAACTGCTAATGGTCGCAAATCACGTGTACCATGGGAAGTTGAAGGACATGTAAATGATAACTTAGTGACCGATAGTTCCAGTGTGATTAGTAAATGGCGATGCGATTACTGTTCCTTGTTTGCCGAAAAACAAGATTCCAATAACGATTAACTTCACCTCATTGAAAACATCGTATTTTTTGAGTAATTTTTAAGATAAATCCATTCTTTGGTTATTATTTGTTGAATTAATTTTTTTTAACACTAAATTTAATTTCAAACCGAGCTCCCTTCGTACGTAACGCGCGGCAATAGCTAGCGATTCTTCAAGTGAACAGATGAGACGTACGTTTTTCTTTAACTTAACAAACTGCTTTCCTTTCCCCCTCTCATTCATAAGTGAATTTCCAGAAAGTGTATTCAACCATGACAAACTATACAGCTTTCTTGATCGTTTGTTCAATTAGTTCACTTGTTGCATGAAGAGTTAGCGCTAACAGTAAACAACTACCTTTAGAATAACGTCCCTTGATTGGGTCAGTCCTTATCGGTATTGTAGGGATCATAGGTGACCTGTATAATTTACGTGAAAAACGCAAGCTCGGTTTGACGGCTCGGTTTATATTCTTAGACGTCTATTAACGTCTATTCAACGTCTTCATTCAGACGTCTAAGCCTAGACGTTGAATAGACGTCTAAAATACGTCTAAAATACGTCTTAAGGTAGACCTACACTTTCATACAATTTTATTATAATGCTGTAATATATTTCAGTTTGAAAGATATTTCCTTTCCTTATTGAATATAAACAAACCTTTCCAAAATTAGGAATTAAGAATTTCTGTCACTTAACATGAATATTACAATATATTTTGTAGGTAAAGAAAATATTTGCATCAAATAATATATAACACTCAAATGTAATTTATATTACATCCTATTGATTTTTCAAAAGTACAAATTTATAAGAAGAAATTTTTTTAAATGTTCTGGGTGAAGAGATTCGAACTTCAATCCAGACCGAAATTGTAGTCAATGCAGTGCTGTTCCATGCAGAGTTGTGACCCTTACATCAGCTTTAATTAGGCACCATTTTCAATTCTTTGTTCTCAAAAGAGATGAGATTTCTCGATGTCAACGCATCTGAAGTGGTGTTCCTTACGGATTTTTTCGTCTACAGTTTAGGTAAGACTATGTTTTCTGTATATAGGACACGCTAATTAGTTTTACGTTGTCAGTAATCAAGATTCTCATTCGTCGGTATTTTTCCTTTGTTTACAATGGTCGTGCATCTGATGGTACAGCCTCTTTCCATTATTAACTTTCAGCCCGTAATTTTGTGATGCTACTTCAAAACATGTGTGTAGTGTTTTGTTAGTGTACATATTTGAAGGAAAATATAGCTTTCTCTATTTTTTTAATGAAAACAAATAATTCATGACTAAATTCTTTCCCTAGGTTTTTTGTTACTCGAAATTTCATAGTGGAATATTACTGATTAATACACCCTTATTAAATGCAGAGAACCTGATTCAGTGTGGAACATTTTCATTTTCAGATAACTGTCATTTTAATTCACTGCAAAAGAAACTGTTTTTTATAACAGTTGACTTTTCAGATTCATATAGATTCAGCTATTATTAGTTTCTAGTTAGTAATATAAGTTTCATTTGGTGTCTGTGTATACATTTATATTTTTATTAATTTTTTTCCGGACATGTAACTTACCAAATAATTAACAGTGTTAACATATATTTTGATTTGCATCTGAACATATAGGTACAAATGTTGACCATGATCATGAATTGAGATTACAATTAAGGTTTCAATCCATTTTCAGATACTTTGACAAATCTGTTACAAGGACCCAATCAAGGATACAATTCTCAAGAACGGCGGAATTCTATTAAGATGCTCTTCGAAGGTGTAGGAAGAAAATGGCCTTGAATCAGGACATTCACACTTTAAGAATTACTCTTGATATGAAGATTTGACAAATCTGATTCTAAGTAAAGTTATTTTTTCAAAACATGTAAAAGCAAATATTTTTGTATTATTATTACAATATATATGTTGATCGCATTAAATAGATTTTAATATTGAATGAATATTTCATCATATGTGAGCTTTTTTCTTGTTTATTTTCAAGGCACAATTGCTCATCACTTATTCTGAAAATTTTGAATCTATTCATAAGAAAATTTTTACCTAAACATGAAATTAAGTTACCATATCAAATTCTAAAATGGTATCCATTTTAAATCATTATATTGTTTTAATTAGTGAAATAGTTAAATGATTAAATAATTGGGCTTAAATGTATCCATTTTCATGTAAAATATGCAATTGTGCCTTACAGAATACAGGTTTTTGTTTGAAGTCCAGAATACTGATGATGTTCCCACGGCATAGCATTATTATACTGGGGTATAACACAGCAACTATAGGACACGTGTAAAACGTTTTTCAGACTTCTGTTAAATATTTTTGGAGGTATTTATTCTTCTAATAATGGTTTGATATATGTCTAACAAAGGTCTAAAAGACGTCTAATAAACGTCTAAAATACGTGTAATTAATGTCTAAAAGACGTCTTATAAACGCCTAAAAGACGTCTAATATACGTCTAAAAGACGTCTAATATACGTCTGATAGACGTCTAATATACGCCTGATAGACGTCTAATAAACGCCTACCTGTAGACGCCAAATAGACGTCTAGGCTTAGACGTCTTTCTAGTCCCACAGATTAGACTATATTTAGACGTCTATCCGTCTATTAGAAATGGACGTCTAATAGACGTTTATGTGCCTGCAGGGATACCAGCTCCGTATTCCATGATTGACCAAACCATCGTGTCGTGCAGTCTTGTACTGCATTCCTCCTATATTCTTGAGTTTCGATATCAAAAGTCCGAATGCTCTGCTGGCTGAGTTGCTGCTGCCCTCGCCATTCTGTTATAGTCTAAATTATTTGTCAGGAACAAGCCTAATTAGCAATAGTGAACAACCACATCAAATATTTGATTGTCACATTTGAATTCACTAAGTGTCCTTTCCACAGAAGCGTTCCTGAAATGAAATTTTGGACTTAGAGTTGTTGATGGTTAAACTATTTCTTCTATACCACAAATTAAGACAATCCAACATCATATTTAATTCTTCTTCATTCTCAGCAAGAATCATACTGTCACAATATCATCAGCATATGCACTATTCTGTCACAATGGTTACTCCTATATAAAGGATATTAAGGGATATTATCAGCCAGTAACATCTGACATTCTATTATTTACCAGATGTGTCTCTGCTATTCCTATAATATATAGGTCACTATGCAATATACACGCAGAGTTCAGCTTGTTATTTTCAGAAAGTGGGTCACTACACCATCCACCAACATTCCAGAACCCGCTGGAAACTTATCGACGTCGCTGATTGGTCACACTGGTTGACCCATGACCTAATTCATGAGGTCGTTCACGCCTCGTATGACCCGCTCGCCGTTCACTGGTTGAATCATTACGTGACCTATGTTTGTCAACAATACACGTTGTATGTTTGTCTTCACCGTCGGTTTGTAGCGATGTAGATCTGTATCTACGTTGATATCCACCCAGTCCCTGCTCTCGGTCATCTCGTCTACTGTCCTCCTGTCGTTCTTCGTCCTGTACAGTCTGCCACCCGTCACAGAGAGTTTGCACGCTCCTACCGTCTCCGTAATCAGCCTCATGTTACATGTAGATTCTAGAAGCCTCTGCTGTGGTTTATCGATTTAGACGTCCCGATAATTTCTACTGTCTTTCAGTAATTTTATTTCTTCCAAAATAGTTCTCTTATCTTCAATTGATTTACATTGCGCTACGATCAAACCTGAATATATACTATTTTGCAAGATCTTTCTCTCAGCTTTCATAACCTCAATATTTCCTAGTTTTGTCATTTTAGTTCATTTTAGTTCGTCAGGTTACCAATCAGGCATAACTCTTGTCCTTGTTGTTCTTCGTTGAGGGGTCAGGGTGGCAGATAAATTATCATCCTGTGGATTTAATAACACTTATCAGTGTTACTGGTCTGATACCCCAAACCGCTATTGATCTGCATATCTAATTTTCTTAATTTTACACTTGTGTTATCCTATTACACACAAAAAATCAATAAAAGCGATATGCATCAGGCGATAACAAATGCCTGCCCCATTCTGCTTTTTTGGAGGTAAAGAAGCGTAATGTTTGGAGTTTGTGAAAGGTGTCGGAGACGACACGCGTTTCCTTGTGTGACTATAGACTTGAGAGACTAGTGATTCATGTAGATATGCTGATAGTGTTTTTAAAGTTCAATAGTGTATGACTATATTCTTATAAATGAATATTTATCTCAAATTTAAAGTGCAACTTGATGTCTGTAGTATCGTCAACTTCACTCAACATAAACCCTTTAATATAAGTGGCGTGCCTATCCTTTGTTATGATTTGGTCAAGCCTCAGTACGTCCAATATTGGTCACAAATTTACAAATGAATGACCATGAAGGTTGACTTCCCGTACAATATAATAGTTCAGCAATTTTATTTGTATTATAATTATATAAAAATAGGTGCGCTATGTTCACTGAAGCACCAAGGTCGTCTTATGAAGATTACAAAAGTGACGCATAAAAAATACTAATAAATACATGGTTTATATGGCAGTACATAATGTACGTTGATAGCTATGTACAAGTTTTAACAGGGTTATATAAATGCACCAATATATAAATGATATTATAGACATATCTAAATGATGACAATATAACTAACGGTTTGCAATAAAGGAAGTTCGTAACTTATTAAGGGTTGGACTAAAACAAAAGGAAGTCATCTCTGATAAAAGCTCTGCAAAAACATTATCTTTCTTTTTCTATGACATGTTCTTTGGTTCATCCTCTTACATTCTCGGAACATGAGATGTTGTTAACATCTATACTATACTAGACACTTGATACTTACAATGATATTCTTAAAGCTATCATCAGGTGTTCACTGCTATGTGACAAACTTGTCATCGTTTTGATGTTAAAATCAGTCAACATATAAATGATGATGTGAAAATAGATCTAAAAGATAGTCATTCCCTCTTACAACAATATCTGTAATAGATTATATAATTAGGTTTTGTAACAAACTTTACTCTATTAATCTTAATATAGTGGTTACGTATATGGTATTGTAAATTGATCATTTTACAACCGTGCAAGAATTTCTTTCTTGTGAATGAATACATTGTACAATAGAATTTAAATGTCACTGTTTCTTGTAAATACTTGACGAACATCATGTAAATGTTATCGTAAAGTATGAGTGTACAACGTTTACGCTATAATTTGACCATGTGGACACGGACATTTTATCTTTTTGTTCTACTTATCTTTTATAATTAATTTGTAACTATTTGTTAACTATACGCAACAAGAAAATTCGAAATTTATTTTAACGGTTTTAGAAATAGAATTGAAAAAGAGACTGAAAAAATAGGAGAAATGATATTGCTAGAGATTTTTAGTGCGTTTTTGTGGGAAATAGATACATATTACGTTATGCTACAAGGAAACAAGCAAGATTTGAAGGTCAGTCCAAAGTCCAATTTTAATGATATTGAGTGATTTTGCTTCCCCAATTGGACATCTTTGATTGCAAATTCTGAATTTATTAAGCCAAACACGCATGGGACGCCTTATGGACTTTTCCTATTGCAAAACTTATTCTTGTCATAATATGTCATCCTTTAGAAGACTTCGATTTACACTCGTATTGAGATGTATAAAATTCGATATCTTGAGCGGACACCCAAATAACTACTTCCACAAAAAAAGCAACGACTGTCATCGATGGATATTTTACTGTTATAACAATAGTCTACTCGAGATATGATACCATGGTCTTTATTATTGATCCCAAGTCAGTGATCACATCAAATAGAAGAAGAAGAATGTTCATACATACGCCCATGATATATTACCGCAATAATAATGCTCTACGCCATGCAGCATTACAGGACACCACATTACTCATTCTCACATCGTCCCTATCAAGCTCAAATATTACCCCCATCCCACTTCTTTCAGTCATATTCGTCATCCCCCTTTTCTATTTCAATTCTCTCGCATTTACTTTCGCTCTCGGGTTTATTCAAACCCTTATCCATGATCCATACTCTCATGCATAAACATTTATACAACATCTTTTTAAAACTGGTCATATGAAAGAAATTATGTACTTTCATACATAGTTACTTCCTATTAAAACGGCACTGATAAGTTTGTAAGAAATGGTGAACTTGGAATGAAACAATGAATAACTAGAATTCTCGATGGACGTAATGTCGACTAATCTACTGACTACAGATAACCTGGCGCTTGGAAAATACACCAGGCAAAGCAGTATAGTCACCGACTGTCTATGGAAACACCTCGCTCCACTTTCGGCCCAATGTGGATTGAAGAACTCCTCCCTGGCTGTTGATGGAATAACAAGCACTGATTACTGGTCTGGGACTTGTACACACACAAATGTGAACCAGACACAAGCCTGGTGGAGTGTGAACCTTGAACAGATACGTCAGATATACTACATCGAGATCTACTCGCCTACAACAAGTGAGTGAGTTATTATGATGTAGATCAAACGATGTTGTATTACTCTCTGAGATGATTAATTTTTCGAAGTACTAATAGTAATATTTTTTAAATGCTAGAGACTTTGTCAATGGATTGACTTGTTAGCTTTTGAAATAAGTGCAATTAGCTGCTAATGTTAATTGCAGTTTGAAGCATATTCAATGTATATGTTATGTTTAATTTTAACACATGTAGACAATAATGAACCAATAGACACTTTTTAAAAAAAAATGAATCATTATAGATTTTAGTTCAAATCTCTGTTGCAACATCTTTAAGAATAGTAAATATGCTGGAGACATTGCGTTGAATACAGTAATATTTATCTTTTAAAAAAGAGATATATTTATTCCGAGATAATCTGAGAAAATATCAGCCATGAGAGTCTAATTCCAAATACTGGTTTCTCCTAGTATATTTCAATGGTGCAATGATATTGAAACAATATTTTCCTCCTCCACAGATCCACAGAGAATGAAAGGTTTCAAAGTAACAGTCGATGGTGAGCCTTGTTACACCTGGCCTCGTGACCACACACCGGTCCCACACCTATCAATACACTGTACAACGCCGATGAATGGAAAAAGCAATATTACAATAAGTGCACACCAGGAGGACTTTATCCTGAATCTTTGTGAAGTAGAAGTTTACGGTGAGTAATGGCAGTTCATCTTTACATTTTAACAATTTCTGACATAAGCATGTTTTATTTATGTTCATTCATATCACGTCCAAGGTTAGCAAATTCTTTTGATTCAACAGTAACATAATAACTTTTGAATGATTGGGAAATATCGAAGTTTAGATTAAAGAAATGATATATGTTCAATATTATATAAATTAATTAAATTTGTTAATTATAAAAAACTTTTGATTAGTTTCACATTCGAAGAGCATATCATATTCATGAAAAATGATGTCCACAATTTGTGATGAACACAGCTGTTAGACCTGATAGTTTCATAAGGCACAAAATGTTTTGAATGGAGAAGGAGTTTGAGACTAAATCGCAATGTTGCTCTAATGGTAACTTGAAAAAACTGACAATGGCGGTCGGCATGCTGTTAAGTAAAAGGAAAGATAACTCTTCTTTCCTGTTTAACAAAAGTGATTTTAGTTTTGCGCACACTTCGTTTATTAAGGTTTGTTAATGTGTTTTTCATTATACCGTGAATAATGAATACATCTATGTCATGTTATTTTGTGTAAGCCGGACATAAAAGTAATCTTGCAGTTTATTTTCATTTACGGTCAAAGTTTTTAAAAGCTTCTTATACAGCTTCTAAAATAACATTTGTTTCATTATTTGGACATTTAGTGCAAATATAATGTAAAATGGAGTTTAGTTTAGGATCAACTTCATGATCTTGATGACCAAAAAAAATACTCAAGTACGAAATAACAAGCGCTCGAGTACTGTATTGATTAGCTGTTGTGTATGGTCGTTTTCTGTTTTTGTTTTTTTTAATAGTTTTTTTACACTTAATTTTGTCAACATTGATTATTTTTCACGGTGTATGTCTAGGACAACCCCTTAATCATTTGTGTTTAAGAACATTACCTTGTTTTGTTGGAACATAGCTCCAGTATGTCGCCTTTTTCTTGTTTTTATTTATTTTTCCTTTTTGATATTCTTTTTTACGATTGAAAACACATGTCTCCATATCTCATATGCAACAGAGTCATCTTAAAAATATCATTCTTGGATTTCTCATGACACTATTTCAACATCTCCCTAGACCCAAAGATTATAATAATATATTTACAATCTCTTTTGAAGATAAGGGGTAATATAAAAAAGATAAAAATGATATCGGCCAATTGCAGAGGATTAGCTGATAAGAACAAAAGAAAAGACGTTATGCATATTTATAGAAAAAAATATTCAATTATCTGTTTACAAGATATCCACTTGGCAAAGGAGGATGTGAACATAATGAAAAACGATGGGGTTTGCAATGTTTAATTGTACCATTTAGATCTAATGCCAGAGGGGTAGCTATTCTTTTTAGTTATAATATTGATGTTGAGATACACCAGACTCTTGATGATGAATGTGGTAATTATATAATTGCAGACATAACAGTATGGAAAAAGGAAAGGTTCACCCTTATAAATATCTATGGCCCAAAAAGTGATGACCCAAAGTTCTATGTCAGACTTTTTGATGATATTTCAAACTTTGATAATGAATCAATAGCAATTGTTGGTGATTTAATTTGGTTATTGATCCTGCATTGGACTTGGAAAATTATAAAAACATAAACAATCCAAAAGCTAGAAAGATAGTTTTAGATAAAATAGAATCTTTTGATCTAGTTGATATTCGGAGAGAACGAAATGATCATTTGAGAAAGTTCACTTGGTGGAAGAAAAATCCAAGACGGCAACTAGACTGGACTTCTTCTTGATATCAGAAGGCTTGTTTGATATCTCCCTGGATGCAGACATAATACCTGGGTATAGATCAGACCATTCTGCTATAACCGTTACATTTTCAAATACATTAAATCAGGAAAGAGGGAAAGGATATTGGAAGTATAACACTTCTTTACTTTTACAATAAGATTATACTGATTTAGTTAAATCAATTCTGAGTGAGACAATAGAAGAATATGCTGACACAAATCCATTTCATACTCATCATTTTTGAAAAAGAAAACAAAAGATAAAACATCTGATCTAGAAAATCAAATTAAAGATTATGAGAATGCAATTAGAAAAGGAGGAGGGAGAAAAGCCGACAAAATACTTTTGCAATTTGGAAAATAGAAATTATATAAGTAAATCAATAAACAAGATAATAACAGTTAGGAATGAGGAAATAACAGATGGCGATTGAATCTTAGCTGAACTTAAAAAGTTTTTGCATCTAATATGAATTTTGATAATGAAGATTAATTACAAAATGTCATAACCCCAATCTAAAGTGAGCAAATGAGACAATACCTGAATACGGAACTGGACATAAATGAAATTACATTAGCAGTTAAAAACATGAAAAACAATAAAACACCAGAATTAGATGGATTTCCAATTGACTTTTTAAAATGTTTCTGGAAAGAACTTAAGACTTGGATTTTCAGATTTATTAAGGAGGTTTTCAAAAATAATAAGTTGTCTCTTACCATGAAGAGGGGTGTTATCACCTGCATACCAAAAGCTAATAAAATAAGAACATCATTGAAGAATTGGAGACCAACTACTTTATTATATTCTCTTTATAAAATTATCAGTTTTTGTATCACAAATCACTAAAAAAATACATAGGACTCTCTTATACATGGTGATCAGACTGGATTTATACCGGGTAGGACCTTAAGTGAAAATACAAGACTGTTATATGATATCATGTTTGAAACAAAGCAAAGAGGCATTCCTAGATTGTTAGTACTCATTGACTTTGAGAAAGCTTTTGACACGGTTTCTAAAGATTTCATTAATTCAGTTTTAACTAAATTTGTTTTGGTCCACAAATTATGGGTTGGATAATTTTATTGACCTATGATATATACAACCTCAAGTGTTATTCAAAATGGACATATTTCTGATTTCTTTCAAAATGAGCGGGGTTGCAGGCAAAGAGATCCCATATCACCGTATCTCTTTCTTTATGTAGCTGAAATCCTAGGTTGCACGATTAGACAAATTGACAGAATAAAATGAATTGTTATCGATGATAAAGAATATAAATTAGGGCAATATGCTGATGATACTGAACTTCTTTTAGATTGATCAGATGAATCTCTATATGCAGCTATTGATATACTCAATACCTTTTACAATATGTCAGGATTAAGGATAAACATAGATAAGACAAAAGCTATATGGATTGGTTCTAAGGCAGGTAGTAGAGATATTATATGCAAAGATTTGGACATACAATGGCAAAATAATGAATTTGAAGTTTGGGGAATAACATTCACTCCTGATCTGAGAACCTATGGGTTATCAACACTAGAAAACGACTCGATGAAATTAACAGAGTGCTTGCAACATGGAGGAAAAGACATTTGACACTTATTGGAAAAATTACTGTAATAAAAAACTTGGCCCTTTCAAAATTGGTTCACATTTTCAACACTCTGCCTAATCCTCCTGATTCATTTATCTCATCCCTTGAGAAAACTTTCGTTAAATTCATTTGGAATGATAAAATAGACAAAAGTAAAGGGAGTACTATGAAAAGGGAATTTAAGGAAGGAGGTTTGCGCATGACTGACATAAAATATTTTGTCATGGCCATGAAATTATCCTCATTGAGACTCTACTTAAAGAAATCAAATATAACTAATCCATGCAATTTTCCATTAAAAGATATATTGAATTATGGTGCTAATTTCCAGAAAATTGTTAAAATAGACAATCCCTTTTAGAATGATGTCTTGATGGCCTGGAAATCATATTGTATTAAGACTACAATAGAGGATGACAACTTAAATGAAATCTTATCTCAACCCATATGGTTGAACCATAACTTTAAAAACCCGGACCACTATATTAAACAATGGGCTCAGATAGGAATTCTTACAGAAAGAGATCTTTATGGAGAACATGGCCAACTTTCTTTTCCAGATTTGACAAAAAAGTACCAGATAAGTTTTACATACTTAGATGTTGATTACATCGTCCATATATTAACTAAAGCATGGAAGGAAACCTTAATATGATTTGATCTTTTATATAGAAAAGATTTTGTCAGTACTTTACAAAAAGACTTTAAGACTTTGACAAAGGGCTCAAGAAGATTTTATGATAAGCTTGAAAATACTAAGCTGCCAGTATGCCACAAATGGGAAAATCTGTTTGAAAATGATGATTTTGAATGGCATAAGCTCTTTACTTATTATAGAAAAAACATTCAAGATGTCAAACTTCAAGACCTTCAGTTTAAGTTTTTGCATGGAATTATTTATACTAAAAAAGAGCTTTTGGACATGAAATTAATTGATAATGCCATATGCTACTTTTGCAAGGAGGTTAATGAAAATCTTTGTCATGATGTGAGAATGTGAGGAAACTAAAAAATTTTGGAACCACCTTCAGGATTGGGTTAGTAGATATATTGATGACTTCCATCTGACTAAATTCTTGGTTTGGTTTGGTCCACTCAATGAAAACTCTCTACTTCAACACATAATTTTATGTGCCAAAAGACATCTATACATCTGCTCATTGAAAAACAATATTCCAAAACTTAAGAATTTTATAAAGATTTTAAATGACATATTCACAATAGAAAGATTTATATCTAAAAGAAATAATACTTCTGACAAAATTTCCAAAAAGTGGTTACCTTTATTTCCAGTTTTTTAATTTATTTGACATGTATTGATTGGTTACTGTAATTCTCTGTTATCTTTTTAAAGACATTTAGTCTAGAAACTCCGTTTGTATGACATTCTGAGGAGATGTGGCATCTTAATGTACCGCTTACAATTTTACTTGTATAAATTACTTGGGAACAATAAAAATAATAGAGAGCATAGAGTGCGAAAATGAACAGGAAAAAGGTGAAGAATTATGTTCGAAACCCGGACAATGGCACAAGATAATAACTCAAACGTAATTTTTGAAACTTATTTATAGCAAACACAACGAGAAATATTGATATTTCTTACTAAGTCATTTAACTGGTATGCATGTAACTGAGATTCTGAATTTTGACTTCTTAACATTTAAATGGCCATTTTCAATTTACAATCAATAACAAGAAAATGTCTTAATTAAGGCATTTGCTAGATAAATATAAAAGTTTGAATTGATTATATCGCAGGTCATAGTAATTTTTCGCTCTATTTAAGACACTAAAAAAACTCATGAAACATACTCTGTGTCACTCTAATCTCTAACTCTCTAGACGTTTTTTTTTAGGAAAAATGCAGTGAATACCGTGACATTACTTGGAATGTGTTCTATAATATATATTTAAGCCATACATATTTAAGTAAGATTTTGCTTTTATGTCATAATCAAGGCCCTGATCAAGGCCATATTTCAGACTCTCTGTGTCTCTGAATCCAGAATGTGCCGATGGTGTCTTTGGCGAGAAATGCAGTTCACTATGTCACTGTAAGGACCCTGAGGAAGCGTGTGATAAAGTGACTGGTCAGTGCCAAAGTGGATGTATGGACGATTATACAGGAGAAGAGTGTCAGACAAGTGAGTATAAAGTCATTTGTTTTCTGTCATCTATATAGTTATGCGTATATGAAACTACAAAATAATAATTAAAGCAAAGTATGATCCATCTCATTTATGCTAACAAGATTATAAGGCGCACAGCATGAAATAGAGTCAAAGAGTGTAAATAATGCCTCATCATTGAAATATGGTTTTTTTTCTGTTAAAACATATTCCACATTTCACAAGTAATACGAGCTCCTTTGCATTATCAAGTCTTGAATAAAAAACCCATCCCTCTTATTATCCATAGTTTGTCCTTATGGAAAGTACGGATTCAACTGTAGTGAGGTGTGTGGGCACTGTTTGGGAGCGAACAACACCTGCAACCATGTAGATGGAAAGTGTGCCTCTAGCTGCAGGAATGGCTGGACTGGAGATCAATGTAAAGGTAAGAGAAACATCACAGTAAATAGAGGATCTCACCAAAATATAATCTGATATCAAATATATCAACACTCGTTGTTTATAGGAAAATATGATCAAGTTTATTGTTGCCATATCTAAAATGTAGATATCACTTGTAGTTATAACTTGATCTCACACAAACGATATCTACTGTGGAAGCAAGTCTTGAATGGTAAATTGTTTCTTATAGAAAAATAAATATCAAACAACGATCTAACCCTTGAAAGGAAACGCGGAAATGAAGTGAATTGCAGGTTTTTGGTCATTTGCAAATAGAAAGTTATGGAAGTCAATCTAAGTCAAGACTGTTCCAAGGAATAAAATACTTTACACATTTCCTCAACTGAATAGTTCATTGGTTAGTTATCGGTCCATCAGGCATATTCATTTGTTACTCTTCCTAGAAGATACTGCAGTGTAATATTAAAACGGCGATGTTAAACTAATGTAATACCGCTTTACGTTTGTATCCATGATATGTGTGGTTCTGACGTCACAAAGTTGGCCCCGCCGTCACAATTGTTTGTTGAATATATGCCCAATGCAAGACTAACGGGGATTCTCGTATTTAGGCCCACGCAAACTTTGGCTTACATACAGTTTTTTCCCATGGGCTTAATGTCTAAAGTCATATCCCTTTCGAATCACATGGTCAATATCAGCGTCTTCAACGTTAATACTGTAGTGCAGGGCTAAGCGCATCCGTAGTTGGGATGATACATAGTCTATTACATCCCTTATTATCTATAAATAAACATATTGCCAATGATAATCCTAAGCAAGAACAGACAATTCACAATAAGCATATATGATGAATGACATATTTGATAACATTGAAATAATTGCAACATTTTTTTACCAGATTGAAATCAATTTGCACATTTTCATTCAAACACTTTTATCGAATTCTTGAATACTAGCATGTCACAACTATAGTCTCATCGCAAATATCTCACCACACTATGAATATCGTTTTGCTTTAGAGGAACTTTAATCAAACCTCTATAACAATAAATGAATATATAATTTGAAAGGGATGTTGTGTGAGATTTCAAAATGGTCTTATTAATTTTTTACCAAAAGGACTACCAAAACTTTTGAATGAAAATAGACGTGATCTTAAATTGGAGTAGCCTTATATCCATATTTCAATTGGGGATATAAGAATGCAGGATGGTTCTTGTGATAGAATTTACTCAAATACGTATGTTTTGATCGATATAAAAGATACGTCATACATTTTCAGATGCCATTGTTGTAGATATGCATTCTAAAATCAAGAGGTTAATGTTAAATGAATAGTGAATGTTGACAATAGACACTTTCAAATGTCATCAAAGTCATTATTTTCCGTCATATCAGATGGTATTCGTGATTTGCATCAATTAACAGTTAATATATTAGTAAGCGTAACGAAATTTTTAAATTCTGATTTGTTAGCTTGATATATACATGTATTCTGATGTTTTTGTTCATGATTCTAAACTGCATGTACTAATCTTAAACTTATTATGAAAATAATTTACATTTTTCGAATTTAAACCATGGCCTTTTAAAATGGGTAAAATGAGCCATTACTTAAACAGTGATTTTCCGTTTTTAGATTTGGGGTCTAAATAAGGTGTACGTTTATTTAAACTATAACATTACAATTGTACCCGAGTTGTGTGCATTCGAAAACTATTTGGAAAATAAATAAGGGCCTTTTTCGCTTAAATTGTAATTTGCTTGAATCTTTTCTTCAAACTTGATTATTTGCGTTATAACGGCTTATGGTAAAAGCATTTTTACACTATGACCGGTGGAGCTTAGCTTCTGTCTGAAGATGAAAATAACAGCTAACAGTACATGTCTTAAGGCCAATGAAGATCATTTTCACTATGCATTTTGAGGAAAACGGTTGACTGTTTTCTGATGAGAAGCTGATCGGAAAGAGTAAAAGAATTATATGATTTTGAGTTTTTAATCCGAACTGCCTACATATGGAGAGTGGCCATTCAGCCTATTGCCGTTGCTTGTTCATTTCAGCGGGATGCACGTGCATCACGAAAAGCCAGTGCGTCTTTCAGCTACCTGAAATACATGTAGATATTGTTTCTCCACTTTTGCAAGAGAGGAGTCAACATTACAAGTTAAAATATATATTTAAAAATGTTTAATTATCTGCATTATCAAAATCGATTCAATTTTTATGCGCATTTTTTTAGTGTTTAGCTAGTGTGTCAAATAATTACCCATCTCGACCTTATAGCCCCTGCATTCATGATATACCTGCTCGTAGGTTCATATGCCTTGAGCCTAAGATAGAGGTCGCTAACTATTGCATCATACAACGCATGCACATGTAGCTTATACTCATACAAATAAAATGTAAAGTTGATTGTAAAAAAGCTAAATAGACATAAAAATTTGTTGATGTCACATGTACAGACCCTTGCAGAATTAGTTACCCGAAAACCGCGATCTGAATGCATTCTGAATGCATTCGACAGCGATCTGAATGCATTCTGAATGCATTCGACCGCAATCTGATTGCATTCTGAACGCGTTCGATCGCGATCAGAATGCATTCAGATCGCGGTCAACCGCAGACAAATTGTGATCACGGTCATTTGCGGTTATTCGTGGTTATTTTGCGATCTTTTGCGGTTATTCGCGGTCATTCGCGTTCATATGTGATCCGACCACGAAAATGACTGTTACCCTATAAAATTTCTCAAATCTGTTGTAGACAAGTCTTATATTATGTTAGTTTACTTTAGAAAAGTTTCACACCAATAGGATTGTATATATACCTAGCATTCACTCTAATTGATAACACTGATGCCAACTAAAGTGTATTACATTGAATTTCGAAAGTACCACTCCACTTGGTGACTTAGAGTTATAAAATTTTTACAACCTTGTTATCCAAGGTTTGTAATATTCTCTTGCCTAAGAACGATAGAGGTACTTGCCGTTTTTAAATATTATGTATCATTATTGTTTTAAACCATTAAGTAAGTACTAGTGAGTCATATCTTCTATGCAAGCATTTATCCTTAGCAATCTTCCACATTTTAAATCAGTCTTACGTGTGTGTATGACTTGTGTGCTGCGATCAAGTAGATGACGTCTTGAGTATGAATTGCGCGGGACGAATCAATAGATTTATAGGTATATATCAGCATTCGATTGTATAACAAAATGTAAATCCGTCTTTGTACCGTTACTGAGGAGACCACAGTAAGCTTTCCTTATACGATTACAAGTTTATGAAAACTGCAAAATTTTGAATTCAATTTGCAAATGTTTTCATTTCAAAGAAAACCAACGAAGAGACATGTTTCGACTCTTAGCGGTTTTTATGCTAAGATTTGCTGATTCAACATTCTAATGATAAATGAAATACATCAATCTTTACATCAAAATGGCAAACAATGCTTTAAATGAAGTTAGACATATTTAATCCCCTCAACGTCATATGCGTCCCTTTAAACACAATCATACTGTTATGTACGAAGTTGTCGATTTGTCAGTCAAATGATTCGCGTAGCTTAAGGGATATGTTGTCTACTTGACGAACGCGTTATTATAGTACGTTTTCCAAAACAATGACTGTCACCTGATTTTGTAAAATCATAATGATTCGTTCATCAAGGCATTGTTGGCTTAAACTATCTTCAGTTTTGAAGAAATTTTCAGATTTGTCCCGCTATCACCACTGTGTTATCGCACACTGGATGTATAGAGGTGTATATCGATGATTTGTTTAGATTTTAGGGGTAAAATGGTTTTGGTTTATGATTTTTTTTCTAATTCATATTAAAGGTAGACAATGGTAACAATTATAATGCCTTGAATGTGAACGATTATGTCAACGCATGTCAAGTAATTTTCGCGTTGCTCATTACAGGGGTCGGATTTTGAAGGGCATTTGTTCACATTTTTCAATCATTTATAAAATATATGTTAAAATCTGATTCGTTCACACTATAAAACCTCTCTACCAGTGTCCGCCTGTCTAACTGATTGTTTGTTTGTGTGAGTGTGTTTTATTTGTATGTATGCTTCATTGACATCTATCTAATGCAATTAATGAAACAGTAGACATAACAGGAAATCTATTCAATTTTATTTCATTAGCCTAATGACGGTTTTTGCTTCGGGATACATGGATTAAAGAAACTGCCATTTAAGGCACGGAGAGTACGTATTTTGGGTCAACGAAGACGAATTTTGTAGGCACTATTATTTTAGCAATCAAACATTATTGTTACAGAGAGGTATCATTTGAAGCTTATTTGGTTACGCTGATTATCATTATATCTATGTACATATATAATCTATCGAAAAGAAATGCGCATAAAGTCGTGACAATATACACTTTCATTAAGGTTTAGTTCAACCTTTTATACCCCGTTAATGGAATACGCTCGATAAAAAAGTAATATATTTTCAATGATAAATAAACGAACCTGTTTATTGTCACCGTCGGAAGTGATAGTCTATGTTTAATATGCAAGACTCAGCTACGCGTACCTAACATGTGCAACGTCTAGACTACCGGCCGACTTTCAGACGACAAATTAACAAGCTCTGTGTATTGTGCCTCAGGTACTTGTGATTGAAGCATATAGTTCCAAAGATTTTACAATAAGCATGCGATTTAACAACCTTTAATGACCATTGTTTAACTAAGAATTGATCGATCGAAGATTTGCGTTGTTTTGGTAAAGATGTGTATCTTTAATTCACAGATATAAAGGTGCAGATACACGTTGAAAAATGATTGATAGGGTTAACGACGTGACTGCAATGTTGTAGAGTTGACACAGTGCAGAATAGAAGTTAATCTATATTATACATTATGGTACAGGTTTGCAGTACGTTTGTTAAGAATATTACGAAAGCTCTGGGGAAGCCAAGATAAAATTAACTTCGTCCATACTACTAAGAATACAAATCTTATTCGAAAGGTTTGTTCATTTAGATAAAAGTTACATTCGCTCATCAGTATGCAAAGGACTATTCAATATAACATAGCGCCCATTTTCGACTCTCAGCGGAGCTAACCCACAAAACAAGAAACTCGTTTAGAGGACAAGGCATATTACAGTTAATATACATTTCACAGCTTAATAAATATATAAATGTATCGTGTGTGCTGTTGTAAAGCTTTGCAATGTGTTGAATGCTAATACATTACTTTTAATGGTATTATATTCTAGAAAGATTAGATGTTAATAAAGTCTCGCGGAAGTAAAGGCTATGTTGACGAAAATGTTTAAATGAATTTCATATTCTTTTATATACTTTTAAAATGCCACTTTCAAATAGAGATCTAAAAGAATGAACTAAAAACATTCTTTGAAATAATATCAAACGTAGATAAAAACAGTTTTTATATTATTTTGTGGTTGTCAACGTAATATAAAGTAATGTTGCTGAATTAATTAATTAAATTAATAATGATAGTTTATTACCGTGTCATGTTGTGATACATACACTTTTACACAGATATATATCACATAAAACAACCAGGCCTCATTAGGCCAAGAAGACACCAAGGTTAGGACATTTAATATAAAACCGTAAAAGACACACAATATATACATTTACATTATTCACATTCTCCCTAGACTTACACCAAGTGATACACACACCAAACACTCACTGATCCATCCAAGCTGAATGTTGTGATTCAGATGACGAGTTTCAGAATTCACGCCTACCTTGACGGAAAACACAGTAAACATATAAATAGCATAGGTAGATCTTACGAGCAAAACCTCGTTGACTTCAAGTAACACTAGCGATATCATCATTATTCGGGTTTCTTTTGGCATTAACTGCTATTTTTTCGGTGACTTTTTTTTAATTAAGATAAATATGTTAGATATCTATTAATTGTCACTTCATAGACTTCTACTCTACTCTACGTTTGACTGTCTCTTTTGTGATTTCTTCATCTGAGTTCCGCTACCTCTTGAAAGACCATTTCTTCATTTTCACATTCTAAAGCCTTGATGCTAATATACTACTTACTATATGAGCGCTTAGCGAATCGTACATGAGTCAAGTAACACCTAGTTATACCTTCATGAATTAGAAGACAATCGGTGGCAAATAACAGGTGGTACTCGGCTGTTGATCAAAGGTGCAAAAAAGTTGCTGCGGTCGAGACCCCTTTAGTGCTAATTGATTAATTGCTTGCGTATTCGGGGTTATGTGTATTCAGGGGAAACTGAGAATGCAAAAGCCTAATCTTAAATCTTGACATAAAACTTAGAACTAGTAGCCAATTGTTGAAAGTATCTACTCCTATTTACCAAGTCTTTCATTGTTCTTTAACAGATAAATAAGGAAATAAGTTTAAGTTAAGTGAAGTATGATTTAAGTTAAGAAGTTAAATGCAAACGTGAAAAGGATAACTATAGATGAGTTGAATTGTTTTAAGTTTCGATGAAATTTCCTGATTTGCGCCGCTTTTACCACTGTGAGTGGTTGGTTTGTATACTAGTAGATGAAGAATAAGAAGAAAAGAAATATAATTCATTAATGTGTCACATGTTGTTTTACATCACCTTACATATCAACAGACTTGTTAATTAAACAACATCAAAACAAAAACGAACGGCCTATGAGACACAAAGGGGCATATAAATACATTGCAATATTAAAATATAATTTTTTCAAAGAAAACAAAGTTATTAACATAACTAATGGTGGAATGGTTGCTTGTCGTCGTTTTATCACTGAACTTATGAGTGCAGAGATGAATTATCTAAAGCCACGAAGGAAGAAATGGACATTCATGTAACAACAAATGTATTCCATGTAACTTAAGTATTAGTATATAATCTCAGTTTTATTTTCAATATTAAAAAAATAATAAGTGAAGAACAAATGTATTTTGCATATGGTGAAAATAGGCAAATAGATTGAAATGATTAAAATTTCTATAAGAAATAAAGGATATTATAAATATTTTTCATGAAACATACTATACTGGACAAAATACTTTAAGGTATTTAAATTATAAAATTTGTATTTCATCAGTATGTCATTTTAACATTATAAAGTAATTTATGATATCAAAGGCGAGTGTGCCTGTATATTACCTCTCTAGTGACTGTCTACAGCCCTTGGTTTACCTAAAACGTTGTTTCTGTATTTCAAATGATATAAAGCCTATTTGCACGAAACATTCAGAGCAACGAATGCGTAATTTAGAACAAAAACCTCTTCTTATTGAAAGAATCTATCTACCGACTCTTGATTTAGACTGCCGCTGCTTCGCGTTCATTTGCGGGTTTTTTGCGGTTATTTCGCGGTTTTTTTTACGGTTATTTTGCGGTTTTTGCGGTTTTTTTGCGGTCAGTTGCGATCAAAATACTGTCTGATCGCGGTCAGGCGCGATCAGAGTGCAATCTGAATGCATTCGATTGCGATCTGAGTGCAATCTGAATGCATTCGACCGCAATCAGAGTGCAATCTGAATGCATTCGACCGCGATCAGATTGCAATCTGAATGCATTCACTACAGGTAAAGATATATGCAACCCACTGTATATGCCGCCAATAGTAAAAATGGATGATAAGTTAAATTATATAAAAAAAAGGTCTTTCAAACTTCATTAATTGATAATACTCAACTTAGCATATAGTTAAACAACAACACGCATGAAAAGTATGACTTGTGACACAAAATTATTTCATCTTAGACCTAGCAATACTAACTGAGAATTGTGTTGTAACAAGACCTGTTTTAAGACTAATAATGAATCTCACCATCAAACACAGAATGCGAGGATAGAAAGTTTGGAGCGCGTTGCAGCTATTCCTGCAAGTGTAAGAACCCGGATGAAGTGTGTAACAAAATAACTGGTCACTGTAACAGTGGATGTACTGACGGGTACAGGGGAGATGGATGTCAAACACGTAAGTTTTTGTACCATCACCCTTTTTCAAAAACATTCGTTCTTACATGAATCATTTTACGGACCGTTTTTATTAAAATATAAGGTATACATTTTCATTTGACCACAACACAACTTCAGTCTTGTCATTCTTTAGGATGATTGCAAATTAGTATATGAACCGTGTATAATAATTATTCGACTGTTTCGGATAAATACATCACACGAGAAAACAGGGAAATAAAGAAACATTTCCTGATAGGTAATTATGTTACATTTAGGTTGAATGTAAATGTACTTAAATATTTTCAGACTTTTATTTAATTTCTAAGGTTGCCCGAGGGGATTTTACGGATTTCGATGCAGTGAGACATGTGGACACTGTGCTGGAGGGAACAGTAGATGTAACCATGTCAATGGAATTTGTAAGAACGGGTGTGGAGGAAACTGGGCTGACGGCCAATGTAAAGGTAAAGACCTAAATGTTTTAAAACATGTGAATTTTAGCACTCACAAAGACATTAAATTCATGAATTTCACCAACCTATTGAGAAGAAGTTTCTAATTGTAAGTCAATAAATAATGAATCCAAAAATAATCACCCTTAAAGGCTTGTACAGTACGACTAACACCATATACATACACTACACCCATAAACAAAGTACCCCCTTTCTAGAAATTTCTAGAACGTATCTAGAACGTATCTAGAAAATTTCTAGAACGGTTCTAGAAACTTTCTAGAACGGATCTAGAAACTTTCTAGAAACTTTCTAGAACGTATCTAGAAACTTTCTAGAAATTTCTAGAAATTTCGAGTTTTTATTTTTTGAGAGATATTCAATAAATTTTGATTTTTTCTGAAACTGTATATTAACTTTTGTACAATTTGAAAAGATGAACTGCTTATGTTAATTAGGAAAGAAGATATTCAATGTTAAAGTTTCCCTCCTCTACAACGCATCCTCATTATAACGCCCCCTCCTAGCGAAATGCTACGCATTGCTTACGCGCTTCCGAGTTCCACTAATGAGCTGTAACGCGTCCTGTCTTGCATTAAGAATTGCATGCATTGGCATATGCAATGTGTTTGACAATTTCTATGGTTGTAATTGATTGTTTATTGCTTATTGTTTATCTCATATCTTGAAATTAAAGTTGGTGTATCTGAGATAGTAAACCCCTGCTGTTAATATTGATCGTTAGCTTATGTCAACAACTTAAGTCAGCGTACAGTTTTGCCTTCAAACGTAGAATAAGAAATGACAAAGAAATATAGTTGATATAATCAATTTAATGTTGTAATATAAATGTTTTTAAATAGTTTTGATTAGGTTTATAAGGCGACATAAACAAAGCCCTTTATCACCTCAAATGAAAACGTACGTACTATCTATCTAAGTCTTCTATGTTCATTTCATGTACGTCAAAAGCATTGATCTTTCATAGATGCGTCGACTGAAATAAAAGCTTTGTATCATAAATCTTGTAATTGATTCACTTAAAACGAAATTTGAGAGGATGTTGTATTATGCAGTCTGTGTTGTGAGGTCCAAACCTGGGTCCAGACCAGCATTCAAATATTTTTTGGGAGAAAAAGTTTAAAAGCTGGATTGGTAAAGCTTCGTTCTTGCATACTTGACATGCTTCCATCAAAATGATAAATACGTTTCGGTTTCTACTTTGAATTTCATGTGAATGAATTATGATTATTTTATCCCGCGTACTAAGGGAACATTACAAATCAAAACGATAAAGAACGTTTCTCTCTGTTAGCATAATTATTAGATATAAGTATATAGATAGCATTATTAGTTCTATAAAGCGTCGCTATTCTTCGATGTTATTACTCTTCTTTCTTTATGTGCTAAATGTTCAATGCGTTGCATTATAGGAGCTGGTGCCTAAAGATCAAACATTATTCCTCTTGTCATAAATAGCAGGATGTTTATATACAGAATAAGCAATTTGTATTAGATGTTATCGAAACACAACGCATTTTCTATTTCTTATCCCTATTGTTCAGTAACTCGATATACTTATAAAATGCATAAACGGTATCAACTTGTTTCTTTAGTCCCATCCTTGACATATTTGTCTGCCTGTATTTGGAAACCACTCTTATCAAACCTGCTGAGAATATAGTCCATGGGCGAAAACAGGACTTTTATTTGAGAGGAGTGTGCCCTATTGGTGTCACAAATACAAATTTTGGAATGATTACCCTGTATAAAGAAATATGTGATCATTTGAAAATTGTCTACGGAATATAAGTTCCCTGTCCTATATTTTACATGTTTCATGTATGAAAATACGCGTACGACTCTCAACATTTTCCACCCTTGGAGATCTTAATTGAGGGGTTCACGCATGGTATAGAGATCACGGTTATGTTCTAAAGACACCCAATCATTCGCGCTATGGAATTGTGGTGTCGTTACGCGGATTTTCCTTTCTTGCGTACCAAGACACCTTAAAATATATGCAAAAGGAATTAGCAAATTACGTTTCTTCTCTCAGTTCGTAATATTCAATCTGTAAACTTAACATTAGTGCAAATAATAACCAAAAGTGTTACGAAACAATTAGGTGAATGACACACAAAAAAAACAAAGAAAAACATTCTTGTTGGTTTAATATAGGACATATTTGAAGTAAATATGCAAATAAAAAATACCCTCGTTTCTTCAAAGACTTAGATATTATAATTGAATTGTTTGTAGGGGGATTGACTTATGCAAATAACCTCTGCTTGCTCTTTATAAAATGAAAAGATTGTGAGAGTTAGTTCTCTGTCTCTACATGAAAATATGAAGGCAACGTTACACGTACATAATGACATATCGGAATGTTGAGAAAAAAGGGTTTTCTAGGTGGAAGCAAGCATGCGCTTTTGACGTTTAATTCAATCATGAAAGTATTCGCAGTTTTATGTAAGCAATTGTCGTCGTTCAACTTGTCGCCGTTGTAGTTAGTCTTAAGCTTTTCTTTTCCCTCGCCGTCATCTTTGTTTATAGTGTGCGCGCTTACTACATGTGCGACTACAATGCCTTGGGCGTGACACAAGTATACTTGATCTTTATTCAGACTGTTGAAACACCTTTACTAATTTGTTCAATTTATCGGCTCAATTAAATTACAAACAAATTATGTGCATGTCTTTCTACGGATAATCTTAGGAAGTATTTTTTAATTTGTGGAAGATGAAGGTACGCTCACACTTGTCGCGTCGTATTATTTGACAACATAATTCAAAGAGCCATACCGCTGTCCACTCACCCAGTGAGTAGAGCTTCACAGTAATTCTCCAAGGTGTATGTTTATATACGGAGTAGTAAAACACTGACAACATATTCAAGATTCGATCAAAATAATGTTGAATGGTTTCATCCTCCATGGTATGGTTTAAAGGTTTAAATATATTTTCATTCCAGAAGTGTGTATGCTTCATAAACTTTTCTTGAGAGACGGTATATCAGATTTCCTCCATGCTGTACATGTTTGTTAGTAATACTGAGTAGTAACGGATTGGAACAACATACATTTGGATAAAACAATTGATGTTTAGTATGAAAACTATATATTTATATGTAAACTTTTATAAATGATCAAACTAGTCTAAACAATATATTTTGCTGTTTTTATTACGTCATATTTGGGGTGTTTATATTCTATAAATGCAGTAAATCTCCCAAATTCCCAAATTTTGCTATTTTTATGTTTTCATTGATACATGAAAAACGGCCATATTAATATTATGACTTCGAAATTCTGCATACATTTTACATGTGTACTAGTTAAAAGTCCTAATTAATCCTGCCAATTAATATTTACATTTGTGTTTGATGTAAATAGGTTTCAAAAATTACGTTTGAATCATTGACTCGCGTCACTGTCCGGTTTTCGATCACCAATCGAGACTTTAACCTGTTTTATTGTCACTATACTGAACTCATAAGCACTAAGATGCTAATTTTTTTAAACAACCATCCCTTCTTGATAAAATAACACTATATATGAAGTTTGGCATATTTGACTCTCTGACTGTTCTGCGTTTTACAGTTCTGCATTTGGAACTATACCAAACAGAGAGATACAAAACTGAATGAAACAAATGATCCTTATCGTTCACCTTCATTTCCTATTTGACCTTTATGAAACAATAAAACGATGAAGACTTTATAGTTCTTGACATTGCTAGACAATTTCCGTTCGTTCCTCATCCCCACAGCCTGAGTGGTGTTAATTGGCCAGCAGCTTCTGCATGGTTCGACACCGCCTGTGAGTGTGGCCCAGTGAGTGACAAGGCGTTGAGCCGTGAAGAGAGTCCAGTATTTAATGAGTTTTGAAAAGTAAAAAGTAAAAGTTAAGTAAGTTTAACATAACGCCTGCAATCAGTCTGAAATGTAATCTTAATAACCTAATGCTCTAATATATATATCTATATATATATATATATGTATATCCTTTGTTGCTCACGGGGGTTTTGTGATTTTCACAGTAAATTAAATCACATTTTTTTAGAGAAAACTTATCTAATTACCATCTGACATTGATAACATGTACCCGTTTAATAACCATTTCTTAATTTGATTTAAAACTGAGGAGGTATCCTCCAAGAATCCCTTAAACCTTAAAATCCGGAGTTGCTGCTTTAAACCTTATACACAATTACAATTTAATATTTTATAAATCAATGATGTTTTCAACTATAACGGTATTTTATGTCCATGTGTTTAAAGATACATATAAATTTGTATTATAATTTAATAACAACTCAGTCATAATGACATGTACGCAGTATTACGTTATTCAAATATTTTTGTATGCATTTAAATATGTAAGAAAACAACATAGAGATAATCCATTTACTGTCGATGGTTTCTGCGTATTGATAGGAACAAAATAGAAATCACATTCCTTTTCCCCTTACGATTTCATGTAGAAAAATTGATTCAGATGTATAACCGCTTTACTGGTAACGTCGGTGTTAGTAATCAACATTAGAATATGACATGCTTTGTAAGTTTGCAAACAGTCATTTTAAAGTGACACAGAGTATGTTTTATGAGTTTTCATATTACACAGATAATAGCTCAAAGATCATGGGTCCTTAGTGAGGTTCTAATCGTCTCCCTAAAGATTCATTTTTATCTCTAAAATGCCAAAATCAAGACATGTTTTCCTGTTTTTAAATTTGGAAACGGCCATATGTATGTTTAAAAGTTTAAACTTTTTGGTCACATTAACATGTTCATTACTCAACACTTATTAAACACTTAAAACCCATATTTGTATTTTTGTCTGCTGTAATTTAGTTTCCAAAATAACGTTTTGCTCAATGTCGCACGCCATTGTCCGTTTTTTGATCACACATTACGACTGAAAATTGCTTATTGTCGCTATACTTAACTGATAAACATCGTCATGCTGAATTTCATAAACCACCACTACTTTCTTGACATATTTGACTCCAACAACATTTTTTGTGCCCCTTTAACCAAAAAAAGAAATCAACAAGACATAGCGTCAGTACTACCATGTAACTTGTGAGTTTAAGTTGAAGTTTGTTCGACTGTGTAAGTTATGGCGAAAAACAAACATGTAAAGTCGTAAAATGCTTAACGGGATTTATCAAGGCTTACTATCTCTTTCACTCTTTCAAATACGAAAGGTTTGTAAAGGAATAATGACGAGTAACTGCAATAATAATTATTGTTTTACGTGCAATTTACTCAGTGAACCGTATCTCCCGAACAGGAAAGTGTTACGGAGAAGTAACCTGGAAAGAATATGTCGGAATTTCAAAGGTTTCAGTTTGAATTAACAGTGTATTCTACAATACACACCCTGGCTATCCAGACAGAGACGGGAATGCTCATCTTTTGCTGAAGACGACTGCACCTAATCATGTTACGCAATTCAGTCTACGACAGGGGACATATTTATTACCATGGGACGGTAGAGGCTGTAGTTTTAAACACATTTATCATATTCAAAGTAATATAATTCGTTATATATAAATATAAATGTTATATCTCGCCTCGAAATAAACATATACGGTTACTATTTTCATTAATTTTATGCAAAAAGAAATAAAAATTAATGAACGCACGGTTTATTTGAATTTCTACAAAATCAAACCATACAAAGTTACTTGGAACGATGAATGAACAGTTGTTGAACTTTCATACCTTCGACATCTTTAAAACTGTTATTAATATACAAATACGTCAAATGAATAATTTTGGGAATCTCTTATAATCGTGTAGTTCCACGACGGACAAGACTCCGTTCAGTGTGTCCAGCGTCAAGGGGAGTTAATAAATTGTGCCTAAACAAAGTCATGAAAGACTGCAGCATAGAAATATGTATCCAAAATGCGTTACCGACGATCGTTAGTTTTGGTCATAAGCTGTGTTGCACCGACAAAACCTGAAACAACGTTAGCGTTATGTAAATCTTCTCGTTTAATGAGAGAGTGTTTAAACTGTGCCGACTGTGTTGAAGATGAGATGCTTGTTTTTTTTGAAACATTTATATTCATGAAAATGTACAATTCATGAATTGATTGTCCAACAAGCTCCAAGGTGCTTATTTTAAGGCCACTCCGAAGCAGTTATATATGAGAAAGAATATATATAATTTTGTGATAGTTACACGTATCTTATTGCGATCATAGGTTCAAAGAAAGTGGTTATGCATAAATAACATTTCGCTTGTTTGGCAGTCATTATGAAATGTCAAATCGATCATATTTCATTATGTATGATGAATAGAATTCAACAATCTAGTAATAAAAGCGATGTACATCCCCGTAGTACTGTTTTTATACTAAATTCTTTCAGATAAAAGAATGATTTCTGTCTTTATTCTACGTACTTTTGGCATGTGAAGAAATAGTGATCAGCGTTTTCGACTGGGTGACCACATGCAGGAACAGGTCTGGCTTTCTATGATATGTCTGTTTAACTTATCAGCGTTCAAGTCACCACAGCGGCCTAGAGTGGATAATCTAGCAAATTCATTTAAATTAACAATTTTATTGCCAGGAGTTAAATAATTCCATAGTTTTATTGTGTCAGGAAAAACCTTCTTGCATTTAACGCTGTCCTACACTTTACTGTTCGAACGGATGAATTTTCTCTGAGTTTGTCGTTATTGTTATATGTTATAGGTAGAAGGTTACATAGATATTCAGGCGCGGGAGTATTCTTCCTTTTGAAGAACGTCGTCAATTTAGACATGTCTACGTTCCGACAGGTTTTAATAAGTTTGTTCATAAATACTGTTTGGCGATCCATCGAATTGCACATCGGTGGAGTATATAAACACTGGGAAAAGCTTAGTTCAATAACGAGCGGTAAGCGGGTTGTGAGAAAATGTTATTTTTTAACTGGGCACCTAAAAGTTCTCCTCATACACTCATAAACAAATAAAACAGACTTAGAGAGGAAGTGAATTGACAATGTTTATTCCAGCTCGTCAACTGAAGACACGGGAGAAGAGCGAGATTACAGTTACTGTTTTGACCAGACTTTCCAAGTACTATATAACTTCCTTGAAGTGCTATAAACTACGTATGTCGGCGATCTCTTACATAATATATTTATTATCATTTCCTGTTCCGAGACAGCTGTGTTTTATTGCTGTATGCCTCGCTGGCTGGTTGATTAATTAGATAACATCATTGTTGAATGAAGGTTCGTTCATGCAGGGTATAGCGTCTGATAAACTAGGTGGAATATGATACCGTATCTATGACAAAATGTAAATTATGCTGTTTTCATTATGTTCAATCTTAATCCAACTATATATTTTAATTTCATTATCTTTTAAATGTCAAAAGCATGTATCCATCTACTTTGAATTGACGAAAAACATAAATAACGATAAGTCAATCCAGCATTAGGACGAGATAATGTTTATTGTACTTTTACTGAAGTGAATCTATCATTAATGATGGCACAGAACGTTGGTGCCCCTTTCTCTGTAAGAGTGGTAAATACGTTAACCGGCACTGCCAGGTTTGTAAATATCATTTTTAAGTCATTCTGATTCTTATCCGTTGATGATCAGAAACCCATATCGGAACGCATGACGCGCGAGGTGAATCCCCTGTCGATAGGAATGAAATAATAAAAGCTTTAAATCAATCTTCGATTGTATCATCATGGGATTGCCCTTAAAATTTCGCTAATAAATAGTTAACTCAAATGCGATTTTATACACAATGTTGTAAGAAACACTGAACCAGACCTTTCATAACAGCTGTCTTTAAAACATGTTAAAGATAACTTTGTATATATGTATGCCTTTATGTTGTTAACATAACATACACATTATTAATTTAGCGTAATCACTATTTTAATTTGGCCACTTGCAGTACATTGTCTTGAGAGATGTTTTGATATATTAAGAAGCTTGTTCACCATTCCTATGCCGTTTTTATATGTAACAAAAAGTCTATCAATCAAGTGATAATGTTATATTGCGGAACGATTGTCCTACTTCGCGCATTACATGAAAACCGATTTCTTTAGGCACACTTGCATTTCATGCTTCTTTTACAAAACCTCGCATTTTTAAGTTGGTTAGCGTAGGCATTTTCCTTTTAGTATTGAATGATAAAAACATCATATGCTAAGCAGTTTTCTTCAGGCTTTAGGACTTTTTAAGGATTGCATATCTTTTCATATTCGACTTGGGTGTAGTGATCTTAATGGATTATACTAGATTTATATGTGACAGTGGCTATCACTTTGAAAACGCCTTACATTTCTTCATCACCTGTCCAAATGTTGATGACTTAAGACTAAAGGCATATTTCTTTCAAAAAGGGTTTAATCTGTCGTCAATTCTATTTGGTCACCCGGGCTCATCACAAGAGGCTAACCAAGGACTATTGAAATCTGTAAATAATTTTATCACTTTATCAAAAAGATTTTCGGAATTCAACAAACGTTTTCCTATGTGCCCTGCCTTGCTGAAATAATCAAACAACATGTAGTTATGAAGTTATTAGCAGTATGAAATAAGTTTGTAAATTAGTATTGTTTCATTGAAAAGTGTCTAATATAATCATGCATCTATAGTGTCCTGCTTACTGTATGTATGTATTCATTCGTCAGTATATAAGATTAGTTCATCAGAAAGACAAAAATCTAACAACATATCGTAACTGTTATAATATGTGATTGAGATGTTGAAAACATATCTATAGATTATCAGTTTTAAGCTTTTCTGGCCTGACCGACCTGATGGGATTATGGCATGGGATGTCATCCTGCGTCCATCCGTCCTACATCCAACTTTTCACTATTTCATCTCCTACTCTGAAACAATTGACTCAGGAAAACTGAAATAGTGTGTACAAACTCCTTGAATAATGATATTTTCAATTTATAGATTCGGTGAGCCTTAGGTCACAAGGGCCAAACCCTTAAAATCCTTTTTTTTTCTTCTTCTAAAGAATCAAAAGGCTTAGAAAGATGAAGCCATGTGTAAAGACTTTTTGGTGATAGGGATTCTAATTTATAGATTTGGTGACAACAGAAAAGGGCAACATAGACCAAGGTCTTATGACATGGCCCATACCTTTTAATATGTTTACCTTCTCCTCACAAAAAGAAACAGCTGCATTCCCAAAGCCAAAATCCGAATCCGAATTTGTACAAATGACAGACATTAAAATCCTAAAATCTTACAATTTTTTAAAAAAACGTCTTCTCCAGAAGACTGACATTTTAAGAATAACATTTTTCTGACATGAAGATTCATACTTAAAACTTTGGTGTTTATCCTTCTTATGAGCATCGCAGGATGTCCACCCTCAAAGTTTCTTTCTTAAATTTACAAGAAACTAAAGATGCTAGGAATCTAAAATTTTGAAGTTTTTACGATGTAAATTAAGATGTGTGAATGTTTTTTGCCCTATCCCCGATGATATTGGCGTGGTTGCGGTGCATAGTTATGGTGATCCACCAAAACCAAAACTTGCTCACGTAGGAAGCTTAATTTTTCACAATGACATCTTGTGCCCTGAAGAACGAAGTTTGTAGATTTGGTCTTGACCGCCTTTCAATATCTGTAGCACTCTTAATAAGGCAAATAAACATGGAATGCTGTAGCTCGTTATTTAAGTCTTCAGTGCACTGTCTGTGGACTCATAGTAGCCAGGGACAGGCATATGGAAACGAGTTTGGTTGTTTCTTTGTTTAATTTTGTATTGGTGAAAAGCAAATGGGGAGTCAGAAGATCCAGGTAAGATGTAAATGATAAATGATATTTAAAATGCGTTTAATGCTTACAGAGAGTATTTCCAAAAGATAGAAGAGTGCAAATATATAAGGGTGTGAAAATGAATGAAAATATAGTTACTCTCTAACTGATATTTGTTTAAAGAATCTTTTTTCTATTTTGTATCACGAATTAAGGAATGTGATATGGTTTTATTGATTTTCTTCCAATTTTATGTTAAAACATCTTCTCTTATGCACTGACACTCACATTTTCATAGTATATGTTCATTGACGTTTTAGAAATATCGACTTTCTTATCTGCTCAAAATGTTACACTTGCTCCAATATATAGGTCTCTGAGTAATTCCGCATAACACGTTTCACTGTCTCAATAAAATATTTCAATTTGAAATGATGAAAAAAGACAATTGAAATCAAGTCGACTTTTGTTTTAGTTATAATGAAATTATGTAGTGATGAAAAATAAAAAGCAAGTTTAAAATGGCAAAACATAGTACTCTATTACTATCAATCGGTGAACATTGATAACTGATGAATCGTTTTCTATTCTTTCAGATTGTGTGGACTACAGATTTGGACCGAACTGCACAAAGACATGCAACTGCAGGAACCCGACAGAAGTGTGTGACAAGACAACAGGACTGTGTGCTACTAGTGGCTGCAGGGAGGGGTGGAGAGGGCGGGACTGTTTAACACGTGAGAATACAAAAGCTTATGATAATAATCATCCCACCAAGAACGTAAAATTCCGTGTAGATATTATTATTGCACATATTCCCCTTGTCAGTTTGGGTATGTTATTTCTCTAAATAAATGATTGGATATTCCTTGCTCTAGGAGAGGATGCATTTGGATTAGCCACCTTTTCCTATTTCTATCAACTTGCAAAGAGGTCATATATACACTTAGGCGATCAAGAGATTCTTGTTAAATAGCCTGTTTACCAATCCATTCATTTATTTGAATACATACTGCTTCCACCAGATATGTCGTATGGCAGAAACAATTCTGCCAGGTTCTGCCAGGGATCAAAATTAGAAAATAAAGATTTTCTGATTGCTGCAATGAAATATTGTTAAATCAAATTTTCGGCAATTTTTTTGTCAAAAGAGTCAATGTTTGTTTAAAGATTATGATATGTCTTACGCTTATTACAAAATGTATCCGAAATATTAAGAATTATAAGATAATAAAGAAATTAGAGTTTTGTATTTTGGAGAAAAGTGTTGCTTAAATCGCTGCCAGATGATGATAGTACTATGAGTGTCACGTTTAAGTATGTGATGTGCTTTAAGTTTCTCGTTATTTTAAAAAAAAGTTGTATCTGTTGTTAAAATAATAATTAAAAACGTCGAACATAAGCGAAGGACATAATACATTTTAATCAAGTTAAAACTAGCTGTAAGACAATCCCGAAGTCCATTATTACATCTGGAGAATTACACACCTATTCCGTGTCGCGCATTAGTGAACATCAGCCAGTCAAAAGAGAGCTGGCCAGTCACTTCGAATCGCGGGCCAGGGAATATTTCCTCAATGAAAGGCATATGATATGTTTTTGTTAAATATAACAACTGATGTCGACGTCAATTGAACACAGACGGTGGATTTTACATACGTAAACGAGCCTTTACTATGCAGAAAAAGTGTTAAGTAAGAATGAGAGAAACGCCTTATTTTTCTGACCGTGGACCTATGAAACTAATCTTTTTATGACTTCGTTGTGCCTAAGTTGAGTATGGTCATCCGTTAAACTGACATGATTTGATTTTAGAAATGAGAACATTAACTCCCTGAAAGTTTAAGTATTTTGGTACCAACGTTTACTTTTACAATTGCTGAACAATGTTCAATATTTCAATCATGTATTTATTGATAAGAATATGTGGAGAAATAACCACTGACTAACAAAAACACTTGGCAACTTGTATTCAGGATCAGAAAGCAATAAATCTAGAAAATATCCCTAGTTCTTGGAATATTTATTACCCATCTATACCTCCTGAAAATGCCAACTGATTCATTAGATATAATTTTATGGCTGTCACAATGCCTTACCTTTCAAGATACAAAAGTTTTAAATCTGTGTCGATGTCTACTTTGACTCTCTTAACGACAATGAAACGCTTAAACTGTAAAGGACATTGAGAAATCATTTATTCAGATTGTGGAGACGGAACATACGGCTACAACTGCTCAGGTACCTGTGGACGATGTGTGGATGGAGACGTATGTAACAAGACAGATGGGACGTGTTCTGCTGGATGTGAACCAGGGTTTCTGGAGCATTTATGTCAAGGTAATGTCTATTGTGAATTCTTAATTACGAATTCAATTTAAATAACACAACAAACAAACAAATATGTATCTTGGACTTGTGAATAACATCATGCCAACTTCAGTGTCTTATTTCAAATAGCATGTATGCTGTACTTCCATCACCTTGGTATGGTGCATCAAATGTTTCATCAAGTATGATTCATAATTTCCGACACAAGTGCATTTGTAAGAACGCCTGCGCACAAACAGTCAATAAAAAACACACCAAAAAACCGTCGAAAATGAAAACAACTCTCATTACGCTATAGTTTGTTAATGAAGGCGCCGTGAAGGCAGAAGTATTTTTCAGATCTTGAACCAGGCCAAATGGAGACAATCCTGTATATGATGATAACACTCATAATTGTTGTTGTGATCAAAATGCTTAACGATATAATTATCATAGCAAGTAAAATGTTGTTTATGATACCATCTTTAGGATGTTAAACCCTTTTTCTATCCAATCAGATGAAATATTGCTCATCATTCGTCCTTCGTGTTCAGATTGCAGGGACGGATATTACGAACCAGGGTGTAGAAGATGTGGCCAATGTTTAAACAACTCTCCCTGTGGTAAAGAGACAGGACTGTGTACAGAAGGATGTGAACCTGGATGGAAGGGAGATAACTGTCATGAAGGTTTAAGATAAATTCATACTTTTCTCCCAGATCTTTTTGAATTAAAATGTATTTAAATCCCTTTATGTAAAATGGATATAAGTATATATAAACCACCTACCTTAGGTAATTTCATGATGTGTATCAATTCTTTTATATTTTATACAAATTCAAAAAAATCATAATTAGTTTTTACTTACTTTACGACAATTGTCGTAAATATACAACTTCCCTTGCAACACATGCTTCGCTCAAGTGCTAATCACGTGATAATTCATGGCTTCCTGAATTGAGCTAAAATTTTTGGTTTTTGGGTGGCGATGTTTTCGGCGATAAGCAATACCATGTATATATTTCTGATGCGCCTGTCACGTTGAGGTGCTGGAGGCTGGAGAACTGAATGAAGAAATGCAACAAGGATTGCGTAATTAAGTGGCGGGGGCTTTCCTGTCATGCAAGCACTTATACAGCGTTATGATAGCGCCTAGCATTGAGTGCTAGAAGCTTGGGACAAGGACATTTTCCTCTATGAAAAGCATGTGATATGTTATACACTTCCAACACTGCGGTTCATGGTGAAATGGGCCGGCCTACAATTCTTACAAAACAACGTATCGAAGCATTTCGCTTTTACATCAAGATTTCAAAGAGTGATAATGACAGACTGCTTACCAAACTGTATGATTGGTCTAAAGGAAGAAGAGGTTCCTTCGCCTATAAAGCAGAGCGATTAGGCATGAAAGTTAGACATTCATATTACTGAGACTCCTGGAACGGCAATAAGAGACAAGAAGAGACGCTTAATGAGACTGGATGAAGAATCATGGTTTACTGATTTATGGAATGATAAGAAGAATGCCAATGGAAATAAGTTAAGAACAAAAGATTATTCAAGAAAGATTGCCAACCAGAGTTATATAACCTTGCTCTACATATTGAAACAGGACGATACACCAAGCCCCCACCCCCCTGCCTGAGAGAATTTGCCCTTTCTGCCCAAATATAGAGAATGAAGTTCACTTCCTTTTAAATTGCCATTTTTACCATGATTTGAGATTCAAGTTTTAATCTTTGTTAAATATTACCGCTTTTGAAAACGAGTTGCAACTTCTAAATGCTTTTATGTCATCAGATTCATTTACCCTAGCTATTTTAGTAACTTCTATTAAAGAAATGTTTATAAGGAGAAATTTATTTTCTTAAATGGTTACAACTTTTTAACTTTCTATATCATGTTTTATACTGTTACTTTATCATTTTGTCCCTTTTATCCGCCCTAAACGTTAAAGTGTCTCATAAGCCTTTTTAGTCTTGATGTATGTATAATTTTACAAATATACCAATGTCTTTTTTTATGTGTGTACATACATGTGACACTCTAATAAACTATATCTGTCTGTCTATGTTTTTGTTAAATATAACAACTGATGTCGACGTCAACTGAACACAGACATGCATGCACACTGCATGCGGTCTTCTTATGAAGAATGTTGCTCAGCGTTCTTTTTTGTTCAACGGAAGTTTTGCTGCAATAACTTCTAATGCTGCTTTCATTACGATAGCCAGTCACCGACATCACTTCATGAACCGTGGCACCAGCATGGCAGAGAAGAGTAACCGAGATCGCTCTTATGCAATGATTTGTGTAGATCTCACTGAGCTGTGCTGTCGTCGATAGTTTTTTCATCAGCTTACTCAAAGCATTTTCGCGGAGAGGTTGGTTTCCAAACCAAGGACCTGTCGAGGGAGTTTTCTTTAAAGGATATTGAAAAAAACGCAGCACACTTGGGGTTTAGTTATGTTAAGCATAAAGCTTTTAACAGGGCATCTCTCATCCCCTGGAACTTCACGCATGCGTGGAGTTTTGTGTTTTTCTCTTCTTTTCATACCCGTGTGATTCTTGTCCTTCTTGTTAAATGCCATCTCTACATACTTCACTCCCCGTTCATCTGTACCCACATGGAAACTATCCTTTGTCAGCTTCCGTAGACCCTCTCTACCTCTGCGTCCAAAATGAGGTACGATTTCAAACCATACCTTATGAAGTAGCGACTCTGGATTTTCACATGATAGAGTTCCACTGTCATAAAGCTTCTTTATGTCCGCTTCATTTATGGAAGATTTATTCTTTGACGTATCTTTGCCTTGTCTCTTAAGGTCTTTTACACAGCCAATCAGAACATGGTTAGAGGTTGTGAATTCCGTTGAATGAGCATTTATGTTCCTGTTATATGGCGGAGACGTCAGGTAGCGAAATAACGCTGCTCTTAAGGCCATCAAACCTGATTTACTGTATGGTTTACCATCCTTTGTACGGACTTCACAGTAAAAGTGTCGTAGTTTTTTGTTAAAATCATCAGTCGACAGTCTTTCGAATTCCAATTCATCCCCTCTCTCAAGCAGCCAGTCTGAAATATATTAGAGAAATATATTAGAAATTATTTGTATATGGTATGAATCTAGCTATATATAGAACATCACAGTAGCGTTACTTCGTAATGGCCTTGCCCTTGATACAGTCAACGCAAATCTGTGTTTCAAAACGGTCAGGAAGTGAGTTCGTTCTTCTTGTCTGTTTTAGTTATATTTAATTGTTCCAATGAAATATGTGTTTAATCTAGCCTGATATTAGTTCAATATTTATCGACATAAAAGTCAATTAATTGGTCATAACGCTGGGATATTTGTTTTACGTTGAAAACATTACTTTTGAAATCTGGATTGGAAATGCATGATCGATTATTATCATTAATATCTATTAGTAAAATAGTAGCCTTCCTCTGAAAATATTAACTCCTCACTTTGTGGAATGGTCGGTCGATTTCTCTGTTCGTCGTGCCGCAATGTAATCAATGTCATCTTCGTCTAATATGCCATATCTTCTGTTTGTTTTTACTTCAATTGGATTTTCCATAGCGTTAATACTTGCCAGTAAATTCTCAATATCATCCGATCTGTAGTAAATATCCATATCTTCAAATTCTGAATCATCAAGCGCAGCGTCGGGATTAACACTGGCGTTTTGGTCTGTAAAGTTGATACTTTGGCACCATAGCAATTTCGCCATTGTCCAAAAGCATCAAAGTGAAAATGTCCCCAGCGGATACGTTACGTCTATAATCCGTGCTTTTCCGTACACCTCTCCTTCTTTTGGTTTCGAATCGACAGACGCCGAGTCAGCCATGATGGACAAAAGATGCCCCCTCAAGTTTGATCAATGGACTTGGCCAACATGTCATTTGATAAGTAAGGCTCAAATGACTGAAATGACGTCATTAACCTCGCGCATGGATGTATCGTCAAATAAGGCACATCGTCGGTCCCATTGTTCGCCATTGTTTTAATGCCGTGGGTATCTTATATCGATTAATAAACGTCCACCAGTAACAGAGTATATCGAAAACGTTTAAAAGGGCTGCCCAAGGGCTTAGGTGACAGCTAGAACGTACATAGGTATCTATAGTCTGTAGTCAACACATGTTCTAGCTGCCATTCTGTTACCCAGTTTTTGCGTACGTATGAAGATATAGGAATGTACGGAAACGTGGGTAAATATAAATGTCACCTTGTCCTTTTTAACACAACAAAAGACTCTATAATAGTACTCTTGTTATAGAAAAATCTTTAAAATGGTTCACGTTATGCACTCTAGTTATGAAACGTGTAACCTTTTTTCAAATCGAAGCTGAAATCATTGAACAAACTTTTACTTGATAAATACACTATGTAAGTAAAACATAATTCACACGCCTTTTGTTTACAATATATATCATCTAATCGAGTGATGTAGAAAAATATATTTTCACGGGTTGCGCAGCCAGGCTTGTAAATGTTTAATTTTCAGCTTCAAGAGATACATACATGGTAATCAATGACAAGCGTTAAAATTGATTTTTATCAAATTCCAAATGTATACAATAAGTAGCCTGATAGCTACGCTAATCATGAGGCCATTAAATTGTTTTATATCGTCAACGACGTCACATGCTTGTTAATGTTCTATTACTTGCTAGAATCGCATGATATATCACTCAGTGAAAGTAGTGAAACTAGTTTTCAACCTGGAAAAGATTATAATTTCAATAATAGTGACACGATGAAGCATAGGCCTCGCATCCAGAAATGATTTGTTGATAGTTGAAATAATCATGAATAGTGGTTTACTACAATAATTACGCCAGGGTGTCTGAATGCATTTGGGTTAAGGAGGAGTTCACGTGCAGTTCAATATTGGCCAATAGATCACTAGTATCACCTATTCCAAAAGCGTTTTCTTTATCTGCCAGTTCTCAGAAACATCATGAGGAGAAACCTTTTAAAAATATGAGGTTTTTAAATACTTTGTTACGACTGTATATTTTGAATATATAGTTATATCGACATGCCTTAAGAAGTGAGTTGATTATGTGTTTGGTGATTTGTATACATTGTTATAATTATCTAATGTTTATTGTTCCAGTGACTGTTTCCTACAGAACAACAGTTGCTCTTGAATGTCACTGTACGTCAGGATGCAACGCTAACCTCCAGTGCCTTGGATCTTCCAACTGTGAAAGAGGATGGTCAGGTCCAACATGTCAGAGATGTGAGTATATTAAGACTAGGAAAGGGTATCCCAAAATTAAGAATTTACAATTGAAACGCAAGAAGATAAAATTTACACTTTTATATGAAATTTAGGAAAATAGACATTGGATGAATCAGATAGATCTCTACATGACAAAAATGCACATCGACAACTCTCAACACCACAAAGGCTATGCGAAAGGTCATATTAATGCGTACGGAATAATTTAGGTTCATTTTCGGGCCACAGTTCAAATGGACATCAGCCTCAAGCTAAATGCCTTTCAACGTAAAAGAGCGATTTAAATTGGTGTATCAATTAAAAAAACTAAAGATAAATCTTATTGTAACAAGATTGCTCTTTTATTTAGATTTCTGTTTCATGACCAGTTTATTCTTCTCGAAAAGAAAGTGTCGTTTCTAATGTCAGTTGTTAACATTCTTCAATGTATCAAGCTTTTTATTGATAACTTTGATATGTCAAATAGAGAGGCATAGATAGAGATCATTACCCGAGAAAGTGTGTCATAGTACATGAGCGAGAGCGAGGGTTACACACAAAGTTGCACGACTTTCGTAAAAGTCATTTGATACATTACCGAGGGTAATAATTTCTTTATTACCGATTCTATTATATTTCAAACACATGGAAATATTCAGAAAACGGTCTCCTTCCCATGCGACGGCCCCCTACAGTGACGTCATGAGCAATGGTTTTATGACGTCACAGACGGAAAAATACGGTGACTCGCGCTGAAACAATCGTACCTAATAAAAATTGATATTGAAAATATGTCACCGATTAACCATATGGATATTAATATCCTTACATTAACATATCAGGTAAATGTGCTCATTTTCAACACTGTTTCACATTATCATGTTGCCAAATGGGAATCATATCATCAGTATTTAAAGATACGTATACTAGCGCACACCAATATGATTTATGCACAGATCTCGTTAACATACTTAACCTGCACTCAGGTTATGTGCCATATATGTTATTTAGAATTACGTACGCATTTCAATAGATATTATTTTGAAGGACCATAAGTATTTGATGCAAAGTTCGATTTGATTTCCATCAACTACATGTATGATATGTTTTATTTTAAAATTTTGCATGTAACGTGAAAACCCAAAATGGCAAGTGCTATGATAAATACAGAACAATAATGTTTATACAGTGTGCAAAAAGTATAAGAAATGGATGTAACAAATATCATATATCAATAAAGAGTGGTTCATCCTATGTCCTCACATAACAGATGAAGGTAAATAAAAAAACTGTTCCTAGTACAGCCCTTTACAACAATTAATTCTACTGACTTGTGCACAACGAACATCTACGATTTTTGTCATACATTTGACACTTCAGTCGCCTTATGGTTCATTATTTCTTTCAGGTTTGTAGAGAATAATGAATATTTCATTACCTGAAAATAAAGCAAAAGTGATGGTATAAGTCCTCATAGACCCTAGTATAGCCAAAGTAAGCGCAAAAATACTTGCTATATTGCCTTTAAGAAATCCTCTCTATTATATGTACATGTATGTATACATGTATGTATGTGTGATTGCTGACTGTATAATAACAAAACGATGTGCAGGTTGTTTCCATTTGTGTTAAAGACCGACTGAAATGCTTCATAGCATGATTCTTTAAACTTAAAACTGAATGTGACAATGACTTAACTTTATACTTCCGAAATCGGCCGATAAATAACTAAAACTGGTCATTGAACAATGAGTAATGTTGCTTTACGTAATAAGCGACACCTCTATAACCCCCGTATCGAAAACCACAGCAAATCTCTGCTCGCATATCAATAGTCATGCCAACAGCTTAAACCCTTGATAATCAATATTAGATTTACCCTAATTAATATGTTTTGTTCCAGCGAATGACAGTAATCCTACCGCATGTGTGCCTCAATTACGACGTCTGCTTTATGTTGTCTTACCGTCACACTGCGCTAACAAGTCTACTGTCTACTGTTTTATGAAACGCCGGTGCCCATTATGTAATCCAATCGCTTTCAAATACAATTCTTGGTTTAATAATATATGCCAGCGGAAATGGCACACATCCTGTCACAACGGTGTAACTCTTGGCATTCGACTATAACTTAGAATATTGTTACAATGTCCAAACATGATGAACAGATGAACCTGTAAAAAATATATTCCACCAATAAATCAAGAGGAGTTTTGACTCATGCTTTTCAGTCTAGAATGACATGCATTTGAAAAACTAGATCATTGCAACTAGTTACCAAATTTTATTAAGATTATATAGTGTGTTTTAACGCTTGTGCGTGGTGTTGATTTAAAGCATTGATTAATGGCAGAGACATATACACGGGGTAACATGTACTATGAGATAAGATATGTTAGATAACTTCAAAGAAATCATCGACTTTAAAACTAAGTTTTCACGATTTCAAATGAAAAGAATTTGTTTCTGCGAAATGTGAAACAAATAACGCTACGTTAAACATATATTTATCTGTAACCGAATTTAGAAGTATTTCGTTCATTAAGAAGATTTATTTGTTTTGATACAATTAAAACTTCATATCTATAAATAATTATACATCAAGAATCACTACCTATAACACTATGTGTAATCTAGTAACCACCAGAGTAGTTCTATTTTTTTATATAAAGGATTGTCACAGGGATTGTCACACACCAATCAAAGTGGAAATGACCACAGAGAAGGAAAGTTAATTTCATGATGCAGTTATATCATATTTATGAATACTTTCGGTTATGATATTGCTCCTTTTTGCCAGCTAATTTTGCTAACAAACACAGACAAAAAAGAGCTTTAGTGTGTTTCAATTTGAGTTCCGTTACACACTTGGCGGGGCTTCGATGATTTCGTCAAAGCTTTCACCAGTCTTTGACGGTTAACCAGACCGGAGTATAAAAAGGTGTTTTGTTAGTCGAATTACAAATTTAATGTATAATGTAATGGAAGGTACAACTGAAAAACACGAAGCCTCAGTTGGAAAAGCGGATAAAAGAATTTCCGAAATCGAGACGAGAGTAACAACGGGCCCGTAAACATAGCCAGTGACTTCTACCGACAGATTGTGATATGAAATCTACCTATCACGAAGCGAGAACAAGACGATAAGAATACGTTATGCAATCGTATCAACCGGCTGATCCGTGACGGACTGAAATTGAAAGACATCAACGTTACAAGATGCACCCGGAAACAGCAGAAGGAACAAGGTAAACCTGGGTTGTTATCTGAAAACGAAATCTGATCTTGAAAACGCTGACATGAAGAGAAAAGTCATGGATAATAAAAAAAGACTCAAAGAAAGTAAAGACTTCAAAAAAGAATATATAGACAACGCACTTACACACGAAGAATTAGTGGCCAAATAAAAAATGCAGACCCTGACCCAAATAACAATGCCTTGGATAATCTCCGGCTAGGTTTTTGGAACACAGGTGGGTGGACACTTCATGACGTAAATAACAGTGAAAATGTGATTCTTAATTCTCAGTCCGATGTCTTTGGTATTTGTGAGACATTCCTCAAAAGCAAATCTTCGCTAGAACTACCCATTTATACGTGGCTAGGAAACAACCGTAGAAAGATACATGCTCGTGCAAAACGAGGATCTGGCGGAGTTGGAGTTTTTGTAAAGAACACTGTTTTTAGAAGTTTTAACGTTGACGTTTTAGACAGTGATGTGGATGATATAATGTGGTTAAAACTTTTATCGCTTCACGACCCGAGTTATTGTATTGTTATCTCGCGCTGGCTTGCTCGCCATGTGCTAACGATGCTGAATCTTTCTTAAATAATCTTTTGGACAAAGTGTATATTTTCCAAAATGAGGGCATTATATGTATCTGGCATACTTCTGGAACTTTAATGTAATAAAAATGACCTCTATCATCGTTGGTACAAATGCTCCGATCTTTAACCCTGATCATTCTATCCTATTTTTTTAAACTGAATGTTCCTGTGACAGCTAATGAAACACACACAGACGTTGATGACTATGTACAGCCAAAATGCTACAACAGTGCTAAAATTCCTGATAACTTCTTGTCTATGCTTCGAAATGTGATCAACAAAATCGTTGCTGTTCAAAAAGATGTCAACGCAGCAAGACCGCCCTTGTAGGACGTTCAATCTATACGAAAACAGTGAAATCTAAATCTAAATTTAAACCATACTTGACTGATTAGAACTCTTTACAACACCAATGGTATAAAACCTGCAACTATGAATAGAAGTGGTTAACCTGCAAAATTCCTCTTCATCGTAAGTTTCTTAAGCATTTTTTGTGTCGTAATGAAAATGTTTTGTAAAATGCTTCGTCGGAGTAAACGTTCATACCAAAATTCTGAACAAAAGAAGCTCTTGGATAATTTGAAAATAACTGTAGAACATTTTAGAAAGATATTGGGAAATTAGGAACTGCTAATGGTCGCAAATCACGTGTACCATGGGAAGTTGAAGGACATGTAAATGATAACTTAGTGACCGATCGTTCCAGTGTGATTAATAAATGGCGATACGATTACTGTTCCTTGTTTGCCGAAAAACAAGATTCCAATAACGATTAACTTCACCTCATTGAAAACATCGTATTTTTTGAGTAATTTATAAGATAAATCCATTCTTTGGTTATTATTTGTTGAAGTATCTTTTTTTTAACACTAAATTTAATTTCAAACCGAGCTCCCTTCGTACGTAACGCGTGGCAATAGCTAGCGATTCTTCAAGTGAACAGATGAGACGTACGTTTTTCTTTAACTTAACAAACTGCTTTCCTTTCCCCCGCTCATTCATAAGTGAATTTCTAGAAAGTGTATTCAACCATGACAAACTATATAGCTTTCTTGATCGTTCGTTCAATTAGTTCACTTGTTGCGTGAGGAGTTAGCGCTAGCAGTAAACAACTACTTTTAGAATAACTTCCCTTGATTGGGTCAGTCCTTATCGGTATTGTAGGGATGATAGCTGACCTGTATAATTTACGTGAAAAACGCAAGCTCGGTTTGAAATTATATTTAGGGGTGAAAAATGCACGACATACAACCCAAAATAAAAAAGAAGAATTGATTTATCTCCTAATATATATATATATATATATATATATATATATATTATAATATCTAAATTAACATACATGTGTACAGCGTCGACATAAGATGTGTCGTAAGTGCCCTAGATCCCAGCAGGCACAAGACGTCTTTTAGACGTCTAAATTAGGTCTAAATTGGCTTAGACGTCTATTCTTAGACGTCTAATAGACGTCTATTCAACGTCTTCATTCAGACGTCTAAGCCTAGACGTTGAATAGACGTCTAAAAGACGTCTTAAGGTAGACCTGCACTTTCATACAATTTTATTATAATGCTCTAATATATTTCAGTTTGAAAGATGTTTCCTTTGCTTATTGAATATAAACAAACCTTTCCAAAATTAGGAATTAAAAATTGAAAGATTTCTGTCACTTAACATGAATATTACAATATATTTTGTAGGTAAAGAAAATATTTGCATCAAATAATATATAACACTTAAATGTAATTCATATTACATCCTATTGATTTTTCAAAAGTACAAATTTATAAGAAGAAAAATTATTAAATGTTCTGGGTGAAGAGATTCGAACTTCAATCCAGACCGAAATTGTAGTAAATGCAGTGCTGTTCCATGCAGAGTTGCGACCCTTACATCAGCTTTAATTAGGCGCCATTTTCAATCCTTTGTTCTCAAAAGAGATGAGATTTCTCGATGTCAACGCATCTGAAGTGGTGTTCGTTACGGATTTTTTCGTCTACAGTTTAGGTAAGACTATGTTTTCTGTATATAGGACACGCTAATTAGTTTTACTTTGTGAGTAATCAAGATTCTCATTCGTCGGTATCTTTCCTTTGTTTACAATGGTCGTGCATCTGATGGTACAGCCTCTTTCCATTAATAACTTTCAGCTCGTAATTTTGTGATGCTACTTCAAAACATGTGTGTAGTGTTTTGTTAGTATACATATTTGAAGGAAAATATAGCTTTCTCTATTCTTTTAATGAAACCAAATAATTCATGACTAAATTCTTTCCCTAGGTTTTTTGTTACCCGAAATTTCATAGTGGAATATTACTGATTAATACACCCTTATTAAATGCAGAGAACCTGATTCAGTGTGGAACATTTTCATTTTCAGATAACTGTCATTCTAATTCACTGCAAAAGAAACTTTTTTAATAATAGTTGACTTATATAGATTCAACTATTATTAGTTTCTAGTTAGTAATATAAGTTTCATTTGGTGTCTGTGTATACATTTATATTTTTATTAAATTAATTTTTTCCGGACATGTAACTTACCAAATAATTAACAGTGTTAACATATATTTTGATTTGCATCTGAACATATATGTACAAATGTTGACCATGATCATGAATTACAATTAAGGTGTCAATCCATTTTCAGATACTTTGACAAATCTGTTACAAGGACCCAATCAAGGATACAATTCTCAAGAACGGCGGAATTCTTTTAAGATGCTCTTCGAAGGTGTAGGAAGAAATTCACATTCACACTTTAAGAATTACTCTTGATATGAAGATTTGACAAATCTGATTCTAAGTAAAGTTATTTTTTCAAAACATGTAAAAGCAAATATTTTGTATTAATATTACAATATATATGTTGATTGCATTAAATAGATTTTGATATTGAATAAATATTTCATCATATTTGAGCTTTTTTCTTGTTTATTTTCAAGGCACAATTGCTCATCACTTATTCTGAAAATTTTGAATCTATTCATAAGAAAATTTAAACCTAAACATGAAATTAAGTTACCATATCAAATTCTAAAATGGTATCCATTATAAATCATTATATTGTTTTAATTAGTGAAATAGTTAAATGATTAAATAATTGGGCTTAAATGTATCCATTTTCATGTAAAATACGCAATTGTGCCTTACAGAATACAGGTTTTTGTTTGAAGCCCAGAATCCTGATGATGTTCCCACTGCATAGCATTATTATACTGGGGTATAACACAACCACTATAGGACACGTGTAAAACTTTTTTCCAACTCCTATTAAATATTTTTGGAGGTATTTACTCTTCTAATAAAGGTTTGATATATGTCTAACAAACATCTAAAAGACGTCTAATAAACGTATAAAAAACGTCTACTAGACGTCTAATAAACGTCTAAAATACGTCTAATTAATGTCTAAAAGACGTCTTATAAACGCCTAAAAGACGTCTAATAAACGTCTAAAAGACGTCTAATATACGTCTGATAGACGTCTAATATACGCCTGATAGACGTCTAATAAACGTCTACCTGTAGACGTCAAATAGACGTCTACCTGTAGACGTCTAATAGACGGTTATGTGCCTGCAGGGATACCAGCTCCGTATTCCATGATTGACCAAACCATCGTGTCGTGCAGTCTTGTACTGCATTCCTTCTATATTCTTGAATTTCGATATTCAATTCAATTCAATTTATTTCCGGTACTTAAAAGGCCACAGGCCTGTAGTACAATACTTGCATGTATTAAAATGTGCACGCCTTGATACTCAACCTTAACTTGACAACAATTAAGTGTAATTTATATCATGTTTCTTGATAAATTCTGATCTAAATAACATTGCATAGTAAACAAACATGGACAGTTTTTGCAGCAGTGTATGATTTGTGGTATTCAACAATTCAACGAACTTGAAAAGGTTTGGATGGACAAGGAAATATCTTTTTATGTAAAACTTTCTTAGAAAATCTTAGAAAATCGATAAGATTACAAAGTTTACAAATTCTATTTTCATTTTGGATTGATTTGAATCTTTCACTCTCGATGAATAAGTCATGTGAAGAACATCTAAGTCTACTTAAAGCTATACGGAACTTTTTTACATTTCCACATGAGAGATAGATTTCTGACTCTAAGGTACATTTAAACATTCTATAGTACAGGCATTTACTGGAAAGTGATATCTTTTCAAGTCATTCTTGTAAATAATTATCTTTGAGTCTACATGTTGGTCTAACCATACGAAACCAAACCCCTTTGAAAACAGGAAGTTTCTAACTGACGTGACCCAATTGGTATGACCATTCTTATCATATAACATCATCATGTTGTAACACTTTTTGTCGAACCTTGTCAAACCTTGTCGAACCCCAAGTTGTATTTCAAAAGAATCTGAAAAGTCAGCATTATTTTTAACGCAAGCCTTTATATTTTCATACATAGACTGGATAAGTTTCTTCATTTTCGGGCTGAGGCCATGGTTATTTAAAAGAGACCACAACTTTTGTCTGTCCACCGAATCGAAAGCTTTCTCGAAGTCAACGAAGAGGGCATAGAACTTACCACCTTTGTTATTGAAATATCTATTTATGATACTTTGCAATATAAACATATTATCAACTGTTGTATATCCATTCCTAAATCCTGCCTGAGATTCACTGATTTTATTCATTGCCTCACCCCATGATACTAATCTTCTGTTAATGATAGCTGTAAAGATCTTACTAAGAATGCTCAAGAGAGTAATACCTCTGTAATTATTTGGGTTATCCATACTGCCTTGTTTATGGAGCGGGACAATTATGCCCATTGACCAACTAGTTGGAAAACTACCATTTTCTAACATAATGTTGAATAATAGCTGTAGATATGGTGCTATTATATCTGCCGAATGCTATATAAATCAAAAGTCCTAATACTCTGCTGGCTGAGTTGCTGCTGCCCTCGCCATTCTGTTATAGTCTAAATTATTTGTCAGGAACAAGCCTAATTAGCAATAGTGAACAACCACATCAAATATTTGATTGTCACATTTGAATTCACTAAGTGTCCTTTCCACAGAAGCGTTCCTGAAATGAAATTTTGGACTTAGAGTTGTTGATGGTTAAACTATTTCCTTTATACCACAAATTAAGACAATCCAACATCATATTTAATTCTTCTTCATTCTCAGCAAGAATCATACTGTCACAATATCATCAGCATATGCACTATTCTGTCACAATGGTTACTCCTATATAAAGGCTATTAAGGGATATTATCAGCCAGTAACATCTGACATTCTATTATTTACCAGATGTGTCTCTGCTATTCCTATAATATATAGGTCACTATGCAATATACACGCAGTGTCCAGCTTGTTATTTTCAGAAAGTGGGTCACTACACCATCCACCAACATTCCAGAACCCGCTGGAAACTTATCGACGTCGCTGATTGGTCACACTGGTTGACCCATGACCTAATTCATGAGGTCGTTCACGCCTCGTATGACCCGCTCGCCGTTCACTGGTTGAATCATTACGTGACCTATGTTTGTCAACAATACACGTTGTATGTTTGTCTTCACCGTCGGTTTGTAGCGATGTAGATCTGTATCTACGTTGATATCCACCCAGTCCCTGCTCTCGGTCATCTCGTCTACTGTCCTCCTGTCGTTCTTCGTCCTGTACAGTCTGCCACCCGCCACAGAGAGTTTGCACGCTCCTACCGTCTCCGTAATCAGCCTCATGTAACATGTAGATTCTAGAAGCCTCTGCTGTGGTTTATCGATTTAGACGTCCCGATAATTTCTACTGTCTTTCAGTAATTTTATTTCTTCCAAAATAGTTCTCTTATCTTCAATTGATTTACGTTGCGCTACGATCAAACCTGAATATATACTATTTTGCAAGATCTTTCTCTCAGCTTTCATAACCTCAATATTTCCTAGTTTGAGCCCCTCCCGCATTACACTGTTTCTTTTATAAAGTACATCTTCATTGCTTTATTCAACCATATTTTTCAAAACAATGTTCAATTGGCAGCTTTTCCTGGCATTCGCATATATGAAGGTTCAAATCTTCTTTTCACATTTTATATGTCGCTGCCATATGGTTCTAACGTATCTGTGTCAAACCATTGTTTACTTTTCTATGTTCATTACTGATCACTCCTTTCGCTTCACTGCTTACTTTATCAACAATTACTTTCACTCTCTCCATCATTTTATTCTCAAGTGCATCAAATTGTCTATTAAAGTGACATCCGAGAGCACTAAGTGCGATTAGAATATCATCTACAATTTTCGTGCTTCCCGCCCAGCATGTCAGACAATAGCCACATGCCATGTCTTCTTATCCGTCTAAAACTAACTCGGTACCATCAGCATATTGTTCTAATTTATATGTAGATCAGCAATCACAATGAATCTTATATCTTCATTATGTCCATCATTACATCATACAACCAAGGATTTCAGCTACAAAAACAAAGAGATATGGTGATTTATACTACAAGGCAAAAAAAAGGTTTCGCTAATTTGACAAGTCAAGTTTGTCAAATGCCGATATGAGAAAGCATCCAATATTGAAAGGGTCAATATTTAAAATTAAATGTGAATGTAAAAGACAAGTGCACAGAAACTCTCAGTTGTCACAGGAATCACGGTGTGTGTCATCAGTAGCGAGTGTGACTACCCTGGGCATCAATGCAAGCAATTACACGCCTCCTATTCAAAAGGTGTTCAATGGAGTTCATATCTGGCGTGTTGGCTGGCCACGGCAAAACAGTGACGTAGGCGCTCTTGAGGTAGTCTCTAACCATTGGGGAAGTGTGAGGCCTTGCGTTGTCGTGTTGCAATATCAATCTTCTTGGCTGTTGTTGGATGAAAGGAACGACGATAGGTCTCAGTACCGCATAAATGTATCGCAGAACATGATGCCTTCGCCTTCAAACGGGTGAACCTCTCTAATGCAGGTAGGTGCGAGACGCTTGTCCCTTCGTTGATAAACTAGAACCCTGCGATCGTTCCGGAATAGTCAAAATCAACTCTGCGTCTGTAAACAGCACCCTCTCTAAGCCACGTCGCTGCCACCTGCGCATAGTACGTGTTTATCGTAATCTGCGTTAAGGGCGTAAATGGGTCAAACCCATTTAGCGGAAGGGGCAGTAAGCTCGTATACCAGCCAAACAAAGTCGCATGGTTTGTTCTTGTGCTGATTACATGACCGAGTGCTGTCGACGCTGTAGATGTCGCCGTTACAAATTGGTTTCGGAGGTGAATTTGCCTGATGAAGCGATCTTCGGACGCAGTTACTACCTTCGGTCTTCCCGATCTTGGTCTGTCCTGTCTGCTCGTAGCGTATTCACAGTCGATCTAAAATAATTATGATTAGGCGTTCGCCGGTTGTAAGTAAAGTCATTTGACGCTTTTGTCATTTTAGTTCATTTTAGTTCGTCAGGTTACCAATCAGGCATAACTCTTGTCCTTGTTGTTCTTCGTTGAGGGGTCAGGGTGGCAGATAAATTATCATCCTGTGGATTTAATAACACTTATCAGTGTTACTGGTCTGATACTCCAAACCGCTATTGATCTGCATATCTAATTTTCTTAATTTTACACTTGTGTTATCCTATTACACACAAAAAATCAATAAAAGCGATATGCATCAGGCGATAACAAATGCCTGCCCCATTCTGCTTTTTTGGGAGGTAAAGAAGCGTAATGTTTGAAGGTGTCGGAGACGACACGCGTTTCCTTGTGTGACTATAGACTTGAGAGACTAGTGATTCATGTACATATGCTGATAGTGTTTTTAAAGTTCAATAGTGTATGACTATATTCTTATAAATGAATATTTATCTCAAATTTAAAGTGCAACTTGATGTCTGTAGTATCGTCAACTTCACTCAACATAAACCCTTTAATATTAGTGGCGTGCCTATCCTTTGTTATGATTTGGTCAAGCCTCAGTACGTCCAATATTGGTCACAAATTTACAAATGAATGACCATGAAGGTTGACTTCCCGTACAATATAATAGTTCAGCAATTTTATTTGTATTATAATTATATAAAAATAGGTGCGCTATGTTCACTGAAGCACCAAGGTCGTCTTATAAAGATTACAAAAGTGACGCATAAAAAAATACTAATAAATACATGGTTTATATGGCAGTACATAATGTACGTTGATAGCTATGTACAAGTTTTAACAGGGTTATATAAATGCACCAATATATAAATGATATTATAGACATATCTAAATGATGACAATATAACTAATGGTTTGCAATAAAGGAAGTTCGTAACTTATTAAGGGTTGGACTAAAACAAAAGGAAGTCATCTCTGATAAAAGCTCTGCAAAAACATTATCTTTCTTTTTCTATGACATGTTCTTTGGTTCATCCTCTTACATTCTCGGAACATGAGATGTTGTTAACATCTATACTATACTAGACACTTGATACTTACAATGATATTCTTAAAGCTATCATCAGGTGTTCACTGCTATGTGACAAACTTGTCATCGTTTTGATGTTAAAATCAGTCAACATATAAATGATGATGTGAAAATAGATCTAAAAGATAGTCATTCCCTCTTACAACAATATCTGTAATAGATTATATAATTAGGTTTTGTAACAAACTTTACTCTATTAATCTTAATATAGTGGTTACGTATATGGTATTGTAAATTGATCATTTTACAACCGTGCAAGAATTTCTTTCTTGTGAATGAATACATTGTACAATAGAATTTAAATGTCACTGTTTCTTGTAAATACTTGACGAACATCATGTAAATGTTATCGTAAAGTATGAGTGTACAACGTTTACGCTATAATTTGACCATGTGGACACGGACATTTTATCTTATTGTTCTACTTATCTTTTATAATTAATTTGTAACTATTTGTTAACTATACGCAACAAGAAAATTCGAAATTTATTTTAACGGTTTTAGAAATAGGAGAATTGAAAAAGAGACTGAAAAAATAGGAGAAATGATATTGCTAGAGATTTTTAGTGCGTTTTTGTGGGAAATAGATACACATTACGTTATGCTACAAGGAAACAAGCAAGATTTGAAGGTCAGTCCAAAGTCCAATTTTAATGATATTGAGTGATTTTGCTTCCCCAATTGGACATCTTTGATTGCAAATTCTGAATTTATTAAGCCAAACACGCATGGGACGCCTTATGGACTTTTCCTATTGCAAAACTTATTCTTGTCATAATATGTCATCCTTTAGAAGACTTCGATTTACACTCGTATTGAGATGTATAAAATTCGATATCTTGAGCGGACACCCAAATAACTACTTCCACAAAAAAAGCAACGACTGTCATCGATGGATATTTTACTGTTATAACAATAGTCTACTCGAGATATGATACCATGGTCTTTATTATTGATCCCAAGTCAGTGATCACATCAAATAGAAGAAGAAGAATGTTCATACATACGCCCATGATATATTACCGCAATAATAATGCTCTACGCCATGCAGCATTACAGGACACCACATTACTCATTCTCACATCGTCCCTATCAAGCTCAAATATTACCCCCATCCCACTTCTTTCAGTCATATTCGTCATCCCCCTTTTCTATTTCAATTCTCTCGCATACACTTTCGCTCTCGGGTTCATTCAAACCCTTATCCATGATCCATACTCTCATGCATAAACATTTATACAACATCTTTTTAAAACTGGTCATATAAAAGAAATTATGTACTTTCATACATAGTTACTTCCTATTAAAACGGCACTGATAAGTTTATAAGAAATGGTGAACTTGGAATGAAACAATGAATAACTAGAATTCTCGATGGACGTAATATCGACTAATCTACTGACTACAGATAACCTGGCGCTTGGAAAAGACACCAGGCAAAGCAGTATAGTCACCGACTGTCTATGGAAACACCACGCTCCACTTTCGGCCCAATGTGGATTGAAGAACTCCTCCCTGGCTGTTGATGGAATAACAAGCACTGATTACTGGTCTGGGACTTGTACACACACAAATGTGAACCAGACACAAGCCTGGTGGAGTGTGAACCTTGAACAGATACGTCAGATATACTACATCGAGATCTACTCGCCTAAATCAAGTGAGTGAGTTATTATGATGTAGATCAAACGATGTTGTATTACTCTCTGAGATGATTAATTTTTCGAAGTACTAATAGTAATGTTTTTTAAATGCCAGAGACTTCGTCAATGGATTGACTTGTTAGCTTTTGAAATAAGTGCAATTAGCTGATAATGTTAATTGCAGTTTGAAGCATATTCAATGTATATGTTATGTTTAATTTTAACACATGTAGAAAATAATGAACCAATAGACACTTTAAAAAAAAAAAAAAAGAATCATAGATTTTAGTTCAAATCTCTGTTGCAACATCTTTAAGAATAGTAAATATGCTGGAGACATTGCGTTGAATACAGTAATATTTATCTTTTAAAAAAGAGATATATTTATTCCGAGATAATCTGAGAAAATATCAGCCATGAGAGTCTAATTCCAAATACTGGTTTCTCCTAGTATATTTCAATGGTGCAATGATATTGAAACAATATTTTCCTCCTCCACAGATCCACAGAGAATGAAAGGTTTCAAAGTAACAGTCGATGGTGAGCCTTGTTACACCTGGCCTCGTGACCACACACCGGTCCCACACCTATCAATACACTGTACAACGCCGATGAATGGAAAAAGCAATATTACAATAAGTGCACACCAGGAGGACTTTATCCTGAATCTTTGTGAAGTAGAAGTTTACGGTGAGTAATGGCAGTTCATCTTTACATTTCAACAATTTTTGACATAAGCATGTTTTATTTATGTTCATTCATATTACATTTCCAAGGTTAGCAAATTCTTTTGATTCAACAGTAACATAATAACTTTTGAATGATTTGGAAATATCGAAGTTTAGATTAAAGAAATGATATATGTTCAATATTATTTAATTAATTAAATTTGTTGATTATATAAAACTTTTGATAAGATTCACATACGAAGTGGATATCATATTCATAAAAATTTACGTCCTAATTTGTGATGAACACAGCTGTTAGACCTGATAGAATCAAACTGATTTGATAAAGTTTCATAAGGCACAAACTGTTTTGAATGGAGAAGGAGTTTGAGACTAATCTCGATGTTGCTCTAATGGTAACTTGAAAAAAACTGACGATGGCGGTCGCCATGCTTGTTTTGAAACTATCAAGTGAATTTAATCTTTTATTTCATCACTACATAAATTTTTGTAGCGGCAAGCATTTGGACAAATGCGGGTAGGGCAAACTGACCGAGGTTCGGACAGTGTATCGATTCAAATGTTTTGAAACTCTGCATTATAAAATATAATTTGAATAATGTAAATATGAGCAAACCAAATTATCAAAAAGTAATATTTCTTTTGGATTTCTATCTTAAAATGCAGAATTTTTTCGTGAATTAACCGAAAATAACGGTTTTTATTGCCAATATGAAATCGCCCGAGGTTCGGACAGTTTTGACCTAACTTCGGACAGTTGCACATGATCTTCTCGCATGCACCCCTAGCTTAAAATATTTATCAAAATGGTTTCAGACATTCCAAAACACGCATTGAGTAGTTCATGTACAATAATATCAAAGTTTTTCGGAAACATGAGTTAATTTGTCATCTGTACAGAGCATGCTCTCCGATGTTAAATTCTCCCAAAACTGCCGCATGCGTCGGTACAAAATTATGACGTCACAATCAGTTTCGTAGGCATTTGACGCAGAAACGCCGTACTCGCTAAACCGTAGCTTTTAAAAATGTATCACTTTGTGAAATATGTTAGTCGTATGTTATTGCATGTTTTCAGAACTTTTGTTGGTTCAATTACAGCACTACAAGTCCGTATAAGTGAAGTATAACAAGTGTCCAAACCATGGTCAAAACTGTCCGAAGCAAGGTCATTTTGACTTATTATCAATATCGCAACATTAATTTAAAGATCCTCTTTATATATACCAATATTCAGCACAATTTAACAGTTTGGTTATTTATCTTTGTTTATGGAAACAGTTTAAATTGTTTTCGCGCTTCCTATATTTCATAACCTGATAGTCAACATTTACATTGAAACAAATATTTTGCCAATTCCTTACTTGGAACTGTTATTTGTACATTACAGCAAAAAGCCGATTAGATATACCACCTTCGATCAATTGTCTATTTTATGAAATAAACAAATTGACATTCGAGAAATTCATATTTCAAAACAAATATATTGCCGACATTGCACGTATTATTGCGTCAGCTAATAATCAAAAGTGTCCGAAGTTCGGGCGACCTCGGGTGGTGTCCGAACCTCGGTCAGTTTGCCCTAATTATTTCCCTTTGTTAACAAGCGCTTTAGGCTTGATGCGCTGCGGTAGTTTTGTGTGCGAGAAAAGCATTGTAATAAGTTTGCTCAACTTCCAACACTTCGCTTATGGGGAGAAATCAATCTTCAGGTAATAATTTCATGTTATTTCTTTGATATACATATAAACATTCTTTCGGAGTAGGTTTTCATTAATAATAAGCAATATTTGGGTAAATACATTCTATTTCAAGTTTGTTTACATCCATGATTTGGAATATTCCATTATTTTCAAGGGTAAGATAATTTCATTTCCTCACGTTTTGGTTCTATTTGTAACGTTTGATAATGTTATTTTATTTTGGCTTATATTCACTCTACATTTCCTCAAGGAGTATTTCATTGCTATATATTTTCCAAATTTGAATTTCTTTGGAAGAGTCCATTTCTTAAGGGGGGGGGGGGGGGGTGTTTTGTCTTGAGTTTGTAATTTGAATATTTTGATGCAATTTTGTGGTAGAATTAGTGTTTATCATTCCTAAGAGTTATTATATATCTGCTAAAGTAATATATGGCAGAAGAGGCAAAATAATTTCCATTTAAGAGTATTTTTCCTATTTGGGAGAGCCATTGTTATATGGATGAAACTTTTTGAAGTTCAATTCTTTCTAATGTGATAATTTCTCACATTCAGTGGTGTTTATTTATTCACACATTCAGAGTAATATTATCATTACAGTAAATGTAATGAGTTATTTCTTGCATTCAGTGGTATGATTTGAAAATCATCATATTAGAGTAATAATTTCCATGTTGTGATGTAATTCATATTGCAGAGTTGTAATGTGTGAGGTTTTATTATGCAAACAAGAGCATTTGTATTGTTATTTATTTCTGCATTTGTTTATTGCAGAATATTTGACGCATTGTACACAACCGTACAATAAATCAATATTAGAAGTCCCCAAGTCGTCATTATTCTCTAACAAACTTCTGAAGATTGATTTGTACAAACAAATTGACAAGCAACTTTTGTTAATGAATGATGGCTGCTAGAGAGAAAGAGGAGGTTGAGGCAGAGATCCATGTAGAGCTAGAGTCTGAAGAAGAGAATCGAGTTGATGAAGCTGAAGAAAGAGAGAGGTCTATCAGACAGAAGAGAAAATTGTTAAGAGGAAGAATTACAAGAGCTATCAACCGGCTCCTGTCATTGACAACAGGCAAGTTAACAGAGAAAAGAGCAGAGAGAGAATTGATAGATTTGAAAGATGATTTCAAAAAGGCTCTATTATTACATAGTGAGTTTTATGAATTTAAGTCCACAAAATTCGACTTGTTAGACAGATGGGAAAATGAACTTTCTGATGAGGTCTATGACATTGAAGAGAAAATACAAGATTATCTTGATAGGGAAAAGGCCATGAAACTAAAGAGTAAGGGAAAGGTTCATTCAAGCATCGAAGATATTGAAGAGACAGATTATGTGCAACAGACAGAAAATGGCAAGGTCAAGGTTGAACATACAAACTCTGAAGAAAGTAGGAAGATGGAGAAGAAAATTGAAAATGAAAGCTTTATTACTGTGGATGCATGGATTGATGACCTAGTTGAGTATACAGAGACCAAATTCAGTCAATCTTCACAGGAAGAAATGAGTATTGCACAGGCTCTATACAGATTGGAGGCAAGCAGAGACACCCCACCCCTACTCTTCAGCTGAAGCAGTTTGATGGTAATGCAATGCAATATGTCAATTTTATTGAAACTTTCAGAATTCATATCCACCAGAAAGGCAACCTAGCAGATGACCACAGAATGGCACAGTTAAAGATGCATCTGACCGGAGAGGCAGCCCACTCAATTTCTGGATTGGGATCAAGTGGAATGATGTATGCCACAGCTTTGAAAACTATTAAGGAACAGTTTGGACATCCTAGCAGAATAGCGAGAACATTCATCAAGCAGCTCACCAAGGGAGACAAAATAAGGACAAATGATCGCATTGGATTGCGTAACTTTTCAATCGATGTAATAAACTGTCTTGCAACTTTGACTAGGATCAACTATCTTTGTGATGTGAACACGATTGAAACACTTAGGCAGATCATACAGAGGCTACCAGATCACCTTATTCTGAAATGGAAGAATACAGTCACCGACATCAGAGAGAGAGGTAGAATTCCAAACCTGAGGGAAATAAGCACGTTTCTTTGAAGAATTGTGAAATCAGAGTTTGATCCGGACTTTGGAGACCTTGAACGCAGTCCTCGTCATGAAAGCAGAGAAAGATACTCAGCGAACCAGACCAACAAAAGGGGAGTGCATGCTACAGAGAGGACTGAGCAGAGAATGCAATGTTATCATTGCGGCCAAAACCACAGAATCAATAACTGTCCAACATTCCTAAATTTGCCTATATCAGAGAGAGTGAACATTGTAAAGAACAAGAAGCTATGTTTCTCATGTTTGGTAAGAGGTCATGGGGTCAAAGAATGTCATTCGAAGAAGGCCTGCGGTTAGAATGGTTGCTTGAGGGTCCACAATGAACTGATACACTTTGATTCACCTAACGCCTGTATTCCAGCCACATCAGCATTGGATCAGAATGGAATATTGCCCGTTATCAGAGTTACTTTTCGTGGAACAAATGGGAGGACTAGACAGGGTAATGTACTAATCGATGGAGGAGCAGGAACTACAATCATCCGCACCAAATTTGCAAGGGATCTTGGACTACAGGGAAAGCGTGAACAGATCGAACTCTCAGTAGTAGGTGGGAAACAAGTATCACAGAAGAGTAGTCGCAGAGTGAACTTCTGGATATCTCCTTTAAATGACAAGAGGCAGGAGTTTGAAATTGAAGCACATGAAATTGACACCACAGTGAGCAGCGTAGGTCCTTTGAACAGAAAATGGCTTTCAACTTGCAAGCATTTGAATGGACTAGAATTTCCTCACAGAGAAGGTCCTATTGACATGGTTTTAGGAGTTCAATACAGTCATTTGCATGCCGACCAAGAAGTCAGGGAAGGCAAGCCATATGAGCCAATAGTTAAATTGTCAAGACTCGGCTGGTATGTAATGGGAAGCGAAAATTTAGATAACCCTCCAATTGCTTCGATTAACTTTGTCCAAAAGATTGACATTGACAAGATGTATGAACTAGAAACTGTTGGAATACAAGCTCCAAACTGCACATGTCCTAAAACTGTGATGTCTTTGGATGATCGGAAAGCCTTGGAACTACTTGAATCTTCATGCAAGAAAGAGGGTGAGCGCTACATCATAGGGTTGCCATGGAAGAGAGATAAAAGAGAACTGCCGGACAACTACAAGGTTGCTGAAAAGAGACTGTTAGCTTTAGAGAGGAATTTACAGAGAGATCCAAAGAGGGCTGACTTGTACTGTAAGGCAATGACAGATTATGAGACCAATGGATGGTCAGAGATGGTAAATGAAGAGACATCCGATACAACTTACTATTTGCCACACCATGGAGTTTAACGACCAGAGAAGGTTAGCACACCGCTTTGGGTGGTCTTCGACCCAGCATGTTATTGTGAGGGTGTGACACTGAACTCTTTCCTTTACAGGGGCCCATCTTTGCTAAGTAATCTGTTTGCTACACTGCTGAGATTCAGAGAAGAACCTGTAGCATTTATCGGAGACATTTCAAAGATTTATTTACAAATCAGACTTCTAGAGAGTGACACACAAGTGCACAGATACCTGTGGAGAAATTTGGATAGTTCAAAAGAACCAAGCATCTACAGAATGATGAGAGTGACATTCGGAGACAAATCTTCACCAGATATGGCAAATTTTGTAATGTTGAAAATGGCCCATGAAAATCAAGAGAAATATGCTGACGCGGCAAACATTTTACGAGATGACAGATACATGGATGACATCCTTCATTCCTGCGCTTCGAAAGAGAAGGCATCAGAGTTGACTGACAATCTGGATCGTATCTTAGACACAGGGAGTTTCAAGATCAAACAATGGATTTCATCTGCAACAACTAATCACAAAAAGGAGAAATCAACATTGCAGATACCGGATTCATGTGAAGAGGGTGAAAACACTTGGAGTACTGTGGAACTATAACACAGACACATTTCACTTCAAAGTCAAGAAGATCATCTTGCAAGAGTATACAAGGAGATCAATATTGTCACAAATAGCCCAATTTTATGATCCTTTAGGACTGGCAACAGTTGTAACTATTCACTCAAGAATAACCATGCAGAATTTGTGGAAACTGAGAGACTACACATGGGATGACTGTCTACCTGAAGAACAGTGTGAAATCTGGAGAAGTATTTTCATGGATTTAGAAGGCTTGAATGATGTTCAATATAAGAGATGCCTGAAACCAGAGAATGCAACGGGAAAGGCTGAACTTCATGTCTTTGCTGATGCGAGTAACAGCGCATATGGTTCCTGCGCATACCTTCTATGACACACCAAGGGTTCTACCAGTGTTAATTTAGTTTCCGCCAAAGCAAGAGTTGCGCCACTTCGCCAATCAACCATTCCACGTCTCGAACTGATGGCAGCTCTCATCGCATCAAGACTTGCAAGAACTATTAAGAACAGCCTCAGAAGTGACCCTGAAGTTTATCTCAGGAGTGATTCAAAGATAGTTCTACACTGGTTAAAGTCAGAGTCTTCATTGTTGAAACACTTCGTAGCATTAGGAGTGGCAGAAATCCAAGGTGAATGGCCAGTTGAAAGTTGGCGGTTTGTTCCGACAAAACTGAACCCAGCAGATGATTTGAGCAGAGGAGTGAAAGTGGAGAAAATCAAGGAGAGTTGGTTTGAAGGCCCAGAATTTCTGAAACAACCCAGAGCAGAATGGCCAGTCCAAGATTGTGGTACCATAATAAGTGAAGATGCTGAAGTGAAAAGAGCTAGGAAACCATTTTGTTCTGTTCAAAATGAGAAGTGTGATCCATTTATAGATAGTCAGAAATTCTCAAGTTGGCAAACACTTCTCCATGTGACAGCTTATTGCTTTCGCTTCATCCAAATGTTGAGAGACAAAACAAGTAGGACAATTGAAATGAGAAAAGGTCTGCAACCTGAAGAGATAATGAAGGCAGAAAATTACTGGTTTATCCAAGTACAGAGATCATTTGACAAATGGGGAAAAAAATATTCAGAGTTAGCTCCCTTTGAAGAAGATGGATTAATCAGAGTAGGTGGAAGACTTCAACATTCGCCACTGGATTATGAGCAGCGACATCCAGTCCTATTGCCTGCATCTCATCACATATCAACACTCATTTTCAGGTATGTTCATGAGAAACTTTACCATGCAGGAGCTGAGAGAACTTTATCAGAATCCAGGAGGAAGTATTGGTTTCTTCGAGGAAGAAATGCAGTGAAATCCATGGTAAGAAATTGTATTGTTTGTAGGAAACTTCGTCAAACACCGCATGAGCCCTTCATGAGTGACCTGCCTGCTGAGCGAGTAAATCTTCTATCACCTCCATTTGCATCAACAGGTGTTGATTTGTTTGGACCATTTAATTTACGCTATGGACGAAACAAGAAAATCAAAGCATGGGGAGCTGTCTTCACATGTGCTGTGATCAGAGCCATACATCTTGAAGTTGTCGAGAGTCTGTCTACAGATTCCTTCTTACATGCACTGAGGAGATTCTCAGCCACCCATGGATGGCCATCAACAGTGATCTCCGACAATGGAACGTCATTCGTGGGAGCGAACAAGGAGTTGAAGAGACTTTTCGCAGACGGGCGAAAGGAAATACAAGAATTCAGCTCAAAACACATGATAAAGTGGATGTTTACAACTCCATTGAGCCCTCATCAGGGGGGAATATATGAAAGTATGGTGAAGCAAGTCAAGCGGGCTATCCAGGTCAGTATCGGCAGCCAGGTGTTGACTTGGAATGAAATGACGACCGTGTTTGCTGAAGTTAAAGGTTTGATCAATTCGCGACCTCTAGGTTACAGTTCGAATGATCCGAATGACCTGCAGCCGCTTACTCCAAACCACTTTCTTATTGGACGTGCTTCCACTGATGTGCCACAAGTAGACTTCGAAGAGGTTACCAGTTACAAACGACATTTTGAGTTTGTGCAGTGTCTTGTGTCACAAATATGGAGAAGATTTATCCGTGAGTATCTGCCCACCTTGATGAGCAGAGTGAAGTGGCGTCTTAAAACCCGCCAAGTGGGTGTAGGTGATATTGTCATACTGGTTGACTACAACTTGCCGCGCGGACAGTGGCAACTAGCGAGAATCACAGAAGTGTTCCCTGGGACTGATGGCACTGTGCGGAATGTTGTGGTGCAAACGCAACATGGACTGTACAGGAGATCGGTACAAAAATGCATTGTTGTGTTCGAGAACAATTCTGATAAATGACTCTTCACTTGTGGGGTGGGAGGGTTGTTTTGAAACAATCAAGTGAATTTAATCTTTTATTTCATCACTACATAAATTTTTGTAGCGGCAAGCATTTGGACAAATGCGGGTAATTATTTCCCTTTGTTAACAAGCGCTTCAGGCTTGATGCGCTGCGGTAGTTTAGTGCACGATTTTTGTGTGCGAGAAAAGCATGGTAATAAGTTTGCTCAACTTCCAACACTTCGCTTATGGGGAGAAATCAATCTTCAGGTAATAATTTCATGTTATTTCTTTGATATACATATAAACATTCTTTCGGAGTAGGTTTTCATTAATAATAAGCAATATTTGGGTAAATTCATTCTATTTCAAGTTTGTTTACATCCATGATTTGGAATATTCCATTATTTTCAAGGGTAAGATAATTTCATTTCCTCACGTTTTGGTTCTATTTGTAACGTTTGATAATGTTATTTTATTTTGGCTTATATTCACTCTACATTTCCTCAAGGAGTATTTTATTGCTATATATTTTCCAAATTTGAATTTCTTTGGAAGAGTCCATTTCTTAAGGGGGGGGGGGGGGGGGGTGTTTTGTCCTGAGTTTGTAATTTGAATATTTTGATGCAATTTTGTGGTAGAATTAGTGTTTATCATTCCTAAGAGTTATTATATATCTGCTAAAGTAATATATGGCAGAAGAGGCAAAATAATTTCCATTTAAGAGTATTTTTCCTATTTGGGAGAGCCATTGTTATATGGATGAAACTTTTTGAAGTTCAATTCTTTCTAATGTGATAATTTCTCACATTCAGTGGTGTTTATTTATTCACACATTCAGAGTAATATTATCATTACAGTAAATGTAATGAGTTATTTCTTGCATTCAGTGGTATGATTTGAAAATCATCATATTAGAGTAATAATTTCCATGCAGTGATGTAATTCATATTGCAGAGTTGTAATGTGTGAGGTTTTATTATGCAAACAAGAGTATTTGTATTGTTATTTATTTCTGCATTTGTTTATTGCAGAATATTTGACGCATTGTACACAACCGTACAATAAATCTATATCAGAAGTCCCCAAGTCGTCATTATTCTCTAACAATGCTGTTAAGTAAAAGGATAGATAACTCTTCTTTCCGGTTTAACAAAAGTGATTTTAGTTTTGCGTACACTTCGTTTATTAAGGTTTGTTCATGTGTTTTTCATTATACCGTGAATAATGAATACATCTATGTCATGTTATTTTGTGTAAGCCGGACATAAAAGTAATCTTGCAGTTTATTTTCAATTACAGTCAAAGTTCTTTAAAGCTTCTTATACAGCTTCTAATGAACCGTTTGTGGACATTTAGTGCAAATATAATGTAAAATGGAGTTTACTTTAGGATCAACTTCAAGCATCATTTACACAAAATTTACTATTATTGTGAGGTGAACAGAAAAAGATTCCAATCACGTCATATCCTTCAGGATGGCACTCATAATACAGGGAAATATCTTAGGCAGGGATATTTTAAACATTTGGCAACAAAATACAAACATTTTAAATTTCTTGATTATCTTATAGAATTGTCATTTCAAAACATTTATTGTAAAATACGCACATTATATCATAGTGTAAACCAATGTTGTTTTAATAAAACTATTGGATTGTCGAAAATATGTTTAAAAGATATTTTATTGTAGAATTAAGAACATTTAATTTTTTTAACCCATTTCCTTGGGGAAGGCCAAATTGTCTCTTGCAAACCACATATGTGTCCCTTGTATATGAAGTGTAAAAGTAATTCCTGCACAAAATGATCTAATGTATTGACTGTATTGTATTTTTCTAGGAAGTTTTGACTAATTAAACTTTTCGAAAAAGGAAATCTTAGTATTAAAACAAACTTTTGTTCAGCCTCTGTACAGTCTTTTTTAAGCAAAAATATATGTTATAAATGTGTTTGTCTCCATATGTAAATTTTAAAAGGTTAGCACAGTAGATGTGTTCAACATAAAGAATATGTTGCATTACTAGTATTTTCTTAAGGCGGATCTCATAAAGGTGACTTAAGATTGTCAATAGGGCAATGCTGCATAATCATGTACATATGAAGCAGGTTGTTGAACTGAACTTAGCCCATAAAAATGAAACGGTATTCACTGTTGATTGATGAAAAAAGCCTACATCATCGCTGTGTATAACAAGCACTTAAAAATGGGCATATTATATCTAGCTATACGAGGGTAATCAACAAAGGATAAACAAAGGATCGTAGAATAAGCATGATGTCACAATCCACTACTTCTGAATTATCTGAAAACCTGAAAAGCAATCTTTTCTGAAGCTAGTGACAAAATATGCAACAAGTCGAAGAGCAGACTTCGAGATCCCAAAGTGCATATGTATGACAAAAACTATAAAAATGAATGATGTTGAAGTAATCAAGTTTTGTTCAGGAAAAGAGTGTCTGCAAAGGAAATCGATGAAGACATGGTCGATACATTGGATGATGACGCCTTCGCGTGGGATGCTGAAGTTAAACGTGGCCGAAGAGTGTAGATGATGCAAAATCTGGTCGGCCACCAGTGGTGTTCAAGTTGATGAACTTGTGATGTTGCAAGTTCATGGCAAAGTGCTTGCAGACACACGTATGACCATGCAAGCTGAGACACTGTGCAATAGCGTGGGACGGTGTACACAATACTGACAGATGTTGTTCACATGAGCAAGCTTTCTGCAAGATGGGTGCCGAGAATGTTAGCTGGTGAATTAGGAAATGCAAAAAGTTAAAAAGATCTTGTCCTTATGTCAGTCTACGAACCTTTTAATTTACACTCGTAAGCAACAAATAAAGAGGGAATATTTTAAATTCAATCTTGCAATAGCTGTTTTATATTACGACAAAGGATTTTTCACATTGCTATCATTAAATTAAACATGACTACCGCTACCACTTTCATTATTCAGAGCACCATGAAGAAACGATTAGACATTTCTAATCAGAAACGGGAATATCTTATACCTCCATGTGTCTCATTTTGGAAGGGTTTTTACTGTTAAGGACTGGTAAAGCCCATTTTATAATTCCTACCATCTTTCTCTCTCGCCAAGCACCTTACTTGAAGGGGAACATAATATGTTGTTGGGGTCAGGTATGTCTAACATCATAAATGATGTTACTTCATCGACAAGTAGTGGTTGTTTCTGCAAATTAACATCTCAGTACAAATAAGTTAGCATAGAGTGCGAAAATGAACAGGAAAAAGGTGAAGATTTATGTTCGAAACCCGGACAATGGCACAAGATAATAACACAAACGTAATTTTTGAAACTTATTTACAGCAAACACAACGAGAAATATTGATATTTCTTACTAAGTCATTTAACTGGAATGCATGTAACTGAGATTCTGAATTTTGACTTCTTAACATTTAAATGGCCATTTTCAATTTACAATCAATAACAAGAAAATGTCTTAATTAAGGCATTTGCTAGATAAATATAAAGGTTGAATTGATTATATCGCAGGTCATAGTAATTTTTTGCTCTATTTAAGACACTAAAAAAATTCATGAAACATACTCTGTGTCACTCTAATCTCTAACTCTCTAGACGTTTTTTTTTAGGAAAAATGCAGTGAATACCGTGACATTACTTGGAATGTGTTCTATAATATATATTTATGCTATACATATTTAAGTAAGATTTTGCTTTTATGTCATAATCAAGGCCCTGATCAAGGCCATACTTCAGACTCTCTATGTCTCTGAATCCAGAATGTGCCGATGGTGTCTTTGGCGAGAAATGCAGTTCACTATGTCACTGTAAGGACCCTGAAGAAGCGTGTGATAAAGTGACTGGTCAGTGCCAAAGTGGATGTATGGACGATTATACAGGAGAAGAGTGTCAGACAAGTGAGTATAAAGTCATTTGTTTTCTGTCATCTATATAGTTATGCGTATATGAAACTACAAAATAATAATTAAAGCAAAGTATGATCCATCTCATTTATGCTAACAAGATTATAAGGCGCACAGCATGAAATAGAGTCAAAGAGTGTAAATAATGCCTCATCATTGAAATATGTTTTTTTTTGCTGTAATACGAGCTCCTTTGCATTATCAAGTCTTGAATAAAAAACCCATCTCTCTTATCATCAATAGTTTGTCCTTATGGAAAGTACGGATTCAACTGTAGTGAGGTGTGTGGGCACTGTTTGGGAGCGAACAACACCTGCAACCATGTAGATGGAAAGTGTGACTCTAGCTGCAGGAATGGCTGGACTGGAGATCAATGTAAAGGTAAGAGAAACATCACAGTAAATAGAGGATCTCACCAAAATATAATCTGATATCAAATATATCAACACTCGTTGTTTATAGGAAAATATGATCAAGTTTATTGTTGCCATATCTAAAATGTAGATATCACTTGTAGTTATAACTTGATCTCACACAAACGATATCTACTGTGGAAGCAAGTCTTGAATGGTAAATTGTTTCTTATAGAAAAATAAATATCAAACAACGATCTAACCCTTGAAAGGAAACGCGGAAATGAAGTGAATTGCAGGTTTTTGGTCATTTGCAAATAGAAAGTTATGGAAGTCAATCTAAGTCAAGACTGTTCCAAGGAATAAAATACTTTACACATTTCCTCAACTGAATAGTTCATTGGTTAGTTATCGGTCCATCAGGCATATTCATTTGTTACTCTTCCGTATAAGATACTGCAGTGTAATATTAAAACGGCGATGTTAAACTAATGTAATACCGCTTCACGTTTGTATCCATGATATGTGTGGTTCTGACGTCACAAAGTTGGCCCCGCCGTCATAATTGTTTGTTGAATATATGCCCAATGCAAGACTAACGGGGATTCTCGTATTTAGGCCCACGCAAACTTTGGCTTACATACAGTTTTTTCCCATGGGCTTAATGTCTAAAGTCATATCCCTTTCGAATCACATGGTCAATATCAGCGTCTTCAACGTTAATACTGTAGTGCAGGGCTAAGCGCATCCGTAGTTGGGATGATACATAGTCTATTACAACCCTTATTATCTATAAATAAACATATTGCCAATGATAATCCTAAGCAAGAACAGACAATTCACAATAAGCATATATGATGAATTACATATTTGATAATATTGACATAATTGCAATAAAACATTTTTTTACCAGATTGAAATCAATTTGCACATTTTCATTCAAACACTTTTATCGAATTCTAGAATACTAGCATGTCACAACTATAGTCTCATCGCAAATATCTCACCACACTATGAATATCGTTTTGCTTTAGAGGAACTTTAATCAAACCTCTATAACAATAAATGAATATATAATTTGAAAGGGATGTTGTGTGAGATTTCAAAATGGTCTTATTAATTTGTTACCAAAAGGACTACCAAAACTTTTGAATGAAAATAGACGTGATCTTAAATTGGAGTAGCCTTATATCCATATTTCAATTGGGGATATAAGAATGCAGGATGGTTCTTGTGATAGAATTTACTCAAATACGTATGTTTTGATCGATATAAAAGATACGTCATACACTTTCAGAAGCCATTGTTGTAGATATGCATTCTAAAATCAAGAGGTTAATGTTAAATGAATAGTGAATGTTGACAATAGACACTTTCAAATGTCATCAAAGTCATTATTTTCCGTCATATCAGATGGTATTCGTGATTTGCATCAATTAACAGTTAATATATTAGTAAGCGTAACGAAATTTTTAAATTCTGATTTGTTAGCTTGATATATACATGTATTCTGATGTTTTTGTTCATGATTCTAAACTGCATGAACTAATCTTAAACTTATTATGAAAATAATTTACATTTTTCGAATTTAAACCATGGCCTTTTAAAATGGGTAAAATGAGCCATTACTTAAACAGTGATTTTCCGTTTTTAGATTTGGGGTCTAAATAAGGTGTACGTTTATTTAACACAGAGTGCGTGGATGGAAAGTTTGGAGCTGGTTGTAACTCGTCCTGCAACTGCATGTACTCCGAGGTTTGCAACAAGAAAACAGGTCACTGTAACGGTGGATGTAGTGCTGGGTACACAGGAACAGGATGTCAGGAACGTAAGTATTAGTACTTTCCTTAGGGATTGAATATGTTGGCGTGGACATGCAGTGATTTTGATAGCATCACAGTAACATGACATGTTAGCAGATATATGTTCCTTTTTAGGATTCCTTGAAAGAACATGAAACTGAAACTTTTGTTGCGCCCCATCTTTAACTCATTAAACAAAGTGACATATTTACAGTTAGAAATATTAAATATGTAAACATAACATGGTTTCATTAGATACCTTTTTTGATCAACAGTATAATGGAACCGAAGAGCAATCTCGAAAATAAGTGAAAAACTTTAAAAAGGTACGATATTTTGAAAGTGTCATTAAAAATTACATATAATTATATAATGTCATTTACATGTCAAGTTAGATTGAGGTTAACGGTAACTTAAGGGGAATATAATTTATAAAACCATGTATCACACCTTAAGGGTATATTTTGTTAAAATAATCATGAACTATCAACACAAGTATTTATTTTGCTCATTTTTCTGTGAATACTTTTACTAAATAGGGACCTTTTATTTTTGATAAAGCAAAGTAAGACAGTTTATTAGTAAAAGTCCGGGAGGATTTTGAAAGAAAGAATTCGGTTACAATCAGTATAATTGTGTCCTGAGCTACTTTCCATCGATATGTAGATAACTCTAAGCCATAGGGCAACGTTAACGCTATGCCGCGCCATACTTTCTATGAAAGATTGAAACTATAACATTACAATTGTACCCGAGTTGTGTGTTTTCGAAAACTATTTGGAAAATAAATAAGGGCCTTTTTCGCTTAAAATGTAATTTGCTTGAATCTTTTCTTCAAAATTGATTATTTGCGTTATAACGGCTTATGATAAAAGCATTTTTACACTATGACCGGTGGAGCTTAGCTTCTGTCTGAAGATGAAAATAACAGCTAACAGTACATGTCTTAAGGCCAATGAAGATCATTTTCACTATGCATTTTGAGGAAAACGTTTGACTGTTTTCTGATGAAAAGCTGATCGGAAAGAGTAAAATAATTATATGATTTTGAGTTTTTAATCCGAACTGCCTACATATGGAGAGTGGCCATTCAGCCTATTGCCGTTGCTTGTTCATTTCAGCGGGATGCACGTGCATCACGAAAAGCCAGTGCGTCTTTCAGCTACCTGAAATACATGTAGACATTGTTTCTCCACTTTTGCAAGAGAGGAGTCAACATTACAAGTTAAAATATATATTTAAAAATGTTTAATTATCTGCATTATCAAAATCGATTCAATTTTTATGCGCATTTTTGTAGTGTTTAGCTAGTGTGTCAAATAATTACCCATCTCGACCTTATAGCCCCTGCATTCATGATATACCTGCTCGTAGGTTCATTGGCCTTGAGCCTAAGATAGAGGTCGCTAACTAATGCATCATACAACGCATGCACATGTAGCTTATACTCATACAAATAAAATGTAAAGTTGATTGTAAAAAAGCTAAATAGACATAAAAATTTGTTGATGTCACATGTCACATGTCACCGAAAACCGCGATCTGAATGCATAGGATTGTATATATACCTAGCATTCACTCTAATTGATAACACTGATGCCAACTAAAGTGTATTACATTGAATTTCGAAAGTACCACTCCACTTGGTGACTTAGAGTTATAAAATTTTTACAACCTTGTTATCCAAGGTTTGTAATATTCTCTTGCCTAAGAACGATAGAGGAACTTGCCGTTTTAAAATATTATGTATCATTATTGTTTTAAACCATTAAGTAAGTACTAGTGAGTCATATCTTCTATGCAAGCATTTATCCTTAGCAATCTTCCACATTTTAAATCAGTCTTACGTGTGTGTATGACTTGTGTGCTGCGATCAAGTAGATGACGTCTTGAGTATGAATTGCGCGGGACGAATCAATAGATTTATAGGTATATATCAGCATTCGAGTGTATAACAAAATGTAAATCCGTCTTTGTACCGTTACTGAGGAGACCACAGTAAGCTTTCCTTATACGATTACAAGTTTATGAAAACTGCAAAATTTTGAATTCAATTTGCAAATGTTTTCATTTCAAAGAAAACCAACGAAGAGACATGTTTCGACTCTTAGCGGTTTTTATGCTAAGATTTGCTGATTCAACATTCTAAATACATCAATCTTTACATCAAAATGGCAAACAATGCTTTAAATGAAGTTAGACATATTTAATCCCCTCAACGTCATATGCGTCCCTTTAAACACAATCGTACTGTTATGTACGAAGTTGTCGATTTGTCAGTCAAATGATTCGCGTAGCTTAAGGGATATGTTGTCTACTTGACGAACGCGTTATTATAGTACGTTTTCCAAAACAATGACTGTCACCTGATTTTGTAAAATCATAATGATTCGTTCATCAAGGCATTGTTGGCTGAAACTATCTTCAGTTTTGAAGAAATTTTCAGATTTGTCCCGCTATCACCACTGTGTTATCGCACACTGGATGTATAGAGGTGTATATCGATGATTTGTTTAGATTTTAGGGGTAAAATGGTTTTGGTTTATGATTTTTTTTCTAATTCATATCAAAGGTAGACAATGGTAACAATTATAATGCCTTGAATGTGAACGATTATGTCAACGCATGTCAAGTAATTTTCGCGTTGCTCATTACAGGGGTCGGATTTTGAAGGGCATTTGTTCACATTTTTCAATCATTTATAAAATATATGTTAAAATCTGATTCGTTCACACTATAAAACCTCTTTACCAGTGTCCGCCTGTCTAACTGATTGTTTGTTTGTGTGAGTGTGTTTTATTTGTATGTATGCTTCATTGACATCTATCTAATGCAATTAATGAAACAGTAGACATAACAGGAAATCTATTCAATTTTATTTCATTAGCCTCATGACGGTTTTTGCTTCGGGATACATGGATTAAAGAAACTGCCATTTAAGGCACGGAGAGTACGTATTTTGGGTCAACGAAGACGAATTTTGTAGGCACTATTATTTTAGCAAACAAACATTATTGTTACAGAGAGGCATCATTTGAAGCTTATTTGGTTACGCTGATTATCATTATATCTATGTACATATATAATCTATCGAAAAGAAATGCGCATAAAGTCGTGACAATATACACTTTCATTAAGGTTTAGTTCAACCTTTTATACCCCGTTAATGGAATACGCTCGATAAAAAAGTAATATATTTTCAATGATAAATAAACGAACCTGTTTATTGTCACCGTCGGAAGTGATAGTCTATGTTTAATATGCAAGACTCAGCTACGCGTACCTAACATGTGCAACGTCTAGACTACCGGCCGACTTTCAGACGACAAATTAACAAGCTCTGTGTATTGTGCCTCAGGTACTTCAGATGATCATGTGATTGAAGCATATAGTTCCAAAGACTTTACACTAAGCATGCGATTTAACAACATTTATTGACCATTGTTTCACTAAGAATTGATCGATCGAAGATTTGCGTTGTTTTGGTAAAGATGTGTATCTTTAATTCACAGATATAAAGGTGCAGATACACGTTGAAAAATGATTGATAGGGTTAACGACGTGACTGCAATGTTGTAGAGTTGACACAGTGCAGAATAGAAGTTAATCTATATTATACATTATGGTACAGGTTTGCAGTACGTTTGTTAAGAATATTACGAAAGCTCTGGGGAAGCCAAGATAAAATTAACTTCGTCCATACTACTAAGAATACAAATCTTATTCGAAAGGTTTGTTCATTTAGATAAAAGTTACATTCGCTCATCAGTATGCAAAGGACTATTCAATATAACATAGCGCCCATTTTCGACTCTCAGCGGAGCTAACCCACAAAACAAGAAACTCGTTTAGAGGACAAGGCATATTACAGTTAATATACATTTCACAGCTTAATAAATATATAAATGTATCGTGTGTGCTGTTGTAAAGCTTTGCAATGTGTTGAATGCTAATACATTACTTTTAATGGTATTATATTCTAGAAAGATTAGATGTTAATAAAGTCTCGCGGAAGTAAAGGCAATGTTGACGAAAATGTTTAAATGAATTTCATATTCTTTTATATACTTTTAAAATGCCACTTTCAAATAGAGATCTAAAAGAATGAACTAAAAACATTCTTTGAAATAATATCAAACGTAGATAAAAACAGTTTTTATATTATTTTGTGGTTGTCAACGTAATATAAAGTACTGTTGCTGAATTAATTAATTAAATTAATAATGATAGTTTATTACCGTGTCATGTTGTGATACATACACTTTTACACAGATATATATCACATAAAACAACCAGGCCTCATTAGGCCAAGAAGACACCAAGGTTAGGACATTTAATATAAAACCGTAAAAGACACACAATATATACATTTACATTATTCACATTCTCCCTAGACTTACACCAAGTGATACACACACCAAACACTCACTGATCCATCCAAGCTGAATGTTGTGATTAAGATGACGAGTTTCAGAATTCACGCCTACCTTGACCGAAAACACAGTAAACATGTAGATAGCATAGGTAGATCTTACGAGCAAAACCTCGTTGACTTCAAGTAACACTAGCGATATCATCATTATTCGGGGTTTTTTTGGCATTAACTGCTATTTTTTCGGTGACTTTTTTTTAATTAAGATAAATATGTTAGATATCTATTAATTGTCACTTCATAGACTTCTACTCTACTCTACGTTTGACTGTCTCTTTTGTGATTTCTTCATCTGAGTTCCGCTACCTCTTGAAAGACCATTTCTTCATTTTCACATTCTAAAGCCTTGATGCTAATATACTACTTACTATATGAGCGCTTAGCGAATCGTACATGAGTCAAATAACACCTAGTTATACCTTCATGAATTAGAAGTTGACAATCGGTGGCAAATAACAGGTGGTACTCGGCTGTTGATCAAAGGTGCAAAAAAGTTGCTGCGGTCGAGACCCCTTTAGTGCTAATTGATTAATTGCTTGCGTATTCGGGGTTATGTGTATTCAGGGGAAACTGAGAATGCAAAAGCCTAATCTTAAATCTTGACATAAAACTTAGAACTAGTAGCCAATTGTTGAAAGTATCTACTCCTATTTACCAAGTCTTTCATTGTTCTTTAACAGATAAATAAGGAAATAAGTTTAAGTTAAGTGAAGTATGATTTAAGTTAAGAAGTTAAATGCAAACGTGAAAAGGATAACTATAGATGAGTTGAATTGTTTTAAGTTTCGATGAAATTTCCTGATTTGCGCCGCTTTTACCACTGTGAGTGGTTGGTTTGTATACTAGTAGATGAAGAATAAGAAGAAAAGAAATATAATTCATTAATGTGTCACATGTTGTTTTACATCACCTTACATATCAACAGACTTGTTAATTAAACAACATCAAAACAAAAACGAACGGCCTATGAGACACAAAGGGGCATATAAATACATTGCAATATTAAAATATAATTTTTTCAAAGAAAACAAAGTTATTAACATAACTAATGGTGGAATGGTTGCTTGTCGTCGTTTTATCACTGAACTTATGAGTGCAGAGATGAATTATCTAAAGCCACGAAGGAAGAAATGGACATTCATGTAACAACAAATGTATTCCATGTAACTTAAGTATTAGTATATAATCTCAGTTTTATTTTCAATATTAAAAAAATAATAAGTGAAGAACAAATGTATTTTGCATATGGTGAAAATAGGCAAATAGATTGAAATGATTAAAATTTCTATAAGAAATAAAGGATATTATAAATATTTTTCATGAAACATACTATACTGGACAAAATACTTTAAGGTATTTAAATTATAAAATTTGTATTTCATCAGTATGTCATTTTAACATTATAAAGTAATTTATGATATCAAAGGCGAGTGTGCCTGTATATTACCTCTCTAGTGACTGTCTACAGCCCTTGGTTTACCTAAAACGTTGTTTCTGTATTTCAAATGATATAAAGCCTATTTGCACGAAACATTCAGAGCAACGAATGCGTAATTTAGAACAAAAACCTCTTCTTATTGAAAGAATCTATCTACCGACTCTTGATTTAGATTGCCGCTGCTTCGCGTTCATTTGCGTTTTTTTTGCGGTTATTTCGCGGTTTTTTGCGGTTATTTGCGGTTTTTGCGGGTTTTTTGCGGTCATTTGCGATCAAAATACTGTCTGATCGCGGTCAGGCGCGATCAGAGTGCAATCTGAATGCATTCGATTGCGATCTGAGTGCAATCTGAATGCATTCGACCGCAATCAGAGTGCAATCTGAATGCATTCGACCGCGATCAGATTGCAATCTGAATGCATTCACTACAGGTAAAGATATATGCAACCCACTGTATATGCCGCCAATAGTAAAAATGGATGATATAGTTAAATTATATAAAAAAAAGGTCTTTCAAACTTCATTAATTGATAATACTCAACTTAGCATATAGTTAAACAACAACACGCATGAAAAGTATGACTTGTGACACAAAATTATTTCATCTTAGACCTAGCAATACTAACTGAGAATTGTGTTGTAACAATACCTGTTTTAAGACTAATAATGAATCTCACCATCAAACACAGAATGCGAGGATAGAAAGTTTGGAGCGCGTTGCAGCTATTCCTGCAAGTGTAAGAACCCGGATGAAGTGTGTAACAAAACAACTGGTCACTGTAACAGTGGATGTACTGACGGGTACAGGGGAGATGGATGTCAAACACGTAAGTTTTTGTACCAACACCCTTTTTCAAAAACATTCGTTCTTAAATGAATCATTTTACGGACCGTTTTTATTAAAATATAAGGTATACATTTCATTTGACCACAACACAACTTCAGTCTTGTCATTCTTTAGGATGATTGGAAATTAGTATATGAACCGTGTATAATATTCAACTGTTTCGGATAAATACATCACACGAGAAAACAGGGAAATAAAGAAACATTTCCTGATAGGTAATTATGTTACATTTAGGTTGAATGTAAATGTACTTAAATATTTTCAGACTTTTATTTAATTTCTAAGGTTGCCCGAGGGGATTTTACGGCTTTCGATGCAGTGAGACATGTGGACACTGTGCTGGAGGGAACAGTAGATGTAACCATGTCAATGGAATTTGTAAGAACGGGTGTGGAGGAAACTGGGCTGAAGGCCAATGTAAAGGTAAAGACCTAAATGTTTTAAAACATGTGAATTTTAGCACTCACAAAAACTTTAAATTCATGAATTTCACAACCTATTGAGAAGAAGTTTCTAATTGTAAGTCAATAAATAATGAATCCAAAAATAATCACCCTTAAAGGCTTGTACAGTACGACTAACACCATATACATAGATTAAAAGGAAAGCCTAAATACACTAACCAGTCTCTCAGAAATCATTGATAGAAAGTGATTATACTTTGATTAATTATGATTCACTGGATATATGCAATCAGTATTTCTCACATAAGCATTATCAAGTGATTGACTTAAATGATACCCTTGCTTTGAAGTGTGCAAAGACTTCTGGTTCAGAGAAGAATGCAGCACTGAATGCGCATGTAAAGATCCTAATGAAGTGTGTAACAAGAGAACAGGGGAGTGTGCACAGAGCGGTTGTCAGGATGGACGGACTGGACTGGACTGTCAAACACGTATGTTATTACAGAAAAAGAATTTTGAAAGAGGTCTAAAAATAAAGTTGTGTTTGAAGCTGGATTTTACTGATTGTATTTGGCATCGGTATCAACTACATCGATACAACCAACATTTAAAGGACCTGTTTTATAAATTTGAACGTCATTTGTTGTACTATTAATGGATTAGATTAGGTTGAAAATATTTTTTATATTTTGCCATATTTTGCAATAAGCTCACACCTCTGGTGGAAATATAACAGAACAAACTATTTTTTTATAGCCCCAACTCATCTATTTAGATTAAACATTCGTCAAACAATATAAGTTAAATTAACTTTCGAAATGAGGAATATTGTCATTTCTAAATTTCATTTCTAAATTTTTTGCGTAAGAAGCGAATTCTTTTAACACCAAATGGCAACAGTGAATTTAATTTGCCTGAAATAAGTATCACCTTATCACTTTCAAATTTCTAATAAAAATGTACAGGAATCACATAAGATGTACTAGTAATATTTTATTCATAAAAAAAACGAAAACATATGTGAGATCTTGTAAAATGTGAATTTGTAGCTTGCGCTGATGGCACCTACGGTTACGACTGCTCGCATCAGTGTGGGAACTGTCGTGGTGGAGAAGTTTGTGGGAAAATTGAAGGAGACTGTCAAGGTGGATGTGAGGATGGATTTTTGTTGCCTGTTTGTCAAGGTAATGTTAGTTTCACCTTTATTGTCAGTATATAAGATTAGTTCATCAGGAAGACAAAAATCTAACAAAATATCGTAACTGTTATAATAAGTGATTGAGATGTTGAAAACATATCTATAGATTATCAGTTTTAAGCTTTTCTGGCCTGACCGACCTGATGGGATTATGGCATGGGATGTCATCCTGCGTCCATCCGTCCTACATCCAACTTTTCACTATTTCATCTCCTACTCTGGAACAATTGACTCAGGAAAACTGAAATCATGTGTACAAACTCCTTGAATAATGATATTTTCAATTTATAGATTTGGTGAGCCTGTGACCCTTAGGTCACAAGGGCCAAACCCTTAAACTCTTTTTTTTATCTTCTTCTAAAGAATCAAGAGGCTTAGAAAGATGAAGCCATGTGTACAGACTTTTTGGTGATAGGGATTCTAATTTATAGATTTGGTGACAACAGAAAAGGGCAACATAGACCAAGGTCTTATGACATGGCCCATACCTTTTAATATGTTTACCTTCTCCTCACAAAAAGAAACAGCTGCATTCCCAAAGCCAAAATCCGAATCCGAATTTGTACAAATGACAGACATTAAAATCCTAAAGTCTTACAATTTTTAAAAAAAACGTCTTCTCCAGAAGACTGACATTTTAAGAATAACACTTTTCTGACATGAAGATTCATACTTAAAACTTTGGTGTTTATCCTTCTTATGAGCATCGCAGGATGTCCACCCTCAAAGTTTCTTTCTTAAATTTACAAGAAACTAAAGATGCTAGGAATCTAAAATTTTGAAGTTTTTACGTTGTAAATTAAGATGTGTGAATGTTTTTTGCCTATCCCCGATGATATTGGCGTGGTTGCGGTGCATAGTTATGGTGATCCACCAAAACCAAAACTTGCTCACGTAGGAAGCTTAATTTTTCACAATGACATCTTGTGCCCTGAAGAACAAAGTTTGTAGATTTGGTCTTGACCGCCTTTCAATATCTGTAGCACTCTTGATAAGGCAAATAAACATGAAATGCTGTAGCTCGTTAGTTAAGTCTTCAGTGCACTGTCTGTGGACTCATAGTAGCCAGGGACAGGCATATGGAAACGAGTATGGTTGTTTCTTTGTTTAATTTTGTATTGGTGAAAAGCAAATGGGGAGTCAGAAGATCCAGGTAAGATGTAAATGATAAATGATATTTAAAATGCGTTTAATGCTTACAGAGATTATTTCCAAAAGATAGAAGAGTGCAAATATATAAGAGTGTGAAAATGAATGAAAATATAGTTACTCTCTAACTGATATTTGTTTAAAGAATCTTTTTTCTATTTTGTATCACGAATTAAGGAATGTGATATGGTTTTATTGATTTTCTTCCAATTTTATGTTAAAACATCTTCTCTTATGCACTGACACTCACATTTTCATAGTATATGTTCATTGACGTTTTAGAAATATCGACTTTCTTATCTGCTCAAAATGTTACACTTGTTCCAATATATAGGTCTCTGAGTAATTCCGCATAACACGTTTCACTGTCTCGATAAAAGATTTCAATTTGAAATGATGAAAAAAGACAATTGAAATCAAGTCGACTTTTGTTTTAGTTATAATGAAATTATGTAGTGATGAAAAATAAAATCAAGTTTAAAATGGCAAAACATAGTACTCTATTACTATCATTCGGTGAACATTGATAACTGATGAATCGTTTTCTATTCTTTCAGATTGTGTGGACTACAGATTTGGACCGAACTGCACAAAGACATGCAACTGCAGGAACCCGACAGAAGTGTGTGACAAGACAACAGGACTTTGTGCTACTAGTGGCTGCAGGGAGGGGTGGAGAGGGCGGGACTGTTTAACACGTGAGAATACAAAAGCTTATGATAATAATCATCCCACCAAGAACGTAATATTCCGTGTAGATATTATTATTGCACATATTCCCCTTGTCAGTTTGGGTATGTTATTTCACTAAATAAATGATTGGATATTACTCGCTCTAGGAGAGGATGCATTTGGATTAGCCACCTTTTCCTATTTCTATCAACTTGCAAAGAGGTCATATATACACTTAGGCGATCAAGAGATTGTTGTTAAATATCCTGTTTACCAATCCATTCATTTATTTGAATAGATACTGCTTCCACCAGATATGTCGTATGGCAGAAACAATTCTGCCACTGAAAGAAACATTGGATCAAAATTAGAAAATAAAGATTTTCTGATTGCTGCAATGAAATATTGTTAAATCCACTTTTCGGCAATTTTTTTGTCAAAAGAGTCAATGTTTGTTGAAAGATTATGATATGTCTTACGCTTATTACAAAATATATCCGAAATATTAAGAATTATAAGATAATAAAGAAATTAGAGTTTTGGATTTTGGACAAAAGTGTTGCTTAAATCGCTGCCAGATGATAATAGTACTATGAGTGTCACGTTTAAGTATGTGATGTGCTTTAAGTTTCTCGTTATTTAAAAAAAAAATGGTATCTGTTGTTAAAATAATAATTAAAAACGTCGAACATAAGCGAAGGACATAATACATTTTAATCAAGTTAAAACTAGCTGTAAGACAATCCCGAAGTCCATTATTACATCTGGAGAATTACACACCTATTCCGTGTCGTGCATTAGCGAACATCAGCCAGTCAAAAGAGAGCTGGCCAGTCACTTCGAATCGCGGGCCAGGGAATATTTCCTCAATGAAAGGTATATGATATGTTCTTGTTAAATATAACAACTGATGTCGACGTCTATTGAACACAGACGGTGGATTTTACATACGTAAACGAGCCTTTACTATGCAGAAAAAGTGTTAAGTAAGAAAGAGAAAAACGCCTCATTTTTCTGACCGTGGACCTATGAAACTTATCTTTTTTAGACTTCGTTGTGCCTAAGTTGAGTATGGTCTTCCGTTAAACTGACATGATTTGATTTTAGAAATGAGAACATTAATTCCCTGAAAGTTTAAGTATTTTGGTACCAACGTTTACTTTTACAATTGCTGAACAATGTTCAATATTTCAATCATGTATTTATTGATGAGAATATGTGGAGAAATAACCACTGACTAACAAAAAACACTTGGCAACTTGTATTCAGGATCAGAAAGCAATAAATCTAGAAAATATCCCTAGTTCTTGGAATATTTATTACCCATCTATACCTACTGAAAATGCCAACTGATTCATTAGATATAATTTTATGGCTGTCACAATGCCTTATCTTTCAAGATACAAAAGTTTTAAATCTGTGTCGATGTCTACTTTGACTCTCTTAACGACAATGAAACGCTTAAACTGTAAAGGACATTGAGAAATCATTTATTCAGATTGTGGAGACGGAACATACGGCTACAACTGCTCAGGTACCTGTGGACGATGTGTGGATGGAGACGTATGTAACAAGACAGATGGGACGTGTTCTGCTGGATGTGAACCAGGGTTTCTGGAGCATTTATGTCAAGGTAATGTCTATTGTGAATTCTTAATTACGAATTCAATTTAAATAACACAACAAACAAACAAATATGTATCTTGGACATGTGAATAACATCATGCCAAGCTTACAACTTCTGTGTCTTATTTCAAATAGCATGTATGCTGTACTTCCATCACCTTGGTATGGTGCATCAAATGTTTCATCAAGTATGATTCATAATTTCCGACACAAGTGCATTTGTAAGAACGCCTGCGCACAAACAGTCAATAAAAAAACACACCAAAAAACCGTCGAAAATTAAAACAACTCTCATTCGTTTGCTAAGTAGAAGGCTATAGTTTGTTAATGAAACCGCCGTGAAGGCAGAAGTATTTTTGAGATCTTGAACCAGGTCAAATGGAGACAATCCTGTAAATAATGATAACACTCATAATTGTTGTTGTGATCAAAATGCTTAACGATATGATTATCATAGCAAGTAAAATGTTGTTTATGATACCATCTTTAGGATGTTAAACCCTTTTTCTATCCAATCAAATGAAATATTGCTCATCATTCGTCCTTCGTGTTCAGATTGCAGGGACGGATACTACGAAGCAGAGTGTAGAAGATGTGGCCAATGTTTAAACGACTCTCCCTGTGGTAAAGAGACAGGACTGTGTACAGAAGGATGTCAACCTGGATGGAAGGGAGATAACTGTCATGAAGGTTTAAGAGAAATTCATACTTTTCTCCCAGATCTGTTTGAATTAAAATGTATTTAAATCCCTTTATGTAAAATGGATATAAGTATATATAAACCACCTACCTTAGGTAATTTCATGATGTGTATCAATTCTTTTATGTTTTATACAAATTCAAAAAAATCATAATTAGTTTTTACTTACTTTATGACAGTTGTCGTAAATATACAACTTCCCTTGCAAGACATCCTTCGCTCAAGTGCTAATCACGTGATAATTCAAGGCTTCCTGAATTGAGTTAAAGTTTTTGGTTTTTGGGCAGCGTTGTGTTCGGCGATTAGCAATACCATGTAGATTTCTGATGCGCCTGTCACGATGAGGATGCGGAGGCTGGAGAACTGAATGAAGAAATGCAACAAGGATTGCATAATAAAGTGGCGTGGACTTTCCTGTCATGCAAGCACTTATACAGCGTTATGATAGCGCCTAGCATTGAGTGCTAGAAGGTTGGGACAAGGAAGTTTTCCTCAATGAAAAGCATGTGATATGTTATACACTTCCAACACTGCGGTTCATGGTGAAATGGGCTGGCCTACAATGCTTACAAAACAACGTATCGAAGCATTTCGCTTTTACATCAAGATTTCAAAGAGTGATAATGACAGACTGCTTACCAAAATGTATGATTGTTCTAAAGGAAGAAGAGGTTCCTTCGCCTATAAAGCAGAGCGATTAGGCATGAAAGTTAGACATTCATATTACTGAGACTCCTGGAACGGCAATAAGAGACATGAAGAGACGCTTAATGAGGCTGGATGAAGAATCATGGTTTACTGATTTATGGAATGATAAGAAGAATGCCAATGGAAATAAGTTAAGAACATCCAGATTATTCAAGAAAGATCGCCAACCAGAGTTATACTTGAAGACCATAGTTAACAGAAACAAAAGAAGAAATCTCACTAAACTTCGTTGCGGTAACCTTGCTCTACATATTGAAACAGGACGATACAACAAGCCCCCACCCGCCTGCCTGAGAGAATTGGCCCTTTCTGCCCAAATATAGAGAATGAAATTCACTTCCTTTTAAATTGCCATTTTTACCATGATTTGAGATTCAAGTTTTTATCTGTGTTAAATATTACCGCTTTTGAAAACGAGTTGCAACTTCTAAATGCTTTTATGTCATCAGATTCATTTACCCTAGCTATTTTAGCCACTTCTATTAAAGAATGTTTATAAGGAGAAATTTATTTTCTTAAATGGTTACAACTTTTTAACTTTCTATATCATGTTTTATACTGTTACTTTATCATTTTGTCCCTTTTATCCGCCCTAAACGTTAAAGTGTCTCATAAGCCATTTTAGTCTTGATGTATGTATAATTTTACAAATATACCAATGTCTGTTTTTATGTGTGTAGATACATGTGACACTCTTATAAACTATATCTGTCTGTCTATGTTTTTGTTAAATATAACAACTGATGTCGACGTCAACTGAACACAGACTTGCATGCACACTGCATGCGGTCTTCTTATGAAGAATGTTGCTCAGCGTTCTTTTTTGTTCAACGGAAGTTTTGCTGCAATAACTTCTAATGCTGCTTTCATTACGATGGCCCGTCACCGACATCACTTCATGAACCAGCATGGCAGAGAAGAGTAACGGAGATCGCTCTTATGCAATGATTTGTGTAGATCTCACTGAGCTGTGCTGTCGTCGATAGTTTTTTCATCAGCTTACTCAAAGCATTTTCGCCGAGAGGTTGGTTTCCAAACCAAGGACCTGTCGATGGAGTTTTCTTTAAAGGATATTGAAAAAACGCAGCACACTTGGGGTTTAGTTTGGAGATGTAAAGCATAAAGCTTTTAACAGGGCATCTCTCATCCCCTGGAACTTCACGCATGCGTGGATTTTTGTTTTTTTCTCTGCTTTTCATATCCGTGTGATTCTTGTCCTTCTTGTTAAATGCCATCTCTACATACTTCACTCCCCATTCATCTGTACCCACATGGAAACTATGCTTTGTCAGCTTCCGTAGACCTCTCTACCTCTGCGTCCAAAATGAAGTACGATTTCAAACCGTACCTTATGAAGTAGCGACTCTGGATTTTCACATGATAGGGTTCCACTGTCATAGAGCTTCTTCATGTCCGCTTCATTTATGGAAGATTTATTCTTTGACGTACCTTTGCCTTGTCTCTTAAGGTCTTTTACACAGCCAATCAGAACATGGTTAGAGGTTGTGAATTCCGTTGAATGAGCATTTATGTTCCTGTTATATGGCGGAGACGTCAGGTAGCGAAATAACGCTGCTCTTAAAGACGTTCCGAACGTTTGTCAGTGCGCATCTTTTCGCGCATCCGAAAAAGTGCCGGTAACATTTTGAGAAAACTAAAGTTGCGTAAACATTGTAGAAAAAATGTCACTGTCGCGTTATCGATGTTCGGAAAATAAGGAAATTTTTACTGTGGACTGCTTAGTTGTCTAATATATGATCCATATACATATTAGTCATAGATTTTAAGAATCATATGCATTAGTCATAATAGACAGAGATGTTCTGACACAAATGTTCACTGAACGTGAATTCGCAATCCGTTGTTTCTTAGGTTATAATTAGATTGCGGTTTTCCAAAATGTACTCCAATTATTATTTTTGAAACAGAGAAAATGTCACTGATAACATTTGTGTGTTTACATTCTGCATAAAACCGATTGTTGATGAACTTATACAAGTTATCCGTTGTAATCACTTTGTTGAACGTTGTTGCAGTGACGTCATTGACACACAATGTGCGGAAAATACACTGTGCATGGAATAGTCCTCGTCATTTTTCACAATATATGACTAGTAATGGAACTTTCATTCATTGAAAGATATTCATCCATCTTGAAAATGATGAAACTTGTAGAATAATTAGAACGGAATATTAAGTTACCCTCATTAGGCCGTAAGCACTAGCGGTTTCGGTAAGTGAAATCTCATTTCGAATAGCTTTTTGGCTAGAACAGTAAATAAACCCTTGCATTGTCATCTCAAACAATGAATAGAAATTCATAATAAAGAATAGAAATAAAACTCATAAGCAATCTGTTTTGGAAAAGTTCTAGATAGATGTTTAAATGAAAAGTCAAAACGGTCATTGAGACAAAATGAGTATTTGAAAAATCGGGAATGTATCGCGGAATTTTTACATTTCGGTTTGGCTGCATTTATTTGCATTATTTTATTTATTTTATTATTAAATTAGCAAAATTGGTCTTTTCCCAATTTTTTAAAATAAACCCGTCAAAATCATCATTTATCTGAAAAAGAAGGTCCGTGACATGCAATTTTTATTTTTGAATATCAAAGAATACATATTCAGCTTTCACCTTGCAAATTTACAGCAATTTTTCATTTATTTTGTTAATTGGTACGAACCTCTTTAAGGCCATCAAACCTGATTTACTGTATGGTTTACCATCCTTTGTACGGACTTCACAGTAAAAGTGTCGTAGTTTTTATATTATATTATATATATATATATATATATATATATATATTCAGACCTCTATTTCATTTCAAAGGTTGCCCGAGGGGATTTTACGGATTTCGATGCAGTGAGACATGTGGACATTGTGCTGGAGGGAACAGTAGATGTAACCATGTCAATGGAACTTGTAGGAACGGGTGTAGAGGACACTGGGATGGAGGCAAATGTAAAGGTAAAACATGAATTTTAGAACATGTGAATTTTAGCACTCACAAAAAAATTAAATTCATGAATTACACCAACCTATTGAGAAGAAGTTTCTAATTGTAAGTCAATAAATAATGAATCCAAAAATAATCACCCTTAAAGGCTTGTACAGTACGACTAACACCATATACATAGATTAAAAGGAAAGCCTAAATACACTATCATGCCGTCTCTCAGAAATCATTAATAGAAAGTGATTGTTCTTTGATTTATTATGATTCACTGGATATATGCAATCAGTATTTCTCACATAAGCGTTATCAAGTGATTGACTTATATGATACCCTTGCTTTAAAGTGTGCAATGACTTCTGGTTCGGAGAAGAATGCAGCACTGAATGCGCATGTAAAGATCCTAATGAAGTGTGTAACAAGAGAACAGGGGAGTGTGCACAGAGCGGTTGTCAGGATGGACGGACTGGACTGGACTGTCAAACACGTATGTTATTACAGAAAAAGAATCTTGAAAGAGGCCTAAAAATAAAGTTGTGTTTGAAGCTGGATTTTACTGATTGTATTTGGCATCGGTATCAACTACATCGATACAACCGACATTTAAAGGACCTGTTTTATAAATTTGAACGTCATTTGTTGTACTATTAATGGATTAGATTAGGTTGAAAATATTTTTTATATTTTGCCATATTTTGCAATAAGCTCACACCTCTGATGGAAATATAACAGAACAAACTATCTTTTTATAGCCCCAACTCATCTATTTAGATTAAACATTCGTCAAACAATATAAGTTAAATTAACTTTCGAAATGAGGAATATTGTCATTTCTTAATTTCATTTCTAAATTTTTTGCGTAAGGAGCGAATTCTTTTAACACCAAATGGCAACAGTGAATTTAATTTGCCTGAAATAAGTATCACCTTATCACTTTCAAATTTCTAATAAAAATGTACAGGAATCACATAAGATGTACTAGTAATATTTATTCATAAAAAAAACGAAGACATATGTGAGATCTTGTAAAATGTGAATTTGTAGCTTGCGCTGATGGCACCTACGGTTACGACTGCTCGCATCAGTGTGGGAACTGTCGTGGTGGAGAAGTTTGTGGGAAAATTGAAGGAGACTGTCAAGGTGGATGTGAGGATGGATTTTTGTTGCCTGTTTGTCAAGGTAATGTTAGTTTCACCTTTATTGTCAGTATATAAGATTAGATCATCAGAAAGACAAAAATCTAACAAAATATCGTAACTGTTATAATATGTGATTGAGATGTTGAAAACATATCTATACATTATCAGTTTTAAGCTTTTCTGGCCTGACCGACCTGATGGGATTATGGCATGGGATGTCATACTGCGTCCATCCGTACATCCATCCGTCCTACATCCAACTTTTCACTATTTCATCTCCTACTCTGGAACAATTGACTCAGGAAAACTGAAATCATGTGTACAAACTCCTTGAATAAGGATATTTTCAATTTATAGATTTGGTGAGCTTGTGACCCTTACGTCACAAGGGCCAAACCCTTAAACTCTTTTTTTTATCTTCTTCTAAAGAATCAAGAGGCTTAGAAAGATGAAGCCATGTGTACAGACTTTTTGGTGATAGGGATTCTAATTTATAGATTTGGTGACAACAGAAAAGGGCAACATAGACCAAGGTCTTATGACATGGCCCATACCTTATAATATGTTTTACTTCTCCTCACAAAAAGAAACAGCTGCATTCCCAAAGCCAAAATCCGAATCCGAATTTGTACAAATGACAGACATTAAAATCCTAAAATCTTAAAATCTTTAAAAAACCGTCTTCTCCAGAAGACTGACATTTTAAGAATAACATTTTTCTGACATGAAGATTCATACTTAAAACTTTGGTGTTTATCCTTCTTATGAGCATCGCAGGATGTCCACCCTCAAAGTTTCTTTCTTAAATTTACAAGAAACTAAAGATGCTAGGAATCTAAAATTTTGAAGTTTTTACAATGTAAATTAAGATGTGTGAATATTTTTTGCCCTATCCCCGATGATATTGGCGTGGTTGCGGTGCATAGTTCTGGTGATCGACCAAAACCAAAACTTGCTCACGTAGGAAGCTTAATTTTTCACAATGACATCTTGTGCCCTGAAGAACGAAGTTTGTAGATTTGGTCTTGACCGCCTTTCAATATTTGTAGCACTCTTAATAAGGCAAATAAACATGAAATGCTGTAGCTCGTTAGTTAAGTCTTCAGTGCACTGTCTGTGGACTCATAGTAGCCAGGGACAGGCATATGGAAACGAGTATGGTTGTTTCTTTGGTTAATTTTGTATTGGTGAAAAGCAAATGGGGAGTCAGAAGATCCAGGTAGGATGTAAATGATAAATGATATTTAAAATGCGTTTAATGCTTACAGAGAGTATTTCCAAAAGATAGAAGAGTGCAAATATATAAGAGTGTGAAAATGAATGAAAATATAGTTACTCTCTAACTGATATTTGTTTAAAAGAATCTGTTTTCTATTTTGTATCACGAATTAAGGAATGTGATATGGTTTTATTGATTTTCTTCCAATTTTATGTTAAAACATCTTCTCTTATGCACTGACACTCACATTTTCATAGTATATGTTCATTGACGTTTTAGAAATATCGACTTTCTTATCTGCTCAAAATGTTACACTTGCTATATTATATAGGTCTCTGAGTAATTCCGCATAACACGTTTCACTGTCTCGATAAAAAATTTCAATTTGAAATGATGAAAAAAGACAATTAAAATCAAGTCGACTTTTGTTTTAGTTAAAATGAAATTATGTAGTGATGAAAAATAAAAAGCAAGTTTAAAATGGCAAAACATAGTACTCTATTGCTATTATTCGGTGAACATTGATAACTGATGAATCGTTTTCTATTCTTTCAGATTGTGTGGACTACAGATTTGGACCGAACTGCACAAAGACATGCAACTGCAGGAACCCGACAGAAGTGTGTGACAAGACAACAGGACTGTGTGCTACTAGTGGCTGCAGGGAGGGGTGGAGAGGGCGGGACTGTTTAACACGTGAGAATACAAAAGCTTATGATAATATTCATCCCACCAAGAACGTAAAATTCCGTGTAGATATTATTATTGCACATAATCCCCTTGTCAGTTTGGGTATGTTATTTCTCTAAATAAATGATTGGATATTCCTCGCTCTAGGAGAGGATGCATTAGACACCTTTTCCTATTTTTATCAACTTGCCAAGAGGTCATATATACACTTAGGCGATCAAGAGATTGTTGTTAAATATCCTGTTTTCCAATCCATTCATTTATTTGAATACATACTGCTTCCACCAGATATGTCGTATGGCAGAAACAATTCTGCCACTGAAAGAAACATTGGATCAAAATTAGAAAATAAAGATTTTCTGATTGCTGCAATGAAATATTGTTAAATCCACTTTTCGGCAAATCTTTTGTCAAAAGAGTCATTGTTTGTTGAAAGATTATGATATGTCTTACGCTTATTACAAAATATATCCGAAATATTAAGAATTATAAGATAATAAAGAAATTAGAGTTTTGGATTTTGGACAAAAGTGTTGCTTAAATCGCTGCCAGATGATGATAGTACTATGAGTGTCACGTTTAAGTTTGTGATGTGCTTTAAGTTTCTCGTTTTTAAAAATAAAAATTGTATCTGTTGTTAAAATAATAATTAAAAACGTCGAACATAAGCGAAGGACATAATACATTTTAATCAAGTTAAAACTAGCTGTAAGACAATCCCGAAGTCCATTATTACATCTGGAGAATTACACACCTATTCCGTGTCGCGCATTAGCGATCATCAGCCAGTCAAAAGAGAGCTGGCCAGTCACTTCGAATCGGGGCCAGGGAATATTTCCTCAATGAAAGTCATATGATATGTTTTTGTTAAATATAACAACTGATGTCGATGTCAATTGAACACAGACGGTGGATTTTACATACGTAAACGAGCCTTTACTATGCAGAGAAAGTGTTAAGTAAGAAAGAGAGAAACGCCTTATTTTTCTGACCGTGGACCTATGAAACTAATCTTTTTTAGACTTCGTTGTGCCTAAGTTGAGTATGGTCTTCCGTTAAACTGACATGATTTGATTTTAGAAATGAGAACATTAATTCCCTGAAAGTTTAAGTATTTTGGTACCAACGTTTACTTTTACAATTGCTGAACAATGTTCAATATTTCAATCATGTATTTATTGATGAGAATATGTGGAGAAATAACCACTGACTAACAAAAAACACTTGGCAACTTGTATTCAGGATCAGAAAGCAATAAATCTAGAAAATATCCCTAGTTCTTGGAATATTTATTACCCATCTATACCTCCTCATTAGATATAATTGTATGGCTGTCACAATGCCTTACCTTTCAAGATACAAAAGTTTTAAATTTATGTCGATGTCTACTTTGACTCTCTTAACGACAATGAAACGCTTAAACTGTAAAGGACATTGAGAAATCATTTATTCAGATTGTGGAGACGGAACATACGGCTACAACTGCTCAGGTACCTGTGGACGATGTATGGATGGAGACGTATGTAACAAGACAGATGGGACGTGTTCTGCTGGATGTGAACCAGGGTTTCTGGAGCATTTATGTCAAGGTAATGTCTATTGTGAATTCTTAATTACGAATTCAATTTAAATAACACAACAAACAAACAAATATGTATCTTGGACATGTGAATAACATCATGCCAAGCTTACAACTTCAGTGTCTTATTTCAAATAGCATGTATGCTGTACTTCCATCACCTTGGTATGGTGCATCAAATGTTTCATCAAGTATGATTCATAATTTCCGACACAAGTGCATTTGTAAGAACGCCTGCGCACAAACAGTCAATAAAAAAACACACCAAAAAACCGTCGAAAATTAAAACAACTCTCATTCGTTTGCTAAGTAGAAGGCTATAGTTTGTTAATGAAACCGCCGTGAAGGCAGAAGTATTTTTTAAATCTTGAACCAGGCCAAATGGAGACAATCCTGTAAATAATGATAACACTTATAATTGTTGTTGTGATCAAAATGCTTAACGATATGATTATCATAGCAAGTAAAATGTTGTTTATGATACCATCTTTAGGATGTTAAACCCTTTTTCTATCCAATCAAAAGAAATATTGCTCATCATTCGTCCTTCGTGTTCAGATTGCAGGGACGGATACTACGAAGCAGAGTGTAGAAGATGTGGCCAATGTTTAAATGACTCTCCCTGTGGTAAAGAGACAGGACTGTGTACAGAAGGATGTCAACCTGGATGGAAGGGAGATAACTGTCATGAAGGTTTAAGAGAAATTCATACTTTTCTCCCAGATCTGTTTGAATTAAAATGTATTTAAATCCCTTTATGTAAAATGGATATAAGTATATATAAACCACCTACCTTAGGTAATTTCATGATGTGTATCAATTCTTTTATATTTTATACAAATTCAAAAAAATCATAATTACTTTTTACTTACTTTATGACAATTGTCGTAAATATACAACTTCCCTTGCAAGACATCCTTCGCTCAAGTGCTAATCACGTGATAATTCAAGGCTTCCTGAATTGAGCTAAAATTTTTGGTTTTTGGGCAGCGTTGTGTTTGGCGATTAGCAATACCATGTATTTATTTCTGATGCGCCTGTCACGTTGAGGTGCTGGAGGCTGGAGAACTGAATGAAGAAATGCAACAAGGATTGCATAATAAAGTGGCGGGGACTTTCCTGTCATGCAAGCACTTATACAGCGTTATGTTAGCGCCTAGCATTGAGTGCTAGAAGGTTGGGACAAGGAAGTTTTCCTCAATGAAAAGCATGTGATATGTTATACACTTCCAACACTGCGGTTCATGGTGAAATGGGCTGGCCTACAATGCTTACAAAACAACGTATCGAAGCATTTCGCTTTTACATCAAGATTTCAAAGAGTGATAATGACAAACTGCTTACCAAAATGTATGATTGGTCTAAAGGAAGAAGAGGTTCCTTCGCCTATAAAGCAGAGCGATTAGGCAGAAAGTTAGACGTTCATATTACTGAGACTCCTGGAACGGCAATAAGAGACATGAAGAGACGCTTAATGAGACTGGACAAATATACCAATGTCTTTTTTTATGTGTGTACATACATGTGACACTCTTATAAACTATATCTGTCTGTCTATGTTTTTGTTAAATATAACAACTGATGTCAACGTCTACTGAACACAGACATGCATGCACACTGCATGCGGTCTTCTTATGAAGAATGTTGCTCAGCGTTCTTTTTTGTTCAACGGAAGTTTTGCTGCAATAACTTCTAAAATGCTGCTTTCATTACGATGGCCGGTCACCGACATCACTTCATGAACCATCATGGCAGAGAAGAGTAACCGAGGTCAAACCTCTATTTCATTTCAAAGGTTGCCCGAGGGGATTTTACGGATTTCGATGCAGTGAGACATGTGGACATTGTGCTGGAGGGAACAGTAGATGTAACCATGTCAATGGAACTTGTAGGAACGCGTGTAGAGGACACTGGGATGGAGGCAAATGTAAAGGTAAAACATGAATTTTAGAACATGTGAATTTTAGCATTCACAAAAACATTAAATTCATGAATTACATCAGCCTATTGAGAAGAAGTTTCTAATTGTAAGTCAATAAATAATGAATCCAAAAATAATCACCCTTAAAGGCTTGTACAGTACGACTAACACCATATACATAGATTAAAAGGAAAGCCTAAATACACTATCCTGCCGTCTCTCAGAAATGATTAATAGAAAGTGATTGTACTTTGATTTATTATGATTCACTGGATATATATGTATTTCTCACATAAGCATTATCAAGTGAATGACTTAAATGATACCCTTGCTTTAAAGTGTGCAAAGACTTCTGGTTCGGAGAAGAATGCAGCACTGAATGCGCATGTAAAGATCCTAATGAAGTGTGTAACAAGAGAACAGGGGAGTGTGCACAGAGCGGTTGTCAGGATGGACGGACTGGACTGGACTGTCAAACACGTATGTTATTACAGAAAAAGAATCTTGAAAGAGGTCTAAAAATAAAGTTGTGTTTGAAGCTGGATTTTACTGATTGTATTTAGCATCGGTATCATCTACATCGATACAACCGACATTTAAAGGATCTGTTTTATAAATTTGAACGTCATTTGTTGTACTATTAATGGATTAGATTAGGTTGAAAATATTTTTTATATTTTGCCATATGTTGCAATAAGCTCACACCTCTGATGGAAATATAACAGAACAAACTATCTTTTTATAGCCCCAACTCATCTATTTAGATTAAACATTCGTCAAACAATATAAGTTAAATTAACTTTCGAAATGAGGAATATTGTCATTTCTTAATTTCATTTCTAAATTTTTTGCGTAAGGAGCGAATTCTTTTAACACCAAATGGCAACAGTGAATTTAATTTGCCTGAAATAAGTATCACCTTATCACTTTCAAATTTCTAATAAAAATGTACAGGAATCACATAAGATGTACTAGTAATATTTATTCATAAAAAAACGAAGACATATGTGAGATCTTGTAAAATGTGAATTTGTAGCTTGCGCTGATGGCACCTACGGTTACGACTGCTCGCATCAGTGTGGGAACTGTCGTTGTGGAGAAGTTTGTGGGAAAATTGAAGGAGACTGTCAAGGTGGATGTGAGGATGGATTTTTGTTGCCTGTTTGTCAAGGTAATGTTAGTTTCACCTTTATTGTCAGTATATAAGATTAGTTCATCAGAAAGACAAAAATCTAACAAAATATCGTAACTGTTATAATATGTGATTGAGATGTTGAAAACATATCTATAGACAATCAGTTTTAAGCTTTTCTGGCCTGACCGATCTGATGGGATTATGGCATGGGATGTCATCCTGCGTCCATCCGTACATCCATCCGTCCTACATCCAACTTTTCACTATTTCATCTCCTACTCTGGAACAATTGACTCAGGAAAACTGAAATCATGTGTACAAACTCCTTGAATAATGATATTTTCAATTTATAGATTTGGTGAGCCTGTGACCCTTAGGTCACAAGGGCCAAACCCTTAAACTGCTTTTTTTATCTTCTTCTAAAGAATCAAGAGGCTTAGAAAGATGAAGCCATGTGTACAGACTTTTTGGTGATAGGGATTCTAATTTATAGATTTGGTGACAACAGAAAAGGGCAACATAGACCAAGGTCTTATGACATGGCCCATACCTTATAATATGTTTTACTTCTTCTCACAAAAAGAAACAGCTGCATTCCCAAAGCCAAAATCCGAATCCGAATTTGTACAAATGACAGACATTAAAATCCTAAAATCTTACAATTTTTTAAAAAAACGTCTTCTCCAGAAGACTGACATTTTAAGAATAACATTTTTCTGACATGAAGATTCATACTTAAAACTTTGGTGTTTATCCTTCTTATGAGCATCGCAGGATGTTCAACCTCAATTTTTTTTTCTTAAATTTACAAGAAACTAAAGATGCTAGGAATCTAATATTTTGAAGTTTTTACGATGTAAATTAAGATGTGTGAATGTTTTTTGCCCTATCCCCGATGATATTGGCGTGGTTGCGGTGCATAGTTCTGGTGATCGACCAAAACCAAAACTTGCTCACGTAGGAAGCTTAATTTTTCACAATGAACGAAGTTTGTAGATTTGGTCTTGACCGCCTTTCAATATTTGTAGCACTCTTAATAAGGCAAATAAACATGAAATGCTGTAGCTCGTTAGTTAAGTCTTCAGTGCACTGTCTGTGGACTCATAGTAGCCAGGGACAGGCATATGGAAACGAGTTTGATTGTTTCTTTGGTTAATTTAGTATTTTTCGCGCAAATGGGGAGTCAGAAGATCCAGGTAGGATTTAAATGATAAATGATATTTAAAATGCGTTTAATGCTTACAGAGAGTATTTCCAAAAGATAGAAGAGTGCAAATATATAAGAGTGTGAACATGAATGAAAATATAGTGACTCTCTAACAGATATTCGTTTAAAGAATCTTTTTTCTATTTTGTATCACGAATTAAAGAATGTGATATGGTTTTATTGATTTTCTTCCAATTTTATGTTAAAACATCTTCTCTTATGCACTGACACTCACATTTTCATAGTATATGTTCATTGACGTTTTAGAAATATCGACTTTCTTATCTGCTCAAAATGTTACACTTGCTATAATATATAGGTCTCTGAGTAATTCCGCATAACACGTTTCACTGTCTCGATAAAAAATTTCAATTTGAAATGATGAAAAAAGACAATTAAAATCAAGTCGACTTTTGTTTTAGTTAAAATGAAATTATGTAGTGATGAAAAATAAAAAGCAAGTTTAAAATGGCAAAACATAGTACTCTATTGCTATCATTCGGTGAACATTGATAACTGATGAATCGTTTTCTATTCTTTCAGATTGTGTGGACTACAGATTTGGACCGAACTGCACAAAGACATGCAACTGCAGGAACTCGACAGAAGTGTGTGACAAGACAACAGGACTGTGTGCTACTAGTGGCTGCAGGGAGGGGTGGAGAGGGCGGGACTGTTTAACACGTGAGAATACAAAAGCTTATGATAATATTCATCCCACCAAGAACGTAAAATTCCGTGTAGATATTATTATTGCACATAATCCCCTTGACAGTTTGGGTATGTTATTTCTCTAAATAAATGATTGGATATTCCTCGCTCTAGGAGAGGATGCATTTGGATTAGTCACCTTTTCCTATTTCTATCAACTTGCAAAGAGGTCATATATACACTTAGGCGATCAAGAGATTGTTGTTAAATATCCTGTTTACCAATCCATTCATTTATTTGAATAGATACTGCTTCCACCAGATATGTCGTATGGCAGAAACAATTCTGCCACTGAAAGAAACATTGGATCAAAATTAGAAAATAAAGATTTTCTGATTGCTGCAATGAAATATTGTTAAATCCACTTTTCGGCAATTTTTTTGTCAAAAGAGTCAATGTTTGTTGAAAGATTATGATATGTCTTACGCTTATTACAAAATATATCCGAAATATTAAGAATTATAAGATAATAAAGAAATTAGAGTTTTGGATTTTGGACAAAAGTGTTGCTTAAATCGCTGCCAGATGAAAATAGTACTATGAGTGTCACGTTTAAGTATGTGATGTGCTTTAAGTTTCTCGTTATTAAAATTTTTTTTTATCTGTTGTTAAAATAATAATTAAAAACGTCGAACATAAGCGAAGGACATAATACATTTTAATCAAGTTAAAACTAGCTGTAAGACAATCCCGAAGTCCATTATTACATCTGGAGAATTACACACCTATTCCGTGTCGCGCATTAGCGAACATCATCCAGTCAAAAGAGAGCTGGCCAGTCACTTCGAATCGGGGCCAGGGAATATTTCCTCAATGAAAGTCATATGATATGTTTTTGTTAAATATAACAACTGATGTCGATGTCAATTGAACACAGACGGTGGATTTTACATACGTAAACGAGCCTTTACTATGCAGAGAAAGTGTTAAGTAAGAAAGAGAGAAACGCCTTATTTTTCTGACCGTGGACCTATGAAACTAATCTTTTTTAGACTTCGTTGTGCCTAAGTTGAGTATGGTCTTCCGTTAAACTGACATGATTTGATTTTAGAAATGAGAACATTAATTCCCTGAAAGTTTAAGTATTTTGGTACCAACGTTTACTTTTACAATTGCTGAACAATGTTCAATATTTCAATCATGTATTTATTGATGAGAATATGTGGAGAAATAACCACTGACTAACAAAAAACACTTGGCAACTTGTATTCAGGATCAGAAAGCAATAAATCTAGAAAATATCCCTAGTTCTTGGAATATTCATTACCCATCTATACCTCCTGAAAATGCCAACTGATTCATTTGACATTTAATTGTATGGCTGTCACAATGCCTTACCTTACAAGATACAAAATTTTTAAATTTGTGTCGATGTCTACTTTGACTCTCTTAACGACAATGAAACGCTTAAACTGTAAAGGACATTGATAAATCATTTATTCAGATTGTGGAGACGGAACATACGGCTACAACTGCTCAGGTACCTGTGGACGATGTGTTGATGGAGACGTATGTAACAAGACAGATGGGACGTGTTCTGCTGGATGTGAACCAGGGTTTCTGGAGCATTTATGTCAAGGTAATGTCTATTGTGAATTTTTAATTACGAATTCAATTTAAATAACACAACAAACAAACAAATATGTATCTTGGACATGTGAATAACATCATGCCAAGCTTACAACTTCTGTGTCTTATTTCAAATAGCATGTATGTTGTACTTCCATCACCTTGGTATGGTGCATCAAATGTTTCATCAAGTATGATTCATAATTTCCGACACAAGTGCATTTGTAAGAACGCCTGCGCACAAACAGTCAATAATAAAACACACCAAAAAACCGTCGAAAATGAAAACAACTCTCAATCGTTTGCTACGTAGAAGGCTATAGTTTGTTAATGAAACCGCCGTGAAGGCAGAAGTATTTTTTAAATCTTGAAACAGGCCAAATGGAGACAATCCTGTAAATAATGATAACACTTATACTTGTTGTTGTGATCAAAATGCTTAACGATATGGTTATCATAGCAAGTAAAATGTTGTTTATGATACCATCTTTAGGATGTTAAACCCTTTTTCTATCCAATCAAATGAAATATTGCTCATCATTCGTCCTTCGTGTTCAGATTGCAGGGACGGATATTACGAAGCAGAGTGTAGAAGATGTGGCCAATGTTTAAACGACTCTCCGTGTGGTAAAGAGACAGGACTGTGTACAGAAGGATGTCAACCTGGATGGAAGGGAGATAACTGTCATGAAGGTTTAAGAGAAATTCATACTTTTCTCCCAGATCTGTTTGAATTAAAATGTATTTAAATTCCTTTATGTAAAATGGACATAAGTATATATAAACCACCTACCTTAGGTAATTTCATGATGTGTATCAATTCTTTTATATTTTATACAAATTCAAAAAAATCATAATTACTTTTTACTTACTTTATGACAATTGTCGTAAATATACGCTTTTACATCAAGGTTTCAAAGAGTGATAATGACAGACTGCTTACCAAACTGTATGATTGGTCTAAAGGAAGAAGAGGTTCCTTCGCCTATAAAGCAGAGCGATTAGGCCGAAAGTTAGACATTCATATTACTGAGACTCCTGGAACGGCAATAAGAGACATGAAGAGACGCTTAATGAGACTGGATGAAGAATCATGGTTTACTGATTTATGGAATGATAAGAAGAATGCCAATGGAAATAATTTAAGAACATACAGATTATTCAAGAAAGATCGCCAACCAGAGTTATACTTGAAGATCATAGTTAACAGAAACAAAAGAAGAAATTTCACTAAATTTCGTTGCGGTAACCTTGCTCAATAGATTCAAGTTTTTATCTTTGTCAAATATTACCGCTTTTGAAAACGAGTTGCAACTTCTAAATGCTTTTATGTCATCAGATTCATTTACCCTAGCTATTTTAGCCACTTCTATTAAAGAAATGTTTATAAGGAGAAATTTATTTTCTTAAATGGTTACAACTTTTTAACTTTCTATATCATGTTTTATACTGTTACTTTATCATTTTGTCCCTTTTATCCGCCCTAAACTTTAAAGTGTCTCATAAGCCATTTTAGGCTTGTTGTATGTATAATTTTACAAATATACCAATGTCTGTTTTTATGTGTGTACATACATGTGACACTCTTATAAACTATATCTGTCTGTCTATGTTTTTGTTAAATATAACAACTGATGTCGACGTCAACTGAACACAGACATGCATGCACACTGCATGCGGTCTTCTTATGAAGATGGCCCGTCACCGACATCACTTCATGAACCAGCATGGCAGAGAAGAGTAACTTAGGTCGCTCTTATGCAATGATTTGTCACTGAGCTGTGCTGTCGTCGATAGTTTTTTCATCAGCTTACTCAAAGCATTTTCGCCGAGAGGTTGGTTTCCAAACCAAGGACCTGTCGAGGGAGTTTTCTTTAAATGATATTGAAAAAACGCAGCACACTTGGGGTTTAGTTTGGAGATGTAAAGCATAAAGCTTTTAACAGGGCATCTCTCATCCCCTGGAACTTCACGCATGTTTTTTTCTCTGCTTTTCATATCCGTGTGATTCTTGTCCTTCTTGTTAAATGCCATCTCTACATACTTCACTCCCCGTTCATCTGTACCCACATGGAAACTATCCTTTGTCAGCTTCCGTAGACCCTCTCTACCTCTGCGTCCAAAATGAAGTACGATTTCAAACCGTACCTTATGAAGTAGCGACTCTGGATTTTCACATGATAGAGTTCCACTGTCATAGAGCTTCTTTATGTCCGCTTCATTTATGGAAGATTTATTCTTTGACGTATCTTTGCCTTGTCTCTTAACTCATTAATGCCGAGAGCCGCGTATATGCGTCAAAATAATGAGATCCTCACAGCGAGAGCCGCATATAAGCGTCGTTAATTAGCAGTTTCTCACAGCTAGAGACGCCGATGTGCGTAAATAGAAAGCATCTCTTATTCAGCGAGAGCCGCGTATGTGCGTCCGTCGTATAGTATAACAATGAACTTATTTTAAAATCAGTTTAGCATCCATAAGTGTAGATAACAGTTTCGTAAATAAGATGCTATCCTCAGGAAAGCTAAAGAAATGAAAATCGTTGCTCTTTGTGCAAAAATATGCTACGTTTGGTAAATGAAATCATTCTGCATATGTTGGTCTTGGAAGGGAAAAATAAACACTTTGAAAAGAAGAACTTTACTTCTTGAATGCATCACTTTGGTATGACATGTCATGAATTATCAATTTGATAATTGCACGTAATTAATATTTTGAACACCAGTGTTGTTCTACTTTGAATACTTTTATTTATATGACAGTTTGTTCGAATATAACTTTACTGAACTAGCTGAGCGCATCATATATCAAGCACGGTCAGTAGCTGTCCTGTAACAATAATATTTTAAGCATGTACATGGTTTTTTTAAAACTTATACAATATCCTTCATAGATCCACGACCCTGTCTGCCATTGAATGGATACATGCACATGTTAAATTACAATTAGAGTTGACAACGTCCCAACAGAGTAAATCACTTGGTCAATATTAATAATCATTACATTCGTTATTGTTACGTGCTTTCTCTTAAATCGGGATATCATCTCTATAAATCCTTAATTATAATTCAGATAGTTGAAATACCGACACACCGTATCTACTCAACATGATGTGCAGATATGCAGTATTTGTATTTACAAATGAAAATGCATATAAATCAACGTATGTGAAAATACTCTTTGAGCATGTGTATGAATTGAAATCGGACAAACCGCAAAATATCAACTCAATGGTGAAATATCACATGTTATATTCCTGTAAAGTATCAATATCCAACACTTGCATCTATCTTCACGAAACTATAAAACAATCGAGACTTTATGGCACAAGGCTAGAAAGTGTCCGTTCAACTATGGCCCTCAAAGGCCCCCGCGAAAAGACGGGTTCTTTGAGCTAATTGGTCTCGCTACAGCAAGCAGCGTCTGTGGTCAGTGGCCCAGGCGTTGAGCCGTGAAGCTGTCTCGGCGTTAATGAGTTGAGGTCTTTTACACAGCCAATCAGAACATGGTTAGAGGTTGTGAATTCCGTTGAATGAGCATTTATGTTCCTGTTATATGGCAGAGACGTCAGGTAGCGAAATAACGCTGCTCTTAAGGCCATCAAACCTGATTTACTGTATGGTTTACCATCCTTTGTACGGACTTCACAGTAAAAGTGTCGTAGTTTTTATATTATATATATATATATTCAGACCTCTATTTCATTTCAAAGGTTGCCCGAGGGGATTTTACGGACTTCGATGCAGTGAGACATGTGGACATTGTGCTGGAGGGAACAGTAGATGTAACCATGTCAATGGAACTTGTAGGAACGGGTGTAGAGGACACTGGGATGGAGGCAAATGTAAAGGTAAAACATGAATTTTAGAACATGAAGAAGTTTCTAATTGTAAGTCAATAAATAATGAATCCAAAAATAATCACCCTGTAAGGCTTGTACAGTACGACTAACACCATATACATAGATTAAAAGGAAAGCCTAAATACACTATCCTGCAGTCTCTCAGAAATCAATAATAGAAAGTGATTGTACTTTGATTTATTATGATTCACTGGATATATGCAATCAGTATTTCTCACATAAGCATTATCAAGTGATTGACTTAAATGATACCCTTGCTTTAAAGTGTGCAAAGACTTCTGGTTCGGAGAGGAATGCAGCACTGAATGCGCATGTAAAGATCCTAATGAAGTGTGTAACAAGAGAACAGGGGAGTGTGCACAGAGCGGTTGTCAGGATGGACGGACTGGACTGGACTGTCAAACACGTATGTTATTACAGAAAAAGAATCTTGAAAGAGGTCTAAAAATAAAGTTGTGTTTGAAGCTGGATTTTACTGATTGTATTTGGCATCGGTATCAACTACATCGATACAACCGACATTTAAAGGACCTGTTTTATAAATTTGAACGTCATTTGTTGTACTATTAATGGATTAGATTAGGTTGAATTTTTTTTTCATATTTTGCCATATTTTGCAATAAGCTCACACCTCTGATGGAAATATAACAGAACAAACTATCTTTTTATAGCCCCAACTCATCTATTTAGATTAAACATTCGTCAAACAATATAAGTTAAATCAACTTTCGAAATGAGGAATATTGTCATTTCTTAATTTCATTTCTAATTTTTTTGGGTAAGGAGCGAATTCTTTTAACACCAAATGGCAACAGTGAATTTAATTTGCCTGAAATAAGTATCACCTTATCACTTTCAAATTTCTAATAAAAATGTACAGGAATCACATAAGATGTACTAGTAATATTTATTCATAAAAAAAACGAAGACATATGTGAGATCTTGTAAAATGTGAATTTGTAGCTTGCGCTGATGGCACCTACGGTTACGACTGCTCGCATCAGTGTGGGAACTGTCGTGGTGGAGAAGTTTGTGGGAAAATTGAAGGAGACTGTCAAGGTGGATGTGAGGATGGATTTTTGTTGCCTGTTTGTCAAGGTAATGTTAGTTTCACCTTTATTGTCAGTATATAAGATTAGTTCATCAGGAAGACAAAAATCTAACAAAATATCGTAACTGTTATAATAAGTGATTGAGATGTTGAAAACATATCTATAGATTATCAGTTTTAAGCTTTTCTGGCCTGACCGACCTGATGGGATTATGGCATGGGATGTCATCCTGCGTCCATCCGTACATCCATCCGTCCTACATCCAACTTTTCACTATTTCATCTCCTACTCTGGAACAATTGACTCAGGAAAACTGAAATCATGTGTACAAACTCCTTGAATAATGATATTTTCAATAATAGATTTGGTGAGCCTATGACCCTTAGGCCACAAGGGCCAAACCCTTAAACTGCTTTTTTTATCTTCTTCTAAAGAATCAAGAGGCTTAGAAAGATGAAGCCATGTGTACAGACTTTTTGGTGATAGGGATTCTAATTTATAGATTTGGTGACAACAGAAAAGGGCAACATAGACCAAGGTCTTATGACATGGCCCATACCTTATAATATGTTTTACTTCTCTTCACAAAAAGAAGCAGCTGCATTCCCAAAGCCAAAATCCGAATCCGAATTTGTACAAATGACAGACATTAAAATCCTAAAATCTTAAAATCTTTGAAAAACTGTCTTCTCCAGAAGACTGACATTTTAAGAATAACATTTTTCTGACATGAAGATTCATACTTAAAACTTTGGTGTTTATCCTTCTTATGAGCATCGCAGGATGTCCACCCTCAAAGTTTCTTTCTTAAATTTACAAGAAACTAAAGATGCTAGGAATCTAAAATTTTGAAGTTTTTACAATGTAAATTGAGATGTGTGAATTTATTTTGCCCTAACCCCGATGATATTGGCGTGGTTGCGGTGCATAGTTATGGTGATCCACCAAAACCAAAACTTGCTCACGTAGGAAGCTTAATTTTTCACAATGACATCTTGTGCCCTGAAGAAAAGATACGTCATACACTTTCAGAAGCCATTGTTGTAGATATGCATTCTAAAATCAAGAGGTTAATGTGAAATGAATAGTGAATGTTGACAATAGACACTTTCAAATGTCATCAAAGTCATTATTTTATCTTATTATCTATAAATAAACATATAAAACATATATAAACATATTGCCAATGATAATCCAAACTAAGAACAGACAATTCACAATAAGCATATATGATGAATGACATATGATATTGGATAACATTGACATGATTGCAATAATTTTTTTTTATCGAATTCTAGAATACTAGCATGTCACAACTATAGTCTCATCGCAAATATCTCACCACACTATGAATATCGTTTTGCTTTAGAGGAACTTTAATCAAACCTCTATAACAATAAATGAATATATAATTTGAAAGGGATGTTGTGTGAGATTTCGAAATGGTCTTATTAATTTTTTACAAAAAGGACTACCAAAACTTTTGAATGAAAAAAGACATGATCTTAAATTGGAATAGCCTTATATCCATATTTCAATTTGGGATATAAGAATGCAGGATGGTTCTTGTGATAGAATTTACTCAAATACGTATGTTTTGATCGATATAAAAGATACGTCAGACGTCATACACTTTCAGAAGCCATTGTTGTAGATATGCATTCTAAAATCAAGAGGTTAATGTGAAATGAATAGTGAATGTTGACAATAGACACATTCAAATGTCATCAAAGCCATTATTTTCCGTCATATCTGATGATATTCGTGATTTGCATCAATTAACAATTAATATATTAGTAAGCGTAACGAAATTTTAAATTCTGATTTGTTAGCTTGATATATACATGTATTCTGATGTTTTTGTTCATGATTCTAAACTTCATGAACTAATCTTAAACTTATTTTGAAAATAATTTACATTTTTCGAATTTAAACCATGGCCTTTAAAATGGGTAAAATAAGCCATTACTTAAACAGTGATTTTCCGTTTTTAGATTTGGGGTCTAGATAAGGTGTACGTTTATTTAACACAGAGTGCGTGGATGGAAAGTTTGGAGCTGGGTGTAACTTGTCCTGCAACTGCATGTACTCCGAGGTTTGCAACAAGAAAACAGGTCACTGTAACGGTGGATGTAGTGCTGGGTACACAGGAACAGGATGTCAGGAACGTAAGTATTAGTACTTTCCTTAGGGATTGAATATGTTGGCGTGGACATGCAGTGATTTTGATAGCATCACAGTAACATGACATGTTAGCAGATATATGTTCCTTTTTAGGATTCCTTGAAAGAACATGAAACTGAAACTTTTGTTGCGCGCCATCTTTAATTTCATTAAACAAAGTGACATATTTACAGTTAGAAATATTAAATATGTAAACATAACATGGTTTCATTAGATAACTTTTTTGATCAACAGTATAATCGAACCGAAGAGCAATCTCGAAAATAAGTGAAAAACTTTTAAAAGGTACGGTATCTGCAAAGTGTCATTAAAAATTACATATAATTATATAATGTCATTTACTTGTCAAGTTAGATTGAGGTTAACGGTAATATAATTTATAAAACCATGTATTACACCTTACGGTACGTATATAACTCTCAGCCATAGGGTAACGTTAACGCTATGACATACTTTCTATGAAAGATTGAAACTATAACATTACAATTGTACCCGAGATGTGTGCATTCGAAAACTATTTGGTAAGGGCCTTTTCCGCTTAAATTGTAATTTGCTTGAATCTTCAAACTTGGTTATTTGCGTTATAACGTTTTATGATAAAAACATTTTTACACTATGACCGGTGGAGCTTAGCTCCTGTCTGAAGATGAAAATAACAGCTAACAGTACATGTCTTGAGGCCAATAAAGGTCATTTACACTATGCATATTGAGGAAAACGGTTGACTGTTTTCTGATGAGAAGCTGATCGGAAACAGTAAAAGAATTATATGATTTTGAGTTTTTAATCCGAACTGCCTACATATGGAGAGTGGCCATTCAGCCTATTGCCCTTGCTTGTTCATTTCAGCGGGATGCACGTGCATCACGAAAAGCCAGTGCCTCTTTCAGCTACCTGAAATATACATTGTTTCTCCACTTTTGCAAGAGAGGAGTCAACATTACAAGTTAAAAATATATTTAAAATTGTTTAATTATCTGCATTATCAAAATCGATTCAATTTTTATGCGCATTTTTGTAGTGTTTAGCTTGTGTGTCAAATAATTACCGATCTCGACCTTATAGCCCCTGCGTTCATAATATACCTGCTCGTAGGTTCATATGTCTTGAAGATAGAGGTCGCTAACTATTGCATCATACAACGCATGTACATGTAGCTTATACTCATACAAATGAAATGTAAAGTTGATTGTAAAAAAGCTAAATAGACATAAAAATTTGTTGATGTCACATATATATGCCGCCAATGGTAAAAATCGATGATAAAGTTAAATCATATTAAAAAAAGGTCTTTCAAACTTCATTAATTGATAATACTCAACTTAGCGTATAATTAAACAACAACACGCATGAAACACTGGAGTAACGCGCGTTCATTCCATAACTTTCCAAATTTGGCAAGGCGGTCTTGCCAAAAACTGAAAGGCGTCCTTTCCACACTAAGGAAAGGTCGCCTTTCCGTTGCCTATCTTTCCAAATCGATTAAGTCAATGAAGCGCGCATAAAATCGCACTTTATGTTTTTCTCAATTCTAAGCAGTATGGTTGAAAAGGGTTTTTTATTTCTTATTTGAAACATGAATTTGATTTCATGAAATTACGAGATCATGAAACTGTGTTAATCATGGACGTGGAACGATTATTTTAAAATTAATAACTAGGAGAAAAGTGAAATGAAAAGCTGTTAAGAAGTCATTTTGAATTAAGTTAGTAGTTCAACATGTATTAAATCGAGTGGTTGAGTGGCATATATAAGGAAACAGTATCATATTTAATTGGATAACATAGTTCACATATCTATAAAGGTCATCAAAGGGATTTACTTTATAGTTATTTAACGTATAACGTGATTGTTATAATAATTTTATGGATAGTTATATGGCACTTTTCCACGCACTAATACATGCTTAAAGTGCATTACTCTGAAGGTAACGAATTTGCAAAGCGCTAAATTAAGTTAGGTAAAAATGAAAAGCTGCCGCATATACTTCTTTCATAAATCAATAAAGCATGTGTTAGTTGATCAGTTAAACATGTGGAACGTACCTTTTCAGTGAATGTATCCACAATAACATAAATATCCAAGTCCTTTTTAGCTTAAGAACAGAACAAAAACCCGTCACTGATCAGTGGCTAAAAAGATAAACGACACAATCTCTACATCCAGCTATCACATTCAAACAATAATGGCGACCAGATGAGAAAAAGAAAGCCGATGCAAAATTAGTTTGATTTTCTTAATTTCTTATCTAACCTCTCAGATTTCATTGGATAACAGGATGCGGTAAAGCAGTGTATCCTGTTGTTTCAAGACACGAGAGACACCGTCCTGACAAAACAGACTGATACATGGTCACTTGTCTACAAGCCACCTGCATGTGTTTGTACAGCACGTTTGACACCTGCTCAATACCTGAAGCTGACAACTGGTCATAGTCTGAGAAGCTAAATGGTATTATTACTCAACCGTGGTGAGATCACTCATTAGATAACAATGAGTTGGTAACACACATATGTGTGATACCATATCTCGTGCGAACAAACAGAACTACTTTCGAACATCACATGACATCGTCCAATCACGTGACTTGTAAGTTGGAAAATGGCTACTTTCAAATTTTGCATTCTCAGGGGGACGTGATCGACTATCCAAAACTATAAAATATCCAAGTGTCAATAATCACTCTCATATTTGTGAAAAACAGCACTATTCACAAAGTCTTTTGTAACTCGCAACTTCTGTGCCGTCGCAAGTTGTGTTACGTCCCCCCTCTGCCGGCCGTTCCATGCCACACAGCTTGGCCCTTCCATCATCCAACCTGTCGCTTCCCCCTCAACAAGCAGACAATCTGAACATGACATCTTGCAACTCCCGTTGCCTTATTTCTACATTTGCGGGTCCTATTATCAAATCTCTTATTCACGTCAATGTTCTCAATCCTCCTCAACTGCTTACACTGTACGTTCCATCAACTTCTTAAAACTGACTGACCTAGAAAGAGGTCACATTCCGATGACGTCACGACTCACGTATCGACTACACAATGGCTTGACATTTGTCGTTGCTTGTTAGCATTTGTTATATGAACAAATTTCTCGAAAATGATATACTTGTTTACCAAAATAATTTTTGTTCCGTGTTTTAGGCGAGTCACTTATTTAGACAGTTACAATTAGCGAACTATTTTGTACCGCGTTTTGTGTGACTGGTTGATATTCTTACGCCTGTTCGCGATCAGCTGGCTGCTGTTTTGACGACTAATTCATCTAAAATATTGATACGTGGGGATGAGTAATAAATAAAATACTAAACTCATGATAATGTGATAACATTTTCATGCAACTCGTGAATGGAATTTGGTATCAGACTCACTTTCGTTCGTCTGATACCAAATTCCATTCACTCGTTGCATAAAAATGTTATCACATTACCATTCGTTTAGTATTCTCTATTTATCTGACGCTAACTCGTTGTTTTAGTAACATTTGTTAATTTTTCTTAAATCAGAACAACATAACAATAATAAAATCTAAATTTGCCCATGCGGATCTCAGAAAATAAGTCACTTACTGTAAAAAATAATATTGAATGCTGGATGACATAGATGAAAGAGAATGACCACACAAAATCATTTTGCATAGAGGCACGAAAAAGGATGAACATACATCTTAATAAATAAATAATAATAACAAAAAGACCAGCACACACATCTCATATGATTTCCTCTGATACTAAAATATTTAGTGATATTCGGAATTTTACCATGAGTTTATAACACCATGCTGTTTTTTCTATATTTTGCTTGAGGCATCAAGTCAAAACATATTAATGAACATAGAAACCTATGTTTTAAGGTAGAGGAATTTGGATGAGGTACCACTTTTCATAAAATAAACAATTTAACTTAGAATAAAGCCACTTTAAGTAAAAGGCATAAAGTTATTTTCATATATAAACAGTTGATATGATAAACTTTTGTCATATGCTCTATATAGCCATTAATATAAGAAAACAAGTTTGAAATTAAGAACCCTGCAGAAGCAGGGAGCTTGGATCTAGATGGATCTTGGTGTTGTTTTAGATAGGATTATTGTTAACTAAATGCTTGTTAAGGACCCTTCTTTATTTAAGTGGGTATGCAGTGTAATCTGTTATTTCTGTTTTGATAATAAAGCTTTTAGAAGAATCCCGGAGTAGCACTGAGCTTGGGTCTAGATAAATAAGTCAATCTTGATGTTGTTTTAAATAGGATTACTGTTAACTAAATGCTTGTGAACGACCCTTTGTCAATAATTTACAGAAGAACATTGCAGAAAAGAGTAGGGGATGTCTACATCAGTATTACACTATGTATTCTTAAATGGGGCGTGTACATTTTGACGCTCCAGAAGCAAGAGTGTAATGTGTTTATGAATTTGTTGGATAGAAAGTTTGAAGGGAACTAACCCGAATGAGCCAGACCATCTTCATTCTGAGGTAAGTGATTGACATAAATAATGTCTAAATCAAGGTTATTTTGTTGTATAAAGTACATCTCTTCGTTAGATCAATGCCTACCAAATATAGATCACTGATATTCTAACATAGATTATGAATAACGAGACATATATCTACAGCCACCTTGACTTGCAAATGAATCAGAATTTGTCAAATAATATATTGCTCTCTTCGACTTGAATGCAGCGACCTAAATGAATATAAAATGAACGTTTATATATCCAACATCAGTCTGTTCTTGTGGCGTTAATTATGAAGCCTCTCTTCATTATTTCATATTATTTTGTGATTTTCGCCAAGACATGTTTTTCTATACTAAAGGATTTGATTTAAAGCAATATTATTGGTAATCAAACCTTGTTTTCAGTTGAAAAAAATCAATTGCTAAATTCAGTCCACATGCTTTGAAATTTAACAGGCAGATATTTTCCAACATAATGTTCACATGACATACATGTAGTCATGTGGATGCCCGAAAGCATGAATTTTTCTAGTTGAATAAAGACATTCATTGAATCAACCAACCTTTTCAACATTCGAGAATACAGTGTATTTTTATGATTTCATATTTTTTTAATTCTAACAACAGTATATATATCATTATATTTTTATGAAACCATTGGTATACTTTATACTTTGGGGGAGGATATGCCCTATTAATTAATTAATTTCTTATTTTGATCTCGTTAATCTTTGTTGTCAAACAACGTCACTTCTTTTGCTGACTCTCTCCCTGCCCCTCACACACGCCCATCAAGTTTATTGTCATGTTACGGTCAGAGAGACATCCTTGATTGTCGGCTAGACAAGGTAACGAACGGTTAATTACCATGTAATAAAATTGTGCAACATCCTCTCTCTGAGTTGACAGAGAGACCTGTGTAGTTACTTAGCAAGGTAAGCCGTATTATCAATTTGTATGAGATTTTTTAATAACCATATTTTTATTTCGTACAAAATTTGGACTGGCGAACAAGTCATTTGGCCAATTTCAACGCCGTACCAATACAAAATTAAACAATACATGGATACAGAACATAACAACGAATTAGAGAAGTAAAAAACCTGTGAGAACTTGTGCTATAAATAACAAAGCATAGCGAAAATTTTCAAAATTGTTGCTCAACTGAAGCACGTGATTATAAACGTGAATTAAATTCAAAATAATCTTAGTAATTGAAGAAATCACGAAAATCGTTTACTTATTTGTATAAAACGTGTTGAATTAAGGATGTTTCTATTCGTTAAGTAGCTCAAAATGTCACTACCGTATAGAACTCATATCCATGTATATAGAAATATATTTGCTCTTAAAATTTTAGACAAATTAAGAGAAAATGTAACATACTTTGTCAATTTCCCCAAAAACATCTGGACGTGTCCGATATTTGTCTATTAATTTTTTGCATTCACTACAATCGAGCTTGAGGCTCGATCAAAATCAAGAGCTTGAATGTGAAATGTATGCGACATTATCACATGGTATGAAACCGTTTGTTGAACGGCAAAGAGAACATTCACAGAAAGCAAGATCTGGAGCATGGAGAGTTGATAAAAGAAATGTAAGACATCTTATAACATGATATGAAACCCGTTGTTGATTGTCTTAACCATCCATTTATTTCACTGTTAGCACACCATGGAAGCAAGTCCAAATTTTACTTATTAGACAGAGGTTAATACGCAAGGTGAAGTTTTTATTTACAATATTTACCACTTTTAATGGATATGTGCACATATTGTAGTATCAGTATGTATAAAGTATCGTCAGTTGATTATAAATATCCATTAATATGTTTTCATACATCCGTTTCTGTGACTTGATATTATTGATAATTTTACTTTACACCGCGTTTCTAACCTTGATACAGAAATGTAAATTATTTCCTTAATTTCAAAAGAATTGATACAACATAGGAATTGTCAGAAAACAATCTTATACCGTTTCATGAATGAGCAAACCTATCAACAGAAATGAATTGTTCATAAAACTATATTTTAAGCTATGTATGAGCCGATTGAGCTTTCTATAAAATATTTTGTGGACAATAGAGGTTTGGTTCAAGTATGTGGTTACTGGGTTTGATATATAAAAACGTGACCTCCGAAATAAGCCCTGTTAATGTAATAATGAAAAGCCTAATGTTTTCATCATAAATTGTAAACTCGATCATTGGCTAAATCTATATTTTATATATGACATTCAAGTGAAACTCAATTCATAATCCGTTAGTCCAGGTCTCGGCAATGGCATAGCGGGAATACTATACCATAGACCGCCAAATAGCAATGAAAGCAATCCTGTCAGACGCTCTTTCCAAGCGAGTGTCACTTCCAGACGCCCCACCCCTCACGCCCCCTACCCCTTTCTGGTCCAGCCTCTACACTAAACGCATCCAGTTAATTACCACTATGAGATCAAAGAGGCACTCTTGATTGTCGGCTAGACAAATTAACAAGATGTATATTGTTTATAATGAGCGATTCTTCTCACAGAAAGCCTAAGGTGCATTATTTGAAATAGGGGATATGTAAGATTCAATAAAATATTTTTGTGGATCTGTTTTATAAGATTTTTCTGTTTTGCTTGTTATTATCAAACAATAGCATTAGATTGTATGTTTCTAAATTCTATTTCTAAGATGTTCTTTATTATGTTAAGCTCATGAACAATGAATTAATATTAGATCAACGCTTTGTTGTTGATATCATAAGTTTTACCATAATTATACATGACATTGTAAGTTGCAATTTACATACACATATCTAAATGTTTCCTTAATTTGGACAGCGAACGGATCGGCGAACTAGCTGTTGCCTTAGAATTTACTTTCCTGTAATGATGAGACATATATATCTTTTCGAAATACATATCGAACAATCATAAACATGCATGATCAATGTAGTCATACATATAAGTACAAATATTCGTTATATGATCCTGTATTTAGTTGTTTTATATAAAATTTAACGATTGACAGGGGATATTGTCATCTTCACAATGCTCTTATTACATCAACATTCTATATTCTTTTTAAAAACTCATTCATACATTCTTGTATGCATAATAGCTTTTACCTGATCCAATTAAATTTTGAACTTATGAAGCTTGGAATTTAAAAAAAAAACAAATAAAAACACTTTTTTAGTTTTGATAATTATTTATGAAACTGGTTTTGTCAATTATGTACTTCATGCTGAGTTGCGACGCAATTGCACATCACAAGACACTGCTCAGATTCAATGCATACTGTCCATAGTTGGGTCCTAATGTTGTCATAATTAACAGGTGCCTATTATGTAATCTATTTCCTGTCAAATTTCATTGTCAGATTATTTGTCTCAAATAGCAGGCCCACACCTGTGCTTTGGACCCTTTGGTAAATGGCGGCTTATGTCAACATCCGTTCATACTGACATAACTCTTGGCATTACACAGCTAATTAGTACATCTTAACAACGACAAACGTTATAAACCAATGAACTTGTAGAATATACGTTCAACCAATGAGAAGAAAATGTTCGGCAATGCTATCGATGCTTACAGTCACTTGAAAAAAGTAGATCATTTGGAAAGGTACCCAAATTTAATAGGATTATTCAGGAAGTCGATCAAGTTGCAAACAATTCATGGATTACTTTTTCTGACGAAACGGGTATGTACTTTGTCATTGATAATATTTCAAACTTCACTTTCAAAAAGGTCACCATTTACCTTTGAAATCAAACAAATTATTGCGAACAAATGATAATCATTGCCAAAAATTGTTTTTTTAACATTTTCCATGATTACAATTCATACAATTTTCTAAATATCTTTTAATCTTAAATGATGCAATTTTCAAACTCTATATCTCTTATTCATTTCATGTGTTTAAGTCACTCCTTAAATAGTAAAATGATTTATTTAATTTCTGCAATAAACTAATTTGCAGGATTTGATTCATCATTTAAAAACAAAGTCTTCTTTTGTTAAAAAATTGCGATGAAAAACATTTTAAATTTTTTTCAAAGGTAAATTAAATTTCATGTCTTTTAAGAATCAATCTTTCAAACAAAATAAAGATTTTCAAAATGTAAAAATAACTATGGGTTAACTTAATCAAAAACTTCTAAAGGTATTCAATAACATGACGAATTTGACAAACAGAATAAAGGGACATAACTCTTGGTCAGACAGGTAAGGTGCTAATTAGTTTTAAAGGCTGTGGAAAGGTCACCTTGCCGTGCGTTCTTTCCAAAGAGGCTTTGGAAAGGGCGTTCTTTAAGCCTATGGAAAGGTGTGGAAGGGTGCCTCTTTCCTTTATGGAAAGGTGTGGAAGGGTGCCTCTTTCCTCTTGGAAAGGACGCCTTTAAGCTTTTGGAATGAACGCTCGTTACTCCAGTGAAAAGAATGACTTGTGACACAAAATGATTTCATCTAAGACCTAGCAATACTAACTGAGAATTGTGTTGTAACAATACCTGTTTTAAGACTAATGATATATCTCACCATCAAACACAGAATGCGAGGATAGAAAGTTTGGAGCGCGTTGCAGCTATTCCTGCAAGTGTAAGAACCCGGATGAAGTCTGCAACAAAACAACTGGTCATTGTAACAGTGGATGTAGTGACGGGTACAGGGGAGATGGATGTCAAACACGTGAGTTGTTGTACCCTCATCATGTTTCAACTATATTCGTACTTACATGAATCATTTGTCAGAACGGTTCTTGAAAGCAAAGGTATATCATTTGAACACAATCGAACTTCAGTCTGGTCTTGTCAGTCTTTAGAATGATAAGCAATCAATATATGAACATTTGCTGAAAAAGACCTTGTAGCCCCTGTGTTCATGATTCACGTGATTCGTCGGTTCATATGACTTGAACCCAAGGTAGAGGTCGGTAACTATTGCATCATACAATGCATGCACATGAAGCTTTGATCATACAAATGAACTGAAAAGTTAGTTGTAAGATGCTTAACAGTTTTAAAAATTTGTGAATACCACATGTATTTGCCGCCAACAGAAATGTATGGTAAAGTTAAACTTGATTAAAAGAACTATTTTGATATTCATTAATTAATAATACTGAAGTTATCTTGTAATAAATCAAGGCCATGCATTGACCACTTTTCTGTATAAATGAATAATTTCAGTGAAAGCAAATTATGAACACAATATCAAATATTTTAAAGCTATGTTTAGACTACTTTTACATATAAATTAAGGCAAGGTTTGTTTGTTTTTGTTTTTTTTTATCATTATTAATCAAAGCACGTAAAACCCCAACTCACTCACTCATTTTTTATTAAGCATGCTCTGCCTATCGTTTTGGGCCTGGATGTACGGAAACCTGTGGAAAATGCTCCTCGTTGTTTAAAAGGAACAGAGTATGTAACGCTGCAACTGGGCATTGTAAAGGATCTTGTCAATCAAATTGGACTGGGCATCGATGTAAACGTGAGATCAGCATATCTTATTGATTTACTTTTTGGTAAGATGGTTATTTATTAGGGCTCTTTTTAAGAGAATCGCCGATACATACACTTTTATTATTTTTATTTTATTATTCTTAAACGTTTCATTTTTATTGCATGGTGATATTGACAATTTATTCAGTCTTTTAGTCAGAGCGTCTTTATACACATATGTGTATCATTTGAAATATTGAATGAATTCTAGAACATATTAATGAAAACATTATTCTGATAATCGGTATTATGACTTTTGACAGATAATGACTTCTTCTAAAACTTAGCAATACTAACTAAGAATATGTAACCTGACTTCAACCTTGACCATCAAACACAGAATGCGAGGATAGGAAGTTTGGAGCGCAGTGCAGCTATTCCTGCAAGTGTAAGAACCCGGATGAAGTCTGTAACAAAACAACAGGTCACTGTAGGAGTGGATGTAGTGACGGATACACGGGAGATGGATGTAAAGCACGTGAGTTTTTGTACCCTCACCATGTTTAACTATATTTGTACTTACATGAATTTTTTTAGGGAACGGATTATGAAATATAAAGTATACATTTTCATTTCCACACATTTACAACTTCAGTCTAGTCTGGTCGATCTTCAGGATGATAAGCAATTAATATATGAACATATGCTCAAAAGACTGTCATTGTTTGCTAAATATTATCTGATGTGTCATATGGAGTGATGGACCATGTATAAAAAATCAACTGTTTGACATTAATACATTACACTTTGGGAAAACAGGAAACAATTGAGGAAAACATTCCCTGATAGGTAATAATGTTACATGTAGGTTAACATGTAACAATAACAATATATATTCTGACCTAAGCTATATACCTACCGGGAAGGAATCCTTTTTGTTTATTATGGTTAGAGAACTGATTTAAGACGACCTGCGATTGCGGAGGAGGCTAGTGTATAGGTAACATTTAGCAGAGATATTGGTCTCCAATTTTTCAAGTATCTTTTGGGTTTATTTTCCTTTGAAATACATGTTATAACACACTGTGTTTGAGTAACTGATAGTGAGCCATTTTTGTAAGCATAATTAAGAGAGTTTAGTACATATTGATTCAAATCGCACCAGAAAAACTTAATGAATTCGGCTGTAAAACCATCAGGGCCTGGACTCTTTTCATTTTTCATGCGCTTTAAAGTTAATTCTCCCTCAAGTTTAGCTGATACACTGTCGTCAAGTCTATTACAGGAATGTTCTGGGACTATTTCATCCAAATAACTAAATCTACCTTACGACATACTTGGCTGGAGGATAATGATTTATAAAATTTTACAGTTTCCTCCAAGATTTTACAGGTTGTTGAAATTGTGTTCCCATCTTTATCCTCCAACTCTGTGATTGCCTTGTTAAAAAAATTCCGTGATTCTAGTTTCAAAAAGAATTTTGTTGGTTTCTCACCGTTTTCTACCCATTTAGCTTTAGCTGCTAATAAAACATCCCTTAGCTCTTATAGTTCTAATTTCTTCTAATTCACTATTTATAGATTTTATGTCCTTCAAAATACCTTCATTTTGTTTTCTCTATGTTTAAGTCGATATTAAAACCATCTCAACTCAGTACATTCGGTACATCTAAAAGGCATTTCATTAATCATTTTCCACTCAGAGTCAGAAAAGATTTCGTTAAGAATTTGTTCCCATTTATGATTATATTTCATTTTTTGGAAAGAATTATTCAATAATGTATCGTAGTAGTGTTTTGATCCTTTACGTCCAGCTTGTATTTGCATGTCATTGTAAGGCAATATTGGAATTTTAGGAGACTGATAACCATTGGGTTGAAATTTATTAAGATATTCCTTTATAGAATTTTAAGTCCACAGTAGGTCACCGGGTCACATTTAGCTGTGTACAAAGTTATAAATTGTTCATATGATAATAAGCTGCCTGTATTAGTAATTAGATCACTCACAAATTTCACACCAGCGGAGTACATGTTTTTATAGAAAACGGATTGGTTGTTTATCTTTATGTTATCATTGTACCAAATAGATTCAGAATATATTTCCCTCTTCAAGGATTTACAGTTCGATAGATATACACTCTTTGCTTGTAATGTATCTTTCCAGAACTTGTTGGTCACATTTGGAACAATAAAATCCTGGATATATTTTGAATCCATCTCTAATATATTTACGGGTATGATATTATTGTGAAAAACAGAAAAAAGGTTTTCTCACTATATGTGTTACAATAGCGTTTCAAGCATGCTATCTTCTGAGCATCTATGTAATAGGATATTTGTGGGACTTTAATACCTCCATTACGTATAGTGCCTGCAAATATTTCTCGTTTTACTTTGTCCGGTTTTCCTTTCCATATGAAATCAAAACATTTTGATTGGAAAGCTTTTATAATATGATCAGACGGCGATGGGAGAAATGCGCAAATATGAGTTATTTTGGGTAGCAGCAATGATTTAAGGACTATATTTCGACCTAAAGGGTAACAAAAGCAATAGCCTACTCTTCATGTCAGTACGACAAGTTTGTTAAATTTTGGTCAAGTTGTCACCACCGATTGTTAGTCAATCGTTTTGCCTTTTGTCCATAGAAAAAAAACAACCAATTCTACCCTATATTCATAATCCAATATGTAACTATGAATGAACTATGTGAATGAATATTCGTATATGTATGTGCACAAAAAAATGTGGAATAATAAATAAATAAATAAATATATATATATATATATATATATATATATATATATATATATATATATATATATATATATATATATATATTCAGACCTCTATTTCATTTCGAAGGTTGCCCGAGGGGATTTTACGGATTTCGATGCAGTGAGACATGTGGACATTGTGCTGGAGGGAACAGTGGATGTAACCATGTCAATGGAACTTGTAGGAACGCGTGTAGAGGACACTGGGGTGGAGGCAAATGTAAAGGTAAAACATGAATTTTAGAACATGTGGATTTTAGCACTCACAAAAACATTAAATTCATGAATTACACCAACCTATTGGGAAGAAGTTTCTAGTTGTAAGTTAATAAATAATGATTCCAAAGATAATCACCCTTAAAGGCTTGTACAGTACGACTAACACCATATACATAGATTAAAAGGAAAGCCTAAATACACTAACCAGTCTCTCAGAAATCATTAATAGAAAGTGATTGTACTTTGATTTTTTATGATTCACTGGATATATGCAAAGCAATCAGTATTTCTCACATAAGCATTATCAAGTGATTGACTGAAATGATACCCTTGCTTTTAAGTGTGCAAAGATTTCTGGTTCGGAGAAGAATGCAGCACTGAATGCGCATGTAAAGATCCTAATGAAGTGTGTAACAAGAGAACAGGGGAGTGTGCACAGAACGGTTGTCAGGATGGACGGATTGGACTGGACTGTCAAACACGTATGTTATTACAGAAAAAGAATCTTGAAAGAGATCTAGAAATATGGTTATATTTGTATCTAGATTTTTCTGATTTATTTGGCATCAGTATCAGCTACATTGATACCTTGGACATCTAAAAGAAATGTTTTTACAAATTGGAATGTCATTTGTTGTACATTTAATGGATGCGGTTCCGTTGAAAATATTTTTTCTTTATTTTGTAATAAGCTCACACCTCTGTCAAACAAAATAAGTAAAGTAAACTTTTGAAATGAAGAATATTGTTATTTCTTAATTTCATTTCTTAATTCTTTGCGTAACGACCGACTTTCTTATACACAAATTGGCAGCAGAGACTTCGATTAATATGAAATTGGTATAAAAGAATATCAATCTTAATAAATGCTAAAATCTTGCTGCTCCATGCCTTGATTTTGAAAAGTTATTTCACAATATCACTTTCCAATTTCTTATCAAATGTACAGGAGTCATGTTCAGGATGTACTAGTAATATGTTATTCATAAAACACAAAAGATGTAAGTAAGATGTTTTAAAATATGAATTTGATACATAGCTTGTACTGATGGCACCTATGGTTACAACTGCTCCCAGCAGTGTGGGAACTGTCTTAACCTTTTTCCTTCCAATGTTACCATGTGGGAACGTGTCATTTAAACCTTTGTATCTTTTCTTCATTTCAGTATTATTATATTTCTCTTTTACAGCTTTAATGTTGACATAATTACCTACAATTTGATAGGTTATACAAGATCGTAACAGTGTTTACTTTGAAATGGCGATGCCTCAAAAAATGGCAAAAATCTGATTTTTTATGTTAGCTTCAAATGATAACCAAATGATGCGGCTACACTATGAAAAAAAAGAACTCCATCAGAAATGCAAAACAAAGGGTCGTAATGAATAGTCAAAGTTGATTGTTCCCACGTGGGAACATTGGGAGGATGATCACAAAAGTTATCAAAATTGATGAATTAAGATAAAAGAAGAAAAACGTGACAAAATATTGGTCCATTTATTTATTTCAAGGTTATTTTGGTTAATAATGTTTTCTTCATCCTTCGTTTGGTTGCTTTCACCTTTCTAGCAACTTTTGGGATGACATGATTGCATGAATTTTGTTTCTTGAACCTTGAAGAAGCAATTGCTGCCAATGTTACATGCCGTCCCTGGAACAGATAGAAGAGATAAAAGATAAATATATATTTTCAGTGTATAAAGCTAAGTGTTAATGTTACATTCTGGGTTTTCACTAAGTACAAAATAATTACAGTTGACCCCCTAAAGGTTCTCATAACGTATCACTGCTTAGGAATCGTTGTCTCACACATAATCTATTCTCTGGATAAACGAAGGTTGTAACGGGTGCAGTCAACTTCTCTTCATAATGAATACAAATACTCCATGAGGCATTTTCACACATAAACACACATGACATGACAACTCAGATTCAGATTCTTTATTCTCTAAAACCACGAGAAGTAAAGATACGGATTGCGCATGCATAACATAAAAAGTAACATACAACAGCATATACACTTTGACAAAAAAATTTTAATGTGAAAAAATGCATTTGATGAACAAAGAGAGGTTCTTTAAACATCGGAATTTGTTACTATTGAGTAGGTTAAGTTTGTGAGGGTTTGGCCAATTTGAATAATAAACTGGTATAAACTGTGCTCTAAAACTACTTAAGGCATGACATCTGAATAAATAATGCATTTCGTCAGCAAACGTCTGTGAGCCACAGAGGTGGCATGTCCTTGCCTCCTTTGGGATTCCGCGCCACCTCCCTGTCTAAACGGGTAGGTTGTGATTACATGTTCGGAACTTTAAAATTGGGATTGATATATTTTTTGGCAACAACAAATATTTTTCAAAGTGCAGGCTATCTATAAAATAATTATAATAGTGTCCCTTAGAACTAGATCGAATAGATTTTCTCCATGACTGGAGAAACTGATCTTTAAATACATAATCAACTTTTGCAATAAGCCAATTTAAATGGGTTATTGAAAACATCACTCAATCCGCAATTGTTTAGAATTTATTCCACTTTATTCAGCCATTTATTATTGGCATTGTGCTGATCAAGTTTTAGAAATGTTAGAATTGTGCTAGATAACTTGACTATGTCAGTTTATAATAGGTCTTATGCCAGAATGATATAATTCTTTTGTATATTTGTATACTTAGTGGCTCGCGACCTAGTTCGCCGTAAACGGAGTAATTCGCTGTAGAATTTCTTAATCCAGTTATCATCTTCAAGAATTTTAAATGAACTTTTTCAATGATATTTATGTTTTCATAGCCCCATACCTCGGAACCTTATAGTAAGATTGGTACAATCATTATGTCAAAGGCTTTGATAAGGCAATCGAGGGGCAACAATATATTTCTAGCTCGTTTTATGAGACAGAACATTGCCTTCATAGCACCCTGTGCAAGGCTTTTCATAGCATAAATGAGTCGTCTATTTCTACGAAAATTTAAACCGAGGTAAGTATAATTATCAACAATATCGATATTCTGATTGCCAAATTTTAATAAGCATTTATTTGATTTGCTTGGCCCGCTACCAAAGATGACTATCTTTGTTTTAGAGATATTTGCTGTGGGTTTCCATGTTTTACAATATTCATAAAAGTGATCAATAGACAGCTGTAATGCTTTTGGACTGTCGCCAAACAAGGCAGTATCGTCTACATAAAGAAGTGCTAGGAATTGCATTAAGAACAATTCATTTGCATCACTCAATCTGAATCCTAATGCCTTTGCAATTTCGTTCAGATAATTACTCTTCTAAATCATTTATAAAAAAAACAGAATAGTAATGGTGACAAATTTTCACCTTGACGGACTCCGTTTTAAGAAAGGAGAAAAATCCGAAAATTCATTGTTTGATGCCACACATGATTTAACATTCCGATACGGGTCCGTAAAAAGTTCAAGAAGCGGCCATTTACTCCAACACGTAGTAATTTTAACCAAAGTCCGGCACGCCAGACACTATCGAAAGCTTTCGAGAAATCGACAAACGCACAATATAACTTTCGTTTGGATGATTTCAATATTTGGGAAAGCATGTGTAAAATGAATATATTATCGACTGTTGAGAAACCTTTCCGGAAGCCTGCCTGTAGAGCAGTCATAAGATGATTCGTATCTATATATTCTGAGAGACGCGTATTAAGAATACTAGTAAATAGTTTTCCTAAGCAACTGAGGATTGTTATCGGTCTATATGAATTGGGGTCCGAAATATTACCTTTAGATTTGTAAATCGGTTTTATGATACCGGTTACCCATGCCTCGGGTATGGATCCTGTTGAGAGTATAAGATTGAATAAAAATACGTATAATTGTCCCATTTTATCAAAAGAATGTACGAGATATTTATTTACTACAAGATCAGATCCAGCAGCTTTATTTGATTTCAGCGCCAAAACGGCTTTACGCACTTCTTCAATATCAATATCCTCGTTTAATTTATCGGCGTTCCATCTATTCGGGTTATGAGTAAACTCATTTAAATCAATATCAGGGTATTCCGTATTATTAACACAAGTGTAAATTGTTGTTTTGAAATACTTACCACAAGAACCATAACAAGGTTTTGTAAACATATTTTTGCTCTGATCTTGTGTGAAACAAAGCGTGGTACAGCCTATCTGGGAATGATAACCTGTGAAACAAGAAACACAAAATAGAATGTAATGATTTTTTTTGTAATTTACCACAGTTATGCTTGTATATGTCTCACTATAATGATTATAACGAGTAAATTAGTTGATTAGAAAAGTCAAAATTTACTCACTCAAATCTGTCAAATGCTGCGCGAAAAGCCATGTACAGATATATAACTTTAGAAGTGGGTCTTGTTTGATGTGTCTACAGTGTTGTAGTTTATCCTTAATTATACACATTTAAAACATTGGTCGTTGACCACATTGAAACTGATGACATATTCACTGAATGTTAAAGTTAACCACGCCATATTCAGTTATCATTAAAGAAAATATATTCTAAATCATGCATCGATTTGCCAATGCATACAGTTTACACCATCATACTGTCACAAACATCAAGGAAGCTATTGATGTTTCTGATGAGATGACGGTAAGGAAATGTGATCGTATTCCCTCCAACTGCGGGTCATAGTCTTGATCAGTATAGTGATTTGGAGGATGTCCTTGAAGAACACAGTGGTTTTGAGCCAGCTTGATAATTGGAAAAGTTGAGATTGACGAAAGTGATTCTTCTGGAGAAGTTGCTTACAGACTTTATAGTGGAGGAAAACGGATGTATTTGAAAAACACTGCCATACAAAGAAATCAGTAAGTCAGTAACCGCTTCATATCCAGAAATTAGGGCTATATAATCATTTCAAATGTTCAAAATGTTTTTCACTGACCAACTACTTATGGACGATACGGTGCAAACAGGGACAGAAACAACTAAGATTTTCTATCTCGAAGGAAAAGGTAAACAAACTTTCTTAGAATTCTGATGCTTTCTGGATACAATGTGCTTCCCCAGGAGGGATATTATTGGGCATCACATCATTAGGCAATCCATCCGGACCTGCGTGTGAGTATTGTCAAGGCAACAATGAGTCGAAATAAGTACCAGTCCGTCAAGAAATTCCTACAATCCTACAACGATGCTCTGGAAATGGTCAACAAAGTTGCAAATGTGGCGCCTTTGAACACCCAGAAAACTGACATTATACACTTCATTGTACATTTCTGATCTTTTGGTCATGTTACACAATTTGTTGAACATTTAGGATGACATGTAGGAACGTGAACCATAATTGAGAATCAGTATACATATTAAGAGACTTGAAATTCTCTGCTTGCATAGACTTTGACCAAATACAAGTTCAATTTTCAAATATCAATCATATCAGTTGTTTTTAACGATAACTGACCCAATGTTCCCATGTGGGAACATACCAGTATTTCCAAAACTACCAGTCGTATCAGTATGAAATTCGGAATTTTCCTTGTCTACATCATTAAGAGGTCACATTATCAAAATGAAACAGTTCTGACAATGGGATCTGGTAGTGGGATAATTAAGGTTAATCGAGAAGTTTGTGGGAAAAGTGAAGGAGACTGTCAAAGTGGATGTGAGGATGTATTTATGTTACCTGTTTGTCAAGGTAATGTTTCTTTCATTGTTAGCATATAACATCAGCTGATCAGTAGGACAAAAATTTAACAAAATAACATAGGTGAAATAAGTTTTAATCGGGATGTTGTAAAATATGTTTAGACTATCAATTTTAAGCTTTTCTGGCCTGAAAGGCCCGATGGGCTTATGGCATAGGATATCGTCCTGCGTCCATCCGCCCCTACACTTTTCACTAATTCATCTCCTTCTCCAGAACAATTGACTCAGAAATTCTGAAATCTTGTGTACAAACTCCTTGACTAATGACATTTTTAATTCATTCAAATATAGATTTGGTGAGCTTTCATGTCAAGGGACACAGCGGCCACGCCCTAATTTTCATCTTTTCCAGAAGCAAGAAGCTTAGAAATATGAAACCATGTGCACATACTCCGTAGGCAATAGGGATTCAAATTTATAAATTTGGTGACCCTGTGATCCCAAACAAGGGCAACATGGGCCATACCTTAAGAAACCTATTTCTATCTTCTTCTCCTCAGAAGCAAGAGATCGCCTAGAAAGCTGAAACCTCGTGTACAGACAGATTTGCTGACCCTGTGGCCCCTAGTAAGGGCGAAAGGGACCACGCACTTATATTAATCTTCTTCTTGAGAAGCAAAATGCCCAAAAAGCTGATCGTGATTTTAGTTGACGGGGTTTTAATTAAGAATTGGTTACCCTCTCACTCCTAATAAGCGCCACAGAGGCCACGCCCTTAAGACAATTTTTAGGTCATCAAACTTAATATAAGGTCTGATGATCTTATGACATAGCCCGTTGTCTTATAACTTTTTTTTACTTCTCCTCAGAAACGGCTGCACTCCTGAAGTACCTTATCCGAATTTGTACATATGGACTGAACCCTGTAGGATGTAGGATGTAAATAATTTTATCTGCGAGGCAGCGGTGCATATATACGTATAGTTTGGGTGATTCACCGAAACCAAAACTTGCTGACGTAAGAAGCTCATTTTTTCACAATGATGTCTTGTTTCTTGAAGAACGAAGTTTGTAGATTTGGTCTTGACCGCCTTTCAATGACTGTAGAACAGTTAATAAGGAAAAATAAACATGAAATGGTCAGCATTGGGGTGGCTCGTTAAATCTGCAGTTTACCAGCAGTGGACTCATACATGTAGTATCCAGGGACAGGCACATGGAAACCTGCTATTATTGCGATTTCTTTGCGTATTCGAATGGGTTTGCTTGTTTCTTTCATTGATTTTGGATTGGTGAACAGCAAATGGGGAGTCAGAAGATCGAGGTAGGATGTTGGTGATAAACTATAATCAAAATGCGTTTAATGCTTTTAGAGAGTATTTCCACCAGATAGAAGAGAGCAAATATAAAAGAAAATTGTGAAAATGAATGAAAATATAGTTACTCCCTTACAGCTATTTGTTTAAAATAATCTGTTTTCTATTTTGTATCCTGATTTAAGGAATATGATATGGTTTTATTGATTTTCTTCATATTTTATGTTCAAACATCTTTTCTTATGCACTGACAGTTGACTAATTCGGTGATTTATTTCACCTTTGGGGCTAACGGATATGAAACGTAATCTTGAACATCAACAATACAAAGGCTGGTGAGCTACAAAGCCCATGGCCCTATTTTTATAAGTTGCTTGTGTTCCTACCCGGTTTTCTGAATGAAATGATTCGGTCATCTACAATGGGGGGTTCTCACTGTGCAGGCACCTTTTGTTTAAAAAGTTTACATTTCTTTGATGTCGCGAAAGTTCAGGCGTGACGCGGCATTTCCATTTGAGATAGGTATAATGGGTAACACCTACACTAATATTGAAGTGAAAAGACAGAGTAGCGAACGTTAAAAATCAAAGAATTGTCAAGTTAACACGTTATAGCATTGAGTTTGTCTCGACACTGATGACGTCAGCACAAAACATGACAATTACTGAATCACCTCGTACAAAATGGCCGATACCAATTTCCATTAGCTGATCACGTGACAAGTCTTGTGACGTCACGTCGTACTGCAGAAGCCTAAGACGTCACTGTGCTTAAAATTAAAACTATCGTTGCCGAGTCTGATCATTATGGAAGGGGATGTGTGCCAAAAATGAAATCCTGTAAACTCGTAATTCGCAAGTTGTAACATGTCGTTCTCAACCATGCAATTCTCGAAAAGACAAGTCCAACTATGCAAACCTAACATTTCATTCCTGTAAAACTCAACTTTCTGTTCTCAACTTTAAAAAGTTCAAATGTAATTCTAGAAATTTCAAAGTCGAAACTCATTTTTGTATTTCAAATACGAGGGATATACACATTTAGCAATGTTACAAATTACGTTTTACAATTGGTGAATGAAAAATGAAGAGTCGTAAAATCAGCCTTTGGAAACAGACTTTTGCATCTGGAGTTTTACATGAGTTGCATGGTTATGATTGCAATGTTCCGAAATACATCTGTACACGATTTCGCATTGACCATATTTGGAAGTTTAACGAAGACTGCCGATGATTTCCGAAGATGATCAGTATTTGACAACAACGAGACCTCCCTGATCCAAGCTCCATGCAACGCTGTGCAAGCTTTCCGGATAGTGTTGAGCCGAGTCCACCACAATGCGCGGAGCTTGGGCATGCGATCTCACCTTATGTAAAAGTTCTCAGTAACTCGCGTACGGTGTTTTCGGACCCCTAGGGCAAATAGCAACAATTGTAATAGAACAAATATCATTTGCAATTAGTTCTTATCTGACCATTATCCCAAAAAAATTTCGTCAATACGTCATTCTCTAAAATATACCCGTGTTTATTGCAAGAAAATTTCCGAACTTCGAAATGACGTCACCTCTTTTCGAGCCCCTCAGATTTTGTGACGTAGTCAACGCATATTAACTTTTCGGGGGCCGATTTCAATAGTTCAAAATACTTAATCAATTTCGTAGCATAAACATTTTTTACAAAACTGAAAAGTATCATTTTTTCAAAGTACATGTTTATTGTTTAGTAATTGGTATAACAATGCAATATGAGCGTTTCCGACGCCTTTGTAAAAGCATGATTACTTTGTAGACAATCTTTCAACACCATACTTTTGTGTCGTCTTGGCAATTAATTTTAAATGATTTTATTTTATGACATAACCTAATTATGATTTATCACTAGGAGAATAATGGATTACATTAATTAACTGATGTGAAGTTTGATTTTATAAATGCAAGTTCTCATCAAGCCGCATTTGCGTAATAATCCCTTCAGTCGTGCACTTGCACACAGTTGATGAACACAGTTGGTAAGATTTGTAATTAAACACAGGCCCGTAGCACCAATTTCGAGAGGGGGGGTCGGTGAGACCAAATACAGGCAGTTAATGTTCACGTCACTCACAAAGTCATTATAGTGCCTGTTGTCAGATGGCACTTGAAACTTATGATATTCTAATTTTTCATACAAACATTGAAATAAAGAGCAAAAAAGTTGTTTTTTACCTACGGGCCTGTAACACACTGGATAAAATTCAAGATATACACTACCCCAGCAGGCATCTGACGTCATTTCGACGTCGAAATTTTGTTGATTTTAGGTCAGGCCGTCGATCAACCAATTTTCGACGTCGGAACAACGTTTTTTAACTGACGTTGAAATTTGGTTGGTGTTTTGACGTTGTTTCAACGTCATCAGAACAACTTTAAACTGACATGTCATTAATTTTATAACATTTCATTATTATTAATAACATCAACTCAGTTACGGATTGTTTTAAAGAATGAAAAAAAATGCAAAAATGAACAGCTATCATTGACATTTAAAAGTGTTATTGATATTGGATTTATATGAATAAAGGTTAATTTCTTTCAATTTCACAATAAAGGGAAGTAACTCCGTCCTTATGTCTAATTAGAATAAACAAGGTATATGGGTTTTTTTCAACAGTTTTTATTTTTTCAATAATGATCACAACTGAAAACATAAATTTTCGATTTGCATAAAGTTCTTACAAAACGGTAATTGCGCCTTTGTAGCAAACATTTTTTGGTGACACTTTAGTCTAAATCGTTGCAGTGTCATATAAACATTAATACCCTCACAACGTAATTAATTTCCATTATAAGGATAATTACACACGGGCAGCCATCCAAGTCTTGAACAGAGGCATATGATAAAGCCGAAGTTGAAAGCATAGCCTCACAGATGATGCATTGCTTCAAATATAATAACGAAACAAAGCTAACACAACCTGACTGAGTAACAAGCTTAGACGTCGAATTGACGTCTTTTCAACGTCAATACAAGGTCTTGGCTTCAACGTTGAATCGACGTCGAAATAACGTCGGATTTCGACGTCGCCGCAAATTTCAAATCCAATCAAATTTCAACGTTATTTCAACGTTGGTAAACGACGTCGTTTCAACGTTGACACAACGTCATATTGCCTGCTGGGTACGTGAATCGATAATTAACTATCAATTACGATACAATAGTCGTGTTTTTGTTGCTGTGCCACTTGTCTTGATTTTTCTGATGCGAGAAATCTAAGTTGTACACCCCTAAGTTATACGTATGGAAATGTATAATCTTGTATTTCAAATAATTGTTAGAATTTTAACATCTTGATGATAACAAAGGTTTGATTTAAATTGTATCTGATATCTGAATTTGCAAGAGCTTTTCGGTATTAAACGGTATCAAATAAATGTTTCTTTTAACGGAATAATATTTATTGGTTAAACGACCGAATGAAAGACTAACAAAAGAAAAAATTATTCTTTTCAATGATTTTGGAACTTTCCCCTTACTTTACGTTGCGTAGTTATTTTTCTAACTATTAATTTGAAAGAATTATATGCCCGTGTTTTAAGCGTAACGTGAGTGTACAATATAGATATATTTTTTCTACCGCTATTTGTCTTTGAGTATGCCGTTGTTTCATTATTCTAAATCCAGTCTCGTAATTTGGTGAGTTTTTTAAACCCTACCTTAATATCTAAAACGAGATTTTTTTTATAGTGAATCATTTCGATGCAGTAAGTTGTGCAGAGATTTAGTGTCCAGAATTAAAGTTCATAATATTCTTTTGTGAGATAAACCTCGTGTAACCCTTACGAAAACAGTAGAAAAAATTATCTATATCAATAATTGACTAAGAACTTTGACAAAAGGTGAAGGTCGCATGCCCAAGCTCCGCGCATTGTGGTGGACTCGGCTCAACACTATCCGGAAAGCTTGCACAGCGTTGCATGGAGCTTGGATCAGGGAGGTCTCGTTGTTGTCAAATACCGATCATCTTCGGAAATCATCGGCAGTCTTCGTTAAACTTCCAAATATGGTCAATGCGAAATCGTGTACAGATGTATTTCGGAACATTGCAATCATAACCATGCAACTCATGTAAAACTCCAGATGCAAAAGTCTGTTTCCAAAGGCTGATTTTACAACTCTTCATTTTTCATTCACCAATTGTAAAACGTAATTTGTAACATTGCTAAATGTGTATATCCCTCGTATTTGAAATACAAAAATGAGTTTCGACTTTGAAATTTCTAGAATTACATTTGAACTTTTTAAAGTTGAGAACAGCAAGTTGAGTTTTACAGGATTGAAATGTTAGGTTTGCATAGTTGGACTTGTCTTTTCGAGAATTGCATGGTTGAGAACGACATGTTACAACTTACGAATTACGAGTTTACAGGATTTCATTTTTGGCACACATCCCCTTCCATAGATCATCGCGGCTTGAAATCAAACGTTTTCCACATTAATGCAAACAAGTCACATGATTGAGTAATAGACTGTTTATATACGCTAGGAGTATGTATGCATAATGGTAATTGGGAACAGAAGGCTATCAAAAGCACGTTTTCATCATGCTTAGCGGTAGGGCGTCAAACTCCGCGCAGTGCTGTTACGTCTCTTCTTTGCATCGAGCCTTGGGAGGATGTATTGCAACGCGGTCATTCGGCTGTCTAAAAATCGTGTTCGAACGTAGATTCGACGATTAAATGAACCAATTAAAATCAAGGATTTTAAAATGTCATGGTAGTATTTATTATTTGCGAAACACTGTTGTAGGCAATTTCTTCATGCTCCTTCGTTAAGGGAAAATTAAGTTACTTTTATAATTTTATGGATAAATATCAAAATGCATATTTCTAAAAATCGGGAAAGGAAGGAAGGGAAACCTTTTTACAAGAGGTAATTTTAAAAGTGGCATGTATGTGTATCTTCAATCGATGATTATCATTTTGATATCTGATAAATGTTGAATCACACTAGAGTTATGAAAAATAGGGAATACAAGTGCCCGAGTGTCCCTCCACAGTGTCTGCTATCAGTTGAGTCAAATGTTCCAATCACATTTTCATAGATAATTTTACTATTGCTCCAATATATAGGTCTCTAAGTTATTCTTCAAAAGGTGTTAAATTGTCTCATTAGATATTTTCGATTTAAAATGTTGCCAATTCAAGTTGATTGATGTTTGTGGTATAATAAAGCCAATCTCTAAAATGGTAGGCTTAAAATGGTAAAATTCAGTACTCGACGATCATTGATCAAAATTGTATTGTAATCTTTCAGATTGTGTGGACTACAGATTTGGACCGAACTGCACAAAGACATGCAACTGCAGGAACCCGACAGAAGTGTGTGACAAGACAACAGGACTGTGTGCTGCTAGTGGCTGCAGGGAGGGATGGACAGGGCGGAATTGTTTAACACGTGAGAAATACATGGGATAATGAAAACAATCATCACACAAAGAAGGTGTAGATATGATAATTGTACATGTTCTAAGAGATACGTTCCCCTTTGATACGCTCATTGATATTCATTCTCGTCGATTTGGACGTGTTTGGTCTCTAATTGCATATGCTTATACATAGAAAGGGGATGCATTTTTATAGAAAAAGGGTAGACTTAACCACCTTTTCCTCTTCATCTTCTCGCCCTCTGGGGTTTTAAAGAGTTAAAGATAACGAACAATTTCGTATTCGCAATCTGTGCTTACGTAGCATACTAAAACAAATAACATCAACAGCTTAAAAACAACTGCAGAACTTCCAATTTAAAATCATCATGTTTATTTTAAAATTTGAAGTATTTCGATCAATTTGCAAAGTAATGATACAAAAACTACGACTATCAAGAGATATTTGCTTTACCAAAAATAATGCTTGCATCTAAAGAGCCATTTGATCAATTCAGAAAATAAAGATTCACAATTTCAGCCAAATGTTTGTCAAATGAGTCAATGTTTGTGTTTACATTGTGATAAACTTTACGGTTTTTACAAAAGTTATTCGAAATAAAAATTATAAGATAAACAAGAATTCTAATTTTGCATTTTGGACCCAAGTTTGACTTAAATCACTGCCAGATGTGTTATTATAGTACTATGAGTATCATGTTTAAGGATATACTTTATGGTTTTTTTTGCGAAGTAATGATTAGAAACGTCGAACATAAGCGAAGGACATAAATATTTGCACCAAGTTCGAAAACAATGAAACAAACTGTTGTTAGGCTGCTTTCCTTTGTGTGATATATTGTAAAGATTAGTTCATAAAAGCAATTATTTATGTTTCTTAGAGGCTACATAGAAAGAGGAACGTGTAAATCTGGCAGAACATGGCAGAACACAGTTGTCAACTGTGATAATGACACTAAAAATGTACATGGAACACTGGAGTCTGTGTAAGACAGAACCTACACGTATACGGTCTCACTACCCTTTATGTGATGTAATTTTAGCCACAAAACAAGTGTAAATTATTGTTTTGTGTACAATTTACCTAAGTGCAATTTTCATTTAAAAAAACAAGCTGACGTATCTTTATGTAGAGGTGAGATTCTAACAAGATGAAATTACTGACTGAATTGTCATGGGAATGTCCTCGAATAACTATGAGCATTTTCTGTCATTGTGCCTATAAAATGGTATATATGCCCCTGGGCCCTGGGTCTTCTCATCGCCAAATTCAAGCAGCTAGGAGGGATGACTTTTAACGTATGTACGAAGGCTTGGCGTTCATTTTAAGGAATTTGTTGCTTAACCCATCAGGACCAGTTGCTTTTGTCGTGTCTACAGACAAACGAATATCTCAAACTTCATGTGTATTGAAATACAAGTCACATAGGGGGATACTAATGTCAGAGACAACTTTTCAATATGTTTGTCAGGGTACGTGATTTTAGTTTGGTTTGTGAAGTATTCATTCATTATGTTAGCCAGTTCAGTGCTATCGTCGTACAGGATATTATCATGAAGAACATGAGGAAATGCCTTCTGTGAATTTTTGCTTTTGGTGAAATAAGGCGCCACCAGATTTTTGACCCATGTTTCTCGTTTTTAAGTTTATTAATCTTGTCTGTGTACAATTGTTTTGCATTTCTTACCGAAGAAACGACTTTATTTCTGTACACTCTGAACTTTGCCCAATCAAAATGTAAATTACGTCTTTTAGCAAACTTATGACAACGATTCCTTTTACGTATTAGACTCCCACTCCGAGTTTCATTATTCATCCACGGAGCATCGTTTGGTCTGATAGTAACAACTTTATAAGGCGTGGTAGTTAGTATATTTGCTACTTGATATACGTCACCCGGGGCAAATATCTTATTCCAGTCAAAAGAACTGAGGGCATCAATGTCAAACTGTTATCATAAATTTCTTTTGTAAGTAAATGCTTTTGCAACGTTTTCCTTAAGAGTAACATATTCAGGACAGTGATCACTACATATAGGGTGGAGTACACCAGAGTCTAGTACAAGGCAAACATGTGAAACAAACATTAGATCAACCAGAGTACAAGAATTAGGCATAATCCTTGTAGGGTCGGTTTTAATTTGTGATAATCCATCGTGAAAAGGAGAGATACATTGAATTACCACCCTGGCCATAATCGTTCATATACAGGCCTTGGAAAACTTAGGCATTATTGACATTTTAAAGGAGCATATCAAGCTGAGAGCTTCCTCTGCGCTCCTTTATCCAGGTCGCATAGAACTGCTTTTGCTAAGTATAGGTCTGGGGTAGCGCCATTGCAGGTCAAAACAGGTCGTTATGAGAATTTGAATTTTAATCTTATTGTTTCCATTGTAATGACATTATTGAAGACGAAATGCATGCTTTACTATTTTGCCCTTTATATGACGCGGTTAGAGAGGAACTATTTTCTTCCTGTCATAATAAGTCAGAGGGTTTTGAAATACTTTTTCCACACGAACAGTTTAATGCCTGACTAAACAATCCCGATTTTAATTTTGACAGTGCCAATAACATTCTTCGTTTACGTCGTGATAGTTTATACAAATAATCTATTGTAATATATATCGTATATGTTACCTTTTTACCTTGCATTTTAGTTGGTTGCTTTATATTAAATTGTAAAAGTGTCTCTCATAATTCGCTGAGCGATTGGTTGTACAAACAAATGAGACAAAAATAAAATTATCTGTCTGCCACTAAAAGAGTTTGTAATGGGGTGTCACGCAAAGCGCCAGATAAAGTACTCATCTGCGTAAACTACGCATGGATATATAAGATATACACTCAAACCTTAATTCATTGAGTGACAAATTCTGCATAACTTTCTCTTGCTACTAGTCAGATTTTGATTACATTCGTGAGTATAGGTGATCATTCAGATAAACTGGCAATCTTTCAACCATTTATATAGAAGAGAAGATTGCCAGTGTATCTGAACGATCACCTACTTTTACCGAGGCAGGCATAACTATGCCGGGTATTTCGGTTTTCATAATGGTCGTGGGAATTACAGTGACAAAGAAACTTCAAAACAAACATTGTTTTCCATTTCGTAAGGAATAACACGAATCGTAAAGTGTTTATTTGTGATTGTTTTACTACTTCGTTCATTTGGATCTTGTTTAATATATGATCAATAAAAATGCTATCAATTTCTGGGACTACATTTAACTGCATAATAAAAACAGTGACATACCCGTTGTTCGTCGCGCATGAATACAATGAGCAAGCTTACTTGCACGATGCCTTCACAAGATGTTTTCAAAAAGTACCATAAACATTCTTAGATTCTAAGAAAAATTATAACCAACTCCAAGCTGGCAATTACGGTTTATCTTTTCCTCGTGAATTATTCCACTCAGGACAGATAAAGCGTAATTCCTCGCATCGTGTTGACTATTCGTATAATCGTTATCATTATCATCTATGTTCGGGGGCACTGCCCTGTGATGCAAGCATTTATACAGCGTTATTATTACGCCTAGCACTCAGAAGCTTGGGACAGGGAATTTCTCCTCAATAAAAGCAAGGGATATTTTTTGTTAAATTAAACAACTGATGTCGAGAGCAATTGAACAAAGACGGTGGATGTTTTTTGTACATAAGTGAGGTTTAGACTATGTAGACTATGTAAAATGAAATAAACAGCTTTTAGAACTTATTTTTCTGACCATGGACCTATAATACTAGTTTCGTTAAGACTTCGACGAGTCTAAGTATGGTCATCTGTTGAACTGCCATGATTTGATTTTAGAATTGAAAACATTACTTCCCTGAATTTTTTTATTATTTTGTAACAAACTTTTATTTATAGAAACAATTGCTGAACAATGTTAGTATTTTATTCATGTATTTTCTGATAAGAATATGTGGAGAAAGAAATACTGACTTACAACAAAAACTTGTTATTCAGGATCTAAAAACATTTACACCTAGAGAATATCTTTAGTTCTTATGGAAAAAATACTACTATTTTTTACCTCTTCTAAATGCCTACTGATTCATTGATTCATTTTTTCTGATAAAACAATTAATATTATTTTGTCCTCTTGAAAATGCCTACTGATTTATTGAATACTATTTTTTGGCCATCCCAATTCCTTACATTTGGAGATACAAATGTTTTAAATCTTTGCCGATGTCCCCTTTTACTCAATGAAATTCTTAAACTGTAAAGGACATTCAGAAATCATTTATTCAGATTGTGGAGACGGAACATACGGCTACAACTGCTCGGGTACCTGTGGACGATGTGTGAATGGAGAAGTGTGTAACAAGACAAATGGGACATGTTCTGCTGGATGTGAACCAGGGTTTCTGGAGCATTTATGTCAAGGTAATATCTATTGTGAATTCTTAATTACGAATTCAATTTAAATAACACAAGAAGCAAAAAGATGTATCTTAGACATGTGAATAACAATATGCCAAGCTTACAACTTCAGTGTCTTATTTCAAATAGCATGTATGCTGTACTTCCATCACCTTGGTATGGTGCATCAAATGTTACATCAAGTATGATTCATAATTTCTGACACAAGTGCATTTGTAAGTACGCCTGCGCACAAACAGTCAATAAAAAACACAAAAAAATCGTCGAAACTGAAAATTACTCTCATTCTTTTGCTAAGTAGAAGGATATAGTTTGTTGAAGAAGGCGCCGTGAAGGCAGAAGTATTTTTTAAGTCTTGAACCAGGCCAAATGGAGACAATCCTGTATATAATGATAACACTTATAATTGTTGTTGTGATCAAAATGCTGAACGATATGATTATCATAGCAAGTAAAATGTTGTTAATGATACCATCTTTAGGATGTTAAACCCTTTTTCTATCCAATCAAATGAAATATTGCTCATCATTCGTCCTTCGTGTTTAGATTGCAGGGACGGATACTACGGAGCAGAGTGTAGAAGATGTGGCCTGTGTTTAAACAACTCTCCCTGTGATAAACAGACTGGGCGTTGTTCACAGGGATGTCAGCCTGGATGGAAGGGAGATAACTGTCATGAAGGTTTAAGAGAAATTCATACTTTTCCCCCAGATCTGTTTGAATTATAATGTATTTAAATCCCTTTATGTAAAATGGATATAAGTATATATAAACCACTTACCTTGGGTAATTTCATGATGTGTATCAATTCTTCTATATCTTATACAAATTTTTTTTAAAATGATTAGTTTTTACTTACTTTGTGACAATTGTCGTAGATATACAACTTACCTTGCAAGACATCCTTTGCTCCACATAAATGAGCCTTGACTATGCAGAAAAAGTGTTAAGTAATAATGAGAGAAACGGCTGTAAGACCTTATTTTTCTGACCCTTTACCTTTAAAACTAAATTTGTTGAGACCTCGTTGTGCCTAAGTTGAGAATGGTCATCCTTCAAACTGACGGGATTTGATTTTATAATTGAGAACATTGATTCCCTGAAATTTTAAGTACTCAGGTACCAACGTTTATTTACAAGTAAAATTGCTGAACAATGTTCAGTATTTCAATCATTTATTTATTGATAAGAATATGTGGAGAAATAACCACTGACTAACAAAAACACTTAGCAACTTGTATTCAGGATCTGAAAGCAATATAACCTAGAAAATATCCCTAGTACTTGGAAAATTTACTACCAATCTATAACCTCTGAAAATGCCAACTGATTCATTACATATAATTTTATGGCTGTCACAATGCTTTAACTTTATAGATACAAAAGTTTTAAATCTGTGTCGATGTCTACTTTGACTCTCTTAACGACAATGAAATGCTTAAACTGAAAAGGACATTCAGAAATCATTTATTCAGATTGTGGAGATGGAACATACGGCTACAACTGCTCAGGTACCTGTGGACGATGTGTGGATGGAGAAGTGTGTAACAAGACAGACGGGACGTGTTCTGCTGGATGTGAATCTGGTTTCTTGGAGCCGTTATGTCAAGGTAGATAAAGTGCATTTTAGATACCATAGTTTGAATGGAATTTCGGCAACTTCATTTCATGATATATTTCAGAAATCCTGTAATGTCTCAAAACATTATCCACAAAATTATCTCAGAAAAAACATGTTTGATAGAAGTACTCCTTTTTTAATAAATAATGGAGATTATCAAAGCTTTTTATAATAATACATTAATATTATCAAATAATATTATTATTCATCCTTTGATGTTCAGATTGCAGGGACGGATACTACGGAGCAGAGTGTAGAAGATGTGGCCAATGTTTACACAACTCTCCCTGTGATAAACAGACAGGACGTTGTGCAGACGGATGTCAACCTGGATGGGAGGGAGATAACTGTCTAGAAGGTTTGTAATGGAAACCGTCTCTACTTTATACATCTTAAAAAACATGTTACGCATGTTACGAAATAAAGTTGATAAATGATACATGTATTCTTAACATAAAAGAAAATGTATTTTACAATATTTCATGGAGTATTTATGTCTTTAATCATAAACTATCTTGCTTATGTTTACTGTTTGTTTATTGCGTCATTCTGCATAATCCTTTGATTATTCGAATGTTCTTGCCAAGTTGCAATGGCGTTTAGGGTACAATTTGCTTGAACCGCTATGTAAATTATCAAATACAATATTGTATGGAAGATACTTTCTACTGAGATTTTGAATTCCAAGAACATTAAGCTCCAATAACAAGAAACACGTTTTATTTCAGTTTGTGTTGGGACATACGGCTACAACTGTAACAAGACATGTGGCCAGTGTTTTGGAGGGGTTGCCTGTCACCCAGAGACTGGAGAATGTCCAGGTGGATGTCATACGGATTATGAAGGTCCAGGATGCCAGACTAAGAGTGGTAAGTTGACAATTCGTAAAAGTGTTAATAAGAAATGTGTTTTAGTCATATATCGTGCAATCTATTGGTCAGCACTATTAATAGACTCTTATTACTCAAATATCAGTTTAATGATACAGAATCACACCAGGTTCATGACTTTATTCTTAAGTCACTGAGAAAAGAAGACAACTACACGTGAAATTACATTCAAACTTCTTTTAAAAACTTCAAACAAATAGCTGATATAATGCTGAAAGCACGTTAAATCCTACTCAGTCACTCTCAAACATCAGTGTTGGGATGGAGCTCGTCACTTCGGTCAATGAATCCTTGACATGAATGTCAACGACTAAGCCACTTTGGTGTTTTGTATGTTAGTGAATTTATTTCTGATGACATATATGGACACACTTTTATTGATCTATCGTCAAAGTATTTTATACTATAGGTATACAATAGAGCTGTATAAATATTTGGCGACAAGATAGAGACAAAAAACATCGTTTTAAAACGAGGATTTTATGTTTAAATTTTACGCTAACAGCTGAGATAATGTACAATTTAAGACACAGAGGTTCGAATTTTGACCGATTTGACCTAAAATTTGGCCTTTTAAAAAATTAGGAAAGATTACTTCTGGACTTTTGCACTCGTCTATCGTATTTATATGTCGAGGTAAATATATTTTTCAAAATTGAACAAAGTCGGTTAAGAGATAAAGATTTTAGAAAAGTTCTCGAGCTGTCATATAGAAAACACAAGACAACAAAAGACGCTTCATTTGCTGAAACTTGTTCGAAAACCCTGACTATTTCAACGTGCGGTTCATTGAAAATCACCCTTTTTCACAAGAAAATGCATCGAGATCGTACATCATTCCTTTAGATGATGCATCTCTTGATCAAATTTTCTCACATCTCAAAATGACCACCAACCCTTGCGTTAGCACCACTCCACCTTTTGAACATCTTCATGGCCGAAGGGTTGGGAAACTTGTTAAATGCCAGTAAATCAAGCACTTTCTCAAAACATTTCAGTTGGCAAACATTTTGCTTGAAATGAACACATTTCATGATAAATTGATAAATAATTGAGGTACACAGAGAGAAGCAATGCTCTGCGGTAGTATGGAAGGAAAAAGTAGAATGTGGCACCAGCAGTCCAAAAAATCTAACTCACACAAGTTTATATAAATGTTTGTTTAATGTCTAATATTTTTTATTTGTTTGATTCTGATATTACCCGAGATTCTTTTAAAAGTAAAATAAAATGTAATGCAACAAACCTTAACAAAACATACACATATTGGTCAGTGGAACATTGAAGTACATACTTGAGCTTGATTACTGAATCTAAAGCATTGTAGAAATGTTTGCACAAGACATTCAACCAAAGATGTGCATCCCTCCCAGAAAGTTCTTTTTTGTGTGTAAATGTTGATAGTCGTAATTCTCATAAATGTAGTATATATACAAGAAAAGTGTATGTCATTAAACCTTAATTGAGTAAACAAGCTAAATTTCCTTTGAACATAGATGCTTTAATCAATATTAATCATTTCGAAACCAATGGGGCGCACCTCTCCCAAACAAGTTCTGTATACGCCCCTGACCAATACCACAGGGGCGTGTATCGCTTAGAATTAGCTTTAGAAAGACATATATACCCATAGACCCTACCCTACTACTATATAAAAGGAAAGGGATGTAACGACCAAACCACCCCATGCTCGAACAAAGTCAGTTTTCGCACCCAAAATTATTTTTCTGGACAAATTGTTCACTACGATTCGAAAGCTAAATGATTTCCCTACAAAACGAGCTATGGATTGTCAAAATCGGGTAATTGTTTCAAAAGTTACATGCAACGACGTCCCGAAAATCGCTACCTCCAGATTTTCAGGCCAAAATCCCCACTCACGGAAAACAGCAAAAACTCACCGTTTAACATCGTTTATTGATTCCAGCAATGTTGACAACACCAATGTAGAGCTCGATTCGATCGGCGACATCGAACTACATGTTCACAATATGAGAACAGCACCTAATTATTGTTTCTACGAGTGCTAGCATACATTTTATCAAAAATCATCTGCTTTGCTGTTGTCTTGCCTGCCATAACAGTGGCCTTGACATTCATTTGACCTCGTAGCCGCAGCAAATTTAAAAATTATAGGATTTGGTAGAAATTAACATTGAGTATTTTCTATTAAATTCCCTTCTGCAGTCGTGTGTGTTTTAATGAGCCCAAAATATTAAATAAACTCGTTCTTTATAACTATGGGTCAAATCATAATTTTTTTTAAACGTTCCAGAAATATGAAATTATTCGACTGGCAAATGTCAAAATTTCAAACGAATCGTTAGAAAATCGCAACATAAACTTAAATTTTACAAAACATTTTTTTGGTAATTTATGTAGAACAATATACTTATTAGTATGATTTTTCATGTTTTATTAAAGAATATATAAACAACTTTTACTCAATTTACCTAAAAATATTGTTTTGATCTTTTTCTCCAAAAAGTGATGGCATATATAATATCAACCTGTTACCAACATTAACTTGATAGATTTCGCTATCCTTCTCAATAAAAGCATATATTTTTAAAACTCAGTTATGTTTTATAACTGGAAAAGAAAATATTCAAAAATTAAAAGAATTTGTAAAGAGGTTTGAATGTCAAAGGCAAATTTGAAAGCAACTCCTAATTTTAGATAAACTACTTCCATGTTGAATATTTGATGTGCAGTTCAGATACATTATTTAATAAAATAAGTTAACCATGATACCATATAGACTATAGAGTACCTCTGTTACAATTAGATAGGTGATTTAATTTCATTTCTTCAAACAATAGTGATATGATTAAAATTATCAAAACTGTCTTCGACAAAAAAGGGGATATTTATTTTTCAGAGGTCAGACAGAATTATATATTTTTATCAATATTGGCTTGGCTCAGGAGTGAGATCATGTAAATCATTAAAGATGTGGATAGCAATCATTGATAATGACTTGTATTTTGTAATTCATACTGTTCAACCACCCTGGTGGTTAGGGGCATAAATGCAATGCCTCGCTTGGAAGGTTACCTTAGTTTTCTTTATTGGAAGCAATTTTGATTTTCATAGTTAAAAGATTAAAACAACAAAAACATATTAAGTTACAATATGCTGCATTAAAACTTATTAACAGTTATGTATAATCATGTTGAAAAAATAACTTTTCTTACAACTTCAGTTGAAAGGTAGATTTTTATGCCTCATGAAAAGGTGATTTGATTTAAGTTACTAAAATAAGGCCAGTCTCTCCCCAATAAGGAACAAACATTAACAGTGTGTCCAATAAATAACATAATAAATTTCATTCTTAAAGTAATCAGTATATTTTATTATGTATAAGGTCAAAAAAAGCATGTCTGAAGTGACAGATCTCCAGACTGGCACAGTACTTGTATCTTTAATTGCTGTTTCAAATGCAATAAATCTGATTTAGTTATATTTTTTAGAATATGAGGGCATTTTCCCCAAAATGTCCTGAATTTGTTTGCCTTGCAAGCAATAAACTCTTTAGTTTCATAAACATGTCTGTAATGGTTAGAATTGTAATCAAATGAAGGCTCTACCTTTTCTACACTTCAAAGAAATTAATTAAGCCCACTGAAATTAATTTGAGTTGAGTGTGATAAAATAACACAAACCTTAACAGTGATACACACTCAACCTTTTTACAAGGTTCACAGGCTCAGAGGCACATCAGTTCTGTAATATTTTTCTCAGTTTTAAGAGAATAGAGTCATGACCCTGGAGCTCATCAGTCTTTAAAATCTACTATCATTAGGCCATAGTATTATTATACCAATCGCTTATGGAGCATATAAATATTCCATCTTTCTTAGCTTTATTAAGATTATTAAAGAAGAAGATATTTATAAGGCCATGACCTGTGTGACTTTAGTCAGGGACAAACAAGATATATAATATATAGTTTAGAATCCTCATTAGAATGTACAGGTTTCTTGACTATCATCTTCAGGAGAAAAAAATGAAAATAGGAGTGGCCCAAGAGGCCTTTCTTAGGTCACCAAATTTATAAATTTAGATCCTTAGTAGTCAAGGAATTGGTACACAAAATTATATAAGGACACCGTCCCATGTCAGGCTAGATGAGGTGAAAAGTGAAATTGAATCACTTATTTGCTTGCAGTTTAATTCAATTGGCATAGAATATTTGATGTAGAAATTATAATTGAAAATCTAAAAACACATTCTTTGTACATCATCTGTTATATATCCAGCACGAAACAGGCAGATTTGATTTGTAGCCCATATTTCACCTACTGTTAAGCACTCATTACAAGTTATGCCAAAATAAACTTTCCTTGCCTATTATTGATATGTATATTATAGTCATAAAAGTATTTGTATTCAGTATTGAACATCCTTTGAAATTTATCAACTCAACCTTTTAAATATTCATAAAAACATCATGAAAGGCTTTTATGAAGTACAACCTACTGATCATCTAAGATATGCAAAGTGTTAACAATTCCTCATGGTTAATGGTATTAAACTAAAACTTTGAAAAGGGAGGTGTTATCCGTAGGTGGCTAGAAATTCATGTATTAAACACATGAAATATCTATTTTACACTCTACAAAACACACGTTTAGTTCTTTGAAGGCTAATGGCATCTAAAATGATCACATATCAAATAATTAGAATCAATTGAATTCAATACAATCAATATAATTGGATATAAGTGATGAAAGTAAATGTATTGTTTTCTTAATTGGGGACTCACTTGTATGTCTGTATATATACAAAAACATATGAAAGAATCCTTACAAATAAATTCATTGATAGTCAATTTATTTATTTTATTTGAAGATTTTATTGAATTACAATAGCAGAAAAGTTTCAAGAGTGTCCATGTATTAGTGATTCTTTTCCATGTATGCAGCAAGGATATTCTCCAGATTAAACTGTCCCCTCTTGATACTGAATCTTGTAACTGAAAAATATAAATTGGAACCAAATTAAATATGAGGCAAAAAAATATTGTTCCATTGTCATTATAGCTCCTCAAGTACTACAATATTAATTGTATTTAATGTTACAAACTATCATTTAAAATAACAAAGTATAGTCAAAGTGGTTGCTCTCATAATTCAAACAATCATGGAACTTAATATTTGGTTAATCATAATCTACATTGGTAAAGGTGTGTTGTATAAACATTTATGATTACAGCAATTTGCTTTTAAGATAGCTGAAATAAATAGGTTTTAAATTTAAGTTGGATTTCTTTTGCCTCTTTTACAGAATTGCTCAATCAAACTCTAGAAACAAAGTGACACTTTTCACCAAAAAAGTTTCATACAGCATTAACAACAGCTTAAGACATGGTACCTAACCAATAACCCTAAAGCCCCCTTGTTATCTCCTTATATTCCCCCATGGTTAGGCCCTTCCACTACCTCTCCTCCCATTGAACCTGTTGTGACAATTGTCTTCCCTTTTCTCACTCATGGTAAACACAACTATTAAGTAATATATCTAAAACAATATTTACCTTGAGAAACATATTTCAACTTGATCATGTCTCAGTGGCATATATCTAATACTCTACATTATCTGCTGAAATACATTACCAAAAGAATTAAAAAGTATATCATGCAATGATCCAAATCTTTAGATTGTGGCTGTTGTGCTTACCTGAACTTTCAAATAATGATAGAAAAGTGTCTCCACTCTCTCCTCCTGTATTGAGACACATGCCTGCAAAGAGAGAGTCTTTTTTGAAAAAAACACTTCTATATATTAAACAATGTACATTTCATCCTTTTATTTCTTAAATTATTATTTTTTTTGGATAATTCTAGGCTACATCATGTATTTGTGCTTGTCAAATTAAAACCATACTTGCTCTGCTACTCTCTTTAGAAACTTTTACCCAAATGATTAGATATGTACATGATCATATATTATTATTTTTATTAAGGATTCAGCAAATTTTGCTGAATCCTTATTGTTATTGGCGTGTTTTATTATTTTTAAGGATTCAGCAGAAATGCTGAATCCTTATTGTTATTGGCGTGTTTTATTATTATTATAATTATTAAGGATTCAGCAAATTTTGCTGAATCCTTATTGTTATTGGCGTGTTTTATTATTATTATTATTATTATTATTATTATTATTTTTCTTCCACCGATTTTGTCGCCGCGATTCAGCCAATACCGCTGGAGCGATTACAGCCAAACTCGACAGACTGATAGACCTTTATGAGACGAAGCCGCAATAAGCTTTTGGGCTTAATCGGCTTAAGCGTTAAAGGCACAGTACCATCCAAAGTTCGAAAAATTAACATGGGAAATTTTTTCAAAATGCACTTAGAGACTTGCAACGTTTTGCAAACGATGCACAGTAACAATTCAAGCAAAAAAGTAAAACGCGGCAAATTCGTAGCATCAGTAGTTTGGCCGCCATATTGCTTTAATTAACTTTTAGAAATTTCCGGACCCCATGCATGTTTGAAAATCTTCTCCTCTGAAGATACATGCAATTGAGAGCTGAAACTCACGTATATCATAGCTGAAGGAATGGGGAGAAAATTCATCTTGGAAAATTTGCATTTTTGTTAATACTTTTTTTTCTGCAACCCTTCAAAGTCAGTCGATTTTGCTCGTTTGACCATGTTCAAGGGGCAATTACTCAAAAAGTTGGACTCACAATTGCACCATATTCACTGGAGTGTAAGATCACTTTGTACACTTTACAAATCAATAAAAACATTGATCGCGAACAGTCAACTTCGTTCACAATAAACGATCAAAAATCGCAAAAATATGTTTAAAAAAAATTAACATGGGCTATTTTTACAAAATGCACTTAGAGACCTAAAACTTGTTTTGAAAGAAGCGTACTAACAGTATGAACAAAAAAGTCAATCATGACCATTTCATAAGTATTATAGTTTTTGCTAAATATCAACTTATTTGTTCCAGAAATTGCTTTCCATTATTCCACCGATTTTGTCGCCGCGATTTAGCCAAAACCGCTAAAGCTATTACAGCCAAACTCACCAGTTTGATAGAACTTCGTGAGACGAAGCCACAATAAGCTTTTGGGCATAATCGGTTTATGTGTTAAAGGCACAGTACGATCGAAAGTTCGAAAAATTAACATGGGAATTTTTTTCAAAATGCACTTAGAGACCTGTAACTTGATTCAAACTATAGACAATTACATCACGAGGAAAAAAGCAAATCACGGCGAATGCCTAAGTAGCATACTTTTTGCACATTATCAACTCCTTTGCAATAATCGCAATTTTCAGATAAAACATGCCGCTGAAGCTTAATGCATGCACCAATCTTGATGAAATTTTCAGTGAAGCTAGCTTACATCACTATCTTTGTACTGAATGTGCTTTTTATGCGCTGAATCCTTTTGTCGTCGCTTGCGACTATATTTTTTATTTTTATTTTTTTTCCAAAACTCCATACAAAAAAAAACACATATTAGGATAACAGTTCCCAACATAAACAAATTTTACACAAGTAATATTTCATCAATGTATACAAGATATAATGGATAGGCAATCTTATATTCAAAATCAATTCCGACAGTTAAATTCAGAACATAGTTTCATATCATGATCATATATTAGATATTTATTACAAAAAGCCAGAAGGCTATTAACCAGCTGTCACCATCAGTTTGTAAGTGTAATAGGAAGGCTCAATCTTTAAATTATCTACATGTATAAATATGATATTACAAAATGGGAATTTCAGGTATTCTAACAGTCTTGAATAAAAATCAAATATTGAGCAGCTTAGAAATAGAAGTGCTGGTAAATACATTTGATGGTGTTATATCAAATTGCTAACCAGATCATTAAAATGACATAAATTCTCAATCAAATACTTACTGTTTATGTCTGTGACATGCCTTCATCTGAAATCCAAAATAAAAATCATGACTTAGACTTTTGTTAAAATGGTTTCAAACTTAATTTAACTAATCATTTACCTATTCCAGTTTCACATATATATTTTTTATAATCATATACAAATATAGCACCTTCAAATTTTCAAAAGGCGTGCATACCTAATCGATTAAGTTGGTATTATTGTCATATGTTTAAAAACATGGCACTTTCATCTAAAATCAATAATCAATTAAGCTTGTCTTACTGGGTTTTTGTTGTTGGAACTCCTAAAAAAGGCTCTCTTAAATTACTATATGTGACTAATTTCAAAAAAACAACAGCTCCAGTTGCTTGTGGTAAGGTGGACACGTCTATAAATCCGAAACTTTTTTCGACCACGTTGTGATGTTTACAAACATGGTGTTGAAAGGAGTGTGAGGAGTTCGATCAGAGTTCGGAGTTCGCTCAGTTGCTTATTTGCTGCGGCTACGAGGTCAAATGAATGTCAAGGCCACTGTTATGGCAGGCAAGACAACAGCAAAGCAGATGATTTTTGATAAAATGTATGCTAGCACTCGTAGAAACAATAATTAGGTGCTGTTCTCATATTGTGAACATGTAGTTCGATGTCGCCGATCGAATCGAGCTCTACATTGGTGTTGTCAACATTGCTGGAATCAATAAACGATGTTAAACGGTGAGTTTTTGCTGTTTTCCGTGAGTGGGGATTTTGGCCTGAAAATCTGGCGGTAGCGATTTTCGGGACGTCGTTGCATGTAACTTTTGAAATAATTACCCGATTTTGACAATCCATAGCTCGTTTTGTAGGGAAATCATTTAGCTTTCGAATCGTAGTGAACAATTTGTCCAGAAAAATAATTTTGGGTGCGAAAACTGACTTTGTTCGAGCATGGGGTGGTTTGGTCGTTACATCCCTTTCCTTTTATATAGTAGTAGGGTAGGGTCTATGGGTATATATGTCTTTCTAAAGCTAATTCTAAGCGATACACGCCCCTGTGACCAATACATTGTACATTAATGGAACGTAGCTCAAATCACACCTGTTCTGATTATATGTTGAATTTTTTGAGTACTGAGGAAACTTGACCCGATGATCCTCAGTTATCTCCTACACGTGGGTATGTGCTTCTTTGGACGCTTGTCAAACATTTACCGTGCAAAACCGTGCAAAACGTTGATTACAATCATCCAAATGTGATTTGACAGATCGGGGTGAAAGGGGATAGAGATAATAACGGGAGACACAGCAGGTTTAAGAACGACTAAAATTGAGGTAAGCTTCTGCCAGTCGTTTGTCCAGCTCAAGTAAGCTCAAGCTGGCATAGCACCCAAACCTTCACATCAAGTAAAGGTATTGAGTCAAGTGGTTTGATAAATTTTGTAAAGTATCTGAATAAATATTAAATCATTTAACCCTTCATATTATCATTAGCTGTAAGCACCACATTTATAAATCAGCTGTTTTATTTTCTTGGGCCAGAATGACCTAAAACAGTTCTAATGTAAAGGTACTTCCGTCGCTCCTTCTGTAAGATGGCGCTAGAGAACCCCCTCAATCACAAGCATTGTTATAGAATCCCCGTCGGAATGGTTGCTGTCAACAAGGAAATGTATAGATTTTCTTGTTGGCAGCAAAAAAAACCGTTTGTATCGAGGTTTTAGTGAAGGTTTATCTGAGAGCTTGACTTCGATTGTCAGGGATGGGCCAATGTGAAGGTCGAACACTTTTCACAGCAACGAATATAATCCTTTGCCGAATATAATCCTTTGCCGAGTCGCTGATTAAGGGGCTCTAGTGATATCTAGTGTGACCTCTATTGGCGTTGATACATGCCATACTCGACTATATGACTTGAGGAAAGGATCTTTTCCCATGTCTTTTGTCTGTCAGTCTAATATAACACGGGAATTTTTCAAATTTCCGATGTTTATTTTATTGTGATGAACCAAAACATCAGGGTGAAAAACCTTAAGGAATTGATACATGACTCTGAATTTTCACCTAAGAGTTTTTTTCCTTGGAAGATATTTCTTGTCAGAGATGACCTCACTTTTGTACCGTAAGTTATTTTTTCTGCCTTTTGCAATTATTGATAACTCACAGCATCTCCAACATTTGTAAATTTAAACAAAGTATCGTCGTCTTGTTTCTTTCGATAAAAAATTAAGACTCTGTACAATCTTAGATTTGCTTACGCTTTTATTTGCGTCCTATTTATATTTACTTTCATCAGTAATTTACAAACATTTTTGTTTTCTTTAGCCGGGAATGTGTGCTAAAGATCTTATCTTGTTAAGGACAAATCTGTTTTAATTGTTCGTTTTAAGATCTTCAGTCGTTAGTCAATGAATACAGACAATATTGATTTGCTGTCTGCCTAGTGATCAATGGATCGAAATCTTTTTAGGCTTACTTTTTCTAAACGATTTAAATAATATTTAAATGAGTCTGTAAAAATGTAGCTGTAAGGATTAACACAACAATACGTTGTATATAATTATGAGTATCTCCTTAAACTAACATTTGTAATACAGCGTGCAAAGAAGGCACATACGGGCACGCCTGCTCTAGGACCTGTGGACGATGTCTCAAGAAGGAAGTATGTAACAAGCAGGGAGGGGCGTGTCCTGCTGGATGTGAAGAGGGCTTTGTAGAGCCGCTCTGTCAAGGTAAAGCTACCTGCATGTGTTAATGTGTGATTAAACAAAATGATCATTATGAACACAAAATAATTACATGTGTTTTTTCTCGAATCAGATTGAGGGACTTTTGATCTGTTAAACTTAAGTACTGGTAGAACAATTATAATTCAAAATAGCATTGTAATGCAACCTTCTAATAAAAACTGGTAATACACTGTAAACACTTACATACATACTTACATACCGTCATACATACATACAGTCCTACATAAAATGTTTAATATAGCGCTTCTGATTACTTTATAATAAGCACGATCTGAGTCAAATTTATGCATATGCAGTGGTGACCAAGTGCATTTGAGATTCAAAGCATGACAATTGGACCTCCGATCAAGGACTTGAATTTAAAATATTCCGCAGGGAGGGTAAAGTTCTTAAAATGATCGATCACCGTATTACACATCTAGCTTGCAGAGAAAGACACTATGGATCGGATTGTAGAAGATGTGGTCAGTGCTTAGCCAATTCTACTTGTAACAAGCTGACTGGACAATGTCCAGGGGAATGTCAACCTGGATGGAAAGGAAACAAGTGTCATGAAGGTTTTTCGACAACAATGATAATCTTTTGATCTTTTGAATCATCCTATTTGTGTGTTGCTTATATAATTATGGTGAATTGTCACGGATGATGTTAAGTCCATTTCAATCTCGCATTCAAAATTTTTCTGAATTAAACAAACATGTATGACACCATTTTTGGATTGGATTTACCTTGTTGACTCATTGTGTAAAGCCAAAAAAAAACCAGTTATATTTTGGCGATGTCTTTGAGATAAGCATAAAATGCAATGACTATTTTGTGTATTCAATTATTTTAAACAATGTGTCATGAAGAAGTATTTTTTAACACTATCAATGTGATATATATTGTAGATATTTTGTGTTTAGCTGAAACCGCCAAATCTGGCACCATCAAGGTGTTTGACTTTGTTGAGTCCAAAGCCCCAGCCACTGTTGATGGGAACCCTTCCCTAACACGAGATGGAAACACAAGTCTGGCATCATGCGTCACGGTGACTGGTACGCAGCCATCTTGGAAAATCACGTTTGACAACAAACACACTATCTATGGTGTGGGTATTTACATGTGCATTGTTGGTAAGTGTTGGTATTAATAAGGGTTTAATAATTGATGAAATGGTATGTATACCCTGATATATAACTGAGTGAAGTGTTGTGTTTTAGTACAATAGAAAACGTATTCGGGACGCTATTATTTCATAATCATGAATACTTTATTTCGATTTTTGATTTCAACATACATGTACAGACTTATAAATTCTTCATGGAAAAAAACATTGTCAATATTTTGAAAGTAATGTCCCGAAAATGTGCAAGAATATGTAATGGTATAGTCAATCGCAAATGTCAAGCATTGCTGCAAATATAACATGTTATAAGAAGTGGATATAGACCATTTATGCATCTTCTGCTTTTAACTTATTGGTTAGACACAACATAATCTTAAAAAATCATTTCATAAATAATGAATCTTAGATTTAGCATCCTGTCTCAGGCTGAAACGTATACGCTCCCGCTCCACTTACATTTCTGTCACCTAAACCTCCATCTAAAGCTACGTGCTGTGACCTACATGTATGGCTTAGAAACTATCTAAAATAGCCAACCAATAGCATTTCAAACGCGAGCTGGCAATATAGATTGCTTCGCCTTGTTTACAGGTTTCCTTTTTGGTTGATCATTTGGGTAATAGATACATGATGACACAAGGGGTGTATACGAAATATCAGCGAGCTATGATCTCACGAGGGGGCGGATCTCTAAGTGATTATCGACTATTGAATCAGTCGGAAGAAGTAGCCCAAAGAATACTGACCCATAATGTTCTTCCTGGCGCCAAATTTGATCTGATAAATAATTACGATAGTTAGGATAACCTGATCGACTTTCAACGGGCTTTCGTTTTCCCTTACCCAAACAGGCATGTATCTAAGTATTACTAAATTAATATATTACTGACCTGTCTTTTGCCGTTTTTTGTTTTTCATTGACTGAGTGAGGTGTTATTAAACGCGCCTGAGCAGTCCGCCATTTGCTGCGTATTTCATAAAGATATCTTAATATATAACCAGTGTCATTGTTTACATTAAGTGAAATTTTGTTTACAGTTTTGTCATCAGTGGTCTTTTCCTCTCTTTTATGTATCAAAGGGTAAATCTATAGATGGACGAAGAGTGTGAATTACTTGAGTACTCAGATTTCTTTCACAAATCAATTGGTAGTTTTCCGGGGCGTAAGTAAATTCCTATTATCAGTCAGTGATGACAAACTGTTTGTTGCGTTTCACGATTAGGTTGATATTTGTTGTTTGAAATAATTGAGAAAGAGTGAATTGTCGGGAAATGTTTTTGTTTTGATGCCTGTCGTCACCGAGCGACTTCCTTTCCTTTGATCTCTGGCTACATTCCTCAATGTGCAACAATGTTGGAATGGGTCAAGGTCGTCGGCCAGATGTGCCTAGCTCCGCCCTATAACTGCCCCTTTCCTTCACGATTGCCGAATCAGAATGTCGGAAATAAGTGTTGGTGATAAATTCGTGACGCAATAATTATAGGTTGAGTTTTATTGATGCATGATTTATCATTGCGTAAAGATCAAAAGGAAATAAGCTGCCCATTGGATAAGAACTAATACAGGTTTCTCAAGGCAGTGTTTTCAAACATTCAAAAGAGCTAAAAGCCACCTGTAAGCTAAAGGCTGTGGTTGAGTGAAATTTTATCGCAAACCATTGCAATGAATATGTTTGATTGCCTGTATCATACTTATACGCATAACTTTTAGTAGGCTACTATCCCATGCCACATTTAACTGAAGTAGAAGCATGCAATATGTACCCTTTAGCATGTAGCTTTAGGTGATCGATGTCATTGAATAAGAATATGTTTACTTTTTGTCTGCAGACAATTCCTCTCAAATTAATGTACATGTGGATGGTACCTTTTGTCACTGTGGATTCCTGTATGAAGAAAAAGAAGTACAACATTTCACTCCTTGCCCCGAGCCAATCGAAGGAAGAAGTGTCACCATATATCTCCAAAATAAGAAGAAGGAAATAAATTTGACTCTCTGTGAAGTAACCGTAATTGGTAATTTAAATGACATCATCGTGCTTTTGAAAGACTTTATTTTCAAACAAGCTTTTGATAAATTAAATCTGTCTAGCATTCGAATATAACATAAGTCGAAGTGACCTAATTTCGAACAAATTCAGTTTTGAATTGATAAACGTTGCAACCCTGAAATTAGAGGAGATGTAGAAAGAATATGAATGTGTGATCTTGTATTGTAAGTGATAATGAATTACATCTCAGTTTGTTAAAAGTGAACTGTGCATGGTGACAATTATTTCTTAACTGTTATGTGATAGTCATAGAGTGCACTTTAGGAGATTTGATAAAATACACCGAAGAGGGAGGATTTTATGAATGTGAAACTTCTACATTGCTTACACTTCATCATTAAGGAAATAATTTGATTTCAGTCAGTGATGAGGGAAATGTACCCATATTTTCCATCACCCTTTCAATTGTCGGTTTGACAATCATGATGGTCATTGGGGTTATCATCTTCATAGCCATGCGGTAAGAATCATTATATTTATTTTTGACATTTCATAACATGAATTACATGATATTAATAAAGTTTACAGTTCGCACCTTGATAAAGTTTCCATGTGCATTGGAATTTTATGATTCCAGGCGATAGTTAAGCGATATTATTCCTCTTAACTGGACTTAACAAGGTCACATGACCGGTATGACTTCTCCTTAACACAAAACTGGAGATAAAGGTGTAACTTTCGTATTTTATCATTTAAACGAATTGAAGGTCCAGACGTCTTTATCGCTGAAGCAATTTGCAGTAGTTAATAACTATCATATGCTGTTTTCACAATATTGTCCCCCGCCACAACGTGGAACAGGGAACTATGAATTCAGCAACGTCTGTTCGTACGTCCGTACGTACATCCGGATTCTTGTTAACGCGATAACTCATGAAGTTCAATATCTAGAGTGTTCATATTTGGTGACAGCTTTCAATGGAGGAAGACCCAGACGCCAGTCGACTTTGGTAACCTTAATCTCATTTTCAAGGTCACTATGACACTTTGACCACTTTGTAATACATTGTTAACGCGATAACTCGTAAAGCTTAGCACCTAGAGTGTTCATATTTGGTGACAGCCTTCAATGGACGAAGACTCAGACGCCAGTCGACATTGGTGACCTTGATATCTTTTTCAAGGTCACTACAGCACTTTGACCACTGTGTAATACATTGTTTATGCGATATCTCGTAAAGCTTAGCACCTAGAGTGTTCATATTTGGTGAAAACCTTCAATGGAGGAAAACTCAGACACCAGTCGACATTGGTGACCTTGATCTCATTTTCAGGGTCACCAGGACACTTTGACCACTGTGTAAATTATTGTTAATGCGACATCTCGTAAAGCTAACGTAACGGCGGGGGACATTGCCATGTTAGTGGCAAACACTTGTTATTATCATTTTACTTAAGTGCTTACATTACACAATAGTCATAGTTTGTTTATATTTTGATGAATAAAGTTCATAAGAATGATGAATTAAATGCTTTTCGCCATCTTTTCTGTAACCAACTGTCAACTTTTCCATATTTTGTTCGTTATGTCCAATGAGTAAAGCAGCACTTTTGTCAATGGAACAGAAATGTAAGAAACATTTCAAAATTCATTTATGTGTAATGTCATTAAAATGTTCAAATAAGATTGTTGTATAATTTTCTTTCCGTAGGCATATGCATTTATAACTTGTACCTTTCAAACCTTGTCAAAGCCTTTGAATGCACATTATAAAATCTATTTCTTGAAAAGACGATTGATTCAATGAAAACCTCATTGCCGTTGGCCTATTCAATGACTACAATTCCAATTTAACTCATTTTTCAATTTTTTAATAATATAAAGTCTTTGTTTTTAGTTCATGTTTAATCACGCTCAAAAGAATCAAAATACATTTCGGGCACACTATTTTCTTGAAACAATATAAAATGCAATCGCAATGATAAACAAATGCCATTGGGTATGAAATAACAGATATCTCGACTGAAATGTTTCAAATATAAAATACGTGTTCAGTCATGTTCCCATGAAAACAATGGATTAAATGTCTATCAAGTTTGAAGCACATTTTCTCTTATTCTCTAATGTATTGGGGTAAACAAGTTAATATTGTGTAGTGTTCTTCCACCTATATAAATTCAAAATCAATTTTATTCACTGACACAGAAGGAGATCCCAGAAGACCAAAGCTGTATTGAGGACAAAAACGAAGCAAAATATATCAATGCAACCTATCAGCCAGGGGACTCCTCCAATGAACAGCTCGAAGAATCAGAAGGTCACAACTCATCTTCCTACGCAAAGCTTAACTATTGCCAGTCTCGAACTGTCCAAGTTAACCCTTGCTGCCGACATAAGACTTTCCTGTGCTGATACCAGCGCCCCCTCTGGCGATTTTTAGTAATCTCCAGTTACCGCCCTTACCCTAACCAATCGGTGACGCCGTATCATTTGCGTGATAATCAAAATGGCTGCGCCCATAGAGAGTGACCTCATCGATCAGATTACTAAGACATTGGCATTGCAAACCTTTCAAACAAGACGATTCAGTTTATAAATGTATTGATGGACGGAAAAGATGTTTTTGTTGTTATTAGGACCGGTTTTGGTAAATAAATAACATATGACTGCGCCCCTTATATTTTTTCAAATGGAAGTATGTAGGCCCATTTATCGTGGTCGTTTCCATTATATAATTGTATTTGTTCATCAAATAAGTACAGTTTACACATTGTTTATTTTTTAAATAGCTGAAAAACTATCCTGGAAAATATGTCAAAATCAAATTTATAGGGGAAAAAATATTTTTAGACATACAATGAATAGTATACAGGCTCGTAGCACCAATTTCGAGAGTGGGGGGCTGAAATTAGAGATTTGCTAGCTCATCGGTTTATTATTTAAGAAAAAACACCCGCCTACAACGTCGGTGAGACTAAATACAGTTTTATTCTCAATCTGCAGAAAAGAGTCAGATGCCTCAAGAAACTTAAAATATTCTATTTTGTCATTCAAACATTGAAAGAGCAAACGAGTACTTTTTTCCCTAAAATAAGTGGGGGGGGGGGGGGGGGGGAGGGGGGGGGGAGGGGGCTGGCTATCTTTGTCATGTGCACAAGACTTAGTCTCATTTTTTATTATCCAACTGTTCACAAACACACGTACAAGCCAAACGGGAAACATTTTATGGAGAGAGAATATTTTTTATATCAAAGCACATACGAAGTAACCAAAGAAATATTTTCAAAAATGAAAATGACCCAATCAAATCAGTGAAAATGGAAGTAAATATAACAATTGTTTTACTTTTTTTATTTTTTTTATTGACAACATGATATTTAAATGGTACACGTCAACATACCTGGTTTTTGATTGCAAGAAGTAAAGTTTGTTGAGAGTAACGTTTAATTACTACCGCGATACAACGAGGTCACAGGCTACTACATCTCGAGTGTTATGACATCGCAAGATGTTCAAATTTTATCGGTTAATTTATGTAAAATTTTATCAATCTTTCAGTTCAACGGGTATTCAATCAAGTTTTTGCAAGCACAAAAGATAAAACAATTGTACGATGACAGGAAATAAAGTCTTGCCGGGCGTAGTGGATCGAGTTGGTGCTTCAAATCATGGTCAAGTTTATCGAGCTTGATTAGTTTACCGAAGCAATTTAAGAATAAATTCTTTGACATGCCGCTGTCCGCTATAGGGTTGTAGAAAAATAATAACGCAAATTGACCATAAACATAAATGAACTTGAATATATTGTTCATCGCTTTGGAGGCGGCACTTTCTCTTTACAAATCTTTCAGTCGACGGACTGCGACATGGGCGCATCCATGTTTGTTCGAGTGCCCGGATTTAGCTTTTGCTAGGAGCATTCTGATTGGACTATCTAATTCCTTTGCAGTGAACTAGAGAGCTAGCACAGGAAAGTCTGATGTCGGCAGCAAGGGTTAACTTGGACAGTTCGAGACTGGCAATAGTTAAGCTTTGCGTAGGAAGATGGTCACAACTATGAAGTCTTGCCAATGGATGGCAATGTCTATGAAGAACCCATCAGGACTTAAGTAGAAAATCAAACCTTGCTTTTGAAAAAGTGTTTGATATTTAGAAGTAAATTCTTAAGAAAATCAAGTTTTTCTGAATAACAAATTCTTATGTTGCATCCTTCTTGAGATGGAGTGAAGGGAGTAGCAAAATTCTATGCCTATATACATTTTCAAATTGTCAATGTAATTACAGGGTTGAAATACAATATGGCATATTATACAATAGTCCATACGTTATAAATCAATGTGCAAGTAATCTGTTAATATGTTCTAAGCGTTTTCTTGTGTTAATCCCCCATAGATCACTTAATGAAGCATTCAGTGTGATTCCTAAAATTTCAAAGTTCCCCTGATGTCAGTCAAGCTTAAGGTCACTGACTAAGGCAATGTTGCTTTCAGACATAGAACCTATCCAAATTGCCCTGGTTTTTCAAGGTCAATTTAAACCCTGAAATTTTGTAAATTTCTTAAGTGTTTCAAATGCTGCGTTTAGGCTTTTTTCTGATCCATTTAAAAATAGCTGAGTGTCATCTGCATATTGTCCCAGTTTATGTTCATTATCATTGAGCTCTAAGCCTTTTATATACGGATTCTTCCTCATCAATATACAATGTACCTAGTATTTCAACTGCAAGAATAAAGAGATTGTATCCGCTTGTCTACATCTCCTCTCCAGTGTCAAAAAGGGAGACAAATGTCCATACTTTATTACTGAAGCTGTTGTATTTGAGGTTAATATTTCCACCCATTTGATTATATTAGGCCCAAAACCGATTTTTTTTCATTACCTTTGATATAAATGGTTTGGATATTGTATCAAAAGCCTTTGCAAAGTCGATGAGAAGAAGCAATCCGCGTTTGATTAGCTTTTTAGCCTCAAATATGATATCATACAGCATCCTGGTATTATCTCCCTGGAATAAATCCTGTTTGATTCTCATGTATTATTGTGTTTAAAGTTTTTTTCAGTCTATTTGCAATACATGAGCTTATGATCTTATATAAAGCATTGAGCAATGAGATTTTGCGCCAATTTTTTTTAGCATTTTCCTGTTCTTATTAAGTTTTGGAAGGCAAGTGATAATTCCCCTGTTCATTGTGCTTGTTAATAAATTATTTTCAAAAGACTCCTTTATAAATCTATATATAAAGTGGTGTAAATCCTTCCAAAAGAATTTTAAAAACTCAATTGGATTACAATCAATGCATGGACTTTCACTGTTTTTCATAGCTAAGACAGTTTTTTTGTATTTCTTCCATGGACAAGTCCTTTTCCAGGGGGCGGGATAGCGCAGTGGTTAGCGCGTTCGGCTTCGGATCAGGAGGTCCGTGGTTCGAATCCCTCCAGGGGCTCGGCAACTTTGTCTGCAGTAGAGAACTGTTCTACACGCAGTCAGGTTTGGGTGCAATGCTACACTAAAATTCAGCGCAGTACCACCCATGGTTCGCTAGTTCCAGCCGATGCTCGCAGGTTTCACCGCAATGCATAGCCACCATGGTGTTGCGGGCTTTCTCCATGCAATAATACCAGCAGCCGCGATATAAGTGAAATAATCTTGAAAGCGGCGTTAACACCAACTCACCTCACCTCACCTCACCTTTTCCAGGTTATCATAATCTGCTTCATTTAACTTTGGTGTTTCTATTTCATCCAGTATTTTTTCTGTTTTATTTTCATCCAGTATTTTTTCTGTTTTATTTTCATCATTGTTTGTTTGTTTATAAAGTCGAGAGTAGAAACTTTCCAATTCATATAAAATGCTTTTTCCATCCGTTTTGATTTCCCCATTAGCTTTCACTAAACTATTTATCAATTTACTTGTATAGTGTCTATTTTCAAGATGGCAAAAATAACTAGTCAGTTTTTCTCCCTCCTCATACTATGTTATTCTATTTCTTCCTTGAATTCCTTTTATTTCTTCTTCATGGTAAAGTTCTAATTCTCTTTTCAGTGTCGATAGCTCCGAAAGTAGTTCTTCACTAATACATTGGAAATCATCTTTTATTTTATATGTCATTAATTCTATGCTCCAGTGTTTCTATATTTTTTATTTTTGTTCTTTTTTAGATATGAAGAGCATACAATAGTTTTACCTCTCAAGTTCATAAGAAATGTCTCTTGTTTTGGGTTTCAGTTCCACCATGTAAATTTACAAGAATTCTGATTTTGTTCCCTCCATATATCAACAAGATCAAATTGTTCTATTTTTTCAAGAATTACATTTCTTGCATTTGGGTTATTAATATTTTCTATAGTTTTCCAGGTCAACAGCTGGGTTTAATACAAGATTCCAGTCCCCACATAGTATCATAGAGTCATTTCCCAATTCTTCAATCATTTTAAAGATTTTGATGTAAAATGATGGTTCATCTCTGTTTGGGCCATAGAGATTAGACAAGGTCATCTTAATACCATCTATTGTCATATATGTTATGATATAATTTTCTCCATCATCAATAAAGCTTTTATGGATTTCAATCTCTGTGTTATTATTAAATAGTATTGCTACGCCTCTTGAGATGTAAATGGTGCAATTGTGCAGTTCAGACCCCATTCATTTCTAAACAAGTCTTTATCTTTTTCAGAAAAATGAATATCTTGGAGACATATTACTGAATATTTTTTCTTTCGCCATATTTTCATAATTTTTTTCCTTTGCTTTTGTCAGCTAGACGCCTACAGTTTGCGGAGACTACTTTAATCTTATTATCCATGAGAGATTTTTGGTGGCATATGTTTGGTGCCTTCATATAGATTAGAATCAAATGAAATGGAATTTTTTGTATTTCCTTTAACTAAAACAAACATCATGAGTACCTAGGTGAAGATAAGCCTAACCTTCCACCTTTGTAGACATAAATAATATTGGGTTATTGTCAACAAATGTAGAAAAACAGAAGTCAATATTGCCCGGTAAGTGATCGAAAATAGGACATTATATACAAATCTGGACTTACTGTCGAGCCCTACTTGGACGTAATTGACTATTGTCCTAAGAAGAAGTAAATAAATACGTATCTGTTATGTAGACATGAAATCAAAAGTTATACTGAGTCCCAAAGTATACAAATTTCGGGCTTTCTCCCACGAGTAGATCGCGACATTACTGCTGTCACGTGATAGTCACGTGTCCACTGTTTATAAACACAAGCACGTGTTATTGAAAGTCAAAAATGTGCCTAGTGGCATAAAGTTATTATTGTAAGTCAAACTCACAGGTTGAAGTTGTCAATTCCATGGAGAAAATTTATCCTTACGAATCTGTAGAGAAACTTCGATCACCTTTTCCAGAATTTTCGTTTGCACATGGAGTTTTTGTCGAAGCTCGTAGCCCTTAGCAGCCAAATGTGATCGTCGCTTTTCAGCAGTACCGGGAGGTCGGTCTTGATCGAGATCTCCTGATCTCTCATTATTTTCCACCTCTTAAAAGAGGCTCCATGAACATCATCCCTGTCTTGCATGTGAAAAATTTGAGGACGATTCGTTTAGGGCATCCTTTGTCCTCTCCCAGTTTCCTAGGCGCGGTAGTCTGTGTATATTGTCAATATTTATTCATTTATAGTGGAGGCCATAGGCCCAGTCTACATTTCAGTAGTCACGTAGCGATACATATGTGCATTAGATATAAATAGTCATAGGTAATAAATAATAAATAGGTTAACAAGCATGATAAACATTTGTCAATATATTATTGACGTAACAATGAATCTCTATGAGTCATAGCATTGTATATAAATATTGGTTAGTTTTGGACAACATCGTGATTTTCAATAGACATCAACATGTTTAATTTATGAATAGTTTGATTTGAATAGAGTTAAGGCGGTAAATACAAGCGTCTTAGATGTTGGTAACATTCACATAAACCAAGAAGTGGAATTCCTTTTCAATAACGTTATCTTTACATAAAGAGCATAACCAATTTTGTCTTGGCTGATTAGTGTAACGACCGGTTTCAATGTGAAGGAGATGTGAAGCACATCTGAATCTAGAAAAGGCTGATCGAAATTTTGATAATGATAAATTACATATGTAGAATTCAACACCAAATTTCAATTTAAAACAAGAATAAAAATAAAATTTTGAGCTATTAACAAGTGAAGTATACCATTCTTTTTCTTAATTTACTTTTAGTCTAAACACAAATTCGGATAAGAATTTATCATTTTCTAGATTTTGCTGTTGTTCCCAAATATAGCCAAATCCGAAAGTGTAAAGAATATTCTTAAGTTTTGATGCCCTGTGTGTTTTACCATTTACCGAGTCTAAACATTGCATGTTATAACACTTCTTTACAAATCGGGAGTCTGGCATTTTACATATTTTGCACCAATATTTAACAGCTCTTTTATAAGCACAAATATACATTTGGCAAAGTCCACACTCTCCCCTAACTACATGGTTCGAGGTGGATCGTTTCACATTTAAAAACCGTTTACAGCAAAATATATGTACAACTTTAACATAATTATAGATTGATGTTAGAGCTTTATGCATCTTGGGTGATACGCCTTTAAATTTGAGAATAGCCCATAATTTATCCCTGTTAATAAAATCAAATGCCTTTTTAAAATCAACAAATATTGCTTAAAGCTTCCCCTTTTTCTTACATAAATGTGTGGATATTGACAAACGGCATCTTGTCAGCACGCTGAAGACCGAGCTCGTTGAACAAGTCGCGGGTTGACTTTTCGGGGTGCAGATTGTAGGTTACACCTAGGTTTGACTTTGGTTGATAAAGTTCTTGTTGTAGGAACCGTTTTTCTGTCTGTTCTTTTTACTCGGAAAACTCCTTTCGCAGAGCGATTATGTCGTCTTTATTTTCTTGGATATCGGCTGTGTTGTGTTTTACTGCTTTCAAAGTTTCTTCGAATGAACCTCAGATTTCTGTAACGAATTCTGTCGGTGCATATTGTGTCAATCTTTAATGTTATTTCCCCTGTAAATTTCTTCAAACATTCCTCCATGTGTCCTAACTTTGGTTACAAACATATATCACTTTAAAAGTAGTCTTGAAATGAATTGTTGGCCAGAATATCGAGTAGTCGAAGTTTCAGTGAGCTTTATGTTTGTGAATATCTTATGCTTTTTTAAATATCATACTTATTGAAACTTAAATCCAATGTTTCATTTTTTGATGATGACTATTTGTTTGGAGCATTATATGTAGAGATGAGCTACCTGTATTCGAGCATTTCAACGTTCCACGAAAGTTTGTCACGTTTACTTTAATAATAAAATTGCTTGAGTGTGTTCTTTCTTTTGTACGTCAGTTTATATACTGACACAACGTGGCAATAACAGTGCCTTATTTCACAACTCACTGGCAGGATAAAACCACACGTTTTGAACACAAATGAGGAAACAAGCTATTCATCTACTGTAACATTGGCACTGTTTAAATCTAACATATATAACAGATATTTGGTGTACTTTTTTCCGAAATGAGGATATCCATATTAATTATTCCATGGTCGCCATGGCTACCGTTTGCGATAAAGAGACCCACCTGTTCCTACGCTTAATGATTTGCCTGCCGCTGAATCCAAACAGCACACCAAATTCAAATAAAGACAGAGTGAATTTGGAGTGACTGATTGTTTAAACACCAACATCTATTCAAATAAAAAAGTAAATGAGCAAAACACTTGCTTTCATGGTTTTGTGTCAAATGTGTACGATGTAGCATTATAAATGGAATTTGATAATATGCGGAAACTGAACCGAAATTTTTAAAAATATTTCCGCAAAAAACCTTTCATCTAAGTTCATTTGATCTTTCTTACTAGTAGCACAAATAGCTTTATTTCCTTGTTAGAGAAACAAGCCATGGCGAAATTCAGACTAGAGTGGATGTCACTCGTCTGTCTCCTGACGGGCTGTAGTAAACTGTAAGTAGTCAAAAACATTCGATTTGAAACTATCAATGTATATTTCGACATCTTCACATGTATAAACCAATAAAAATAACCTTAAAAGTTTGGTATGGTTTAATGTAACAATAGTGTGACTTAGTAATAAAAGATCATTATACAGATTCTAAATCATTTTTAAAGACTTTTCAGCATTGTATTGCTGCTGACATTTTGTTTTTTTAATAGTGTAGATTGCGTGTTAATAAAGTCCACTCATTTTGTCTCTGGAAAGTGTAAATTAACCGACAGAAGTGTGAGTATCCGGCACGAGCCTGCAACACTTCTTGACAGCGCTAGCTCATCAAAATGACCAATTTACAAAAGAACTGCATTAACCGATTGTATCATTGAGATTTCGAATGTTGGAGATTTCTATTGCGGATTCTTAGGGGAAAAAACGATCAATACATGCTTGATATGTTTCAGGGGCCTCATTCATAGAAATTCTAAGAGTGGAATTTCGCCCCTTACTGTCAAAAATTCTAAGAATCACCAACAATTACTTTCTAAAGTCCTATTTATAAAACGTTTAGAATTACTCAGAATTACTCTTAAATAGGGTAAAAGTTGGAGAGCTTAATAGCAGTCTTAAGCAGTTAATTTTCTCAACTCAACAAAATGGCCGCTTTTGTGTTGACATCACAGTGTCAGCTGCAATGGTTTTACAGAAATACTTATCATACGGACACATATGCATATGCATCAGCAGTCCTCTAGAATAATCTGCCCGATTCTCCCAAAGAACCTTTTCCACTTCTCAGTCAAACTGTAAATAACCTTAAATGAAATAGCATGGATTGTCAATCAAAACGTCATTGGATCGTAAGCAAGGTGGTGTTTTAATGTTGATGCAATGGAATCTGATCAACCGTCACACAGTTTTGAATCAAGATGAGGAACAAAGGTAGAAACCGTTGATGAACCTAGCGGCATTTTAATGGCCGATCCCCCTGCAACGACCGTGAGTCCAATGCTGACATTTGCCTTCCGAGTTGTGGAACACGACCGGTTTTAGCTCCTGATAGAGTTCTCATATTTATCATGAAACGGCCTATTAGAGTATATTGACGACACTAATTAAGGTATATTTAATGTATGGTATTTGTTTGATTACCGTCTACTTTCACAAAGTGACATTGGACAACGTGATTATTAGAAACATGTTTCTTGTTTACACATGGTTCCATCGAGGGCCGTGACGTCACAGATTTAAGTTATACATGTATGAAGTGAATTGCTGATACCGTGTTCAGCAAATTAGATACTTTCTATGTATTTATGAATCCATAGATCCGATTGAATAATTCACTGAGTTGGATCCCTTCATTAATAAACTAAACTCGTAAGTAATATTAACGCATTCTACTATTTATTTGTAACTAATAATAACAAATTGATTGTCATAATTCAATTGAGAAATGCTATGCACCAGAATGCATTGTATGTGGCCAGATAATATTTTCAAATATGTCTACTTAAATCATGTCAAATCAGGTGTTGCTTCAATTTTTATCTCCAGTATTAGTAACAGTACATCTTCTTTTATAATTACCGTATAAAAACCTTCCAATAGTTTTCAATTGATATAAACAAACCATATAGTTAAATTTTTAAAAATAAATTAATGTAGTTTTTAATATTATTATTCTTTCCATCATGAAAAATACTGTAAAGTTTTTCTTCTTCATATCAATGTGTTACAGAAACATACTAATGGTGAAAAATCATGGATTAGAATTTAAGACACAATCATATATACACACATGTAGATATTGACATCAATACCAATATGAGAATTTAAGACACAATCTTATATAGATATTGACATCAATACCGACACTACACATTCAGGGTAGGGCAGTAAAAAGGTATTTTAAGTGAATGTATTCTATTACAGCATGTGGGCCTTCATTACCGAAATAGATAAAGTTGATGTATTTCTAGTCTATAAGTTGAGAAGTGATGTGCTACGTTCTACGTTAGAGTGCTTATGTTTTGAGTAACTTTGTCGTTGTTGAAAGTGTAACCTTCTTAAATATCAATTTTGGATATCAAATAGATTACATGTTGAGTTATAGATTGCAACAAGTAATATCTTGAATTTAAGTTTTAAAGTTTTTTTAGCCTTCTACCAATGGTCAAAACAAGCTGCTTTTGATGTTACAAAAATCCGTGACCCTTTGTTTTACTATATCTTCAAGGTCTTCTAGAGAGAATCTTCATATCCTTTTCTTCATTTATATCTATGCCATTTTTTTTGTAGCCATTTCTGATTTACTGGTTTCGCCTTTTCTTTAAAGTTATCCTAATATTCATTCATTATATAACTCTAACACTTACAGTAATCAGTTAATATCAAATTACATGATTTATGTTAGCAGATTTGTATGGTCAGATTCTTTACATTCATACTGATAAATATGTTCATGAAGTGATTCCTTATCCAACTGTACATAATCATGCTCCTTTAGGAAACAGGCCAAGGTATTTACAGAAACCTTTCACTTGCTTCATTTCAATTTGTGAATGGTCGGATTTAAAGGTTGGTTCTATTTTCCTTTTGGTTAAAGAGATATTCAATTTAGACAAAAGGAGAAAATAGTCTTGTCTCCGGTAAAAACTTTGATACTGATCCTTCCATGGATTGACTAGATCTACGTTGTCCTATCTAAATATAACTGTTTTTGACATGCATTGTGAAGTGGATGTTGTTATTATGAGCATAATACATTGTACTACAGGCCTGTAACCTTTCATTATATAAATAAAAGTGATGAACAAAGAAGCTATCAGTTCCATTGAAGGTTCTTTTTCAAAAGTTCTCTAATTAACTCCAAGACTTTGATTGGCCTTTTATTAATCTTGAAAACTCCCGTGACAATGCTGGAGGTATAATGTTTGTTGATGTTCAAATCATTACAGGACAACACAGGAAGCTTGCTATAAATCAGAAACCAAAAGCACAGGCACTTGAATTAATCCTGGTTTAATCATTCGTACACATTAGTCAATCCATAAGTGCCAACACAAACAACCACTTTGGATCGACAAGCTCCTCCCGTTTGCCAATAGGGTATAAGATGTAACTTGAGGTAGCTTCAACTCCCCAAAGGAGGGACCGAAATACCTTGACATTAATGGATTAACCTAGTTACAATACAGCTGCTAAACGTGAATAACTTGAAACTTACTAGCCTTATCAGAAGATAATTACAATTATAGTTCAATGTTGCATTTTGGTGTTTGATTGATATGGTAACTTCCTTTGTTCATTTGTTCATTCACACACCAATTTCACACAAATCAGGGTAGTGTATATGTTGTTGCGAAGGGATAACAATCGAATGTATTTCATTTTTACTCTCTCTCTGTGTCTCTCTCTGTCTCTCTCTCTGTCTCTGTCTCTGTCTCTGTCTCTGTCTCTCTCTCTCTCTCTCTCTCTCTCTCTCTCTCTCTCTCTCTCTCTCTCTCTCTCTCTCTCTCTCTCTGATTACAGACACTCATAGTATGAACAATGAGTAACTTGTGTATCTTATCAATGAATGCAAGGGGCATCCAATCAGATCCTATAAAGCGAAGAGTTATCTTTATTCTCCTTAGGAAAAAAAACATCTATCATATTTCTTCAGGAAACCCATAGTACTCCCCAAAATGAAATACCATGGACAGCCGAATGGGGCTATAGATGTTTTTTTCCACACGGCACCAGTCACAGTGCGGGAACTTTGATTTTGATAAAAGATAATTTTGAATATGAAATTCATGAAATCATATCGGCTGATAATGGAAGATTCGTTATTTTAGATATCACAATAGAAAAAATTAGATTTTCAATAACTAATATTTATGGCCCAAATGCAGATTCCCCAATGCTTTTTCAAGATCTATTTTTGGAATTAGAACAATTGCCCGGGTCAATTATCTGGGGTGGTGATTGGAATGTTGTCCAAGACTATTATTTAGACACCTTCAATATAAAGCACAGGAACAACCCGGCGGCTTTCGAGAAAATTAATGAAATAAAAAACAAGCTAGAATTAGTTGACCCATGGAGAATCTTTAATCCAGATAAGCAGCAGTATACATGGAGACAAAGCAAGCAGATCAAACAAAGCAGGTTAGATTATTTCCTTGTATCTGAAGAAGTTATGTCCCTTGTTAAGAGCGCTTCTATTGATATTAGCTATAGATCCGATCATTCTATCATTTCGTTAGAGCTTGCATTAAGTCCACCAGTACGAGGACCAGGTTATTGGTAGTTCAACTCTTCCCTACTTTATGATACTGACTATATTAATATAGTCAAACAAACGATACGCGATATTGTAACCAAATATAAAACCGTCGGAGACATAAATAACTTAGAAGATAACTTTGAGTTATCGGTGAACAATCAACTATTTTTTGAGATACTTAAAATGAATATAAGAACAAAAACAATTAGTTACTCCATTCAGCGAAAAAAACAAGTAGAAAAAGAAGAAAAAACTTTAGAAAGTCAAATATATGAAATGGAGGCGAGATTTTCTCTCTTAAGTCCTGATGAAAATAAAGATTTATGTTTTAAAAAAGAGAAACTTGAACAAATAAGAACCTCAAAAATAAAGGGAGTCATATTTCGAAGTAAGGCTAAGTGGTATGAAGAAGGAGAGAAAAATACTGAATATTTTATGAATTTAGAAAAAAGAAATTATATAAATAAAAGTATGAGTGAATTAATAACGCCTAACGATATACTCACTAAAAAAGAGGATATACTAAAAGAATCCTCCGATTTTTACAATAACTTATATAAAAGTAAGCATGCGAGTGATAGGGAAAACGATTTAGATCTCTTTACGAATGTTGAAATTAAACTCAAAACCGAGAAGCGAGATTTCTGTGAAACCAAACTTACAACAAATGAATGTGCGCGTGCTCTAAATAACATGAAAAATCGGAAAAGCCCAGGTTCGGACGGGTTTACTGCAGAATTTTATAAATTCTTTTGGAAAGACGTCGGTATAATTCTTTGGCGATCTATTCTATACTCATATGAAATTGGAATATTGTCGGATTTTCAAAGGCAAGGTATAATAACTTGCATACCGAAAGATTCTCGTGACAGGCGATACTTAAAAAACTGGCGACCGATAAGCCTTTTAAACGTCGATTATAAAATTGCATCCGCAGTAATTGCCTCACGCCTTAAAGCAGTTCTTCCCGATATAATAAGCGAAACCCAAACAGGGTTTTTAAAGAATAGATTTATAGGAGAAGATACAGGAATACTTTACGATTTAATGCATTATTTTGAACAAAATGAAATACCTGGCCTCTTAGTTTCGATTGATTTTGAGAAAGCTTTCGATATTGTTGAGTGGGATTTTATTGACAAAACTTTGGAGGCGTTTAACTTTAGGCCCGTACTTAGAAATTGGACTAAACTTTTTCAAAAAGATAGCTGTAGCTCTGTAATCAATTCGGGCACATTTTCGAACTTTTTTTATTTAGGACGCGGTTGTCGTCAAGGTGACCTAGTGGCCCCATATCTCTTTGTTACAAGTGTTGAACTTTTATCTATTGCCATTAAAAGAAACCCTAATATCAAGGGCATAAGGATCAAAGGCATGGAATATCTTGTCTTTCAAGACGCAGACGATACAAATTTTACTCTAGATGGATCTGAAAAGGGATTATCAGAACTTATTTATGTGATTAAAAAGTTTGCTGCTGTCTCTGGTTTAAATTTAAACTGTGACAAAACAATAGCTATATGGTTTGGCTCCAAGAGAAATTCTAATGAGCAACTTTGTCCGCACATTCCTCATCGTTGGTCCAAAGAACCCTTCAAAATTCTTGGAATAACATTTTCAAAAGACTTAGATGAAAATTCCACACACATACCTTCTATATTTCAGATTTTTTAAATACATACCAAAACACTATTTTGACCTTATTAAGACAAAACCTCAGCATCACACAGAAGTAGTTGCACAATGTACTATTCTTAAACAAATATGCAGCTCTGATGTATATTCCCAACTCTGTTTCGACAAATCCATTTCCTTAGACAATCTTCAGCTGAAATGGGAATCAAAACTAAATGTCAATTTAACTGATAATTATATTTCGGACTGTTTTGCACTCATAAATGCTACTACTATAGAGAACAAGGCAAGAAATTTTCAGTTTAAATTTATTCACAGAATAATCTCAACAAGATCATTTCTATTTAAAATAGGTATTTGTCAGGATAATCTTTGCACCTTATGTGGTAAAGAAATAGAAACTCTTGAGCATCTATTTTATTCATGTGAGAAAACCAAACATGTTATTTCACAATTAAGAATCTGGTTCCATTCCAAAACGGGAACAAGTCTGAACATTGATATTACAAAATTTCTGCTCGGGGACCCAAAGGCAAACCTATTGACTAACCACATTTTTATGATAACAAAAGAGTTTGTAAACAAAGCAAGTTTTAGCAACAACGATCTGAATTTCGATGAACTAATTAACTTCATAGAATTTCATTTTACGTTGGAAAAATACATTTTTTCGGAGGATAACCCCAATTTTCATAGAAAATGGTCGTGTTTGTTCCAAATAGATAATGTACTGTGAGTCCCCTCTATTTCTGCATCTTTTCACTCTTTCATTCTCGCCTATTTCCTATCCTATCTACCTTTTTTCTTCTGTTTTATTTCTGATAATTTATGGTGATTCTTAAAAGTTTTCAACAATGATTGAGTGATTTTACCATCTCTTTTCTGTTAATAATAAAAAAAAAAAAAAAAAATATGTTGTTGCGTTTATTGTGGCAATCAGTTTTCTTTATCAATTTATTGCATTGTACTTGTACAAATATATCTATTCTTATATTTGTTAACCATACTGGTACAGACCAATAAACTGATCGAAATGAACTCAATGAAGAAGATTGATCCATTCAAAACCACTTGATGTTTACTCTTTCACATAAAAATCTATATAATTTTAAGGAAGTTTGCTATTTCTTGATAAAGCCACTACAGATATATTTCATGCTGAGTGCAATTGTCGAGTAGAGCTCTATGAAAGAGACCTTTAATGGTAACGTCATTTTATAGGAAACTGTCTTTGATTTATTCTTATCAAACTCCAATTTCAAAAGACTATTGACAGCAGGGATGGAGTGTGTGTGTGTGAAAAATGAGATTCGTAAATTCCATCTGTTTACATTTCCGCAAATACATTTCTTTTCACAGGAACGATTAATTAGCCTATGCATCCTAATCTCTCTTTTGTAGTTAACTTTTTTTTTACAAATATCATTAATGTTTTGGACTGTTTATTGGGGCCCAGAATATGTTGTCGGGTCAAATATGCCAAGCTTCACAAATGGTGTTATTTGATTGAGAAGTATTGGTTGTTTGTGAAAATTAGCATATACATATTTAAGAGTTTAGAGTAGAGAAAATATGCAGGTTAAAGAATAGATTTGTAATCGAAAACCGAACGATAGTGCACGGCATGGTTAAAACGTAATTTCGTAAACGTATTTACTGCTGTCACAACGACAAAATTAGGTAGGGCATTAGATTTATATACATGTAAATGGAATGCAGAATGACAACGTCTTGTTCGTTTTCGATTTCAATTGAAAACAGGAAAATCGTAATTTTAGAGATTAAGATGAAACATAACTCAGGTCTTTGGTATTTTGGCTCTAATTTAGCCTCATACAATTTAATAAAACGTACTCTGTGTCACACTGAAAGTATAACAATATCATTTCTCCACCATATGTCATCTTATCAGCCGTTATCATGTGTAAACTTAAATTCCATATAGAGTTCTAGAACTTCCGACATTACTTCTAACTTGCCACAGAAATACTTGTCCTACCCAAGCATACATAAAAATCAGCTCGAAATGGAAAACGTTCATCAAACTATAAGATTCTACTTCGGCTGAACCATTTCCCATTCAAAGCCTAATGCACAGTGTAGATGTTTTGAGCGATATCAGCAACGAAAAGATTAATCTGCTGATCAAACATCTTATATATGTAATACTTTGCAAGATCTACTTGTTCAAATACATGAAGCTTTAATTTCAGAAGCAAAGACCTAAAGGAATAAAAATCGTATGTTTGACTTTCTTTCTGCATTCATCGAGATATTGTTGGTTATCTATGAAAGCCATGAACCAATCAGAATCACCAACTTTAGTGTATCAATTCGTTTTGTATTCCCCAGATAAAGGAAAGTATGTAAACAGCCAAGTGTTATTGATGATATATGTAAACTGAATTACAGAAGAACGTACACACCAAAAGATTTTCGAATTCTGTTTTTACAAAATTGAACTTTGTAATGTTTTATCCTAATTCAATGAATGGAAACAATGAAAACATATCGCCCAAAAAGCAACTGAGGCAGAACGCTTGGTTGTACCAGACAAACGGTGATTTAGACATCTGACCGTCCTAGAAGCGGAAGAGCAAGGGTGACTCCTGAAGAAAGTCGAAATCTGCGCATACAACATCTACGCAACAGATTCGTCACAATGACCTTAATGGCATCGACGGCGCTATGGCACCATAAGAGCCTGAACACTGCCATGAGACGTCTTCGAGCCACCGTTCCGCGAAATGACTTTGACCTGCGAACATTGCCCTAAGTGAGGAGAGTGAGTCGCTGGGAACGTCGTGATTGGGCATTATGGATCTTCAAGTTGATTCAATCTGTTCCAAGCAGATGACAGAGTGAGACTCTAGAGACTTATAGGCGAGAGACAGGCTGCAGCATGTGTCCAAAAAGTTTTACCCTGTGGTGATGGCAGCGTTATGCGGCGACCAGGAGACAGATTAGGTGACACTGCGTCAGACCCTTACAGCCAAGAGATGATTAAAACTCTTGTGAATCAAGCAACCTTGTGAACGAGTACACATGAAAGTTTGAATGTAGGTATGACATAGTTCATTTTCCATTGAAAACACACAAACTGACATTCAATTCTTATAAATTCGCACAATATTAGGAATTTGACAGCGGAGTAATACAAATTTGGTCTTAGCTTCTGAACGAGTAACATTGTTTACACAGATATGAACGTTTTTTCCGAGAGTTCATGATGAACCTATGACCGTGCTCTCAACCAATGAACGTTCACGATTATGTATGAACTTCTATTGGCATATAGAGCGTTGTTGGTGAAGATTATGAAACTGTCATAGTTATGACACTTACCAATATTTATCTTTTTCTCTTAAAGACACTCAGTGATTTCTTGTGTTTTACTTAAAATTCATACAGGTCCAAAGACCAATCCAAAATTACTTATTTCAATGAAAATATAACAGCAATCATATATGTGTGCCGAAATGAATAGTTATTAGGTTATCAAGTTCTTTCCACTTACTGAACTGATAAAACAAAATAGATTCCTTTCAGCAAAATCAGTTGTAATCGATAAAAATGACAACATTCACAAAGCTTGGGTTATGTTACTAAAACGACTCACGGAAACCACTTTCAATGCAGTAACTTACTTTCTATGATTTACCCTTGTATCTCAGTTGCCTAAGACATTATTATTACCCTTTTTAATAATTTTGTGTATTTTTTTTTAATTGCAATTCATGTTTACATGACTTTACTTACACTCTCTATCAACCCCTTTTGCTTTATAAAGTACCATATGCAATATCTTTAAATATGTTTAACTTATACATGCGCCATATGATCTTTCAAAAACATGATAAAGAAATATACATTCTACTAAATTAATTTTTTTACAGTAAATCTACAGCATTTATTTTCCACATATAGGATAAAAATTCTCAATAAAATATTACACCTATTAGGTATTGAAATATTGATAAAGAAATCAGAATATATAACTTAAGTAAAGCAAATACTTTAAAGATGAATTATAATAATTTCTTCTTACTGTAGCAGATGCAGCAAGAATGATAACAGAATATGGTTATATATGTGGTTGAAAAGTGTTAAAGTGGAAAATCTATCGATGATAATTACTTTCATTTGAGAGATCCAAAATATAATTATATTTAGTAACGTAGATTTAAGAAATTGTTATTATGGAGAAATCCTCATGGCTGCAATACTCACATTCTAATAAACATATTGACCAAAAAACGTTTGTTCAATTTTTTTAATTGTTTTACAATCAGGTTATTAACCATATCAATTGCCTCTGCAGTAAATAGTGTACATAATGTCTATATTTGTGGAACATAACATGTCATATTACCTTTTCGAGACAGCATTCATGAATAGACAGACAGCAGCAAAAGTTGCGAGTTCGTATAATCAGCATGAACAAAGCTTATATGTATGCCTATCCATGTTAACTCATATAAACCAAGACTTCTATGATAATTATGCCATTCCTATATTCTTAAACGCTGATATCGAAAAAACAAACTTACCATTAAGTATAAATTCCTCCATTAATGTCGATGTCGTTGAAATTTCAAAATTGACACTCTTTGACATAAATAGTCATAATATGGCAGTAATTTGTTCCTTTTGTTCCCATATTGAGTGATTAATTGATTTTATCTTGCCCTCTTAGCAATAAGAATGAATGTATTTGAATATTAGATTATTTAAACTTTTATTTATTGCTTTGAAAAAAATTAAAAAGGACGAGAGTGCTGGAAATGGCTTTCTACATAATTTTCAACTATTGAGTTCGGTAATGGATGTTATCGTTTAAACATTAAAAAAACTATTTTTTCGGGGTTTCCTGACGTAGAGCGTGCTTGTTCCATTCATTGATGTATTCGCCTATTTGAAATAGGTTTCAGAAGTTTGACCATTTCGTGCATTGTTGTCCCTCAGAAATATATTTTTTCAATATAAAATTAAAAGCGTTTTAATGCCTCGCATCTTTTAGAGTTCTTCAGAGTGTATACTTATAGTATTGGTAATGAAGTTTCAAAATCTAACATGTTCAAGGTTTTATTTCCATTTCCGTTTCGAAACTCCATATGTATGAAATATCAAATTAAAAGTGTAGTATGGTGTATATTAGGAGGAGCTGGGATCTGTCGCAGTTATCTCCCTTGGTCTTGCTATATTACATATGATTGCTCATAACGAATACAGATACGTGATTGAATTTTGAGTTGTCATCAGTCAGGTTTATAAAGTTAAATATGATTATATACGATGATGAATGAATATTCTACAAGATCTTATTTGATTGAAACCTTATTGTTAGTGGCATGGATTTTATTTTTCCACGGATCTTTTTTGTCTTAGGATTATTGATTTTGCAATATTCTATTCACAGCAAAAACGTTCAAATTTCGCCAACTGAAAGGGCAGATAACTCAATAACCTCACCGACGAATTAAGATTAGATTATACAAAATTGCTCTGTTGGTTTTATGTTAAATAGTTTTATCATGTACTTATTGTTTTAAGGAAGCGTCTTAAACTGCGATCCATTTTTTGCCTTAATTGAATTGAAACACTCTCATCTTGATCAACATTTAAAATGAAATTAGCGATCATAAGCTTCCTTAGCACGGAGATAGTGTTTAGCCAAAGTTTATTCATATTTGTTAAGACTTTAATAGCTAAAAAAACCAGCTGATAACTACTTGGTATGAATACATCTTATATAATTACCATTCGCATAGTAGAATGGACGTGATATCCCTGTCTACCTCAGAGAAAAGCTAACTGGGTGGTATTTAATTCCTGCGTCCACATATGATTGATCAGTGAAAGAAACAATAAATGATTCTAAAGTCTTCATAAACTGGGTCTCAGCTGTTCAGTGGAACATTAACTAAGACTTCAATGCACTGGTATTGCTCTGACTATGTATTCAAATCACATATGATATCAAATGTTCTCATTACTTATTAGAACACACCTGAACACACAAGTGCCTGTGAAGATGTCACTATTTTTTATTGTTCAATGATTTTGCGATAGGAAAATCTTAAGAAAATAATATTACATGAAGGCTGATTAAGACACCACTAATGTTGGAGGGTGTCAAAAGATATTAATTCGAATTATAAAACCTATCACTTTTAAACTTTATGATGTGATAACGTGGTATTATAATGTGAAAAATATTTAGAAATGACGAATATTTGGAATTTTAGTACCAAACAGTTAATATCGTGGATGGCGACTTCTTATTTTGTGAATGCCCACCTTTCTTTACTACTTCTTTGTCTTTCATCAGGTCATCGACCATTCTCTAATGTTTATATTGATGCACAGTTTACAGACCCTATGTGAGTTATATTTCGTCAGGTATGTAAAACTTTATCAATTGTGTCGTTTCATCTATAAATACATACAGTCTGCTGAAAAGGATGTGGTAAGAAGCTTATCGAAAGATTATATCAGTTCAATATTGATTGAAAAACCAAACAATGGAACAATGGCCGCGTCACTTAGTCAAGCATAATTGTGAAACTTGTCTAAAGAAGGCAGATGAACAAATTGAAGTTGATATTGTTAGATAGGTTATGTAACTAGTATTCATGTAAACCGAATGTTTTGCTTTGCACACTTTAAAGGTGTTTTTGTTATACTTTCAATGAAAACTAGATTATGAAATAATCATATGAATGTTAGACGTTTTGTAATGGCGAGCATGGAGTGTCTCCATGGAAGGCCTCATTTATAGCGAGAAATGTGACAAACAGACACAAACCTAAACAGTGAATCTCCCTGCCACAAGCTTCCAGGTTGCTTTAGTGTTAACTTAAATAGAATCACGATTAGAAAGTAGGAAACTCATTGTCAATTGCTTCTGTATTACATCCTGCTTATGTTTAAATATATACATTCTCATTTCAAGTTTTGTTGTGTTTAATTCTTCATTTTATCTAACATAATATAATGGTAATTTCTGGAGTATGTACATATATAAAACAGTCTATCATTAACATATTCCATTCAAAAATAAGCAAATTAATTACTTTAATAATAAAATAAATGAAGTTGTCACGTAACACATTGTTTCGCATATCTGAATATCTGTATGTAGGAGTATGATTGCCTAATTGAAAATGTTTAGATTTGATATTTTGTTATGACTGTCTCATTGTCATCTAACATTTTAAAGCTTATAGACAAATATCATAAACGTTTTGGACTGTTTAGTTAAAAAAGTATTACCAATAAATTAACTAAATACCATCAAAATTTCTATAGTACTCCCGAAATCACTTTAACTTTCCTTAGAAATACTGGTCCTACTCTTGCATACTGGAAATTAAAAATAATCATCAAACATCATAATCAACTTTAAGTATGCCATCCCCTTTTCTAAGCCTTCTGTATATTATCGATGTACCAATATTTGGAGCGACATCAACAATTTAGAGATTCATCTGCTGATCAAACATCTTCTGTAAGTCTTAAAAAACACCTTCAATGCGAGATCCGATTTTCAATTACAATATATGTAAATCTAAAAAAACATTACAAGACTGTAAACCGTTTGTTTTGAAGTTTTTTCTCCATTGGTTGACCCTTTCAGCCATAGACTATCAGAATGAGCTTAAGTGTAGCAAAATCATTTTATATTCACCAAATAATGGCGTGATCAGCTTGGTGTTATTGATGAAATATATATATTACGTAACTATATTCTAACAAATGAGTGACACATTTTAATACCAAAAATTAAGTGCGAGGTACTTCCAATTGGATGTTCATTATTACCCTTAAATAAGGGTACTTTCGTGGCAGCTTCTAATCAACTCTTTGCGCTATCATAAAGATCCGTATTTCCCGTGTTTCCCGTAAACGCACTAGTGCACATCAATATTTCGTAAACACAACGAATGCACAGATATTGCATATCTCTCGATATTACTCACGACCCTCACTCAAGTAATCTACCTCGTAAGTTATTAAATAAATATTTACGTATTAAGGTAGTTAAGTTGATTTTTTAAGGTCGGAAGGATTTAATGCAACATAACTTTAAATCCGCATGAACTACGATATCTGAAATATTAAAATTTTGCTTATAAACAGAAAAGCGGAAACGGCAGCAGCTTTGGTCAATCTAATAACAATGTTAATGTCGGTTATTAAATCGGTTTATTTACAACATTGCTTTCATAAAACATATTTCATTCTTTGTTCTCAGTTCAGAGTTTAGTTAAATACAATAGCTAAACATAATAATGTGGATGAAATTCATTACGAAGTGACATAAACTCATGCAAAGCCAAGGTCACAAATATGTGGTGTCTGTTCGTTTATTCGAACCCGAGCCTTTGTAATGACACGACGGCATGGAAGCCACTATACATCACAGGGATCCATTCATTGCTTTACACCTCAATTAAAGCTAAATAGAATTATAATAAAGGCAAATTTTCATATTGACGACTATATTTGTAAGAGATCGTTTCAATCTTAGTTCATTACTCCATGTTTTGGCAGGCTATCTCCGGGGCTGTATGGAAAGCAACAATAAAGGGGAAATACTCTGAAGTAGCTTATCATCCATCATCAGATATCCTTATGACCAACTGAAGAACAGACCTGGCTTATAGTTTACAGAATTATAACCACGAAAGCGTAATGTAGGAGAGACTACACGAAACAGCCAAGGACAGAAAGTAAAAACCGAACTTTATTGTATGACCTTTGAAAAGCTTACAGGAAGATGGGTAACGGATTCTGGAAATTATGATGCTGTGGAGTATTAAATTCAAAGCAGAATTGTTATTAATTAAATAAACTTAATTGAAAGAACTTCCTGAATTAGTATGTGTTTGTTGAGACTACAATATGCATGTGTATTTGTAGGGAAAGATATTATCGTTCAAACCAATAAATTATCAGTCATGAGCTACATGAACTTCCGTTTTTGTTTAAATTGATTGTTATTTCCTTACAGAAAGCTGTTTTCTTCATCATAAATGGTGTTTGAATTGAAAATTTATAATAATATTAGTAGTATATTAGTATCTATACTCTCATGAATTCCATTTGAAGCATACATTGAGAAGATTTTAATAAGATAAAGATTACTTAAACATCATTATTTAACATTAAAAAGGACATATACACAAAGAGGATGTAAATTGCAGTAAAGCAGAGCAATGAAAGCTGACAGTAGTAGAGCAAGGGAGTAGTCTTCTTTAATAGGATATTTAAACATTTCAACCAGGATGTGTTGTAATGTAGTTCTAATGGTCTAAATGATAGCTTCCGTAACTGTGCTTCTATCGTATTCAATAGTGTATGGTTGTATTGTATATAGGCCTATGATAAACCTGGGTTATGTATAAGACGGGAAGATAGTTTAATAATATCATATTATATATATATATATATATATATATATATATATATATACGTGATAAGATATTGAAATGTCGTCTTTATTGGATCGTTATTTTCATTGAGTGAGACAGTCATTGTTGGGGTCGATGTTGCAATGCTAAACAAATAGCAGCATGATTGTTTGTATCGTGATAGAAATCTACTTCACAAGGTTGAAATATTCAGTTGTTTTGAAAAAATAAGTAATGAAAATGTTAGGAATACGTTTTTTGGCAAATTTTGAATAAATGAACTGACGATGTAATTTACATGATTGATATATAAATCTCTATCCTTTAGGATAAAGGATAATAGGGAGTTAAATACAAACGAGAACAATGAAATACCAATAATAGAGGTGACCATGAGCGCTGTAACGCTGTAAATAATGTAGGATGAGCTTAGAGCATATCCCTCAGTGACTTGGATTACCGCAAAATGTCATACGTCCTTTTTCTGGCCTCTCTTCTAATGTTCTTTTATAAAATGTCACCAATTATTGTATATATCGAAAGCATATATTATGTGGTTTCTTGACATGTACTTTCTTTTCATTCGTGTATACGATTTTATCAGTTATGTCCTTATTTGCCGCCTATTTTTATGTCTTCCAATGTCCTTTTCATGCCCCATTTACCAGCCTTTTTACATGTAGCATTTAGACGTAAATTTTTATGTCATATATATTCATATCTACTTGTAGAGGAGTTTGTGTCCTTTACATTAAGCCATTATATGTTACTGTAACTCCTATATTTGTTTAGCTAGGGCTAATTTAGCTTTTAAGTGAAACACAATTTCAGGTTATCTTGAAGTTCAGCTACTATTTTCTCATGGTGCCAAAGACGGCTCTCTCTCACATCTGCACTCGGTCTTTATAAGCGGACTATTGCCTTGTTTACGGCAGTTAGAGCTTTGTACTGCTTGGAGAGGACTCTTTGCCCGGCTGTGGGTACAACGCGGCTGAACTTTGGGTCACGACGTGACTATTGGAAGTTGGATTGGTGAGGTCAATATACCTTAATTTCTCTGTACCTTTCTGGAGTATGTGATCACTTCCTTTTGAGGCCTACCTTACTACCCTTTATTATTCATTTAGTCCTACTTAACCTATCTGGTGGTTCTTATTTATTACTCACTCAAGTAGTGAATAGGGATTATCTACAGTAATTGTATACTTATTCATCCCTATATATTCACCCGTAAGTCCTCAGTTATTTCAGCGCCAGTGTTGCTTTGTCTGATTGATGCTATCTCGTTAATCGCTATTAGCTTGTCTAGTTGTTTCATCGTTTGGGTATTAGCGATGCTGCTGTGAATCCCTAGTCTATGCTTGTTTATTCATAGTTCGTTGACTCGCTCAATAAGTTGTTAACTCCTGTTGCGCTTTTACCGCTTGCCAGTTGGCGTACCCAGTTATCGTCTTGTTTAAACTGCAAATAAATAACTTGATTCACTTATTGCTTCTCTCTTACTATTAATGGTTTGATTATTTTCTTTCTTTTCTTTCCTGCCAGATAAACGGGTCTCGTCTGAGTTTGATACACCGTGACAAGATATCAATATCCTTATCATTGTTATCATAAATATTCATGAAGATACCAAATGTCCAAAGTGGATTTAAATGACCAGTCGGATGTTTATCAAGATACATAAAGTGACCTCACAAAAAACGAGAATACATGTTTTCAATTGCATGACTCTGTCAAAGTACCATGTAAAAAAAAAGCAATGGTATTTTGAAATCTTGACATTTACATATTCGCATATTTTGGTATAAAAAACGTGCTCATATCATATAATTCATTCGACCTAATATTTGGGACATACTTGTCAATCTCAATTCTAGGTTGCTAGAAAATAAAAATAACGACATTACTGATATTTTTTATTGCAATAAGAGATTTTGAACTCTGTCAGATGGTTGACCAGACCTTGAGCCCTGTACTTCGTAGCGACAACGTTTGACAAAATGAACACAGTCATTCCCTTTTTTGTAACTTTTTAAGTACCACAATATCCAATTATCACACACGTAAGGGTGCTAAAGGCAATCTTATAGATTCCCAATGTATTTTTTGTTCGAAAGCGACGTTTATCTATACATTCTATAGTGATTTTCAACAGAAACTGAAGCAATCTATGTTAAGAAAAAAGTCTGCTCATAATGCCATTCAAGTAAGGTCGTCTTTGCATCCTTTTCCTTTTTTAGAATTATCTTTTTCCGATGCCAAAATATATAGAGAATAACTTCCAAAACTTATATATCAATATGAGTTTATCAAAGTTACAATTTGTATTTTCACTTATACAAGCGAGTGTTGATTTATGTGATATCAGACATACGAGGTGATATTCGGTTTAACGTCCAAAATCATTGTTATCTAATTTATAAGAATTACATTTCTAATTACAACATGCTGTTAAGCATCCTTTGCAATTATGCAACAGAATTTACAGCATCTTTGTAAACGATAGTTCGTTTCACATCACTAAATCACAGTCTTTGTATAAAGATATCTAAAGCAATTCATTTGGATCAAGATATTACAAATCATGCCCATGAAGAATCTAAATACAAAAAAAGATTAAAGCTTGGTTCTTATACTTTAAAGACCACATGAGTTTATCATTTAGAAATGGGAATTTTGGGAATTGAAAATGATGACTTAGAACAATAAAATACCAACTTTATGATCAGTTGAGATGATCCTGCTGCTTCGCCGTGTTTGTATCAGCAGATCTCCTACAATTCTGTGAGATATATCAAGCCTTTTAATGCTGATATAACAACCCAATGAAAGATTATGTCTTGATTGATAATTAAGATTGTAGGTTAAAGATTTGTTGCTATATGCTCCATGAAGAATTATGTTTCAGTAGCTGAATAAATGACAGGGTCTACATAGCCGAAACAATCAAATGTCATTTATTTGCCTAGAAAAATGAAAAAATGCGGACATAGTAGTAGGATGATTAGTTACGTTATGAACCCTGTCAAAATCCTAACATTTGTCATTCATTTCAGAGAATTTGTTCTGAAATAACTTACAAATGAAACAAATGTCTGTATAATGAAATCAGTAGCATATAGTAGCGATGAAAATGCTACGTTTAGCTATTTTCACCACATCAATGGTATGAAAAACTATGTCAGTTAAAATGTTCACATGCACTTGTGTTAGGTAACCGTAAACTTTTATAAATAAATGAGAAATGCACACATCAGTTGGACAAGAAGGTACTTTGTAGATGTGCACAGTGGTGTTTGATTACATGATGAATGCTACTTTTCAGTTGATTTTTTTATCACTAAAGGCTTCAGAATGTGTCAATTGTTATTATTTACCACTTACATATTGTTTTGCTAATACGTTAAAAAGGGTTGAAACAGTTTTAAAACATATATGAACATACATTCTTCTGTAACGGAATCAAAATTATCATCAATTGCTTTTTAAGTATTCTGAAAAGTTAAAACAATCTCATTTGCAACCACTTCTGCGTCAGATTACTCATCACGTCCAATTTATCTAATGTTATATTTACAGTAACACATATAGCTTTACTTCCTTGTTAGAGAAACAAACCATGGCGAGATTGAGACTAGAGTGGATGTCACTCGTCTGTCTCCTGACAGGGACCGTGGTAAACTGTAAGTAGTTGATCATATTTACGATGTTACCACTATAACTCCACCTTAAAATATCAATGTCTTGTTTTGGACATGCACATATAATTATATATCATCCATCATTGGTATTGTTAAACAATATTCTTTAAAAGCGATAAAACAAATTACTTAAAAAGCTTACTAAATAGAAATCATATTGAAAATGATCACTTAGACACTGAAATGTTGTATCACCGTTTTCATTGATTAATTGATAAAAAATGAGAGAATATGGGTGTATGAAGAGGTTTTCGTATCTTTTTGACTGTAAATGGCGAGGCTATGTATTTCATATTAACAGTTAACGTCACAAAACTGTGAAAGTATCACATATTGTTACCCTACACTTTTGTATTCATTGTTGTCATCAGTATGAGCAACTAACCTAAATTTGCTTAGTCACGCGATTGAAGGTAGGCTGTTTATGTACTTCAATTTTTCGATGATTCAACGTATGAATAACTTCAATAAGTGCACAAATTATATGACAAAGGATCACAATTGTAAATATGTGAGCCCAGTCTTTAAAAGTAAACTAGTGCTCAAAAGAATGTATACAGCTGTTTGATCGGGCATACAATGTAAACAAATAAAGGTATTTGTGAAATGGTTATTTATTCTTATAAAGTGTTCAATTTTACGCTAGGGTATGGTACATAGTTTGTCGATAAAACAGAACATTCAATATTCAATCGAAGATCATTGGTCTCAAATTGTAAATTTACACATGGACAGAGATCACATCAAGTGTCATTCATCTTGCACAAGAGACCAATACCGAACTCAATAGCGAGTATGACCTCCATTGGCAATAATACAGGCTATAACCCGTCGACGCATTGATGACGTCAGGCGGCGAATGACGTCAGGGGTGATCCTTTGCCATTCCTGTTGGAGACATCGTTAGAGTTCTTGAACTGTCATAGGCGGCACTGATAGTCTTCTTACTTGTCTATCCAGGTGGTCCCACGGGTGCTCAATCGGATTCATGTCGGGGGAGCATGCTGGCCATGGTCAAACAACAATATTAGCGTTGTACAAGAAGTCGTTTGACAGTCTGGCGGTGTGAGAACGTGCATTGTCATGCTGGAAAACGATGCCTCTTTGCTGTTGGTGGATGAATGGAACGGCGACTGGTTGTAAAACTTCATCCCTGTATCTCCGAGCATTCATGTTGCCATGAATAACCACTAGCCTGGTCTTCGTATCCCCGCAGATCCCACCCAACACCATCACGCTACCACCTCCAAATGCTCGCGCTTGCTGAACGCAATTGGGCGCCATACGTTCGCCAACTCCCCTGTACACCCGATCTCGGCCATCATTTCTGTATAGGCAAAACCGACTCTCATCAGTAAAAATCACACGCGACGAATCACGCCTTTGCCACCGTCGAACCCGCCTGGCCCACATCAGTTGACGGCGTCGGTTTTGAAGGGTGAGAAGTACTCCACGATTGGGTCTCGTGCTCGAAGGCCATATTGCCGTAGTCTACGTACGGTACACAGTGTGTTGACTGATACGATGACCTAACGCCGTAGCAGCCATCGACGTCGCCGTAACCAACCGGTTTCTCAGGTGGATAGTCCGTATGTGTCGGTCTTCGGCGGGGGTTGTGACGCGTGGTCGACCGCTCCTAGGCCTGTCCGATGTACTGCCTGTCTGCCTTGACCGTTGCATCAAGTTCACGACAGTTGCTCTAGTACAGCCAAAGGTTCTGGCAATGGCGGTGTTCATCGCTCCTTGTTCTGACATTCCGACAGCTCTCTCTCTCTCTCTCTCTTTGCGTGGCATAATTTTGGTGTTTTTCTTACTACAGTAACCCTAACGCTTCGCTTTGGCTGTTTTATACAGTTCATGTGCACGTGCATTTTGTGCTACATGAGATTATGTCATTTTTCGATCTCAAGAAATGTTCGTGCGATTCGTATTTTTTTCTAGATCAGTTTGTTGCCGCAAATAATGGGTCTACATGTGTGTCAAATAGCTCAGTATGGATCATTTGTTAATTCTAAGTTTAGAAGATATTTTTGTATTTTCATGGGTATATACTTTCTTTTGAGCACTAGTTTATATATTGAAAGTACATGTTATGTTCTTTACATTCATGTACCCATTTTAATCATTCATGTCTTTATTTGCCGACCAGGGCTACTTTTATTTATATTTTACATGTTATTGAAGAGGAGTTTGTTCCCTCTACAATAAGCTATAATTAAGCTAGAGGCAAGAAACAGAACCTCTATCTATGCCAGATATACCCTCACGTAAAATAGATTGCTTTCACTGACTCTCGCACTTACTGCTTATTTGCGGCAACCGACTTACTAGTCGGGGAGATACGATCTGGTACTGGCTTGGAGCGGTCACGTGTGTGTGGGGGGGGGGGGGGGGGGGGGGGAGGAAAGGGGGGGGGAGGGGGGTATGGGGGCGAATGGACATAACTCTTGGACATTTGAAGTTGGATTGGTGAGGTTAATATTTCGTTATTACTCTGTACCCTTTTAGAGTATGTGATCACTTCCTTTAAAGACTTACAGTTATAACCTTACCTTCCCTCCCATTATTTTTAGGTTCTACTATACCTATCTAGTATTATTATTTATTTATTCACTCAAGTAGTGATTAGGGATTACCTACAGTGCTGTGTACTTGTTGTTTATTCCTTCTTTACTGTCCAAATTCATTCATTTATTTCTCAAAAACGCCACCAACGGTGGTACATGAGCTAAGGCAATATAATACAAATCATAGAGTTATAGTTTCCAAGATGGACAAAGAAAGGTTACATTTAATTAAAAACAGTGTATGTTGGTGATGTGAAATATACTAAAAGTACATATCAAGGCCGGTATTCACAAAACTTCTAAGAATTTTCTTAGTTTTATACTTAAGATTCCTTAAGAATTCTTAACTTTAAGAAATATCTTAAATTTCCTTTTAAGTCCATTTAAGAACAAATCTTAGCAGAATAATTGTTAAAATTCTTAGAATTAACTTAGAAGAAAATAACTTGCATTGTGGAGGAATAGTGCCTGAAAAAACACTGTTTAGAGGCTATTTCATGACATAATGGAAATCCCCTAATCTATTCATAGCAACAGATGTTTGCTCTCTTTTTTAAAAAGGTAAGAAAACACTGTTTAGAGGCTATTTCATGACATAATGGAAATCCCCTAATCTATTCATAGCAACAGATGTTTGCTCTCTTTTTTAAAAAGGTAAGAAAGACAGACAAGCCATTAAATTTAATCATATATCCTCTTGCATCATTTTTCAAATCAAGGTTCTTTTTCAGTGATAAAAATAAAAATAACTTACGTAGAATCATATTATAAATTTTAATGGAACGCCTATATTTTTTATTTAACCATTCAATTAAAGAGGAATATGTGTATCAATAGTTAATTGGTTTGTATTATTGTCAGTTAAAAAAGAATATAAACAAAGTTTTTCATGTCATTTTTGTAATAAATCAAAGATTTTCAAAGAATATATAATCTATATGTCACCCTTAAAGTGAACTGTAATTAGCCCTCCAAAGCAAAACGAAGCATTTAAAAAACATGTTGAACTCAGAAGATTCAAAATGAGTTCAAGTTTCGAATGTCAATAGCCTTATTAGAAAAACATCAACTTGAAAACACAAATATTGTTTTGGATATCAGAGACCTTAAGTCTAAGACGTAGTTTCGGCAAAAGGACAATAGTTACATCGTAAAACAATCTGTATCATCACACGTTCGTAGAAATTTCCTGAAATAACACCATGAATAACCTTTCTTCTTAAGGACATTATTCAGAAAAAAAAACAGTTTTCAAGTCAAGTTGCAATGAATTCAGTCAAAATATTGTATCGTTCCCAGAGAATAATAATTGTATGCGTAAGTTGATAAGTGTTATCAACTTGGCAATTGTCAAGTGGGTTACAGTTTTACACTCGGTTTACAAACGTAAAAAGTGAGAGATATGATTTAACAGGCAAAGGTTGAGTGGCGTCACTAATATAAGTCAATGCATGTTTGACAGTGGAGTTATTCCGCCAGTTGACAGCACTCGAGTTACTCTATCACAGGGATGTAAATATCCATTTTATCATCTTTTACACATACTATCTATACAACACTGTGTTGTTATTTTTTACTCGTCAAACGGTCACTGTGACACTGAGTATGACATCAAACTGATATCATAAACCGCACATATGACATCAGATTTCAAACTGATACCGTTAGCTGCACATAGAGTATCAGATATAAAACAAATTTTGGACAGCCGGTTAACTTGATCAGCTGAAATGCGTATGTTATTGTCCTGCTTGTGAGTGTCTGAGGATTACTCACTGACGTCATAGCAGAATTTATGAACGTCTGTGTAGTGTCATGCCTGTGGAAAAACTAAAGCTGTTTCCCAATGATGAGCCACGGGTGACTGTGAAATTAAAACTGTGCTAAATGGAAATAAAACGTTCTTTTCCACTGGTTACATTGCATGTTAAGAGGAAAAGAACTATGTCAAACAATAGATGCAACCCCTTAGTTTTGATAATTTTGATGTTTAGATTGAGGATGATACATCACATTTTACTAAATGGCAGAACACTGAAATTTGGCACAAACAAGCTATTCGTGTTTAAAATTATAATTCCAAACTCCTCTCACAAAGACTGGTCTGTCAAAAGGGAGACTCTTTCATAGTACTCCATATGTTCATCACCAGTTGCAATCACAACAAGGCACATTGAAACAGAAAGGATATGACGCCGTATTCTTTCAGGGGTAGTGCTTTCCACTCCTCTGGTTAAAGACTATTAGCTGCTGTGGCGTTTATGGCGGCGGTTGACGTTGAAGTACACGACGATCCAGAGTATCTAACAGGTTTCAATAGGGTTGTGGTCTAGTGATCTAGAGAACCATGTTAACACATTGATGTTAGAAGTCTGTAGGAAATTCATTGTTACACGTTACAGTGCAGCCCGGGTGTTGTCCTGTTGAAACAGATCTCCCTGTTGAGGGATGATCAGCAGCAGGTGAGGGTGTAAGACCTAGTTGATTTAATGTTTGGCGGTCAGATTAACACTGATGATCACAAAATCTGATCTTTGGTTTTAATAAATGGCACCCCAAACCATAACGCTCCCGCCACTGCATATGTCCATCTGTCGAACGCAACTGGGCGCAAAAAGTTCATTTGGTCACCTATTGACCTATCTTCCTTCATGACGTTGCATGGCGTTGTTTTGTCATTCTGCTTGTGTTCATGTGTAAATTAAAAATTTGTCTTTTCAGCCGTGTAGAGCAAATTTCCTTCGGGATAATAATAATTTATCTTAAATCTTAAGTAATCGTGACCGAGGAAAAATCTAAATGAATTATGATAGATAATGATGTTATGAGTCTAAATTCAAGTGCCCAAGAATTTCTACACTTTTTAAATTGAAATACTGATATAAAATATAATACTACTAAACTACTTAAATACTGAACTATATTAATACTGTCATTTGCATGACGTAATCTAAGATTTAACTTTTGTGCTGTTTATTTGACATAAATTCATAGTCATGTATTCAAAAATGCAGAATCATGTCTACCACCCTCTAACGCTCTGTCTAAGGGATCGGTCCAGTCATATAAGTATAAAAAAGAAGTGTTAATCTTAAAATTTCTTCTCGTTATTCAACCAGTGTCGATTCAGGTTAATCAATGAAGAATAAAACAGTCGACAGGTGACCTTATTCCAAGTTTTCTGGTGAAAAACGAGTTGACGATTCGGTAGTAAAGTAACATATGTTATAAATGAATGAGTTTATTAGGAGGAAATGAATGGAAGAAACGCGGGAAACAAACAAACTCAATTCCAACTCAAATCATATTTCTAAAATGTAAAGCGGGTCATATCATCGTAATATGCATATGTAGAAATGTAGGTAAGTTAATTACGTTTTTTAGGTATACAAATCGCCAGAGGGTCATACTATTCTGAGTGAACTTTGGACAGTGCTTGGTTTTTTTTACATCAAAATATCTTGAATTTACCAATACAAATGTTCAAATATTCAAGATTATTACACCAATTAAGAAATAGTCAAGTCACATTTAAAAAATTTAAACTAATAAGATGCCTAAACGAGCAACGCCCAGCAATTAATTTTACTAAACTTTAACAGATGAATCATGCTTTGGACATACTTCAATCAAAATTAGTTAATGATAGCAACCAATTAATAAATGCCCAACAATAGCAGAGTATAATGAAAACGTTTAAAGAAAGGTTGCCTAAGGGTTTGAATTCTAGTTAGAACGTAGCTGTTCTGTTTCTTTATAATCTCGGAGGCTTCACAATCAAAGACGTAGAAATATATAGAAATGTATGTCTGCGTATATATAAACATGAATGTTAATGTTGAGCAAATAGAATTTGTATTCTTACAAAAAAAGATACATTTTTATTTAGAGTTTTTTTAGAGTCATCTTGTCATTTCATGTTTCCATTAACACACATCATAATACACTACACCTGAAATGAACTTATCATAGAAAATTCTCTCTTTTAAAGTGGTGTAAGGTATACATTCTAATTAAGTAAATGGTCGCCTTTTTTCAAATCGAAGCTGAATTCATTGAACATCTGTTTTACTTTGACGAATACATTATGCGAAGCCAAATACACCTTTTGATTTATTGTGCAGGACAATGTTCCCACAATCTGATTAAAATCAGATGACGTATCGCGCGCTTAAGATTTGTCCATCATCAATATGCGACAATCTGATAAAAATCTGATGGAATTCCGCTTGTTTAATTTCGTTTCGTTTTATTTCCGTTTCGTTTCGTTTCGTTTCAGTTTAACAAGCTATATTACTATCGCATATTGATGATGGACAAATTTTAAGCGCGCGATACGTAATCTGATTTTAATCAGATTGCTTGTTAAACGAAATGAAACGGAAATAAAACGAAACGAAATTAAACAAGCGGAATTCCATCTGATTTTTATCAGATTGATGTTCCCATGAAAGCTAAACTACCTTATCAAGGCTTTACTGGTTAACAGGAATAACAGTCACAAAAATACAACTCGCATATACAGAGAAACATCAAATTTCGACAGAGCTTTGTTACAATTTAATTATTTCTGCGTTTCAGAAATTCTTATCAAATTGCTTAAAACTCTTTCCAAAATTAAATTCTGAGAATTCAAACATTTAATTGTTCAGTTCTAATAACATATGTATCTGACATGTAAAGATAACAATGAACAGGATATTTGACATTTCTCACAGTAGACATTAGAAGCGTATATTGTCACGAGTATACATGTATTATTCTCAGCTTCAAGAAATATATACATTGTATTAGACAAAAAGCGTAGAATATCCTATATATCTATATATATCGTTTTTTCCCAAAATCCAACTTATTATAATGACGTAGCCAGTAGCTTCGCTTATCACATTCATCACATCACGATACGATACAGCATAGGCCGGTGTCCCGGTATAAATTCGCCCCCATATTTAAATCTCACCCCGGCGATTTTGTACCCCCCCCCCCCCCGCGGAATTATTTCTCTCCCCCTTAGAATAAAATCTCCCCCTCAAGTTGCTTCTGTATTAGTGTCAGAATTGATTGTAGATATATTCTATTTACCAAGATGTATAGTTGTTTTGAAACAATGACATTAAAGATTGCTTGAACTAATATTTGTATTAGAAAAGACTTTTAAAGGATTTATTGTAAATTGTACTGTTTCGTTTTTACATCTTGCTTTAAGTATGTCTTTGGGAACAATATTTCGGTATTAGTTAAAAAAAGAGGAAGCTAAAACGTACTGTGTTTGATGACAAACTTAAATCCGCTTGGGTTTGATGCATATACTCATGTACAATAGAGGGGGCGATTCTATAATGGGGGAGATTTTATTTCGTGGAAGGGGGCTATTTTAAACGGGGGGGGGGGGGCGGTTTTGTACCGGTATAAAATCGCCGGGTGAGATTTCATACCGGGGGCGGTTTTATTTCGTGACACCGGCTTCATGTCTCCTATCAAGAAATGATCCGTTGATGGTTTAGGGAATCGCAAACAGGGTACCCCAAAATAGAGGATCAGAATTGTGTCTGAAAGGGTTCACGTCAGGATGTGTGCAATTGCGTCTGTATGTTAGGAATGTGTACTTATATTGAGTGGCTTCAAGAAGTGAGTTGATTATGTGATTTGTCATTTGTAGACATTGTTATAAATGTTTATCGTTTCAGTGACCCTTTCCTACAATACAACAGGTGGCCTTGTATGTCACTGCACATCAGAATGCGACTCCAACTTGGAATGCCTTGGATCTTCCGGATGTACAAGTGGATGGTCAGGTACTACATGTCAGAGATGTGAGTGTTTTGAGGCTTAATCTTATGAAAACAAATAGGAAATCTGAAAACCTAGATTTTACAGTCGCAAATGTAAGATGAGAACATATACAATAATTGAGAAAGAACATAAAAAATTAAGTAGCACTATAGTATGCACAATAACACTTCATTCAGTCCATTTACACTGTTTTTCTCAAACCTTATCAATCTATATTCCAATAACACTGTTATTATTTCATGCATTTTCTTGTCCATGAACAATTTAATTTAACTAGAATCTTTAACACAATATTGTTGAATCTATTACCAGTAGTTAAAATTGTGACATGTAACAATTCTTTTCAAAATAACATGTAGGATGACGGAAGATATGTTTAATTGATAGACATTAAATCTTATGAAATTGAAATGGTGCACGTTTTCAGCTAATAAAGTGTTTTGTTACACAGTAATATGTAATTAATGTATGTAATTCGAAAATAAACTATATATATAGATTTGACATAACAAAAATCTGAGATTCAATGCACATGATTATACTTTTAATCACAGACACAAAATGAATGTGTTATCATAAAGGTATTTTCATGTAATAAAAAACAGGATATCATGAGACATGGAGACTATAGTAATTAGGCATAGGCGTCCCTTAATCAACAAACTTTTTGCTCCCTCCCTCTTTTATAATCCCCACCCACAACCCAAACTATCAGTTCAAGCATTTAAAGCGTCCAACCATACTACAATCGACATTTAAAGCACTATAGCACGTTTTTCCGGTTAAGATTTCTATCGATGCAATGAAATACTCATCATACTTTACAATTTACCTGCAATTAACAATGAACATGTTAAGACATCCATTGTCGGCTTAGACATATGAAACAGTAAGAGCAGGTGTGCAGAAAACGGATACATTTTAGACAGTTGAAAACGACTATTTAGAAATGTGTGCAGCTATTAATTAACCTGTACTCTAAACTGAGAAACAATGATGAAATGTTGTTTATCTTATCGATGTTGTTAATTGACCGTTTTGATAACATAGTATTAGCATAATATGTATTGGTATTCTCGTAAATGGATCGACCAAAGTGGCTGCCGTTTCTGCCTTCCTGATTGTAAGCATAATTTCAATATTTCGGATATCTTAGTTTATGTGGACTTAATGCAACTTTGCATTAAATACTTCTGGCCTTTTAGAATCAACATCAAAACCTGAATACGTGCATGTTTGTTAAATAACTTACAAGGAAGATAGCCTGAGTGAGTATCATTAGTAATATCGAAAGATATACAGTATCTGTGCATTCATAGTGTTTACAAAACATCGGTGTGCACTAGTGCCTCAACTCTAAATCATTATTTGTGTTTAACCTCGAAACATCGACTTTCTGTCACATAATTACTGATGCATGAAGAAAAAGGTCGATGTCCTGTACGTTCCGATATTTCAGCGATTACATTTGGATCACAACGACAGATACACAAGTTGTTTTCGTTGATAACCCGCGTTGCACAACGACAGTTAAACTTTAAAAGAGTACCGCAAGTTGATGTCTTGAAGTGTGTTAATGTTGAGTAATTACTGTTATGAAGATTATATATTTCGTTTCGTTTTATTACATATTCAGTTTGTGGATTGTTCCTGAATTTTGTATGGATAACCGGATGTCAATAAACGTATGTGCGATGAATGCTGCCATGTTCCGAAACACATGTGTTTTGTCGTTGTTCTGATGAAGATTGATGATACTGAAAGTATATTAACAGGTTATGGGCCCAGGTGCGAATCAAAATGAGCTCGAAGTTTGAGAGATTGATCTTTGATGGCGATGAGCGAAAATATGAACAGTGGGAGATTAAATTTCTCGGTTACATGAAGCTTAGGAAACTGAAAGAGACAATCATTCTGCCGCAAGAAATTGACCCTCTGCCGATGGGTTTTCCGGCGAAAAATGAAGAGGCGTTCGCTGAACTTATTCAGCACCTGGACGATAAAAGCCTTGCGCTTATTATGCGTGAAGTCGCTGATGATGGCAGAAAATCCCTTTCGATTTTGAAAGAACACTATAATATGCTGGCTCAGGGAAACCAAGATTAATTTCTTTGTATACCGAATTAACGTCATTAGCCAAAACTAGTGAAGAGACTGTCACAGACTATATCATAAGAACTGAAAAGATTGTAACTGCTCTCCGTAATGCGGGTGAAACCATTAGTAATGGTTTAATGGTGGCAATGGCTCTCAAAGGCCTACCGGATAATTTCAAGGCATCTTCAATGGTAATCACCCAAAGTGATACGGACTTAACCTTTCAAGATTTTAAGGTTAAACTCAGAAGTTTTGAAGATACCGAAAAGTTACGACCTCTAGAATCAAATGAAGGCAGCGGAAAGTCCTTTAGAAGAAAGGTGTAACAAATATGGACACATAGCGAGACGATGTGTCAGCAAGAAAACAGCACCACACGGACCGAGAGAGACGAGAAAATTTTGCAAATTCTGCAGGAAATATGGACACACAGAGGCTTCATGCCGTAGGAAGCCTAAAGATGACGTGAAAACCGTTAACGAACAGGATGGACATTCGTTTGCTTTCAAGGTTGATGCAGATCCACAGACTCACTTTAACAGGATTAAAGACAACATTCTAGTTGACTGTGGCGCAACTTCTCACATAATAAATGATAAATCTCTATTCACAGGTTTTAATAAATCATTCAAACCCGATGAACATTTTGTTGAACTTGCAGATGGAAACCGCTCAAATGGGATGGCCAAAGCTAGAGGAGAAGCTGTTGTAACATTGTGTGACTCAAATGGCAGACATGTTAAGGCCACGTTACAGAGGGCTTTATACATACCTTCCTTTCCACACAATTTCTTCTCAGTTCGAGCCGCAACAGAAAAAGGTGTGACGATTGTGTTTGGATCAGACAGTTCGCACATGATAACACAAGATAATACCAAGTGTGGAAGACTTTATTTCTTCAGTTGTGATTGTACTGACAGTATTAACAATGTAAAATCTTGTGATATGTACACATGGCATAGAGTTCTTGGTCATTGTAATCAGTCTGATGTAATGAAACTAGAAAATGTTGTTTCAGGTATGAAAATCAGTGGAAAGGACAGTTTCAAATGTAAGACTTGTGTAGAGGCAAAGCAAACTAGATCAAAGAATGTTGTTTGTAATAACAAGGCTGAAAAGTCTATACTGACTTAGCAGGTCCCATCACACCTACAGGTAGAGAAGGTTTTAAGTATGCTATTACATTTACTGACTCTTACTCAGGTCAAAAGTTTGTCTATTTTCTCAAATAAAAAAAGTGAAGCAGTCAAAGCTTTGAAACGGTTTCTAGCGGATTCTGTTAGGTATGGTGAAGTTAAGACCAAGTGATTATGGTACAGAGTGTACATGCAGAGGCTTTCAGGAAATTTTGGTTGATAACAAAATCAGGACTGAGAGAACTGCCCCATTTTCCCCACATCAGAACGGAGTTGTTGAAAGAGGTTGGCGAACATTGTTTTATATTGCCAGATGTATGTTAGTAGAGTCAAAACTGCCAATGGAATTGTGGACATACCGTGTAGTGAATACTTCGGCTTACATTAGGAATAGATGTTATAGTCAAGTCACTGGTCAAACCCCCTTCTACTTGTTCACGGGTAAACAACCAAACATTAGCAATATGCATATCTTTGGTTCGGAGTGTTTTGTGTATGACAACTTGCCAAAACAGAAGCTATATTCTCGTAGCAAAAAGGCACTTTTTGTAGGATACGACAAAGGTAGTCCTGCATACTGTGTGTATTTTCCTGAAACACAAACAGTCTAGAGATGTAGACTTGTTAAGGTTATGGACGTTAATCATGAGACACTTCCAAAGCCGAGACGATCGACAGAGTGTGTTGACGACAATGATTCTAAAGAGATAGGTCAAGGTGACATACATGACGACGCAGGTGATGACAAGCCCAATGACGCGAGTGATGTAGGTGACGACAAAACAATAGGCACTGGTGATGAAGATGATGGTAGGTCCACAGTAAAATGACAATAAGCAAGGGTTCCCTCGTAGAAAGAGTTAACAACCTAAGCTTTTTGATGACTATGTGATGAGTGACGAGGACATGGACACTGTGAATCAGAATGTTGACTATTGTTGCAGAATAGTGTTAGGGATTCCTAATTCCTATAAGGAAGCTATGTCATCCCCAGATTCTAGTAAGTGGGAGAAAGCTTAAGCTATGCATAATGAAATGGATTCATTGATTGAAAATGACACATTCTCAGTTAGCACATTACCAGAGAAAAGAAAAGCAGTGGGAGGACGTTCGGTATATGCACTCAAGGACAATCCAGACGGTTCCGTCATATATAAGGCTAGATATGTGGCTAAAGGCTTTAGTCAGAGGGAAGGTGTAGATTACAATGAAACTTTTGCACTGACACTGTGACAGGTGATTGTAAAGATTTATATGTTAAAACAACGGAGATTCTCCACGCCGTGAATACCAATGTCAAAGAAATTCAACATAACTCAAGTGAAATTGAACAAATGAAAACTGAATTTGATACAAAGCTCTTGACGCAGGAGATGTACTCTAGAAAATGCAACCTACTCCTCTACGGAATTATGGTTAACAAGGACCCTCTCGACGGAGTCAAGGTGGTGTTTGCGTCTTTGGGAGTTACCCAGGTTGATTCCATACTATTTGCTAACGTCCACAGACTGCCTCGAAATAGTACAGACCCGACTAATTTTAGGGCGAACATGCCGAAGCCAATTGTTGTAAAGTTCGTTATTGCTGCCAACAGACACCGTGTATATAATGCATCCATGTATAGTTCTACCTACCTACGAGACAACAAGATAAGCATTAGAACAGATCTCACCGTAGTTTTGAAGAAGCTAAGAGGACGCCTCGCAAACAAAGCATTTGATCTGCGAAAGTCTGAAAAAGTTCAGACCAGGATCTTGGAACGGGAATCGAGCTAACTCTCCAAATCAGGAAGAATGCCCAGGATAAATGGAAGACAGTCGACGTAAACAACAAACTCTAAAAGGCATGTATAGAGAACATGGCGTAACAGCCTACTTACCGGTCGGCGACTCGTGGTTGCGAGAGATTTTATCAAAAACACTTTTTGTTTAATCTGTTTTTACTGATATTTCTACTTGTTCTACCTATTCTGGTTTGTGATTTGTTTCAATCAATAATGATACACTTTATCATAATAAGTTGGTCATCTAAGTGAACTGTCATACGTGCCTGTGAGGATATCAACTGGAGACGTGGAATGGTGTGACTATGTCGAGGAGCGACTTTGGCTTTTCCCATCACAAAGACAGAGGTTCATGATCATCAGTTCTGATGTAAGCACATGCACTTATCACATTTCAGAGGCATCTGAAAAAATATTGATTGTGTTGTATGAGAGACAACTGAAGGAAGTAAGGACATTTGAATTTGTTGCAGATGGAGAAGTGATGCCTTCCATTGGTTCTTGGTGAAGCACTGTCATCATACCCTGAAGAGATGAGATCACTTAGAATATGTTTGCCTTCCACAACAATTGGGGCTGCAAACCCAAGAGGGTCAAATATGCTGTTTACAACTGACAAAACATTTCTTTTGGTGAAGGTTTATCACATTGTGAAACTCTGAAGGTGAATATGTCCCTATTCACATCTCATATCATTCCGAGGCTCCTTTGGAGAGGAATTAAATCCTTCTTGAAATCAAGATCCTTGATGTCCTTGCCTGGGTCACCATTGTTAAATGATTTCATTAACACAATACTGCTGGAGACTTTCTTGAAGACGTAGTTTTCCATTGTCTTGGAGAGAGTTCTGGGTACGTTCAAGCAAACTGATAGCTTTATTGTCAGATGGCAGAGTACTTATGCCGTCGTCAACATTAAAGTTGTTTTCCACAAAGTTCTTTGTATCTGCTACACAGTTTGTCTCCCCATCCTGCGCTGCCAGTCTCAGTCCATAAGTAGCAACTCCAGGAGAGGACACGTTGCCAAAAGCATGTACCCACATTCTGTATTCGATGAGTTCTTGAATAGGGTCATTGTCTTTATGCCAGAGGGAACGTAAATAGTTGTGATCTCTCTCACAGACTTCAAAACAATGGAACATCTGTTCTATATCAGCCATAATTGCAATATAATCGTTATCGGAACGTAACACCAAGTAAACTGTTCACGAGGTCAGGACCGCTCATAAGAGTTGAGTGATATACCATAACACTTGCCTGAAGAGTCAAAAACCACTCTGATTTTGGCTGGCTTTTTAGGAAGACAAACAGAAAAAAATAAGGGGATGTACCAGTAGCTGTCGCTCTCTTGAAGCGGAGGACCAAGTTCAGCATGGTTGTTTTCAAACAGTTTAGCCATGTAGTCAATGAACTGTGTATGCTTCTGGAGTTTCTTGCGTAGACTGCTTGTGAGTGTCCTTGACCTCTGAAGTACTTGCTTGCGGTTGTCAGGAAGATTTATGTTGTCATACTTGAAAGGAAGTGGGGCTTCCCAAGTACCATTATCACTTAACATCATCTCTTTATCCATCAAGCTGATGAACTTCCGGACCAATAGGAAGGATATGAGTCTTCTTTACATGCACATTGTCTGGAGGATGAACCTGTACGAGACAGACCTTGCCAATGATTACCCATCCCATGGGTAACAATTAAGCATAAGGTGATCGAGGAGGACCTATGACGTGTTCAAAGATGTGATGAACGTCTGCTAGATCTCTACCGATGAGCAATTTAATATTTGCAGATTATGCCAGTGGAGGTATCAGGTAGGTGAGGAGATGTGGATGGTTATAGGCAAATTCTGGTGTCACAATCTCTTCAATTCTGTCCGGAATGTCATTACATTCATTAACGGTGGGCAACTCAGAAGAATTACGTCTGTCATAAGACTCAATGATAAAGCCACTTGCCCTTCAACCTGATGTCTGTTTCTGACCACTGCATGAAGTTAGAACATATTGAACAGAATGAGATTTGACATTGAAGTTTTCAAAAAAGGTTGACTTGTACAGAGAAGCATTACTCTGATCATCTATAGTAGCATACATCAGTATGGCTTTATGCCTCCCATCCTTGGGGTACACATAGACGAGAACATGACGCGCGCAGGAGCGTCCTTGAAACTTGTTGTTATATACTTGCTTACAGTTTGAGAAGATAAGGGAAGGCTTTGTCTGCCTCTGGGGAGATGACGTTGGTTGTGGAGATGACTGTTGCCTTTGAGGCACAAATCCGTCAGTGTGTAAATATTTGAGTCATGTTTGCTACTTTGACATTTTTCACATTTGGCCAAAGACTTACAGTCCTTAGAGTGGTAATTTTGGAGACACCAAAACGCAGGTGCGTCTTTTTCACAACTTCCCATCTGTCTTCGCCTGACGTGTCGAGATAAGTCCTACATTTGCTCAGGGCATGTTTAGCATTACTGTGTAAAGGACAGTTGAGAACATTATCTTGAATAACATAAGTTTTTGCCGCAGTGACATTTCTATCTCTGTAGAAATATTGGTTCTGTGGAGTAGATGTAGAAGTAGTCTGCAAAAGGTGTACTGGAGACTTTGGTCATTGCGTTGTTTACTTGCCACATTGGTGAACGACACAAATTAGGGGAATAAATGGGGGATAAGTGACATCATGTCTTTCCTTATATTCAAACGCCTTGTTATTCCATCGTTCTGGTAGGTAAGTCGACAACTTGTTTACAATTTGGTTCACACCTGTAGCAGAACCAAAGTAAGCCAAGACTGTTCTATAGTGAGGATAAGCTGTTTTCAAACAGTTTATTTCTAAAAGAAGATCTGAGAGTTCATAAAGTCATAGGGAATTCATGAAGTCTCTTTATCAACGACATTTCAAGTAGAACTGGGGATCCGTAACGTTGGTCCAAACGTTGCCGTGCAATAATGAGTCCACCCTCTGGGTCCTTCATGTTGGCAGCCTGTGAGGTTTCAGGGAATGTTTATGGAGTAGGACCTAACCACTTGATATGTGGGTCAAACTCCTCTGCAGGCTCCAGCTCAGACTATTACATACTTGTTTGAACTTTTCTTTCCACACAGGATAACTTTCAGGTTTGTCCTTGAAAGTACATAGTCAACAGTCAACAGTTTTTTCTTCAGAAGTAATATTGACACAACAAAAGAACCTGCACAAGAATGTTCACTAATGTTCATTGTATGTCTTCCATTCGTCATAAGATCATTAACATATTCCTGTGTACGGTCCTGAGCAGATTGTATTGGAATAATGTTTACATCATTTTCCACAGACTGTCTACCTGAAACACTAACACAGTGACTTTGACTTAGTTCTTCTTCCAAAACACTTAATTGAGCTTCACAAACTTGAACATCCTTTTCGTGCTGTTATGTTTCTATCTTGTTTTCATTTTCAATCTGTATTCTTTTAATGCTGCTTGTTCTTGAGCGTAACGTAGTGCTACCTTTGGCAGCTGCCTCTGACCGTTTCCTAGCGATGACAGTGCATAGGGATACTTTACTTGCAGATGTTGAGCTTGATTTTGCATTTTGTAGCATTGTCTGTACCTCCAGCATCTATTGGCGGTCAACTGGGCTTGTACTTGTCATGGCTGCGTCTTTTACTTTTATTTTTTATGAAGTTCACCGTGATGACAGCATATTGGTGTTGAAATTTATGAAATTTGAAATTCATATTTACGTATCACTTACTCTAAGGTTAGCCTACGTGGAGTGAACATGAAAAGATGCTTAGCGTTAAAAAATATATCATCGTGCGTGAGACCGCCATTACGTAGGGGTGATCGGGAATCGGATCAACGAGTTCTCAAATAACGACAAGAAAGAAAATACCTTCATACCGCTAAAAAAATAAAATAACTCGTAAAAAAACTTGTAACAGCTTATTGGTTTTGTACAGTGAAAATACGAAGGCAGAAAGCTCGAAAACCGCGCGCGTCGAACAGCCAAGCTGAGACTTATCTTACGCCAGGAGGGCAGTTCGGAGTTGTTAATATTTCTTTGCTTATACGAATAGTATGTAACATATATATTGAACGTGTGATCTCCGCCTCTGAGTATTTACAAGGCTGTTTTAAGATTTTCATGGAAAAAAACAGTATTTGTCATATATTTGTCTTTTGGAGAGGAAAAGTTATGATGAATTAATTTTATAAAATAACATATGATATTTAGGTTCGTTTCAAAACCAAATAATATCTTATGAAAATCACGGACTTGCTCTTTAATGCTGACTCATGAAATAACCTCAGATAACCAGGCGCTGGGTAAAGACACTCGTCAAAGCAGTACAATCAACGACTGTGTGTGGGCCGATAATGCCGACAAAATAGATGCATGTGGACTGAAGAACTCCTCCCTGGCAGTTGATGGAAAGAGAAGCACTAACTACTGGTCTGGGACTTGCACAATGACAGATGTGAATCAGAAACAAGCCTGGTGGAGTGTGAACCTTGGACAGATACATCAGATATACTACATCAAGATCTACTCACCTATAACAAGTGAGATGATTTTAGATCCATTTGGTATATTATATCAAAACAACGAAAAGCAATGCAGAAAAATAACAAACAAACTGCGCAAATTTATAAAATGGATATGCCCACCCTTCAAAGCAATGCTACAATTAAGGAGGTGTTCATGTATCTTAGTTTAATTTCATTAAGATTTATCCATAACGATGTATTATTATTTACATAGAGAAAGAATTCGAAGAGTCATTTATGCCAAACTGTATAAATGGTATTATTTCAACAAGAAGACCCGACTGTTGCTAAAACTATCATTTTAAAGCCTTTCGGTTTAATATAGACAATATCACTGACAAACAGTGTGTCATGAACACGAAGTGACACTTTAAGCGCAGCCATATTGCCGATCTCGACTCGTTCAAATTATATGTCTGATTTTCACTTAAATTCGGTGACATACAAAATGAAACACCCGTAACTCCCTAATATACATTTCTCTATACACCTGAATTGTTTCCACCTTATGTCATTTTGAGGATAACTTTTGTAACGCTTCAAACTCGCGATATGATTGGTCCATTGAGAGGAGCTATTACAGTCTCTGTAATCAAACATTTCGGCGTGGATTTTGCGAAATAGCCAGTACATTTCGAATCTTAAGATGACATCTCTGTATTATTTGGATCTCTTATCGTATAGAGTACTGTTAGCTTTCACAAGGGAAAAAACTTGCTCTGTTTTGACAGAAGAACTTGGGCCCCTTTTCCAGTCATAATGTTTCGGAGAATAGAATCTTTCCACTGTTTGTTATGTTTTCATACATATTTTATGTACATACCAGTAAAGAAACACGTTATAATCAATATCACGTGAATGACAAAACCTTATTATACTATGAATCGACTATTTTTATCGTAAGTTAAGGAAATCACTTTCCTTGATTGCCCATATGCTTAGGATATACCTTATTGAAATGACGTCATCATGCGATTTCATTTGCGTTGCGTATTTTCGCTTCGTATTGCAACGCATGCAAAATTCGCACTTAGTGTATTGTATAAATGTAAAGATTACTGTTTGCGTTTTTCCGACGCAACACAGGACACACTGCATTAAAAAACTGCTGTAGTGTAAATCCAGCCTAAATTTGATAGACTTGCATGGACGTTTGTAAATCTCACTGAAATCAGCTCTTATGTTTTCCGTCGTACCCCGCCCGCTGCGTTTCTTGATCTGATCACGGCTCCTTAAAAGTCGTATCTGAGGACCTTGACATAACCTTTCACCTCTAATCAATTTAACCAATCACATGTCCGCGTATATATGGTTTTTGTCCGATCATCTCAGATAATGGAAAAGTTTGAATTGAGTGAATCAACCAATGCACACATTCTGAGTTCTAAATATGTAACTTTATCACTTTTAATTTAAAATGTTTCTGTTTGTGCTACAGTTCATTTATTTATCTGCCCCCATTCATTTCAATTCTTACTTCAAAATTGAAAATTAGAAACGAATTCCTAAAGAGCTTTTCACAAAATGGTGTCGACCTCACTTTAAGATAAATGCTTTGTAGACCTTATCAAGATTATGTCGTAGTTTTGTTTTGGTACATGTAAATTTCTTTGCTGTTACTTCCCTCATTTCTGAAAACTGTTTTCTGGACGAAGAAAAAGCCATATCAAACTCACTATCGTACTCGAGGTCCCAGACATAGCTTAATTTCCGACCAAATAAAGCATATTCGTATGGATAGTAAACAAACACAGGACCATTTTTCATTAATCCAAGCTCGCCGCTAATGGTTGAAATATTGCCCATGCGGCGTTAAACAATAACTCACTCACTCACTCAAAAGTTTGAGATTGGGTAGTTTGTATAATTAGTTTCTCTCGCGCATATCACATTACGTAAGGCTTAACTTGATTAAAATGTTAATGTTAATCAAAGTTTGAACCTTCTGATATGTATGTTAAGATTTATTTTATTACATGTGGACAATGATAATTAATAACCAGTATATATATGTAAAGAGACATATATTATCACGGATTTTAGAGTGGACATAATATGCTCTGGTAACGTCTTTAAAACTTATAAATATTCTAGAGAACATAATGTTGAAAACATGTAGTTTTCAAATATAAAAAAATTAACGATATATTTATTTAGTGGCAATCTGAGAAACATCAGCCATTTAAGTCTAATATCAAAAACTGATTGAAAGTATATAACAATAATGTATTGATTTTTATCAATTCATTAGAGTAATGATATTTTATCCTCCACAGACAAACAGAGAATAAAAGGCTTCACCGTATCAGTCGATGGTGATCTTTGTTACACCTCGCCTCCTTACAACACACCGGTCCCACCAATATCAATACACTGTACAAGGCCGATGATTGGAAGCAATATTACAATAAGAGCACACCAGGAGCAGTTTATCCTGAATCTTTGTGAAGTAGAAGTTTACGGTGAGTAATGACAGTCCTGTTATCAATTGCTGCCATACGTGTACGCATGTTTAATAAATGTAAATTCATATTACTTCTCATATTACGTTGTAAATTCATATTACGTTTTCCCGTTCTTTCGATTCAGCAGGAAGACAAATAACTTGAATTATTGTGAAATCTCAAAGTTAGATTTCAAAGCAATAATGTAATGTTGAGTGTGTCATTTCTGCAGTTGTGAAGATGTTAAGTAATAAAAGCTCCACATACCAAGAGCACATACTATTCATACTCATTTATATCCATGATAATTGATAAACAATGAAGAAAGAGCCGTTCATTTATTTAACGAATGAGAATTTATTCATGAATCCATTTCATAATCTCATTCTACAAGCTCTCAGACACAAAAGACGGTAACTCATATTTAGGGTCCAAGAACAACTTGTAACTGACGAAAAGTTTTTTGAATACGAGGAAGCCACTTCAAGAGTGATACTCAACTATACACCTTAATTTTGATGCTGTTTTTAAGAAAATATTTTTTTTATGTCAAATGGCGGTCGCCATGATTTGAAAATAAAGAAAAGATAACTCTTAGTTATCTGTTCGAGAACATTAATGTTATTTTTGCGTACTTTTTGTTTATTGTGGTTGGGTTAGTGCATGCAAATTTGAAATACCGTGAATCATACACAGATCAGTATCCAGGAAGTCGTTTACGAAAGTTACGAGAGAAGGCTACTATGTTTTATCCTTGATATAGATAACACGTGGTTAGTGACATTTTCAAAGAGGCTTACCAATAATTTCACAACATTATAAAACGAACTATAAGTATTGATAGAATGATTAAAAATTAATAAATGATTTATGCTAAGACTAATCAACAATGCCTTGCAACGCCGTAGGAAAGCTTTCACGCTCTTGACGCCGATGAAAGGCTTTACTTGTTTTATTTTTCTCGGTGTGCGTTCTCCTTTATCTTATTGTAAAACTAAATCGACCAAAATGTTATCATCACTATCATGTTTCAACTGGGTTATGTTACAATCATTTACTGGTAGAATTATTCTATAAATAGGAGTGTACCCTTGAATTTCGTTGCGACAAAAAACCCTGAGTGGACTGTCCTTTTAATATAAAATACCAATGTAAGTATTCATAGTCAAAGTAAACATTCGGATGGCATTTGGAAGTGATATACATAAAGAAAACAATATAACCTCGATACAAATGTTTTTAGGAAGTTCACGATGTTTCTCAGTAAATTTTTACTCCTTTGTCGGGTTGGATGTAAGTAGATTTGAAATTGGTTACATATAATACCATAACAAGTATTAAACATTACACAACATTGAAAAAAACTAATTGGGGAGATGAATTAAATGAGAATGTAATAAAATGTTGATTATTCCTGTAAAAACACGAGATAAGTACACATACGAGTGGCAAAATAAACCATAGCCTCTATCTTATTGAAGTAGAAAGTACAAGGTAATACATTGATGATTGGATGTTCAATTAGAATTGCAGTACACAAAACTCAAAGGTGACCTTAAGTCACTAAGGTAGCCTTAGTGCAATGTTGAAGGAAAAGTAAAAAGCTTGAAAAATATTTATTAGGAATATTATCTATACCAAGCAATCCAGATTTACGACTTATTTGCATTTATGTCTTCATAAAGACCCAGATGTAGTCGATATTCTAGACTCTCCATGTCTCTGTATCCAGAATGTGCCGATGGTGTCTTTGGCGAGAGATGCAGTTCACTATGTAACTGTAAGAACCCTGATGAAGTGTGTGACAAGTTGACTGGTCAGTGTCAGAGTGGATGTGTGGACGGGTATATAGGAGATGGGTGTCAGACAAGTGAGCAGAGAGTTCTTTGTTTTCAATTATTTATAGAGTAATATGTATAATAAATAGAGTCAAAGACAACGTAAGTAATGCCTTATCATTAAAAAATGAATGTTTTGCTGTAGGGATAGATTACACATTTCACAAGGAATACGAGCTTCTTTAAATAATCGAATCTTTAAAAAAAAACCTCATCTCTCATATTATCAATAGTGTGCCCTTATGGAAAGTACGGATTAAACTGTAGTGAGGTGTGTGGACAATGTTTGGAGTAGAACTATAGCCATGTAGATAGAAAGCTTAAGAGCACCCCTAGCTGCAGGATTTCACCCAAGTATTTTATTATAACAATATATATATTTCAACACGCGCTGATTTTAGGAAGGAATGTCCAATTTTATTGTTGCCATACACTGTATCTAAATTGTAGATATCACTTCGTCTTGGTATTATAGCTTGATCCTACACAAGCGATATCTACTGTGGAATCAAGAATTGAATGGTAAATTGTTCTTATAGAAAAAACAACAAATAACGATTCAAACGTAATTGTGGAAACTTATTGATAACAGACACGGCGTGAATTGTAGGTCGTTATTGGTTAGTATGTCAAATATGTAAATGGATTGCAGAATTTCGACTTCTTAACATCTCTTTGCCCGTTTTTAATTTACAATAGAAAACAGGAAAATGCCATAATGTTGGCCTTTTGGGATAAATATGCAACTTGAGCATCACTTAACTCAGGTCAAATGATACCTTGCCCCTTTTTAAGCAATGTCCAAATTTAATGAAACATACTCTGTGTCACTTTTATACCGTGGGCGGTTTTTATTTTGGGCAAAACGACAATGAGCCTGATCTGGGGTTCTTGTTTATCCATATATATATGTTTTATTTAGAATAAAAAGTTGGGAGGCGTCCCATCTTAAGGTTGGCATCGGCAGTTGGGATGATAAACTGAACGCCAAAAGAAATGTTACACCTCTTTGAATTTGAAAACATAAAAAGTTACGTGTTCAGAGGAATCTGCTTTGTTGTGTTGTAACACTCCATCAGTTTAGTGTTTTGTGCTAAAATAGCAGACCTGTTACTTTAATGGTACATAAGTCATCGCCAGTTCTTCATAGGTTGGGTCAATTGTCCTATTTTCGATCATGCCATAATTGAAGTGAAAATTGTAAAAATTAACCAAACTGACTTTGTTTTCTTTAATAATGAATGCACATAAATAAAACAGGTAATGAGTTATGTTTTTGGAAATATTTATTCGTTATATTGTCAGAATATGACGAAATTTTGAGATTTGTTATTTTCCTATTCTAAACACAACCATTATATTCTAAGAAAACGTTTTTGTTAAAAATTTGCTTCGACTGTTTTAGGTAAGCTTTGGCACATGTTTACGGACTAGATTTGTTCCCAAATCTTTCTAAATAGTGTACTTTTTAAACATTTTGTTTTTCATCAGAAGGATCATGTCACCAAATCGTAACCATAGAATTTTTACCACGCATGAAATGCACGTGAAATCAGTTGGTGACAGGTATAGAAGGCACCTGTATTCATTATTGTACACCATAATTCGATTACATTGGCGAGATTAACAATTGAAGAGCGGGAAAGAGCGACTGGAATGCTGTGGACTGGGTCCACTGATGGAGAAGTCGCAGCCGCATTCGGATGTCACAGTCTCACCATTCTTAGGCTGCTTGGACGTCTACAACAGACTGGATCGACACGAGGCCGCCAGTGACAACCCCTAATGAAGACCGGTACCTACTTAAACTGCATCTCAGGAACCGTTTTCAAGCCGCGACAACAACAGCTTCGACTGCACTTGGACACTAAATCAGTCCCCAGACGGTGAGAAATGGCTCCGACAACATAGACTGAAGTCTATGCGACTGAAGTCTAGGCCGATGCGAGCAATACTGTTGACGCGCCGACATCGACAAAACAGGGTTGCTTGGGCCAGAAATGTTCGACGTTTGCCGATCTATAACTGGCAGAGAGTGTTATTTTCCGACGAAATTCGGTTCCAGATGCACGTAGAACACGGGAGAAGGGAGGTCTACCGTCACCGGGGTGAGAGGGAGGCACGCTGTTGCGAACATGAAGTTATCCCTTTCGGTGGAGGCGGCGTCATCGTCTGGGGTGGGATACGTGACAACGCAACCACCGACCTCATTGTCATTGGCAGCAATCTGACGGCGCAGAGGAACATTGACAGGGTCCTACAGCCAGAGGTCATCCCATTCCTGCAACGCCATCCAAACACCCTTTTCCAAATGAACAATGCTCGTCCTCATGTAGCCAGAGTGACGTTACAGTACCTCAACGTCAACAACGTCCACGTTTTGCCTTGGCCTGCCAGATCGCCCGATATGAATCCCATCGAGCACCTCTGGGATTACATCGATCGAAGGATCCGTCAACGTCACACACACGTCAACAACTTATTGCTGCATTGAGGGCCGAATGGAGGCAGATACCACCTACTTTCATCAGACGACTGATGTTTTCAGTGAGACGAAGAGTTCAGGCATGTTTGAATGCCAACGGCGGACATACCAGATACTGATCACATACAATTTGTCATTAAACTAAGGATTATTCTATGATTTTGTTGTTTTTGTGCATGATCGGAAATCGGACAATTGACCCCACCCATGAAGAACTGGCGATAACTTATTTACCATCAAAGTTACAGGTCTGCTATTTTAGCACAAAACACTAAACTGATGGAGTGTTACAACACAACAAAGCAAATTCCTCTGAACACGTAACTTTTTATGATATTCAAATTCAAAGAGGTGAAACATTTCTTCTGGCTTTCAGTTTACACACTCTTTTATATGAATAAACATATTGTCAATCATAATCCTTAGCAAGAACAGACAATTCGGAATGAACATCTGTTATGAATGACTTAAATGATAATTGATCGAATTCTGACTAGAATAGTAGCATGTCACAACTATAACCTCACCGCAAATATCTAACCACAATAAGATTATCGTTTTGCTTGGACTTGGGACTTTAATGTGCATTGGATGATGTGTGGGATTCGAAATGGTCTGTTTCATGTTTTACTCAAAGGACTGCCATAACTTCTGAAAGACGATAGACAATGATCTTAAATTGGATTGGTGTTTTATATCTATATTTTAATTGTGCATTTGAGAATGCAGGTTGATGCTTGTGAAAAATACGTATATGTTGTTACAGATATAAACATACATCATACACTTGGATGCATTCAAACATCATTTGATTATTTGATTCCTTCCTTGCTTTAAAGAGGCCTGGTAGTAAATACATGTAGGATCAATTATGAAGATCATGAATTACAATGCAGTTTGGATGAGACTGATTCTCTTTTCTCGAATGAACCATATCATTCCAACAAGAGATTAATGTTACATGAACTGTGAATAGTGACAATAGAGACTTCAAATTTCATTAAAGTCATTTTTTTCCGTCATATCAGATGATGTTCTTGAATGTCATTAAGAGGATATCTAACTCAAACTTTCAGGGTCATAGTTTATATATTCGTTGGCATAACGTGATTTCAAATTGTATAGACTGATATATATTCTGATTTTTTTGTTCATCATTCTAAACCTAATGATCGGAATTTGAAAATAATTTGCATTTTTCCAATTTAACCAATACCCAAAAATACCCAAAAATGGGTAAAATGATCCATTACCTAAACAGTGATTTCCCGATTTTAAGTTTTGGGTATTTGGGAATTCCTGATAAGGTGTATGTTTATTTGCCACAGAGTGCGTGGATGGAAAGTTTGGAGCTGGGTGTAACTCGTCCTGCAACTGCATGTACTCCGAGGTTTGCAACAAGAAAACAGGTCACTGTAACAGTGGATGTAGTGCTGGGTTCACAGGAACAGGATGTCAGGAACGTAAGTATTAGAACTTTCCTAAGGGATTGAATATGTTGGCGTGGATTTGCAGTGCTTTTGATAGCATCACAGTAACATGACATGTTCGCAGATATTTGTTCGTTTTTAGGTTTCCTCGAAAGAAAATGAAACTGAAACTTTTGATAAGTTCCATCTTTAACTCCGTTAAACAAAGTTGTATATTTACAGTTAAAATATCAAATATGTGAACATAAAATGATTTCATTAGATAATCTTTTTGAATGATAGTATAATCAAACCAAAGATGAAAAACTTTAAAAGAGTACGATATCTGCATACTGACATTAAAAATAGCATATAATTATATAACGTACAACCGATTCTATTTTCAAATATACTTTTTAAAATTTGTTGGTTTTGAACAATACGTTAAAACAATAATAGCCCTTTTTCTACTTTTCTTGTAAAACAATACTTTTTTAATCTTCAGCTTGCCCTAATGGTCACTACGGGTTTAACTGTAGTGAGGTTTGTGGACACTGTAGGGGAGGAGGCACTTACTGTAACCATGTTGATGGAAAGTGTACCTATAGATGTGAGAGTAACTGGACCGGAGATCAATGTAAAGGTACCTGATAAACAAGTTATAGATCATTTCATGATAACCAACACTACCATATTAAAGTTTGGTTTTGCAGAGTAAAATCTGGACTGGAGCTCATTGTTGAGTGAAATAGAATATGAGTTTGATCAATAATATCTATTTTACCGAATGTCTCTAACTCATTAAATGAATAAACCAATGGTTACACAATCTTGGTCATAAGTATGTAACTGTGTCGGCGCTCAAAACCACGGTTCAGTTATAAGAAGCCAGCAATCAAAGGTCAGAGACAGAGTCTCAAGATGGAATTGTTGTATTGAAACATGCATAAACAAGCGCCTTTTTGTCCTGTTCGGAATTGCACTCCTTGAACAACAACGACTTCTCACCACGACCCACTATACATGTATATGTAGACACACACTAAATGACATCATGTTGTCAGAGGTAATGTTGAAGATTATTGCCACAAGATAAATAGATAATAAGATATATTATACACAAATTATAAATTGATGAACGTTGTTACTTTAACAAATAAAGTTGATGTTAGGTTTAATAATGAAGGGTTTCAAGTGTTTGTGGAAACAGTTGCTCAAAATATACTTACGCAAGACCAATTCAGTACTGTTTTGTAAATTAAAATTGTTTCTGGTGCCTTACATTGGAGGAGGAAAAACGGATGACAAATCTTCAGATATTTCACTATGGTATATTCTTTGAAAACAATTATTTTTCGGATTATTCTTTTTGTCGATTCAAAGACTAGTAATGAATTTTGCAAATTGCAGCATGCGAGGATAAAAAGGTATTTGCGTTATAGCGGTATAGTATTAAAAACACTAGGCTGTGACCGGTATATCCTGATCAGGGGAGGTAACTCACTTTGTGTCGAACACGCATATTTGGAGATCGAATAAGGATCAATCAACCTAAATGTGGAGATAAAAATAACAGCTAACAGTAAATGTAAAATGTAAAGAGCCACTCCGTGAGTTGTTGGAATCATATATGCCAAACTTAATAAATTGTGTCATTTGATCGCGAAGTATCGACTGTTACCAAAAAGACACATTTAAAAGGTAATTGGATTTTTACAGTGACAATGTGAAGGTAGAACGTCGCATTTTGATCGAATACCGGACAGTGGCGCGCGTCAAATAGGCAAACGTAATTTTTGAGACTAATCTAAAACAGCAAGGAGGGCAGTTAGGAGTTGGTGGTGTTTGTAAGGTTATATAACTTGTATCCGTGTATATACAAGTTTTGAATATATTAGAAAAATATTTGGAAATAGAGAAAGATTAATTTTCTGCATTATCATAATCGATTCAAATAGTATGCGCATTGTTGCAGTGTTTAGCTAGTGTGTAAAATAGTTACCGATCTCGACCTTATAGCCCCTGCGTTCATGATATACCTGCTGGTAGGTTCATATGACTTGAACCCAAGATAGAGGTCGGTAACTATTGCATCATACAACGCATGCACATGTAGCTTATGAACTGAAAAGTTGATTGTAAAAAAGCTAAACAGATATGAAAATTTGTTGATGTCACATGTATATGCCGCCAATAGTAGAATTGGATGATAAAGTTAAATCATATTAAAAAAAAGGTATTTCAAAATTCATCAATAAATAAAACTCAACTTAGCGTTTAGTTAAACAACACCACGCATGAATGAACCTTCGAATTAAGACAGAGGTTGTATATATGACTGAGCTACCTCTGCTGGGAGAGAATGAAGAATGTGTAGTACCTGACTTTAACTTTGACCATCAAACACAGAATGCGAGGATAGAAAGTTTGGAGTGCGTTGCAGCTACTCCTGCAAGTGTAAGAACCCGGACGAAGTCTGTAATAAGACAACTGGTCACTGTAGCAGTGGATGTAGTGACGGGTACACGGGAAATGGATGTCAAACACGTGAGTTTTTGTAACCTCAACCTTTTTCATTTTACGGACCGTGTTTATTAGAAAATAAGGTATATATTTTCATTTGAACACAATACAACTTCAGTCTAGTCTCGTTATTCTTTAGGATTATTAGCAATAATTAATATATGACCCGTGTATAATATACAACTGTTTCAGATGAATCTATTACATTTTGAGAAAACAGGAACAAAAATAAAGAAAAATTTATTGATAGGTAATAACGTTACATTTAGGTTGAATGTAGGTTTAAATATTTTCGGACTTGTATTAAATTTCTAAGGTTGCCAGAGGGGATTTTACGGCTCTCGATGCAGTAAGAAATGTGGACACTGTGCTGGATGGGAGATTAATTGTGATCATGTCAATGGAACTTGTAAGAACGGGTGTAGAGGAAACTGGGATGGAGGCCAATGTAAAGGTAAAAACATGAATTTTAAAACATGAGAATTCTAGCACTCACAAAAACATTGAATTTACGCATGACACACATCTATTGATAGGACGTTTCTATCTGTATGTTTATAAAATAATTCCGAAGATAATCACCAATAAAGTATTTTACAGTACCACTAACACCTTACACATAGAAACCGTAAATACACTAACCAGTCTTTCAGAAATCATTTTTGAACTATTATTGATTAAAATTTAATTTTAATTTAATTTGTTAATAAAATATGCAATCAGTATTTCTAACATAAGTATTATCAAGTGATTGACTTTGATGATTCCCTTGCGTGTCAGTTTGCAAAAACTTCTGGTTCGGAGAAGAATGCAGCACTAAATGCACATGTAAAAATTATAATGAAGTGTGTAACAAGAGAACAGGGGAGTGTGCAAAGAGCGGTTGTCAGGATAGACGGACTGGACTGGACTGTCAAACACGTATGTTTTTCCAGAAAAAGAATGTTGAAAGAGGTCTAAAAATAAGGTTGTGTTTGTAGCTAGATTTCCTGATTTTATTTGTCATCGGTATCAGCTGCATGGATACCACGGACATTTTCAATAACTGTTTACAAATTTTGAATGTCATTCATTGTACTTTTAATGGATGCGGTTCCTTTGAAAATATGTTTGCTTTATTTTGCAATTAGCTCAAACTTTTGGTGGAAAGATAACAGAACAAATTATTTCATGTGGACCCAACTCATCTATCTAGATTAAACATTCGTCAAACAAAAAAAGTAAAATAAACTTTTGACATGAAGAAAATTGCCATTTATTAATTTCATTTCTAAATTGTTTGCGCAACGACCGATTTTCTTTTACACAAATTGGAAGCAGAGACTTCAACTTGTGAAATAGTGAAATTAGTATAAAAGAATATCAATTCTAATATAAGCTCAGATCTTGCTACTCCCTGCCTTGATTTAGAAAGATCTTTCACAATATCACTTTCTAATTTCTTATAAAATGTACAGGAGTCATGTACAGGATGTACCAACTAGTAATATCTTATTCATTAAACACAAATATATAACTAAGATCTGTTAAAATGTGAATTTGTAGCTTGTGATGATGGCACCTATGGTAACAAGTGCTCCCAGCAGTGTGGGAATTGTCTTAATGGAGAAGTTTGTGAGAAAATTGAAGGAGACTTTTTATTTATAGATTTGGTGAGCCACAGCGGCCACGCCCTAAAAAATCTATTTTCATATTCTCAAGAAGCAAGAGGCTTAGAAATATGAAACCATGTGCTCATACTCCGTAGGCTATAGGGATTTAAATTTATAAATTTGGTGACCCTGTGATCCCAAATAAGGGCAATATGGGCCATACTTTAAAAACTTATTTCTATCTTCTTCTTCAGAAGCAAGAGATCGTCTAAAAAGCTGAAACCTTGTGTACAGACTCCTTAGCTGATAGGGATTCTATCTTATGGATTTGCTGACCCTGTGGCCCCTAATAAGGGCGAATGGGACCACGCGCTATAGACCTATATTAATCTTCTTCTTAAGAAGCAAAACGCCAAAAAAGCTGATCGAGTATCTTAGTTGACGGGGTGTCAATTAAGAGTTGGTGACCCTCTCAACTCTAATCAGCGCCAAAGGGGCCACGCCCTAAAGACAATTTGTAGGTCATCAGACTTATAAGGTCAGATGATCTTATGACAGAGCCCTTCTTACTTCTCCTCAGAAACGGCTGCACTCCTATTGAATCTGAACCATCTGACCATTGTTTTAAGGATGTAAATAATTTTATTTGCGAGGCAGCGGTGCATATATACGTGATTCGCCGAAACCAAAACTTGCTGACGAAAGAAGCTCATTTTTTCACAATGACGACATGTTTCTTGAAGAACGAAGTTGGTAGATTTGGTCTTGATCGCCTTTCAATGACTGTAGAACAGTTAATAAGAAAATATAAACATGAAATGGTCAGCAATGGTGTGGCTCGTTAAATCTGCAGTTTACTAACAGTGAACCCATAGTAGCCAGGGACAGGCACATCTAAACCTGCTATCATTGGGATTCCTGTGCGTATTCGAACGAGTTTGGTTGTTTCTTTGATTGATTTTGGATTGGTGAACAGCAAATGGTGAGTCAGAAGATCGAGGTAGGATGCTGATGATAAATGATATTCAATATGCGTTTAATGCTTTCAGAGAGTATTTCCACCAGATAGTAGAGAGCAAATATAACTGAGTGTGAAAATGAATGAAAATATTGTTACTCCCTTACAGCTATTTGTTTAAATAATCTGTTTTCTATTTTGTATCCTGATTTAATGAATGTGATATGGTTTTATTGATTTTCTTCAAATTTTATGTTAAACATCCTCTCTTATGCACTGACATATGTCGGTGATTTATTTCACCTTTTTGGCTAACGGGTATGAAACGTAATCTTGAAAATCAACGATACACAGGCTGGTGAGCTACAAAGCCCATGGCCCTATTTTATAAGTTGCTTGTGTTCTTACCCGGTTTTCTGAATAAAATGATTCAGTCATCTACATTGCTTTGGTGGCGTGATTTTATTATTTGTCAAACAATGTTGTATGCTATTTCTTAATGCTCCTTTGTTATGGGCAAATTACATTATTCTAATAATTTTATGGATAAATATCTAAATGCATATTTTAAAAAATCGGGAAAGGAAGGAAGGGAAACGTTTTTATAAGACGTAATATTAAAAGTGGCATCTCGCACAAGTAGATACAAGTATGTGTATCTTCAATTGATGATTATCATTTTGATATCTGATAAATGTTGAATCCAACTAAAGTTATGAAAAATAGAGAATACAAGAGTCAGAGTGCGTCTGATGCTGATGAGTTGCTATCAGTTGAGTCAAATGTTCCAATCACATTTTCAGCGTACTCGGCATAATAAAGTCAACGGATATTTTCGATATCCGTTGGGGTCTTATGCGGATACTGATGCAAATTACAGAGGTCAAGTGCCAGAACTTTTTCTGAAAAATTACTATGACGCCACACGCTAGCGCTTTATCATTTGGAATGCCTGCACAAACGGCTGGCTTCAGCAAATTATTCGTCATATAATGCATCAAAATTAAGTTGACGAAATGAAAAACGGACTTAGTGCAGCTGTTTCGTGAAGTTCATGATCAAGCAGTGCAAAATTACTAAATTTAAAAACTACATCGCTGGATGAAATCAAACGAAATTTATCTATTTCAATGAATGAACCGAGTTATATTTTACCCAAAGCAGATTGAATCACATGTTCAATGACCTCATATTTAGCTTCTATATGTTTTCATCATTTATTGGCTTTTGGAAATTAAGTAGAGTAAGTATTAGTTAATCTATCCGTACCGCTGCGTTTACACAAGCTGCCATTTGCATTTGGAAAAGGGAAGGAACGTTCTAAGTGAGATACACTCGCCGCCTGGGTACGTGTGAATGCAAAGGCGAACGCTTTCGGGTTCAAATCTACACGTACTTTCGAAACGGAAATTTATTTATCTTTTTTATTCAGAAACAAAGTCTTTGACCAACTGGAACATTAAAATCATGTCAACACAACAGCTCTGTTGCCTCAAAGGCAAAGAATGGAGGATTAATTTAATGTCAATTTACCGTGGATACCATTACGCTGATCATTTGCATATATCAATGCGCACATTTGAAGATAACTTTGACAGCCCCAGTAATGACGGCAGACCTTTTTTGGCAAAATGAATACAGAATGACATTGTATGATAAAGAGGTTCATTCTCGTATGTTTTGGGATGGTAAAGATCCTAAAGCTCGCAAAATACAATGTTTATTTCTAATGCAGGATATTTACCATCCCAAAGCATACTCGCATGATAACCTCTATATATGTGTATTGACGCTTTAGAAATACAGTTTCACTTATCTCTGATAATGTTACTATTGCTCCAATATATAGGTCTCAAAGTTATTCTTCAAAGGGAGTTATATTGTCTCATTAGATATTTTCAGTCTAAAATGTTGCCAATTCAAGTTGATTGACGTTTAAGGTATAATAAAGCCAAACTCTAAAATGGTAGGTTTAAAATGGCAAAATTCAGTACTCGACGATCATTGATCAGAATTGTTTTGTTATCTTTCAGATTGTGTTTACTACAGATTTGGACCGAACTGCACAAAAACATGCAAATGCAGGAACCCGACAGAGGTGTGTGACAAGACAACAGGACAGTGTGCTGCTACTGGCTGCAGGGAGGGATGGAGAGGGCGGAACTGTTTAACACGTGAGAATACATAGGATAATTAGAACAGTCATAACACGAAGAAGGACGAAATTTCGTGTAGATATGATAATTATACATGTTCTAAGAGATATGTTCCCCTTTGATCTGCTCATTGTTATTTATTCTCGTAGATTTGGACGTGTTTGCATCTAATTGCATGTGCTTATACATAAAAGGGAATGCATTTTTATAGAAAAGGGGTAGACTTTACCACCTTACCCTATTCATCTCCTCGCCCTTTGGGGTTTTAAAGAGTTTAAGATAACGAACAATTTTGTATTCTCAATCTGTGCCCACGGAGCAATTAAAAAAAGTACATCAACAGCGTAAAAACAGCTGCAGAACAAACTTTCAGTGTAAAATCATCATGTTTATTTTAAAATGTGAAGTAATTCTATCAATTTGCAAAGTAATGATACATACACTACGACTATCAAGATATATTTGCTTTACCAGAAATATTTCTTGCATCTAAAGAGCCATTTGATCAATTCAGAAAAATAAAGATTCACATTTTCAACGAAATTTTGGTCAAATGCCTCAATGTTTGTGTTAACATTGTGAATTTTTTTATGGATTTTACAAAAGTTATTCGAAATGACAATTAAAAGTTGATCAAGAAATCTAATTTCGCATTTTGGACCCGAGTTTGACTTAAGGATGTTCGCTCCTCACCTACTGCGCATGACCAAATTGTCAACTTACAAGTCAAAGTTGCAGAACCTAAAAAGCCTGAAATCATAATGTTCTTATATATTATAAACCAAAATGAAGCGGTAATTTCTCAATTTTGATGATTTCTGATTAAATATTCATCAAAATCAACAAACGTAGTATTTTTACGACAACCGAAATGAAGTTACGGAAAGTGGTTATTTCGGCCGATTGCGCATAGTCAGTGAACAGTAGAAATAAACAGAGGCGGCCCAGTCTCATGTTACAGTCGCATTTGTTTACATTCGCCCTCAAGTTTAGTTCCCGGTGTATACAAGTGTTGAAACACAAGATATCAAGTCACCAAATTGAGGTTATGAAGCTGCCTAAAGTGTGTAATGAATTTACAAACCCCGCGCGAAGCAATGACCATTTCTCGGAGGCAAACATGGCTAGACAAAACACCACCAAATCTCGACACTTTACATGGATTTTCTCAATTTAAAAGTGATGAGGGAAATAATCAAGCTTTCCCTATTATATACTGCCCGACAGTGACAGGAAAAAAATAGACTAAAATCGCTGCCACTGAAAACTAAGAGTAACAGTAAACACATGTCATGCTTGTCGGCTGATAGTACCCTGTTGAAATTAGGTCATGCTTGTCAGCTGATTCCGATGCGAGCGACAGGGCGAGGCCAACAAAAAACAACAAATCACTGGCACCGGTATGTAAAATGAACTCTAAATCTTCTTACTTTTCTGTCAACATCATTTCAATTTATGATTTAACTTATCTAATTTCATTTCATAGTGATTAATTATCTATGTCTGTATCTTATTGTAATTAAATAACCTACTCTCTTGCTGAAACAAATCAAATAATACTTATATTTTTTGTGAATTTTAGCAATGGGTCATGACATTTATCTGAATGTACTGAATGTAGACATTATTGTAGACTTAATATTCATTATTCTTGTCATTTAGAACCTGAGATCACCACTGAAAAAGATGCTGTCAGCTAAAGCTGCAGAAATTGAGGTAATAAATTGATAATTATCAAATATATTAAGCAAATAACACTTTTGATTCGCTGATTGTATTTGATTTATTCTGATCATTGAAAAAATCATCATCGATGAGAATATATTATTGAACTGAAAACTTATATATGTTGTTGCTGCAAAAAGTAGAATGTATAAGCAGAAATGATGAATATTTAAAAAAGTTTTTATAATTATTTGGCGGCCAATGACTGAAATATTGCCTACGCCCTAGCAGCATTAGACAGCCTACTCATTTGAATAATTAATTCATTACATAACAATAAGTTATATTGTTTTTAGGTCACAATTATATATGTTTGAATTATCATACTAATTATGACAAATCAAGAAGGAAAAATCCTTATTTGACCATTGTCAAGAATTAATTACTTTCATCTTCTTTAAAACAAGATGACATTGAAAGTCACATCTTTCCTACAAGCTTGTTGCTCTTATTCCAAAGGCCAAATTATCAATTATGTTTATCATTGTATAAACTGTAATGGATTTTTAAAAAGATATGACAATATTGGCTGTTTGCCATTATGAAATAAAAAGGAATCAATTCTAATGAGTGTAGTTAACAAACTTATTCATCTTTTCAGGTAGATGTGTACTTTCATCCGATGCAGAGTAGAGGAAAAACCGTTCTAATGGATGCTGTGACATACAGATAATACAAACCTATGATTTCCCAGTGTGTCTGTGAATCTCAGTTGGAGAATAATGACTTGATACATTCCTTTTTGGACAACATACAATAAACAAGGATTTATAGTTTCTGGTTGAGTTAAATTAATATTTTGTGTACCTGACAAGACACATTTCTCTAGGTATTTTATGTGCTCTCAAGTTGACCAGTTGCTTCCCTTTATGATTTTTTGATTTTCTGTACCTTTTGAAATGTGGTGTGAGAAAAGAAATAAATTGTATTTTTGTGTTATTTCTACTGTTTTGTATTTTCTTCATGTTGATTTATTATAAATCAAAGACATATAGTGTGTTTAAAGGGAAAAAACGTGTCTGATGTATTTTGAATTATTTCATAATTTTGCTGACTCATCAATTTTCAATTGTAACTATCATTTGAGCCAGTTTTATTTACTGTTTATCTTAGCAAGTAGATGTTGTTGAATGAATATGATTTGTATGTTTGCATTCGGGTAGATTTTTAGATAATGAGTGGAGGAAAGCATGTTTTTAGTACAAAAATAGCTTGAATGTTGTTTATTTAATTGACATGTTTCAATACATGTTGCGCCGTAGTGGCTAAAAACCCACACTACCATATATATTTTCTACCTTTTTCTGGAAGAAAATTATGTTAACTCTAACATATTTTCATATTAAAAAAAGTTTAATACAGGAAATAATTAAAATTTAAGATTTCTCAAAAAAGGTCAAGATTTCTCCATAGACTCCCATGTTAAAACTGTGACTCACAAAGGGATCTTTGTCTTAGAATATTTCGAAAAAACCCACACTAACCCCTATTTTTTTGGGTTCATATTTCAAGCAAATACACTTAACTTTTGAAAAATACAAGTTAGAAAAAAAGTTTAATACTTTAAATTTGAGGAGCGAACATCCTTAAATCACTGACAGATGTGTAATTAAAGTACTATGAGTATCATGTTTAAGGATATGCTTTATGTTCGTAAGTAAATCGTAAGTTTTGGCAAAGTAATGATTAGAAACGTCGAACATAAGCGAAGGACATAAATATGTGCACTAAGTTCGAAAACAATGAAACAAACTGTTGTTAGGCTGCTATACTATGTGTGATGTGTTTTAAAGATTTATTCATAAAAACAATAGTGTATGTTTCTTAGTGGCTACTTCTTAGTTACAACTTTATTAGGCACATGTTTGGTGCATGAATTTATTAGCGTGGTAGTTAGTATATTTGCTACTTGATTTACGTCACCCGGGGCAAATATCTTATTCCAGTCAAAAGAACTGAGGGCATCAATGTCAGCTAAACTGTAGTCATAAATTTCTTTTGTAAGTAAATGATTTTGGTACCTTTACTTTAAGAGTAACATATACAGGACAGTGATCACTACATATAGGGTGGAGTACACCAGAGTCTAGTACAAGGCCAACATGTGAAACAAAATTAGATCAATCAGAGTACAAGAATTAGGCGTAATCCTTGTAGGGTCGGTTATAATTTGTGATAATCCATCGTGAAAAGGAGAGATACGCTGTAGGCATTAGTCACCTAGTAAGGAGGGTCCAAGTGGGAGAGTCCACTGTAATGAAAGGGTGAAGGCTGTTAGTTTTAAAACCACTGGTGCATAAAGTTGTTTATTTAACACTGTAGGCATTTGTCACTGTAGGCATTAGTAGACTCCGCCGAATTACCATCCTGGCCATAATCATTCATATACAGACTTGGAAAACTTAGGCATTATTGACATTTTTAAAGGAGCACATCAAGCTGAGAGCTTCATCGGCGCTCCTGTATCCAGGTCGTTTAGAACTGCTTTTGCTAAGTTTAGGTCTGGAGTAGCGCCATTGCAGGTCGAAACAGGTCGAAACAGGAGAATTTGAATTTGAATCTTAGATATTGTTTCCATTGTAATGACATTATTGAAGACGAAATGCATGCTTAACTTATTTGCCCTTTATATGACGCGGTTAGAGAGGAACTATTTTCTTCCTGTTTTAATAAGTTAGAGGGTTTTGATATAATTTGTTCAAACGAGCAGTTTAATGCCCGACTAAACAGTCCCGTTTTAACTTTTGACAGTGCCAATAACATTCTTAGTTTACGTCATGATAGTTTGTACAAATAATCTATTGTAATATATATCGTATATGTTACCTTTTTACCTTGCATTTTAGTTGGTTGCTTTATATTACATTGTAAAAGTGTCTCTCATCAATCGCTGAGCGATTGGTTGTAGAAACAAATGAGAGAAAAATAAAATCATCTGTCTTCCACTAAAAGAGTTTGTAATGGATCGTCACGCAATGCGCCAGATAAAGTACTCATCTCCGTAAACTACGCATGGATAAATAAGATATACACTCAAAACTTAATTCATTGAGCGACAAATTCTGCATAACTTTCTCGTGCTGCTAGTCAGATTTTAATAACATTCGTGAGTAGGTAATCATTCAGATAAACTGGCAATCTTTCAACCATTTATGTTGAAGAGTAGATTGCCGGTTTATCTGAATGATCACCTACTTTTACCTAGGCAGGCATAACTTTGCAGGGTATTTCAGTTTTCATAATGGTCATGGAAATTACAGTGACAAAGAGACCTAAAAACAAACAATGTGTTCCATTTCGTAAGGAATAACAGGAAACGTAAAGTTTTTTGTGATTGTTTTACTACTTCGTTCATTAGGATCTGGTTTAATATATGATCAATAAAAATGCTATCAATTTCTGGGACTACATTTAATTGCATAAATAAAAAACCGTGACATAACCTTTGTTCATCGCGCATGAATACAATAACCAAGCTTACTTGCATGACGCCTTCACATGATGTTTTCAAAAAGTACCATAAATATTCTTAGATTCTAAGAAAAAGTATAACCAACTCCGAACTGGCAATTACATTTTATATTTTCCTCGGTTTATATTTTCCTCGTGAATTATTCCACTCAGGACAGATAAAGCGTAATTCTTCACATCGTGTTGATTATTCGTATAATCATTATCATCATCATCTATGTTCGTGGGCATTGCCCTGTGATGCAAGCACTTATACATCGTTATAATTACGCCTAGCACTCAGAAGCTTGGTGCAGGGAATTTCTCCTCAATAAAAAGCATGGGCTTTTTTTGTTAAATCAAACAACTGATGTCGACGGCAATTGAACAAAGACGGTGGATGTTTTTTGTACATAAGTGAGGTTTTGACTATGTAGATAAGTGTTATGTAAAATGAAATAAACAGCTGTTAAAATTTATTTTTCTGACCATGGACCTATAAAACTAGTTTCGTTAAGACTTCGAAGAGTCTTAGTTAAGTATGGTCATCCGTTGAACTGCCATGATTTGATTTTAGAATTGAAAACATCACTTCCCTGAAATTTGTTTTATTTTGTAATCAACGTTTATTTATAGATACAATTGCTGAACAATGTTAGTATTTTATTCATGTATTTTCTGATAAGAATATGTGGAGAAAGATCTACTGACTTGTTAACTTGTATTCAGGATTTGAAAACAATAACACCTAGAGAATATCTTTAGTTCTTATAAAAAAATTCTGCTATTTTTTACCTCTTCTAAATGCCTACTGATTCATTGATTCATTTTTTCTGATAAAACAATTAATATTATTTTGTCCTCTTGAAAATGCCTACTGATTTCGTGAATACTATTTTTTGGCCATCCAAATTCCTTACATTTGGAGTTACAAATGTTTTAAATCTGTCTCGATGTACCCTTTTACTCAATGAAATTCTTAAACTGTAAAGGACATTGAAAAATCATTTATTCAGATTGTGGAGATGGAACATACGGCTACAACTGCTCGGGTACCTGTGGACGATGTGTGGATGGAGAAGTGTGTAACAAGACAGATGGGACGTGTTTTGCTGGATGTGAACCTGGGTTTCTTGAGCCGTTTTGTCAAGGTAGATAAAATGCATTTTAGATACCTTAATTTGAATTGAATTTCGGCAACTTCATTTCATGATATTTTTCAGAAATCCCGTAATGTCTCAACACATTATCCACAAAATTATCTTAGAAAAAAAATGTGTATGAAAGAAGTACTCCTTTTTAAATTAATAATGGAGATTATCAAAGCTTTTTATAATAATACATTAATATTATCAAATAATATTATTTTTCGTCCTTTGATGTTCAGATTGTAGGGACGGATACTACGGAGCAGAGTGTAGAAGATGTGGCCAGTGTTTAAACAACTCTCCCTGTGATAAACAGACTGGACAATGTGCAGAAGGATGTCAGCCTGGATTGGAGGGAGATAACTGTCATGAAGGTTTGTAATGGAAACGCATCACTGCAAGGCATATGTACAGTTCATGCCCAATGGTGAGGAATCATATTAAACTCTGACGACAAAATCGAAGAGAAGAAATCATCCTCACTCGTTTGAGACTTGGCCGATGTGGTTTAAATGCTTACAGGCATATATTAGACAAAGGTGTATCGCCATTATTTATTAATTGTTTTACCAATAGCCCAGAAACAATCTTCCATTTTCTGATAGAATGTGAAGGTCATACAAATCAACGTGAAGACCTGAGAGAGGTTGTTATCTCTAAATCTAACGTCTTCTCATTGAGATCTATTCTTGGAGAAAATCTAATGTTTGGCACTGTTCAGAGATCACTTTTAGATTTTGTCAAGAATACAGGTAAATATGATAGCATATAAATTTAAATATTTCTTATTTTAATTTCATTTTAACCACTACTTTGAATGCCGGGCGCATATAGGTCATTTTTGGCCCAACGTCGCCCTAAATTCCACCTACCTACCTACCTACCTACCTACCTACCTGTAATGGAAACCGTCTCTACTTACATCTTAAAAAAATGTAAAGTGAATTTTAAAAAATACTTTTTCGAAATAAACTTGATAAATGATACATGTATTCTTAACATAAAAGAAATTGTATTTTACAATATTTCATGGAGTATTTACCTCTTTAATCATAAACTATCTTGTCTATGTTTACTGTTTGTTTATTGCGTCATTCTGCATAATCCTCTGATTATTCGAATCTTCTTGCCAACTTGCATTGGCGTTTAGGGTACAATTTGCTTTTACCGCTACGTAAATGATCAAACACAATATTGTATAGAACATACTTTCCAATGAGATTTTGAATTCTGAGAACATTAAGCTCCAATAACAAGAAACACGTTTTATTTCAGTTTGTGTTGGGGCATACATGTTATGCGTTTGTTATGTCATACTGACCAAAGATTTTAATTTTACTTAATTATGATTATGATATTCACTTTATATCCTTTTGTACCTCCGTTTATTTCTCTAAATAACTATCGATATGACTTGAGGAAAGGATATTTCCCCATGTCTTTTGTCTGTCAGCCTAATATACCACGGTAATTTTTCAAATTTCCGATGTTTATATTATCGTGATGAACCAAAAAATCACGGTGAAACACAATAAGGAATTGATACATGACCCTGAATTTTCACATCCGAGTTGTTTCTTAGAAGATATTTCTTGTCAGAGATGACCTCACTTTTGTACGGTAAGTTATTTTTTCTGTCTTTCGAGATTATTGGTAACTCACAGTATCTCCAACATTTGTAAATTAAGCAAGAATTAAACAAAAAATCGTCGCCTTGTTTCTTTCGATAAAAAATTAAGACTAGGTGTGTACAATCTTAGATTTGCTTACGCCTTCATTTGCGCCTTTATTTGCGTCCTATTTTCATTTACCTGTTTCAGTAAGTTACAAACGTTTTTGTTTTCCTTAGCTGGGAATGTTTTCGAAAACTCTTATCTTGTTCAGGACATATCTGTTTTGATTGTTCGTTCTAAGATCGTCAGTCGTTAGTCAATGAATACAGACAATATTGATTTGCTGTCTGCTCAGAGATCAATGGATCGAAATTTTTAAGGCTTACTTCTGCTAAACGAACTGTAAGGATTAATGTAGCAGGGTTAACGTGGGTCAACACATGACGACACATCTGCTGGGTGTGGGAACGTTTATTTCCAGATTTTACAGATTCACAAAGATTTGAGTTGACAACCTGTAACAATTAATATAATGATATAATATAAATCACACAATATAGTATACATATATACACAATGCATACAACTCAGTACATAGATATATGACAATTACTTATAAAAACATGGTTACTCATGACATGAATAACACATAATACTACTGAGCACATCATAGAAAATATGATGTGCTATTACACAATATACATTATGTCACAAGTATTAATAGATATAAATCAATACGATACATCATCATGCTCAATCGAAAGGGCCGAATATGCATCCTGAGCTTTACCCTTTAACACAGTTTGCAATAGCATAGTCCATGACTCTTTTGGCCACTTGAGGTTTTCACCACCTTTTGTAAAATGAAGAAAATATTTTTCTACTTCTTTTTCATTGAAAGGTGGGACAAGTCTGGCGTGCCTTGTAATGTCAAAAGAGGAAGGGGTTGAGGGAGGAGATGAAGCTTCAAGCTTTTTAAGTTCAAATTCTTTCTCAATTTCCAATCTTTTTAACTCAATTTCTCTTTCTCTTTCTCTTTCCTGAATTTCCAATCTTTTAAATTCAATTTCTTTTTGAAATTCGAGTTTCTTCAATTCAAAATTGTCCGAATGTTCAAAAACTCCCTCGTCAATAAAATGATTCAACACAATTTTCAGAATTTGGAATTTCCTCATAGCAGGTTTAGCCTCAAGTTCATAAAATCTTGAAATGGAAAGCAATTGTGATTTTCGCAAGGCACCGACTGCATCAGGGGTAGAGGACTTAAGAAAATCCTCAAGTTTAAATGACATTTTGCTGGTTTAACAATTAACTTTCAGAATAAAGTATTATTTTTTTAAAAGTCTCAAATGCCAAATGAATTCGCTCCCGGACGAGACCCCAATTTTTGTTACGAAATAAATTTGGAATAGTAAAATGTCCCCAGTCAAACCAGCAAAATATAATAAGACAATTGTATATTAATTACAATTTAATCAATCAAATAATGAACAAAGTATTTAAGATTACAATATCAAGCTAATACAAATAATTATACAATATCAAAATGAGTCACACTAATTAGCTTTAAAATATATTCACCAGTCCTTAAGAATCACACAGTTGATAAGTGTAGAAAGCTGTCAGTGGGTCTTGATAGGAGATAGATGAATCCGGCTTGTAAAGGTATCCAAAAATCAGTGGCACGGCAGATGATCGCAAAGTTGATTGTAAGAAGCAAGATGATTAAGAGTTACAATGCCAGCCTATATATAGGTTAGATACCTTCCAGAATGTTCTTCAAAATTCCTTGACAATATCCAATCAGAAATGTCTAACTCAAGCAATCAAGAAATAATTAGAACATTCTAGAAATAGAAGTTTGTAGTAACTGCCAGCTTAGACTATCAAAACAAGTGTGTGTGTGACCCACTAAACAATATAACAATGTTACACAATGTTAAACTCTTAAACAATGACATACTCATAACAATATATACAATAAAATACATCTGCCACATTAATACAACAATACGTTGGATATAATTATGACTATCTCCTTAAACTAACATTTGTAATACAGCGTGCAAAGAAGGCACATACGGGCACGCCTGTTCTGGGACCTGTGGACGATGTCTCAAGAAGGAAGTATGTGACAAGCAGGGAGGGGCGTGTCCTGATGGGTGTGAAGAGGGCTTTGTAGAGCCGCTCTGTCAAGGTAACGCTACCTGCATGTGTTAATGTGTGATTAAACAAAATGATCATAATGAACGCAAAATTATTGCATGTGTTTTTTCTTGAATCAGATTGAGGGACTTTGATCTGTTTTTGATCTGGTAGAACAACTATATTTCAAAATAGCATTGTTATGCAACCTTCTAATAAAAACTCGTAATACGATGTAAACACTTACATACATACATGTACTTACATACCGTCATACATACATACATACCGTCATACATACGTACAGTCCTACATAAAATGTTTAATAAAGTGCTTCTGATTACTATAGAATAAGCACAACCTGAGTCAAATCTATGCATATGCAGTGGTGACCAAGTGCATTTGAGCTTCAAAGCATGACAATTGGACCACCGATCAAGGACTTGAATTTAGAATATTCCGCAGGAAGGGTAAAGTTCTTTAAATGTTCGATCACCGTATTACACATTTAGCTTGCAGAGAAAGACACTATGGATCGGATTGTAGAAGATGTGGTCAGTGCTTGGCCAATTCTCCCTGTAACAAGCTGACTGGACAATGTCCAGGGGAATGTCAACATGGATGGAAAGGAAAAAAGTGTCATGAAGGTTTTTCGACAACAATGATAATCTTTTGATTACATCAACCACCAACCTATTTGTCTGTTGCTTGTATGATTATGATGAATAGTCACGGATGATGTTAAGGCCATTTCAATCTCGCATTCAAAATTGTTCTGAATTAAATAAACATATATGACACCATTTTGGGATTGAATTTACCTTGTTGACTCATTGTGTAAAGCCAAAAAAAGACAGTTATATTTTGGCGATCTCTTTGAGATCAGGATAAATTGCTATGACTGTTCTGTGTATTCAATTATTTTAAACAATGTTTCATGAAGAAGTACTTTAAGCTATAAATGTGATAAATATTGTTGATATTTTTTGTTTAGCTGAAACCGCCAAATCTGGCACCATCAAGGTGTTTGGCTTTGTTGAGTCCAAAGCCCCAGTCACCGTTAATGGGAACCCGGCCCTGACAAGAGATGGAAACACAAGTCTGGTGTCATGTGTTACGGTTACTGGTACGCAGCCATCTTGGAAAATCACGTTTGACAACAAACACACTATCTATGGTGTGGGTATTTACATGCGCATTGTTGGTAAGTGTATGTATTGATAAGGGTTTAATAATTGATGAAATGGTATTTATACCGTGATATATAACTGAGTGGAATGTTGTGTTTAAGTACAAAATAAAACATACGGTGGACGCTCTTATTTCATAATCACTCACTCACTGCAACTAAGTTCATTAAATACAAATAGCTTATAATGTTTTCTCGCCTGTCTAAGGATATAACCGTGTTGCAAAAGAGCTAAAAGCGAACTGTAGGCTAAAGGCTTTCTGTGGAAGAGTGAAATTTTATCGCAAACCATTGCAATGAATATGTTTGATTGGCTGGATCATACGTATACGCATAACGCTTAGTAGGCTACGCTCCCATGTCACATTTAACTGAAGTAGAAGCATACAATATGTACCATTCAGCATGTAGCTTTAGGTGATCGATGTCATTGAATAAGAATATGTTTACTTTTTGTCTACAGATAATTCCTCTCAAATTAATGTACATGTTGATGGTTCGTTTTGTCACTATGGATTCCTGTATGAAGAAAAAGAAGTACAACATTTCACTCCTTGCCCCGAGCCAATCGAAGGAAAAAGTGTCACCATTTATCTCCAAAATAGGAAGAAGAAAATAAATTTGACTCTCTGTGAAGTAACCGTCTTTGGTAATTTAAATGACATCATCGTGCTTTTGAAAGACTTTATTTTCAAACATGCTTTTGATAAATTAAATCTGTATAGCATTCGAATATGACATAAGTCGAAGCAAACTAATTTCGAACAAATTCAGTTTTGTATCGATAAACGTTGCAACCCTGAAAGTAGAGAAGATGTAGAAAGAATATGGATGTGTGATCTTGTATTGTAAGTGTTAATGAATTAAATCTCAGTTTGTTAAAAGTTAACTGTGCATGGTGACAATTTTATTTCTTAACTGTTATGTGATAGTCATACAGTGCATTAGGAGATTTGATAAATTACACCGAAGAGGGAGGATTTTCTGAATGTGAAACTTCTACATTGCTTACACTTCATTATTAAGGAAATAATTTGTTTCAGTCAGTGATGAGGAAAATATACCCATATTTTCCATCACCCTTTCAATTGTCGGTTTGACAATCATGATGGTCATTGGTGTTATCATCTTCATAGCCATGCGGTAAGAAACAATATTATTTTTGATATTTTATGACATGAATTACATGATATTAATAAAGTTTACAGTTCGCACCTTGATAAAGTTTCCATGTGCATCGGAATTTTATGATTCCAGGCGATAGTTAAGCGATATTATTCCTCTTCACTGGACTAAACAAGGTCACATAACCAGTATGACTTCTCCTTAGCACAAAACTGGAGATAAAGGTGTAACCTTCATATTTTGTTTTTTAAACGATTTTAAGGTCCAGACGTCTTTATCGCTGAAGCAATGTGCATTAGTCAATCACTGTCATAATTATTCTCTTTTCACAATATTATTATATTTTTACTTAAATGCTTACATTACATTATATCGTAGTTTTTTTTATAATTTGATGAGTAACGTTCATAAGAATGATAGATTGAATGCTTTTCGCCATCATTGAATGCTTTTCGCCATCATTGAATGCTTTTCGCCCTCTTTCCTGTAATCAACTTTTCCAACTTTTGTTCGTTATGTCTAATGACTAAAGCAGCACTTTTGTCAATGGAACTGAAATGTAACAAACATTCAAAACTTATTTATTTATGTGTTATGTCATTAAAATGTTCAAATAAGATTGTTGTATAACTTTCTCTCTGTAGGCATAATTATGCATTTATAACTTGTACATTTCAAATCTTATCAAAGCCTGAGAATGTACATTATGAAATCTATTTCTTGAAAAGACGATTCAATGACAACAATTCCAATTTAACACATTTTTCAATTTTTTTAATGATGTAAAGTCTTTGTTTTTATTTCATGTTTAATCACGCTCAACAGAATCAAAATACATTTCGGGCACACGATTTTCTTGATACAATATAAAATGCAATCGCAATGATAAACAAATGCCATTAGGTATGAAATAACAGATATCTCGACTGAAATGTTTCAAATATAAAATACGTGTTCAGTCATGTTCCCATGAAAACAATGGATTAAACGCCTATTTTCTCTTATTCTCTAATGTATTTGGGTAAACAAGTTAATATTGTGTAGTGTTCTTCCACCTGTATAAATTCAAAATCAATTTTATTCACTGACACAGAAGAAGATCCCAGAGGACCAAAGCTGCTATTGAGGACAAAAACGAAGCAAAATATATCATTGCAACCTATCAGCCAGGGGACTCCTCCAATGAACAGCTCGAAGAATCAGAAGGTCACAACTATGAAGTCTTGCCAATGGATGGCCATGTCTATGAAGAACCCATCAACACTTAAGTAGAAAATCAAACCTTGCTTTTGAAAAAGTGATTGATGTTTAGAAGTAGATTCATAAGAAAGTCAAGTTTTTCTGAATAACAAATTCTTATGGTGCATCCTTCTTGAGATTGAGTGAAGGGAGTAGCAAAATTCTATGCCTATATACATTTTCAAATTGACAATTTAGTTACAGGTTTGAACTACAATATGGCATATTATACAATAATCCATACGTTATAAAACAATCGACCTAGTATCAAAACAGTCTACCCTAAAAAGACAAACGCATATGAATGAAGAAGTTGTTTTCAAGATATCTTACTTCCCATATGGCTTCAATCCCCCATCGAAAAATCCGTAATTACAGATATTTCTCACTATATTACTATTAGCTTACTTCTTTAACAAGACAATTTATCAGATTATATATTTGTATTCATACCATGTGCTTATTTAATGCATAATGACCAGAGACGTTACAAGTTATGAAGCACCTGATCATGAGGTTACTACATAATTATTTCATTTAGAATCTGATTTCCCTTCAAATGACATTTTGAGAAAAATTAAAAGGTATAAATGTCTATAGAAAGATTATTGACAGCTGGGAAGCCAATTATATGAGATACTTTTTGTCTAATTCATTTTACGTCTGTCTTTTCTAGTATTGTTTCGTGTGGGGAATTATGTACAGATATTAAGAGAAGGTTTTTGATATTCGTCGTAAAAAGAGTCTGCCGCCCTCTATGTTTTTAGCCACTGTAAAATTATTGCCCAAACTTTATTTGTTCAGATTTTGATCGGCTAAGGAAAGAAATATTCAAAGTCAATTGGAAGTTTTGTAAGTGCCGACTTGGCAGGTTGATGAAAGTTCTTGTTATCAACAAGGACATCATGAGTTAGAAACCATATCTTTTCACAACTTATGTACATTTCATACATCGATGTGTAACAATACATTGGAATTCATGATTAGCTATTTTTTGCTAATGACAACAATTTGTTGTCATGAGTATGATATTACCTAATTCATGTCTAAATTGAAGTCAAAGTTAAATTTACCAAAACACACGAATGAAACCGTGCTAAAAACTACGCATGTAATCTCTTGTATTCCCCAGAGAGCGTGATCTAAAAACGTTTTGATCATTGACTTCGAGGAATAAAATTTCCCAAAAATTAAGGAGTGGTATTGTTTGTTTGCACGGCGCTCTGTTTAATGGAATGTTGTGCTCTTGTAACCAAAACACCTGTAATAAACAAAAGTACCCTTTAAAATGTTTCACGTGTGATTAACATAAACTAATTCACTACAGAAATGACTTGGTTTCCGGTGTACGGAAACTAGCATGAAACGACATGGAAACCAATATTTCCACTTGGTTTCCGGACTTGGTTTTCATAGTTTCAATCTCGTTTCCGTGAACTTGAAACTCCCAAAAAATTACCCAGATCCGTCTGGTTTCCATCACGGAAACATTACACACTATCCAAGGGGGATCCAGTTGGTTTCCGTGATATTAGTTTATTGTTGGTTTCAACCTGGTTTCCATAATTAGGTTTACTGTAGGTTTCAACTTGGTTTCCATATTCTTTTAGTTTATTGCAGGTTTCAACTTGGTTTCCGTGTTTTAATTTACTGAAGGTTTCAACTTGGTTTCCATATTCTTTTGGTTTATTGTAGGTTTCAACTTGGTTTCCGTGTTTTAGTTTATTGTAGGTTTCAACTTGGTTTCCATATTCTTTTAGTTTATTGTAGGTTTCAACTTGGTTTCCTTGTTTTGGTTTATTGTAGGTTTCAACTAGGTTTCCGTGTTTTAGTTTATTGTAGGTTTCAACTAGGTTTCCATGTTCTTACTTTATTGTAGGTTTCAACTTGGTTTCCGTGTTTTAGTATATTTTCGGTTTCAACTTGGTTTCTATGTTCTTGGTTTACTGTAGGTTTCAACTTGGTTTCAGTGTGTTCAGTGTATTTTGTTAGTTACTCATCATTCGGTTACCCTGGTTATCTCTCACATTCTAAGTGGGGTATCCTCCTATCATAAATAGTGCATGCAATGTAATCCATTAAAATCATAATGACAAAGATCATAGAAACAACAAATAACTATTTATATAAAAATAGAATAATTTATTTTCAACATTCATTGAAAACACATATGATTCACTCATCAAAATATTCAACAATGCATGAATACATAGTCGACATTTATTAACTAATATGTTAACCAAGTGACATAACATCCTGTTTTTTCCATTTTTCAAAATAAAACCCCAAATATGTGTATATATTACTATTCCTCCCTTGTTTGGAGGGTCATGTTAATGTAAAATAAAACAAGTAGTATGTCAATGCACCAACACTAAAGGTCTACATGCATCCATTTGTCATTGCTTTTATATGTTACTTTAATATAAAACAAACGGTGGTCTCTGTCTGTTCTCTCGGGTCAGTTGAAGTGGCTTGTGCCTTATTAGTGCTCTCCAGTTTCTGAAATATAGACAATATAGATTTAACAATCAGTAATATAATAACATACCTGACGCTAGAGTCATCCTGTATAAACATAATGAATTCTGGTTACTTTTCAAAACGATCAGCTTTTTCAAATGATTGTCGTCGATGGTAAAAATCTCAATCATTAATTTGTTGAATTTATATTCCACAAGTTCATTGCCTCAAAATGATTGAACGTCGTGACAATTAACAGAGTGGTAGTCCAATGCCAAGAGTTACGTCATTATGACAGGAAATATATTCAGGATGACGGGTACATGGCGTGAAAATCCAATAGGTCTAATTAGAGACCATTAAATTAAGAATTGAATTTAAGTGCGATTGCATTACATAATGGGCACCTGCTTGTCATAAAATTGAGAGTCCTTTGCCCAGTCTGAGTGTTGTGAAAACATTAGGAAGACGGCGTAATTGATGTACACATGCTACGGGAAAATGCGTGTAGCATCGTATTAAAACACTTTCTTTCGCTTGGAACAATACAAATAACTTAAGGTACATTAAATAACAATTTATCGATGGTTACAGTTCTTTGGATAACCTTTTACGTTTAAACAGTTGTTAAAACAGCGAGATTTGTTGTTCTTTTTTCAAAAAGGAGGTTATAGGGTGACTACTAGCATGTCACGCGGCAGGACATGCACACCTCAGTGACCACGGACCCTTTCAGTTCTGCTCACTGATCCTTATTACTTGTACCTGGTGTTTCGAAAAAGCTGTCCTAAAGATGTTTATCGGCCGATTTCGAAAATTTATATTTAAGTCACAGGCAAGTTGTTAAATACATTTTAATGCATCACGAAACTTTCCATGAGTCATTTCAGTCAATCTTTAAGATTTTTTTACACATAAATAAAGCATTAGTTTTGTATCTATAATGTGTTAGTAGTCATGTGAAGCCTTAAGAAAGTCTATGTAACTAACTGATGACGTCACAAGTTGTGACGTCATTTCCCATCCTTGCTCTGTATAGTTCATCCTTGCTCTGTATACGCGGCAGGCAGGACGCCATTTTGCGAAACTAACGATGAGCGATGAGAAAAGCGAGAATTATATCGCTGATGATATACGGAAGTCCATCGAGAGCCTAATCGATCGTTTTGATAGTTTCGACGAACGCCTTGAGCGTGTTGAGGAGTCCAACCGACGTCGTGAAGAAGCTAACGGCCGCAGTTCGACGGCTGACCAGAGCCATTCTCACTGTTCTCAAGCCAGTCCCGCCGGGGTAGCGATACCAGCCGTCGCCGCTGGCAGAGAAGTTGATATTCAGGGAGAATATCAGAGTGTAAAGGATTCCGTTTCTCATGTGAGATTACCGCCTGATCTGCGTCTCAACGACAGCCGTCAAGGTATACGACGTAATGATCAAGGAACTTATAACGTGTTAGCCAAGTGTGGACGTTTTGCCGAGACGGCCTTGAAGTGTGTGTCACAGTTACCGATTTGTGAGAGTTGTGAGGAGCGTCATACTAATGTACTAACAGTGCTACAGGCTCAGATCGGCTACCTTCAGGACGAGTTTTCAGCGTTGTCTGTCCAGAGTCAGTTCGACCCAACCGTGTCTAGGTTTTTTCGTTCGTTGCAGAGAAACACGTCCGGATTCTCGCCTCAAGCTATTGACAATCTACGAAGTGCAGCTGCGATATCTGCATCTTACCGACCACAACGTTCACGAGGTTCCGGTTTCGGAAACAGAGGACGTGGATCTTTCAGGGGTCGTGAGGACGTTTTCTCCCAGTTTTCGGGGCGCGGTTTTCATAGGAGACAGCGACAGGACAACACCGGTGAGTCACGTGATCCTGAGTGAAAACAAGTATGGCCGCCCCCATGATCGTCGATGTGTCACCGTGTTTCTGAGGCGCTTGCAGCTTGGCAGAGGATCGGTGCATCGGACAATATTCTACAGTGGATAGACAATGGTATAAGGGTGCCCATTCTTAATGAACCTGTACCATTTGAGTGTGATAATCATCAGCTTTCACAAAAACAACAACGATTTGTGCGTGTAGAGATTGATCGTTTGTTCGAAGCAGGTTATATTGAACAGTGTGGGTATAAACCCGATTACGTATCACCTCTCGGTTGTGTTCCAAAACGTTCTGGAAAGTTGAGACTTATCACTGATTTTCGTGTTATTAACAGTCATTGTAAAAGCTCAAGCTTTAAGAACGACGATATTCGCGTAGTAGCAGACATTATAAAACCAGGTGATCAGCTGGTTACCTTGGACATTAAAGATGGTTTTTATCATGTACCTATACATGTTGAAGACAGAGATTATCTTGCATTCAAGTTTGATGGTGTATACTACAGATGGTGCGTTTTACCGTTTGGTTTGTCATGTAGTCCTATGTATTTTTGTAAATTCATCAGACCAATTGTTGCTTACCTGAGAGGTCTAGGTGTTAGAGTATCTGCATATGTTGATGATTTCATTGTATGTGCTGACAGCAGACTTGTATCAGATCACACTGAGCTACTCATTAACTGTTTTGAAGACCTAGGGATCAATATAAATTATGCCAAATCCTGTTTAGTACCATCTACCTCTGTTAGATACCTAGGTTACCAGGTGTCTTCTACTTCTGATTCAGGGTTTCCTGTCATAAAGGCTACAAGTGATAGGGTTCATAAGATAAAAAGGTCTATTCGCAGCCTTTTAAAGAAAAAGGTTTGCAAGGTTCGTGTTCTTGCTAGAGTAGCAGGTTTGTGTATATCAGTCGCTTGGGTCGTCACTCCTGGTAAGTTGTTCCTGCGTGAGGTATATCGCATTATAGCTTCCAGAGATTCCTGGGATAGTCCTGTCACACTTACTAGGCAAGCGTGTGAAGAGCTAGGTTGGTGGCTAAATTCAATTGATGACTGGAATGGTAAGGTTGTTTTTGAGCGTCCTATTGAGGGACAATTGTTTACAGATGCTTCACACATCGGATGGGGAGCAGTATTTGAGGGAAAGTATGCCTCTGGTGAATGGAATAGTAGAGTTTCCCAATTATCATCCAACAAGCGTGAGTTGTATGCTATTTTGATGGGTATTAAAGCTTTCAAGCCTCTGTTGGGAAGCAAGCATATCCAAATTTTGTCAGACAATATTACTGCACTTGCATACATTCAGAATAAAGGAGGTCCTAACCCATATCTAACGCGCATTGCTGTTGCAGTATGGGCAGAGGTAGAAGAATGTGGAATTTATCTGACATGCAAGCACTTGGCCGGGTGTCAGAATCAAAGTGCAGACAGACTCAGCAGACTAGTGGACAAATCAAATTGGATGCTACATCCAACACTTTTTCATTATCTCGACAGGGTGTGGGGTCCGCATTCTGTGGATCGTTTTGCGAGTATAACAAACGCTCAATTGCCCAATTTCAACTCGAGGTTTTTCGAACCTCTAAGTTCAGGGGTAGATGCCCTTGCCCAGGGAAATTGGGGTCAAAACAACAATTGGGTAAATCCGCCATTTTGTCTCCTTCCAAAAGTCCTAGACAAGATCATTCACGAGAAGGCATGGGCTACTATAATTGCCCCACTGTTCCCGGCACAGGTGTGGTTTCAGAGGCTGTTAAGCATTGTAGTTTGTCGTCCACGTCTGATTCCCAACAACGTCAAAAGTTTTCGCAGGATGGGTGCGATTCCAGAACCAAGACGCAACCTCGGTTGGAAAGTGTATGCTTGGAGAGTGTATGGCGGCATGGTTTAAAGCAACAGGGTTGGTCGGATAGAGCAGTTGATCAATTTCATCTCAGTTGGGCTAGTTCTACTTTGAGAGGGTACAACTCTATCTTAGGCAAATGTTATGATTTCTGTCTGGATAAGGATGTGGCTTTCCCACCAAGGAGCGAAGCGGTACTTGCATCTTTCTTGTGTCATGTTTCTGATAGTTCTACAAAACCCAGATCATTGTTAGGTACAGCCATTTCAGCTATCTCATCTTTGTATGAAGGTATGTCCTTACCAGATCTGACCAGGTCCCCAGCTATAAAGAGACTCATTGCTGCATTAGTCAAGTCAGGGTCGTCACAACCGTTGTCTTCTTCATCTGTTATGCCGGTTAAGAGGTTTTGCGAGTTGTTCATTAGATGGAAAGAGAATAGTCATCTCTCCATTAAGGATTTGAGGCTGAAGGTTATTTGCTTGTTGTCCATTTCCCTTATGCTCAGACCTTCAGATATAGCACCTAAGGCAAAGTTGTTTGATGTCAAGGATAGAGTTGAGAGAGATGTGATTTTCTCAGTAGACAAAGTTCAGTTTTCTGATGAAGGGGACGCAGAGATTACATTTTTTGGTATAAAGAATGATTTGTCAAGGGCAGGTTTTACAGTTGAGTTGAGAAAGCACCACACTCCCAAGCTAGATCCGGTTGATGCTTTAAAGTGCTATATTGATAGGACCCGTAACGAGAGAGCACTGTGTGGAGACAATGCTGTTTTTCTTACATTGAGATCCCCTTTTAAGGCTATTACTGCTTCAACTGTGGCCCGTGTGTTAGAGGAGTGTATAGTTCTGGCCGGGCTAGGGGGCCAAGGTTATTCAGCCAAATCGTTTCGCCCTACAGGGGCGACTGTTGCTATCGACGCAGGGATAGATCCAGCCATCGTGCAGAAGATAGGTCGATGGAAAAACACTGAGGTGTTTCAGAGACACTATGTTCATTCTAGAGTTCCTGAGAGTGCGGTGTCAGATGTTCTATCTTGATGGTATTTTTCCAACTTGATCGAGGTTACAATATGTTGTTTTTTCGATTTAATGTCTCCTTCACTCATTCTGGCAAGGGGCAACATTTCTTCTCATATGAGTAGTATCTAGCGTTCTTGGAATGGTTTTTACTTAAAAGTTTTTTCATCAAGTTTTCCTGTTTGTTGTTGTTATCCTGTTTATGAACAGTTCTTATAATTGAGTTTTTACTTAAAGTTTGTGGTTTACTGTCGATAGTTGGTGGTTTTCTATGCATATGCTGCATACTTATGGTGCACTCAGTAGATAAGGCAAACTAAAATAAAATGTTTAGAATCTTTTATTTTGTTATTTCTTGTGGCTTCACAATGATGGATATTTGACTAAATAGTAGTCATGTGAAGCCTTAAGAAAGTCTATGTAACTAACTGATGACGTCACAAGTTGTGACGTCATTTCCCATCCTTGCTCTGTATAGTTTGTCAATCGGATATCTAGATTTCACATAATGTAAAATATTGGACCAGATGTTGACTACAATTACTACAGTGTCACTACTTAATTGCCTGTTATGTATATGGAGCTGGAAGGCAAACTAAAATAAAATGTTTAGAATCTTTTATTTTGTTATTTCTTGTGGCTTCACAATGATGGATATTTGACTAAATTATATATTCATTATGTATGGTTTAAACATATTTTTATTCATATAAGAATCTGGTTCGGTAAACAAGCAAGTCTTTGCTTTTATGAATACCTCACCAGTACAAAACGTAATAAGCAAAGTTCACAAGAACGAGACAAATAAAATAGAACAAAATACAAGAAAAATTCAGCATGACTTAATATGTATGGGTACAAAATTAGGTGACAAAGCGCTTGCAGTTGCTTTTTATGATAATAAATCCATTTTACATTTCAAATCGCTTGCTCTTGCAAATATATTGGTGTAATGATTCCAAGATTTTTTCATTTTCACTACTGGTAGTTGATGATAATTCATTATGTATTACGGTACTGCATATGGGCTTGAGGTTTTTGTGATTAAAAAAAGACTTGACTTCAATTATATGTTTGACTATTGGAAACGTTATATGTTTTTTTTTAATAAGTGTCCACTTTACTATCAGAATTGATTTATTCAATTTTCAAATTTCTTATTTTCAGTTCTCATTAAAAACCAAAACAACATTGGACATGATTATTATCTAAACTCTTCAGAAATATTGCAATTTCTTTTTATAAAGGCAGTAGTTTTACACATCAACATTATTATTAGCTTATCTCTTAATTGAAAACACTTTTTGCTTAATGCCGACTGCTGTTTTATTTACTTACATTTTTTATTCTTTTGCAGACAACATGTGGGCCTCTAATTTAACACTCTTTTGTCTTCTCAGATAGTCCCTCTTGTTTGTCCAAATTCTCCCAAATGCCTCTGAAATGAAAATTTGATCTTGTAATGGTTGCAAGGGAAAAGACAATGCCACAAGAAATATGTACATTTCAAGATATTTCATTATGATCTAGCTTTATTATTCAGGATTGACCACAAATCCAAATTGTTCATAAGAACATTTAAGTTGCATTGTATGGTTCATTAAAGCAGATGTGAATGCAAGGACTCTGTATTTGGATATCAAGCACCTGACTGTGGTTAGGTTATCATATTGTTTTGACATGTTGTACTGATTTTTTTCAAGATGCCATACCTTAACTCCTGGTCATCTTCGCCACTTTCTTCATTCCTTCCTCATCATCTGCTGTTCTGCATTAGAGATAAAGGATGAGTGCTACATTTTAACCAACGTGACAGTTATATAAAAAATTCAATACTTCAATTATAGACACTACAATGTAATATTTAGATCAGACGACAACTAGTGATATAGTGTTGCCCATATGTATACATAAAGTTGTGAAGTCACAATGTTAGCACCCCGAGCACAATGCCTACCATGGCAGATATTTACAGATTTCAAACAAAGATTGATAATGTAGATATAGAACATCTTTTAACAGTTGTTCATTGCTAAAAAATTTTAACAGTTGTTCATTGCTAAAAATTTTTAACATGATCATTTCACATTGTGTCACAATTATACTTAAATGTTAACTTGGTAATATAAAGAATTCATTTAACCACTCAACGCATATTTTGTAACATAAAACATTTACGTCACTGGGTAGCATGCACTTAGATGCACAAGATACCCTATTTAACTTTTAGCGAAACATTGATCAGGCCATGGCCGTGAATAGAAATGGGCCTTGCCACTTTAATCCAATCTATGAAAAGAATTTTTTTAAATCTTATTCAAATCCTCTTTTCTTCTCGCGCAAATAACCGTACAATTTTCATAAATGCTGCTGAGTAATTTACTGTACCTGGTATGGCTGCGCTGGACGAGTGTTTTCGACATCCCGAACTTGATGTTCCAAAGCTTCTAGTGTTGTTTTCGCTGCCATTTTTTCGATCAAAACGAAACGAAAGAGGGTTTTTTGAACTTTGTTTTTTTACATATGAGATTGTGTTAACGTGAAGGAGTCGACCCTGTGTACTTTCAAAACAACTTCTCCGCAGGTAACGAGACAAAATGGCGGCGAGAGGGGCATTGTGGGTCAAAACAATTACCTAATTCTTTTTTAAATTGACAACTTTAAAGCAATGACCTGGACCAAAGTTGGTTGTGATTGCAAATAGTATTATAAAAAGGTCCCTCTTGATTATAATGGCATTGTTTAAACAACATTTCACAACTTCGCGTGTCCCCGGATTACTGATTCGTTACTTCCGGTCAAGCTTTTCAACACACAAGGGGCGTACCGACGCAGGTAAGTCACGTGTGTTTTTACAGTTGCTTGAGTTTAGAATAGGGTCCTGTTGCCGACAGATAATGACTTGACACTAATTAATCGTTAACAACTTGAACTCAATGTCATGTCAGGCGAACTAATATTGATTTGGTTTCGAAACATTACTTACCAATGCGAATTGACACAAGAGGTACATTTATTCCCGTTGAAAGAAAGCGATTTTAGAAAATTCCAATGCTGTAAGTAACCTGTTGATACAAAATAACCAACTCTGCCGTAATGGACTTAGACTGTAAATCGTAGCTGCAACAAAGGAATTTTTATTGAGGCCTTATGGCATGTACTATCATTTCTCGAATAGAACATTTTACATCATTCAAAAAAGAATGGAATAACTGTCATAACATATTTATAACTATGTACAGCAAATCTTTCAACATTAAGGATATGAAGAAGATTGATAAATAAAATGAATACCACTTTATATGATACAGGTCCAGAGGATGAAAGTGTAACAGCCATGGTTGATTATGATAATAACAAAGAGGTCAGTTTGTGAAAACTTTATTTTAAAATAATCTGTTAATATAGTTTTGACTTTTGCTATTCAAAAGTATATCGAGATGAAATGAACTAAACTGTAATACACTGTGAAAAAACCCAACTTATTGATTTCTGTGTAACATACATATTGTGTCCTAGTAAGATTTCACAGTGTTTTAACTTATTTGTGTGAATGAAGAGACATGTATTTCATTTTCAGAAACTTTTTTTCATGACTATGTAGTTTTATAACTTCTCCATCCTTTGTCAATGTTCAACCTATGTGACAACAGAAATATTTTTTGAAAGGGTATGTCTTATCAAAACCACTACAAAAATGACTTGGTTTCCGGTGTACGGAAACCAACCAGAAACGACATGGAAACCAATATTTCCACTTGGTTTCCGGACTTGGTTTTCATAGTTTCAATCTTGTTTCCGTGAACTTGAAACTTCCTGAAAATTACCCAGATCCGACTGGTTTCCATCACGGAAACATTACATACTATCCAAGCGGGATCCAGTTGGTTTCCGTGATATTAGTTTATTGTTGGTTTCAACCTGGTTTCCATAGTTAGGTTTACTGTAAGTTTCAACTTGGTTTCCATATTCTTTTGGTTTATTGCAGGTTTCAACTTGGTTTCCGTGTTTTAGTTTATTGTAGGTTTCAACTTGGTTTCCATATTCTTTTGGTTTATTGCAGGTTTCAACTTGGTTTCCGTGTTTTAGTTTATTGTAGGTTTCAACTTGGTTTCCGTGTTTTAGTTTATTGTAGGTTTCAACTAGGTTTCCGTGTTTTAGTTTATTGTAGGTTTCAACTAGGTTTCCATGTTCACTTTATTGTAGGTTTCAACTTGGTTTCTGTGTTCTTGTTTTATTGTAGGTTATAACTTGGTTTCAGTGTGTTTAGTGTATTTTGTTAGTTACTCATCATTCGGTTACGTACCCTGGTTAACTCTCACATACTCAGTGGGGTATCCTCCTATCATAAATAGGGCATGTAATGTAATCCATTAAATTCATAATGACAAAGATCATAGAAACAACAAATGAGTAAATATATATAAGTAGAATAATTTATTTTCAACATTCATGAAAACACATATAATTCACTCATCAAAATATTCAACAATGCATGAATACATAGTCGACATTTTTTAACTTATATGTTAACCAAGTGACATAACATCCTGTTTAACAAATACATTTTATCAAAGTCCTCAAAGAATCATAATCTATAATATGGTCGTTGTATTTTCTGGTCGTCCAGCTTTCTGTTATATATAGCCTAACAGCTTAGGACTTTCCTAGGAGAGGCAGATGGAAAACATTTCTCTCTTCCTAGACTACAGCAGGGGTACAAGTTGTTCTTAACTCTGGAAACTCTCTCTCTTTCTGTTCTCGGGTCAGTTGAAGTGGCTTGGGCCTTATTACTGCTCTCCAGTTTCTGAAATATAGACAATAAAGAAATTTAACAATCCATAAATGATAAAATACCTGGCCCTAAAATCATCCTATATAACCATAATGAATTTTGGTTACCTTTCCAAACGATCAGCTTTTTCAAATGATTGTCATCGATGGTAGATATCTATATCATTTATTTGTTGAATTTATATTCCAAACGTTCATTGCCTAAAAATGATTGAACGCCGTGACAATAAACTAAGTGGCAGTCCAATGCCAAGAGTTACGTCATTATGACAGGAAATATATTCAGCCTGACGGGTACAAGGCGCTAAAATCAAATAGGTCTAATTAGAGACCATTAAATTAAAATTGCGAAGAAGTGCGATTGCATTACATAATGGGCACCTGCTTCTCATAAAATTGAGAGTCCTTTACCCAGTCTGAGTGTTGTTAAAACATTGGGAAGACGGCGTAATTGATGTACACATGCTACTAGAAAATGCGTGTAGCATCGTATTAAAACACTTTCTTTCGCTTGGAACAATACAAATAACTTAAGGTACATTAAATAACAATTTATCGATGGTTACAGTTCTTTGGATAACCTTTTATGTTTAAACGGTTGTTAAAACAGCGAGTCTTTGTTATTCTTTTTTCAATTAGGAGGTTATAGGGGTAACTACAAGCATGTCACGCGGCAGGACATGCACACCTCAGTGACCACGGGCCCTTTCAGTTCTTCTCACTGATCCCAATTACCTGCATGGTGTTTCAAAAAAGCCGTACTAAAGTTGTTTATCGGCCGATTTCGAAAATTTATATCTAAGTCACTGGCAATTTTTTAAATACATTTTAATGAATCACGAAAGTTTCCATGAGTCATTTCAGTCGATCTTAAATATTTGTTTACACATACATATAGTATTAATTTTGTATCTATATGTGTATTACGGTACCGCATATGGGCTTGAGGTTTTTGTGATTTAAAAAAAGACTTGACTTCAATTATATGTTTACATTTTATGTTTATATGGAAACGTTACATGTTTTTTTAATTAGTGTCCACTTTTCTATCAGAATTGATATATTCAATTTTCACAAATTCTTATTTTCAGTTCTCATTAAAAACCAAAACAACAATGGACATGATTATTATCTTAACTCTCCAGAAATATTGCAATTTCTTTTATCAAGGCAGTAGTTTTACACATCAACATTATTTGAAATTTCAACATTGTTTGAAAAACTTTTTGCTTTATGCTGACTGCTGTTTTATTTACTTACATTTTTTTATTCTTGTGCGGACAACATGTGGGCCTTTAATTTAACACTCTTTTTTCTTCTCAGACAGTCTCTCTAGTTTGTCCAAATTCTCCCCTCTGAAATGAAAATATGATCATGTAATGGTTGCAAGGGAAAAGACAATGCCACTTACAAGTATGCACATTTCAAGATATTTCGTTATGATCTAGCTTTATTATTCAGGATTGACCACTTTGTTCAAATCCAAAGTGTTCATAATTTTTTAAAGTTGAATTGCATGGTTCATTAAAGCAGATGTGAATGCAAGGACTCTGTATTTGGATTTCAAGCACCTGACTGTGGTTAGCTTATCATATTGTTTTGACATGTTGTACTGATTTTTTTTAAATGTCATACCTTCACATGTCCCAACTCCTGGTCATCTGCACCACTTTCTTCTTTCCTTCCTCATCATCTGCTGTTCTGAATTAGAGATGAAGGAAAAGTGGTACATTTTAACCAAGATTACAGTTATATCAAAAATTCAATACTTCGATTAGACACTACAATGTAATATTTAGATCAGACGACAACTAGTGGTATAGTGTTGCCCATATGTTTAATAAAGTTGTGACGTCACAATATTAGCACCCCGAGCACAATGCCCACCATGGCAGATATTTACAGATTTCAAACAAAGATTGATAGTGTAGATATAGAAATTTTTTAACAGTTGTTCAATGCTAAAATTTGTTAACATTATCATTTCATATGTGGCACAATTTAGCTTAAAATGTTATCTTGGTAATGTAAAGAATTCATTTAACCACACAACGCATATTTTGTAACATAAAACATTTACGTCACTGAGTAGCATGCACTTATATGCACAAGATACCCTGTTCAACTTTTAGCGAAACATTGATCAGACCATGGCCATGATTAGAAATTGGGTTTCATTAGATCTATGAAAAGATATGTTTCTTATTCTTATTCAAATCCTCTTTTCTTCTCGCGCAAATAACCGTAAAATTTTTATAAATGCTGCAGTGTAATGTACTGTACCTGGTATGGCTGCGCTGAACAAGTGTTTTCAACATCCCGAACTTGAGGTTCCAAAGCTTCTAGTGTGGTTTTCGCTGCCATTACTTCGATCAAAACGAAACGATACAGGCTTGTTTCACTTAGTTTGGTTTTTACCGTATGAGATTGTGTTAACGTGAAAGGAGTCGACCCTGTGTACTTTCAAAACAACTTCTCCGCTGGAAACGTGACAAAATGGCGGCGAGAGGGGCATTGTGGGTCAAAACAATTACCTAATCCTTTTTTAAATTGACAACTTTAAAGCAATAACCTGGACCAAAGTTGGTTGTGAATGCGAATAGTATTATAAATTATATTATGGATTATATTGGCATTGTTTAGACAACATTTCACAACTTCGTGTGTCCCCGGATGACTGATTCGTTACTTCCGTCAAGCTTGTCAACACGGCGCACCGACGCAGGTAAGTCACGTGTGTTTTTACAGTTGCTTGAGTTTAGATTGGGTCCTGTTACGAGTGTGAATGCCGAAAGATAATGACTTGACACTAATTAATCGTTAACAACTTGAACTCAATGTCATGTCAGGCGAACTAATATTGATTTTGTTTCGAAACATTACTTACCAATACGAAGTGATACAAGAGGTACATTTATTCTCGTTGAAAGAAAGCGATTTTAGAAAATTCCAATGATGTAAGTAACTTGTTGATACAAAATAACCAACTCTGCCGTGATGGACTAAGACTATAAATCGTATTGTTTTTTTTACCTGAAACAAAGGGATTTTCATTGAGGCCTTATGGCTTGTACTATTATCCCTCGAATAGAACATTTTACATCATTACAAAAAAATGGAATAACTGTAATAACATATTTATAACTATGTACAGCGAATCTTTCAACATTAAGGATATGAAGAAGATTTATAAATAAAATGGATACCACTTTATATGATGCAGGTCCAGAAGATGAAAGTGTAACAGCCATGGTTGATAATAACAAAGAGGTCAGTTTGTGAAAACTTTATTGTAAAATAATCTGTTAATATAGTTTTGACTTGTGCTTTTCAAAAATTAAATCGAGATGAAATGAACTAAACTGTAATACAATGTGAAAAAAACGAATTTGCTGATTTTTATGTAACATACATATTGTGTCCTAATAAGATTTCACAGTGCTTTAGCTTATTTGTGTGAAGATACATGTATTTCATTTTCAGAATCTTTTTAAGACTTTGTAGTTTTATATCTTCTCCCTCCTCTGTCAATGTTCAACCTATGTGATAACAGAAATATGTTTTAATCTAGTTTTATCAAAACTAGATACTTTCAATGTTGTATTATTATCAATATTGTTTAGCAATAACATTCTATAATTTGTAACCATGTTAAATGTTATGTTATAGGATCTGGATGAGGTGTTCCGTCACCATTTTGACAAGTATGTCAGTCATACCAGTGAGACCACGAACAGGAGCCACTGGTCAAGAAGGCATGCAAGCTTGAGCTTAACTTCAGGTATGGACTTTAACTCATTTAGGAGATAATATAACTCATATATTGCTTTCTGTATTTTCTGTTTATCCTAAATAAAGTTTTTATAAGTTATGGATAAACTGGCATATGAATATGACATCAAATCATCTTTTGTCATCTAAACCAATTCTATATTAAATAGAATGTATCATTATGAGATTATCAGACATGTAACTACTGTACCTTTACAAATGATAAGCCATCAATTTGGCCCCTGATAATTTTGCCATCTGATAAAATTTATATATACATAGAATAAATCAAAGTATACAATAAATAACCCATAAAGCTGAGAACGTTGTCATGCTCTTAGATAAATATTATGTTCTTATTCAATAACTAATATCAATAACATGTATACAATTCACCAACTATAGAAACTTATATATGCTGTATGATATCAATCATCATTAAAGTAATATCAAAGTAATGTTTCCATGTACCTATGGCAGTATCATTACTTTTAATTACTACAACATTACTTATTAGTTAAGTGATTGTCATTTACAGATCCAGATTAGACGGATCTACAAGACATACCTACAGCAGATACCAACCTTGGATAGTTACAATCAATATCAGCATTGCAAAACCTCATACCAAGTCAGAGATTATAAACCAAGAAGAGGACTGGACATAAGCCATACATATATATATAAAGTGTGACTTATTATGTAATGAAATGTTAAATCCCTGATTATAAGGATAGAATAAACAATAATTTAAAGAAGCTCAATTTATCTTTTATTTTCAAAGTGTTACATCTATAAGTAAAAGAAACCAACCGTGAAGAGTATCCTGATGATTGTTTTTTGTTACATTGGTACCTTGTTATGTGAATAAAAGTCTAAAATAGGTTCTAGCAGCAAAGCAACCTACTTGAATAAAATCTGAGAGTACCAGAATACCAGGTCATTTAGTTTCCACTTGGTTTCCATGCACGGATATACATAACAGAAGAGATTCCAATATGGAAACCAACTGGATACCAAGTCATTTAGTTTCAACTTGGTTTCCATGCACGGATATACATATCATCGGAGATTACAAAATGGAAACCAACTGGATAACCAGTCTTTCAGTATCCACTTGGTTTCATGATACGGAAACACAGAGATCAGAGAATCCAAAATGGAAACCAACTGGATACCAAGTCACTTAGTTTCAGTGAATGGATACAAGTTGGATACCCAAATTACACACTTTCCTGTTGGTTTCCAGAATTCAGGAAACCAAGTCATTTCTGTAGTGAACTAGATACTTTCAATATTGTTTATCAAAAACATTCTATCATTTTGTAACCATACAAAATGTTATCTCATAGGATCTGGATGGGGTGTTCTGTTACCATTTTGAGAAGTATGTGAGTCATACCAGTGAGACCAGAAGCAACCACCTGGGCGGCGAACAGGAGCCACTGGTCAAGAAGGTATGCAAGCTTGAGCTTAACTTCAGGTCTGAACTTTAACTCATTTAGGAGATAATCTAACTCATTTATTGTTTTCTGTATTTTCTGTTTATCTTAAATGAAGTTTTCATTAGTTTGGATAAACTCTAATTACTGGCATATGCATTTGTCATCAAATCATCTTTTGTCATCTAAACCAATTCTATATTAAATAGAATTTATCATTATGAGATTATCAGACATGTAACTACTGTACCTTTACAAATGATAAGTAGTCAAATTGGCCCCTGATAATTTGGCCATCTGATCAAATGTACATAAAATATATTTACATTAAATAAATCCAAGTATACAATAAATACACCATAAAGCTGATAACGTTGTCATGTTCTTGGATAAGTAGTATGTTCTTAGTCAAGAACTAATATCAATAACATGTATTCAATTCACCAACTATAGAAACTTATATATGCTGTATGATATCAATAATCATTAAAGTAATATTAAAGTAATGTTTCCATGTACCTATGGCAGTATCATTACTTTTAATTACTACAACATTACTTATGTTAAGTGATTGTCATTTACAGATTCAGATTAGACGGATCCACAAGACATACCTACAGCAGATACCAACCTTGGATAGTTACAATCAATATCAGTATGGCAAAACCTCATACCAAGTCAGAGTATAAACCAAGAAGACGACTGGACATACATATAGTGTGACTTATTATGTAATGAAATGTTCAATCCCTGATTGTAAAGTAGCTCAATTTGTCTTTTTTTCAAAGTGTTACATCAATAATTAAGAGAAATCAACCGTGAAGAGTATCCTAATGATTTTTTTTTTACATTGATACCTTGTTATATTAATAAAAGTCTAAAATAGGTTCTAGAAGCAAAGCAACCTACTTGAATAGAATCTGTGAGTTACGTTGGTACCAGAATACCAGGTCATTTAGTTTCCACTTGGTTTCCATGCACGGATATACATAACAGATGAGATTCCAATATGGAAACCAACTGGATACCCAGTCATTTAGTTTCCACTTGGTTTCCTGATACGGAAATACATAGATCAGAGAATCCAAAATGGAAACCAACTGGATACGAAGTCACTTAGTTTCAGTGAATGGATACAAGCTGGATACCCAAATTACACACTTTCCCGTTGGTTTCCGGAATTCAGGAAACCAAGTCATTTCTGTAGTGATTATAAAGAGCTAAAAGTCAAGTTAAGGAAAAGAGTAGCGACTCACCATGTGATACAATAGTACTTTAAAGGTAGCCTTGAAATGAATGGTTGGCCAGAACGGACGGACGGGAAATCGATTATAGATGATACAATTGTAAAGGAAATCATAATTTTTCACATGATTAATGACTTACTTCATAACGAACCTTGTGCTGTACTTGGCAAGTGATTTGATGTTCAAAGGGAAGTTAAAGTATCATTCAAGGATGGAAAATAGGAAGAAATATTCAATATGACCGTGTATGATGAGCAACACAAGCTAAGAGCGTTAGACAGCTGTCTTTCTGCTTAGTTATACACTTCATCCTAAAAGGAAGTATCTTCTATGAATAAAGTATTATCAATTGCCAGCTTCCTTAAACATTTACTCTATTTGAGTTCTTGATTATCCTCTTATTAAGTAGATAGATGTAAGTTCGAAACAAGGAAAGCAACAAATAACGATGTTATAGAGTAGATTCCACAAAAGCTAAAACAGCTATAAATAAGAATTTTGGTAAGTGATAATGTGATTGTATTATATGTCAAAATACATAACAATCACAACATACACCACATAGATAGCATAGCATAGCACAATAAAGCACAGATAAAATAGGGTAACACAAAAAAAGCATAGAAAAAGCATAGCACAGCATATCATAGCAAAGCACAACCTGGCATAAATAGCATAGCACACAGTTACTTAGCAAATTACGACATAGCGAAAGAGAACATAGAAAAACGCAACTTAACAAAAGAAGAGAGCATAACAGAAGATAGATGGTATAGCAATAGACAACAACATTAGAAATAAGACCCATGCACTTCATTGCGTAGGAAAGCTTAGTTTCACTGCATTAATTAGTATACACCACCTGTCAAAGGATTACCAAAATGGCATAATTTAATACAAACAGAATATTTTTTGTGACTGTTAGCAAAATAAAAACCCGTGTAGAGACACATGGGCTTCTTTAACAGTAAACTTAGTTTTGGACCCACCGAGAGACTCTAAAACAAACATTGTCTTTAATTTCGTATGGAATAATATAAAACGTAGAATGTTTTATATGTAATATATGTGGTTTGTTTTACTATTTCGTTTATTTAGGATATTCTTGCTTGATATATGATACAAAACTTGTAATGAATTGCTGAGACTACATTTAACTGCGCCATGACATAATTATTGTTCGTCGCGCATGAATAAAATGACCGAGTTTACTTGCAACTGGCCTTTATGAAGGTATTTTCCAAAAGTACCGTGAATATTCTTAGTTTGACTTGGGTAAGAAAAAGAATAACCAACTCGAAGCCTCGGAATTACGGTTCATCTGTCTCTGTTGCTGAAGCTCGTAATTTATCATAACAACCCTCTCAGGAAAGATTGCAGATGCAGTGAATTAGGGTGACTTTGAAGTGTCGCATTAATATTTGACATCTTGTAAACATTTTGATATTCTCATGGTGGGCTACGATGTATCACGTGCAGCATGCATGACCGACAAGAATTGCATAACCATAATTATATTTAAATGGAAGTTTTCATGATTGCACTTTCAACTTTCGTTCCTCAATAGTAATTGAATTATATCAACTTAGTTTGTTTAGGTGGTTTCAGATGCATATTGAGTTAGGCCATACACGTGTGTAGAGGCAAAAACATCCTCTTGCCACAATACATATTTTCTTAAATAGCCAACTGAGCTCTCGTTCAATTTCTGTTGCAACAAAATGCAGTGGAGACGATTTCATGGTCAGTCGTTTCAATCAGAGAGACCCACCTGTCGATGATTTGACTGCCGTATGTATGAGGAATTGAATTCAAACGGAAATCAAGGTATCTGGAATCTCTCCTGCACAAGGAGGGCACACAAAATTCAAAGAAAGTCAGAGTGAATTCGTAGTGACTTATTGTTTGAACACAAACATTTATTAAAATAAAAAAGGAAATGAGCAAAACACTCGTTTTCATGGTTTTGCCTCAAATGTGTTAAATGTAGCCTGATATTTGGAATTTGATAAACTGAAACTTTACAAAAAAAGGTAAACAACTTAAACCTCTCATCCATCTTCATTTGATCGTACTTTAAGTAGAACAAATAGCTTTATTTCCTTAATTGAGAATTAAAAAGCTTTATTTCCTTGTTAGAGAAACAAACCATGGCTAGATTCAGACTAGAGTGGATGTCACTCGTCTGCCTCCTGACATGGACCGTGGTAAACTGTAAGTAGTCAGTTTATATTGATGATGGTACTAACATAATTGGCTATAGCACTGGTACATTAGTATTATGCGCTTTTGTTCATGAAACTGAAGGTATAGCATGTCTCCTTTTATTAGTTCCAGATTATGTAGACAATCTATTCTATTCTATATCTTCCTTTAATGTACATTTATCGATTACTTTAATAATATTATTTTATAAAACTTTAGAGGGTTAAATATAAATTTTCAGAGCTGTGAAATGTCATTTTCCCATTTATTCGGGTTAAGTCGTTAATGTCACCTTAATTGCAAATCAACTATATGGTCGTTACGGCAAAAAATATGACAGTTGGTAAAACCGAAAATAGCGGAGATATGAACAACATACAATGTTTTCTTTGTTAAGGCGATAGTGAAAGTACATACTATTAGGTTTCACTGCTTCCTCCACAAACATTATTTATTTGCATTCTAGAAATTGAAGAGATGAAGAATAATGAAGAAAAGTGTATGGCTATACATCTTCATTTTTCTGGAAAGACGACGTTTCGTCATAGATACTAATGCCGCGTTTTTAAAAGCAGGTTTTAAAAAAGCTGTATATCCATACACATGCCTCTTAATATCTAAAACATCCAAAACAACACGTTTAAGTGTATGTCACATAATTTCATTTTGTGTATATGTACAATTAATATGTTAATGTCAAATAACTTATTGTTATCCAATTCACTTACATGTATGTGGATTACGAGAAATGAAATTCTGCTCTGTACTGCATCCACCATATTTTACCTTAACAAAAATCATCAAAAATAGTTGCAAAGTGATAATTAGAATATGATCTTGAATTTTAAGTTAGATGTTTCATTACACCATCCATTACACAAAGAGTTAATTTACTGTAATATTGTTTTTTGTTCAATCTAAATATGAAAAATGGTGACAGGTCATAACATACGATTAATTCATGACATAAACCTAGCTGAACAATTTTGCCTAATATATGCTTAAAAGGTCATAGAATATTAGAATCAAAGACTTTGTTTAAGTATGGATAAACGTTGACAACCCCTTTGCACATTCAAGAGGCATAACCTTTATCAATCTACGAAACGATAGACAAGAGCCTTAATAGGAAACCGAAACCAGGGCCTAAAAATTAACCATCCCGACATATTTTTGATTTATCCAGTTTTATATCAAAGTAAAAAATGACTTTGAGCACCATGAGAAGCAAACGTCACTACTAACAGTTCTCGAGTGGAGTAACATGAAGAGGACAGCCGTGTCCTGGTCTATGTTTATATTGAATTACATTGCTATAGTATAATTACTTTTAACGGATAAGGATGTCAGGACATAAAATGATACTACACGTTAGAATATAAATTATATTGCATGATATAAAATAAAAATCTACATATTGAATACAGGAAATTCACTTTTAATTTGTTTATATAACGAATGTTTATCGAATGTTGACTTACTAAATCTTATAATAAGGGTTTGTTAATAAAGACTGCATCAAAGCTGGGACTACATCTTGATTTAATGAATGAAATTTGATAAATCATTTAATATTTGATACATAAGTAGCTGAAAATCCTACGATTGAAATACAATTTTAATCGATTAATAAAATCTGTTATGTTTCTTTTTATCAAGAATGAAAAGTTTAAGCAAAAATGCCAACATAGTAAACTTACATGGGCAACATTATTTAAAGTTTTATGTCATCATATATTAAACAAGTTTTTTGTTTCAAAATGCAATATAAGTATCTTAACATATCTCCGCCAACTCAAATGATGACTTCTTCCTTGTCATCTATGAATGAAGGAATAAGGATCTTTGTTGACATTTGCGTATCTAACGAATGGCACTGCCCCAGAGAAGTATACCCGTAACGTCTAATCTTCAGAGTTAAAAAATCTCAAACTGCCTAATCAGCAGAGTATCCAGATCCCCTCAAAATGGTGATCACTGAAGTATGGCTGTTCGCCGGAACTGTTAGGAGAGTAACAGCTGTTTAAACACTACCTGATTAATTAATTCAAGGCTGAGATCCTGCATTTTTAAGGTGAACAGAAATAAATTTAAAAAATGTCTACTATGAACTTCTTCAACAAGGATACTTTACATTGAAAAGGTTTGATTGATAAACGTGTATATTCATATGCATATAAGCATCGGCCAGTTATTTTGACATTGCTAAAACGTAGTCAAACAAGTAACTTTTTTGTACCTCGACAAAGCGAAGGACGGCCACCTTGCCAAGGTTCAGGTCTAACAGGATGAAGGGGGCCACAAGTAAGGGTTCTAGACACTCTATACATCCAACTGCCACCGTACTTAGTATCAAAGCAAGGGCACCCTACAGACTACGTGTAAATGCCTGGTGAAGATAGGACCAGAACACAACCATTCTATTGTTCTTTTTCTCTATGTATGTCGAAGCATTAAGTATAGAATTCTATAACGCGCCTCAAGTGAAATGACCTCAACTCATCAAGAAGAATATAAACACAATACCAGCTGACCATCTCACGTACTATCAAACCTTCGATGCAGTGAGATTTGGCGATGTACTAACAGCAGTCTTCGGGCTCCCGAAAGCAAGAGAAGGCAAATGTTTAGTGTACTTTAGGCCACCACCCTTTATACCAGAGCATAACATTCAAACCTACAACAAATAGTATATTTGGCCACCGAAATTGTGCAAATGAGTTCAAAGAATGCAACACATAGCTACGATTCTGGGCTGCAGGCTGAAAAGATGCTACAAGCAAACGTGTACGACCGAGTCAGCGACGCTTTGCCTAGTATATGCTACGCATACAAACCCTACCGTGGCATGCACCAGATGCCGCAACGCCTTAGTTTAGCACGTAACGTTCGCAAATGGCTGGCCGAGAAATCGAGAAGGGTAATCCTTTCGGATTATAATATGTTTCATCTGTACAGATATGATAGATGAGCGCAGTTGGATCGACGTCGTGGTGAACCTTCGCGACGTTTTTTCATTCAGATGATGGAACCCTTTGTAAAGGCAGCGTGACGGTTTGCTGAGTACAAGGAAAGACTGATCTGGCTGTAGTAATATGTATCTTAAAGCAACGGATATAAAAAAGGATACGATTTTACGCAATTTCTCTTTTCATTCCTGTTGCAGCACAACAGAACATTCTTTCGACCGTACATGTTTTCGCAAAGAAACAACGTCATCGTGCTGCATTGGCCTGCAAGGTCACCTGACCTATAACTTTTGATCATTTATGGGACTATTTGGGTCGTCAAATCCGGTCAATAGCTGGAAACCTCCAAGAACTTGCCCAAGTCCTTAAAGAGGAATGTCAGTGAGCACTAGATCTTATCATCTCAAGTCTGATATTCTATACACGACGTCTAATTTGGGCATGAATAGAGGCCCTCGGCGACAATACAACACATTTTGAAAAAAAGTGTTGGTGTGACTTTTTTTGCTGGTGAATTCAGGACAATATCACGATTGCTTTTAAAGGGGTTATATTTGTTAAGACATTGAGCAACTACGTAAATTCTTAAAACAATTATTGCTGTTAAACATAAACATTAACATACTATTACAATAAAATGTATTTATGCAAACTGTATTTACAAGAAGGTGAAAGCTATATCACACCGAAACTGTACTGCGCGGGAAAGAGAATCCACGTGGGTCCATTCTTTGTAACATAAACAAATCTCATGAAAACGTACATGATACTAAACAACATCTAGGTAATGTGCAATGGTCCTTTGTAAGAACACCGTGCGCCCATTAAACCATTTACTATTCGAAGATAGATAACTCTGTGACTCGGTTTGTGTCAAGACGTAAAATAACAAAAACAAAACATTAATGCGCTACGCGTTTATTGATGAACCCTTTTACTATTACGCTATTGATGACTTGGCAGTGACTTTATATGTTTCAATGTGTCTGTTGTCATTAGTTAGTTTACTTCACTGAGGCTTGCAGAACTTCATAAGCCTCAGACATATTCCATGCAGTACGGGCAGTAACCTGATTCATACAGGAATCATGGTTTTATATTTACTTCCACGAATAGAGAAATAGTGTTGAGATATGCTGTTACATTTGTTGATAATCTACATGTTTACTTTGAAGGTCGTTAATCATAATTTGTAACCAGCATTAGGTTATATCATGCACTGTGTTTTAACTATCGTTTCAGTGAGTTTTCTCTACAGAACAACAGTTGCTTTTGAATGTCACTGTACATCAGGATGCGACTCCAACTTGGAGTGCCTTGGATCTTCCGGATGTACAAGAGGATGGTCAGGTCCAACATGTCAGAGATGTGAGTATTTTGAGGTTTAATTTATCAAAAAGGTTGATCTTTTTCGAACAAAATAACAACTATAGAAATTAATTATCTAGTAAAGGTTACATTCAGTCTGAAGTATAAATGCATATTAATACCAGATCGTATTTTCACAAGAAACCTTATCAGAATCTTGTATCGTTGTCTGTAGGCCAAAATGTTGAGACAAAAGGCCTTGTAATGTCCAACATTTAAGCTATATCTATACAGTCGTAAAGTAAACAAGTTTCAGATAAGCTTATAATAATTTTAACATGTGGAATTTTTCTTTTGAAAATATGTCATAATATTCTAGAAAGAAATCATAACACAATATATCAACATAGAAGCAAAACACTTAAATCCAGAATTGTAACAAGCTACAATCCGATAAACAAACTATTCAACATTAGATTTAATTAGCGACTTGAATTTGTCAGAAATCCTTTACCAGTTTAAATGATATCCCATCTTGAATATTGAATACATGTGATCAATCATGTTCCAATTGGGTTCCTTAAATTTACTATTGATAACCTGGCACTGGGTAAAGACACCATCCAAAACAGTACAATCGACGACTGTAGGTGGTCTGATACTGAAAGTGAAAAAGCTGCATGTGGAATGAAGAACTCTACTTCAGGCAAATAAACTAATTGAATAAATATTTGGCAATTTTCAGTAATATAGGTTATAAGGAGGACAGTTAAGATTCTTGATGCACTTAATTATTACTCATGAAACTTCAGATAACCTGGCGCTGGGTAGAGACACTCGCCAAAGCAGTGCAATCAACGACTGTATATGGGCCTATACTCCCACCGAGAGAGCTGCATGTGGATTGAAGAACTCCTCCCTGGTAGTTAATGGAAAAAGAAGCACTGACTACTGGTCCGGGACTTGTGCACACACTGATCCGAACCAGAGACAAGCCTGGTGGAGTGTGAATCTTGGACAGAGACATCCGATATACTACATTAAAATCTACTCAACAAAAACAAGTGAGGTGATTTTATATATATGTTGGACTTTACTAGTATAGTTTATGAAAACGACGAAAAGCATAGCAGAAAATAATTTGAAAATGACATTTAACTAACTGCAAACATTTATGATATGGATATACCTGCCTTCAAACCAATGTTACAATAAAGGGGTGCACATGCATCCTTGCTTAATTTCATTAATATTTTTCAGTAACGATGTAATATTATTTACAAAGAGAACTGAGAGTCATTTATGCCAAACCATATAAATGGTATCATTTCATCATTTTAAAGCCAATCGGTTAAATAAGACAATATCATAGACAGACGGTGTGTCATGACACACGGAGTGACAGAACATAATATTGCATATTCCACAGGAACTTGATATTGTAAGTAAAACGTGGGTAAATCGCAGATGTCAAAAACCTACATCCCCTACAACCTAAAGTCGGAACGAGTCGAGATTGGCAATATGGCAGCGCTTATTTCTTCACTCGATTGTATAGAGGATAAAGGCGTTAACATCTGCGTTTTACCTAGGTTTTACTTACAATACCATGTTCATGTTGAATATTACTCTCGCTTGAACAAGGAAAATAACATTATTAAAAGATATTGTCAAATGTCCTGAATTTTTGCCTTTACAATTCCACACTGTCTTTATCTCAAAAAAGACTAAACCTTATTTGCTGAATTTTAAAAAGATGATTATATAGTTAATGTTGAAAAAGAGATGTTTTTGTATATGGTTCCCTTTTGTCTTAATTGTGATTTCCTGCAAATAACAAAGACTTGATAAATTGGATTTACTTAGTAGTTTATCAATCTCATTGAATTCAGCTCGAAATGTGTCCCTCGTACCTCGCTGCACTATATTTGATCTGATCACGGCTTCATAAGAGCAGCGTCAGGAGGCCTTGGCTATTGTGGCTTATTTCTGCCATTCCCGTCTTCGTTATTTCGCAATAAGCCAACTTAAGGCGAAGTAGCGAAATACTGCATGCTTCAGTCAATAAGAATCGAGGATGGGAACACATCGGCAACTTTTGAACTGACATACTCAACATCACATCTAACCTTTGTATCTCGGAATACGAGCTTTTTCTGAATGAACCCGATAAAAACCGAGCTATGATAGTGCAAAATGGTCCTGAGGTGAGGCGAGGTGATAAAGGGTTTAACGTCACTTTCAAGAGAATTCCACTTATATCGCGTCTGCTAGTATTATGGCAGGGAGAAAGCCCACAACACATAACCTCTGTAACTTTGTCCTTTAACCTTTGTGACGTCACTAACTACTCTCCGTAATTGTTTAATACTCTTTAGCAAATACTCAGTTATTCATAACGTCACGCTAATGCATTTTGTTACTCATTTATTCTTCTTACCTAGTCGTATTTGACATAAGAAATGATAACATGTTAGGCTTGGTCATAAATTCCAATGACCAAATGTCAGATATGTCACCACCCTTTACAAAAACTCATTTCTTACTCGCGTCTCTCCTCATTAACACTCTGGCACGCATTGGATTCTACCTCCATTAACTGCTCTATTATTTCGTTTGTCTACACATGGGCTACTTCCAAATAATATCTCCCTATTTTAACTTATTTTAAACATACTAAATATTTCCTAAAATCCCCTTATCTAATTTAAGTTATTTTCAATCTCACTACATAAAAGAAGAACAGTTCTCTACTGCAGACAAAGTTGTCGAGCCCTTGTCGGGATACGAAACATGGACCTCTTGATCCGAAGCTGAACGCGCTAACCACTGCGCTATCCCGACCCTTAAATGGTTGTGTGCTTGTTTACTATCCTGACGAATACACTCATGTTTGGTCGGAAATTAAGCCATGTTAGCGACCCCAAACAAAGTAGTGAGTTACACTCTGCTATCGTGAATACATTTGCTTTTGATGTGGCCTTTTCTTCGTCCAGAAAATAGATTCAAGAAATTAGGTAAGCTAAAGTAAAGAAATTTACTGCGAAATAACTACGACATATTCTTTATAAGGCCTACAGAGCATTTGTCTCAAAGCTAGGTTGAAACCAATTGTTAAAAGATCTTTAGGAATTCATTTCTAATTTTCAATTTCGAAGTAAGAATTCTCAGAATGGTGAACATATAGATAAACCAAATGTAGAGCAAACAGAAACATTTGCAATTAAAAAGATAACTGACATACAGTTACATATTAAGGACTCAGAAAGTGTGCATTGGTGGATTCACAGGGTAGGGTGTTCCGAGCGTCCCTCACTTCAAACTTTTCCATAATCTTAGATGAAAACGATATGTACCCGGACCTGTGATTGGTTAAATTGATGAGGTGAAAGATCATGTCAATGTCCTCTGGTACGACTCTCATGGAGCCGTGATCAGATCAAGAAACACAGCGAGGTACGAAGGACAAGTTTCGAGCTGATTTTAATAAGATTTGTTAGTTTGTATAATTAGCTTCTCTTGCGCATATCACACTGTAAGTCTGAACAAAATTTGCACCTTATGTATGTAAAGATTTATTTTAGTACATGTGGACAATAATAATAAATAACCAGTATACACCTCTATATAAAGAGAAATAGATAATCATGGATTTTTAGAGTGGACATAATACTCTCTGTTTACGTCTTTAAAAGTTATAAATATGCTAGAAAACATAGTGTTGAAAACATGTAGATTTCAAAATTTAAAAATTAACGATCTATTTATTTAGTGGCAATCTGAGAAAATATCAGCCATTAAAGTCTTATACCAAAAACTGATTGAAAGTATATTTCAATAGTGTAATGATTTTTATTAATTCACTAATGTAATGATATTTTCTCCTCCACAGATCCACGGAGAATGAAAGGTTTCGAAGTAGTAGTCGATGGTCAATCTTGTTACACCTCGCCTCGTTACCCCACACCAGTCCCACCCCTATCAATACACTGTACAACGCCGATGAATGGAAGCAATATTACAATAAGAGCACACCAGGAGGACTTTATCCTGAATCTTTGTGAAGTAGAAGTTTACGGTGAGTAATGGCAGTTATCAAATGCTGCCATACACATGATTAATAAATGTAAATTCATATTACGTTATACATGTATTACGTTGTAAATTCATATTACGTTTTCCCGTTCTTTCGATTCTGCAGGAAGACAAAGAACTTCAATGATTGTCGAATATCAAAGTTAAGATTTCAAAGCAATAATGTAATCTTGAGAGTGGCATTTCTTCAGTTGTGAAGATGTTAATTAATAAAAGCTTCACATATCAACAGTGGTTCATTTATATGACGTATGTGAATTTATTCATGAATCCATTTCATAATCATTCTACTAGCTCTCAGGCACTAAAGACGGTACTCATATTTAGGGTCCAAGAACAGCTTGTAACTGACGACATGTATTTTTTTTAAATAAGAGGAAGCCACTTCAAGAGTGATACTCAACTACACCTTAATGTTGATGCTGTTTTTAAAAAATATATTTTTATGATATAAACTGTCAACTGGCGGTCGCCATGATTTGAAAAATAAAGGAAAGATAACTCTGTGTTATCTGTTCGAGAAAATTAATTCTATTTTTGCGTACCTTTTGTTTATTATGGTTGGGCTAGTGCATGTGCATTTTTAAAACCGTGCATCATACATAGATCAGTATCCAGTAAGTTGATTACGAAAGTTATGAGAGAAGGCTACTGCGTTTTATCCTTGATACAGATAACACGTGCTTAGGGACATTTTCAAAGAGGTTTACCAAGTGGCTACGGTCCGCTATGTTGCTATGAAGGAATATGACATGAAAAAAGGCGATGTACTTTAAATAATTTCACAACATTAGAAAGTGAACCATATGTATGGATAGAATGATTACAAATTAACAATGATTTATGCTAAGATTAATCGACAATGCCTTGCAACGCCGTAGCAAGGCTTTCACGCTCTTAGCGGCGATGAAAGGCTTTACTTCTAATTTTGTTATATTTTACCCAGTTTGCGCTCTTATTTAACTTATTGTATAACTAAATCGACCAAAGGGTTATCATCAATATCATGTTTCAACTGGGTTATGTTACAATCATTCACTGGTAAAATTCTTACATAAATAGGAATGTACCCTTGAATTTCGTTGCGACAAAAAACCCTGAGTGAACTGTCCTTTTAATATAAAATACCAATGTATGTATTCATAGTCAAAGTAAATATTCGGATGGCATTTGGAAGTGATATACATAAAGAAAACAAGATAACCATGATAAAAATGTTTTTGGGAAGTTTCTCAGTAAATTGTTACTCCTTTGTCGGGTTGGATGTAGGGAGATTTGAAATGGGTTACATATATATCATAACAAGTAAACATTAAACAACAGTGAGAAAACCTATTTGGGGAGATGAATGAAATGAGAATGTAATAAAAGGCGGATTGTTCCAGTAAAAACACGAGATAAGTACACACACGAGTGGCCAAATAAACCATAGCCTCTATCTTATTGAAGTAGAAAGTACAAGGTAATACATTGAAGATTGGATGTACAATTAGAATTTCAGTACACAAAACTCTAAGGTGACCTTAAGTCACTAAGGTAGCCTTAGTGCAATGTTGAAGGAAAAGTGAAAACCTTGAAATATATTTACTTATATATACTTATATTACCTATACCAAGCCATCTAGATTTACGACTTACTTGCATTTATGTCTTCATAAAGGCCCTAATCCAGTCCATATTCTAGACTCTTTATGACTCTGTATCCAGAATGTGGCGATGGTGTATTTGGCGAGAAATGCAGTTCACTATGTAACTGTAAAGACCCTAGTGAAGTGTGTGATAAAGTGACTGGTGGGTGTCAGAGTGGATGTTTGGACGGTTATACAGGAGAAGGGTGTCAGACAGGTGAGTAAAGAGTTCTTTGTTTTCTATTATTTATAGAGTAATATGTATAATAAATAGAGTCAAAGACAACGTAAGTAATGCCTTATCATTAAAAAATGTATGTTTTGCTGTAGGGATAGATTACACATTTCACAAGGAATACGAGCTTATTTAAATAATCGAATCTTGAATAAAAACCACATCTCTCATATTATCAATAGTGTGTCTTTATGGAAAGTACGGATTCAACTGTAGTGAGGTGTGTGGACACTGTTTGGTGGGGAACTGTAGCCATGTAGATAGAAAGCTTAAGAGCACCCCTAGCTCCAGGATTTCACCCAAGTATTTTTTTATATCAAATATTTCAACACACGCTGATTAAAGGAAGAATTGTCCAATTTTATTGTTGCCATACACTGTATCTAAATTGTAGATATCACTTCGTCTTAGTATTATATCTTGATCTTACACAAGCGATATCTACTGTGGAAGCAAGTATTGAATGGTAAATTGTTTTTATAGAAAAAAACCCAAATAACGATTCAACCCTTGAAAGAAAACGCGTAAGTGAAGTAATTGGCAGGTTTTATTTTCATTTTCAAATAAAAAGTTATGCAAGTCGAGCAAAGTCAAGACTGTTCCAAGGAGCAAGATTACTTTACACATTTCCTCAACTGAATAGTTCATTGGTTAGTTTCGTCTATTTTATCGGTCCATCAGGTATATTCATTAGTTACTCTCCCAGTAAGATACTACTACGATATCAAACTAGTGTAATAGCACTGCACGTATGATTTCATAATGTTGTGTGGTTGTGACGTCCAAAAGTTGGCTCCGCCGTCACAATTGTTTGTTAAATATATGCCCAATGCAAGTCTACTGGGAATTCTCGTATTTAGGCCCTCGGGAAATACAAATCATTTGGTTAATATGAGCAACGTTAAAGGGACACAGATAATGTTGTTGGAGACAAATATGCCAAACTTAACAAAGTTGTTATTTCTTCGACATGTATTGGTTGTTTCTGAAACAGGGGTTGGGGGGAGGGGGGTGGTGGTGGGGGGGGGGGATTCATGATCAAAAACCGGACAATTGCGCGCGTCAATAACTCAAACGTAATTGTGGAAACTTATTGATAACAGACACGACGTGAATTATAGGTCGTTATTGGTTTGTATGTCATTTAAAAACAAATATGTAAATGGGATGCAGAATTTCGACTTCTTAACATCTATATGCCCGTTTTTATTTTACAATCGAAAACGAGAAAATGCCATAATTTTGGCCTTTTAGGGATAAATATGCAAGTTTAGCATATATAGCATATATGTTTTATTTAGAATAAAAAGTTGGGAGGCGTCCCATCTTAGGGTTGGCATCCGCAGTTGGGATGATAAACTGAACGCCAAAAGAAATATTACACCTCTTTGAATTTGAATATCATAAAAAGTTACGTGTTCAAAGGAATTTGCTTTGTTGTGTTGTAACACTCCATCAATTTAGTGTTTTGTGCTAAAGTAGCAGACCTGTAACTTTAATGGTAAATAAGTTATCGCCAGTTCTTCATGTGTGGTCTCAATTGTCCTATTTCCGATCATTGTTCTCTTAAGATCGGTAACTAAGTTGAACACCGTGTTTTGCTCGTGCTCAGGTGGTAAGTTTAATGAACACCGGTGTTCAACTAACTTATTCAGTTGTAAACAAAATCAAAGTTTCATAGATGATTCTTAAAATAACTTGTAGTTTAGAATAGGAGATTTTACAAATGTTTTTGAGGAAACCGGGGATCGAACCTGTAATCTCGTAATAATTGTCGAGTGAACTAACCACTAGACCAGCAAGTCCAGCTGACACATAAATGACATGTTAATGACCAAATGATGTAGATCTTTTTAAGCGATAGGATTGAGTTCTCCATTGTCAATTTTGTAAATCTTAAACGTCCACGGTGGTAAACATCTCCTTATTTACATTTTGAGATTTAGTTTTTTATGGTTACTCTGGTGATGTTTACCCTGGTTATACTTTCTGTTATTTTGCATGTATATTTCAGCATGCTGCACGTGCGGCGCAGTTTCCTCAGGCTTTTGTCACCTACCGCAATTAGGCACCGCTTCTTTATCTCAAAGCGCCATTAATATCGTAACAATGACATCATCAAAAGTACCTCTTTTATTTTAATGTGTGCTTAGTGCATTTTTTATTGTTAATGTTACTGCTTGAAATTGATTTAAATGGTTGAATGGTAAGTGAGTTACCAACCTCGTTGTCGGCGTGCATGAATTGAAACACCTAGGCACGTGCGATGTAATCCCTCGACGCTTCGCGTCTCAGGATCACATTTCGCACGTGCCTATAGGTGTTCCAATTCACGTGCCTAGGTGTTTAAATTCATGCACATCTCTAACTCGGTTGGTAACTATAACGTACCACGCCCACATTACACGTTGTCAAAATCTGAACAAGATATGCACGAGGTATTTGAATTTGAAATCATTCAGTTTCACACCGCCACAATGTCGGGTCACGAATGGGATGACATGATTGACGACCAAATTACATTGTCACAAATAATGAAAAATGGATTATCTTTGGTAGTTCGATTTGTTTGAATGTGTATTGTGCTCGTTGCCATTAAGACTTGAATTACTTTTAATTGTGTCATTTTTTTGAAAATATACTTGAACAGTATGCATGGTCAACGATTGCTTCAGGCCGTGGTGTAACCATTAGATAAAATTTTTTAGAACCTAACTATTAGATACACCACGGCCGACATCAAAGGGACCGACGCGTGGGCATGGTACAACCTCAAAATTAGTGAAAAACAATATCTGCATACTGACATTAAAAAATAACATATAATTATATAATGTAATACCGATTCTATTTTCAAATATACTTTTTATTTTGTTGGTTTTGAACAATACGTTAAAACAATAAGACACCTCTTTCTAATTTACTAGTAAAACAATACTTTTTTTTATATATTCAGCCTGCCCTAATGGGTACTACGGGTTTAACTGTAGTGAGGTTTGTGGACACTGTAGGGGAGGAGGCACTTACTGTAACCATGTTGATGGAAAGTGTACCTATAGATGTGAGAGTAACTGGGCCGGAGATCAATGTAAAGGTACCTGATAACCAAGCTATAGATGATTTCATGATAACCAACATTGCCATATTAGATTTTGGGTTTGCAGAGTAAAATCTTGACTGGAGCTCATTGTTGAGTGAAATAGAATGACAATATGATTACATTATAAGAGAAGTGCTTTGGTGCCATACTTGTCAGGTTTATGTGAACAAATATGAAGGGAAAGCTATCTGAATAAACTATAGTGGTAAAAATGTGTTTAATGAATAATATCTATTTTACCGAATGTTTCTAACTCATTAAATGAAAAAACCAACGGTTACACAATCTTTGTCATAAGTATGTTACTGTGTCGGCGCTCAAAAAGACGGTTTAGTTATAAGAAGCCGGCAATCATTAGTCAATAGACAGAGTCTCAAGATGGAAGTGTTGTATAAAACATGAAACATGCATAAACAAGCGCCTTTTTGTCCTTTTCCGAATTGCACTCCTTGAACAACAATGACTTCTAACCACGACCCACTATACATGGATATGTAGACACACACTAAATGACATCATGTTGTCAGAGGTAATGTTCAAGATTATTGCCACAAGATAAATTGATTACAAGATATATTTAACACAAAATAGAATTTGATTAACTTTATTACTATAACAAATAAAGTTGATGTTAGGTTTTACAATGAAGGGTTTCAAGTGTTGTTGGAAGCAGTTGCTCAAAATATACATACGCAAGACCACGTCAATAGTGTTTTTGTAAAAAAAACTTGTTTCTATCCAACTACATGGGAGAAGGACAAAATGGATGACAAATCTTCGGATATTTTAAAATGGTATATTCTCTGAAATTTTTTATTTAGTAATAGAAAATTGATCCTTTTTCGGATTGTTCTTTTTGTCGATTCAAAGGCTAATAATTAATTTTGCAAACTGCAGGATAAAAAGTTCTTTGCGTTGTAACGGTATAGTATTAAAAACATTTTTACACTAGGCTATCCCCAGTATATCCTGATCAGGGGAGGTAACTCACTTTGTGTCGAACACGCATAGCTAGAGATCGAATAAGGTTCAATCAACATAATTGTGGAGATAAAAATAACAGCTAACAGTACATGTCCGAAAGCCAATAAAGATCCTTTTCATTATGAATTTCGAGGAAAACGGTAGACTGTTATCTGATGAGTTCCATTTTCATTCGATCGAACACAGTAAAAGAATTCTATGATTTTGAATTTTCGATCCGAACTGCCTACATATTGACCATTGACCAATTATTCATTTCAGCGGGATGCACGAGCCTCCCGAAAAGCCATTGCCTCTCTCTCCTACCTGAAATAGACATTGTTTCTCTAATTTTGTAAGAGAGGCGTCAACATTACAAGTTTTGAATATTTTAGTGTTTATGAAATAGAGAAAGATTAATTTTCTGCATTATCATAATCGATTCAAATAGTATGCGCATTTTTGCAGCGTTAAATAGTTACCGATCTCGACCCTATAGCCCCTGCGTTCTTGATATAAGTGCTCGTCGGTTCATATGACTTGAACCCAAAGTAGAGGTCGGTTACTATTGCATCATACAACGCATGCACATGTAGGTTATACTCATACAAATTGAATGAAAAGTTGATTGTAAAAAAGCTCAACAGATATGAAAATTTGTTGATTTCACATGTATATGCCGTCAATAGTAGAAATGGATGACAAAGTTAAATGATATAAAAAAAGGTATTTCAAAATTCATCAATTAATAATACTCAACTTAGCGTTTAGTTAAACAACACCACGCATGAAAAATATGACTTTTGACACAAAATGATTTCATCAAAGACCTAGCAATACTATAACTAAGAATGTGTTGTAACAAGACCTGTTCTAAGACTAATGTAATCTCATCATCAAAGACAGAATATTGCATCTAATATTGCATGCAATTGAAGCTTATACTCATAAAATATTAATTGAAAAGTTAATTACAAAGAAGCTTAGATATAGAATTTTTTATGTCGCAATAATGGATATGTATGATTAAGTCAAATCTTTTAAAGAAACGTATTTCAATATTCATGAATTAATAATGCTCAACTTAACTTTTAGTTAAACAAGGCCACGCATTGCCCTTTTCTGTATAAATGAAAAGTTTCAGTGAAAGGTAACCATGAACATAATAGTAATCACGTAAAAGGTGTACATACTTGTGCAAATAAATAAAGGCAAGGTTTTATTTATTAGGCTTGCTCTGCCGTTTTGGGCTTGGAGGCACGAAAAGCTGTGGCAAATGCCCCCCGTGGTCTCAATGAAACAGACAATATAATGCGGCAACTGGGCATTGTAAAGGACCTTGTCAATCAAATTGGATTAGGCCTCGATGTAAACTTGAGATCATTTTATCTAATAGTTTAGCTTATTGGTAAAATGGTTATTCGTTTTAGGAGAATCGCCGATACGTATAACTTGTTGATATTTAATGGTTCATATTGACAATTTAGTCAGCCTTTTGGTCAGAGCGTCTTTATAGACATAAATATATAATTTGAAATATTGAATGAATCCTTGAACACATCAGTGGAAACATTATTTGGATAATCGGTATTATGACTTTTGACACATACTGACTTCTTCTTAAACTTAGTAATACTAACTAAGAATGTGTAGTAACCTGACTTTAAATTTGACCAGCAAACACAGAATGCGAGGACGGAAAGGTTGGAGTGCGTTGCAGCTACTCCTGCAAGTGTAAGAACCCGGATGAAGTTTGCAACAAGACAACTGGTCACTGTAGCAGCGGATGTAGTGACGGGTATACAGGAGATAAATGTCAAATGCGTGAGTTTTTGCAAGCTCAACCTTTTTTTAAAACAATTCATTCTTACATGAATCAGTTTACAGATCGTTTTTATTAAAATATAAGGCATACAACTTCAGTCTAGTCTTGTCATTCTTCAGGATGATTAGCAATTAATATATGAACCCCGTATAATATTCAACTGTTTCAGGTGAATACATTACATTTTGAAAAAACAGGAAAAAATAAGGAAAAATTCCCTGATAGGTAATAATGTTACATTTAGGTTGTACATATACTTAAATATTTTCAGACTTGTATTAAATTTCTAAGGTTGCCAGAGGGGATTTTACGGCTTCCGATGCAGTAAGAAATGTGGACACTGTGCTGGATGGGAGATTAATTGTAATCATGTCAATGGAACTTGTAAGAACGGGTGTAGAGGAAACTGGGACGGAGGCCAATGTAAAGGTGAAACATGAATTTTAAAACATGAGAATTTCAGCACTCACAAAAACATTCAATTTACGAATGACACCTATCTATTGATAGGACGTTTCTATCTGTATGTTTATAAAATAATTCCGAAGATAATCACTAATAAAGGATTTTACAGAACGACTAACACCTTAAACATAGATTAAAAGGAAACCATAAATACACTAACTAGTCTTTCAGAAATCATTTTTGAATGATTATTGATTAAAATTTAATTTATTATTATTCACTGGAAATATGCAATCAGTATTTCTAACATAAGCATTATCAAGTGATTGACTTTGATGATTCTATTGCGTTTCAGTTTGCAAAGATTTCTGGTTCGGAGAAGAATGCAGCACTGAATGCTCATGTAAAGATCCTAATGAAGTGTGTAACAAGAGAACAGGAGAGTGTGCACAGAGCGGTTGTCAGGATGGTCGGACTGGACTGGACTGTCAAACACGTATGTTTTTCCAGAAAAAGCATGTCGAAAGAGGTCTAAAAATAAGGTTGTGTTTGTAGCTAGATTTCCTGATTTTATTTGGCATTGGTATCAGCTGCATGGATACCACGGACATTAAAATAACTGTTTATAAATTTGAATTTTATTTATTGTACTTTTAAAGGATGCGGTTCCTTTAATAATATGTTTGCTTTATTTTGCAATAAGCTCACACCTTTAGTAGAAATATAACAGAACAAACTTTCTGATTATGGACCCAACTCATCTATCTAGATTAAACATTTGTCAAACAAAAAAAGTAAAATAAACTTTTGACATGAAGAAAATTGCCATTTCTTAATTTCATTTCTAAATTGTTTGCGCAACGACCGATTTTCTTTTACACAAATTGGAAGCAGAGACTTCAGCTTATATGAAATTAGTATAAAAGAATATCAATTATAATATTAGCTCAGATCTTGCTACTCCCTGCCTTGATTTAGAAAGATCTTCCACAATATCACTTTCCAATTTCTTATAAAATGTACAGGAGTCATATCTAGTAATATCTTATTCATTAAACACAAATATATAACTAAGATCTGTTAAAATGTGAATTTGTAGCTTGTGCTGATGGCACCTATGGTAACAAGTGCTCCCAGCAGTGTGGGAATTGTCTTAATGCAGAAGTTTGTGGGAAAATTGAAGGAAACTTTTTATTTATAGATTTGGTGAGCCACAGCGGCCACGCCCTAAAAAATATATTTTCATCTTCTCAAGAAGCAAGAGGCTTAGAAATATGAAACCATGTGCACATACTCTGTAGGCTATAGGGATTCAAATTTATAAATTTGGTGACCCTGTGATCCCAAATAAGGGCAACATGGGCCATACTTTAAAAACTTATTTCTATCTTCTTCTTCAGAAGCAAGAGATCGTCTAGAAAGCTGAAACCTTGTGTACAGACTCCTTAGCTGATAGGGATTCTATTTTATGGATTTGCTGACCCTGTGGCCCCTAATAAGGGCGAATGGGACCACGCACTATAGACCTATATTAATCTTCTTCTTAAGAAGCAAAACGCCAAAAAAGCTGATCGAGTATCTTAGTTGACGGGGTTTCAATTAAGAGTTGGTGACCCTCTCAACTCTAATCAGCGCCAAAGGGGCCACGCCCTAAAGACAATTTGTAGGTCATCAGACTTATAAGGTCAGATGATCTTATGACAGAGCCCTTCTTACTTCTCCTCAGAAACGGCTGCACTCCTATTAAATCTGAACCATCTGACCATTGTTTTAAGGATGTAAATAATTTTATTTGCGAGGCAGCGGTGCATATATACGTGATTCGCCGAAACCAAAACTTGCTGACGAAAGAAGCTCATTTTTTCACAATGACGACATGTTTCTTGAAGAACGAAGTTGGTTGATTTGGTCTTGATCGCCTTTCAATGACTGTAGAACAGTTAATAAGAAAATATAAACATGAAATGGTCAGCAATGGTGTGGCTCGTTAAATCTGCAGTTTACTAACAGTGAACCCATAGTAGCCAGGGACAGGCACATCTAAACCTGCTATCATTGGGATTCCTGTGCGTATTCGAACGAGTTTGGTTGTTTCTTTGATTGATTTTGGATTGGTGAACAGCAAATGGTGAGTCAGAAGATCGAGGTAGGATGCTGATGATAAATGATATTCAAAATGCGTTTAATGCTTTCAGAGAGTATTTCCACCAGATAGTAGAGAGCAAATATAACAGAGTGTGAAAATGAATGAAAATATTGTTACTCCCTAACAGCTATTTGTTTAAATAATCTGTTTTCTATTTTGTATCCTGATTTAATGAATGTGATATGGTTTTATTGATTTTCTTCAAATTTTATGTTAAACATCCTCTCTTATGCACTGACATATGTCGGTGATTTATTTCACCTTTTTGGCTAACGGGTATGAAACGTAATCTTGAAAATCAACGATACACAGGCTGGTGAGCTACAAAGCCCATGGCCCTATTTTATAAGTTGCTTGTGTTCTTACCCGGTTTTCTGAATAAAATGATTCGGTCATCTACATTGCTTTGGTGGCGTGATTTTATTATTTGTCAAACAATGTTGTAGGCTATTTCTTAATGCTCCTTTGTTATGGGCAAATTACATTATTCTAATAATTTTATGGATAAATAACTAAATGCATATTTTAAAAAATCGGGAAAGGAAGGAAGGGAAACGTTTTTATAAGACGTAATATTAAAAGTGGCATCTCGCACAAGTAGATACAAGTATGTGTATCTTCAATCGATGATTATCATTTTGATATCTGATAAATGTTGAATCCAACTAAAGTTATGAAAAATAGAGAATACAAGAGTCAGAGTGCGTCTGATGCTGATGAGTTGCTATCAGTTGAGTCAAATGTTCCAATCACATTTTCATAGTTTATCATACAATGGATAGCGTACTCGGCATAATAAAGTCAACGGATATTTTCGATATCCGTTGGGGTCTTATGCGGATACTGATGCAAATTACAGAGGTCAAGTGCCAGAACTTTTTCTGAAAAATTACTATGACGCCACACGCTAGCGCTTTATCATTTGGAATGCCTGCACAAACGGCTGGCTTCAGCAAATTATTCGTCATATAATGCATCAAAATTAAGTTGACGAAATGAAAAACGGACTTAGTGCAGCTGTTTCGTGAAGTTCATGATCAAGCAGTGCAAAAGAACTAAATTTAAAAACTACATCGCTGGATGAAATCAAACGAAATTTATCTATTTCAATGAATGAACCGAGTTATATTTTACCCAAAGCAGATTGAATCACATGTTCAATGACCTCATATTTAGCTTCTATATGTTTTCATCATTTATTGGCTTTTGGAAATTAAGTAGAGTAAGTATTAGTTAATCTATCCGTACCGCTGCGTTTACACAAGCTGCCATTTGCATTTGGAAAAGGGAAGGAACGTTCTAAGTGAGATACGCTCGCCGCCTGGGTACGTGTGAATGCAAAGGCGAACGCTTTTGGGTTCAAATCTACACGTACTTTCGAAACGGAAATTTATTTATCTTTTTTATTCAGAAACAAAGTCTTTGACCAACTGGAACATTAAAATCATGTCAACACAACAGCTCTGTTGCCTCAAAGGCAAAGAATGGAGGATTAATTTAATGTCAATTTACCGTGGATACCATTACGCTGATCATTTGCATATATCAATGCGCACATTTGAAGATAACTTTGACAGCCCCAGTAATGACGGCAGACCTTTTTTGGCAAAATGAATACAGAATGACATTGTATGATAAAGAGGTTCATTCTCGTATGTTTTGGGATGGTAAAGATCCTAAAGCTCGCAAAATACAATGTTTATTTCTAATGCAGGATATTTACCATCCCAAAGCATACTCGCATGATAACCTCTATATATGTGTATTGACGCTTTAGAAATACAGTTTCACTTATCTCTGATAATGTTACTATTGCTCCAATATATAGGTCTCAAAGTTATTCTTCAAAGGGCGTTATATTGTCTCATTAGATATTTTCAGTCTAAAATGTTGCCAATTCAAGTTGATTGACGTTTAAGGTATAATAAAGCCAAACTCTAAAATGGTAGGTTTAAAATGGCAAAATTCAGTACTCGACGATCATTGATCAGAATTGTTTTGTTATCTTTCAGATTGTGTTTACTACAGATTTGGACCGAACTGCACAAAAACATGCAAATGCAGGAACCCGACAGAGGTGTGTGACAAGACAACAGGACAGTGTGCTGCTACTGGCTGCAGGGAGGGATGGAGAGGGCGGAACTGTTTAACACGTGAGAATACATAGGATAATTAGAACAGTCATAACACGAAGAAGGACGAAATTTCGTGTAGATATGATAATTATACATGTTCTAAGAGATATGTTCCCCTTTGATCTGCTCATTGTTATTTATTCTCGTAGATTTGGACGTGTTTGCATCTAATTGCATGTGCTTATACATAAAAGGGAATGCATTTTTATAGAAAAGGGGTAGACTTTACCACCTTACCCTATTCATCTCCTCGCCCTTTGGGGTTTTAAAGAGTTTAAGATAACGAACAATTTTGTATTCTCAATCTGTGCCCACGGAGCAATTAAAAAAGTACATCAACAGCGTAAAAACAGCTGCAGAACAAACTTTCAGTGTAAAATCATCATGTTTATTTTAAAATGTGAAGTAATTCTATCAATTTGCAAAGTAATGATACATACACTACGACTATCAAGATATATTTGCTTTACCAGAAATATTTCTTGCATCTAAAGAGCCATTTGATCAATTCAGAAAAATAAAAATTCACATTTTCAACGAAATTTTGGTCAAATGCCTCAATGTTTGTGTTAACATTGTGAATTTTTTTATGGATTTTACAAAAGTTATTCGAAATGACAATTAAAAGTTGATCAAGAAATCTAATTTCGCATTTTGGACCCGAGTTTGACTTAAGGATGTTCGCTCCTCACCTACTGCGCATGACCAAATTGTCAACTTACAAGTCAAAGTTGCAGAACCTAAAAAGCCTGAAATCATAATGTTCTTATATATTATAAACCAAAATGAAGCGGTAATTTCTCAATTTTGATGATTTCTGATTAAATATTCATCAAAATTAACAAACGTAGTATTTTTACGACAACCGAAATGAAGTTACGGAAAGTGGTTATTTCGGCCGATTGCGCATAGTCAGTGAACAGTAGAAATAAACAGAGGCGGCCCAGTCTCATGTTACAGTCGCATTTGTTTACATTCGCCCTCAAGTTTAGTTCCCGGTGTATACAAGTGTTGAAACACAAGATATCAAGTCACCAAATTGAGGTTATGAAGCTGCCTAAAGTGTGTAATGAATTTACAAACCCCGCGCGAAGCAATGACCATTTCTCCGAGGCAAACATGGCTAGTCAAAACACCACCAAATCTCGACACTTTACATGGATTTTCTCAATTTAAAAGTGATGAGGGAAATAATCAAGCTTTCCCTATTATATACTGCCCGACAGTGACAGGAAAAAAATAGACTAAAATCGCTGCCACTGAAAACTAAGAGTAACAGTAAACACATGTCATGCTTGTCGGCTGATAGTACCCTGTTGAAATTAGGTCATGCTTGTCAGCTGATTCCGATGCGAGCGACAGGGCGAGGCCAACAAAAAACAACAAATCACTGGCACCGGTATGTAAAATGAACTCTAAATCTTCTTACTTTTCTATCAACATCATTTCAATTTATGATTTAACTTATCTAATTTCATTTCATAGTGATTAATTATCTATGTCTGTATCTTATTGTAATTAAATAACCTACTCTCTTGCTGAAACAAATCAAATAATACTTATATATTTTTTGTGAATTTTAGCAATGGGTCATGACATTTATCTGAATGTACTGAATGTAGACATTATTGTAGACTTAATATTCATTATTCTTGTCATTTAGAACTTGAGATCACCACTGAAAAAGATGCTGTCAGCTAAAGCTGCAGAAATTGAGGTAATAAATTGATAATTATCAAATATATTAAGCAAATAACACTTTTGATTCGCTGATTGTATTTGATTTATTCTGATCATTGAAAAAATCATCATCGATGAGAATATATTATTGAACTGAAAACTTATATATGTTGTTGCTGCAAAAAGTAGAATGTATAAGCAGAAATGATGAATATTTAAAAAAGTTTTTATAATTATTTGGCGGCCAATGACTGAAATATTGCCTACGCCCTAGCAGCATTAGACAGCCTACTCATTTGAATAATTAAAGTCATAGTCTCATTTTTGTAAGGCAACTAAACTGAATAACTATTCTTCACGAACAAAATCTGATCACTAACACAAATATTTCCTGTCGCGTTTGCAAAGATTTTCATTTTTATGCCCGTTTTACAGTTTTGGATGAAGTAGCTTATTGGCGTAAGCCGTTTCAGATCGACGAGGTACCGAATCAAGTGCAATCCCATCGCGAGTGCGAAACACCGGAAATCTAGTAATTGTAGGGCCGATACTTATGACAGACGCATTCTTCATTGAGTTTACCACCTTTTTGTTATTTCAGTATTTGAAAAAGGGTAAGCTATTAGCTATTTAAATTGGATATTCAGCTGGGAAATTTTATGTGTTCTTCGTCACGGCCTTAGCGAAATGACGTGGTAAGGACTAACGCTCGCAAAACACGTAATATTAGGGTAGGGTAGGGTAGTTTGAACTTAATTATTGAGGGCTAGAATGCCTGCAGAGTTCTGAAAATTGTTGCAAACGTCAGGGGAAAGATTTCTGTGAGTGGTGAACTATTTGTCCGGCATGCATTACAATTTGCCTTGCAAAAATGAGACAATGACTTTAATTCATTACATAACAATAAGTTATATTGTTTTTAGGTCACAATTATATATGTTTGAATTATCATACTAATTATGACAAATCAAGAAGGAAAAATCCTTATTTGACCATTGTCAAGAATTAATTACTTTCATCTTCTTTAAAACAAGATGACATTGAAAGTCACATCTTTCCTACAAGCTTGTTGCTCTTATTCCAAAGGCCAAATTATCAATTATGTTTATCATTGTATAAACTGTAATGGATTTTTAAAAAGATATGACAATATTGGCTGTTTGCCATTATGAAATAAAAAGGAATCAATTCTAATGAGTGTAGTTAACAAACTTATTCATCTTTTCAGGTAGATGTGTACTTTCATCCGATGCAGAGTAGAGGATAAACCGTTCTAATGGATGCTGTGACATACAGATAATACAAACCTATGATTTCCCAGTGTGTCTGTGAATCTCAGTTGGAGAATAATGACTTGATACATTCCTTTTTGGACAACATACAATAAACAAGGATTTATAGTTTCTGGTTGAGTTAAATTAATATTTTGTGTACCTGACAAGACACATTTCTCTAGGTATTTTATGTGCGCTTCAAGTTGACCAGTTGCTTCCCTTTATGATTTTTTGATTTTCTGTACCTTTTGAAATGTGGTGTGAGAAAAGAAATAAAATGTATTTTTGTGTTATTTCTACTGTTTTGTATTTTCTTCATGTTGATTTATTATAAATCAAAGACATATAGTGTGTTTAAAGGGAAAAAACGTGTCTGATGTATTTTGAATTATTTCATAATTTTGCTGACTCATCAATTTTCAATTGTAACTATCATTTGAGCCAGTTTTATTTACTGTTTATCTTAGCAAGTAGATGTTGTTAAATGAATATGATTTGTATGTTTGCATTCAGGTAGATTTTTAGATAATGAGTGGAGGAAAGCATGTTTTTAGTACAAAAATAGCTTGAATGTTGTTTATTTAATTGACATGTTTCAATACATGTTGCGCCGTAGTGGCTAAAAACCCACACTACCATATATATTTTCTACCTTTTTCTGGAAGAAAATTATGTTAACTCTAACATATTTTCATATTAAAAAAAGTTTAATACAGGAAATAATTAAAATTTAAGATTTCTCAAAAAAGGTCAAGATTTCTCCATAGACTCCAATGTTAAAACTGTGACTCACAAAGGGATCTTTGTCTTAGAATATTTCGAAAAAACCCACACTAACCCCTATTTTTTTGGGTTCATATTTCAAGCAAATACACTTAACTTTTGAAAAATATAAGTTAGAAAAAAAGTTTAATACTTTAAATTTGAGGAGCGAACATCCTTAAATCACTGACAGATGTGTAATTAAAGTACTATGAGTATCATGTTTAAGGATATGCTTTATGTTCGTAAGTAAATCGTAAGTTTTGGCAAAGTAATGATTAGAAACGTCGAACATAAGCGAAGGACATAAATATGTGCACTAAGTTCGAAAACAATGAAACAAACTGTTGTTAGGCTGCTATACTATGTGTGATGTGTTTTAAAGATTTATTCATAAAAACAATAGTGTATGTTTCTTAGTGGCTACTTCTTAGTTACAACTTTATTAGGCACATGTTTGGTGCATGAATTTATTAGCGTGGTAGTTAGTATATTTGCTACTTGATTTACGTCACCCGGGGCAAATATCTTATTCCAGTCAAAAGAACTGAGGGCATCAATGTCAGCTAAACTGTAGTCATAAATTTCTTTTGTAAGTAAATGATTTTGGTACCTTTACTTTAAGAGTAACATATACAGGACAGTGAACACTACATATAGGGTGGAGTACACCAGAGTCTAGTACAAGGCAAACATGTGAAACAAAATTAGATCAATCAGAGTACAAGAATTAGGCGTAATCCTTGTAGGGTCGGTTATAATTTGTGATAATCCATCGTGAAAAGGAGAGATACGCTGTAGGCATTAGTCACCTAGTAAGGAGGGTCCAAGTGGGAGAGTCCACTGTAATGAAAGGGTGAAGGCTGTTAGTTTTAAAACCACTGGTGCATAAAGTTGTTTATTTAACACTGTAGGCATTTGTCACTGTAGGCATTAGTAGACTCCGCCGAATTACCATCCTGGCCATAATCATTCATATACAGTCCTTGGAAAACTTAGGCATTATTGACATTTTTAAAGGAGCACATCAAGCTGAGAGCTTCATCGGCGCTCCTGTATCCAGGTCGTTTAGAACTGCTTTTGCTAAGTTTAGGTCTGGAGTAGCGCCATTGCAGGTCGAAACAGGTCGAAACAGGAGAATTTGAATTTGAATCTTAGATATTGTTTCCATTGTAATGACATTATTGAAGACGAAATGCATGCTTAACTTATTTGCCCTTTATATGACGCGGTTAGAGAGGAACTATTTTCTTCCTGTTTTAATAAGTTAGAGGGTTTTGATATAATTTGTTCAAACGAGCAGTTTAATGCCCGACTAAACAATCCCGTTTTAACTTTTGACAGTGCCAATAACATTCTTAGTTTACGTCATGATAGTTTGTACAAATAATCTATTGTAATATATATCGTATATGTTACCTTTTTACCTTGCATTTTAGTTGGTTGCTTTATATTACATTGTAAAAGTGTCTCTCATCAATCGCTGAGCGATTGGTTGTAGAAACAAATGAGAGAAAAATAAAATCATCTGTCTTCCACTAAAAGAGTTTGTAATGGATCGTCACGCAATGCGCCAGATAAAGTACTCATCTCCGTAAACTACGCATGGATAAATAAGATATACACTCAAAACTTAATTCATTGAGCGACAAATTCTGCATAACTTTCTCGTGCTACTAGTCAGATTTTAATAACATTCGTGAGTAGGTAATCATTCAGATAAACTGGCAATCTTTCAACCATTTATGTTGAAGAGAAGATTGCCGGTTTATCTGAATGATCACCTACTTTTACCTAGGCAGGCATAACTTTGCAGGGTATTTCAGTTTTCATAATGGTCATGGAAATTACAGTGACAAAGAGACCTAAAAACAAACAATGTGTTCCATTTCGTAAGGAATAACAGGAAACGTAAAGTTTTTTGTGATTGTTTTACTACTTCGTTCATTAGGATCTGGTTTAATATATGATCAATAAAAATGCTATCAATTTCTGGGACTACATTTAATTGCATAAATAAAAAACCGTGACATAACCTTTGTTCATCGCGCATGAATACAATAACCAAGCTTACTTGCATGACGCCTTCACATGATGTTTTCAAAAAGTACCATAAATATTCTTAGATTCTAAGAAAAAGTATAACCAACTCCGAACTGGCAATTACATTTTATATTTTCCTCGGTTTATATTTTCCTTGTGAATTATTCCACTCAGGACAGATAAAGCGTAATTCTTCACATCGTGTTGATTATTCGTATAATCATTATCATCATCATCTATGTTCGTGGGCATTGCCCTGTGATGCAAGCACTTATACATCGTTATAATTACGCCTAGCACTCAGAAGCTTGGTGCAGGGAATTTCTCCTCAATAAAAAGCATGGGCTTTTTTTGTTAAATCAAACAACTGATGTCGACGGCAATTGAACAAAGACGGTGGATGTTTTTTGTACATAAGTGAGGTTTTGACTATGTAGATAAGTGTTATGTAAAATGAAATAAACAGCTGTTAAAATTTATTTTTCTGACCATGGACCTATAAAACTAGTTTCGTTAAGACTTCGAAGAGTCTTAGTTAAGTATGGTCATCCGTTGAACTGCCATGATTTGATTTTAGAATTGAAAACATCACTTCCCTGAAATTTGTTTTATTTTGTAATCAACGTTTATTTATAGATACAATTGCTGAACAATGTTAGTATTTTATTCATGTATTTTCTGATAAGAATATGTGGAGAAAGATCTACTGACTTGTTAACTTGTATTCAGGATTTGAAAACAATAACACCTAGAGAATATCTTTAGTTCTTATAAAAAAATTCTGCTATTTTTTACCTCTTCTAAATGCCTACTGATTCATTGATTCATTTTTTCTGATAAAACAATTAATATTATTTTGTCCTCTTGAAAATGCCTACTGATTTCGTGAATACTATTTTTTGGCCATCCAAATTCCTTACATTTGGAGTTACAAATGTTTTAAATCTGTCTCGATGTACCCTTTTACTCAATGAAATTCTTAAACTGTAAAGGACATTGAAAAATCATTTATTCAGATTGTGGAGATGGAACATACGGCTACAACTGCTCGGGTACCTGTGGACGATGTGTGGATGGAGAAGTGTGTAACAAGACAGATGGGACGTGTTTTGCTGGATGTGAACCTGGGTTTCTTGAGCCGTTTTGTCAAGGTAGATAAAATGCATTTTAGATACCTTAATTTGAATTGAATTTCGGCAACTTCATTTCATGATATTTTTCAGAAATCCCGTAATGTCTCAACACATTATCCACAAAATTATCTTAGAAAAAAATGTGTATGAAAGAAGTACTCCTTTTTAAATTAATAATGGAGATTATCAAAGCTTTTTATAATAATACATTAATATTATCAAATAATATTATTTTTCGTCCTTTGATGTTCAGATTGTAGGGACGGATACTACGGAGCAGAGTGTAGAAGATGTGGCCAGTGTTTAAACAACTCTCCCTGTGATAAACAGACTGGACAATGTGCAGAAGGATGTCAGCCTGGATTGGAGGGAGATAACTGTCATGAAGGTTTGTAATGGAAACGCATCACTGCAAGGCATATGTACAGTTCATGCCCAATGGTGAGGAATCATATTAAACTCTGACGACAAAATCGAAGAGAAGAAATCATCCTCACTCGTTTGAGACTTGGCCATTGTGGTTTAAATGCTTACAGGCATATATTAGACAAAGGTGTATTGCCATTATTTATTAATTGTTTTACCAATAGCCCAGAAACAATCTTCCATTTTCTGATAGAATGTGAAGGTCATACAAATCAACGTGAAGACCTGAGAGAGGTTGTTATCTCTAAATCTAACGTCTTCTCATTGAGATCTATTCTTGGAGAAAATCTAATGTTTGGCACTGTTCAGAGATCACTTTTAGATTTTGTCAAGAATACAGGTAAATATGATAGCATATAAATTTAAATATTTCTTATTTTAATTTCATTTTAACCACTACTTTAAATGCCGGGCGCATATAGGTCATTTTTGGCCCAACGTCGCCCTAAATTCCACCTACCTACCTACCTACCTACCTACCTACCTGTAATGGAAACCGTCTCTACTTACATCTTAAAAAAATGTAAAGTGAATTTTAAAAAATACTTTTTCGAAATAAACTTGATAAATGATACATGTATTCTTAACATAAAAGAAATTGTATTTTACAATATTTCATGGAGTATTTACCTCTTTAATCATAAACTATCTTGTCTATGTTTACTGTTTGTTTATTGCGTCATTCTGCATAATCCTCTGATTATTCGAATCTTCTTGCCAACTTGCATTGGCGTTTAGGGTACAATTTGCTTTTACCGCTACGTAAATGATCAAACACAATATTGTATAGAACATACTTTCCAATGAGATTTTGAATTCTGAGAACATTAAGCTCCAATAACAAGAAACACGTTTTATTTCAGTTTGTGTTGGGGCATACATGTTATGCGTTTGTTATGTCATACTGACCAAAGATTTTAATTTTACTTAATTATGATTATGATATTCACTATATATCCTTTTGTACCTCCGTTTATTTCTCTAAATAACTATCGATATGACTTGAGGAAAGGATATTTCCCCATGTCTTTTGTCTGTCAGCCTAATATACCACGGTAATTTTTCAAATTTCCGATGTTTATATTATCGTGATGAACCAAAAAATCACGGTGAAACACAATAAGGAATTGATACATGACCCTGAATTTTCACATCCGAGTTGTTTCTTAGAAGATATTTCTTGTCAGAGATGACCTCACTTTCGTACGGTAAGTTATTTTTTCTGTCTTTCGAGATTATTGGTAACTCACAGTATCTCCAACATTTGTAAATTAAGCAAGAATTAAACAAAGAATCGTCGCCTTGTTTCTTTCGATAAAAAATTAAGACTAGGTGTGTACAATCTTAGATTTGCTTACGCCTTCATTTGCGCCTTTATTTGCGTCCTATTTTCATTTACCTGTTTCAGTAAGTTACAAACGTTTTTGTTTTCCTTAGCTGGGAATGTTTTCGAAAACTCTTATCTTGTTCAGGACATATCTGTTTTGATTGTTCGTTCTAAGATCGTCAGTCGTTAGTCAATGAATACAGACAATATTGATTTGCTGTCTGCTCAGAGATCAATGGATCGAAATTTTTAAGGCTTACTTCTGCTAAACGAACTGTAAGGATTAATGTAGCAGGGTTAACGTGGGTCAACACATGACGACACATCTGCTGGGTGTGGGAACGTTTATTTCCAGATTTTACAGATTCACAAAGATTTGAGTTGACAACCTGTAACAATTAATATAATGATATAATATAAATCACACAATATAGTATACATATATACACAATGCATACAACTCAGTACATAGATATATGACAATTTCTTATAAAAACATGGTTACTCATGACATGAATAACACATAATACTACTGAGCACATCATAGGAAATATAATGTGCTATTACACAATATACATTATGTCACAAGTATTAATAGATATAAATCAATACGATACATCATCATGCTCAATCGAAAGGGCCGAATATGCATCCTGAGCTTTACCCTTTAACACAGTTTGCAATAGCATAGTCCATGACTCTTTTGCCCACTTGAGGTTTTCAGCAACTTTTTCAAAATGAAGAAAATATTTTTCTACTTCTTTTTCATTGAAAGGTGGGACAAGTCTGGCGTGCCTTGTAATGTCAAAAGAGGAAGGGGTTGAGGGAGGAGATGAAGCTTCAAGCTTTTTAAGTTCAATTTCTTTCTCAATTTCCAATCTTTTTAACTCAATTTCTCTTTCTCTTTCTCTTTCCTGAATTTCCAATCTTTTAAATTCAATTTCTTTTTGAATTTCGAGTTTCTTCAATTCAAAATTGTCCGAATGTTCAAAAACTCCCTCGTCAATAAAATGATTCAACACAATTTTCAGAATTTGGAATTTCCTCATAGCAGGTTTAGCCTCAAGTTCATAAAATCTTGAAATGGAAAGCAATTGTGATTTTCGCAAGGCACCGACTGCATCAGGGGTAGAGGACTTAAGAAAATCCTCAAGTTTAAATGACATTTTGCTGGTTTAACAATTAACTTTCAGAATAAAGTATTATTTTTTTAAAAGTCTCAAATGCCAAATGAATTCGCTCCCGGACGAGACCCCAATTTTTGTTACGAAATAAATTTGGAATAGTAAAATGTCCCCAGTCAAACCAGCAAAATATAATAAGACAATTGTATATTAATTACAATTTAATCAATCAAATAATAAACAAAGTATTTAAGATTACAATATCAAGCTAATACAAATAATTATACAATATCAAAATGAGTCACACTACTTAGCTTTAAAATATATTCACCAGTCCTTAAAGGGGAAGGTAAAACAGGCCCGATTTACCCATGGGTAAGCAATTAAGGCTCCAAGAGCAGTGATTGGCTACTAGCAGACTGGGGGAGATCTTATCACCAAATGTGCCACACCTTCTAACGGTCGCTGGAGTCAGGGAGGTCAAAGGTTATGGGAATTTTACTGTGAGTGATCTACACATATACTACAGTAAAATGAGATTTCACGGCAAAAAGCAAATAAGTGAATGAATGTGCCGGTAGATGATATTTTCTTAGAATGACTTGAATGATATTGTATTTCCCTATAAAAATAATTTTTAAAAAGATTCCCCATTTTAAATATTTTGCCTTTATTAGTCCCTTGATATGTTTAGTGTTTGTTGTGGATTCTCAAGCTATGTATGCATCAGATTTGTTACACTGTTAGGCCTTATGATCCTTTAATTATTGTTAGCCAATACAAAGTACATCTATGTGTCTAGTTTTGTCATATCATTGGTGACAATACAAAATAAGGTTCAGCACAATCACTACTCTAGTGCTAAAGGCCCATTCCCACAGGCAGTAGTGGACAGGCTGGGGTCACAGCTGTCTTGGAGTGGGGAGGTGGGGGGTTGTTTTACATGGGAAAGAGAGGACTACTGGGGTGAAATTGATATCATGAATGGAAGGTTCTTAGCCACTCAGAGACTGCTGCCATGGCAACACTCACTTATCTGATCATATGACACATACAGAGGCAAATTTGAATCTTAGGTAGGTGTATTTGAATATTATTTTTAAAATTCTCTTTACAGAGTAAATGTATTTTTTCAGAAATGACAGCTTTGTGCTCTTCAAATACTGGTGTACATGGATGCAAAAAATCATTCTTAAATTACAAGTAATTGTTTTGATAATTGGCTAGACAAGAGTGTACCCAACTATATCTCAACTGAAAAGACACTCTTTACTGGGAAAATTGACTCCACCCATTCTGTGTATAGGGATTTACCTTCCCCTTTAAGAATCACACAGTTGATAAGTGTAGAAAGCTGTCAGTGGGTCTTGATAGGAGATAGATGAATCCGGCTTGTAAAGGTATCCAAAAATCAGTGGCACGGCAGATGATCGCAAAGATGATTGTAAGAAGCAAGATGATTAAGAGTTACAATGCCAGCCTATATATAGGTTAGATACCTTCCAGAATGTTCTTCAAAATTCCTTGACAATATCCAATCAGAAATGTCTAACTCAAGCAATCAAGAAATAATTAGAACATTCTAGAAATAGAAGTTTGTAGTAACTGCCAGCTTAGACTATCAAAACAAGTGTGTGTGTGACCCACTAAACAATATAACAATGTTACACAATGTTAAACTCTTAAACAATGACATACTCATAACAATATATACAATAAAATACATCTGCCACATTAATACAACAATACGTTGGATATAATTATGACTATCTCCTTAAACTAACATTTGTAATACAGCGTGCAAAGAAGGCACATACGGGCACGCCTGTTCTGGGACCTGTGGACGATGTCTCAAGAAGGAAGTATGTGACAAGCAGGGAGGGGCGTGTCCTGATGGGTGTGAAGAGGGCTTTGTAGAGCCGCTCTGTCAAGGTAACGCTACCTGCATGTGTTAATGTGTGATTAAACAAAATGATCATAATGAACGCAAAATTATTGCATGTGTTTTTTCTTGAATCAGATTGAGGGACTTTGATCTGTTTTTGATCTGGTAGAACAACTATATTTCAAAATAGCATTGTTATGCAACCTTCTAATAAAAACTCGTAATACGATGTAAACACTTACATACATACATGTACTTACATACCGTCATACATACATACATACCGTCATACATACGTACAGTCCTACATAAAATGTTTAATAAAGTGCTTCTGATTACTATAGAATAAGCACAACCTGAGTCAAATATATGCATATGCAGTGGTGACCAAGTGCATTTAAGCTTCAAAGCATGACAATTGGACCACCGATCAAGGACTTGAATTTAGAATATTCCGCAGGAAGGGTAAAGTTCTTTAAATGTTCGATCACCGTAATACACATTTAGCTTGCAGAGAAAGACACTATGGATCGGATTGTAGAAGATGTGGTCAGTGCTTGGCCAATTCTCCCTGTAACAAGCTGACTGGACAATGTCCAGGGGAATGTCAACATGGATGGAAAGGAAAAAAGTGTCATGAAGGTTTTTCGACAACAATGATAAACTTTTGATTACATCAACCACCAACCTATTTGTCTGTTGCTTGTATGATTATGATGAATAGTCACGGATGATGTTAAGGCCATTTCAATCTCGCATTCAAAATTGTTCTGAATTAAATAAACATATATGACACCATTTTGGGATTGAATTTACCTTGTTGACTCATTGTGTAAAGCCAAAAAAAGACAGTTATATTTTGGCGATCTCTTTGAGATCAGGATAAATTGCTATGACTGTTCTGTGTATTCAATTATTTTAAACAATGTTTCATGAAGAAGTACTTTAAGCTATAAATGTGATAAATATTGTTGATATTTTTTGTTTAGCTGAAACCGCCAAATCTGGCACCATCAAGGTGTTTGACTTTGTTGAGTCCAAAGCCCCAGTCACCGTTAATGGGAACCCGGCCCTGACAAGAGATGGAAACACAAGTCTGGTGTCATGTGTTACGGTTACTGGTACGCAGCCATCTTGGAAAATCACGTTTGACAACAAACACACTATCTATGGTGTGGGTATTTACATGCGCATTGTTGGTAAGTGTATGTATTGATAAGGGTTTAATAATTGATGAAATGGTATTTATACCGTGATATATAACTGAGTGGAATGTTGTGTTTAAGTACAAAATAAAACATACGGTGGACGCTCTTATTTCATAATCATGGATACTTTATTTCGATTTTTGGATTCAACATAAAATCTTCATGGAGAAAAACATTGTCAATATTTTGAAAGTGATGTCCCGAAAATGTACAAGATTATGTAACTGTAACTGTAACTTTTGGTTGATGATTTGGGAACTAATACAGGTTTCTCAAAGCAGTGTTTTCAAACACTCACTGCAACTAAGTTCATTAAATACAAATAGCTTATAATGTTTTCTCGCCTGTCTAAGGATATAACCGTGTTGCAAAAGAGCTAAAAGCGAACTGTAGGCTAAAGGCTTTCTGTGGAAGAGTGAAATTTTATCGCAAACCATTGCAATGAATATGTTTGATTGGCTGGATCATACGTATACGCATAACGCTTAGTAGGCTACGCTCCCATGTCACATTTAACTGAAGTAGAAGCATACAATATGTACCATTCAGCATGTAGCTTTAGGTGATCGATGTCATTGAATAAGAATATGTTTACTTTTTGTCTACAGATAATTCCTCTCAAATTAATGTACATGTTGATGGTTCGTTTTGTCACTATGGATTCCTGTATGAGGAAAAAGAAGTACAACATTTCACTCCTTGCCCCGAGCCAATCGAAGGAAGAAGTGTCACCATTTATCTCCAAAATAAGAAGAAGGAAATAAATTTGACTCTCTGTGAAGTAACCGTAATTGGTAATTTAAATGACATCATCGTGCTTTTGAAAGACTTTATTTTCAAACAAGCTTTGATAAATTAAATCTGTATAGCATTCAGTTTTGTATCGATAAACATTGCAACCCTGAAAGTAGAGGAGATGTAGAAAGAATAGGGATGTGTGATCTTGTATTGTAAGTGATAATGAATTGCATCTCAGTTTGTTAAAAGTTAACTGTGCATGGTGACAATTTTATTTCTTAACTGTTATGTGATAGTCATACAGTGCATTAGGAGATTTGATAAATTACACCAAAGAGGGAGGTTTTTCTTAATGTGAAACTTCTACATTGCTTACACTTCATTATTAAGGAAATAATTCGTTTCAGTCAGTGATGAGGAAAATGTACCCATATTTTCCATCACCCTTTCAATTGTCGGTTTGACAATCATGATGGTCATTGGTGTTATCATCTTCATAGCCATGCGGTAAGAAACACTATATTTATTTTTGACATTTTATGACATGTATTACATGATATTAATAAAGTTTACAGTTCGCACCTTGATAAAGTTTCCATGTGCATCGGAATTTTATGATTCCAGGCGATAGTTAAGCGATATTATTCCTCTTCACTGGACTAGACAAGGTCACACGACCAGTATGACTTCTCCCTAGCACAAAACTGGAGATAAAGGTGTAACCTTCATATTTTGTTTTTTAAACGATTTGAAGGTCCAGACGTCTTTATCGCTGAAGCAATGTGCATTAGTTATAATCACTATCATAATAATGCTCTTTTCACAATATTATTATCTTTTTACTTAAGTGCTTACATTGCACTATATCGTAGTTTTCTTTATAATTTGATGAATAACGTTCATAAGAATGATAGATTGAATGCTTTTCGCCATCATTGAATGGTTTTCGCCATCATTGAATGGTTTGCGCCATCATTGAATGCTTTTCGCCATCTTTCCTGTAATCAACTTTTCCATCGTTTGTCAATGGAATTGAAATGTAGGAAACATTCAAAACTTGTTTATTTATGCGTTATGTCATTAAAATGTTCAAATAAGATTGTTGCATAACTTTCTCTCCGTAAGCACAATTATGCATTTACAACTTGTACATTTCAAACCTTATCAAAGCCTGAGAATGTACATTATGAAATATATTTCTTTAAAAGACCATTGATTCAATGAAAACACATTGTCATTGGCCTATTCAATGACAACAATTCCAATTTAACACATTTTTCAATTTTTAATGATGTAAAGTCTTTGTTTTTGTTTCATGTTTAATCACGCTGAACAGAATCAAAATACATTTCTGGCACACTACTTTCTTGATACAATATAAAATGCAATCGCAATGATAAACAAATGCCATCCGGTATGAAATAACAGATATCTCGACTGAAATGTTTCAAATATAAAATACGTGTTCAGTCATGTTCACTTGAAAACAATGGATTAAATGCCTATCAAATGTGAAGCACATGTTCTCTTATTCTCTAAAGTATTTGAGTAAACATGTTTTTATTGTGTAGTGTTCTTCCACCTATATAAATTCAAAATCAATTTTATTCACTGACACAGAAGAAGATCCCAGAAGACCAAAGCTGCTATTGAGGACAAAAACGAAGCAAAATATATCAATGCAACCTATCAGCCAGGGGACTCCTCCAATGAACAGCTCGAAGAATCAGAAGGTCACAACTATGAAGTCTTGCCAATGGATGGCCATGTCTATGAAGAACCCATCAGGACTTAAGTAAAAAATCAAACCTTGCTTTTGAAAACGTGGTTGATATTTAGAAGAAAATTCATAAGAAAATCAAGTTTTTCTGAATTACAAATTCTTATGTTGCATCCTTCTTGAGATGGAGTGAAGGGAGTAGCAAAATTCTATGCCTATATACATTTTCAAATTGTCAATGTGATAACAGGGTTGAAATACAATATGGCATATTATACAATACTCCATACGTAATAAATCAATGTGCAAGTAATATGTTAATATGTTCCAAGCGTTTTCTTGTTTTAAATCACTTAATGAAGAATTCAGTGTGATTCCTAAAAGTTCCCCTGATGCCAGTCAAGCTTAAGCTTATTACTGAAGCTGTTGTATTCGAGGTTAATATTTCCACCCGTTTGATTATATTAGGCCCAAAACCATATAAATGGTTTGAATATTGTATCAAAAGCCTTGGCAAAGCCGATGAGAAGAAGCAACCCGCGTTTGTTTAGCTTTTTAGCCTCGAATATGATATTTAGCATCCTGGTATTTTCACTGATGCATCTGCCTTGAATAAATCATGTTTGATTCTCATGTATTATTGTGTTTAAAGTTTTTTCAGTCTATTTGCAATACATGAGCTTATGATCTTGTGTAAAGCATTGAGCAAGGAGATTTTGCGCCAATTTATTTTAGCATTTTCCTGTCTTATTAAGTTTTGGAAGGCAAGTGATAATTCCCCTGTTCATTGTGCATGTTAATAAATTATTTTCAAAAGACTCCTTTATAAATCTATGTATAAAGTGGCCTTAATCCTTCCAAAAGAATTTTAAAAACTCAATAGGATAACCATCGATTCCTGGACTCACTGTTTTTCATAGATAAGACAGTTTTTTTTTATTTCTTCCATGGACAAGTACTTTTCCAGGTTATCATAATCTGCTTTATTTATCTTTGGTGTTTCTATTTCATCCTGTATTTTTTCTGTTTTATTTTCATCATTGTTTGTTTGTTTATAAAGTCAAAAGTAGAAACTTTCCAATTCATCTAAAATGCTTTTTCCATCCATTTTGATTTTCCCATTAGCTTTCAATAAACTATTTATCAATTTACTTGTATAGTGTCTATTTTCAAGATGGCAAAAATAACTAGTCGGTTTTTCTCCCTCCTCATACTATGTTATTCTATTTCTTACTTGAAATCCTATTATTTCTTCTTCATGGTAAATTCTAATTCTAATTCTCTTTTCAGTGTCGATAGCTCCGAAAGTAGTTCATCACTATTACATTGGAAATCATTTTATAAGTCATTAATTTTATGCTCCAGTGTTTCTATATTTTTTTTATTGTTGTTCTTTTTTAGATATGAAGAATATAAAATAGTTTTACCTCTCAAGTTCATAAGAATTGTCTCTAAAATAAACTATCTGATATTTTCAATTGCAATCTTTCATTTTCAATTTGTATGTCAATGTCCTCCCCTGAGTGGGTATTGTAAGTATATTCATTTACATTTTCTTCTAGAGTTTCCTTAACAATTTTGATATAGTTTTCATCACGTAATAGTGGGTGTTAAATTTCCAGTAACCCCTTCCCCTTTCCTTACTTAGAGCATTTGAAAAGGAGAAAGATCTGGTTGAGTGATCAGATTTATAGACTGAGATTATAGCAGTGTCACATGACATTCTAAAGACATCCTGTGAAATGAGAATAAAATCTAGCCTGGCTTGTTTTGGGTTTCACTTTCACCATGTAAATTTTTAAAAATTCTGATTTTTGTTCCCTCCATATATCAACAAGATCAAATTGTTCTATTTTTTCAAGAATTACATTTCTTGCATTTGGGTTATTAATATTTCTATAGTTTCCAGGTCAACAGCTAGGTTTAATACAAGATTCCAGTCCCAACATAGTATCATCGAGTCATTTCCCAATTCTTCAATCATTTTAAAGATTTTGATGTAAAATGATGGTTCATCTCTGTTTGGGCCATAGAGATTAGACAAGGTCATCTTAATACCATTTATTGTCATATCTGTTATGATATAACTTTCTCCATCATCAATAAAGCTTTTATGGATTTCAATCTCTGTGTTATTATTAAATAGTATTGCTACGCCTCTTGAGATGTAAATGGTGCAATTATGCAGTTCAGACCCCATTCATTTCTAAACAAGTCTTTATCTTTTTCAGAAATATGTATTTCTTGGAGACATATAACTGAATATTTTTTCTTTCGCCATATTTTCATATTTTTTTCCCTTTGCTTTTGTCAGCTAGACCCCTACAGTTTGCGGAGACTACTTTAATCTCATTATCCATGAGAGATTTTTGATGCCATATGTTTGATGCCTTCACATAGTTTAGAATTAAATGAAATGGATTTTTTTGTATTTTCTTTAACTAAAATTAATACGCAGATGATACTAATTTTACTCTTGATGGATCAGAAAAGGGATTATCAGAACTCATCTTTGTAATTAAAAAGTTCGCTACTGTCTCTGATTTGAATCTGAACTGTGATAAAACCATAGCTGTATGGTTTGGCTCCAAGAGAAATTCTAATGAGCAACTTTGTCCCCATATACCACTTCGTTGATCCAAAAAACCGTTCAAAATTCTCGGAATAACATTCTCTACCGACCTAAACGAAATTATTTCTTTGAACTTTGAGCAAAAATTCTCCAAAATCAGGAAAATATTATTCTCTTGGTCGAATAGATCCTTAACTCTTCGAGGAAGAATTACAATTATTAAGTCTAAGATTATCCCCCTTTTTACACATCTTTTCATAGCGCTTCACAACCCATCCAAACACTTTTTCAAATGTTTAAACTCTATTGTCATTAAGTTTGTTTGGGGAGGGAAACATGATAAAATCAAACAAAATATATTGATCAACGATTGTGCAAAAGGAGTACTGAAAATGATCGATATAAATTCCTTTTGTAATTATATGAAGATGAAATGGATAAAGAGACTATTCAAAGGAAATGGACTATAGCAGTACCTAGCATTTGAATCATTGTCACAATATGGAAACATTGACTTGTTTAATTTTCAAAGAGAAAGACTGCAATTATATGCCAAAACCATTACAAACTGCTTTTGGAAAGATGTTGTAACGTGTTATACTTGTGTAATGAAAAATGAGATTACAACTTTTGACGAGTTTGAATCCCTTCCAATTCTCAATTTTACTCCATTTACTGATATGACCTTATTTATCTCATGGTATAGGGATGGATTGCGACGGATTGGGGATATCTTTAAATGGTGATATAAAGACTTTTGGAACACTCAGAGAGGAATTTAATCTTCAACACACATATCTGCATTATTTCAGATTTCTGAAATACATACCGAAAACATACTTTAATCTGAATAAGGCAACAGCTCATTTTGACAGAGAAGTGAATACGCACTACACTATATTTAAACAAATATGCATTTCTAATGATGATAAATTTGTCTACTCCAAGCTGTGTGCCAACAAAGCTCTTACCTTGGATAACCTTCAAATGAAGTGGGAATCTAAACCTTACTACAATCGAAAATAAAGCAAGGAATTTCCAATTTAAGTTTATCCATAGAATAGTCTCAACAAGATCCTTTTTATTTAAAGTCGGTATATGTCAGGACAATCTCTGTACTTTTGCGGTAGAGAAATTGAAACATTTGAGCATTTATTTTATTCATGTGAGAAAACTAAAAACCTTATTTCACAGTTAGAATCATGGTATCTCTCAAAATCCAGAGCCAGTCTTGATATTGATATTACAAAATTTCTACTCGGGGACCCAAAGGCAAATGTATTTATAAATCACATTTACATTATTACAAAAGAATATATCAATAAAACTAGATTTACTTCCAATGCTTTAAACTTCAACAATCTGATGCATTGCATAAAATATCACTATCACTTAGAAAAGTACATATTTTCGGGGGAAGACCCCAAATTTAAACAAAAATGGTTATGTCTCCTCTGAACATTGCACCGTGAGTTTCTTTTACTCTTGCCGTCTGTAACTGCCCACTATCTCCTGTCTATCTCTATCTCTATCTCTATCTCAGTATCAATAATTTATCAACAATTTAACTTTCATATGTTGAAATCATACAATATGTTTGAAACATTCTCTTGTAATAAAAAAAAATCAAAAAAAATCATGAGTATCTAGATGAAGATAAGCCTAACCTTCCATCTTTGTAGACATAAATAATATCGGGTTATTGTCAACAAATGTAGAAAACAGAAGTCAATATTGCCCGGTAAGTGATCGAAAATAGGTCATTAGGACATCACTGCTGTCACGTGATAGTCACGTGTCCACTGTTTATAAACACAAACACGTGCATCAAAGTTATTATTGTCACTCAAACTCACAGATTGAAGTTCTCAATCCTATCGTCGATATCAACGTTCTTCCATGGAGAAAATTTATCCTTACGAATCTGTAGAGAAACTTCTATCCCCTTTTCCAGAATTTTCGTTTGCACATGGAGTTTTTGTCGAAGCTCGTAGCCCTCAGCAGCCAAGTGTGATCGTCGCTTCTTCAGCAGTACCGGGAAGTCGGTCTTGATTGAGATCTCCTGATCTCTCATTATTTTCCACTTCTTAAAAGAGGCTTCATGAACATCATTCCTGTCTTGCAAGTGATAAATTTGAGGACGATTGGTTTCGGGGCATCCTTTGTCCTCTCCCATTTTCCTAGGCGCGGTAGTCTGTGGATATTGTCAATATTTATTCATTTGTAGTGGAGGCCATAGGCCCAGTCAACATTTCAGTAGTCACAGAGCGATACATATGTGCATTAAATATAAATAGTCATAGGTAAAAATAATAAATAGGTTAACAAGCATGATAAAGATTTGTCAATATAAACTAGTGTCCAAAAGAAACGATACCACCTGTTTGCAACGACAGAAAAGAAAAACAAAACAAAACAGAAGTTTAGGATTAGTGTTATTCTTTTGAGAAATCCTTTCACAACATCTGTACACAAAATCATTTCAATCAAATCTGTACAATCAATATGACAAGCCGTTAAAGATCGGTGGGGTCGAAAAATAAACATTTCGTTAGAACACTGATCACAGAAACAACGGGAAATGACACACCACACGTCTAAAAGTCAAGTCAGTAGCGGGTATGGCCATCGTGAGCATCAATACATGCCTGAACACGCCTGCGGACTGATGACGTCAAACGTCTGATGACGTAGGGAGTGATTCGTTGCCATTCCTCGAGGAGACAACGTTCCAAGTCCTGCACGTTGACTGGAGGCACATGGCGACGTCGGATTCGCCGATCGAGGTGGTCCCATAAGTGCTCGATGGGATTCAAGTCCGGTGAACATGTGGGGCCATGGCAAAACGTGTACGTTGGCGTTGGCAAGGAAGTTCTGTGTCAATCTTGCTGTGTGTGGCCTTGCATTGTCATGTTGGAAAATGATTCCACGAGGCCGTTGCTGAAGAAAGGGCACCACAACAGGCCGTAAGATGTCATCACAATAACGCTGTGCATTCAGGTTTCCACGAATTACGACAAGCCTCGTTGTGACGTCACCACATATGCCACCCCAAACCATTAACCCTCCACCTACAAATGGCCGGACCTGTATGACACAGTTAGGCGCCAAACGTTCACCAACTCTTCAGTATACAAGCTGCCGTCCATCGTTTCGGAAATTGAGGAATCTGCTCTCATCAGAGAACATAACACGTGCCCACTCCCGCCGTTGCCAACGTAGAACTCGCCTGGCCCATATCAGTCTGTCGTGCCGGTGTCGAGGCGTCAGGTGCGGTCCGCGGTAGGGATGACGTGGCCGGATACCATACTGCCGTAGTCTCCTGTAGACTATCTGTCGACTGATCCTGTGTCCCAGTGCTGTCACCGCCGTGGATGTCGCTGTTACGGTGTGGTTCCTCAGGTGTAATACCCGGATGTAACGTGGTCTTCCACTCCTGGGCCTGTCTGACGTATGACCTGTCAGACGTAACCGCTGCATCAACCTGGTGATAGTGATGCGTGCGCAGCCCAACCTTCTGGCGACGTCGACATGTGACGCTCCTTGTTGAACCATTCCAACGGCTCTCTCTCTCTGGATGGCTGTCAGACGTTGCATATGTTGTGGTTTTTTTGTTGCTGTGATATCAACGTGTCTGATCAGTCGTTTTATACAGTTTTCATGCACGTGCAGAACATGCTAGAGCGGGAAATGTCACTTTCACGTCAGTTACGTTTTTTCCCTGAAGTGATCAAGTGTTCCCGGTATTATTTATGGACTATGCTGTGTTTGGGATGTGCAATACGAATTGGCATGTTTTCATACTAACAATTTCACTTTAAAAAAAAAAAAAGTTGAAAAAAGTTAGTATCGTTTCTTTTGGACACTAGTTTATTATTGACGTAACAATAAACCTCTATGAGTCCTAGCTTTGTATATAACATATTGGTTAGTTTTGGACAACATCGTGATTATCAATTGACATGTTTAATTTATGAATAGTTTGATTTGAATAGAGATAAGGCGGTAAATACAAGCGTCTTAGATGTTGGTAACATTTACATAAAGCAAGAAGTGGAATTCCTTTTCAATAACGTTATCTTTACTTAAAGAGCATAACCAATTTTGTCTTGGCTGATTAGTTTCAATCTGAAGGAGATGTGAAGCACATCTGAATCTAGAAAGGGCTGATCGAAATTTTGATAATGATAAATTACATATGTAGAATTCAACACGAAATTTCAATTTAAAACAAGAATAAAAAGAAAATTTTGAGCTATTAACAAGTTAAGTATACCATTCTTGTTCTTAATTTACTTTTAGTCTAAACACAAATTCGGATAAGAACATATCAATATTTTCTAGATTTTGCTGTTGTTCCCAAATATAGCCAAATCCGAAAGTGTAGATGCCCAGTGTGTTTTACCATTTACCGAGTTTAAACATTGCATGTTATAACACTTCTTTACAAATCGAGAGTCTGGCATTTAACATATTTTGCACCAATATTTAACAGCTCTTTTATAAGCACAAATATACATTTGGTAAAGTCCACACTCTCCCCTAACTACATGGTTCGAGGTGGATCGTTTCACATTTAAAAACCGTCCACAGCAAAATATATGTACATCTTTAACATAATTATAGAGTGATGTGAGAGCTTTAAGCATCTTGGGTGATACGTCTTTAAATTTGAGAATAGCCCATAATTTATCCCTGTTAATAAAATCAAATGCCTTTTTAAAATCAACAAATATTGCGTAAAGCTTCCCCTTTTTCTTACATAAATGTGTGGATATTGACAAACAGCACCTTGTCAGCACGCTGATGACCGAGCTCGTTGAACAAGTCGCGGATTGACTTTTCGGGGTGCAGATTGTAGGTTACACCTAGGTTTGACTTTCGTTGATAAGTACTTGTTGTAGGAACCGTTTTTCTGTCTGTTCTTTTTACTCGGAAAACTCCTTGCGCAGAGCGATTATGTCGTCTTTATTTTCTTGGATATCGGCTGTGTTGTGTTTTACTGCTTTCAGAGTTTCTTCGAATGAATGTCGGATTTCTATAATGAATTCTGTCGGTGCATATTGTGTCAATCTTTAATGTTATTTCCCCTATAATTTTCTTCAAACATTCCTCCATGTGTCTTAACTTTGGTTACAAACGTATATCACTAAAAGTAGTGTTGGAATGAATAGTTGGCCAGAATATCGAGTAGTCGAAGTTTCAGTGAGCTTTATGTTTGTGAATATTTCATGCTTTTTAAAATATCATACTTATTGAAACTTGATGATGACTATTTGTTTGGAGCATTATATGTAGAGATGAGCTACCTGTATTCGAGCATTTCCAACGTTCCACGAAAGTTTGACACGTTTACTTTAATAATAAAATTGCTGGAGTGTCATCTTTCTTTTGTACGACAGTTTATATACTGACACAATGTGGCAATAACAGTGCCTTATTTCACAACTCACTGACAAGATAAAACCACATGTTTTGAAAACAAATGAGGAAACAAGCTATTCATATACTGTAACATTGGCACTGTTTAAATCTTACATATATAACAAATATTTGGTGTACTTTTTCCCGAAATAAGGATATCCATATTAATTATTCCATGGTCGCCATGGCTACCGTTTCCGACAGAGAGGCCCACCTGTTCCTATATAGCTACGCTTAATGATTTGCCTGCCGCTGAATCCAAACGGCACACCAAATTCAAATAAAGACAGAGTGAATTTGGAGTGACTGATTGTTGAAACACCAAGATCTATTCAAATAAAAAAGTAAATGAGCAAAACACTCGCTTTTATGGTTTTGTGTCAAATGTGTACGATGTAGCATTATAAATTGAATTTGATAATATGCGGAAACTGAACCGAAATTTTTAAAAATATTTCCGCAAAAAACCTTTCATCTAAGTTCATTTGATCTTTCTTACTAGTGGCACAAATAGCTTTATTTCCTTGTTAGGGAATCAAACCATGGCGAGATTCAGACTAGAGTGGATGTCACTCGTCTGTCTCCTGACAGGGGCTGCAGTAAACTGTAAGTAGTCAAAAACATTCGATTTGAAACTATCAATGTATATTTCGACATCTTCACATGTATAAACCAATAAGAAATAACCTTAAAAGTTTGGTATGGTTTAATGTAACAATAGTGTGACTTAGTAATACAAGATCATTATACAGATTCTAAATCATTTTAAAAGATTTTTCAGCATTGTATTGCTGCTGACATTTTGTTTTTTTAATAGTGTAGATTGCGTGTTAATGAAGTCCACTCATTTTGTCTCTGGAAAGTGTAAATTAACCGACAGAAGTGTGAGTATCCGGCACGAGCCTGCAACACTTCTTGACAGCGCTAGCTCATCAAAATGACCAATTTACAAAAGAACTGCATTAACCAATTGTATCATTGAGATTTCGAATGCTGGAGATTTCTATTGCGGATTCTTAGGGGAAAAAACGATCAATACATGCTTGATATGTTGCAGGGGCCTCATTAATAGAAATTCTAAGAGTGGAATTTCGCCCCTTACTGTCAAAAATTCTAAGAATCGCGTAATAGATACATGATGACACAAGGGGTGTATACGAAATATCAGCGAGCTATCATCTAACGAGGGGGCGGAGCCCCCGAGTGAGTGATAGCAAGCTGATATTTCGTATACACCCACTTATGTCAATCATGTATCTGTTTTATCAATGGGTAACCTTTTGCTCTATGCCACCTGCCATCATTTCTCTAAGTGATTATCGACTATTGAATTAGTCGGAAGAAGTAGCCCAAAGAATGCTGACCCTTCCAGACGCCAAATTTGAACTGATAAATAATTGCGATGGGTAGGATAACCTGATCGACTTTCAACGGGCTTTCGTTTTCCCTTACCCATACAGGCATGTATCGTAGTATTACTAAATTGATATATTACTGACCTGTCTTTTACCGTTTGGTTGTTCATAGAGTGAGTGAGGTGTTTTTAACGCGCCTGAGCAGTCCGCCATTCGCTGCGTATTTAATAACGATATCTTAATTTTATAACCAGTGTCATTGTTAACATTAAGTGTAATTTTGTTTGCCGTTTTGTCATCAGTGGTCTTTTCCTCTTTTATTTATCAAAGGGTACATCTATAGATGGACGAAGAGTGTGAATTACTTGAATACTCAGATTTTTTTCACAAATCAATTGGTAGTTTTACGGGACGTAAGTAAATTCCTATTATCAGTGATAACTTAAACCTGTTTGTTGCGTTTCACGATTAGCTTGATATTTGTTGTTTCAAATAAATGAGAAAGTTTGAAATGTCAGGTAATGTTTTTGTTTTGATGCCTGTCGTCACCGAGCGACTTCCTTTTCTTTGATCACTGGCTACATGCCTAAATGTGAAACAATGTTGAAATGGCTCTAGGTCGTCGGCCAGATGTTGCTAGCTCCGCCCTATAACTGCCCTTTTCCTTCACGATTGCCGAATCAGAACGTCGGAAATAAGTGTTGGTGATAAATTCATGACGTAATAATTATAGGTTGAGTTTTATTGATACATGATTTATCATTGCGGAAAGATCAAAAGGAAATAAGCCGCCCATTGGATAACAACAATTACTTTCTAAAGTCCTATTTATAAAACGTTTAGAATGACTCAGAATTACTCTTAAATAGGGTAAACGTTGGAGAGCTTAATAACAGTCTTAAGCAGTTAATTTTCTCAACTCAACAAAATGGCCGCTTTTGTGTTGACATCACAGTGTCAGCTGCAATGGTTTTACAGAAATACTTATCATACGGACACATATGCAAATGCATCAACAGTCCTCTAGAATAATCTGCCCGATTCTCCCAAAGAACCTTTTCCACTTCTCAGTCAAACTTTAAATAACCTTAAATGAAATAGCATGGATTGTCAATCAAAACGTCATTGGATCGTAAGCAAGGTGGTGTTTTAATGTTGATGCAATGGAATCTGATCAACCGTCACACAGTTTTGAATCAAGATGAGGAACAAAGGTAGAAACCGTTGATGAACTTAGGGGCATTTTAAGGGCCGATCCCCCTGCAACGACCGTGAGTCCAATGCTGACATTTGCCTTCCGAGTTGTGGAACACGACCGGTTTTAGCTTCTGATAGAGTTCTCATATTTATCATGAAACGGCCTATTAGAGTATATTGACGACACTAATTAATGTATATTTAATGTATGGTATTTGTTTGATTACCGTCTACTTTCACAAAGTGACATTAGACAACGTGATTATTAGAAACACGTTACTTGTTTACACATGGTTCCATCGAGGGCCGTGACGTCACAGATTTAAGTTTATGCATGTATGAAGTGAATTGCTGATACCGTGTTCAGCAAATTAGATACTTTCTATGTATTTATGAATCCATAGATCCGATTGAATAATTCAGTTGGATACCTTCATTAATAAACTAAACTCGTAAGTAATATTAACGCATTCTACTATTTATTTGTAACTAATAATAACAAATTGATTGTCATTATTCAATTAAGAAATGCTATGCACCAGAATGCATTGTATTTGGCCAGATACTATTTTTAAATATGTCTACTTAAATCATGTCAAATCAGGTGTTGCTTCAATTTTTATCTCCAGTATTAGTAACAGTACATCTTCTTTTATAATTATCGTATAAAAATCTTCCAATAGTTTTCAATTGATATAAACAAAATATATGCATATAGTTAAATTTTTAGAAATAAATTATTGTAGTTTTTAATATTATTATTCTTTCCATCATGAAAAATACTGTAAAGTGTTTCTTCTTCATATCAATGTGTTACAGAAACATACTAATGGTGAAAAATCATGGATAAGAATTTAAGACACAATTAATATAGATATTGACATCAATACCGATATGAGAATTTAAGACACAATCATATATAGATATTGACATAAATACCGATACTACACATTCAGGGTAGGGCAGTAAAAAGGTATTTTAAGTGAATGTTTTCTATTACAGCATGTGGGCCTTCATTACCGAAATAGATAAAGCTGATGTATTTCTAGTCTATAAGTTGAGAAGTGATGTGTTACGTTCTACGTTAGAGTGCTTATGTTTTGAGTAACTTTGTCGTTGTTAAAAGTGTAACCTTCTTAGATATATAAATTTTGGATATCAAATAGATTACATGTATTCTCCGTTGAGTTATAGATTGCAACAAGTAATATCTTGACTTTAAGTTTTAAAGTTTTTTTCGCCTTCTACCAATGGTCAAAACAAGCTTTTGATGTTACAAAAATCCGTGACCCTTTGTTTTACTATATCTTCAAGTTCTTCTAGAGAGAATCTTCATATCCTTTTCTTCATTTACATGTTTATCTATGCCATTTTTTTTGTTGTAGCCATTTCTGATTTACTGGTTTCGCCTTTTCTTTAAAGTTACCCTAATATTCATTCATTATAACTCTAACACTTACAGTAATCAGTTAATATCAAATTTCATGATTTATGTTAGCAGATTTGTATGGTCAGATTCTTTACATTCATACTGATAAATATGGTCATGAAGTGATTCCTTATCCAACTGTACATAGTCATGCTCCTTTAGGAAACAGGCCAAGGTATTTACAGAAACCTTTCACTTGCTTCATTTCAATTTGTGAATGGTCGGATTTAAAGGTTGGTTCTATTTTCCTTTTGGTTAAAGAGATATTCAATTTAGACAAAAGGAGAAAATAGTCTTGTCTCCCGGTAAAAACTGTGATACTGATCCTTCCATGGATTGACTAGATCCACGTTGTCCTATCTAAATATAACAGTTTTTGACATGCATTGTGAAGTGGATGTTGTTATTATGAGCATAATACATTGTACTACAGGCCTGTAACCTTTCATTATATAAATAAAAGTGATGAACAAAGAAGCTATCAGTTCCATTGAAGGTTCTTTTTCAAAAGTTCTCTAATTTACTCCAAGACTTTGATTGGCCTTTTATTAATCTTGAAAACTCCCGTGACAATGCTGGAGGTATAATGTTTGTTGATGTTCAAATCATTACAGGACAACACAGGAAGCTTGCTATAAATCAGAAACCAGAAGCACAGGCACTTGAATTAATCCTGGTTTAATCATTCGTACACATTAGTCAATCCGAAAGTGTCAACACAAAGAACCACTTTGGATCGACAAGCTCCTCCCGTTTGCCTATAGGGTATAAGATGTAACTTGAGGTAGCTTCCACTCCGCAAAGGAGGGACCGAAATACCTTGACATTATTGGATTAACCTAGTTACAATACAGCTGCTAAACGTGTATAACTTGAAACTTACTAGCCTTATCAGAAGATAATTACAATTATAGTTCAATGTTGCATTTTGGTGTTTGATTGATATGGTAACTTCCTTTGTTCATTTGTTCATTCACACACCAATTTCACACAAATCAGGGTAGTGTATATGTTGTTGCGAAGGGATAACAATCGAATGTATTTCATTTTTACTCTCTCTCTGTGTCTCTCTCTGTCTCTGTCTCTCTCTCTCTCTGTCTCTGTCTCTGTCTCTCTGTCTCTCTCTCTCTGTCTCTCTCTCTCTCTCTCTCTCTCTCTCTCTCTCTCTCTCTCTCTCTCTCTCTCTCTCTCTCTCTCTCTCTCGCATCCAATCAGATCCTATAAAGCGAAGAGTTATCTTTATTCTCCTTAGGAAAAAAAACATCTATCATATTTCTTCAGGAAACCCATAGTACTCCCCAAAATGAAATACCATGGACAGCCGAATGGGGCTATAGATGTTTTTTTCCCACACGGCACCAGTCACAGTGCGGGAACTTTGATTTTGATAAAAGATAATTTTGAATATGAAATTCATGAAATCATATCGGCTGATAATGGAAGATTCGTTATTTTAGATATCACAATAGAAAAAATTAGATTTTCAATAACTAATATTTATGGCCCAAATGCAGATTCCCCAATGTTTTTTCAAGATCTATTTTTGGAATTAGAACAATTGCCCGGGTCAATTATCTGGGGTGGTGATTGGAATGTTGTCCAAGACTATTATTTAGACACCTTCAATATAAAGCACAGGAACAACCCGGCGGCTTTCGAGAAAATTAATGAAATAAAAAACAAGCTAGAATTAGTTGACCCATGGAGAATCTTTAATCCAGATAAGCAGCAGTATACATGGAGACAAAGCAAGCAGATCAAACAAAGCAGGTTAGATTATTTCCTTGTATCTGAAGAAGTTATGTCCCTTGTTAAGAGCGCTTCTATTGATATTAGCTATAGATCCGATCATTCTATCATTTCGTTAGAGCTTGCATTAAGTCCACTAGTACGAGGACCAGGTTATTGGTAGTTCAACTCTTCCCTACTTTATGATACTGACTATATTAATATAGTCAAACAAACGATACGCGATATTGTAACCGAATATAAAACCGTCGGAGACATAAATAACTTAGAAGATAACTTTGAGTTATCGGTGAACAATCAACTATTTTTTGAGATACTTGAAATGAATATAAGAACAAAAACAATTAGTTACTCCATTCAGCGAAAAAAACAAGTAGAAAAAGAAGAAAAAAACTTTAGAAAGTCAAATATATGAAATGGAGGCGAGATTTTCTCTCTTAAGTCCTGATGAAAATAAAGATTTATGTTTTAAAAAAGAGAAACTTGAACAAATAAGAACCTCAAAAATAAAGGGAGTCATATTTCGAAGTAAGGCTAAGTGGTATGAAGAAGGAGAGAAAAATACTGAATATTTTATGAATTTAGAAAAAAGAAATTATATAAATAAAAGTATGAGTGAATTAATAACGCCTAACGATATACTCACTAAAAAAGAGGATATACTAAAAGAATCCTCCGATTTTTACAATAACTTATATAAAAGTAAGCATGCGAGTGATAGGGAAAACGATTTAGATCTCTTTACGAATGTTGAAATTAAACTCAAAACCGAGAAGCGAGATTTCTGTGAAACCGAACTTACAACAAATGAATGTGCGCGTGCTCTAAATAACATGAAAAATCGGAAAAACCCAGGTTCGGACGGGTTTACTGCAGAATTTTATAAATTCTTTTGGAAAGACGTCGGTATAATTCTTTGGCGATCTATTCTATACTCATATGAAAATTGAATATTGTCGGATTTTCAAAGGCAAGGTATAATAACTTGCATACTGAAAGATTCTCGTGACAGGCGATACTTAAAAAACTGGCGACCGATAAGCCTTTTAAACGTCGATTATAAAATTGCATCCGCAGTAATTGCCTCACGCCTTAAAGCAGTTCTTCCCGATATAATAAGCGAAACCCAAACAGGGTTTTTAAAGAATAGATTTATAGGAGAAGATACAGGAATACTTTACGATTTAATGCATTATTTTGAACAAAGTGAAATACCTGGCCTCTTAGTTTCGATTGATTTTGAGAAAGCTTTCGATATTGTTGAGTGGGATTTTATTGACAAAACTTTGGAGGCGTTTAACTTTAGGCCCGTATTTAGAAATTGGACTAAACTTTTTCAAAAAGATAGCTGTAGCTCTGTAATCAATTCGGGCACATTTTCGAACTTTTTTGATTCAGGACGCGGTTGTCGTCAAGGTGACCTAGTGGCCCCATATCTCTTTGTTACAAGTGTTGAACTTTTATCTATTGCCATTAAAAGAAACCCTAATATCAAGGGCATAAGGATCAAAGGCATGGAATATCTTGTCTTTCAAGACGCAGACAAATTTTACTCTAGATGGATCTGAAAAGGGATTATCAGAACTTATTTATGTGATTAAAAAGTTTGCTGCTGTCTCTGGTTTAAATTTAAACTGTGACAAAACAATAGCTATATGGTTTGGCTCCAAGAGAAATTCTAATGAGCAACTTTGTCCGCACATTCCTCTTCGTTGGTCCAAAGAACCCTTCAAAATTCTTGGAATAACATTTTCAAAAGACTTAGATGAAAATTCCACACACATACCTTCTATATTTCAGATTTTTTAAATACATACCAAAACACTATTTTGACCTTATTAAGACAAAACCTCAGCATCACACAGAAGTAGTTGCACAATGTACTATTCTTAAACAAATATGCAGCTCTGATGTATATTCCCAACTCTGTTTCGACAAATCCATTTCCTTAGACAATCTTCAGCTGAAATGGGAATCAAAACTAAATGTCAATTTAACTGATCGGACTGTTTTGCACTCATAAATGCTACTACTATAGAGAACAAGGTAGAGAAATTTTCAGTTTAAATTTATTCACAGAATAATCTCAACAAGATCATTTCTATTTAAAATAGGTATTTGTCAGGATAATCTTTGCACCTTATGTGGTAAAGAAATAGAAACTCTTGAGCATCTATTTTATTCATGTGAGAAAACCAAACATGTTATTTCACAATTAAGAATCTGGTTCCATTCCAAAACGGGAACAAGTCTGAACATTGATATTACAAAATTTCTGCTCGGGGACCCAAAGGCAAACCTATTGACTAACCACATTTTTATGATAACAAAAGAGTTTGTAAACAAAGCAAGTTTTAGCAACAACGATCTGAATTTCGATGAACTAATTAACTTCATAGAATTTCATTTTACGTTGGAAAAATACATTTTTTCGGAGGATAACCCCAATTTTCAAAGAAAATGGTCGTGTTTGTTCCAAATAGATAATGTACTGTGAGTCCCCTCTATTTCTGCATCTTTTCACTCTTTCATTCTCGCCTATTTCCTATCCTATCTACCTTTTTTCTTCTGTTTTATTTCTGATAATTTATGGCGATTCTTAAAAGTTTTCAACAATGATTGAGTGATTTTACCATCTCTTTTCTGTTAATAATAAAAAAAAAATTTTAAAAATATGTTGTTGCGTTTATTGTGGCAATCAGTTTTCTTTATCAATTTATTGCATTGTACTTGTACAAATATATCTATTCTTATATTTGTTAACCATACTGGTACAGACCAATAAACTGATCGAAATGAACTCAATGAAGAAGATTGATCCATTCAAAACCACTTGATGTTTACTCTTTCACATAAAAATCTATATAATTTTAAGGAAGTTTGCTATTTCTTGATAAAGCCACTACAGATATATTTCATGCTGAGTGCAATTGTCGAGTAGAGCTCTATGAAAGAGACCTTTAATGGTAACGTCATTTTATAGGAAACTGTCTTTGATTTATTCTTATCAAACTCCAATTTCAAAAGACTATTGACAGCAGGGATGGAGTGTGTGTGTGTGAAAAATGAGATTCGTAAATTCCATCTGTTTACATTTCCGCAAATACATTTCATTTCACAGGAACGATTAATTAGCCTATGCATCCTAATCTCTCTTTTGTAGTTAACGTTTTTTTTTACAAATATCATTAATGTTTTGGACTGTTTATTGGGGCCCAGAATATGTTGTCGGGTCAAATATGCCAAGCTTCACAAATGGTGTTATTTGATTGAGAAGTATTGGTTGTTTGTGAAAATTAGCATATACATATTTAAGAGTTTAGAGTAGAGAAAATATGCAGGTTAAAGAATAGATTTGTAATCGAAAACCGAACGATAGTGCACGGCATGGTTAAAACGTAATTTCGTAAACGTATTTACTGCTGTCACAACGACAAAATTAGGTAGGGCATTAGATTTATATACATGTAAATGGAATGCAGAATGACAACGTCTTAACATTCATTTGTTCGTTTTCGATTTCAATTGAAAACAGGAAAATCGTAATTTTAGAGATTAAGATGAAACATAACTCAGGTCTTTGGTATTTTGGCTCTAATTTAGCCTCATACAATTTAATAAAACGTACTCTGTGTCACACTGAAAGTATAACAATATCATTTCTCCACCATATGTCATCTTATCAGCCGTTATCATGTGTAAACTTAAATTCCATATAGAGAACTTCCGACATTACTTCTAACTTGCCACAGAAATACTTGTCCTACCCAAGCATACATAAAATTCAGCTCGAAATGGAAAACGTTCATCAAACTATAAGATTCTACTTCAGCTGAACCATTTCCCATTCAAAGCCTAATGCACAGTGTAGATGTTTTGAGCGATATCAGCAACGAAAAGATTAATCTGCTGATCAAACATCTTATATATGTAATACTTTGCAAGATCTACTTGTTCAAATACATGAAGCTTTAATTTCAGAAGCAAAGACCTAAAGGAATAAAAATCGTATGTTTGACTTTCTTTCTGCATTCATCGAGATATTGTTGGTTATCTATGAAAGCCATGAACCAATCAGAATCACCAACTTTAGTGTATCAATTCGTTTTGTATTCCCCAGATAAAGGAAAGTATGTAAACAGCCAAGTGTTATTGATGATATATGTAAACTGAATTACAGAAGAACGTACACACCAAAAGATTTTCGAATTCTGTTTTTACAAAATTGAACTTTGTAATGTTTTATCCTAATTCAATGAATGGAAACAATGAAAACATATCGCCCAAAAAGCAACTGAGGCAGAACGCTTGGTTGTACCAGACAAACGGTGATTTAGACATCTGACCGTCCTAGAAGCGGAAGAGCAAGGGTGACTCCTGAAGAAAGTCGAAATCTGCGCATACAACATCTACGCAACAGATTCGTCACAATGACCAATCGACGGCGCTATGGCACCATAAGAGCCTGAACACTGCCATGAGACGTCTTCGAGCCACCGTTCCGCGAAATGACTTTGACCTGCGAACATTGCCCTAAGTGAGGAGAGTGAGTCGCTGGGAACGTCGTGATTGGGCATTATGGATCTTCAAGTTGATTCAATCTGTTCCAAGCAGATGACAGAGTGAGACTCTAGAGACTTATAGGCGAGAGACAGGCTGCAGCATGTGTCCAAAAAGTTTTACCCTGTGGTGATGGCAGCGTTATGCGGCGACCAGGAGACAGATTAGGTGACACTGCGTCAGACCCTTACAGCCAAGAGATGATTGAAACTCTTGTGAATCAAGCAACCTTGTGAACGAGTACACATGAAAGTTTGAATGTAGGTATGACATAGTTCATTTTCCATTGAAAACACACAAACTGACATTCAATTCTTATAAATTCGCACAATATTAGGAATTTGACAGCGGAGTAATACAAATTTGGTCTTAGCTTCTGAACGAGTAACATTGTTTACACAGATATGAACGTTTTTTCCGAGAGTTCATGATGAACCTATGACCGTGCTCTCAACAAATGAACGTTCACGATTATGTATGAACTTCTATTGGCATATAGAGCGTTGTTGGTGAAGATTATGAACCTGTCATAGTTATGACACTTACCAATATTTATCTTTTTCTCTTAAAGACACTCAGTGATTTCTTGTTTTTTACTTAAAATTCATACAGGTCCAAAGACCAATCCAAAATTACTTATTTCAATGAAAATATAACAGCAATCATATATGTGTGCCGAAATGAATAGTTATTAGGTTATCAAGTTCTTTCCACTTACTGAACTGATAAAACAAAATAGATTCCTTTCAGCAAAATCAGTTGTAATCGATAAAAATGACAACATTCACAAAGCTTGGGTTATGTTACTAAAACGACTCACGGAAACCACTTTCAATGCAGTAACTTACTTTCTATGATTTACCCTTGTATCTCAGTTGCCTAAGACATTATTATTACCCTTTTTAATAATTTTGTGTATTTTTTTTTAATTGCAATTCATGTTTACATGACTTTACTTACACTCTCTATCAACCCCTTTTGCTTTATAAAGTACCATATGCAATATCTTTAAATATGTTTTAACTTATACATGCGCCATATGATCTTTCAAAAACATGATAAAGAAATATACATTCTACTAAATTAATTTTTTACAGTAAATCTACAGCATTTATTTTCCACATATAGGATAAAAATTCTCAATAAAATATTACACCTATTAGGTATTGAAATATTGATAAAGAAATCAGAATATATAAATTAAGTAAAGCAAATACTTTAAAGATGAATTATAATAATTTCTTCTTACTGTAGCAGATGCAGCAGGAATGATAACAGAATATGGTTATATATGTGGTTGAAAAGTGTTAAAGTGGAAAATCTATCGATGATAATTTGAGAGATCCAAAATATAATTATATTTAGTAACGTAGATTTAAGAAATTGTTATTATGGATAAATCCTCATGGCTACAATACTCACATTCTAATAAACATATTGACCAAAAAACGTTTGTTCAATTTTTTTAATTGTTTTACAATCAGGTTATTAACCATATCAATTGCCTCTGCAGTAAATAGTGTACATAATGTCTATATTTGTGGAACATAACATGTCATATTACCTTTTCGAGACAGCATTCATGAATAGACAGACAGCAGCAAAAGTTGCGAGTTCGTATAATCAGCATGAACAAAGCTTATATGTATGCCTATCCATGTTAACTCATATAAACCAAGACTTCTATGATAATTATGCCATTCCTATATTCTTAAACGCTGATATCGAAAAAACAAACTTACCATTAAGTATAAATTCCTCCATTAATGTCGATGTCGTTGAAATTTCAAAATTGACACTCTTTGACATAAATAGTCATAATATGGCAGTAATTTGTTCCTTTTGTTCCCATATTGAGTGATTAATTGATTTTATCTTGCCCTCTTAGCAATAAGAATGAATGTATTTGAATATTAGATTATTTAAACTTTTATTTATTGCTTTGAAAAAAATTAAAAGGACGAGAGTGCTGGAAATGGCTTTCTACATAATTTTCAACTATTGAGTTCGGTAATGGATGTTATCGTTTAAACATTAAAAAAACTATTTTTTCGGGGTTTCCTGACGTAGAGCGTGCTTGTTCCATTCATTGATGTATTCGCCTATTTGAAATAGGTTTCAGAAGTTTGACCATTTCGTGCATTGTTGTCCCTCAGAAATATATATTTTCAATATAAAATTAAAAGCGTTTTAATGTCTCGCATCTTTTAGAGTTCTTCAGAGTGTATTAGGAGGAGCTGGGATCTGTCGCAGTTATCTCCCTTGGTCTTGCTATATTACATATGATTGCTCATAACGAATACAGATACGTGATTGAATTTTGAGTTGTCATCAGTCAGGTTTATAAAGTTAAATATGATTATATACGATGATGAATGAATATTCTACAAGATCTTATTTGATTGAAACCTTATTGTTAGTGGCATGGATTTTATTTTTCCACGGATCTTTTTTGTCTTAGGATTATTGATTTTGCAATATTCTATTCACAGCAAAAACGTTCAAATTTCGCCAACTAAAAGGGCAGATAACTCAATAACCTCACCGACGAATTAAAATTAGATTATACAAAATTGCTCTGTTGGTTTTATGTTAAATAGTTTTATCATGTACTTATTGTTTTAAGGAAGCGTCTTAAACTGCGATCCATTTTTTGCCTTAATTGAATTGAAACACTCTCATCTTGATCAACATTTAAAATGAAATTAGCGATCATAAGCTTCCTTAGCACGGAGATAGTGTTAAGCCAAAGTTTATTCATATTTGTTAAGACTTTAATAGCTAAAAAAAACAGCTGATAACTACTTGGTATGAATACATCTTATATAATTACCATTCGCATAGTAGAATGGACGTGATATCCCTGTCTACCTCAGAGAAAAGCTAACTGGGTGGTATTTAATTCCTGCGTCCACATATGATTGATCAGTGAAAGAAACAATAAATGATTCTAAAGTCTTCATAAACTGGGTCTCAGCTGTTCAGTGGAACATTAACTAAGACTTCAATGCACTGGTATTGCTCTGACTATGTATTCAAATATGATATCAAATGTTCTCATTACTTATTAGAACACACCTGAACACACAAGTGCCTGTGAAGATGTCACTATTTTTTATTGTTCAATGATTTTGCGATAGGAAAATCTTAAGAAAATAATATTACATGAAGGCTGATTAAGACACCACTAATGTTGGAGGGTGTCAAAAGATATTAATTCGAATTATAAAACCTATCACTTTTAAACTTTATGATGTGATAACGTGGTATTATAATGTGAAAAATATTTAGAAATGACGAATATTTGGAATTTTAGTACCAAACAGTTAATATCGTGGATGGCGACTTCTTATTTTGTGAATGCCCACCTTTCTTTACTACTTCTTTGTCTTTCATCAGGTCATCGACCATTCTCTAATGTTTATATTGATGCACAGTTTACAGACCCTATGTGAGTTATATTTCGTCAGGTATGTAAAACTTTATCAATTGTGTCGTTTCATCTATAAATACATACAGTCTGCTGAAAAGGATGTTGTAAGAAGCTTATCGAAAGATTATATCAGTTCAATATTGATTGAAAAACCAAACAATGGAACAATGGCCGCGTCACTTAGTCAAGCATAATTGTGAAACTTGTCTAAAGAAGGCAGATGAACAAATTGAAGTTGATATTGTTAGATAGGTTATGTAACTAGTATTCATGTAAACCGAATGTTTTGCTTTGCACACTTTAAAGGTGTTTTTTTATACTTTCAATGAAAACTAGATTATGAAATAATCATATGAATGTTAGACGTTTTGTAATGGCGAGCATGGAGTGTCTCCATGGAAGGCCTCATTTATAGCGAGAAATGTGACAAACAGACACAAACCTAAACAGTGAATCTCCCTGCCACAAGCTTCCTGGTTGCTTTAGTGTTAACTTAAATAGAATCACGATTAGAAAGTAGGAAACTCATTGTCAATTGCTTCTGTATTACATCCTGCTTATGTTTAAATATATACATTCTCATTTCAAGTTTTGTTGTGTTTAATTCTTCATTTTATCTAACATAATATAATGGTAATTTCTGGAGTATGTACATATATAAAACAGTCTATCATTAACTTATTCCATTCAAAAATAAGCAAATTAATTACTTTAATAATAAAATAAATGAAGTTGTCACGTAACACATTGTTTCGCATATCTGAATATCTGTATGTAGGAGTATGATTGCCTAATTGAAAATGTTTAGATTTGATATTTTGTTATGACTGTCTCATTGTCATCTAACATTTTAAAGCTTATAGACAAATATCATAAACGTTTTGGACTGTTTAGTTAAAAAAGTATTACCAATAAATTAACTAAATTCCATCAAAATTTCTATAGTACTCCCGAAATCACTTTAACTTTCCTTAGAAATACTGGTCCTACTCTTGCATACTGGAAATTAAAAATAATCATCAAACATCATAATCAACTTTAAGTATGCCATACCCTATTCTAAGCCTTCTGTATATTATCGATGTACCAATATTTGGAGCGACATCAACAATTTAGAGATTCATCTGCTGATCAAACATCTTCTGTAAGTCTTAAAAAACACCTTCAATGCGAGATCCGATTTTCAATTACAATATATGTAAATCTAAAAAAAACATTACAAGACTATAAACCGTTTGTTTTGAGGTTTTTTCTCCATTGGTTAACCCTTTCAGCCATAGACTATCAGAATGAGCTTAAGTGTAGCAAAATCATTTTATATTCACCAAATAATGGCGTGATCAGCTTGGTGTTATTGATGAAATATATATATTACGTAACTATATTCTAACAAATGAGTGACACAATTTGAAGCCAAAAATAAAGTGCGAGGTACTTCCAATTGGATATACTTTATTACCCTAAAATAAGGGTACTTTCGAGGCAGCTTCTAATCAACTCTTTGCACTATCATAAAGATCCGTATTTCCCGTGTTAAACGCACTAGTGCACATCAATATTTCGTAAACACAACGAATGCACAGATATTGCATATCTCTCGATATTACTCACGTCCCTCACTCAAGTAATCTACCTCGTAAGTTATTTAATAAATATTTACGTATTAAGGTAGTAAAGTTGATTTTTAAGGCCGGAAGTATTTGATGCAACGTAACTTTAAATCCGCATGAACTACGATATCTGAAATATTAAAATTTTGCTTATAAACAGAAAAGCGGAAACGGCAGCCGCTTTGGTCAATCTAATAACAATGTTAATATCGGTTATCAAATCGGTTTATTTACAACATTGCTTTCATAAAACATATTTCAGTCTTTGTTCTCAGTTCAGAGTTTAGTTAAATTCAATAGCTACACATAATACTAGTTCAGTCGTGTTTAACTGTCCATAATTTATCCATTTTATGCACAGCTAACCATAGATTTTGTATATGTTCAAGCCTACAGCGGCCATCTGAACTTTGTCATTGTTAATTGCAGGTCAACTGTAAAGAATTTTAAGTATTTCTTTGCATCGATAGAAAGCTTAAGTGAAAGCATAAGTCATCTTAAAACTTCGAATAGCCAATTTAAACCATAAAAGCGTGCACTAATGCCTTTAAGATACCTATGTGGATGAAATTACAGAAAGCTGTTTTCTTCATCATAAATGGTGTTTGAATTGAAAATTGATAATAATAGTAGTAGTTTATTAGTATCTATACTCTCATGAATTCCATTTGAAGCATACATTTAGAAGATTTTAATAAGATAAAGATTACTTAAACATCATTATTTAACATTAAAAAGGACATATACACAAAAAGGATGTAAATTGCAGTAAAGCAGAGCAATGAAAGCTGACAGTAGTAGAGCTAGGGAGTAGTCTTCTTTACTAGGATATTCAAACATTTCAACCAGGATGTGTTGTAATGTAGTTCTAATAGTCTAAGTGATAGCTTCCGTAACTGTGATTTAATCGTATTCATCCGTGTTTGGTTGCATTGTAATTTATATACGCCTATGATAAACATGGGTTATGTATAGGACGGGAAGATAGTTTAATAATACCATATTTTAAGATATATATATGATAAGTTATTCAAATGTCGTCTTTAATGGATCGTTATTTTCAGTGAGTGAGAGAGTTATTGTTGGGGTCGATGTTGCAATGTTATACAAATAGCAGCATGATTTGCTTGTATCATGACAGAAATCTACTTCACAAGGTTGAAATATTCAGTTGTTTTGAAAAATAAGTAATGAAAATGTTAGGAGTACGTTTTTCTTGCAAGTTTGTAATAAATGAACTGACGACGTAATCTACATGATTGATAGATAATTATCTATGATATAAGATAAAGGATAATAGGAAGTTAAATACAAACGAGACCAATAAAGTACAAATTATGGAGGTGACCCTGAGCGCTGTAACCGGTAGCTTGGGTTAGACCATGGTAATAATGCAGGATGTGCTTAGAGCATATCCCTCAGTGACGTGGATTACCGCAATATGAATATCCTTATTATCATTATCATAAATATTCATGAAGATACTAAAATTCCAACGTGGATATAAATGGCCAGTAGGATGTTTATCAAGATACAAAAAATGACCTCATAAAAACGAGAATACATGTTTTCAATTGCAAGATTCTGTCAAAGTACCATGTAAAAAAGCATTTTGAAATCTTGACATTTACATATTCGCATATTTTGGTAAACAAAAACATGTTCATATTATGTCATTGCACCTAATATTTGGACAGACATGTCAATCAATCTTCATTCTAGGTAGCTAGAAAATGTAAAATAACGAGATTACTGATACTTTTATTGCGTTAAGAGATTTTGAGCTTTTTTATGTTCAACCTCTGAACATTTGCTGATTGTCAGGCGGTTGACCACACCTCTAGCCCGAAAAAAATTGACAAAAATGAACACAGTCATTCCCTTGTTTGTAACTTTTTAAGTACCATAGTATCCAAAACTATCACACACCTAAGGGTGCTGAAGGCAATCTTATAGATTCCCAATGTATTTTTTCTTCGACGTGTATTTATAGATTTTATAGAGATTTCAAAAGAAATTGAAGCAATCTATTTCAAAAAAAAAGTCTGCTCATATATTGCTCTTCAAGCGAGGTCGTCTTTGCATCCTTTTGAGTTTTTTTAGAATAAACTTTTTCCGATCTTTTGCTTAAATATATGTAGAGTTTAACCCAAATATCTTCCAATATGGATAAATCAATATGAGGTTATAAAAGTTACAATTTGTATTTTCACTTTTACAAACGAGTGTTGATTTATGTGATATCAGAGACACGAGGTGATAATCTGTTTTACGTACAAAATCATTGTTATCTACTTAAAAAGAATTACATTTCTAATCACAACCCTGCCGTTAATTATAAGCATCCTTTGCAAGTATGCAACAGCATTTACAGCATCTTCGTAAATGATAGTTTATTTTCACATAACACTATCACAGTCGTTGTGTAAAGATATTTACAGCAATTCAGTTGGATCAAGATATTGCTAATCATGCCCATGAAAAATTGAAATATAAAAATAGATGAAAACTTGGTGCTTATATTTTAAAGACCACATGTGTTTATGATTTAGAATTGGGAATTTTGTGAATTGAAAACGATGACTTAAAAGAGTAAAATACCAACTTTAAGATCAGTTGAGATGATACTGCTGCTTCACCGTGATGGTATCAGCAGATCTCCTACAATTCCGTGGTATACAAGTCTCTTAATACTTAAATTAACAAACCAATGAAAGATTATGTTTTGATTGATATTTAAGATTGATGAGTTAAAGTTTTATTGCTACATGTTCCATGAAGCAGTACGTTTCATTGGCTGAATAACTGACAGGGTCTATATAACCAAAACAACCAACTGTCACTGGTATTAGATATTTGCATAGAAAGATGATGTAGAAGGATGTCGAAATCCTCATATTTGTCATTCATTTCAGACTATTAGTTCGTAAAAATCTTACAAATGAAATGAATTTCTATACAATGAAATCAGAAGCATATAGTAGCGATGAAAATGCTACGTTCAGCTTTTTTCACCACATTAATGGTATGAAAAACCATGTTAGTTATATGTCCACATGCACTTATGTGTCAGGAAATCAAAAACTTTTAAAATCAAATGTGAAATACAAACACCAAACATCCATGGACAGGAAATATACTTTTGAAATGTCCACAATTGTTTATGGTTACTTGATGAATGTTTTTTCTCAGTGATTATTTGGATCACCAAAGGCTTGAGAATGTGCCAGTTTAATGTCATCTACCACTAAGATATATCCTGCATTGCTGATAAGTTAAAAGTGGATAAATAGCTTTGTGATATGTGAACATTAATTTTTCTGTAACAGAATCAAAATGATCATCAATTGCTTTTTAAGTATCCTGAAAAGAAACACAATTCTCATTTGAAACCACTTCTGCGTCATATAACTCATCACGTCCTCTTTATCTATTGTTACATTTACAGTTACACATATAATTTTACTTCCTTGTTAAAGAATCAAACCATGGCGAGATTTAGACTAGAGTGGATGTCACTCGTCTGTCTCCTGACAGGGACCGTGGTAAACTGTAAGTATAATATTTACGATGTAACTACCAAAAGTTCACCTTCTTATATCAATGTCTTGTGTTCGACCTGCAAAGGTATTGGACAGAGGTCGTAATTGATGTGCACATGCTATGGTAAAGTGCGCTGCGTATGCTGTTTTTTTGCTTGCAACTATACATATTACTAAAGATATATTGAATACCAATTAAAGTCGACGGTTAAAGTTGTTTGGGTGAGGTTTAGTATATTTAAACGTCGAGTTTTGTTGTCCTTTTTTCAATAAGGAGGTAAGGGGCGCCTCCTATCACGTCACACGGCAGGACTAACGCCTCAGTGAACATGGGCCCTTTCATTTCTTTTCACTGGTGCTCATTAGCTGGTGTTTGAAAAAGACGCACATATGTTGTTTATCAGCCTATTTCAGAAATTTTAAGTTAAGTTACTGTCTATTTGAATACATATTGATGTTGCGATTGGGCATTTCAGTCGATCTTTATTGATAACAGCGTTGTTTAGCCAACAATAAGCCAAATTACTAAAATAGCTAAAAATCAACTAACTAAAAACATCTCAAATGAAAGTAAATATGTATGTGCGATCTTATTTAGACAATGAAATGTTTCTTCGCCGTTTTCATTGATTAATTGATATAAAATAATATGACTATGTATGAAGATGTTTTAGTATCTTTTTAACCATTACTGTCGAGAACATTTTTTAAAATATTAAATGTTACATAAATGTCAAAATATTGGATTTTTTACGGTCTACTGTTCTATTCATTATTGCTTCTGTAAAAAGAATCTAAACTATTTTGCTTATTCATGTAAGTCATTTAACTGTTTTAGTAATTCAATGTTTCGCTGTTATAGTATTTCAATAAATAAATTACTTCAATAATAATGTACAAATTATCTGACAATGTATAAAACTGGAGACTTGTGAGACCAACCTTAAGATGTATTTCAGAAGTGGGTTTATGGTCAAGTGGAAGTCATGAAAAACCCGGACATTTTTCAAAACAGACTATAACAGCTCTAATGAACTATCAAAAATCCAATCAAAACCAACCATTTGGGGTAAAAACTTTTCAAATTAAATACAAATGAATATACATACCGTTTCACGAGAAAAAAGGGTGAAATAGTTGAAAGTTCGTGCCATAATTTTAAAAGTATTGTAGTTTCAACAAAATGTTGGTTTTGGGCTGAAAAATCATGAAAATTAAGAAAATAGGAATATTTTGTAAAAAGAATTTATGTTGTAAGATAAAATGTTTAAGCGTTTAATAATGAAAGATAATGCAAGATTGCACATTTTGAAGGTCATTTAAACTTATGGCTGAACGCGTCTGTTTTTGGGGTAAAAATCTTTTATGAATCTTTTGTGTTGATTACATTTAAACGTCATACAACAGGAGAAACTTATAAAGGCTATCATTACTCAAGGGGGACAATACTTTAAAGGAAATCAGATCTTTTTATTACATTATATTTGTGGCAATACATACTTTGTTGTGGCATTTGTTTGATAAAAGAAACTGCATTGACTTTCATATCTAAAATTTCAAGTATATCTTATGACCAAAAAGGGGTGTAATATTCATTATGAAAATGCAATTAAATGAGCAATGGGGGAATTGGGAGCATAATCGTAAAAAAAAAATTAAAATATTATTAAAATGTGTTTCAATAAGCAAAATTCATATTCGTGATATGAATGATCCTGTAAGTACTTTGGCTCTTTTGTAAATGTTGCAATCTCATAGTAAAAACGTAAACAAAAACATAGATAAATTGTTTTTCATACAAAGGTACAATTTATAAATGATTAACATCCAATTGATTATCTAACCAAAACCGGCAAATGCGTAAAATTCAAGTTCAAAAGAAAGGACATGAATTAGAACTTTTGAAAAAAACAAGATACTGGATTAATAATGTTACACCTCGGAGGAATAAGATAGTGCTAAGATACTACAAGGAGGCCCGACATAGGGTCAAAATAAGAAATTCCTTTCTGTGTCGCAAGCAAAGGGTTTTCAAGTTGGCTGTATACTTCTTATGGAGGAAGATGTTTTGATCACCATTTTTCTTCAACACTGACATAGGGCATATTACTAAACCCTGGGTCACCATGGGCTCAATGTTCTGACACTCTACACTATATCACTCTCAAGACTTTGAATCAGGAAAATGTTTGCCTAAGTTACCCTTGATTGATAATTAAAAATGTATGAAATATCAAATTAATTAATTAAATAGTTAATTATCTAGAAACTTCAAAAACTCACTATCACGGTAGGACGAAATCTAAACTCAGACGAGACCCGTTTATCCGGCAGAAATATGAGAAAATAATAACCAAGCCAAATAATAGTAAGAGAGAAGCAAATTAGTGAATCAAATGATTATTGGTTATTTACGATAACCGGGTACAACAACAAGCTACCCTTAGTCCACTCAACAGGAGTTAACAACTAATTAAGGAAGTCAACGACCCGTGAATAAACAAATAGACAAGCTGTAGGGAATCACTCTAGCATACCCAAGACGTTGTACAAACAAGATAAGCTGATTGCCGTCTTAAAGAGATAACATCAATTAGACAAATCAACACTTGGCGTGAATATACAGATGTCTTAACGGGTCACGAATGGACGAAATAGGGATGAATAAACAACAAGCACACAGTAATTTAGATGATCGCTAATAATTACTTGAGTGAGTTAATAGATAAGAACACTAGTTGGGGTAAAGTAGAACTTATGAAACTAGAAATATGTGCATGTGAAGCACAATGATGTCCCTCTTCCAAACTATTAAGCCTAATCATCTTATCACACTGCAGAAACAATCCATACCAATCATAAAATAAAAAGGTTAATATATTAGCATCAATGAACTTGACATAATAATGACCAGTGAAATGTACAAGTTCAATAGTGCATAAGGGAGGGTTTTATATATTTGTCAACTTCTTTATTGTAGGGAATGTGACATTTGATAATCACACAGATTAGTTTAAATCAATGCATGTTGCACACTCGAGTGCCCTAAACGCTCGAAATTGCTTTTTCACAACGATTCATGAATTGACTATCGTCGTAACAGATTTTTGTGTACTTTGTATGCCTGTGAAAACAGTAAAGCTATTTCCCAACTGTGAGCCTCTGGTGACTGAAAAAACTTAAAACTGTGCCAAATGAAAACTAAAAGGCCATTTCCTTTTGTGACATTTCCACCTGAGATAAATGACTTGCCGATTCCGCACGTGGCTTACCCGGTTCCGTGCATACTGAGCGCACGTCGCAATTCTTGGACTACCACTTCTTGGGCGATTTTGAATCGAATTGAACTTCTGTAGCGGCTGATGGTATCAATGGCCTTTAAACATTGGAGAGGCCTGCAACGGTTCCAAAACTTTCTATAGCTTCACGATGACCAATGATGATATTTGGATCTGCAGCATTCAATTGTCGTATCTTCGAAGTTCTTTTTCGGTGAAAATTGACTCAATAGTATAAATATTATATACTGCAATTTCCATGATTTTCACGTGTATTTTGCGTATTGCGAAATTACAGAAAAGTCTTTGAAATATATCTATATGTTATAATGCTTACATGTTTTTATAACATATCAGACATCTTTATTTTTTAAAATCCCTTTATTCAAATGAGTTTCCGACATCTTAAGACAGGGGTTACCTTTCTTTTTTTTGTCAGAGTATCTTGTGCAATAGTTACCTTTTAAAAGACAGTGTTCAAAATAAAGTGAAATCAATCGTCAAACGGAGTCATTTGTGTGCAACAATTTGTCAACTATTTGAATTCTTCTTGATAACGGTTTGATAATTATCATTTAATGATTTAAGAAAAATGGTTCATGAAAGTTTATCTAGATATTGAGTAAGGTCCCTTTGAACCTTTGAACCCTTTTTCAAAAATCGATCTCCACAAAGCATATTGGCTAGATAACCTTGTAATTAAATGTAAATGTGACGTTGAATTGGAAGTTGTAAATTATCTTAACTCAGGTCATATGGTATTTTGGTTTGATTTAAGCTATTTCGGTTTCCTTTGAAACATCGAATAGATAAATTGGCGGGGGAGTTCACGAGCCTCTAAAAAGGCTAAGCATGCCATCCTACTGACACTTCTTTCTCGCTGACTTATTTCTTATGAAGAATGCGTCTGTTGATCGATACTTTTTTACGATCTTTAAGCTAACATCAACTCAAATTTAGATATTATAATGAATTTATCTTTTCGATGCTTTAATAGTTACATATCCTTACTAGACAATATACAGTAAATACATTTTTAAGTTATAACTATAGATGTTTCTATCAGTCAATTTCGGCGTTAGACAATTCGCATTTGGGTAAATCATGCAAAGTTAAAAAAATATGTATATCAATATATGAACAGAAATTTAATGATTTTCATTTAACTGTAAATTTATCTCCCTAGGCTTGTATTTTATAATGACCAACCTGAATTGAAAAAAATAGAGCCATGGGCTCTGTAGCTCATCATACTTTTGATAGAAATAGGTGTTTGGGTTTAGACCATGGGGTCATGGGCAGTGTAGGAAAGATAGCCTGTCCCAAAGTCCGAGTTATTCACAATCAAATAAACAAGGCCCGTTGCCCATTTGGGGTCAAGGGGTCACTGAACATACAATTCAGAATCCCCATTGTCCAAGGAGTCTACACACAACTATTAAGCTATCAAGACCTTTTGGAACTGGATAAGAAGATGAAAGTAGGATTTTAAGGTTTTGACCCCTGTGACCCCATTTGGGGTCAAGTGGTCACCAAACCTACAATTTAGAATCCCCAGTGTCCAAGGAGTCTTCACACAATATTTTAGCTCTCTAGAACTTTTGAAACAAGGGAAAAAGATGAAAATAGGTTTTTTAGGTTTTTACCCCTGTGACCCCATTTGGGGTCATGGGGTCACCAAACCTACAATTTAGAATCCCCAGTGCCCAAGGAGTCTACACACAACTATTCAGCTCTCGACCTTTTGGAACTGGAGAAGAAGATGAAAATAGGTTTTTCTGGTTTTGACCCCTCTGACCTCATTTGGGGTCATGGGGTCACAAAATCTACAATTTAGAATCCGCATTGGCCAAGAAGTCTACACACAACTTTTCAGCTCTCTTGACCTTTGGAACAGGAGAAGAAGATTAAAATAGATTTTTAAGGTTTTGACCCTTGTGACCCCATCTGGGGTCATGGGGTCACGAAATCTACAATTTAGAATCCCCATTTGCCAAGGAGTATGCACATAAAATTTCAGCTCTCTAGAGACATTGGTTCTGGAGAAGAAGTCGAAAAAGTGAAAAGTTTCCGGATGGACGGATGGATGGACGGACGCCGGACGCCATGCCATGCCATAAGCCCATCGGGTCTTTCAGACCTGATGAGCTAAAACTTTAATGTCCCACTAATTTCATAACTCATTAGCCCAGGGACTTCATAGGTAAATTAGGATCTGCTAACAAATGCACAAATCAGTTCTGATATGAAATGAAAATGCTATCAGTATTTTTCTAACACTAAGAATTCACAATTAAATATTCTATGTTGAACATATCAATTAGATAAAAATATATATATGTCAATAATTTTCCCCGTTTCAAATGTTCTCACATTTCAATTGCTTTTTACAGAACCATGAATCTCAAAAGCGTCTTACAAACAAATATATCATTAAATGAGACCTGACAGCTGAACTCAAACTTTAAAAAAAATCAAAGCATGCATGACTGAGTATCGCTCAAATGATTTGAAAAGGTTTGATAGTTTACTTCCTCTCCCAAAAGAGGTAGCTCCGTCATAAATTTCTATACAACCTCTGTCTTCATTCGAAGGTTCCTCGGTCTCCCGGCACTTCCCCATGCGGGACAATATTGCAACTTAAACTACCTTGCTATATTTAAGCCAATGAAAACAACGAATGCATAAGCAACATCTTTGATGTCACACAGTCCTGTGCAATTAAACAGTCGGAAAATGAGGCGTTTGTGTTCTGTAAAGACGACTCAAAGTGCAAGGTGCATATTCAAATAAAGTTTAGCTTTTGGGAAGCTTACGGAAATAACTTAGGCGATTTGAATGATGAAACTTTTGAAAAGGCGTTGCTGATTGCACAACTAACTTTGATTGCATCCGATCATCGTTCTTCATTTCCTGCACAAGAAATATTCAAATTAAGACAGAGGTTGTGTAGAAATTTATGACGGAGCTACCTCTGTTGGGAGAGAATGTTTAGAGAAACTGATAATTTGTTAATCCTGTGAAAGGCATATCAGACTTTTTGTTAGATTCTTCAGACGTCTCTCAGCAATCTTACAAACAGGGAGATATTCTCTCTGGTCTGCTCAGTGCTTTGCATCTAAGGGACGATTCAAGGCATAAGTGCACACCAATATTTCGTATAAACAACAAATACACAGATAATGAATATCTCTCGATAACGTATGATCATAATCCATTTACAATGCTTATACTACATTTTATAATTGATTATGTTATAAAATTGCTTCAATACACAATATTTCATCCCTTATTCTCAGTTCAGAGTTGAGGTAATTTCAAAAGCTACGCACATTACAAGATAAGCCGTTTTCAGCTGTTCAACTGTTCATATTTTTAGTGCACAGCTGACCATAGATTTAAATATATCTAAGCCGACTTCGGCTGTATTAAATGTTTTCATTGTTGATTAAAGGTCAGTTGTAAAGAATAATAAGTATTTTACTGCATCGATTGGAAGTTTAAGTGAGTGCCTATATAATCATATGCCTTTAAAGAGCCAATTTGGAGATTCTGGACAATTGTCATTGTCTTTACCATTATATGAAATTTTAATAGATCCAGGAAAAGAAGTTAGAATATTTCATTCTTCGGAAAACATTATAACAAGTGCAATGTTATTAACCCTAGAGATACCTAGAGATTGTGAAAATTGACTTATATATTCTGCAATTCAGAATTTTTTAAAGATAAATCGGGGGCAGTGAATGCAAGAAAACGTATTTCAGATGCAAAGTCTTAGGAGTGATATAGTGTAGAGTGTCAGAACACTGAGCCCTTAGTCACTGAGATTGTACTAAAATAACCAATATTAGACTGGACAACAAATGTGGACATCCGCTTATTTTTTCGTTATAGAATAATATGAAAATTGCGTCATTAGAGTTACCTTTTCTCTTAGTTGAACAAGTCAAATGCATATTCATGTAATATAGAAATGCCCATACAGAGTATACTTTTCAACAAATATATTTTTCATAAAAGGATTCCTATTTTTTATATCACCACTCTAAAAATCACCTGTAATTAAGTCAAGAGTAATAAAAGCCTTTAGAAGTATGTCCCGTTGCATGATCTTAAATTGTAAGTGCCAAATAAGTGTTTTGTTCAATAAATAAACCTTTCATAAATGTAACAATTTTCTTTGATGTTTCATAATTTTTACCAAAAAGAAGACATGATGTTTAACCATGAGCATAAATGACCTTTAAAAGTATGTAAAATTGGATGATCATGAATACTTCTCATAAAATATTCAAATTTTCTTTCATTTTTTATGCTTTTTCACCCAAAAACAGACAGACAGAAATCTACAACAGAAATGAACTTGGGGATCATGTAATGTTGAACCATCTATCATTTTAGCCAATTCAAAAGTTTTTCATGCAATACATATATTTTTTAATTAATTACATTAACTAGTTCGGTTCATAATTATTGAGATTGAAGATAATCTTTGTAAAAACCAAATAATGAGAAATACCTGAATTTTAAGAATATGAATACTTGAACATACCCTTTGGGTTACATTTTGTTTGAAATTAATATTTTATCACATCCCCATTGGCTTCCAGGCACAGCCTAACGCGGATAGTCATGCTCCCTATCAGAGAGGTTAGGGTTTCATGAGTGATGCTGTCCCAATATCGAACTACCTCTCTCTTCATGTCTTCCAGATTGACTAGTCCCTTTTGGTTTACACTCTCTTTGAATCATCCCCTAAATGGTCTCAATGGGATTCAAATCAGGACTGTAGCTGGGAAATTGGAGTAATGTCACATTTTTCTCCTGGAACCACTGCTTGGCGTGATTTGCTGAGTGTTTTGGGTCATTGTCCTGTTGCAAAATCTAATCGTTCCCATAAAAGACCCCTGCATTTGGAATGAGAATGCCCTCAGGAATATTTGTGTAGCGTTCACTCGTCAAGATTCCCTCAAACGCGCATAAAGGAGCCGTTCCAAGTAATGAAACACCGTCGCACACATGAAACTTGGGACTGTATTGCGGCCTGTGGTACGCTGGTGCAGAATTAGATTTTGTCCACATCTTCACATTATTGGGATACACCCAGACTGAACTTTCATCAGTGAAAATCACATTCCTTCAATCAACATTTTCTTATCCCTACACCACATGACACGGTTTTCTTTATGCTTGTCTTTCATGTCTGGAGTCGGCGTTCCCCTCTTTTTCCCCATCCAAGATCAATAGATTTCTTCTAATAGTTGATTTAGAAACACATGGAGATCCTCTCTTTAACATTTCATACCTGATGTTGGTTAGACTTGCTCTTTTTTTAGTGAAAGCCAAAATATCCAGTCTGACCCGATCTCCAAATTCCAATTTTCTAGGCCTCCCTGCTCCTTGTTTGTGATCTATTCCAGCTCCACTCTCAATATTCTTTTTAACTCTATACGCAGTTGAAAGAGGGGTTTCTACTCTTTCTGACAATGTATGCACATCAGTGATACCTGCATTGTACAGCTCAAACATCAACCTTCTTTTCTCTTCAGCAGCCATTTTAGACAATGTTTACAAACATGTCGTCGGCTTAAAATTCAAGGGAAGTAACTCTTTTTTACAAGTCTAGTAAGACAGGAAGAGTTATCTCCCTTTGACTGATAAGAGAATTTCATCACCCAAACAGATCATGAATAAATAATAAAGTTCAAATTGACTTGAAAAATTCTCAATAATTATGAACCAAACTATAATTCCTAATTTTCCTTTTTTTAAAAAAGGTTTTTGCCCCCAAAATACATAATACCCATGGTTGATTTTGGTTGGGTTTTCCTGGGTTCGTCAGCACTGCTAAAGGGACCATTTAAAAACAAAATTTGTCTGTTATCGAAAATGTCCGGGTTTTTCATGAATTGTACTGCCCTAATTAGATAACATTTAAGAAATAGAAGACGAGTTGGTGTGTATCTATCATTGAATAAAACATAGCAGGGAGCATAAAACACGAAGGGCGCAGCACAACAACCAGATTTCTATTTCTTACATGAGATATCCTTAACAATTCTTTGCTTTAGATATAAAAACAGTTGAAAATTTATGGTACATTTAACAAAAACATTTTGAAAACAATGATGCCTCCCGTCGTATAACATTCAGTATCATTGGACGAGTCCATTATCATTTATAGGGGTGGGCTCTACAATAAAATAATCAATGTGAAATTTATTTATTGAACATGTATACAATTACATATTTGCACAACATATTTATTCTAAATGTCATTGACAAGTGATTAAATAAGTTCTCAATGACAAATTATGTCACAAGTAATCCCTTCTGTTTAGTCAAAATTTGAAGGGTGACAGTTGAATTGTTAAAGACAGCGTTGTTAAAGAAATTCCCTACTCCTACAGATTGACTTGATGACGTCTTAAAGTTACACATTGCGTCGTCCTGTTTCACCGACTTGTCACTTTCAACTGCCGACATATTGAGGAGTAGCACAATAGGCTGCAGAGAAGCCACACTGCCTGCGGTCTTCTTATTAAGAATGTTGCTCTCATTCTTTTTTGTTCAATGGAAGTTTTGCTGCAATAACTTATAATGCTGCTTTCATTTCGATGGCCCGTCACCGATATCACTTCATGAACCGTAGCACCAGCATGGCAGAGAAGAGTAACCGAGGTCGCTCTTATGCAGTGATTTGTGTAGTTCTCACTTAGCTGTGCTGTCAGCGATAGTTTTTTCATCATCTTACTCAAAGCATTTTCGCCGAGAGGTTGGTTTCCAAACCAAGGACCTGTCGAGGAAGTTTTCTTTAAAGGGTATTGAAAAAACGCAGCATATATACTTGGGATTTACTTTGGAGATGTAAAGCATAAAGCTTTTAACAGGGCATCTCTCATCCCCTGGAACTAAACGCATGCGTGGAGCTTTGTTTTTTCCTCTGCTATTCCTACCCGTGTGCTTCTTGTCCTTCTTGTTAAGTGCCATCTCCAAACACTTCACTCCCCGTTCATCTGTACCCACATGTGGAAACTATCCTTTGTCATCTTCCGTAGATCCTCTCTACCTCTACAGTATTTTTCTAACACTAAGAATTCACAATTAAATATTCTAAGTTGAACATATTAATTAGATAAAAATATATATATGTCAATAATTTTCCCCGTTTCAAATGTTCTCAAATTTCAATTGCTTTTTACAGAACCATGAATCTCAAAAGCGTCTTACAAACAAATATATCATTAAATGAGACCTGACAGCTGAACTCAAACTTTTAAAAAAATCAAAGCATGCATGACTGAGTATCGCTCAAATGATTTGAAAAGGTTTGATAGTTTACTTCCTCTCCCAAAAGAGGTAGCTCCGTCATAAATTTCTATACAACCTCTGTCTTCATTCGAAGGTTCCTCGGTCTCCCGGCACTTCCCCATGCGGGACAATATTGCAACTTAAACTACCTTGCTATATTTAAGCCAATGAAAACAACGAATGCATAAGCAACATCTTTGATGTCACACAGTCCTGTGCAATTAAACAGTCGGAAAATGAGGCGTTTGTGTTCTGTAAAGACGACTCAAAGTGCAAGGTGCATATTCAAATAAAGTTTAGCTTTTGGGAAGCTTACGGAAATAACTTAGGCGATTTGAATGATGAAACTTTTGAAAAGGCGTTGCTGATTGCACAACTAACTTTGATTGCATCCGATCATCGTTCTTCATTTCCTGCACAAGAAATATTCAAATTAAGACAGAGGTTGTGTAGAAATTTATGACGGAGCTACCTCTGTTGGGAGAGAATGTTTAGAGAAACTGATAATTTGTTAATCCTGTGAAAGGCATATCAGACTTTTTGTTAGATTCTTCAGACGTCTCTCAGCATCATTTGTGAATCTTACAAACAGGGAAATATTCTCTCTGGTCTGCTCAGTGCTTTGCATCTAAGGGACGATTCAAGGCATAAGTGCACACCAATATTTCGTATAAACAACAAATACACAGATAATGAATATCTCTCGATAACGTATGATCATAATCCATTTACAATGCTTATACTACATTTTATAATTGATTATGTTATAAAATTGCTTCAATACACAATATTTCATCCCTTATTCTCAGTTCAGAGTTGAGGTAATTTCAAAAGCTACGCACATTACAAGATAGGCCATGGGCCGAAAAACATAAGACCTCCAAAAAAGACAAAGTGCTGCAGGCAAAAGGGTGAATACATGAACTTTATATCTTATTATTCTTCATAGTTCTGGGGTAAATTACATCAAATGTTCAAGCAAAAATAGTTGTCCATTAAGAAATAAATGGACTTTCAAAATATAGGTCATTTATGTGCAAAATTTTCAGAAAAGTCCAATGAAAAACTAAGTTGTACCTCACAACACATGTAAGGTTCAAATAAGTATGCTGTATGTTTACTGAATAATCTCTGTTGGCATTGGTGGAACAAATAAACAGTTTAACTTACAAAAAAATTTATCATAAGCATACTTTATATTTTTAAAGGGATGGTTCCATCAGTAACATTGATCTGAGGAAACAAAATATTGAGGGAACATTCTTGTTATTTCACATATTGTTTATCAATAATTATAACAAAAAGGTTGAAATGTTAAAACTTTTAAAACACGGCATTCATTCCTTTTAAAACAAAGGGGGACAAGTGAAGCCATTTATTGATTCTAGCTTGCTGAAAGACTTTTTGACCAGTTACTAGTTTGATGATATCATTACGACTAAATGGATGGACTATTTACAAATAATGAAGGAAAAGAGTTGTTTTTTCAATTCAATTGAAATATAAACCACTGAGTTATCCTCACTCTTGTTACTTATTAATGAAAATGGTCTTTTCTAAGGTATGAAGACTGAGTCTGTCATAAAAGCCCATGTTGTCATCATCGTCAAAATTTGTAATTCTCAAGTATTAAAAGATATGAACATAGTCAACCTAAATTTACGTCAGCATAAATGGTATTTTGGCACATATGAAACTATATGACACCTTCACAATTTCTTATACTTTTAGGACAATAATATTCATTCACTGTCATTGTCAGTGATGTCACTGTCATCATCTGGCATTTTGCGGTTTTTACAATGTGAATCACATTTGCACAAGTCAGTACACGCAATGCCTGCCTTTCTACAAGAACATTTGCTGCATGTGCATGAAGTTTTCTTGCAGGAACAGTTCACATTCTGCAAAACAGCAGCAGGGGCTATGGGTAGGCTGTTCCATTTGATGGTTAGTTTGTGATCCGTAGTCATGTCCCATCCATTCCCGTCTGGCGAGGGCGCCGAGAGGATTTGCTGAAGACATGATCGGTATGTTTTGGCTTGATAGTTTGCCCGTTTTGTGTGAAGAATGAGGCTGTCCATGTTTGGTGGCAAGGACAAGTCGCTGATCATACCAAATCTGAAGCAGTTGTACCTCACTGTGTTTATATTGTCACACTCGGACCAGCCATACAGGTCACATACAAATTTCTCTAAAGCCTTGTCCAGGCTATTGGATACTGTCCAATCTTTACCAATATCACAGAAGGTCTTGCAGTAGAAAGGTGTTTTCATCATTAGTTTGAGAGCCTTGACTTTGCCTTTACCTTTAAATGCACTGACCGTGTCACATCCTGTAAAGGGGTGGAGTCCAACAAGAGCTTCACAGTGATCATTTCCAAGCTGCTTGCTCATATGTGTCACATCAAGAGCTCTTGCATTGTTTCCTACTGTGAAGTGAACAAGCAATGGTTGTGTGATAAGTGTTGCAACCCACAAAGCAAGTATAACAACATCAGTGTCGACTGTGCGGATGATGATCTCAGTTTCCGCAGGGAACAATTTGGAGGCATGTACAGCATGAAGGAACATTCTAGTGTCTGCCTCTTCCTGGTCTGAGTAGAGGTTAGGGACTTCTTCACTCACTGTTTCACCATCGTTGTCCTGGTATATCTTCATACAGGTCTGGCCATGTGTAGCATATACTTGAACATTCGAGAGAAGTGTTGGTGAGCAGTTTTTCCACTGATCAACAATGAAACAAAGAAGTGCCTCTTTGTTTTCACCACATGCTAAAAATTTCTTCATTTGCTGGGGCATTCTTTGATCAGGTCTTGTTATGCGAACCTTTGTTTCTCCCTGTTTAGTTCTAAGCAATCTTTCACAGTCTTTGATAGATGTACTGAGATACCGGTCAGCTACAAAGTCAATCCGTTTTGCATTGCTTTTCTTTGCAATTCTCACAAGCTGATTGAGCATATCTGTAGCAAACTTTCCAAAGGTATCAGGAAACTGCCTCTGTTGTTGGATAAGTGCCATGGCATCAACAATGACAACATTTTCCAAATTCTGCACAATGTCCTTAGTTTTCACATGACAAATTTTCTCCAATTCATGGAGAAGAGCTGACTTGTTGGTTTTTGCCAGAGTCCCATCATAGTTTGACAGTGCAGGCTGGAGAGAAGACAATGGATATTGAAGAACATCTTTAAGATCAAGTCCTTTTTCCTTGGCAATGATCAAAAGCCTGGCCAAAAGATCCCTTTTTTCTTTTAGAACAGCAAGATTAGATTTTGACTTTTCCTTCTTTTCAACATCAGAGAAAGTAATGCCAGTTGGCAATGAGAGCTTGTCAAAAACATCTTTTTTGCCATCAAGGAGGCGTTCCTGCACGAACTGTTGGAAGCAATCTTCACCTTTCTCATAGGCAGAGGAAAAACTAACTTTCAGACTTTCAGACGCAATCTTCCCTGAGCAGATGTTATATATCTCATTTTCCTTTTCGCACATGAAAGGATTTGAAAAATCAGAAACAGTCAGCATCACATCCTGCACGGCCTGTTCTTCAACCTGGATTCTTGCTGGCTTGATGTCTGAATTGACAGCTGCTATTTCCTTAGATGTGCTCATATCAAAACAGGCTCCTGCTATTGCTGCTCTATCAGGATGGCTGAGTATCCATCTCCTCACAGCTCCCTTGTTGAGTGTGATTCCGGTCATTCCTCCCTTGGTTTTGGAATCTCTGTTATAGGTCTGCTCAATAACTTGATCGCAGGCGGTCAGGGCAAATCCATGACTATCATGTCGCTTAACTGCAAATTCCCCATCTACAAGGTGTGAATGGACATCAGGATGAGTTGTTGGAAGGGCTCTCATTTCCATGTAGTAAACTGGCAAGTACCTTGAATAGTTGATACGGCCGTAGGCAAAAAACCAAGGTATCATATCTCGAACTGCTGACAAATGAAGTTCCCAGTTTCCTTCTCTTGTGGCTGTGATAAAGAGTAGTAAGAGCTGAACCATCTTCAAGTATGATGTCCAAAAGCCATACATTTCATTCTGGGTGGATTTTTTTTCAACGTAGACTTGGTACTTCTTGAAAAGCTGACCAACACTTTCTAACTTTAGGCAACTGGCAAACTGAGCTGGAAAACTACTGTGAAGAGACTTCATTACTGATAAAGCCTGCTCACTTTCATCTGGTGGCAACTGATTCAAAAACTCCTCCATCTGTAAACGATGCAAGGCTTCAGAGATGATTTTGTGGCACCTTAAGCTTCTATTGTAATGATGACCACTGATGACACCGTTGATGGAACCTTCTGCAACAATCCCAGATTCAATAGCAACATCTCTTAAACCAGCACTATCAAATCTCTTGCCAAGCACTCCTAAGAATGCCATAGCAGTATGGAATTCACCAAGTCGAAGGATTAGACTTTCCTGGATTTCCCTTCTACCCTGCCAGCGTATTTCTTGTGCCTTCGCATAGATAGCCTGGTCCATGACTAGAACAACTGCAGGCAATTTGAGATTCTTGGCAGTTTCAAGACTTTTTTCCAGTATGGTGTTCACCGTGGACTTGTCTGTGGGGCTAGCATCAATCACTGGCAAGTAGCCAATCTTGTTGAGTGGTTTAGTGTCATAAGATAGTTGCTGATGACAACCTGTCCAGCCTGGTAGCAATTCAGTCCCCTTGAAAAAAAAATCTGATGTTACAATAGTCACTTGCGAGAGAATACCTTATTTATTTTTTATTATAATGATAATAATAAATAATATTTTAAAGTGTTGATCATTAATATGATTATTGTCATTAAAAGTGAAACCTAACCTTGCAATTTTTAGAAAAGAATTTAAGGGTATTTTGTTGGGGAGAAATTCTCTCATGTTTGCATTTATAGACTTTTATATTCATATTTAATAAATATTTATTTCTCTCATAAGTACAAACCTGTGAGAATTTTGCTAGGGTGAGTGCTAGATCTACAAGTCTTGGTTCCTCTTGAACTAAGGGCAACCTCTCGAGTTTGGATTTCTGACCTGTAACAAAGACGCATGTCAGAAATAACATTTGATAAACTCGGGCGATACGTGCCATTTGAAATAAAACAACAAAATCAAAGTTACAATATTTAACCTAAATTTTATTCAAGGACAGTTTTTCCATTTCATATCAAAATGTTGATTGACACTTGTATCACTATTTATTACCTTGAAACTGATTTGGTCCACTACGTTTCCTTGCAAAGAACTGGTTGATCTCCACAGGTGGGGCATCTAGTGTGCGCTTCTTTGTCCGAGTCACTGCAACCAGGTTAGGGGGCTCAGGAGTGTCTGTTGATTGTGATTGTTCCCGTTGGATGATAATCCCATTGGTGTTGTGGGTGGTACCTTTTCCTGTTCATAAATGAGATACATATATGATTGTTTCAATATTTTGACTAAAAAAGGCATTATTGTTATCAGAAAATGTCAGCTATTCATATTAAATTATGATTTTAAATAAAGGAAGAATTAGAATATGTTATTTCCATTCACATTCTTTTGGTATAACATTTTACTTTAAGGAAGTTATAAAATGAAATTTACCAATATGCAATATTTACACCACATATTACAAATAACTCTGTCTTACAAACAAAGCACTTGAAGCAAAGCAAAAAAGAGTGTTTTACCAACAAATGATTAAATAAGCATTAAATAGAAATCTAAACAGAGAAGTATACTATAGAGAAGAGGCTTTTCAGCTAAAGGGTGTTTAGAGAGCACAGGATACAGAGAGAACAAAGCAAGCATGTGCTAGATAACCACCACCAGTGCAGGACATTTAGGAAATCCAGATAGTTTGTGACGATAATAAGGGGGGAACAAAAATATACCTTTTATTGTTGACCTTCTATAATCTGTATACAAAGAAACATGTATTTAAACACAAATAATCAAAGTGATCACTTCAGTTATATTTTGAATAACATTATTGTATAATTCAAGAATATCTTTAATTGAATTTGTCATGAAATGTTTCAAAACTACACTTTGTTATAATGATTATCATAAGACAACATACCTGAGAGTGTCTCTTCCCCAAAATCATTGTTATCCCAGACCAATGTTGTGAAGATATTCTGGTGAAAACCTTGAGGGATCTTGTTTTCCTGTTGAAGCTGTCGAGTTGCCAGGGCTGTATCATGCTCTAATGTCAGCGAATGGGAAACACAGTGACCAAATGAGTTCAGTAGCTGCTGTAACTTGGCTGATCCTGTCAGGTGTCTGATTGTCATACCAAGAGCAATGTGTTTAGGCATTAACTTTCTCCCCTGTGAGGCTAAGTGGATAACATCTTGGGAAATTGATATTATCCTTTTCTTGCTGTCAATTCCATTTACTGTTACTGTCTCAGTTGAAAATTCCTCAGACAAGCTACAACACCATGCCAGGAAATTGAAGATCTGGTTTGGTATCATGTCAGCACATCTTTCAGTTGAAAGATATTCAGCAGTAGGGGGCCATGTTGCTAAACCTGCAGTTGATTTAATAGCAGCCCTAATAATTGTTGCTGACCTATATAATTGAGCAAATTGTTCTTGGTTTGAGTCATTATGTGGAAGTTGTGCTCTCTGCACATGCTCAAAATCTGAGTCGCAATTGTCACTATCAGAACTAACTGTGTCAAGGTTGATGACAGCCTCTGAATTATCACCTCTATGGAAAACAAGTTCACACATATTAGATTCTGGTTGAAGAAATACCAGTTGGTCAGAAAATTTCTGTACAAGTCTTGCTTTAAGCTGAAAATTTCTGTAAGTGGCAATGTCAATGTCCTCAGTATCTTTCACAATGTTGATAAATGTCTTAGTGAGACTATTCATTCTAATGACTTCCTTCCTTGCAATGATTTTGTTTTCAATTATATCTTTGCAAAAAATCTCAAAAGATTGAGAAAGGAGACGGCTCGAACAGTCACTTGATGCTGGATAAATGCATTTAGTGTATGTTTTGTAGCATGAAGCATGGTATCTAACTTCAATGCTAACTGGGTCACATTGACCTACCTGCACTAACAGCCTGTCATCCCCTTTTAGTCTAGCTGCAGTTAATAACTTATCTGCATTTGTCTCACATGTCACTAACCTCTCTATTTTCCTCTTATGGGTGGACCTTTCAATGACAGTTTTAGTACTGCGGCAAATAATGCACTCTTCAGGTAGAACATGCATGGATCTCCTCTCTTGAACCTTGTTATCAGTAATGGAGTTTGTACATGACATAAACTGTGATCTGAGGAGGAATTTACGCTTCTTATGTGGTGAAACATTCAAACAGTCAACATGATCAACATCTGGTTGTCTCAATCTACCTTTTTCCCTTCTCTTCTGCCCCTGTTCGATCCTATTTTTAGCGGTAAATCTCTGATAACATGTCCTGTGAAAAACAGCTCCATCACGGCAATTTGAATTAAAGTTTTTGGCAATACCTTTCTCAGGACCGTCCAGATCTCTCCATATTTCAACACATTCACATATTTTAGCCCAGGAAGTGTCTGAACAAGTTGTCAGCGGCTCATTTACCCCCTCAACAATGTGACAGATACACTGCTGCATGGGGGCAGCCATTTTGTCAGGACCGGACCTAACAGTAATCGTGCATTCTGATTGGCTGAGAGCAAAACGACTTTAATTGCCATTTTTTAATTAACAAACCATGTTTTTTACTTGAACATTGTATTTTTATGCATAATTTAGTTAGTAAATTTTTTTAAAATTGAGTTCTTGCCTTCACCTTCCACACTGCAGCGCAATAGCTAGATTGGAGCTTGGGCCCATGGCCTAAGATAAGCCGTTTTCAGCTGTTCAACTGTTCATATTTTTAGTTCACAGCTGACCATAGATTTAAATATATCTAAGCCGACTTCGGCTGTATTAAATGTTTTCATTGTTGATTATAGGTCAGTTGTAAAGAATAATAAGTATTTTACTGCATCGATTGGAAGTTTAAGTGAGTGCCTATATAATCATATGCCTTTAAAGAGCCAATTTGGAGATTCTGGACAATTGTCATTGTCTTTACCATTATATGAAATTCTAATAGATCCAGGAAAAGAAGTTAGAATATTTCATTCTTCGGAAAACATTATAACAAGTGCAATGTTATTAACCCTGTTACCATGAATAATCTGTATCTGATGAAACTGTTTCATATCATTTTGGATGATAAATAGAATCTTACCCTCATGTCTTCTCATATCAAGTATATCAACTCGAGTCAATAAAAGTAAAAATATCCAGAGCTTTAATTCCATTTAAACAATTAAAAAGAATATTTGGTAAGAGATACCTAGAGATTGTGAAAATTGACTTATATATTCTGCAATTCAGAATTTTTTAAAGATAAATCGGGGGCAGTGAATGCAAGAAAACTTATTTCAGATGCAAAGTCTTAGGAGTGATATAGTGTAGAGTGTCAGAACACTGAGCCCTTAGTCACTGAAATTGTACTAAAATAACCAATATTAGACTGGACAACAAATGTGGACATCCGCTTATTTTTTCGTTATAGAATAATATGAAAATTGCGTCATTAGAGTTACCTTTTCTCTTAGTTGAACAAGTCAAATGCATATTCATGTAATATAGAAATGCCCATACAGAGTATACTTTTCAACAAATATATTTTTCATAAAAGGATTCCTATTTTTTATATCACCACTCTAAAAATCACCTGTAATTAAGTCAAGAGTAATAAAAGCCTTTAGAAGTATGTCCCGTTGCATGATCTTAAATTGTAAGTGCCAAATAAGTGTTTTGTTCAATAAATAAACCTTTCATAAATGTAACAATTTTCTTTGATGTTTCATAATTTTTACCAAAAAGAAGACATGATGTTTAACCATGAGCATAAATGACCTTTAAAAGTATGTAAAATTGGATAACCATGAATACTTCTCATAAAATATTCAAATTTTCTTTCATTTTTTATGCTTTTTCACCCAAAAACAGACAGACAGAAATCTACAACAGAAATGAACTTGGGGATCATGTAATGTTGAACCATCTATCATTTTAGCCAATTCAAAAGTTTTTCATGCAATACATATATTTTTTAATTAATTACATTAACTAGTTCGGTTCATAATTATTGAGATTGAAGATAATCTTTGTAAAAACCAAATAATGAGAAATACCTGAATTTTAAGAATATGAATACTTGAACATACCCTTTGGGTTACATTTTGTTTGAAATTAATATTTTATCACATCCCCATTGGCTTCCAGGGACAGCCTAACGCGGATAGTCATGCTCCCTATCAGAGAGGTTAGGGTTTCATGAGTGATGCTGTCCCAATATCGAACTACCTCTCTCTTCATGTCTTCCAGATTGACTAGTCCCTTTTGGTTTACACTCTCTTTGAATCATCCCCTAAATGGTCTCAATGGGATTCAAATCAGGACTGTAGCTGGGAAATTGGAGTAATGTCACATTTTTCTCCTGGAACCACTGCTTGGCGTGATTTGCTGAGTGTTTTGGGTCATTGTCCTGTTGCAAAATCTAATCGTTCCCATAAAAGACCCCTGCATTTGGAATGAGAAAGCCCTCAAGAATATTTGTGTAGCGTTCACTCGTCAAGATTCCCTCAAACGCGCATAAAGGAGCCGTTCCAAGTAATGAAACACCGTCGCACACATGAAACTTGGGACTGTATTGCGGCCTGTGGTACGCTGGTGCAGAATTAGATTTTGTCCACATCTTCACATTATTGGGATACACCCAGACTGAACTTTCATCAGTGAAAATCACATTCCTTCAATCAACATTTTCTTATCCCTACACCACATGACACGGTTTTCTTTATGCTTGTCTTTCATGTCTGGAGTCGGCGTTCCCCTCTTTTTCCCCATCCAAGATCAATAGATTTCTTCTAATAGTTGATTTAGAAACACATGGAGATCCTCTCTTTAACATTTCATACCTGATGTTGGTTAGACTTGCTCTTTTTTTAGTGGAAGCCAAAATATCCAGTCTGACCCGATCTCCAAATTCCAATTTTCTAGGCCTCCCTGCTCCTTGTTTGTGCTCTATTCCAGCTCCACTCTCAATATTCTTTTTAACTCTATACGCAGTTGAAAGAGGGGTTTCTACTCTTTCTGACAATGTATGCACATCAGTGATACCTGCATTGTACAGCTCAAACATCAACCTTCTTTTCTCTTCAGCAGCCATTTTAGACAATGTTTACAAACATGTCGTCGGCTTAAAATTCAAGGGAAGTAACTCTTTTTTACAAGTCTAGTAAGACAGGAAGAGTTATCTCCCTTTGACTGATAAGAGAATTTCATCACCCAAACAGATCATGAATAAATAATAAAGTTCAAATTGACTTGAAAAATTCTCAATAATTATGAACCAAACTATAATTCCTAATTTTCCTTTTTTTAAAAAAGGTTTTTGCCCCCAAAATACATAATACCCATGGTTGATTTTGGTTGGGCTTTCCTGGGTTCGTCAGCACTGCTAAAGGGACCATTTAAAAACAAAATTTGTCTGTTATCGAAAATGTCCGGGTTTTTCATGAATTGTACTGCCCTAATTAGATAACATTTAAGAAATAGAAGACGAGTTGGTGTGTATCTATCATTGAATAAAACATAGCAGGGAGCATAAAACACGAAGGGCGCAGCACAACAACGAGATTTCTATTTCTTATATGAGATATCCTTAACAATTCTTTGCTTTAGATATAAAAACAGTTGAAAATTTATGGTACATTTAACAAAAACATTTTGAAAACAATGATGCCTCCCGTCGTATAACATTCAGTATCATTGGACGAGTCCATTATCATTTATAGGGGTGGGCTCTACAATAAAATAATCAATGTGAAATTTATTTATTGAACATGTATACAATTACATATTTGCACAACATATTTATTCTAAATGTCATTGACAAGTGATTAAATAAGTTCTCAATGACAAATTATGTCACAAGTAATCCCTTCTGTTTAGTCAAAATTTGAAGGGTGACAGTTGAATTGTTAAAGACAGCGTTGTTAAAGAAATTCCCTACTCCTACAGATTGACTTGATGACGTCTTAAAGTCACACATTGCGTCGTCTTGTTTCACCGACTTGTCACTTTCAACTGCCGACATATTGAGGAGTGGCACAATAGGCTGCAGAGAAGCCACACTGCCTGCGGTCTTCTTATTAAGAATGTTGCTCACATTCTTTTTTGTTCAATGGAAGTTTTGCTGCAATAACTTATAATGCTGCTTTCATTTCGATGGCCCGTCACCGATATCACTTCATGAACCGTAGCACCAGCATGGCAGAGAAGAGTAACCGAGGTCGCTCTTATGCAGTGATTTGTGTAGTTCTCACTTTGCTGTGCTGTCGTCGATAGTTTTTTCATCATCTTACTCAAAGCATTTTCGCCGAGAGGTTGGTTTCCAAACCAAGGACCTGTCGAGGAAGTTTTCTTTAAAGGGTATTGAAAAAACGCAGCATATATACTTGGGATTTACTTTGGAGATGTAAAGGTAAAGCTTTTAACAGGGCATCTCTCATCCCCTGGAACTAAACGCATGCGTGGAGCTTTGTTTTTTCCTCTGCTATTCCTACCCGTGTGCTTCTTGTCCTTCTTGTTAAGTGCCATCTCCACACACTTCACTCCCCGTTCATCTGTACCCACATGTGGAAACTATCCTTTGTCATCTTCCGTAGATCCTCTCTACCTCTGCTTCCAAAATGAAGTACCATTTCAAACCATACCTTATGAAGTAGCGACTCTGGATTTTAACATGATATCTAGTGGTACTCTAGAGTTCCACTGTCATAGAGCTTCTATATGTCCGCTTCATTTATGGAAGATTTATTCTTTGATGTATCTTTGCCTTGTTTCTTAAGGTCTTTTATCCAGCCAATCAGAACATGGTTAGAGGTTGTGAATTCCGTTGAATGAGCATTTATGTTCCTGTTATGTGGCGGAGACGTCAGGTAGCGACATAACGCTGCTCTTAAGGCCATCAAACTTGATTTACTGTATGGTTTACCATCCTTTGAACGGACTCCACAGTAAAAGTGTCGTAGTTTTTTGTTAAAATCATCAGTCGACAGTCTTTCGATTTCCAATTCATCCCCTCTCAAGCAGCTTGTCGGAAATATTATTAAAGAAATATATTAGAAATTATTTGTATGTCACAGTAGCGTTACTTCGTAGTGGCCTTGACCTTGATACAGTCAACGCAAATTTTTGTTTCGAAAAGGTCGGGAAGTGAGTTCGTTCTTCTTGTCTGTTTTAGTTATATTTAATTTATCCAATGAAAAATGTGTTTAATCTAGCCTGATATTAGTTCAATATTTATCGACATAAAAGTCAATTAATTGGTCATAACGCTGGGATATTTGTTTTAAGTTGAAAACATTACTTTTGAAATCTGGATTGGAAATGCATGATCGATTATTATCATTAATATCTATTAGTAAAATATTAGCCTTCCTCTGAAAATATTCACTCCCCACTTTGTTGAATGGTCGGTCGATTTCTCTGTTTGTAGTGCCGCAATGTAATCAATGTCATCTTCGTCTAATATGCCAAATCTTCTCTTTGTTTTTACTTCAATTGGATTTTCCATAGCGTTAATACTTGCCAGTAAATTGTCAATATCATCCGATCTGTAGTAAATATCCATATCTTCAAATTCTGAATCATCAAGCGCAGCGTCGGGATTGACACTGGCGTTTTGGTCTGTAAAGCTGATACTTTGGCACCATAGCAATTTCGCCATTGTCCAAAGGCATCAAAGTGAAAATGTCCCCAGCGGATACGTTACGTCTATAATCCGTGCTTTTCCGTACACCTCTCCTTCTTTTGGTTTCGAATCCACAGACGCCGAGTCAGCCATGATGGACAAAAGATGCCCCCTCAAGTTTGATCAATGGACTTGGCCAATATAACGTCATTTGATAAGTAGCGTTCTAATTACTGAAATGACGTCATTAACCTCGCGCATGGATGTATCGTCAAATAAGGCACATCGTCGGTCCCATTGTTCGCCATTGTTTTAATGCCGTGGGTATCTTATATCGATTAATAAACGTCCACCAGTAACAGAGTATATCGAAAATGTTTAAAAGGGCTGCCTAAGGGCTTAGGTGATAGCTAGGTATCTATAGTCTGTAGTCAACACATGTTCTAGCTGCTATTCTGTTACCCAGGTTTTGCTTCATAATAAAAAAACGTATAAAGATATAGGAATGTACGGAAACGTGGGTAAATATAAATGCCACCTTGTCCTTTTTAACACAACAAAAGACTCTATAATAGTATTCTTGTTATAGAAAATTCTTTAAAATGGTTCACGTTATGCATTCTAATTATGAAATGTGTAACCTTTTTTCAAATCGAAGCGGAAATCATTGAACAAACCTTTAACTTGATAAATACACTATGTAAGCAAAACATAGTTCACACGCCTTTTGTTTACAATATATATAATCTAATCGAGTGATGTAGAAAAGTATATTTTCACGGGTTGCGCAGCCACGCTTGTAAATGTTTAATTTTCAGCTTCAAGAGATACATTCATGGTAATCAATGACAAGCGTTAAATATGCTTTTTATCAAATTCCCAATTTATACAACATATAGCCTGATAGCTACGCTAATCATGAGGCCATTAAATTGTTTCATATCGTCAACGACGTCACATGCTTGTTCTATTACTTGCTAGAATCGCATGATGTATCACTCAGTGAAAGTAGTGATACTAGTTTTCAACCTGGAAAAGATTATAATTTCAATAAAAGTTCCCGAAGAAGGAATTTATATATCAAATGGGTGACACGATGACGCAAAGGCCTCGCATCCAGAAATGATTTGTTGATAGTGAAGTAATCATGAATAGTGGTTTAATACAATAATTACGCCAGGGTGTCTGAATGCATTTGGGTTAAGGAGGAGTTCACGTGCAGTTCAATATTGGCCAATAGATCACTAGTATCACCTATTCCCAAAGCGTTTTCTTTATCTGCCAGTTCTCAGAAACATCATGAGGAGAAACCTTTTAAAAATATGAGGTTTTTAAATACTTTGTTACGCTTTGTTGAATATATAGTTATATCGACATGCCTTAGGAAGTGAGTTGATTATGTGTTTGGTGATTTGTATACATTGTTATAATTATCTAATGTTTATTGTTCCAGTGACTGTTTCCTACAGAACAACAGTTGCTCTTGAATGTCACTGTACGTCAGGATGCAACGCTCACCTCCAGTGCATTGGATCTTCCAACTGTGAAAGAGGATGGTCAGGTCCAACATGTCAGAGATGTGAGTATATTAAGACTAGGAAAGGGTATCTCAAAATTAAGAATTTACAATTGAAAACGCAAGAGGATAAAATATACACTTCTATATGAAAGTTATGAAAATAGAGATTGGATGAATCAGATAGATCTCTACATGACAAAAATGCACATCGACAACTCTCAACACCACAAAGGCTGTGCGAAAGGTAATATCAATTAATTTAGGTTCATTTTCGGGCCACAGTTCAAATGGACATCAGCCTCAAGCTGAATGCCTTTAAAAGTAAAAGAGCGATTGGGTGTATCAATTCAAAAAGCTAAAGATAAATCTTATTGTAACAAGATTGCTCTTTTATTTTTATTTTTAGATTTCTGTTCATGACCAATTTATTCTTAAATGTATCAAGCTTTTTCATGATAACTCCGATATGTCAAATAGAGAGGCATAAATAGAATCATTACCCGAGGAAGTGGGTCATAGGACTTTTACGAAACGAGTGTGAACTTTTGTATTTCATGAGCGAGAGCGAGGGTTACACACAAAGTTACACGACTATCGTAAAAGTCATATGATACATTCCCGAGAGTAATAATGTCTTTATTACCAATTCTATTATATTTCAAACACATGGAAATATTCAGAAAACGGTCTCCTTCCCATGCGACGGCCCGCTACAGTGACGTCATGAGAAATGGTTTTATGACGGAAAAATATGGTGACTCGCGCTGAAACAATCGTTCCCAATAAAAATTGATATTGAAAATATGTCACCGCTTATGATTAACCATATGGATATTAATATCTTTTACATTAACATATCAGGTAAATGTGCTCATTTTCAACACTATTTCACATTATCATGTTGCTTAATGGGAATCATATCATCAGTATTCAAAGATACGTATACGAGCGCACACCAATACGATTTATGCACAGATCTCGTTAACATACTTACGACCTGCACTCAGGTTATCTACCATATATGTTATTAAGAATTTTTCCATCAACTACATGTATGATATGTGTTATATTAAAATTGTGCATTCAACCTGAAAACCCAAAATGACAAGTGCTATGATAAATACAGAACAATAATGTTTATACAGTGTACAAAAAGTATAGGAAATGGATGTAACAAATATTACATATCAATAAAGAGTGGTTCATCCTATGTTCTCACATGACAGATGAAGGTAAAAAAACCTGTATATGTTCCTAGTACAGCCCTTTACAACAATAAATCTTACTGATTTGTGCACAACGAACATCTACGTTTTTTTTCATACATTTGACACTTCAGTCGCCTTATGGTTAATTATTTCTTTCAGGTTTGTAGAGAGTAATGAATATTTCATTACCTCAATATAAAGCAAAAGTATATATTGCTATATTGCCTTTCAAGAATCCTCTCTATTATATGTACATGTATGTATGTGTGATTGCTGACTGTATAATAACAAAACTATGTGCAGGTTGTTTCCATTTGTGTTAAAGACCGACTGAAATGCTTCATAGCAGGATTCTTTAAACTTATAACTGAATGCGATAATGACTTAACTTTATACTTCCGAAATCGTCCAAAAATAACTAAAACTGGTCATTGAACAATGAATAATGTTGCTTTACGTAATAAGCGACACCCCTATAACCCCCGTATCGAAAACCACAGCAAATCTCTGCTCGCATATCAATAGTCATGCCATCAGCTTAAACCCTTGATAATCAATATTAGATTTACCCTAATTAATATGTTTTGTTCCAGCGAATGACAGTAATCCTACCGCATGTGTGCCTCAATTACGACGTCTGTTTTATGTTGTCTTACCATCACACTGCGTTAACAAGTCTACTGTCTACTGTTTTATGACACGCAGGTGCCCATTATGTAATCCAATCGCTTTCAAATACAAGTCTTGGTTTAATAATATATCCCAGCGAAAATGGCACACGTCCTGTCACAACGGTGTTACTCTTGGCATTCGACTATAACTTAGAATATTGTTACAATGTCCAAACATGATGAACAGATGAACCTGTTAAAAATATATTCCACCAATGAATTAAGAGGAGTTTTGACTCATGCTTTTCAGTCTAGAATGACATGCATTTGAAAAACAAGATCATTTGCAACTAGTTACCAAATTGTATTAAGATTATATAGTGTGTTTTAACGCTTGCGTCTGGTGTTGTTTTAAAGCATTGATTATTGGCAGAGACATATACACGGGGTAACATGTACTATGAGATAAGATATGTTAGATAACTACAAAGAAATCATCGACTTTAAAACTAAGTTTTCACGATTTCAAGTGAAAAGAATTTGTTTCTGCGAAATGTGAAACAAATAACGCTACAGTAAACATATATTTATCTGTAACCGAATTTATACTCATCGCTTATACTTTATACTCATACTTATACTTTATCGCTCATTAAGAAGATTTATTTGTTTGATACAATTAAAACTTTATATCTATAAATAATTATACATCAAGAATCACTTCATATAACACCATAGCCCAACTCACACTACGCACGATTGCACTACGGTAATATTACGATTCGATCGTACTGGTATCGTATTGACGTTTTGACGATTTGTTATGGGAAAATGGTTTCTGTGCGTGAGGTACACGATGTGGGTACAATCACTGCACGAAAGATCACGATTCTAACACGGTCGGAACACAATCAACACAAATTTGACAAGACGTTTTCACAGTGCAATCACGAATGGTGTAAGACTAATGCACGATTTTAAATATTTTGTGCAAAGGCAGAAAAGGTTAACCGTTGATTTTATGATCAATGTAGAATTGTTATTCATCCTGTGATGCATTGCAGCTATGAAATACAATGTCATTGCGATAAAGACATGAGGGCATATCTTACTAATTGTAACATTATCTTCGGACAATTTTCCTGGGTTTTCATCTCATCTTCTGGCTTTTAGCAAATAACTACCGATGGTGTTTCACAGGCATTAGTTCTGGTTCAAAGCAGTTGAATTTCCAGACAACGTAAAGAAGTTTACTTCTTGACATCGAGAAACTTGCCAAGTCAACGATAATTGAAGACATTATGATTCGCTTCCTACCGAATTATGAAAACATCATATACATAAATTTTATAAGTCTTATGCTACCAAACAATTTGGCTTCTGGTGAATTCTTGTTGCATAAGACTTATCAAACCTTGAATCAAAATATTGCAGCATTAATTTGTAACTATTTTTCTTCCCTATCATACTTTCATGTCGTAAATTAATTGTCAGTTTTCACCAATATTAGCCATTTATGCATCTTTAAACTTTACATTCTGCACAAAATAAAATTTTCTAAGATCTAATAACCTCAAAAGTACACAAATATATTATATCGAATATGCACTTTGCACTTTGGGTCTTCACATCAAAGTATCTTTCAGAGGCTTGTGTGACGACAAATATGACATCAATGCATGCAGCGTTTCCATTGGCTGAAATATTGCATTGAAGTCTATGTTGCAATAATTTGCCGTTAGGGGAACCTCAGGTGCTGGAAGCCCGAGAAGAGCTTGTATTAGAACATTGGTTTTGATGGAAGTAATCACGGAGCTACAACTGGACAAAATAGATGGTATGCACGGGTAGAAAATTGTCGGCAGATTCGCTCGTCTTACTCGCTTACCATTAATACCTTACCCTTAATCTGTGGCTTTCATCCATTGCCATCCGTATTGAATGTGCATGAAAGGTTCTGTAAACAGTTTTGAAGTTTTCCTAGAAAAACGCCGAACATCACGGCGCTTGCTGAACTAGGTCATGAATCATTAAAGGTAAATCTATGAAAAAAAGGAAATACACTTCTGTCAATTGTTGTAACCGAAACTAACTAACTAGTTGACAGTGATGTGTTGATAATGTATCATGGTGCTCTTATATATACCAAAATGCGGCCCCTTTACTGAATAGACTCTCTCTCTCTCTCTCTCTCTTACCATCGTTTGTGCTGACATGTTGACTGAAAGTAAGACACACGAAGCAAAACGTTTTGACGGGAAACGCTCTTATTGGTGCAAGTTCAATCCAATATCGTGTAACGATTGTATCGTAATCGTACATTAATCGTGTGACTCCGTGTTCTGCACGAGCTGTCATCGTGGTCCTTAAGATTAGCACTATAAGGGTTGATTTAACATGAGTAGGTTAATAGTACGATTGCAAGGCGGGCAATTTATCGATCGTGTTGTGGTTGTGTTGTGGTTGTGCGCTTGTCGTGTCCTAACCCAGCAGGCACAAAGACGTCTAATACATAGACGTCGTCTACGCGTAGACGTCTATTAGACGTCTTTTAGACGTTTAATAGACGTCTTTCATACGTTTATTAGATGTCTTTTAGACGTTTTTTAGACATATATCAAACCTCTATAAGAAGAGTAAATACCTCCCAAAATATTTAACGGAAGTCTGAAAATAGTTTAACACGTGTCCTATAGTGGTTGTGTTATACTCAAGTATAATAATCCTATAAAGTAGGAACTTCATCAGGATTCTGGGCTTCAAACAAAAACCTGTATTTTGTAATACACAATTGCATATTTTACATGAAATTGATACATTTAAGCCCAATTATTTCACTTTTAAACAATACAATGACTTAAAATGTATACCATTATAGAATTTGATATGATAACTTAATTTCATGTTTAGGTTTAAATTTTCTTATGAATAAATTCAAAATTTTCAGAATAAGTGATGAGCAATTGTGCCTTGAAAATAATCAAGAAAAAAGCTCAAATAAGATGGAATATTTATTCAATATCAAATTATATCTTCAATAAAATCAATATATAATACTATAATAATATTACAAAGATATTTGCTTTAATATGTTTTAAAAAATAAACTTTACTGTTATCTAATTTCATGATCATGGTCAACATTTGTACCTATTTGTTCAGATGCAAATCAAAATATATGTTAACACTGTTAAATATTTGGTAAGCTACGTGTCCGGAAAAATTAATTTGATAAAAATAATTATGTATACATAGACACCAAATGAAACTTATATCACTAACTAGAAATTATTATTATAACTATTATTTTTTTAAAAAGGTTTCTAAACTAAAATGACAGTTATCTGAAAATGAAAATGTTCCACACTGATTCAGGTTCTCTGCATTTGATAAGGGTGTATTAATCATTACTATTCAACTATGAAAGTTCAAGTAACAAAATATCTAGGGAAAGATTTTGGTCATGAATTATATGGTTTCAGTCAAAAAAATAGAGAAAGCTTTATTTTCCTTCAAATATATATACTAACAAAACACTACACACATGTTTTAAAGTAGCATCACAAAATTACGAGCTGAAAGTTATTAATGAAAGAGGCTGTACCATCAAATGCATGACCATTGTAAACAAAGGAAAGATACCGACGAATGAGAACCATGATTACTGACAAGGTATAACTAATTGGCGTGTCCTATATACATAAAACATAGTCTCACCTTCACTGTAGACGAAAAAATCCGTAAGGAACACTACTTCAGATGCGTTGATATCGAGAAATCCCATCTCTTTTGATAACAAAGGATTAAAAATGGCGCCTAATTAAAGCTGATGTAAGGGCCGCAACTCTGCATGGACACATATGTGCACTGAATTGACTACAATTTCGGTCAGGATTGATGTTCGAATCTCTTCACCCAGAACATTTCATATTTATTTTCTTATAAATTTGTACTTTTGATAAATCTATAAGATGTAATATGATATACATTTGAGTGTTATATATAATTTGATGCAAATATTTTCTTTACCTACAAAATATATTGTAATATTCATGTTAAGTGACAGAAATCTTTCAATGTTTCATTCCTAATTTTGGAAAGGTTTGTTTATATTCAATAAACAAAGGAAACATCTTTCAAGGTGAAATATTAAATCATCATAATAAAATTGTATGAAGGTGCAGGTCTACCTTAAGACGTCTTTTAGACGTCTATTCAATGTCTAGGCTTAGACGTCTAAATGAAGACGTTGAATAGACGTCTATTAGACGTCTAAAATAGACGTCTAAGCCAATTTAGACCTAATTTAGACGTCTAAAAGACGTCTTGTGCCTGCTGGGAAGGCTGAAGCACGATTCACACAATCACAACACATACACTACACACTCACCACACAATCACAACACGATCGACACGCCCACAACACGATTTTCTGAAATCAGGAACATGTTTGCGATTTGAACGAATCGTGTTGGACAAATAGCACGATCACTGTACGCACTGTACGACCACCACACAATAACAGCACAATAACCACACAATAACAACACGATGACTATACGACACGTTCGTACAGCGATCGTAGTCGATCGTACGTAGTAAGAGTTGGGCTTAAGTGTAATCTAGTAACCCCCAGAGTAGTTCTATTTTTTATATAAAGGATTGTCACAGGGATTGTCACACACCAATCAAAGTGGTTATGACCACAGAGAAGGATAGTTAATGTCATGAGGCTTTTATATCGTATTTATGAATACTTATGAATACGGTTATGATATTGCTCCTTTTTGCCAGCTAATTTAGCTAACAAACACAGACAAAAAGAGCTTTAGTGTGTGTTTCATTTCGAGTTCCGTAACACACTTGGCGGGGCTTTGATGATTTTGTCAAAGCTTTCACCAGTCTTTGACGGTTAATCAGACCGGAGTATAAAAGGTGTTTTGTCAGTCGAATTTCAAATTGAATGTTTAATATAATGGAAGGTACAACTGAAAAACACGAAGCCTCAGTTGGAAAAGCGGATAAAAGAATATCCGAACTCCGAGTAACAACGGGCCCGTTAACATAGCCAGTGACTTCTACCGACAGATTGTGATCCGAAATATACCTATCACGAAGCGACAACAAAAAGATAAGAATACGTTATGCAATCGTATCAACCGGCCGATCCGTGACGGACTGAAATTGAAAGACATCAACGTTACCAGATGCACCCGGAAAGAGCAGAAGGAACAAGGTAAACCTGGGGTTGTTATCTGTGATCTTGAAAACGCTGACATGAAGAGCAAAGTCATGGATTATAAAAACGACTCAAAGACAGTATAGACTTGAAAAAAGTGTATATAGACAACGCACTTACACACGAAGAATAACTTGACAAATAAAAAAACCAGACCCTGACCCAAATAACAACGCCTAGGATAATCTCCGGCTAGGTTTTGGGTGGGTGGACACTTCATGACGTAAATAACAGTGAATATGTGATTCTTAATTCTCAGAACGATGTCTTTGGTATTTGCGAGACATTCCATAAAAACTAAGAACTACCCGCTTATACGTGGCTAGGAGATAACCATAGAAAGATACACGCTTGTGCAAAACGAGGATCTGGCGGAGTTGGAGTTTTTGTAAAAAACACTGTTTTTAGAAGTTTTAACGTTGACGTTTTCGACAGTGATGTGGATGATATAATGTGGTTAAAACATTTATCGCTTCACTACCCGAGTTATTGTATTGTTATGTCGCGCCTGCTTGCTCGTCACGTGGAAACGATGCTGAATTTTTCTTAACTAATCTTTTGGACAAAGTGTATCTTTACCAGAGTGAGGGCATTATATGTATCTGGCATACTTCCGGAACTTTGATGTAATAAAAATGACCTCTATTATCGATGGCACGAATGATCCGATCTCAATCCCTGATCATTCTAGCCTATATTTTTAACTGAGTGTTCCTGTGACAGCTAATGATACACACACAGACCTTGATGACTATGTACAGCCCAAATTGCAACAACAGTGCTAAAATTGCTGACAAAGTCTTGTCTGATGATTCCTCGTCAATGCTTCGAAATGTGATCAACAAAATCGAATAAACGCTTGCTGTTCAAAGAGATGTCAACGCAGCCTCTACCGAATATGTCACTTTCATGCATACAGAACCCGACAAGACCGCCCTTGTAGGACGGTCAGTCTATACGAAAACAGTGAAATCTAAATATAAATTTAAACCATACTTGACTGATTATAACTCTTTACAACACCAATGGGATACAACCTGCAGCTATGAACAGAAGTAGTTAACATGCAAATTTCCTTTTCACCGTAAGTTTCTTAAGAATTTTTTGTGTCGGAATGAAAATGTTCTGGTAAAATGCTTCGTCGGAGTAAACGTTCATATCAAAATTCTGAAGAAAAGAAGCTCTTGGATAAGTGTTAAAATAATTGTAGAACATTTTAGAAAGATATTAGGAAATTAGGAACTCCTAATGGTCGCAAATCACGTGTACCATGGGAAGTTGCAATACATGTAGATGATAACTTAGTGACCGATCGTTCCAATGTGAAAAATAAATGGCGATGCGATTACTGTTCCTTGTTTGCCGAAAAACAAGATTCCAATAACGATTAACTTCACCTCATGAATGTAAACAAGGAAATCGACAACGGTCACGTGACCAGTGACAATGATATTGACACCGCTGATCTGATGCTCCAATCGCCCGTGTGAAGTCTTACGCGCTGTTGCACGTGCCAGGCGAGGTAAAGCTGCAGGTATTACCTACTTCATGCTGAATTTCTCAAAAACAAATTCTGAGTTGATGCTCTGTTTAGATTAATGACATTTTGCTTTTATACTGCTTTTTGATTAGTTAGTTACCAAAATAAATTTTGGAGTGATTATTTCGCTGATAATCACCTCTAAATATTTACGACCGATTCACATTCATAGGGAACGTTTACAAACTCCATTCGCTGAACTCTCTGTTTTCATCGCCTTGCAGACAACTGCAGAATTAATTTCAAATCAATTCTATAAAAACACTGAAAACATCGTATTTTTTTAGTAATTCATAAGATAAATCCATTCTTTGGTTATTATTTGTTGAAGTAGTTTATTTTTTAAACACTAAATTTAATTTCAAGATTTTATTTTAAAGATTTAAGTTCACTTCGTACATAACGCGCGGCAATAGCTAGCGATTCTTCAAGTGAACAGATGAGACGTACGTTTTTCTTCAACTTTACAAACTGCTTCCCTTTCCATCTCTCATTCATAAGTGAATTTCCAGTCAGTGTATTCAGCCATGACAAACTACACAGCTTTCTTGATCGTTCATTCAATTAGTTCACTTGTTGCGTGAGGAGTCAGCAACAACTACTTTTAGAGTAACGTCCCTCGATTGGGTCAGTGTGGTGACACATATGGCTCGTTCATGTTTAGTTCTAAGTATATTCAAATTTGAATCATGTTTTCAGTTTGGTTCTCACTTCTCAAATAAAGAAACTTTAATGTTAATTCCTCTTCCCCTTTTATTTCAACATTATCTATTTCAATCCAATGCATAATCCTCAAATTCACACATTCTGATTCTTGGAACTTCTAATGATTAAGACGATTCTAACATGTCTGTAACTATACTTAATGCTCACTACACACCAGCACCCTAATTGTGTAGAAAGATCGAAACAATTACAAAATTTAACGAAAAATATTAGAAATAAAGAATTTCTTTGAGCAAAAATAAAGTAGTGCAGTTATGCAATATTACCACTTTAAAAGGTTTATACTAAGTTCCCATTTCAGAGTCTAAAACAAAAAACTCATTTCCAAGTTTAAAATAAATAATTCCAAATTCTGAAATTAAAAAACCCCCAAATATTATTAAATTCCAAATCTTATGTCAAACATCATTCATAAACCATGAAAATGATAACATAAAATAGATAGGGATACAAAAATACAACAGTTGTCATGAATGTCACCATGACCTAACAAATGTCACTGTGACCCAAAAAAGGGTGTTCTTATGTATAAGTCACTGAATTCAATTTCTTCTTAAAAAAATTCTCATTTAACAGTCTCTAAGGAAATGTCTGTTATATACAGTCTCTACACTTGGGAATTATCTGCACACTTCTCTGCAGACAATATCAAGACCAACTTGCTGATTGGTCTCACTAACTCAGTGGAAACAGTTTTGACTTTAACTGTCCTCACAAATCTCTTTTTATCTGCAAATGTCTCTATCACTTTCCCCATAGCCCAAGAATTTCTTGGTGAATTTTCTACCATGAGAACTATATTTCCTACTGCGATATTGTCTTTTGCAGAAAAACCATTTCTGTCTCATCGTCATCGTCAAGACGAAGCACTTGTTGCTGCATAAGGGAATGTAGTATCTTCCTAACCGTGCGGATCATTCGTTCCCATATGCCGCCGAAGTGAGAGGCAGTGGGAGGGTTGAACTCCAAGGCGATACTCTGCTGCATCATTTCATCCCTTATCTTCTCATTGTTCCAATTCTCAATCGCTGCTCAATTCACAACAGAAAAGATTTGTCCCATTGTCAGATCTGATACTCTTAACCAATCCTCTTTGAGCAACGAATCTTCGCAATGCATTAATGCATGAGTCGGTGTCGTGTGAGTATGCGAGTTCGAGATGGACTGCTCGACTCGCTAGACACACAAATATTACTCCATAGCGTTTCACAGAGCTCCTGCCGCGGGTAACATGGAAGGGTCCGAAAAAGTCTATTCCTGTGTGAGAAAAGGGTGGCTCATCTTTTGTTCTCGAACTTTAGCCTGATACCGCTTACACAGCACACACTTGGATACCACTCTCTTGATGCCACTGTTGGCTCCAAGCATCCAAAACTGTTGTCTCAAGACTGACAACATCATGTTCTTACCCAGGTGTCCAACTCTTCTGTGTATGTCGCGAAGTATTAGCGTCAAAACGTGCGATCATTTTGGCAAGATGATTGGGTGTTTCATATCGAAAGTCATGTCTGCACGTTCAAGGCGTCCTCCAACTCTCAACAATCCTTCATGCAGAAAGGAATTAAGCTGGCGCATACATGAGCTAGTGTTTCCAGTTCCTTTCTGTCGCAGAGTTCTGATGGTGTCAGCAAAATGATGTCTCTGTACCACTCGAATAATTGCCTTTTCTGCTCCCTTCATCTCACACATTGTCAATTGTCTGAAATTCTTTCTTGTGATCATAATTTCTAGATCCAAGCTTTTCGATTCTGAGTTTTCCTTTCTTAGATTAGTCTTTGTCTGAAGATACTTGATGAATAAGCGCATGTAGGCAACTGCCCTCTTCAATCGAATCCAGTCAGAGAAATGACAAATCAGCTTGTGCACAATATCTGTCGTCTCAGTCCCGATAGCAGTACTTACAACTTGTTTTACTTTTGAGTCATCGCTAAGAAGTGTCAAAGATTCATCGGGTTGATTCCGCTGCCATTCTGACTGGTCATGCTGCAGGAATTCTGGTCCTTCGAACCAAAGATCTGCTCTCAAGAATTTCTCAAACTTCATTCCTCTTGGTGATGCATCAGCTGGGTTAGACTTACTCTCAATGTATTTCCACTGATCAATCGAGGTTGCATCTCTGATAAGGTTCACTCTGTTCGCCACAAAGGTGTGGCAGCTGTCAATTCCATCCTTGGAATTGTGATTTTCTTGAGTGAACTAACCCTTGATTTTCCCAGGATGAACGATACATATGTTTGACCTCTGTCGGTTGTCAATCTCAGATACGCAACTATGCCATAGCCATTCTCACTGGCGTCTGAAAACATATGTATTTGACATGATGTGATCAGACCAAAGTCTGGTGGTTTGTAGTATCTTGGCAATTTCATACTTTCCAGGTACTGCAGTCCATATAGCCACTTTTGCCATATCTTCAAATCATTTCCTGTAATTTCTTGATTCCAGTCCAGTTGTCGTTGACACAAGTCTTGCTGCAAGATCTTCGCAATCAATACATAGGGCGCTGCATATCCGATCGGGTCAAATACTGAGCTGATGACTGAAAGTATACTTGTCTTGGTGTTGAGCTGTGGTTTGAGCTAAATCTGGAAACTTAAACAGTCTTCCTCAACTTTCCAAAAGACTCCTAATGCTCTCTCTGATGGAAGCTGATCACTGTCCAAATCTAGATCTCTGATACTCTTAGCTCTGTCAGCAACATCAATGCTCTTCATAACTTCATGGCTATTACTTGTCCACTTAGTTTGAACCCGCCTTTCAGACATAAGGCACGTACATTCTCTACAAGAGTGATGACTTCTTCGTTGGTATTCTCAGATTTCATCGACGTAGAAGGATCTCTTCACTGTTTCAATAGTTTTCTGATCGAAGCTGTCTCGATTGTCCTCTGCAGTCTGTTGTAGCGCCAATGTAGAACATGTCGTTGATAATATCGCACCAAACAAATGAACGCACATGCGATACACGTGCGGAGATCTCTGTACATTGTCGTCAGGCCACCAGTAGAACCTCAACATGTCTCTGTCCTCCTTCGGTACTTGAACCTGATAGAACATAGATTCCACGTCTCCCATTATTGCTACTGGATTCTCTCTGAAGCGAAGTAACACATCCATTAGTGTGTTTGTTAGGTCCGGTCCTTGTAGGAGTAGATGGTTGAGTGATATACCTTGGTACATGGCAGTACAGTCAAAAACTACTCTTATTTTATCTGGTTTTCTAGGATGATAGATTCCGTGATGTGGTATGAACCAAACTCTTCCATCGCATCTTTTGACTTCATGTTCTGGCACTTGTTCCGCGTAGCCCTTGTCAAGAATTGTGTTGATAAACTTCTTATAGTCTTTGCTAAAAGATTCATTTCCTTCTATCTTTCTTTTCAGACCCTTTAGCCTCTGCAGAGCTTTGGTATGATTGTCAGGTAAGTATATCTCCTCATTCCTCATCCATCAAACACTTGGATCTTGTTATTGACTATGTTCATGAACTTCTTATCCTCATGAGACGCTTCTTTCTTGTCGTTGATCGCCCGCTCCGGGAAATCTTGATCAATAGCACTTCTCACTAGTCTGTCTAACTTCTTCAACTCTTCAATCTCCTCTATGGCTGAAACTTCAACTCTGTTTATTTCCTTGCAGTGTATATTCACGTACAACATTACATACGATCCATCCCAATCTGGTGAATGTAGCGTGTGGACTCCCTAGTGGTCCTGTCTTCACATGGAAGTATAGTGTAGGCATCCGGGACATTATTTCCAATCAACAATCCAATGTTAGCATTGATTTGTGGAAGTTCAATTTGATTTAGGTGACCCAATGTGAAATATCGGCCTTCTGAGGAATGTGATGGTGAGAAACCGGCATTCTATCCTTCGTATACACTTTCGGCAAAGATACAGAGTAATGTCCATTTAAATCACTCACTTCCAGATTATCAACACTGTAGGTGTACATGGTTTACCCATAGTCTGGAGGGTCATCTTCATTTTCTTCCCCTCACCTCCTAGTTCATCTTTCAAATCTTGCGACATGAAAGACATGCTGCTGCCTGGATCCATGAAAGCGTAAGTATGAACCATCTTACAACTAATCTTCATCCTTATATGTACTGACACTATCGCCATCGTGCATTCTCCCTGACCAGCCCCCATACAGCTTACAGTCTTCTGAGAAACTCCTTTTGGTCAAATCGTGTCTGTTCTGTCTGAACATTTGGCTTTACAATGTGCAACACTGTCTGGTGCCCAAGTCCACACTTGGTGCATACAGATACTTTCTTCTCACAGTCTTTGCTGATATGTCCTTGATGCAGACATCTGAAACACAGTCCCTTACTTCTTAGGAATGCCAACTTGTTCTCATGTGATAATTTGATCCATTTGTAACATTCTTCTAGACCATCTCCCTTGCAGTAGATACATGGTTTCTGCAATGACTTGACCTTTCTGTTATCTGGCTCAACTGTCTTGATGTGATCTGTCTCAAATCTGCTATCCTGGTTCAAGTTAGTTGCAAAGGATCTTGTCTTGGTTCTGTTTGGTTTCGGTTCTGCCAGCGCTCTTTTTCCATATATTGGATCAACGATGTCATGAAAATATATCCCTACACCTTGAAATCTTTATGAGTCCACAATACTTCTCCATTTGTCATGATATTGACAGGGCATCTTCATGATCATCCGCTTCATGTTGTCTGGATATTCAAGAATCCTCATGGTATCAATTGTCTGTACCGCATTCTCACATTCTGTAAGGAAGATGGCGTATTCGTCTAAAGCCTTTCCATTGTCTATTCTTATATTTGGCCATTCCAAAGCTCTCTTCATAAAAGCACTTGCAATAATGTTAGAGTCACCATAGCGGCCTTCAAACTCATGGAGTATTGCTTGATATGCCCTTCCCCCTTCCAGATAACTAAATCCAGATACTATCTTATTGGCCTCTCCTGAGGTATACTGATCCAAATAGTTCACTACTTCATCAACGTTGTCACTGTTGGATACTACCATGCTGTTGTACTGACGCATGAATCGCTTGTTGTCCATGGGGTCTCCACTAAATGTTTTTAATTCCGCTGAAGTCTTCTTCAGGTGTCGGACCACAGAACCATAGGCTATGCTTGATTGGTCCAAGCGGCGAATAGCCAGGTCCTGGAACCGGCGTACGCCGGGTCAGTAACAGGCTCAAGTTGAATCAAGTATGTTGGCATACACACAGGAAGCAGTTATCATACCTCAGACTACTTTCAAAATACGTTTCATCAATATATATTGATGAAACGTATGATATAAATATTTTTCAAACATTTTGAAATGTGACTTTAAATGTCACTATCAAGTTATGGATGACTTTTAATAATTATATACATATTGCCAATTAAATTATTTTGAGTTGATATTTAAAAAAATAATGATGCCTATAAAATAGTTGTGGAATAGTCGCAACGAAAATATTTGTCCACCATTATACGCCGGGTTCGCCTGTCACTTCAAACCGGCGAATCCGGCGTGCTCCTGAGGCGTACTCCGGTTGCCAATAAAGTGACTCGCCGCTTTCGTCATTTCCGGCGGCGTACTCCGGGTACTTCGCCGGGTTACCAATCAAGCATAGCCATAGTCTACAGGTGGTGGTCTTTCCCTCTAGGTGTTGTCATGGTTTGGGTGTACGGAGGAGTGAGCGAATTTTGTGGAATTTTTTCTGTATTTCTTTGAACTTTCATTTCAGGGTTCTCTGTTTCTTTCTTGATACCCTGACTACTGTGAGAGTGTTGTGACCCTGCCTTCTGAGATATGCTATCACAAGGCGCTACTGTGTGCTCACTGAACCACTTTTCTAACTTCGCCTTAAAACTGAGTATCAATGGATTTTCCTCACAGTCAACCTTGAACTCATACTGCTTTTTAGCCTCTAGATAAAGAAGGGACGCATACTGTTCTCTCAGAGCATAATGTTTCTCTAACAATGTCAGGAATTGTGAATGTTCATTTGTAACTCTCTTAATGTCTGTGGTTTCCTCCGAAAGATATTGAATAGTACCCTGCTTAGTCATTAACTGTCTACATGATAAGCTCAAAAGTTTCTCCTTCTGTTCCTTAGTGTATAAGAGGCCCTTTTCAGTCATTCTTCTCTGCCGTGAACTAAAAGTACTAATTACTGAACTCCTGTCCCTGTCCTCACTGGCCATTCTTACAGTTATCTCTTGTGTACTGGTCAAGAATGTTAATGCTATGTGGTGTCACATATGGCACGTTCATGTTCATTTCTAAGTAAATTCAAATTTGAATCATGTTCTCAGTTTGGTTCTCACTTCTCAAATAAAGAAACTTTAATGTTAATTCCTCTTCCCCTTTTATTCCAACATTATCTATTTCAATCCAATTCATAATCCTCTAATGATTAATAAGATTCTAACTTCTGAAACTGTTTAACGTTGAGAAGACGATTAACATTCTTGTTTGACCCTAATTCTTAGCTTATTCTCATATTAATTTCTCTCATCTAAATGTCTACCTTCCCAATGTCCAAAAGCACATGTTCTCCACTCTCAAATCAAAGATTAGAGTTACCTCCCTTTGCTAAGTTAAACAAAGATATAAAAAGTGACTGAAGCGTACATTAAATGTCTGTAAATATACTTAATGCTCTCTACAGTCAGTCCTTATCGGTATTGTAGGGATGATAGGTGACCTTTGTATAATTTACGTGAAAAACGCATGCTCGGTTTGAAATTATATTTAGGGGTGAAAAATGCACGACAAACATCCCCAAAATAAAAAACCCAGAATAGATTTATCTCATATATATATATATATATATATATATATATATATACATATATATATATATATATATAAAAGAAAAATTCACAAACACTACTCTCAGGTATATATTCAGGTTCATAGAAGGCGCCGAGTTCAAAGTAAACAATAAACGTTTTTTTGTGAAAGAAAATATGAATTGCCATTCCAGAAATATCATCTATGTAATCATGTGCGAGGGGTGCAGTGAATTATACATTGGCAAGACAGAGAGACGTTTAAATGAAAGAATGAACCTACATCGTTCGCAAATCAACCGGCCCGAAAATAGAACTATCCCTTTAAGCAGCCACTTGGAAGAGTGTTCTGGAGGAAGATATAGAGTATTTCCATTTTATAAAATGAAATACGATAATCCGCGGCTACTTGAATTGATGGAAAGTGAATTTATAAAACAATTTAAGCCTTTACTGAACGCTAAAATGTAAATTTCCTTGAATTCATGCTCATGACGCATCTACCTCTATGACGTCATAAGGAGCGCCACGTCACGTCACAATCAACGTGATTACAACTGACATTCAAAGTCTAACCTGAAGAAGCCATCATGGCAGAAAGCGCTTGTTAGCAAATGTGAATGTGAATATGTACCTGATTCTACAATAACATTATTTCATCCATGCGTTGTCGTGTTGCAAAATCAATCTTCTTGGCTGTTGTTGGATGAAAGGAACGACGATAGGTCTCAGTACCACATAAATGTATCGCTGGCCGGTCAGAACATTATGCCCTCGCAGAACATGATGTCTTCGCCTCCCAACGGGCGAACCTCTCTAATGCAGACGCCTGTTCCTTCGTTGATAAACTAGAACCCTGCGATCGTTCTGGAACAGGCAAAACCTACTCTGCGTCTGTAAACAGCACCGGAGCATAGTACGTGTCCATCGTAATCAGCGTTAAGGGTGTAAACGGGTCGAAGCCATTTAACGGAATGGGCAGTAAGCTCGTATACCAGCCAAACAAAGTCGCAAGGTTTGTTCTTGTGCAGATTACATTACCGAATGCTGTCGACGCTGTAGTTGTCGCCGTTGCGAATTGGTTTCGAAGGCGAAACCGCATTAGTGGTGGTTTGCCGTTTTTCAAGGGAAGTAACTCCAAAGTCGAATCCAGTATGCAGAGCTATTGGTTTGTTTACGTATTCGCGCTCGCGTGGTCGGGAGGTATGTTGTCTCAAAGCTTTGACGCATTTTTTTTTTTGAAAATCAATAAATAAACAGGTACGTTCCGATAATTGTTAGTTTGTCAAAGAATATCGGCTTCATATTAAAAGACTGTAGTGTACGTGGACCCACTGACTTCATATGCATATCATTTAATATTAAACTGGAAGTCAAAACGTGGTCAACACTAGTATAAGAAAAATACTAATGAACAGGTGCCCATAAGTTTTATTTTTTAAAATTAATTTAAACATTTTCTTCCTGTCGTTATAAATATTTTCCCATCAACATTTAAGAAGGAAGATCTGCATCTTTTGGACTAGGCTTGTATGAATTAGATTCTAATATTTATGTTTTAGTGTAATATTTCAAATGTGGGCCCTCTGTTGTCAATCTCCTATAAGCGACAAACTAAGAGGGCCCACATTTTAAAAACCCATGAAATCATGTACTGATATTAATTAACAGATTTTAATCTTGATGTTTTTGTGTAATATTTCAAATGTGGTCCCTCTTGTCACTCTACTATAAAGAAAAAAAATAGGGGGACCACATTTTAAAAAAGCATCAAATCATGATGCCAATAGAGAAAATATGAATTCTAAAATGTTGAGAATTTTAAATTATTATTTTTGATTTTGAGGGGAACAAAACTGTTAAATTAATTGAATTTAAGAAAACAAGAAAGGTATTTGAGAACTTATATTAAATGATTAGTTCGATGAAATCTTACCTGCTTGATTTTATTGAGATATTTCCATCAACAATTAAAAAATCCTTCACTGCATTTTCTTATATAATGGGGAACACTGTAATCTTGATGTTTTTGTGTAATATTTCAAATGTGGTCCCTCTTGTCACTCTACTATAAAGAAAAAAAATAGGGGGACCACATTTTAAAAAAGCATCAAATCATGATGCCAATAGAGAAAATATGAATTCTGAAATGTTGAGAATTTTAAATTATTATTTTTGATTTTGAGGGGAACAAAACTGTTAAATTAATTGATTTTAAGAAAACAAGAAAGGTATTTGAGAACTTATATTATATGATTAGTTCGATGAAATCTTACCTGCTTGATTTTATTGAGATATTTCCATCAACAATTAAAAAATCCTTCACTGCATTTTCTTATATAATGGGGAACACTGGTATTTATAAACAGCTAGTGCGTTTTGTTTAATATCTTAAATGTGGGCCCTCTTTTATCAGTCACCTACATGCCACAAAATTAGGGGGCCCACAATTTTAAAAACTATAAAATCATGATTTTGATACAGAAAATGTGGATTCTAACATGTTAAGATATAAAAAAAAATATTTTCATATTGAGGGGAACAAAACAATTAAATCAATTGAATTTTAAGAAAACATGATAGCATGGTGTTGGATTTTATTGAGATGTTTCCATCAACACTTTAAAAAGTCCTGAACTGCATTTTCTTTTACACTGGTAGAAACAGATTCTGATGGTTTTTGTTTCATATTTGAAATGTGGGCGAACTTTTGTCTAGTCTCAATCGTAGATGGAAACCACGCTCCATCGCAACTTTGTCCTGACCTTGTATCAAATGCATCAACCAATGAACGTACACGGATGATCCATGATCCCTGACCTGACCTTCTTTTGACCAATGAGAAAGCCCTGCTCGTTGCTATGGCTGTGTACACGATCGTCCTTCTCTCAGTCGGCCAAAAATAACTTGGATCCACATTACTTCGTAGAATAGTTCCCATAGTGTACTTATTTATTTAAATAATGTCGTACTTGATCCTCAAATACAATGTGGGGGCATTACATAATACGTTTAAAGTTATTAAGCTTCAAAAACTGTCTCGTAAGAAATGTGGTCCCCCTCGTTACGGCCTCTATAAGGAGCGAAAGAAGGGGGACCACATTTGAGATAATCTTATCTTGATGGGAAATAATCATGAAAATTATTTACACCAAAAAGGAATTCCTTAGTAATATTTTATGAAAAGATCGGCAAATTAGAATCATAGATATCGGACTTTACAGCAGGGATTCGAAACCAAATTGGTTAGCTTCTAGATGAACCGCACGAGTTATTTCCCTTGCAAAAGGGCCAACCACCACTAATGCGGTTTCGCCGTTTCGAAGGTGAATCGGCCTGATGAAGCGATCTTCGGCCGCAGTTACTACCTTCGGTCTTCCCGATCTTGGTCTGTCCTATCTGATCATAGCGTATTCACAGCCTTCTGATGGTGGTTTGGCTGCCATTCTTGCCATTCGACGTTGGGAAGCGCCCATAGTGGACATACCGATCGCTTAGTCACGTTGTGCTTGCGTAAGTCTTGGTATATTTTTGGTTGCCTTACTGAATGTCTGCTCTTTCGAACAGAGTATTTCTGCGTTCTATGCGATGCGTTCCTTTGGAGGAAAGATGCAGCAATACTATCATTACCTGCTGAGAATCAAACCCCTACCAGCCCTCTTAATGGTTTCATGAAAAAAAGATAAAAGTGAAACATTTCTTTTGCCTGGGAGTTTGCGATCACCTTGCCTGCAGCCCCGCTCATTACAGAAAAGATCAGATAGATGTCTATTATGTACAACACATTAATCTGTTTTATATGTTAGTATATCAATCCAACGTATAATGTCGGGACCGAAACCAAATTTTAAAAGGATAGAATTGATAAAAGTGTCAAACGCTTTTCTAAAATCGATTCACATCAACAAACCTTGAAAAGTTTATTTTTTACCTGGCTGGAGATGCATTCACTCATTATTTGATATAAAGAATCTAATAAAGTAATTGGTCTCAAGTTTAAAAAAAAATAAAATCCTGTTTTTTATGAGCTTTAGTTATAACTTCTCTATTCATAGTAAGTGACATAACATTGCCCTAATCCTAAGTTGGGACGTCCCATCTATTGACGGGGGATATTAAAACCTGCTAATAACATTCATATTCATCAATGACGTTTTTTCAATGAAATATGTTCAAAATCATTTGGTATATACTTTTCGTGGCAGATACGCAGTTGGGATGATACAAATTTACATAAAATAGTGTTGATTGTGTTGAGTTGAGTAGGAGCCAGTGGTGGGAAGGAGCTGAGAAAAGCACTTGTTTGAAGTTGTTGATGGATTTTGATTAGTGTTGGCTGGTCGGTTGGGACTCCCTGTAATTAGTGATCGATGGTAGTTGAGACTTTCTGCACTATGGCGCAGGCGAATTGCATTTCGCTTGTACGCTTTTCAGATCACGGAAATCAAAACTTTCCGACTGTTTTCCGAATGTCGAACTGCCTAAAACCCGATTTAATGTATTTTATGTACATTCAATTTACCCTAGCTCGGTTTGTTGGACAAACAAGTCAAACTGAAAACTATGAAGTTATCTTTCCTAAATGCAAACTCTGCATTCCTCAATGTTATCCTTTAGTATAGACCGTAACAATCCAAATGCTTATTCTGGAAACAGATAGGTTGATTAAACGTTTCGTCTTTCAGTTTGTAGTAATCATTGAATAATTTTATATTTCGTAAAAATTACTAACCAAAACATTTACAAATACCAATACTAGGTTTCTTAATAATTAACATGTATTAGTCATATGCGACGTTTATATGCTAATGAAATTTACTCTTGTTTCATCAAAGGCTGAAATGTTATAACTAAATCTACTGGGTTAAATGGTCTTAATAGACATATGCAAATGACTGCAACCTGTTCTCTGTAAATATTTGCAAAGTTGCGCATTGTGATTGCTTGAAGGTATCGGCGGTTTAGAGGTCAAACATAAGCATAGGTTAACCTGACGGCTTGAGTAAGGGAACCTAGTGAGATCTATAATCTGCGTAACGTAGTGAAGCAATGTTAGATTTAGTTTAATGAGATTGAGTCATTGTGCTTCCCCAATTGTCATAATATGTCATCCTTTAGAAGACTTCGATTTACATTCGTATTGAGATGTAAAAAATTCTAAAAGTCGATTTCTTGAGCGGACACTCAAATAACTACTTCCATACAAAATGCAACGACTGTCATCGATGGATATTTTACTGTTATAACAATAGTCTACTCCAGATATGATACCATGGTCTTTATTATTGACCCTAAGCCAGTGATCACATCAAATAGAAGAAAAATTTACATACACACGCCAATGATATATTTCCGCAATAATAATGCACTACGCCATGCAGCATTACACGACACCACATTACTCATTCGCACATCTTCCCTATCAAGCTCAAATATTACCCATATCCCACTTCTTTCAGTCATATTTGTCACCCCCCCCCCCCCCCCCCTTTTCTATTTCAATTCTCTCGCATTCACATTCGCTCTAGGGTTCATTCAAACTCTCATCCACGATTCATAGTCTCATGCATAGACATTTATACAACATCTTTTTTAAAACTGGCCATATAAAAGAAATTATGTACTTTCATAAATAGTTATTTCCTATTAAAAATGGCACTGATAAGTTTATAAGCAATGGTGAACTTAGAATGAAACATTGAATAACTAGAATTCTTGATGGACGTAATGTTGACTAATCTACTGACTACAGATAACCTGGCACTTGAAAAAGACACCAGGCAAAGCAGCATAGTCGACGACTGTCAATGGAAACAAAGCGCTCCACCTTTGGCGAAATGTGGATTGAAGAACTCCTCCCTGGCTGTTGATGGAAAAACGAGCACCGATTACTGGTCTGGGACTTGTATACACACAAATGTGAGCCAGAATCAAGCCTGGTGGAGTGTGAATCTTGGACAGAGACATCAGATATACTACATCAATATCTACTCGCCTACAACAAGTGAGTGAGTTATTATAATGTAGATCAAACGATGTTGTATTCCTCTCTGAGATGATTAATCTTTCGAAGTACTAATAGTAATGTTTTTTAAATGCTTGAGATTTCAGTTTGAAGCATATTCAATATATATGTTAATATATATGTTTAATTTCAACACATGTGGAAAATAATGAACCAACAGACACTTTTTAAAAATACAAGAATCATTATTGATTTTAGTTTAAATCTCTGTTGCAACATCTTTAAGAATAGTAAATATGCTGGAGACATTGCGTTGAATACAGTAATATTTATCTTTAAAAAAGAAATATATTTATTCCAAGATAATCTGAGAAAATATCAGCCATGAGAGTCTAATTCCAAATACTGGTTTCTCCTAGTATATTTCAATGGTGCAATGATATTGAAACAATATTTTCCTCCTCCACAGATCCACAGAGAATGAAAGGTTTCAAAGTAACAGTCGATGGTGAGCCTTGTTACACCTCGCCTCGTGGCTACATACCAGTCCCACCCCTATCAATACACTGTACACGGCCGATGAATGGAATTAATATCATGATAAGTGCACACCAGGAGCAGTTTATACTGAATCTTTGTGAAGTAGAAGTTTACGGTGAGTAATGGCAATTCATTGGCTCACTGAAATTACTGAAGTTTAACATGCTAAGAGCACATTATATTCATGATAATGTACATCCTTACTTGTGATGAACATATGTGATAGACCTGATAGAAATAAACTGATTTCATCAAGGCTCATAAGGCACAAAAGCTTTTGTTGTAATTGGATTTTAAAAAAGTTACTTGCCCACTACTGTTTCTAAAACTGTGTGTACAGAAACAACTTGATATGCTTACTTAACATTTTTAACAAGAGGAAGGGACTTAAATAGAAAAATCCAACAGCACCTTACTTTTAACACGATCAAAAAAACGAGCAAATGGCAGTCGTCATGATGTAGGTAAAATTACGATAACTCTTCTTTTTCTGTTTAGGAATACTGATTTTATTTTTGACTAACGCTTCGTTTTAAAGGCAGGTGCATGCTGTTTCATTATGTATACCGTAAATCATGTATATACCTATATCCCGTAAATGACATAAATAGGTAAAAGGCAGCATAAGTCGGCTATCGATTAATTAACTTTATATAGAAACAACCCGTTTACATGGACATTTTTGAAACATATGTTTTCATATATGACTACATATAGAAACTTTTTTGTGTGAATTTGATACAAACACACTTAATGCTGGTATTCATTGTTTTACAGAAATACCCTTCGCAGGGATGTATTCAACACATGGGTACCAAATGCAAAAACTCAAATTTCTTTAATAAGAACTTATATTGATACTAATGTTAAATCATGTTGTTTATTTGACCATACATTTGCCCAAAAAATCAGATGTCATTGTATTGCAGAAATACGAAATATCAAATTTCTCTTTTTCATTCCATAAGGGGAATGCGAAAATTGTTCCAGGCAAACTACATAAATGTCCCTTCAATGTCCCGCATTGAATGGTAATAAAACGCATTTCAATGTTGCTTGATGAAAACTCCTACACAATGCCATTGTTGTGGGGGAGGGGGGGATTGAAAATGAGCATTCTTAATTTAGCCATTGATAACACAACAAAGAGGGAGGTTATAGTGAATTCAGTTTTGCAATAACTTTTATTTATCATTTTTGTTTTATATTTTATTTTCCGTATTTTGTGGTAAAGGCAAAGACACATTTGACAAAGACAAAGACATTCAACATATAAATACAATTACATACATCCAAATATATTAATACAATTCAAGTTAGTTAATGACTGGATTATTTTCCAAGTAAACTTGACCAGTACTTAAAAAACATTTTCTTCAGTTTCTGTTGATAAGAAAACATACCTTGACAATTCGTAATATTGTATAATTTCACTTTTAAGATACTCTTACTTCGGTCTAAAACCATTTATGCTACATCTGTATAAATGGTGTTTTAATAATAATATGCTGTTTGACTAATAAAAAGATTGCATTTACAGAATTATTGTTCTTTCCTTTCGTTGCTAAAATGATTGTTTTATTTGTAAATTCCAGTTTTAACTGTATAGAGTTTAACCATGATTCGATTTCGTTCCATAGTCTAAAGATATGTTCACATTCCCAAAAAATATGATTAATTGTTTCTACTTCTTTTTAAGAAAATGAACGTAATGGTGATGATGTATATCCAATTTTATAGAGAAATTGTTTTGTTTGGAGTATATTGTGAATAATTCTATATCGGAATCAGTTTAAGTCTGTGCTTCTTGTACATTTATTGGCAATAATATCAAAAATTTCAAATACATTTCTTCAAGGTCACTTTTTAGGATTTTTTCCCATTTTGAATAGCCTGGTAGGCCAACAAATTTCGAGTTTATAACTTTGATTTATCATGATGAAGTGATTTTCAGATTTCTACTATGAGATGATATTCAGATTACAGTTGTAATGATCTGTCTTTAAGTAAATAGATAATAATCTCTCTAGACGTCTCATTTAGGAACAAATACAGTAACAATCCTGAAAAATGTTGCCCAGATATTATCTACACCATACCGTTTTGGGTAAAATTTTGCTTTTATGTCATTATAAAGTCCATATTTCAGACTCTCTATGTCTCTGTATCCAGAATGTGCCGATGGTGTCTTTGGCGAGAAATGCAGTTCACTATGTAACTGTAAAGACCCTAGAGAAGTGTGTAACAAGGTGACTGGTCAGTGTCAGAGTGGATGTGTGGACGGTCATACAGGAGATGGGTGTCAGACACGTGAGTAGAGAGTTCTTTGTTTCTGTTATATATAGTAACTACTTCTATATTAAACTATAAAATTAATATCAGTTACAAGTTCAGATACACTAATGTTCATTTTTGATTAAATGGTGTAAAGGCACATGGCTTGACATTGAGTCAAATATAATGTCTCATCATTAAACATTTCTATCTAATGGTTTGTATTCCTGCAGAATAGAATACACGTTTGACAAATAAACTACTCAAAAGAAGTAAAAGGTCAATCCTTTTTTTCTACCAGGTAATGTCTATGCAAATATTATTGGCGGAAATCGTGTAAAAATTGGTTCACGATTACCTGACGACAAAACCTGTGCACAAGACATAAGTAACTTTCAAACAAAACGATTTTGACAGTCTCGTTATAACCATAAACTAAAGCTCAAAAGAAGGCTCCACAAACCGTTTGCATCGCCCAAATTCAGTATGGTACGACGTTTTGGAGTTGATCATGTCCTTGCACGTGCACTATGCATTTTCGATGGACAGTTTGGGCAGAAAAAAAACCTTCCATGACCGTGCTGCTCTCAGTTGAAATTTCAACGTGTTCAGGCCTTTGCGTGGCTTCAACAGGGTTTTACACTGAGGAATGTGGCACAGAGAATCGGTTGTAGCCAGAGTGTGACTGGGAGACTATGGCAGCGTTTCCAGGCAAACAATTCAATTCAGAATCGCCCACGGTCTGGTAGGCCAAGATCAACGTCTAGACCGGCATGTCATTCAAATGGCCTTACGTCAGCGCGTTGTTACAGCGACATGTCTGAGAGATGAACTGCGAGATGCATGTGGTTTTCAGGTATCGGACTAGACCATAAGAACTCGTTTACGAGCCCACAACATTCGAACGTTCATATGGCAGACTGGACACAGCGAAAATGGGGGCGGGTAGTCTTCACTGATGAGTCGCGATTTGCTTTACAGTTCAATGATGACAGACTTCGCGTCTATAGGCGGCAAGGAGTAAGATTTGCTGATGTTAACGTCAGACAATGCCATCGCTTTGGAGGTTGTACGGTAAAGGTGTTGGCTGGAATTTCGGGACATCACAGGACTCCTCTTTTCGTCGTCCAAGGAAATTTGACGGGCAAGATGACACTGCTAGACCGCATAGAGCACTAGTTGTTAATGATTCCTCAACCAAAATGGTATTAAACGAACTGATTGGCCTGCATACTCACCTGACTAGGCACCAATTGAGCATGCAGACGCATGAGTTGGGCAGACGTGTGAGAAACAATCATAGGCAACCTGATAATCTTCAAGCATTGGTACAATTCCTTCAGGCAGAGTTGCAAGCCTTTCCCCAGATGTTTTTCGACGTCTGATTGACAGCATGCCTCGTGGTAGTGTCAGCTTACAAGAACGTGGTGGTTTCACTCGTTATTAACAAAGTAATCGAATTTGAGACAGTTTTGTTGGACCTCATTATGCTCAAAATGTGCATTTTCATCAGATCCTCAGAATAGTTGTGTATAAAAAGTGCATATGCTTTGCAGAACAGACTCAAATTGAGACATGTTGAACTTATTCTGACCAAAAGTGTGCTTAAAAGTTTTGATTTACATGTTCCCTTTGTAAAATAAAATGTCAAACAAAAATAATTGGTCGTCCCTTAACTTCTTGTGAGTAGTATAATACGAACATCATTGAATGAGGAAAACTATTGATTTAAACATTGTCTCTGTCATAACCAATATTGTCCTGAGTGGTACTATGGATTCAACTGTCGCGAAGTGTGTCAGCACTGTTTAAAATAACCTTAAACGTAAACGAATAAGTGAAGTAAATGGAAAGCTTATTTTGTCTTTCCATAAAAAGTAAAAGAATTCGATTAAATCAAGAGTGTTCAATTGATTAATAATTACTAAATCATTGGTAATTTTCGACTTCATTGGCGGCCAATTAGGTATTTGACATTAAAAAATTCTCTGTCGCATATTGCTGTTAATTAATAATTTGAAATGGTGGGTATATTGATGACTTATTTCAGTTAAATGTAACAAAATTCAACATTTCTAATCCAAAACAAATTATTTCACTATTAGTGTTCTGAAAACTGTGAAATTATTTGGAAATGGGGATAGATAATATTATGTTAAAATGCATAAAGCAATTTCGAAAGCGTTTATCTTAAAGCGTGAGGGCCGTATGAGTTTCCCTTTATATACAAATGACAGAACAACCTTGTAAAGCTAAAAAGAAGTTCTTACTGAAGTAATGTTTAAACTTGAGAACTTGAAGAACAATAGGTATTTATTATTCACGTGAACAGGTGTGCTAGTAGAAGACAAAAAAGGATAAATTCACGAATTATAATTTTTAAACTACAATTCTAAAATCTTGTCAGATTCGATAAAGCTGCCTTATGAAAAAAACAAGTCACTTTCAAATATAACTTTTATTTTGGAAGAGGGAAAGTTATGCTTTACAAATACATGATATGATAGTTTATAATAATACCACTGTTTCGAGATTTGCCATATTCCTAAAATTGCATTTCCACTTGATGCATGCATGTATGTCTCGATGTTCAAACATCAACTTGTAAAAGGACTTTATAGTTTTGACACATGTACAGGAAGTCGAATTAATCACATTCTTTCAGCACAAAAGATAAATTATGTTTTAAGTGCAAATTTAATATAATCATAATTAAATTCGTCAAAACGAATGTTTTAGTTACATTAGTCACTAACAGGGATAGTACAGTCAGAGTATTTTTGTGGGCACGAAATCTGCTTGACTTCTCTTGCTATAGATAGGTGATTGGTAAATGATTCTTGCACAACCTATTTCTTCCATGCTACTGAATGCAACATTTAAGTAGCTTTAGATTTTACAATTTGACAAAGAAAAGCCCCCATTTACTCAAAAAGACAAAACATGCCATTCTTCGACCCTCCATTAATGACTATGAAATGCCTTGAATTGAAATGACAAGGCATCTCAATAATCTCATCATTAAATATCTTTTAATTTGAGTATAATGTATCACTTCGTTACGTGTAAAATCAATATTTTTAAAAACTGAGGCATGCCGCGGACAAAAAGCCAACTATAATCCCTGTTTAATTAACTATTTATCTTTAATTGAGTAATTCGTCCGGTCATTATATACTGACCTACTCATAGCATGATATCCTACTTCACTTGAGCGACAGCATTGTTTGTTGATTATATGCCCATTGCCAGACTAACTGGAATTCTGTTACTCCGCCCAGGCGAAATTTAGCCAATTGGCTGAAAATATAGAGTTTTCCCCCAGTTATCAAGCCCATGGGCTTGAAGTCTACAGTAAGGTCCGATTCGAATCATGAGGTCAATATCAGCGTCTTCACCGTTAATACTGTAGTGAAGGGCAAGGTTATCAAAACTTCATGAAACCGTGTAGGCGGTATATTGTGTTTCGCAAAACGACAATGAGCCTGATCTTAGGTTCTTGTTTATTCATATATATATTCTATTAATTGTACCCTATTATGTTTTTTTATTATGTATGAAATAAACATATCATCAATTATAATCCCAAGCAAGAACAGACAGTTCACAATTGGCATATTTTAAGAATGACTTATTTGATATTTGATTACATTCACACCATAGCAAAAGACATTTGATTTTCACCAGATTGAAATTACTTTGCACATTCTAACAATTTAATACATATCATACTAGAATAGGAGCATATCACAACCATAGCCTCGTTGCAAATATCTAACCACTAAGACTATCGGTTTGCTTTAGAGGGACTTAAATCAGACTTCAATAATAACTAATAAATTATTAATTTGCAATGGAGGATGTGTGGGATTATGAAATGGTCTTCTTCATTTTTTACCAAAAATATTACCAAAACTTATGAAATACGAAAGACATGACATTTACTTGATGAAGCCTTATATCCATATTTTAATTGGGGATATAAGAAATTAGGAGGATTCCTGTGATAGAATATAAGTAACAACGTATGTTTTAACAGATTTAAAGATACATCATGGTCTAAGAAGCCATCATTGTAAATATGCGTTTGAGCATCATTTCATTATTTTCATTATTCATTAACAGACGGTTCAGTTATCAGAAGTCCTGCAACAAATCAAAGTTCAAAAGACACAGTTTCAACATGGAAGTTCATTTGTGAAACAGGCGCCTATGTGTCGCGCTTGGAATTTGACTCCTTGAACATAAATGACTTCTCACCACGACCCACACTACATTTAGACACACACTAGAAGACATCAATTCGTCAGATGTAATGTTCAAGAATATTGCACACCATTTGTAGATAGGTATGAATAGTAGTGAAATGTGCCATACATTGCAGAGTGCGTGGATGGAAAGTTTGGAGCTGGGTGCAACACCTCCTGCAACTGCAAGTACTCTAAGGTTTGCAACAAGAAAACAGGTCACTGTACCAGTGGGTGTAGTGCTGGGTTCACAGGAACAGGATGTCAGGAACGTAAGTATACGTTCTTTCCTTTGGGATTGAATACGTTGTCGTGGAGTTGCAGTGAGTCTGATAGTATGACATTAACATGACATGTGAGCAGATACAAATGTATCTGTTCCTTTTTAGGTTTCCTTGAAATAACATGAAACTGTTGCGTTTGAAACGCTCCATCTTTAACTCCATATCCATCTTTAACTCCTGTATATTTACAGTTAGAAATATTAAATATGTAAACATTACATGATTTCATGAGATGATCATTTTGAATCATAGTAAAATCAAACCGAAGATTTATCTCGTAAATAATGAAAAACCTCAAAAGAGTACGTTATCTCCATGGTGACATTTAAAATAACATATAATTATATAAGTTTCAACTGATTCTTTTTTCTGATATACTTTTCTAAATAATTTAAAACTATAAGAACTCTTTTTTCAAATTTACTACTAAACCAACACTCTGTTTTAATCTTCAGATTGCCCTAATGGGCACTACGGGTTCAAATGTAGTGAGGTTTGTGGACACTGTTGGAAAGTAGGTTTTCACGTGTAATCTGTTGTTGATTAAATGTTCATCAAATACTTTAATGATAGAGAAAATGTATAAAGATTGTCGAAATTTCGAAAGCATTCTTTGACACGCAGTTCCTAAAGTGTTTGTTTGCAAAAGTCTAGATAAACCAGATATCAGACTCCAGCTATTTGTATAGGGAAATAAAATACCTTATAAACAAAATATAGATGATTTCATGATAACCAACACTAACATATTAGAGTTTGGGTTTGCATAGTAAAATCTGCACTTGAGCTGATTGTTGAAGGGTAGTAAAATTCGATATAAATGCAAAACTTCGACCCCCCTCGAAACCTGTTGTATTCCAACTTTGGATGTTACTTCATCTAAAGATGGGATAGCTCACGGGTCTATCACCACCATTTTAAGTTGGGATATCATATTTATGTTTTGAGCTTTGTAAGAAAAACTTTCATTTGAAAGAAATATTTTTTTGGTAAAAACTTTGATTGAAAGAATAATTGGCTTTAATTGAAAAATTGGCTTTGATAAAAAAAGTTTTAAAAATAATATTTTCATGTAAAAATACTTTGATGCATATAATATAACTTTTACTTTATTGAAATCTGACCTTTGAATTCTATGATGAAAAAGATAAATGATGCTACTGTTTGAAGGATGATATCTACTTTATTCTATCCATATCAGGGATAGCTAAATCGTAGACTTTCATATTTTCAAATCTGTTTCATACTTTTGTTGGTAATGTAAAAATTATGAAGACAGCATGTAAGTATTAACTGCATATCAGACATAGAACTATTAAGCTAAAATATGTAGGAGTCCTGACAAGGGCTTGGCAACTTTGTCTTAAGTACAGAACCGTTCTAAATGCACTAAGGTTTGGTTTCAGTGCTACACTGAATTTCAGTGCTGTAGCACCCATGGTTCGCTACTTCCAGCCGAATCTCACCGCTCAGGTTTCAATGCAATGCGTAGTCACAATGGCATTGCACGCTTTTTCCTTTAAGAATGCCAGCAGCCTTCATAAAAGTGAAATACTCTTGAAAGCCCTAATCACCTGAAGTCACTTATTTTTTTCAACAGAGTCAATATTTCATTCAATTATTTTTAATAATTCATCGAGGTATTTATAACAAATATGTCATATGTCATGAATCGGCCTTCTGGCTAGATGATATTCATGCAACCCAAGACCAGCCACACGTCTTTGAACACTCGTTGCCGAGGTTGTGTTCTTTCGTAGGGCTCTCCTGGCTGTCAATGTTGCAGGCTGGAAACGGTTGAGGAGATGGGTAATGAGAATCTATCTGTCATTATGGTCACTTGTGGACGGTTCTAAACGTTGGCATTATGCTTGAAACGTTACCATAAATTGCATGTTGTGTTTCTGTGGACGTTGAGGAGTCTTGCAACGTCACGTTGAGATGAACCAACTTCATTCATCCCAATAGCTCTCCATCTTGCATTTTATTTAAAATTGCATCATATTCAAAATATGAATTGAACATGAATATGAAGTTATAGGACTAATGACTCTTGACTTTGAAAAGCTTGATATTTTTTTCATTTTGATAATGGACTGAGGGAAGCCTTTTTTAACACTAATGTTTTGAAAAAAGTTCACACTGTTTAACTTAATTGCTTGGAACTAGCAATGCCTACAAATTTTATTCTGTTGATATTGGTTTAAATGCAAAGGCTGCATAGCTGGTTACTATGGATTCGGCTGCAAAGAGAAATGTGGAAACTGTGCTACAGGAAACAACATATGTAACCAGGTTGACGGAAAGTGTTTGAATGGATGTATGCCGAACTGGAAAGGAGACACATGCAAAGGTAAATATATGTAAAGTATGACCCCATTTGGTCTCAGAATAGAGGAAAAATAGTTTGATGTATAGAAACATAACTTGTACTGAAGTTGGTTGCAGTTTACAACATCCCGCCTTGCGAGAATATATAAACTGTTATTCATGTTGTTATTCACTAGTTTGGTGGAATCTTGATGCCTGTCTATGATATGATGCCGTGGTAGAAGAAACGTTCTAAACTTTGGTGATTTATATCTCAAAAAGGGCACACTTCATCAGTCCCTTTTTTATTCAAAGGTTTGTTTTATTTTCTTCCAAATTGTATCGATATTTTGTCAGCAATATATTAATTTCATTAGTCATTGTCAGATCTTGCAAGAATATGTTAAATAGCTGAAATACTGCTGACGGCACAATGAACCTTAAGTCCAACTCACACTACGCACGATTGCACTACGGTAACATAACTGTAAGAGCCAAAATAGGATTTTATGTGCTCTTCCCTTAACTGCTGAGTTAGGAGCTCTTTAGTCTAAGGGGAAGTAACTCTAAATTACTGACACGTGTTGAGTGAGTGAATGCCATGTGCTTTTGGCCAGACTGTGTATGTTTGAGAAGAGATATGGGCCTAACAAAATGGTATGTGTTAATTTTCAATGTAAATATTATTCATTTAAATGTTTGAGAATTGGTCAAGGTTTAAAATATTTATATTTAGCAAATAATTTAAGTTTAAATGAGAAGTGAAGATGGTCAATTTGTGAGAAGAGAGGCAAAGAAAGCAAATGACCCTATCTATGGTAGAAGGGCCCTCAGTGAGCAAGCCAAGTCATCAGAAAACCCGAGACCAAAACCAAAAGTGATGGCAACAAGTATGCTTCAGGAAGAACTGCGGAAAGGTATAGTTGAGCCGAAGACACAAATCAGGGAAAAGGCCAGATCTTTACTTCGCCCATGCATTTATTGTAAACAAGAAAGTCATGGACTAGAGTTATGCAACAAATGGGCAAATCTCACTCATGAAAATAAGCTTCACTTCCTCCGAACAGAAGGACTTTGTTTTCGATGTCTCCACAAGGGTCATCTAAGTAACCAGTGCGATATGAAGATTGTTTGTGGAAAATGCAGCTTGAATCATCAAACAGTACTGCATTACACCAAACGGAGTTATCCAGATCAACAGAGAAGATATGGTGAGAAGGACTCCAATGTTTGCGCATCTCATACAGTGGACCATATGGGGGCTGGAGAGGGAGAGTGCACTCTGGCTATAGTGCCGGTTCTTGTTAAGATGAAAGACAGAAGTCAAGCAGTTTGCACATACGCCTTTTTGGATCCAGGAAGCAGTGTATCCTTTGTATCTGAGAGTTTGAAGAATAGGTTAGGATGTGAAGGGAGAAGAATGAGAATTGAGTTGCATACTATGGGGAAACCTTACAACATGATGACACACTGTGTTAATGACATAGAAGTGAGTGACATGAGTGGAGAGAATGTGGTACATCTGCCTAAAGTGTACTCTAAAGACAAGATGCCAGTGTCACAGCACCACATTCCAACCCAGTCTGACATTTCACAGTGGCCACATCTTACAGAAATTTTGCTACCTGAAATAAATACAGAGATTGGTCTTCTGTTAGGCAACAATGTACCAGACGCTTACTCACCACTGCAGATTAAGACAGGACCCTCCGGCAGCCCACATGCAACGCTTACACGACTAGGATGGGTTGTATGGAATCTGGTGAGAAATGACATACAGGATAGGTCTAAGTTTACTGTCAACAGAGTTGAGATGAGAGTTTTAGAAGAGACTGAGGAGTTGAGAAAGTTGGATCTGCTTGTAAGACATTCCATGAACTTAGATTTTCCAGAGCGTGTTGTGGATGACAAGAAGCACCCTTCCTTCGAAGACAAGAAGTTCTTGAAGAAGGTAGAAGATAGTATAAAGCTTGAAAATGGACATTACACAATAGCACTGCCATTCAGAAGAGAGAACACTCAGCTGACAAATAATCATGGCCAAGCATTCAAAAGACTGATGAATTTGAGACACAAGATGGTGAGAAACAATAATTTCTTGAAGGATTACAGAGACTTCATGGATAAGATAATAGCCAAAGGCTACGCTGAGAGAGTTCCAGACCATGAACTAGAGAGAGGTGATGGGAGAGTGTGGTTTATTCCTCATCACGGTGTCTACCACCCCCATAAACCAAACAAGATTCGCGTCGTATTCGACTGCACGGCAATGCATGAGGGCGTATCCTTGAACAGTCTACTATTGCAGGGACCAGATCTGACGAACAGCCTTATTGGGGTCTTACTACGGTTTAGACAAGAGTCTACAGCACTGATGGGAGACATTGAATCAATGTTTTACCAAGTACATGTACCAAAGGAAGACAGAGACTTCCTCAGATTCTACTGGTGGGAGAAAGGTGATTTGAACTCTGACCTTGTAGTGTACCGCATGTGTGTGCACCTTTTTGGAGCAGTATCTTCGCCGAGCTGTGCTACGGCTGCTCTCCATCAGACAGCCAAAGATAGCGGATCTCTGTTTGAACCACATGTAGCTGAAGTTGTCAACAAATCATTTTATGTTGACGACTGCTTGAAATCAGTTGAAAGTGAGGATAGGGCCACAAGGCTCATTGCAGATGTGAGTGCTTTGTGTGCAAAGGGTGGTTTCTATGTCAACAAGTGGGTAAGCAACAGCTCTACGATTATAGACAGCATACCTGTAAGTGAACGAGCTGCAAGTATCAAGACTCTCGACTTGAAGTGTGATGAGCTACCCGTTGAGAGAGCACTCGGTGTTTCATGGTCAGTTCAAATGGACTGTTTTCAGTTTGACATTCAAGTGAAATCTAAGCCTGTGACAAGACGAGGTATTCTGAGTATTGTAAGTTCAGTGTACGATCCTTTCGGTTATGCCTCACCGTATGTTCTTCTTGCAAAGATTCTCCTACAGCGGTTATGCAAAGAAAACCTGGGATGGGATCAGGAGATCTCAGTTAATGATCAGAAATCATGGCAACAGTGGGTCAATGGATTGACAAAGTTGAGCAACATTAAACTACCCAGATGTTATAAGCCATCAAACTTTGGACAAGTAAGAGCATGCCAGTTACACATGTTTTCAGATGCCTGTGAACACGTTTACGGGGTTGTAGCATATATGCGACTTGTGGATGAAAGGGATCAAGTGCATATTTCCTTTGTAATGGGAAAATCAAGAGTCACACCACTCAAAAAAGTGACGATACCCAGATTGGAGCTGACTGCCGCAACATTAGCTGTGAAATTGAGCAAAATTATTTGTGATGAGCTTGAGTACGATGTCAAAGAAACTTTCTTCTGGACAGATAGCATGGCGGTGCTGCGTTACATCTCAAATGACTCATCACGGTTTCACACCTTTGTGGCCAACAGAATTGGCATGATTAGAGAAGCTACAAACAAAGATCAGTGGAGTTACGTATCTGGTAAACTTAACCCTGCCGACGCCTGTTCAAGAGGAATGAATTATGAGAAATTTCAGAAATGTGATGTCTGGTTCAAGGGTCCTGATTTCCTTGAACAAGAACAGAGTGAGTGGCCAAAGAATCCAGATCTAGAAGAGTCTATTAGTCTTCAGTCCGACCCTGAGGTGAGACACACAGTGAACATGGTGAATCTAACCGTCGAGAAGAAACAGACTCTTCAGGCCATGGACAAATTGATAGAGCATTACTCTGGTTGGTCTAGACTTAAGAGGGCAGTGGGATGGATTCTGCTTGTTATTGAACATCTGAGAAGTGTGAAGAAAAAGGAGAAGACAGGGAAAACATCATTGACTTTAGAGACTTTGAATAATGCAGAGAAAGTCATTGTTCGCCATGTTCAAAATATGTACTTCCATGACGACATTGAGGCATTAGACAAGGGGAAAGGATTGAAGTGTAACTCATCACTGAGGAAGCTTGACCCAATGATGCATGATGGAATATTGAGAATCAGGGGGCGATTGGAGCGTGCAGACATTCCATTTGATGCCAAGCATCCAATAATCCTCCCACGACATTGTGCAATTAACAGTCTTATCTTGAGAGAATGTCATGAGAAGGTTGGTCATATGGGAAAGAATTCTAAGTTAGCCAATCTCAGACAGCGATATTGGATAATTGGTGCAAATTCATGTATCAAAAGCCTTGTGTCACAATGTGTACCATGCCGAAAGTATCGGGCAAGTGCCTTGGAACAACAGATGTCAGACCTGCCATCAGATCGCTTGACCGCTGATGAACCCCCCTTTACCCATGTAGGCGTAGATTACTTTGGGCCGATACTTGTAAAAAGGGGAAGAAAGGAAGTGAAAAGGTATGGTGTGATATTCACTTGTCTCTCCATAAGAGCAATTCATTTGGAGGTGGCGTGTTCTTTGGATACTAGTTCGTGTATAAATGTGCTACGGCGGTTTATTGCTAGACGGGGCCCAGTGAAAACCATGAGATCAGACAATGGGACCAACTTAGTTGGATGCGAAAAGGAATTACGTGAAGAAATAGCCAAATGGAATCTGCAGAAAATTAATGTGTCACTTCAGCAAAGGGGTATAGCGTGGCAGTTTAACACCCAGTGTGCATCACACCATGGTGGGGTGTGGGAGCGAATGATACGGACAGTGAGAAAGGTTTTATACGCACTGCTTCGACAACAGACGATTCATTTGGATGACGAGGGACTGCAAACACTCTTCTGCGAGGCTGAAGAGATCATCAACAGCAGACCGATCACTGCAGTACCAAATGACCCTGGTGACCTCTGTGTGCTTACTCCAAACCACCTACTACTGCTCCGTTCTGGTGAAACTGCCCCACCAGGCCTATTCAATGAAACAGACAACTATGGTGTGAGAAGATGGCGCCAAGTTCAATATTTGGCAAATATATTTTGGAAGCGGTGGGTGAAGGAGTATTTGCCTTCACTTCAATTAAGACAAAAATGGACAAAACAGAAGAGAAATGTTGAGGTAGGAGACATTGTTCTATTGATAGACAATTCTCCAAGGAATTCATGGAACACTGGCAGAGTGACTGAGGTTTTCAAAGATAAAAAAGGATTTGTTCGAACTGTTAAGGTGAAGACCAAATCGACAACTTTGGTCCGACCCGTCACAAAGTTGAGTTTGATCCTTGAAAGTGAGGTGTCATAAACTGTTGAAACTCGACTCCACCTAGAACAAACTTGGAATTTTGATTGATGTGTAACAATTTGACCTATATTTATTTTGAAAGGATTCTGTTTGATATTTCAGATGTATATTATTATGTATCTTTTCTGGTATTTTCAGGTTAAAAAAAAAAAATAAAAAAAGGAAAAATCCAAAAAAAATATTCGTGATTTTGTTAAGGGGTATTTTCATTCAAAAAAATCATTTTTTAGAAATTCATATGATTTTATCTTATGCAATATTTTTGATGTTTTCAATCATAATTTTCATTTTCTTGGACAAACATTTTGAAACAAACATGTAAATATTTTTTATATCCAGTAATTTTTCAGTAATTCTATTAATTTTCAGTCAATTTCAAGCTGATAAATCTTTTTGTTAACGGGTAATTGCTTCGATTTAATCTATGCAATTAGGGAGCTGGGATGTAAGAGCCAAAATAGGATTTTATGTGCTCTTCCCTTAACTGCTGAGTTAGGAGCTCTTTAGTCTAAGGGGAAGTAACTCTAAATTACTGACACGTGTTGAGTGAGTGAATGCCATGTGCTTTTGGCCAGACTGTGTATGTTTGAGAAGAGATATGGGCCTAACAAAATGGTATGTGTTAATTTTCAATGTAAATATTATTCATTTAAATGTTTGAGAATTGGTCAAGGTTTAAAATATTTATATTTAGCAAATAATTTAAGTTTAAATGAGAAGTGAAGATGGTCAATTTTTGGACATTGTAAATCATGCTATTTTCAGTAGTATAATTAACTGGTATAAATTCTTTGAGGTTAGTTTGCTCTAAATGTAATTACAGAAATTTGTCCTCGAATTTTAGAGTAATTTCAATGCTTTTTAGATTAAATTATTGAGCTTATGTCAGGTAATTATCTTTGCTTACATTTCAATTATTGACCGTATTTTGAGAAAGTTACTTATTATTTCATTTTGTTTTTGTTACAGTCAATCGTTTCATTATGATAATGAGAAGAGGAATATTATTGAATTTGTGAATATGCGAATTGAAGAAAACACTTAAGAATTGAGAAAGAGAATAAAGCATTTATACTGATGGAACGCATTTTCATTTTGTGACAACTATAATAACGATTCGATCGTACTGGTATCGTATTGTCGTTTTACGATCTATTATGTGAAAACGGTTCCTGTGCGTGAGGTACACGATGTGGGTATAATCATAGCACGACATATCACGATTCTAGCACAATCTTGACACGACGCTTTCACTATGCAATCACGAATGGTGTAAGAATGATGCACGATTTTCAATAATTTTTCAAAGTTAAAAGAGGTTAACCATTGCTATTAATGATAAATATAGAATTGTTATTCATCATGTGATGCATATTGCAGCTATGAAATACAATGTCATTGCGATAAAGACATTAGGGCATTTATTACTAATTCTAACATGATCTTCGGACAATCTTCCTGTTGTTTTCTCTCAATATAAGTATCCCAATTGTTATCATTATTACGTACATTATCTTCCATGTACCAGGAAATCACTATGTCTTTGTCTAATGTGTTCGGGAGTTGATATCTATTTACTTATTTGAATTTTCGTACGATCGCGTATGAAAATTATACATAACTTTGATAAGTCCCATGTACACAATCTTCAGAATAGCATGAAGATCTTAAACGCTCATTTTTCTGATATGTGATTTTTGCAGTAAACAGTTTATAGGTTCACCATTCCTTTCATGGGCTACCACATAATTTTGCTTGTGATGAATTCTTGTTGCATTTTATCATACCTTGAATAAAAAACTTGCAGCAGTAATACATGTAATAAATGTTTTCTTCCCTATCATTTAAAGGTACACTTTCATATCGAAAATTCAATGTTAGTTTTCACAAACATTGCCCATATATGCATCTTTGGACTTGGAATTCCGCACAAAATATAATTTTAAATATCTAATAAACTTAAATGTACACAAATATATTATATCGAATATGCACTTTGACTTTCGGGCTTCTTTTAATAATTAAAGCATCTTTGCATAGGCTTGTGGCGACAAATATTTTAACCATGCATGCAGGGTTTCCTTTGGCAGAAATATGCATCGAAGTCTAAGTTGCAATATTTAGCCGTTAGGGGAACCTGCTGGAAGCTCGAGAAGAGCTTGTACTAGAACATTGGTTGTGTAGGAATTTATCACGGAACTACAACTGGACAAAACATACGGTATGCACGGGTAGAGAATTGTCGGCAGTAATGTGGCTATTCGCCCGTTTCTCTCGCTTACCATCAATACCTTACCATCGTTTGTGCTGAGATTAGTGGTGTAACGATTCATCGATAGTATCGATGTTTGCATCGTCTATTATAAGATACGAGTGCATCGATACAAAATATGTTTAGACAATATATCAGGATATTCATATCGTGATGGTGCACGATATATAGAGGTTATCATGCGAGTATGTTTTGGGATGGTAAATATCCTGCATTAGGAATAAACATTGTATTTTGCGAGCCTTGGCGAGCTAAATACATAGTGTTTATTCCTAATGCAGGATATTTACCATCCCAAAACATACGAGCATGATAACCTCTTTATCATACAATGTCATTCTGTATTCATTTTGCCAAAAAAGGTCTGCCGTTATTACTGGAGCTGTAAAAGTTATCATCAAATGTGCGCATTGATATATGCAAATGAACAGCGTAATGGTATCCACGGTAAATTGACATTAAATTAATCCTCCACTCTTTGCCTTTGAGGCAACAGAGCTGTTGTGTTGGCATGATCTAAATGTTCCAGTTGGAATTTGTTTCTAAATAAAAAGGATGTAAACGAAAAAAATTACGTTTCGAAAGTACGTGTAGATTTGAACCCGAAAGCGTTCGCCTTTCCACACCTACTCAGGCGGCGAGCGTATCTCACTTCGAACGAGAGTTCCTTCCCTTTTCCAAATGCAAATGGCAGCTTGCGTAAACGCAGCGTTACGGATAGATTACATAATACTTACTCTACTTAATTTCCAAAACCTAATAAATGATGAAAACATATTGAAGCTAAATATGAGGTCATTGAACATGTGATTCAATCTGCCTTGGGTTCCCGTGAGTAAAATATAACTCAGTTCATTTATTGAAATAGCTTAGCCTAGCCTTTATATTTCGGTTGATTTCAACCAGCGATGTAATTTAGTTATTTGGCACTTCTTGATCATGAACTTCACGAAACAGCTGCACAAAGTCTGTTTGTCATTTCTTCAAATTAATTTTGATTCATTAGATGACGAATAATTTTATGAAGCCATCCGTTTGTGCAGGCATTCCAAATGATAAAGCGTGTGACGTCATAGTAATATTCAGAAAAAGTTCCGGCACTTGACCTCTGTAATTTGCATGTGTATCCGCATATGACCCCAACGGATATCGAAAATATCCGTTGACTTTATTATGCCGAGAACACTATCCATTGTATCATAAATCGATTTATCGCCGTAAGAGACAATATATCCCGATACTGTTAACATAATTTGTTTTAGACAAATAACTATAAAAGCTAAAAAGGTTTTTATTCTAGTTCAGGTATAACAGTGATAAAAAATAAACAGAAAGAGAAGATACATGATATTTTTGATATCTTATATGCAATTTCACAGTCTCTTTAAGTTATTTATTTCCCTTCATGTAATATCTATGACAGGTTGGTATCTAAGAAATAGAATTACTGTTTTATGTCCTAACTATCGTTCTTTATAAAAAAAACTGTAGAGAATCTGGATACGTATTATATCGAAACCACTGAATCGTTATAATAATCGTCTCGCAGGTTCCTTGGCAATAATTCCATGATATATTTCTCGCTCATTAAAACTGGAATCGGGATATATCGTCTCGCCACTAAGGCCACAATACACAGGTCTAGCTGACATGTTGACTGAAATTTAGACACGCGAAGCACATGTGATGAAAACGTTTTGATGGGAAACACTCTTATTTGTGAAAGTTCAATTTTCAGATTTCATTGGTTTGATGCAAAGTTAGGAACAGATAACTCTAATTCTCCGTTCTTGCAACCAATGAGATCTGTCGCTGCGGCCACACACCCCGTAAGGTCAAGGTGACGGGCGGCCATTTGTCCCATCAGCATTAAGTTGGGCGTGGAAATCGTCTTTCGGCCGTCCTCATTAAATAACCCCAAAGATTTATTTTTTTAAGTGAGTTGGAGTAGAAAGGCAAATCAGTTGACATCATGTCTGCATAGATTTTATATTGATTGCGTGTGAATTTATTGTAGCATTCGGTCAATAAAGCGGATGCGAATGCAGTGTCCGGCCTTTCCATATTAACAGAGGAACAATTTTATTCAGGGGGTGTTCTCAAAAAAATTTTTATAAATTTTTTATATATTTTTTTAATGATCCGAGGGCCTGTGGTTGGTTGTCCTAATGCGCATATCCAACTGTAACAGAAAACTTGATCTGAGGATATGCAATACTTTCCTACACGTGGCTATGTGCTTCGTCGAATATTCATCATATACATTTGGGATGGAGGTGGTAAATAATCTTAATAAACATCAAAACTGTCTAAACTTAACCATCCTGCATCGCTTGTTTCTGTTTTCAAAAACAGATTGCGGTTAACGGTACCTTTAGGGAACTATCATTTATAAAACCATGTATCACGTCGTAAGGATATATTTTGTTAAAAGAAACATGAACTATCAACAAAAGTATTTATTTTGCTAATTTTTCTGTGAATACTTTACTAGTTAGGGACCTTTTATTTTTGATAAAACAAAGTAAGACAGTTTATTAATATTACCAAACGTTCGGGAGGATTTGAAAGAAAGAATTCGTATACAATCAGTAAGATTGTGTTCTGAGCTACTTTCCATTGATATGTAGATAACTGTAAGCCATAGGCCATTGATATCGTAATGACGTACTTTTTATATCAGATTGATACTAAAACATTACAATTGTACCCGAGTTATTTGCATTCGAACCCTATTTTGAAAATAAAGAATGGCTTTCTCGCTTAGAATATAATTTTCTTGACAGTATAGTATTCAAAGCATTTTTACACTATGCAATGACCGGTATATCCTGATCAGCGAAGGTAACTCACTTTGTGTCGAACACGCATATTTAGAGATCGAATAGGGGTCAATCAACATAAAGGTTGAGCTCAACTGCTATATGAAGATAAAAAACAGCTAACAGTACATGTCTTAAAGCATATTATGGTAATTTTCATAATGAATTTTGAGGAAAACGGTTAACTGTTTTCTGATGAGTCCCTTTACATTCGATCGGAAACAGTAAAAGAATTCTATGATTTTGAGTTTTTGATCCGAACTGCTTACATATTGTGAGTGGCAATTGGCCATTCAGCCTATTGCAGTAACTTGTTCATTTCAGCGGGATGCACATGCCTCACACATGCCAGTGCCTCTGTCAGCTACCTGAAATAGACATTGTTTCTTCACTTTTGCCAGAGAGGAGTCAACATTACAAGTTTAGAATATATTAGTAAAAATGTTAAGAAATAGAGAAAGATTCATTTTCACGATCATTATCAAAATGGGTTTCATTTTCATGCGCATTGTTGCAGTGATTTGCCAGTGTGTTAAATATTTACCGATCTCGACCATATAGCCCCTGCGTTCATGATTTACGTGCGCGTCGGTTCATAGACTTGATCCCAAGATAGAGATCGGTAACTATTGCATCATACAATGCACATGTAGCTTATACCCAAACAGATGAAATGAAAAGTTGATTGTAAAAAAAGCTTAACAGATATGAGAATGTGTTGATGTCACATGTATTTGCCGCCAATAGTAGAAATGGATGATAAAGTTACTTTTGATAAAAAAAAGGGCATTTTAAAATCAATAATTAATAAAACCAAACTTAGCGTTTAGTTAAACAAGACCAGACATAAAAAGTATGACTTTTGACACATAAAGATTTCATCTAAGACCTAGCAATAATAACGAAGAATGTGTTGTCACATCAACTGTTTTAAGACTGTTTTAAGACTGTTTTAAGACTGATGAAATCTCACCATCAAACACAGAATGCGAGGATAGAAAGTTTGGAGCGTGGTGTCGCTACACCTGCAAGTGTAAGAACCGGAATGAAGTCTGCAACAAGACAACTGGTCACTGTAGCAGTGGATGCACTGATGGGTACACGGGATATAGATGTCAAACACGTGAGTTTGTATTCGTACTTACATGAATCATTTGTCAGAACCGTTTTTGAAAGCAAAGGTATTTTATCTGAACACAATCGAACTCTAGTCTGGTCTTGTCAGTCTTTAGGATGATTAGCAATTAATGTATGAACATTTGCTGAAAAAGACCTTATAGCCCCTGTGTTCATGATTCACGTGATCGTCGGTTCATATGATTTGTAGCCAAGTTAGAGGTCGGTAAATATTGCATCATACAATGCATACACATAAAGCTTAGATCATACAAATGAACTGAAAAGTCAATTGTAAGATGCAGTTTTAAAAATTTGTTGATATCACATGTATTTGCCGCCAACAGAAATGTATTGTAAAGTTAAACTTGATTAAAAGAACTATTTTGATATTCATTGATTAATAAAACTGAACGTAGCTTTTAATCAATCAAGGCATGTATTGACCACTATTCTGTATAAATGAATAATTTCAGTGAAAGCAAATTATGAACACAATAGTAAATATTTTAAAGCTATGTTGAGACTGCTTTTGCATATAAATAAAGGCAAGTTTTTATATTAAGCATGCTCTGCCGATCGTTTTGGGCCTGGATGTACGAAAACCTGTGGAAAATGCTCCTCGTGGTTTAACGGGAACAGACTATGTAACTCTACAAGTGGGCATTGTAAAGGATCTTGTCAATCAAATTGGACTGGGCCTCGATGTGAACGTGAGCTCAGTATATCGTATTGTTTTACTTTTTGGTAAGATGGTTATTTATTAAGATTCTTTTAAGGGTCGCCGATAAAAACAACTTTTTGTTGTTTAACGTTTCATTTTTATTGCATGGTGATATTGACAATTTGTTCAGTTTTTTAGTCAGAGCGTCTTTATAGACAGAAAAATATTATTTGAAATATTGATTGAATCCTTGAACACATCAATCGGTATTACGACTTTTGACACATAATGTCTTCATCTAAAACTAAGCAATACTAACTTGGAATGTGTAACCTGATTTAAACTTTGACCATCAAACACAGAATGCGAGGATAGAAAGTTTGGAGCGTCGTGTAGCTACTCCTGCAAGTGTAAGAACCCGGATGAAGTGTGTAACAAGATAACTGGTCACTGTAGCAGTGGGTGTACTGACGGGTACACGGGAGATGGATGTCAAATGCGTGAGTTTTTATCACCTCAACCTTTTTCAAAACAATACATTCTTACATTAATCGTTTACGGGTCGTTTTTGTTAAAATATAAGGTATACATTTTCATTTGAGCAGCTTCAGTCTAGTCTTGTCATTCTATAGGATGATTAGCAATTAATATATGAACACTGTAAAACATTCAACTGTTTCAGATAAATTCACTATATTTTGAGAAAACAGGAAACAAATAAGGAAAAAGTCCCTGACAGGTAATAATGTTACATTTAGATAGAATGTTTACATGTACTTAAATATTTTCAGACTTGTATTAAATTTCTAAGGTTGCCAGAGTGGATTTTACGGCTTCCGATGCAGTAAGAAATGTGGACACTGTGCTGGAGGGGAGATTAATTGTGATCATGTCAATGGAACTTGTAAGAACGGGTGTAGAGGAAACCGGGACGGAGGCCAATGTAAAGGTAAAAACATGAATTTTAAAACATGTGAATCTTAGCACTCACAAAAACATTCAATTTACAAATGACACCAATCTATTAATAGGACGTTTCCATATCTGTATGTTTATAAATAATTCCGAAGATAATCACTAATAAATTATTTTACAGTACGACTAACACCTTACACATAGATTAAAAGGAAACCGTAAATACACCAGTCTTTCAGAAATCAATTTTGAATGATTATTGATTAAAATTTAATTTATTATTATCCACTGGAAATATGCAATCAGCATTATCAAGTGATTGACTTTGATTATTTCCTTGCGTTTCAGTTTGCAATGATTTCTGGTTCGGAGAAGAATGCAGCACTAAATGCACATGTAAAGATCCTAATGAAGTGTGTAACAAGAGAACAGGGGCGTGTGCACAGAGCGGTTGTCAGGATGGACGGACTGGACTGGACTGTCAAACACGTATGTTTTTCCAGAAAAAGAATCTTGAAAGTGGTCTAAAAATAAAGTTGTGTTTGTAGCTCAGTATCAGCTACAAGGATACCACGGGCATTTAAAATAACTGTTTATAGATTTGATTTTTTTAAAGTTTTACTTTTAATGGATGCGGTTCCTTAAATAATATGTTTGCTTTATTTTACAATAAGCTCACACCTTTGGTTGAAATATGACAGAACAAACTTTCTGATTATGGACCCAACTCTATCTCTATCTAGATTAAACATTCGTCAAACAAAAAAAGTAAAATAAACTTTTGACATGAAGAATATTTTCATTTCTTAATTTCATTTCTAACTTGTTTGCGCAATGACCGACAAATTGGAAGCAGAGCCTTAAATTAATATGAAATTGGTATAAAAGAATAACAATCCTAATATAGGCTCAACTCTTTCTACTCCCTGCCTTGATCTTGAAAAGATCCTTCACCATATCACTTTCCAATTTCTTATGTACAGGATGTACTAGTAATATTTTAATCATAAAACACAAAGATAAGTAAGATATGTTAAAATGTGAATTTGTAGCTTGTACTGATGGCACCTATGGTTACAAGTGCTCCCAGCAGTGTGGGAATTGTCTTAATGGAGAAGTTTGTGGGAAAATTGAGGGAGACTGTCAAAGTGGTTGTGACGATGGATTTATGTCGCCTGTTTGTCAAGGTAATGTTTCTTTCATTTTCAGTATATAACATCAGCTCATCAGTGAGACAAAAATCTAACATAATATCATAACTGAAATAAATTTTAAATGGGATGTTGTAAAATATATTTAGATTATAAATTTTAAGCTTTTCTGGCCTGAAAGGCCCGATGGGATTATGGCATAGGAGATCGTCCTGCGTCCATCCGCCCCTACAACTTTCACTAGTTCATCCCCTTCTGCAGAACAACTGACTCAGAAATTCTGAAATCTTGTGTACATATATTATAGATTTGGTGAGCTTTCATGTCAAGGGTCACAGCGGCCACGCCCTAAAAAACTTTTTCATCTTCTTCTCCAGAAGCAAGAGGCTTAGAAATATAAACCATGTGCACATACTCCATAGGTGATAGGGATTCAAATTTATAAATTTGGTGACCCTGTGATCCCAAATAAGGGCAACATATGGTACATACCTTAAAAACCTATTTCTATTATCTTCTTCATCACAAGCAAGACATAAGGGCGAAAGGGACCACGCACTAAATAACTTTATCAATCCCCTTCAAAGCGCCAGAAAAGCTGACCTTGTATTTGAAAGTTGACATTTTAAGAGGAACTTTTTTTATGTTTGACTCATATTAATAACATGTTTTAATCCTGCTTAATTGCATCTCCACCCTCAAATTTTCTTTCTTAAATTTTTATCGTTTTTTTAGGATGTAAATAATTTTATCGGCGAGGCAGCGTAGCATATATACATGTAGTTATGGTGATTCACCGAAACCAAACTTTGCTCACGTAAGAACCTGATTTTTTCACAATGACGTCTTGTTTCTTGACGAACGAAGTTTGTAGATTTGGTTTTGACTGTAGAACAGTAAGGAAGGAAAAATAAACATGAAATGGTCAGCAATTGTGTGAGTCGTTAAATCTGCAAATTACTATCAGTGGACTCATAGTAGCCAGGGATAGGCACATGGAAATCTGCTATAATTTCGATTGCTTTGCGTATTCGAACGGGTTTGGTTGTTTCGAGGTAGAGATCGAGGTATCATGTTGATGATAAGTTATATTTAAAATGCGTTTAATGCTTACAGAGAGTATTTACATAAGATAGAATAGAGCAAATATTACAGAGTGTGAAAATGAATGAAGACATAGTTACTCCCTAACTGCTATTTGTTCAAAATAATCTGTTTTCTATTTTGTATCCTGTTTTAAGGAATACGAAATGGTTTTATTGACTTTCTTCAAATCTTATTTTAAAACATCTTCCCTTTTGCACTGAAAGTTGACTATTTCGGTAATGTATTTCACCTTTGGAGCTAACGCTAAACGTAATCTTTGCGAACATCAACATTAAAAAGGCTGGTCAGCTACAGAGCTGTGGCCAGATTTTTTAAAGTTGCCTTTGTCCTTACCCGGTTTTTTTAATAAATGATGCGTGGATAGATATCAAAATGCAAAAATTTCGGGATAGGAAGGAAGGGGAACGTTTTGACAAGACGTAAGTTTTCAAGTAGCATCTAGCTGAAGTAAATTTGTGTATCTTCAATCGATGATTATCATTTTGATATCTGATAAATCTTGAATCACACTAGAGTTATGAAACATAAAGAATACAAGTTTCCGATGCTGATGAGTTGCTATCAGTTTAGTCAAATGTTTCAATCACATTTTCCTTGTATATAAATGTAGACGCTTTAGAAATATCGACCCACTTATCTGCTCAAAATGTTACACTTGATCCAATAATAAGGTCTCTAAATTCTTCTGCATGAGACGTTTCACTGTCTCATAATAGATTTTAATTACATTATGAAAAATGCCAATTAAAATCAAGTAAATTTCTTTTTGAGTTATAATTAAATTATGTAGTGATGAAAAATAAAAAGTACAGTAAAAATATAGGTCTCCATTACTTATTCGGTGAACATTCATACTTAATGAATAGTTTCTGTCAGTGATGTCATTTGATTGCAAAGTATCGACTGTTACCACAAAGAAACATCATAAAGGTAAACTGTTTTGTACAGTGACACTATGAAGGTAGAACATCGCAATTATGATCGAAAACTGGACAGTGGTGCGCGTCAAATAGTCAAACGTAATTTTGGTGACTTATCAAAACAGCCAGGAGGGCAGTTAGGAATTGATAGTGTTTGTTAGGTTCTACAACTAATATCCATGTATATTGGACGCGATATCTGCACCTCTTCGCATTTAATAAGGCTTTTTGTGAATTTTCATGGAAAACCAGTATATGTTAATATATTTATATGTCTTTTGGACATGAAAAGTTCAGATGTTTTGATTGTATATCACCACATATGACATTTAGATTCGTATCAAAGGTAAATAAAATGCTATGAAAATCTCTCTTTAAGACTTCTCTACACAGTCACCATCCAGAGATACACCTTTGGTGACCATAGCACGGCGCTTCTGTTTAATGTCATCTCGTAACTTGCTCAGCAGGTTGCAGTAATAAGCTCCACTAATTGTCTGACCCTTAGCTAGATAATCCGTCAAGATGACTCCACGACAATCCAAAAAAAACAGACACCATGACTTTCCTGCAGACTTTTGCACCTTGGCCTTTTTGGGAGGTGGTCTCTTTTGTCTCAGGAGCTATTGATAGTTGATGAGTTGCTATCAGTTAAGTCAAATGTTTCAATCACATTTTTCTTGTCTATAAATGTAGATCTTTAGAAATATCGACTCAATTATCTGCTCAAAATGTTACACTTGATCCAATATAAAGGTCTCAAGTTATTCTGCATGAGACGTTTCACTGTTTCTTAAGACATTTCATTAAAACATTATGAAAAAAGCCAATTAAAATCAAGTAAATTACTTTTTCGAGTTACAATTAAATTATGTAGTGATGAAAAATAAAACGTACAGTAAAAATATAGTACTTCATTACTTATTCGGTGAACATTGATACTTAATGATTTGTTATCTATCCTTTCAGATTGTGTGGACTACAGATTTGGATCGAACTGCACAAAGACATGCAACTGCAGGAACCCGACAGAGGTGTGTGACAAGACAACAGGACAGTGTGCTACTAGTGGCTGCAGGGAGGGATGGACAGGACGGGACTGTTTAACACGTGAGAATATCAATTCTATATCCTATCAATCTGGTTAAATCTAACTGTAATATAATACGTCCCAAAGTCCGTTATTACATCTAGAGAAATACACAGGTGCGACATCAGCCGTTTTGAAGGATAAATATAGACATGATTAGGGTTAAACTCAGCATGTGACAATAACCAAGATACAAAAGAAACTCATCTTTGATTGGTTGAAAGTTGACTTCCTGCCCTCTTTCGTCAAAGGTCAGCTTAACATGACCTCAATCAGTAATTCTCTAGATGTATTGACGGATCATGTCATCAGGTTTTAACTAGATTGTATCACATACTTGCTCCATGTTCGAAAATAATGAAACAAACTGTTGTTAGGCACCTATCTTATGTGTGATACATTTTAAAGACTACCTAGTAAGGGGGACGTGTTGTTTGGCAGCACGGTATAAAATAATTGTCAACTGTAGTTATGACATGAAATATACAAATTGCAACGGATGTCTGTGTGAGACAGAAATTGTCCGGATACGGCTTACGTAGTAAATAATGACCTGGTGCCGAGCGGTTATGGCAAATAAACTTGCGAGGGCGTAGCCCGAGCTGAGTTTATTGCCATAACGCGAGGCAATCAGGTCATTATTTGGCTTACACTCCCGCGGAACATTCGTAAAATAATTTTAAACTAAATTATTCATATATATTGCATTTATAAACGTTATATTTTAACACTTTGCGGCTTTATGTTTTCTGACCGAAAGAGTCACATAGAATATTTACAATACACGCCTGCTTTAGATTTTAAAGCTAAAAAGTAGACCCTTTACATTAAAAATATACAAAACCTATTACTTATATATATACAGGGGGAAATCAGTGTAGACATGACACAACAAAAAGTACCTCGGCTGACATGGATCCTCATTAGCTCAAGTGGTAGAGGTGTTGCTTGACTATAAAGAGGTCCAGGGTTCGAATCCCACTTACGCCCTTTATAAATCTTAAATTTCTAGCTTGTTGAAATTTCAAAATTTTACAAGTTAATTTGTTTGTACACATTGAACATCTCATAACCGACAGGTGTTAAATATCTAAAATGTTAGAAAAACATGTTAAACCTCAACTCATGTACTCACTCATAACCGACCATGGTAGTTATGAGATAACCAACCTGCGCACATGGTGGTTATGGCATATAACCTTCAAATAAAACAAAGGAAATAACTTCCCAAGGGGTGTAAAGCCAATTATGTGGTGAGGCTTTAGCCACAAACCAAGGGTTTGTTATTGTTCGGTGAACAATTCATCTTAAGTGCAAATGGGTTGCCACGCAAGGCACCAGATAAGGTGTTCATATACATAAATTACACATGGATAAGTTATGTATACATCAAAACCATAATTCATTGAGTGACAAATTCAGCACAACTTTCTCAGTCTACTATTCAGATTTTGATGCAATGCGGCAGACTATTCAACAAAAGCCTTTAAAAACAAAACCTCAGTATAAATAATGTAACCTAAAATTCGCCCTCCGGATCACATCACAACAATCCAAACCACTCTATCAACTGGCAAAACCTTAAGAGCCTGGCTTCCAACATCAATGATTTGAGCTAAAGAAAACTATTGATTTGGTAGATACTTAATTGAATCTATGGCTCCTGTATACCTACATATACTATACCAAACACTTTTGTTCATTATCCACCTGATGAAGGGGAAAGAAGTAACCCAGAAACGTGAAAATGTGAAATAAATGAAGAATTTGTCATCCATGAAATTATCTTGTGTCACAACATCAACTTGTCAAAAAAGGCTCAGTTCTTCCTGTCAGATTTTTACATCTTGAAGAGTACTTGTAGGACATTTATATAGAAGAGAAGATTGCCGATTCATCTGAATGAGTTATCATCTATGTTTGAGGGTGGGTGTCTCTTTCCTATCATGTAAACACTTATACAGCGTTATGAACACGCCTAGTATTAAGGGCAAGAAGCTCGGTACAGGGAATTGTTAGTCAATGAAAGGCATGAGATATGTTTCTGTTACAAATAACAACTGATGTCGGCGTCAATTTAACACAGACAGACAGATTGTTTCATACATACATTAGCTTAGTAGTAAGTAAGTAGGTAAGAATGAGGGAAACGGATGTAATACATTATTTTTCTGACCGTGGACCTATGAAACTATGTTGGGACCTCGTTGTGCCTAAGCTGAGTATGGTCATCCGTGAAAAAGACATTATTTTCTTTTAGAATTGAGAACATTGATTCCCTGAACTTTTTAGTACTTTGGTAAAAAGGTTATTTACAGATACAATTGCTGAACAATGTTCAATATTTCAATCATTTATTTATTGACAAGAATATGTGAGAAAAAAACACTTACCAACAAAAACAACTTGGCAATTTGTTTTCAGGATCTGAGAGCAATAACACCTAGAAAATATCCTTAGTTCTTGGAAAATTTACTACCAATCTATACCTCCTGAAAATGTCAACTGATTCATTATATATATTTCATCATCAGCATCACAATGCCTTACCTTTTAAGATACAAAAGTTTTAAATCTGTGTCGATGTCTATTTTGACTCTCTTAACGACAGTAAAATGCTCAAACTATAAAGGACATTGAAAAATCATTTTATTCAGATTGTGGAGACGGAACATACGGCTACAACTGCTCGGGTACCTGTGGACGATGTGTGGATGGAGAAGTGTGTAACAAGACAGATGGGACGTGTTCTGCTGGATGTGAACCTGGGTTTCTGAAGCATTTATGTCAAGGTAATGTATATTGTGAATTCTTAATTACGAATTCAATTTAAATAACACAACAAACAAACAAATATGTATCATGTGAATAACAATATGCCAAGCTTACAACTTCAGTGTCTCATTTCAAATAAACTAACGGGCAAAAGAAACGATACCAAACTTTCAGATCAAATATTTTTTTACAAAACTGTTGAAAATGTAAATACACGACATTGAAATGATTCCCCTATGTCAGTAATCATATGTGTCACGAAAATTGTTGCGTTTTGGCGATCCGTTTCCAGGAAATTGCATTAAAGCGAGATTTTTTTACATGAAAATCACATGTTGCATGTGCATCATTTGGGTATAAAAGATGTGTCTTATCATTCGACGACATACCATTTCTTCAACTGTACATGGAAACATGGCAAGATTATCACCAGAGGAGAGAGAGAGGGCCGTCGGGGTGATACAGATGGGTGCAACGCATGCACACGTGGCTACGACGTTGGGTTGCAGCCGTATTACTACCACCAGGGTTATGAGACGGTACAGGCAGACAGGGAGGACAGTAGACTTGCCGAGGAGAGGAAGACCCCGCGTAACAACCGCCAACGAAGACCCCCATTTGCGAATTCTTCATCTGCGGAATCGCTTCCTGTCAGTGACGGAATCAGCGACGAATAGCCTTGGACATGCTGTCAGTCGAAGAACAGTGGCCAGACGTCTGAGACGTCATGGTATTCGCGCCTACAGACCCGGCCGTGGCGTGCATCTGACGCCTCGACATCGACGTCAACGTCTCCAGTGGGCACGTAACGTTCGGCAGTGGCAGGCCCGGAACTGGCGAAGAGTCATCTTTTCGGATGAGAGTCGCTTCCAACTATTCAGAAATGATGGAAGAGCGAGGGTGTATAGACGTCGTGGTGAACGTTGGCGACGTTGTTGTGTTCAGACTGTGGTACCCTTTGGCGGTGGCAGTGTCATGGTGTGGGGCGGAATTAGCGGACAAGGGAAGACTGATCTCATTGTGGTTGATGGGAACCTCAATGCAGAGAGGGACATCGATCCGATTCTCCGCCCAGTGCTCCTACCATTCCTGCAACAGCACAACAACAGAACCCTGTTCCAGCAGGACAACGCCCGTCCCCATACAGCCCGTATTGTCAGGGATTTCATGCAAAGAAACAACATCAACGTGTTGCCATGGCCTGCCAGGTCACCTGACCTGTCACCCATCGAACATTTATGGGACCATTTGGATCGTCAAGTCCGTCAAAGAGCCGTGGTTCCAGGAAACCTCCAAGAGCTTGCCCAGGCCCTGAGAGAGGAATGGCAGAGAATACCAGACCGTGTTATCTTACGTCTGGTGTTCTCAGCACGACGACGAGTTCGGGCATGCATCGAGGCCCGTGGCGGCCATACAAGATACTGAAAAACTTGTTTTTACGGGTGTTGTATTTTTAGGTGCTGATCGAATTCAGGACAATTTCATGAGTGAACTTTAAGGAGTTGTACGTCATAACACACTGACCTGAAAGACTTCAATATGTGATTGTTTGATGAACTTGTTATCTGTTTTCAAAATGGAAATGAAATAAAAGATGTGTCATTTATTTTCTGTCTTTTATTGGTCAATTATACTTGGTATCGTTTCTTTTGCCCGGTAGTTTAGCATGTATGCTGTACTTCCATCACCTTGGTATGGTGCATCAAATGTTTCATCAATTATGATTCATATTTTCTGACACAAGTGCATTTGTAAGAACGCCTGCGCACAAACAGTGAATATAAAACAAAACAATCGTCAAAACTGAAAAGTACTCTCATTATTTTGCTAAGTAGAAGGCTGTAGTTTGTTGATGAAGGCGCCGCGAAGGCAGAAGTAAATTTTAAATCTTGAACCAGGCAAAATGGAGACAATCCTGTACATAATGATATCACTTATAATTGTTGTTGTGATAAAAGATGCTTAACGATATAATTATCATAGCATGTAAAAGGTTTCTTATAATACCTTCTGTAGGATGATATACCCTTTTTATATCTAATCAAATGAACTATTGGTTATCCTTCGTCCTTTGATGTTCAGATTGTAGGGACGGATACTACGGAGCAGAGTGTAGAAGATGTGGCCTGTGTTTAAACAACTCTCCCTGTGATAAACAGACAGGACTGTGTGCAGACGTATGTCAGCCTGGATGGGAGGGAGATAACTGTCTAGAAGGTTTATGAGAAATTCATACTTTTCCCCCAGATCTGTTTAAATTAAAATGTATTTCAATCCCTTTCTGAGAAGAGGATATGTAGTAAATAATGACCCGGTGCCGAGGCGAGGCGAGGGAGTATCCGGAGCCGAGTTTATTGCCATAACACGAGGGAATCGGGTCATTATTTGGCTTACACTCCCGCGGATCATTCCTAAAATAGTTTTAGACTTATTTATTTATATTCAATGAATTTTTAAAGGTTTTGATATTACACTTTGTGGGTTGATGTTTTCTGACCGAACGAGTCCAATAGAATATTTACAGTACACGGCTGCTTTTGATTTTAAAGCTAAAAACTAGATCCTTTACATGAGGTATATACAAAACATATTACCTATATATAGACATGACACACAAAAAATACCTCAGCTGACATGGATCCTCGTTAGCTCAAGTGGTAGAGGCGCTGCTTGACATGATAGAGGTCTCGGTTTTAATCCCGCTTACGCTCTTCATAAATTTTACATTTCTTACTTGCTGAAATTTCTAAATTTTACAAGTCCTGTCAGTCCATCAGTCCATATACTTTTGAGATAGTGATATTTGAAATATTGGGATCTAAAACCGAAACATTGTTTTACTTCAGTTTGTAATGGTACCTACGGCTACAACTGTAACGAGACATGTGGCAAGTGTTTAGGAGGTGTGACGTGTCACCCAGAAACTGGACAATGTCCTGGTGGCTGCCATACGGATTATGAGGGTCTCGGCTGTCAGGGTGAGTTTTCAGTACAACATAATTATAATACAATATAGATCTATGGAAACTATATTAATGTATAAAAGACAATTTCTGCTTAACCTGAATGATAAACGAACAAGAACATATTTGAATATTTCTTGTTAAACCATCTGGGTATTAAATATAAAATCTCCTACCATTATTTTGCCGAAAATATCAAGCATAAATATCCATTCTCGATAACAAGGGAATGTATGACATTGAATTCCCACTTATTTAGTTTTAATTAGTGCTTCCGGTTCTTTTCAAAGAAAACTTTATTTTTCTATGTATATTGTCACTTCACTGAATTGTTTATCATTACAAGGATAATTTTCAGCTACAGTCAGTACTTTTCGTCAAAATAAAACAATGATCGAACCATTGTTTGTATATCTCAATACTTTGAGTAGATATCGCCATTTAATTTGTGATATTCATTTACAGCTCTGAAAGCTAGTCTGTTTTCATCTGGATTGTCCTGGGTGGTGGTGGTTGCAGTGTTTGCAGTGGTTCTTGGCTTCTTAGCATTAGGCCTCTTCGTGTACAAAAGGTATAGCATTTTATAATTTCTTTTTTTTGGAAATGACGATTCTACATTTTCTTTATAAAACCGTTATCAAAATTATTTTTCAGTAAAGTTAAACTTTGATCATTTTTTCATGTTTATCAATATTTAAGATTTTGCAAATTTATTCTATGTATCTTAAGGAAAGGAAAATCGGGAAATTTCTGATAAATTGATCATTGGAAAATATCCGATTCATTCAATATATCGTTTCAATTGAATTCAATGAAAATCGTCTTTCTAGCTATGTTGCGTTATATTTTCAGGAGATACCACACAGAGGATAAGACACCTGTAGTCATGTCTGCTCTAAGAGATGATAACGACTATAGTACTGGTATAAACGCATTACCTTTTACTGAATATATTAAAAAAACACCCATGCTGAACAAATATATTTAATTTATAGTTTCTGTTAAATATTCTCAATGTTGGTGTACAATACCTATCATTGAGTACCATTCAATATTTCAAATTGGTTATTAAATTTTAGTTAATTTTCTATATGTATTTAACAGAAAATTGTCATTGGTCGTATTTTAAGTCTTATCAACTAATTATCATACAAAAGGAGGATTCTATTAATCTGTATACAGTAATATAACTTTACTTTTCTTTTGATTAATAGAAAATCGAACTAAATAAAACATGTCTTAATTGGGTTTTTTATTCTAATATATGTGATTTTTACAATATAAGTTATGTCATAATTTCACATTTAGGAAGTTGATATCCAGATAATATTTTCTTCGCTATGACAATAGATGAACAAAAGCCAGCGAGACCATCCCCTTACCGCACACCACGTACCAAAGACAGGAAGCAAAATGACGACACTTACGTGAATGTGGAATCAACTGTGGTCAAAGTCAGGGACCTGCATCAATACATCGGCAACAGGGTGGACAAGTTTGAGTCTGAATACCTCGTGAGTAGATCGCCTTTGATTCGTTTAAAAATGCATATATAGTAAATATGAGAACACCTTGAAAGTATGATTAATTTCATAGCTTAAGAGACGATCACCGTTCAGGCACAGCAGCGTTTGACGCGGCTAGGCACTGGATTTGTCACTCGCTACGAGGCTTGATAATCCCATAGTCTGATCCCCATTAAGGTCTACTGTTATAAAACGTTTAGATGTTTAGAATTCAAAGTATTTGTTTTACAGAAATGATGAACGGTTACTTCTTCTGTAATGATATATGTTACACCAAAACTTCATAATATCTTTTAAATTTTTCTCATTAGGCCCTTTACTAAATATAAATATCATTAAAAGATGTATGATTTTGTAAGACCTGACTTAAATTGTGCAAGTCTCTTTAAAAGATCAAATCCTGAATAGTTTTTTGTCAGAATTGCTGAAATTTCATGTTAACTTACATTGACCAATGTGAGATTCAGAGTTAAATTAGTCCCGATTCAACATTTATCATACTACTACTACTACTACTACTACTACTACTACTACTACTACTATTACTACTATTACTACTACTACTACTACTACTACTATTACTACTATTACTACTACTACTACTACTACTACTACTACTACTACTACTACTATTACTACTATTACTACTACTACTACTACTACTACTACTACTATTACTACTACTACTACTACTACTACTATCAGTATTAGGAATCTCGACTTTAATAACCTGGTGTTTTAATATTTGTGAGAGCTTAGCTACAATTTATGTTATTTAATACTACATTCTTCTTTAACAGCGATTTCGCAAAGGACTCCAGTTTCCCTCCAAAGCAGCAGAACTAGAAGGAAACAACGGAAAAAACAGATTCAAAGCGATGTACCCCTGTAAGTTATAATGGCAGTTTTTCATATCAAAGTAGACTCATTCTGAAAAAAAGCAATAAACGATTAAAGAGAGAACATTAAAGAGAAGGTTGTGTAACGTTTGGGTTCGACATCAGTATGACAATTCAACAATCCAACCCATCCCAACAAACGAATATTTCTTTTGCATGCTACTTATACTCACTTACCAAGTTATCTATATTTGTCATTGGTGAGCTATTTGTTAGAGATATTTACGATAATATTGAGTCCAAACTACATTTAAATGAAAATATATTTTTGACTTCCTTGTTTTAAAACATTTTCAACACAAAAACAAAGAAGCAAAAGTTTAACAATGTGTCCATTACTTTCTACCAAATCTTTTAACCAAGATTAGCTATCTTCAATTTGAAGGTAATGATTTGTTGTATACTCTTTTGAACTTTACATTTCGATTATGCAAAACTGTTATATAAACTACATACAATCCGTTTTTGCAGATGATCATTCTCGTGTGGTTCTTGTCAAGCTGCCCAAAATGAAAAACTCTGATTACATCAACGCATCTTACATTGACGTATGTAATTTTATCAGTTGGCTGTCCAGTTGATTTATCCACTTTTGATCATATGAAAATAAAAGAAAGCCTAAAATATTTGAGGTAGTCTAGTGCTTGATGCGAAAAGAGTGATAACTTCACCGGTTCACTAGTCGGAAAAACTTGACGTGTTCCCAAGCTGTTTCCCTATCAAAACCTAAAAGTTCAATATATATCTACAAACCTTAATATTTTAAAATTCAGTATTCAGCATGCGGTATTTTTGCTACGGGTATAATTTGAACAGTTGTTTTAATCTTAAAAGGGGACGTGAGCGATATCAAAGCAAAAAGATTCAATTCAGAATCCCCTGATAATTGTATGTATGTTAGGTATTACGATGCGCGGTTAAATTTCACCATCAACTTCATCATGTGGTACCAAACTATGTAAATGTGAGTTTCTCATAATCAAATTTAACATTTCAGGGCTACAAAGCAAGAGGGCAGTACATAGCATCACAAGGTTAAACCTTTATTTTCTTTGTGGTTATATGCAATTGAAAAATGTGTGATTGAAATGATAAGTTCATCTCTATAATGTTCACAAAGCAGCTAGTAACATTGGAAACATAAACCCTTTTGAATAGTCCAACGCAAACATATTAAAATTGCCTATTAGCATATCGCTGCTTTTATTTGGTATGATTAGCAGTAAATAACTGTAGTGAACAATGTGTTATGAGTCTATTGTGAGATTAACGTTATTGTACAGCCAAAAGGAATTAAATAATGTTTTATTTGGTTTCAGAGAGTGACAATTATTACCAGCTGCTTTTCTAAAATGTGACATATAAGGAAATTAATGAGGTGCACTTCTACTCGATCGAAATCGTCAAGACTCAAAGAGCACACTGCTTATTTTAATTTTATGATGGTTCTTTTGAATATGCGCTGTTCTTGTCTGACAGGGCCGAACTCGAATACTATTGGAGACTTCTGGAGAATGGTTTGGCAGGAACAGTCACCCATCATCGTCATGCTCACCAGAGTCACTGAAGGAAAGAGGGTATTATATAAGGGAGTCTATCTTAAGACTATTGTAAGAAACCAGGAACCATAAGAATTTACCATATTGATTTGAATTTGCTTGATATTGTGAAATATAAAAGAAATGTACAATATTTGTGGCACATTTTAATTATCGATGTGATTTGTTATTAACGTGTCTTGTCTATTGTCACTAATGTTCACGCTGACCGATTTCCTGACATAATCATATATCTATTTAGGAAAAGTGTGCGCAGTACTGGCCGGAAATGGGAGGATCCCTTGTCAGGGGCGACCTTCAGGTGACCAGTAACTCAACACTCCAAAAAGCAGACTTCATCATCCGAGAATTCACTGTTCACAATACTAAGGTATCCCAAAATGTTCGTGTATTAAATGCAGAGATTAGATCGCAGATCAAAATCAATAAATTCAATGGAGCATTCAAATGCATTTCAATAATTGAGAAAACATTAAACGCTTATGAGGAAAACATCTTATTTTTAACTTTATCTTTATCTTTTGTATGAGAGATGTGTGTTTCAGATCGATCAGCGACACCACGTGACTCAACTTCACTTCATGAGCTGGCCAGACCACGGTGTCCCCTTTGCTCCAGCCCTGGTTCGATTCTGGAAACTCTTCAGATCCCTTGCAACCAGCAAAACTGGGCCTTTCATCATTCACTGCAGGTAGAAACCTGCTTTCTACCTGCTTTTATACATTTAGATTCGTATTTTGATAATTTGTGTTAACATACAGAAGATGTGGTAGTCGGTACCACAAATTGGACGATGCTCTACAATGTATGTTTCAATGACAAAGCCTTTATTTTTACGAAAAGAGTACGATAAGGTTATCTACAGTATCCCAAGTAGTGAAGCATCTATTGTGTCTGTTTTGAAGGTGAATATTTTAATCTCGGTTGTCAACGAAAAATATTCCAATCAATCTAGTAAAATCCTTTTCGAAATATTTATGATACCATAAAACATATGCAAGCCCGTGTACAGTCGAAATAACCAGCTCCATTCACATTTAATGTATGGCTATTGCCCTTCTATAAATTGTGCTGAAGTAAAGATAATTGTCTCCATTGCAATAAGAAAGTTATCACGTCTGTTATTGTTAATCCATGTCAGAGAATCATTAACTTTATCCATGCAGTTTTTTTAACATATCATACAACAGTCGTGAGATAGCATTATCTACGCAAGTACAAATTCAGTCTTAGAGTTGAGTACATTTTGGAAACGAAGACTAAAGGCCTGATCACACAGCCAAAAAGTCGCGTAAACGCACGAATCACGCACAAAGTTTGGTTGTGCGTGCCTGTCCGTCGAGAATTTGACCATTTTCACTGATCACATGATTCACTGACACGATTAAGAATCGCCGATGAATTGCGCAAGAACAAGGGAAAGAGCGCACACAAATCACTAACAAACCATGCACTTCAGTGCATAGACACGCAAACAGAGCGAATATGTGGTTGTGAGCGACGAGAGGTCCGCTGAAAAACCACGCAAAATCTGCGCACTTGCACTAATGAACTGCGTTTGAATCGCGCATGATTCACGTATGAACTTCACACAACGGATTACATGCGCGAACCATGCGTCGTATATCTGCTAATCGTCAGTAGAAAGTGGTCGATGAACACGATAGCGGCAAAATGTTCGCGAAGGATCACTGACCTTCCACGCATATTTCGCGCGCTGTCCACGTAAGAACTACGCATACTACGCAAAACTTACGTAAAACAGCGCAGTACTGCGTAAACTTTATGCGAAGCCGAGTTTTAAGCAGCCTCAAAACTCTGAATCACGTAAAGCACCGATCCGGCGAACATCGAAGGACAACTACGGAGGTTCCACATCAGACAAACTGATGAAATACGCAAAATCGCGCATGTATCGCGTAAGACTCGAATCGTGTGCGTGATTCATGCGTTTTCGCGACTTTTAGGCTGTGTGACCAGGCCTTAACATAGGCATATATACTTTAGGCAAGTGCTGACAGTCGCAACAGTTTATCCGCAGCTATGAATTCCCTTTTTGCTAAACGAAGAAAAGAATAGCTACCACTTCTTGTCTTTTCACACTCATTAACTGGGTTGAAACTATTTAAAGGATTGTTTACTCAGTTAAAACATTTGATGGTCGACACTCAGGGTTCCAGATTAATCCCGATATGAAAAGGGAAGAATTTGTACGTTTGTAGATTATATAGTTCTACTAAAATTTGACAATGAAACGCGTGTTCACTTAGTTATCATAGAGGCATTATGTTTTTTAAAGAGTGATTATGTAGTAGAACATATTGATAACTTGTTTAAAGGATAATATTATGTACCAAATATAGTTCTGCTATCAAATGCTGCTGCGACTTTGATCGTCAAAATGAAATCTCTTCATTCACAACTCGTAGTTTAAATTTTTTTGCTGTCTTAAAAGAATAAGATTATCATGCTGACAGAACAGTTTCAGATACTTTGTTTTGTCACCAGTGCTGGCGTTGGCAGAACAGGCACCTTCGTAGCTCTTGACGCCTTGGTGAAACAAGCGAGAGAACGCAACAAGCTGAATGTCTTCGAATATGTCAGCAAGATGAGAGAAAACCGTGTTAGTATGGTTCAAACCAAGGTGTGTACTTTGTCCTTATATTTTGTAAGATATTCTTCTGTTTGCTTATTACATTTTAACCGAGGGGTGTGAATCCTCTTTGTGTTTCAAGGTAAAATGTTATAAAATTGTGTACTTCTGTATATTTTAAACAATACCCTTTGCACTAATTTTAATGTAGTATTTAATAAAAGCTTGCTGCTAACAATTATCTTCATATAAATTATTATTTGAAATATTTCAAACTTATTTGCTGCGTAAATTATTATATTTCTTGTCAGTTCTCTTGATTGGCATTGACGAATATCCGTAGAGGAAAATACTTCATGAAGTGTGATGGAAAGAATATCTATCACGAGATATTTAGGGATCGTACTTTCCATCCAGCCTAATGTTCGGGGGTAAATTTCTTGTGTCATGCCCGACATAATACATTTATAGGGAGACATACATTTAATTTTACATTATAAGTTTCTGAACATAACTTGCACCATAAACGACACTGAATTCTTTGTTGAAACCTATTATCAAACATGAAATACAGATATAATACCATATTTAAATCATCTGAATACGTTACAGGAGCAGTACTATTTTCTCCACAATGTGATTCTTGAAGCTCTTCGGAGCGAGTCTACCCACATGACTCCATCAACGTTTGAGAGTCGCTTCAAAAGTTATACTTTGAACTCTCAAGAGGAGGAGACTTTTCTTCATGAGGAATGGAAGGTATGAAATACACTATAGGTCCAGTGAAATGTTTCATATATGATTGATACATATCTAGTCTAGTCACTAAGTTATTGAATGTACTTTAACATGCTAAAACTTCAACAGCTTATAATAATCAAGTTTGGTACACTACACCACTAATCTCCCGTTCCTTACATCAAGTGCATTATAAACTACATGTAGGATGCAATCTTTCATTGAATTTCAATTATTTGATTGTAGGAAAAGGAATTTCATGACATCATTTTAGTGAACAATTTCTCTTGCACAACTTGAAAATGCAATGTTGTTTAGTGATCATGACATTTTGACCCTCAATCAATGCTATATCGATAGTGTTTTTCACTGCAGTGTTCTGTATTGAAAGAACTTAAGAATCAACAACAATCAGCCTCCTAAATAATTTGTTTATTTCAGCGCTGAAACGCGAATGGCCTGTGTTTCAGTTTTTTATGTTCATATTAGTAGTTTGTAAAATGCAAAGTCAGTAACGCATGTTCTGTCAGCTATTGCAAGAGACGTTTTAACGACTGTTCCTTCGTTCAACCTGTAGGACAATTGGGTACCTTTTGTTAAAAGAAGTAAGACGTTAAACAGGCTCTATTCTTCCTAACAGGAAAATACTATATATTATAATGTGATGGCAAGGGCGGAATTATGAAATCATATGATCAACAAATACTTGTTATCTTTACGTAAATCGTCTGTTTTTAGAACGTCAAGGACCTCAAGACCTCGCACACAGATAAAGAAGTCGCTGCTTCACTCATTGAAGAGAATATCAAGAAAAGTCGAATGAAAGAACATTTCCCTCGTAAGTTGATTGTAAATCTTGCGTTTTTAAAAGAATGAACCGATATACGAATCAAACGCTGTGTGAGTATGCTATTGTAGGTAAATGATTCTATTAATATTTTTATTTCTACCATTTGAACGAATGAGTGTTATTGTGTTGTCTTTATGCATATCACATTTACTTTTTGTAATGATGCAGAGTGAACTTCTAACATAATTCTATGAATTATAATGCAACTATAACTATAAGACTTTGTTATTATTAACTGTTTATTTTCATTTAAAAATTTTAAATTAATATTCATTTTCTTATTTAACAGCTGACGCACTACGACCAAAACTCGAGACACCTGTTCCAGACACTAATGACTACATTAATGCAGTCTTCACTCCTGTGAGTTCAAAAACATCTTATTTCAGTACTTAATTAATTTTTCGTCAGTACATGCCATTGCCTCTCTAATGTATGCGTTTCAATATATCAAGCGTGATCTTCTGAACCCGCCATTTGAGTTGGTGGTAGTTCAACAATAAAAGCCTACATGTAAGTCACTGTTTGGCTTATTGTCCCCCGCCGCAACGCGGAACGGGGGACTATGAATTCAGCGGCGTCAGTCCGTACGTCCTTACGTCTGTACCATTTTCAAGGTCACCACGACACTTTGACCAATTTCTAATACATTGTTAACGTAAAGCTAACGACCTAGAGTGTTCATATTTGGTGATAGCTTTCAATGGCGGAAAACTCTGACGCCAGTCGACGTTAATGACCTTGACCTCATTTCAAGGTCACCACAACACTTTGACCACTGTCTAATACATTTTTCATGCAATAACGGCGGGGATATTGCCATGTTTGTGGCAAACATTTGTTTTGATTAAGTTAAAGGTTAAACCTTATGTTACAAAAAGAAAAAAAGAGTTTGAATTTGAGGTTGACAGCGAGTTTAAACTTGCTTTGTATGATTGTATGTGTGTCCTAAAGGTTATGAATGGGATTTCGATATTCAGGAATACATTTTATTTGAAATAAAGAACTAAATTACATGAATTATGCATGCAATGTATATGAAATCAGCCAATACAAATATTTATTGAACAACTATTTTGATCTCAGAGTGAATACAATGGGCAAGGTCTTGTGGTCACTCAGCTGCCTCTACCCTGGACAGTTGTGGACTTTTGGAGACTAGTGCTTGACCATAATGTCAGAACAGTGGTTAATCTTGAACCACTACAAAGGGAGAAGGTGATGACGATTTAACAAAATAAATAAGTTATTAGCTATCACCATTCCTGAAGTATAAAACTTTATGTTATGATGTTTACTGTCATCCACTTTCTGTTTGACGCAAACTTGTATTGCATCCGTTAAGTGATTCATTGCATATTTGACTTGAATCGATTTAAATTATGTTATTTCCTTTTGGTTGTGCTGAATTATGGACAGAGATAGCCTTTCTCATTTTGGAAAACTTTCACAAGATAAGCCTGCACCTGACTTATATCATTCCAGCCTGATGATGAAGGAACATTCTGGCCTGAGACAAAGACGGAAATGTTTTCTGACCCCTTCATTGTTTCCAAAGTGGACACGAGGGCTCGACAAATCACAGAAGTTGCTCTTCAAGTCTGGCAGAAGGTTGGCATATTTGTAGTAATCGCTGTCTTAATAGGTTACAACCACATGTAGACACTCTTGAAACGCAAAACGTTTAAGTTAACTATTCATCATGGATACTTTGCTTTTTAATCTGGTACCCGATGCTTGCACTGTGTTGAGTCTCTGGGCAAGACATTTCATGCACATTGCACTGAGGCAACCCATTGGTACAAAAGGGTACCTGAACATGGGAAGGTGTGGACCTAAACATTCGCACGTAGCGCTAAATAGCTGCATTGAAGGTGCTATTCCATAAGGGTTGATAGAATTTGTTCGCTTTCTGCACATCCTGCTGCATCAGCGTTATTGAATATGCTGATCGAGCTCTTTCCATATACCCTAATATCCTTTTGGCCAAAAGCCTCGCATCGCTAGCTGTCTAACCAGCCAATGAGACGGCTCGCATCCAGCAATCCCGGATTGGAAATTCTAAAGAGAAGCTTCAAGCTCTTTAGATAACGACATTTCATTGGCTTAAACAATATCAGGTGAGCACAGCCACGAACATGAAGTCGCGCCAGCCTGACGAGGGATTTGGCTCGAAAGAGATCAGGGTATATGGAAGGAGCTCGATCAGCGGATTCTATTACGCTGATGAAGCAGGATGCTTTAAGCAGTAGTAGTAGTCGTAGTAGTAGTAGAAGCAGTAGTAGTAGTAGTAGTAGTAGCAGTAGTAGTAGTAGTAGTAGTAGTAGTAGCAGTAGTAGTAGCAGTAGTAGTAGTAGTAGTAGTAGTAGCAGTAGTAGCAGTAGTAGCAGTAGTAGCAGTAGCGGTAGTAGTAGTAGTAGTAGCAGTAGCAGTAGTAGTAGCGGTAGTAGTAGTAGCAGTAGCAGCAGTAGCAGTAGCAGTAGCAGTAGTAGTAGTAGTAGCAGCAGCAGCAGCAGTAGCAGCAGTAGCAGTAGCAGCAGCAGTAGCAGCAGTAGCAGTAGTAGCAGCAGCAGCAGCAACAGCAGTAGCAGTGGCAGTAGTAGTAGCAGCAGTAGTACCAGTAGCAGTAGCAGTAGCAGTAGTAGTAGTAGCAGTAGTAGTAGTAGCAGTAGGATGCTTTAAGCAGTATCAGTAGAAGTAGTAGAAGTAGTAGTAGAAGTAGTAGTAGTAGTAGTAGTAGTAGTAGCAGTAGTAGTAGTAGTAGCAGTAGTAGTAGTAGTATTAGTAGTAGTAACAGTAGGATGCTTTAAGCAGTAGAAGTAGTATTAGTAGTAATAGTAGTAGTAGTAGTGGCAGTAGGATGCTTTAAGCAGTAGCAGTAGAAGTAGTATTAGTAGTAGTATTAATATTATTAATAGTAGTAGTAGTAGTAGTAGTAGTAGTAGTAGTAGTGGTAGTAGTAGCAGTAGGATGCTTTAAACAGTAGAAGTAGTAGTAGTAGGAGTAGTAATGGTAGTAGTATTAGTAGTATTAGTAGTAGTAGTAGTAGTAGTAGTAGTAGTAGTAGCAGCAGCAGTAGGATGCTTTAAGTAGTAGTAGTAGTAGTAGTGGTAGTAGTAATGGTAGTATTTTAAATAATAATGTCATGTCATCATGCTCGCATCTTCCTAAGAGCGTTGTCTCGTAATCCTTTCAAGGTTTCGCTTGGCTTAAAGGTCTTCTTGTTCGTGGGTTCACTGTGCACTTGGTTTATTTCACACCATAGGAATCTGCAGAATCGACCAAACATGACGTCAATCTGCTGTTTATGGATGGTTGGGCGGAGTCTATGGACACTCCCACAAACTACTCCAACTTCCTACAACTCATTGCTCAAGTGGGGATGCAGGATTCCACTTCGCCTGTTGTTGTCATGTGCAGGTACTTTCATCATATGTTATCTCTGATCTATGATACATCGGATAATGCGTTGTTTAACTGAATGTTGAACTGATAGGAAGATATATATGAAGCGGACTTAAAATCCCGCAATTGCGTTTAAAAGTTATAATTTGTAATTCTCTTTTTGTGACAGTCGATTGGTCACTGTGTCTTTGGTTTTTGATATTCTTAAATGTAAGTGCTGATAATCTCCAATGGTAGGGTCGGTGAATGCTCAGGTTTATCCGTTAATGCAATATTCTCCATATTTAGTCTTTCTATCTTATCACAATACCCAAACTGGTTACGTTTACTACATATTTGTCAACTGATATTGCTGTCAGTAGCTGCAAAGAAGATACATCATGTGTTCGTGAGAGAAGATACCTTAATTGCTTTTAAGCTTGCGTGATAAGCAAAAATAGATCATATCTTAGTTTTTGTTAATGTTGAATAAACAAATACATTTCATAGTTGTATTTTACTTCTTAAAAGAACACAACATTTTATTTCCTCCGAAAGGAATGGATCGACGAGATCTGGTTTGTTCTGTGCTGTTCTCAACATCATACAACGTCTGAAGTCTGACAGTGAAATAGACATCTATCTTCTCATCAGGCAGCTTCAGACATTCAGACCAGGCTTCATACCATCCTACGTAAGGACTCGAATAATTCTGTTTTTACACACGCTTTTTTTGCCATCATTCTGGTTGTAGAACCTGCTTCAATTCGCAAACGACTGATATGATATATACGAAATTTTCGTTTTATGCGCTTATAACTATAGAATAGATCAAAACGTTAGACAAAATCCCTCCCAGCCATTTTGAAGACTCACATTACTCCAAATCGTTTCTCTGGTCTAATGCAGCGTCACTATCAGTGAGATCTACGTACCTTCCTTTTATAACTAATGCAGCCATCGATCAATGAACCGTAACACCACTAGTAATACTCTGTGATACCAGTCAATGCAGACATATTTGGTTCAAACTCTGGATAGGTTATCACTTAGTTATGAAAGATAATGAAATTATTTAGCAGGAAACACTTAAAGCTACATGTTAGTTGAATCATCTTTGGTTCAAACTTTGAAAGGGTAATCACTTTATGATACAAGTCAATGAAAACATCGTTTAGAGAGGTTATCACTCAATACTGTAAGATAATAGAATCATTTTGATTCAAACTGTAGAGAGATAAATCTAATCACTTCATTCTTCGCGTAAGTTGAATCCTCTTTTTATCTGAATTTGATTTCAAATTCAAACTTTGAAGAGGTAATACTTTCATGCCAGACGTTTACAAAGTCATCTTTGATGCAAACCTTTGAAAGGTAATTGCTTAATGGTACGAACTATTGTAACCATCTTTGGTCTAAACTTTGGAAAGGTAATTGCTTAATCCTGGAAATCAATTAATTCAAACTATGTTAACTTATGAAGGACTGCCAATTAGATAAAAGTAAAAAAATAGTTACCCAAAAGACATTTTCTTTAAATGTGGGAGACTGCAGTATTAATCAAAAGTAAATTCAAAAGAATTATTTTAGGCCACCTACAGCCCAACTTTTTATATTGTTGACATATGTATTTCCTGTCGACAGGAGCAGTACAAGTTTTGCTACCTGATGGTCAAGGAGTACCAAAAGTCGGTGGATGCGGTGTACGAGAACTTCCAACCAAATTAATCGTTTAAAAATTAAGTTCTCCAGCAATATTGCTCACATTCCAATGAACCTGTTTCAGCTGTTTGTTTTGTTTATATTTCTCATTTATGTTCTTAATACATCCTTCTCTTTTATGTGTTGACATTTGAATTATTTGCAATCAATGAATTTGAAATTATTCAAAAGAAATCATAGACGAATTTTAAAGAATAGTTTTAAAATGTTTTCTCTTGTTTTCGAAAAGCTTTTTAAAATAAAGGACCTTGTAATCAATAAGATGAGATAATAAATACTCATTTGAAAATACGAGAGAAAAATTTATTTTTTTAAAAATTTCAAATCTTCACTGCTGTCAATCAATTATTTGTAGCAACCGTTTCATGCTTTACAGAAGTAAATAGAGGTTGGAAGTTGCAGCTCTTGAACAAAGATTCGTATCATTGCTTTCATTACAAATATCATGGAATATGATGATCTTTTTCGAAATACTTATTCTACCATTATTGCAGCAAGTGATTAGAATCCTCCTAAAGATGTAGCATATAATTTTTCCTATCACATATTAGAAAGATGAAGTTCATTCTCAAGGAAGAAAATTTGTAATGAATTGTGTAACACTGTTGGGAAAACTTAAACTGTTTATGCATTGGGTATTATCGACAATATTATGGTCATTTAGGGAAACTCGTTTGATCCATCAGATATTTCATTGCAAAATTTTCAAAACCTATTTTTCTTATTTTATCCCTTCCATTTTTATATTGTCAGATTTGATTTTGATTATGATCATTATAATTCTCTCAACAGCTCTAATTTTCAAAAGCATATTTTTTTGTTTCCAATTTAGTTATTTTTTCTTTTTGTGATCATAACGTTATTTTTCCTTTCTACATCATATGTATTACATTTTGCTTCAATTAGTAACATATTTGAGATTGATTAATCTCTAGTTTTTTGTTTACAATTTATTTATTTATTTGTTATGGTGATGATAACATAATTTGCTTTCTACATCTTAATGTTTTACAGTTGTTCCAATTAGTAGCATATGAGATCGTTAATCTCTAGATTTTGCCAAAAATATTTATTGTTTCTAATTAGATTTTTATTTTATTTTGTTATTATAATGTTAGTGTTGCTTTCCACATCCTAATGTTTTACTTTTTGTTCCAAATAGTAGCATATTTGAGATAGTTTGTTACTTTGGTATGATACTGTACGATATGAACAATAATTAAACAGTAATGAAATGAGTGCAATTCGGCCCGTGCTCGTACATGTCTATGAAATACAGCCTGGATTGAGTTCAATCAAGCTTAGCAATCCTTAGCAAACCCTCCGGGGGGGGGGGGGGGCTAATTAAGGATATTCTTTACATTCATGCTTGATTTATTTAGTTTGGTGTTTGTACAATATTGGTCTTGAAGAGGGAACCAAGATTGTTAAAATTTTCTTAAATCTTGTGACTGTCTCCTGATCGTTAGGGCTTGTTTGGAGCTGGTCAGGAGTTAAATTTGAGATCAAGTTGCAAATACGGGTTTAATTTCATTAAATCCTTGGTTCTCTTTACCTTTATGTTAAACTGCCTTCAAAGTAATTCAATGTTTTTCATGAGTACCTTTACGAATGTGTATCTTATAATTAAGGATATTCTTTACATTCATGCTTGATTTATTTAGTTTGGTGTTTGTACAATATTGGTCTTGAAGAGGGAACCAAGATTGTTAAAATTTTCTTAAATCTTGTGACTGTCTCCTGATCGTTAGGGCTTGTTTGGAGCTGGTCAGGAGTTAAATTTGAGATCAAGTTGCAAATACGGGTTTAATTTCATTAAATCCTTGGTTCTCTTTACCTTTATGTTAAACTGCCTTCAAAGTAATTCAATGTTTTTCATGAGTACCTTTACGAATGTGTATCTTGCAAACTTCATTGACATTTTAAATGTTCCGTTGTAGTTGTCTCTTTATGCTTCATTTGCCGTTTCAGTTACAAAGGATATTTTCTTATCTATATTTTTTCTACACTTCTTAATAAATATTATTAAATCATGTATTTTGTATGAATCATTTGACATACTTGCAAACACGTATTCAAGATCCATTTTTAACTTTGCATTCGTAATAACTCCGTTTTCATATATCGCACATCCGACTATACAGTTCTGTAGAAAAATCTTTCAACAATTTTTTGAGGCCATAAAAAGAATTTATAATCTCCGCGAACGTCTTGATTTGGCCATCTTTGTTTACATCCTCTGTTTACGTCACACAATCCTTTGCGCGATCTTGCAAATAACACGCCCCTTCTATTTATAGTACCAAGTCGATTCGGGAATGCCCTTTCGTTTAATTGTAATTATTTTCATGAATTTTGGTCCGATTGTCGTTTTGTGTGAATCAAACGTTTTCTAATTTTGCAATGAATACGTTAAAAATACTTAGAAAATTATGCAAAGATGAAAATGGACCAAAAACAATGTCAAAGGGGTTACCATAGCATTAGACTGAAGCGCAAACATGTTATACATCTTGGATAGAATACGCTACTTGTGAGATTTTATACAATAGTTTGCTGTTAAAGTTATCTTTTTTGGCTGTGGGGGATAAATATATCAAAGGATCATTCATAGAGAATCTCACCCAAGTGTCTTCTGATATCAAATATATCAACACGAGTTGATAAAAGTTACAAATATCCTAGGAAGATACGAGGATGAGATTCTATTTATCAACCATAATCATTTTCATTTCGATTCCGTGAAAAATGTGTATTTCTGAACATTGCACTTCTCAAAGACTCGCAGTGGAGTGATGTCATAGCATCGTAACATCATCATGTTTATGACGTCATAGAATTGTGATGTCATTACTTGATGATGTAAAACAATTGTAATGTCATGAATTTGACTGTAATAGGGCATTGTTCAAAATCTACTGTCGAAACGATATCCCCTAGGAGAACACAGTTTTGGATGATAAAATGCCTTTCCTTGCTTTATATGTTCCAGGAAATACCATCGAAAATACATTTCACATGTCCATCTGACTACCAGTTTGTCGAGAATGACTTTTAAAAAGGCCAACACTTTTGAATTTGTAATAGATAGGTCAGAATGTTCACCTCGAGACCTTAATCTTTGTGTTTGAGTTTTTTCCTAGCATTTGATAACAATTGATTAAACATTGAAATGACTCCAATCGCAACATGTACATCCCTTGTGTTGAGACCATTCAGATGAAAAAATCTGACCTTTTGACCTTGATGTTGACCCTGAAAAGATTTGCCAATATTTGGCTATACCTTTTTTAAAGAAGGGTAAGCCTTAATGTTCATGACCTTTCATATGTTATTATAGAGTTTGAGCGTATGACCGTGACCTTGACGCAGGAAGTTATTTCCGAAAACTTTACCGTGGCCAAACTTTTGACTGATTTGATCATTCATAAGCTTAAAATCAAATTTGTGAACTCATATTATAAACAATAGTTGAAATTGAGGTTGAAAGCCCTAGACTTGTGTTTCCTAACATTTTTACGCATTTTGGAGAACAGTTTAACACAGGTATGTTTCAAACTTTTCAAAATCAATTGTGCTCTTCACAAATTGGCAAACATATTAAGATAACTGACATCGCACCATGATAATGTAAGGAGGCTATGAAAAAGGGCAACAAATTTCCACATTTAGCATTATTAGAAATATCAGGCTAACTCTTATATCTCCGTTGACAATGTATTTATTAGGAAGGAGTAAAGCGGATTCAAATAAGCTGATTTAGCAGGATGAAGTTCAAATAGTTCATTGTGTTTTTTACCAATGGCTTTATAAACGATGACACATAAATTGTCGAATATGATTTTAATCATCAGATTCCATGGTTACTTACTGATGTAATATCCTGTGATCGCTAAAAGATACTTTAAGTGGCAACAGCTTTCAGGAATCCTATAAAATAATGAAACGTCAAAGATCAGTTTACACACAGGGTTTATATTCCATTGTTAAGTTCTGTTAATTTGCCAATTTCTACTGTCAATCAAGCGACGAATACAGAGAAGAAAGGCCTTTGATGACGCTGTTTAGAGAGTTCTTTAACAATTTAAGAAATTTTCCATATCGAAGAAGACGCATCTTTCTCTTTCCCTTCTTTCGTAAGGGCTTCTGGTTCATGGTGAAAAATATTTGATGTCGCGTTAACATCACTGTAGATTTTGGGAGAGCCTTAGGCGAGACTGTTGATTTTGAGAAAGCGTCGGAAGCGGTAACTGAAGTTAAATTTGCTGCAAAACAGCTATTGTCGTCATCGCTCGACAAAGGAAGCCTGTCGCATTCAAGATCTTGTGACCATGGGAAACCAAATTCACGCAATACTGGTTGGCACCCAGTTCTAACCTTATTGCACAGCTCCCTACACGGTAGGGTTGGTATCATAGCAACGCGGTACGTACATGGAACACAAAAAGTTCTTATATTGCAACAGAGGGGTAAGGGGTTGTAGTGTAAGCATTGCATCTTGCAAGGTCTCCTGTCCAAGGCTGTTTGGAAAACGAGCTCCGTGACTGTAGTCTAAGTCCTTGCACATGGACAAAGAACTTCTTCACATTTCCTGTCAGATTTGTCTTTGCAATGACAGTCTTGAAAACCAAGTATCAAGGCCCAAACGCTAAGAAATACACCAGCAGGCAACATTTCAACTTCGCCAAGCTTGTACATAAGTATGATGTGCGAGTATATGAGTCACTATTTTACCTACTACTCAACGGATGCGGGTCAGCTTTCCACTTTATTAAGCTTGTTAGCTGAAAGTAAAGCCTGATATATTTTATATGTAGTGATATTTCCGGACGAAATAATGCGATTTGTCAAGAGTTGTTTTGACTCTTCATATTTATTAAGTTATTGCATCTTTTCATTTACTGATATATTCTTCATATGAGGTATTCTTTTTTAAATGTGCAAACACTCACATTTGTTGATGAACGGATAAGTTGTGTCGAGCAGATTACAAAACAGAAGTTTTTTAGGATCAAGTTTCCTAAGTTCACTAAATCATGTTAGACTTGGGCTTTGTATTTGTAGATCAATTCGTTCTTAAGCAAATCACGGTATACAAATAATTTGCTTCCGAATATAGCAGTAATGCTTACAGTGTCTTTATCATCGAACTATGGTTACTTTGGGGCATTGTGATACAACGTTCACCAAGACATCCACATTCCCAAACCAAAACATGCAAGTTTTAAACTTGTTGTTTTCCTTATATGATGAATGTTCATCATTTTTGACAACAGATGTTGTTTGTATTGCCTATGCAAGTTTATACAAACGTGGTTATGCATCCATTAAATCCTCAAATCTATTATTGTTTTGCAATACGTTTACTCTGAGAGGCTTATGCTGTAAAAATCATATATCAACAGAGACGTTAGATGTTTAGGTTTCCATTTTAAAGGTTCGTTTTATTATTAATAATTCTTTTTCTGCGATAGTCCTCCAATGTATGCAGGAAATAACCCTGAAACTTGTCTCATCATTAATGTAGGTTCTCAAAAACTCATTATGTAGCCTCTTAAACTAGATACACGCTTAAACGTACGTGAAGACAGATGTTCTTACTTAAGAATGTGTCTTAAGACATATATTCGAAGGCAATATGTTTTACAGAATATCTGCTAAAATGTCGTGTCTTTCCGATGCCAGTGAAGATCGAACCACCATTCATTCACCTAAACCACACGTAGGGGAGTAAAGGGCAGGTTTTTCTTTCAAACCGCGTAGTTTGGAAAATAGTTGTCTGAAGTAGACACATACCGGCATAGTTATGATTTATGCATACGGTTAGTTAATTAATACTTTTAAATTCCCAGTGAAGTATATTAGGAGGGGCCTTAGGGGTAATTATGTGAATTCATCTAGATGACCGAAATTATCCCAGCGCGTTCGGTTCGAGTTTGGGGTACCAATACATTGTTATATATTGTATATGACCTGTATCGATGTCTCCCGAGCTGGTGATAAGATCTGTAATAGTTAACTTAGTTAACACCTATTTTAACGTTTACAGATACGGTAAGTTCAAAAGTCTCGGTTTGATCTTAGAAAAGGTGTTGAATAATCTGAGAAATGTTATGAAATATAAACATAGAATGACACAACAAATTACTTCCCACATGCAGAGTTGGTCCTTATTTTACTGAATCTTCACTTTTGGGCGTACCGGGAATTCTCGCATTTAAATTTCGAATTTTGCCCATGTGAGCGTTGAAACATTTCCACTGAAATTAAGCCCTGGGCTTAAATTCGAAAAGAGGGAAAACGACAAAACTGTTCTTTTATACTTTTCTTTTAACGTATTGAATGAAATCAAATTGTTAAATAAGAATGATTGTAAAAAACAATTGTGATGATTTGTATGATTTTTTTTAAATATCCAAACTTAATTTCTAAGTTTTTGTAAGATCACGTGTCTCTACGTATGGTAAGAAACAGGTACCCATCAATGTCCTCGTCTGAACTGGAATATTCGAACATTTAAATTGTCACATTTAGTGCTGAATTTAGAATGTCACCTGCGATGGGAGTCCAGTGGGTTTTGAAAATCTGAAATCCTCTTGCGGCACTGGCAGTGTAATATTCTCCAATTCGATGAGATGCTATACATGCGGTATGAAATTTTGAAAGGGAGACCTCTTTAGAATTAATTTCAGATTTAAGCCCATGGGCCTAAATTCGAAATTATAACTCGTTATTAAGCCCATGGGCTTAAAAACGAGAATTCCCGGTAGCGTCCCAATAAGTGTATGATATATTCTATACTGGTCACGTGACAATTTTCAGTTTTTAAAACGTTGGAACATCCAAATCTGAACGTGTAAACGCACGTGACCAAATGTGCCACAAGGCCGATGTTAACCCGGAGCTATTCAAATGTTCAGAAGAATTAGTACAAATACAAATAATGAGAATGCGCAGAATCAATCTTGAAAAACCTTTTACCTTATGAAAATATAACTTATGACCCCTAATAATTTTTAATGAATTCGTTCGTCAATCTACATTCTTTCAATTGATATGGAACAACGTAAATTCAGAAATATCTGTATTAGTGAACAATTCTGTTTAATAACAGAATTTTGTTTGTCATCTCGCAGTCGATTTATTTCAGTTTCTTTTTTGATTTCATTATGAACCTTTCTATAAATGACCAATGAGATAAAAAGTACAACGTAAATCATTTATGAAGTAAAAGTAGGCCCCTTTTGAAAAAGAATAAAATAAATTACATTCTCTTTTCGATGGAAGTTCCAACCTTTACCAGCACTGTTGTTTTCTTGATGTTTTACTCACGAAAATTTTTGTGTCTTATCCGCCACTCTCCTGAACAGACCCTATTCGTTTATCGTAATAGTGGCAGCAATACAACTGTTCGTGAGTAATTTGATACAGAACAAGTGTCTTGTTGAAGCGATGAACCGTATGGAAGGGGATGTGTGCCAAAAATGAAATCATGTAAACTCGTAATTCGCATGTAACATGTTGTTCTCAGCCATGCAATTCTCGAAAAGACAAGTCCAAGTATGCAAACCTAACATTTCAATCCTGTAAAACTCAACTTTCTGTTCTCAACTTTACAAAGTTCAAATGTAATTCTAGAAATGTTAAAGTCGAAACTCATTTTTGTATTTCAAAACCGAGGGATATACACATTTAGCAATGCTACAAATTACGTTTTACAATTGGTAAATGAAAAATGAAGAGTTGTAAAATCAGCCTTTGGAAACAGACTTTTGCATCTGGAGTTTTACATGAGTTGCATGGTTATGATTGCAATGTTCCGAAATACATCTGTACACGATTTCGCATTGACCATATTTGGAAGTTTAACGAAGACTGCCGATGATTTCAGAAGATGATCGGTATTTGACAACAACGAGACCTCCCTGATCCAAGCTCCATGCAACGCTTTGCAAGCTTTCCGGATAGTGTTGAGCTGAGTCCGCCACAATGCGCGGAGCTTGGGCATGCGACCTTCACCTTTTGTCAAAGTTCTTAGTCAATTATTCATCTAGATCATTTTTTTTCTACTGTTTTCGTAAGGGTTACACGAGGTTTATCTCACGAAAGAATATTATGAACTTTAATTCTGGGTTAGACTTTACTGGACACTAAATATCTGCACAACTTACTGCATCGAGATGATTCATTTTTAAAAAAATTAAATATTAAGTACGTAGGATTTAAAAAACTCACCTAATTACGAGACTGGATTTAGAATAATGAAACAACGGCATAATTGTCTCGCAAAGACAAATAGCGGTAGAAAAAAATATATATTGTACACCCACATTACGCTCAAAACACGGGCATGTAATTCTTTCAAATTAATAGTTAGAAAAAAAACTACGCAACGTAAATTAAGGGGAAAGTTCCAAAATCATTGAAAAGAATATTTTTTTCTTTTGTTAGTCTTTCATTTGGTCGTTTAACCAATAAATATTATTCCGTTAAAAGAAACATGTATTTAATACCGTTTAAAGTCGTGTTTTAAAGCTATGAACGTTCTAAACCAGACGTTTTTAAACAGTTTGAACAAATTTGATTGAAGAACATGTCAAAATCACATGACTGGCATATCATGTGACATGTTATTTTTAACTCTCCGCCCGATCAACAGTTATTATACCGGGTCGGTCTATAAATTTTTGCCCGGTCTGGCAGGCCGCCAGAGAACATCGGGTCATTGTTCGATACATAGTCTATTTTGCCCATTTTAAAGTCGAAAAGCTCTTGCAAATTCACATATCATCAACAATTTAAATCAAAATACCTTTGTTATCATCAAAATGTAAAAATTCTAACAATTATTTGAAATATTAGATTATACAAATCCATACGCATAACTTAGGGGTGTACAACAAAAACACGACTATTGTATTGTAATTGATAGTTAATTACCACCCCCCCCCCCCCCCTTGAGCTAGCAAACCCCTAATTTCAGCAATTAATTGCAAATGATATTCGTTCTATTACAATTTCTTGCTATTTGCCTTAGGGGTCCGAAAACACCGTACGCGAGTTACTAAGAACTTTGACAAAAGTTGAAGGTCGCATGCCCAAGCTCCGCGCATTGCGGTTGTCTCAACTCAACGCTATACGGAGAGCTTGCAAAGCGTTGCATGGAGCTTGGATCAGGGAGGTCACGTTGTTGTCAAATACCGATCATCGGAAATCATCGGCAGCCTTCGTTAAACTTCCAAATATGGTCAATGCGAAATCGTGTACAGATGTGTTTCGGAACATTGCAATCATAACCATGCAAATCATGTAAAACTCCAGATGCAAAAGTCTGTTTCCAAAGGCTGATTTTACAACACTTCATTTTTCATTCACCAATTGTAAAAGGTAAGGTTGAGAACGACATGTTACAACTTGCGAATTACGAGTTTACAGGATTTCATTTTTGGCACACATCCCCTTCCATAGAACCGAGAGCCAACTTCGAAGTAGTTGTTATGGTTACGTATGAAAACACGAAAGTGACATGTGTTAAACATATCGATATTGAAGAAAGAAAATAATGTATATTCTGGACCAAACCTTATTAACAGCTGTAGCATAACCTATTCGTCCCTGGGTTGTAAATATTTGTGCTTTTCACAGGGCTTACTGTAGACACAACTTTGCTATTAATATAGTATTTCCAATCAAATGTTGAATGTTTTAACAGATTTTTTTTTAATGAAGTAAGATTTGGATCTGGAACGAATATACATATATAAACTATGTTCAAATTTAAAAAAAAAAAATTTTCAAATGCAGAATGATTGATATGTGAATGCCTTGTCCTTCATTTAATACGCAATGTACGATTTTTAACGATGTTTAACGCCATATAACACGTTTTATTATTCTGATTGTGAAACTGATATTTCTTCAGATGGTAAATCTTCCATTTACTCAACCCGATAAGACCAGAAGTGTTTAATGCAACCTTGCATAATATCCAAATGAACTATGATATCGGATATAATAGATGATTTCACCTCATTACAATTGGTGTAGTTAAATCAAGGAATTAAAATTATGCAATCTGAGCAGATCGTGAAAATCTTGTTTCGTTTCAAATTATCCAAAACAATTGACACTTTTAGTTTTGAATGTATCAATCAGAATTGCCATGGTTCTCGGTCTTATGTTCTTCTACCGTTAGAAATATAATTTTACTGGAAAAAGTATAACCCATTAAGGACTGAGTGGTCTGACAATAACTTCCTATTTAGATATGTTCATACTTGTGACCAATAAATATGCATATATGGTAACGTATATACAACTATAAACTATCTACAAGTTAAAGAGATCCTCACTGAAAATATATACATATACCGGTAAAAAAGGTTGAGAATTTTTCAAGTTATTCATTTTCATTTTTCGTTTAAGTCGAGCTTAAAATTTTAAGTTATAGTCAGATCCTTTTAATTTTGCTGGTAATTAGTTGATGAACACATACTCATCTTATATTCATCATGATGAATGAAAACCAGAATTTTTAAAAATGAGAAAAGCATTTTAAAACTTTATATGCCTTCAAGGTACAATGATTGCCACAGGAGTACATCATTCTAAAAACGACTCTAACTTACTTAAATGCTTGGCTAGTCCAAATCCTGAAAGAATACAAAATCACACTTTCCACTTAATCAAGCTTGTGTCAATGTGTTTCATTCAGGGAGACATTCAGTCTTCTAATATTGAAGATGAGTTCATTACTGTTTGATTCATATTGACTTCAACACTTAATCCTCGGAAAGAGCAGAGAGCATAAGTGAAAGCTCCTCTTTCATACCGAAAAGTGATTTCTTGAAAATACTTAAAAACTTTCTATACCCGAGTCGTCGTTTTCCTGACCGGTTGCGGGGTGTAGTTGTATAAAAGGCTTGAACAGTTCGATAGGCAATCCTCGTGCTGGGTACGTTGGTAGTTGAAGCTGTTGCCGAAGTTGTAGTTGCAGTTGTCAAGTCTGATGAATGCATGTAGCACAGAGCGTCTCCATCTGCAAGAGATGGAAATTTATCACATTGCAGATTCTCTGGCCATTTGAAGCCGAATTTACTCATGAGTGTTGCACAACCATCTCTGGCTGCTTCACACAGTTCTCTGCAGGGTGGTCGCCTAAATGGTGGAGTGGTATAGCATCTAGGCAGGTACACGGCACACAGAAGGTTTTTTAACTCGTCGGAACAGCGAACTTTAACCAAGGGAAAGAACTGGTGAACTTCTAATCCAGCCTGCTCCTGCGTCTTGTGATTCAGAAGGTTGGGAAGGAACGCGCCATGAGGGTAATCCAGATTCTTGCAAAGGGGGATAGTTGCATTTTGACAGTTCGCCTGCAAAGATGCTTTAACATTAGTTCCAAATGTGACAAACAAGAGAAACAGATAAATCCGAGTGAACGCCATGCTCAATTCCTTCCTCTGACTATGGTAGAAAGCAGTGTTCTCTTTGACTTCAGTTAAGTAGTAAAACGGTTATTGTTGTTGGTTATTTGTTCTGTAAACAGTATGCAAGTCTTGTACATCACTCCGAGAGATTCTAAGACGTATGTGCTGTTTGTGTTGCTCTGACAGGCGTTCATAAAACATGAAGTATAAAAACACCGGTTGTTTAGTTGCAGTAGATGATTACAAAACCTCCTGTGACATGTTTGTATTGAAATCAGGCATTACAATGGTCCTGATATTTTGCTATCTTTAATTAAACGAAATAACAGGTAAACTTTATGGGAAACGATTTCGTAAGTGTGTATTCTGATTTATTGATTATTAAGCAATTAATGATCTGCTCCACGAAATGATATTCTAGCAATTTTCTCCGTACAAACATATTGATCGTAACAGTTAATGTATCACCTTATAAATGTTGAAAATAAAAATGTTTACCTTATGTGAAATATAATATTTCAATGATTGCCTTATATTGTATACGTTTATTATCGGCTTGGAAATTTTGAAAATGTGTTCCTTACTTGAAATGAAGGTTATTTGATTGATTTTATTATCATTTATTTCAAATCATTTAATATATTGATAAGTGTTGGACATGTGCCATGTGGAGACCTCGATTTAAATTTTTATCGTGGCATGAATAATTAACATAAAATCGTTTCTAAAATATCTAACTTTCAACATCCCTTTTGATATTTCCAAAGACTGCGATTGAAATTTGTCAATCGCTTTTTGAAAAAGACAGCCCACTAGAGACTGAATTTCACGAAGTCTCTGTTTTCATTTACAGGGATATGGTCGTCAGCTCTCTCTTTGACAAAGGAATAAATTGACCTCGGTTACCAAATGACATCAAGTGGATCCATTTATATGCATCTAAATCACAATGTAATCTTTTGACAAACATTTCTAATGTAATAAACTACATATGCATGTTCTATTGTTATTTCAGTTGACGTTTTTACCAGAGTTTAAACTCACAAACAAGGCTTTACTCGTAAAAAGTACATCCGTCCGTGGTTTAAATTAAAATTAACCCTTAAATGAGGGTTCACGGCAAAGGGGTCATGTTTTAATAAAAAGTCAATGTACAGCTGCATAGTTTGAGAGACACACTGTTCCTAAGCTTCCTTAGTTCAGGAAGTCGTATACGTTAATCGAATTGATGTAAAGTCATCACAATTTCTCAATGCTGTATAGGTGACGGCGAATAAAAAAAGCTATGACTTGAGAAATTATTATGTCATGCAAATTTTTCTTTAATTCTCTATCTCATTAACCATTGGTATGAAACACTTTCGTATACTTTTCTAGTATACCGTCATATTTTGATAACGTGTTCAGTTCTCTTCTTGAGAGGCGTTAGAAACCAGTTAGGCTGCTCGACGTAACCCTTCCAACTCATGCATAGATAGACAAGGGATCCTCAGTACACTGCTAATGTATTGCTACATAAATACTTATTTACCCAAAACATGTTTTTAAAGGATAAAAGTTTATAATTATAATACACCTTAGTACTAAAGCCCTTATTTTTTACACGCACAATGTTTGACGCATAAACAAAAAACATATTTAATCAAAATATCATTATTTGGGTTTATCGATGGTCAATAAACCCTTACTTACGTGCATGAAAAATCAAGACTTGAATACAGTCTTCATCTCGAATAACCCACAATCCAAATAATCGTTTCCAATAAAAGACATCAGACATGTATGTTCTAGGGTTAAGTTTATTAAATTCGGAAAACAAATGGAAATATGATAAAATGTTGTTGACAACATATGACAAAAGAAATAAATTTCATTTTTCAAAAATATAAATACTTCATATCCAATCAAACTGAAACTGAACCAAATATCACATTGTATAATATTTTTAACTTTTGAGATTTATTTCTCTCGCAATGTGGTGAAGTGCAAATCAAGTTAAAAGTTTTTGAGAAATCGATGAAGCACCATGATATTTGTTATACCTAATCTAAGCAACATTCAAGTTCCACAAACACCTGTTAAAATATCAAGTTTGGAACGAATTTAATATCATATCATATAGTGACAAACACATGTTGAACTAATAATCTCGAGAAGGTGACAATGACATTAGAATACTATTCTAACAAACCTAATGAAATATAAAGAAGCAAGTATTGGTTAACATCGTTTGTGTCATTTTAAATCATCCGCATGGTATTTTTTATCGTTCTCATTGTTTAAGTAGTTCTTACTCGTAGTCAAACTAACATTAAATCAATAAAAATAATTAACTAGAATAGGAGTAGCTCCGACATGTGACACAAATTCCTTTATTTAGTTACGTATTTAGAGCCTATAACAATAGTGCAGTTGGTATTATAAATGGTGATATTTCTTTCAATGAATACATTGATAAGATTGAATTACTTCAATATCTTTAGATTTTAATAGATTTGACAAAATATGTTTTATCTCTTACAGGTTATGCTATTCAATTAATATCTGGTCCTTGAATGCAAAAACCATGGCATCATCTTGAATTTCACGTCTTGAATTTTCAAGTTACGATGTGTACAAATATTCAAATTATCTTCACTCGAAGCTCCTTCTTAAAAGATTACCTGAAGCAGTTAGGGAAGAGAAGTCGAAATGTAAAGTGTCTTGAACATGTTGAAGCCATGGCTGCCTGACGATGGATAGTAACCATGCGGCTTTATGCCTGATGGGAAAATTGGAATCATCCATTGTTTTAAGTATTGATATTCGATGAGTACATTCCTGAGTACATAAAAACATTAAAATTCATAATGATCTTTAATATATCTTTTTTTCAAAAATACATGAAAGCAGTAACATATTAATACAATATACTTCTAAAAATAAAATCCTTCATCTGGAATAAAGTTTTTGTAGTTAATATCACAGACAGATCTTGACCACAAAGAGAGTGGACAATGCGATGACCCCGAGGTTAAGGGTCAAACTGGACGCCTCCCCAACGAAGAGGCTCTCCTCAAGTTCTAGTTCTATAGGAAAGTGATCGCTTACACTGAGGGCCTGAAAAGGGAAAAGGCAAATTTGAGACAACAGGATTTCAGGTCTTGAAATTTTTTAGATAGTGAATGTAATAATGAAAAAACAAGAAATTTGATGGTAGAAGAAGCGTGTAGAGAAGTAAAATAAAATATACTTTTCCGTTTCGTTGATATTCAAACGTATCGAGTACTATTCCTCTAACTTACATTAAAAGTTTAGTTTTTTCTAGTTATATCACACCACATTACCCTCTATCATTGCCACATTATGTTATCAAATATGAATTTCTTTTTGTTACAATTAACAAGATAAGCAATCCTATTTTTCAATATCATAATTAGAATTACTATACTACAAGAACTATGTGAATTTTGTAAGTCCATCTTAATGATGGTTATTTCACGATTCCTTGATTACCTACCTCCTGTTGCGATAATTTATAAACCTTCTGGAAATCAAATATTCCAGCGCTGTCGTTAAGAACACTTTTCTGTAGTTTGAACCCGGAGATTATGAACCTTCAAAGACAAAACAAGTATATTACGACTTTAGTATGCATTTAAGACATTTAAGAGAAACATACAAAGAAGTTGACAATTCGTATGCTTCGTTGGCTTTTTCAAAAAGTCTTAGTGACTCCAGAGTGATTTTTTTGCTTATGCGTCATGACTTACCAATGCGGTTCTTTCGGAAATGATTATGTTTATGTATTGTGATTTAAACATTGTATTATTAACAATTGTCCATTTTAGATGAGTTGTTATTGTCCTGATGTCATTGTCAGTAATTCATGTTATGTTATACTGGCGCGATAAATTCTGGATTTTTGTTTAGATTCGATCTTTTTTTGTCATAATGGTTGATACACTGGGTTTCAAGGTATTTTATTCGTTTTGGGTTAAACGTACTTTAATTATATTTTAAAACAGTATCCCTGCGAAGCTGATTCGGAATATAAGTATCAATAAAGAAAAGACTCATATTCCATATTATTTAACAACATTTGAATAATGAAATATTCTTTTCACAAAATTGTCATATGAATATATTATAAACGGAATCTATTATTTTAACTTCTTTAGTTATGAATTAAGAACATCGTTTCACCTGTCATATGCACAGTCTGTATTGGTGATGGTTGTATCAACATCGTCCCCGATTGGCCAATAGAAGCGTTGATCGTTGCGGATAGCTATCTCCGGCCAGTTCTTCTTCCGAACGTAATTACAGTCAGCATTCAAATCTCCTAAAATGATGATGTTATCACTTTTCCATTTTCGTTTGACGTCATCATAAACATCCATGAGTGAGTTTATCTCCGAAACAGCCTTGGTTGGGTTTACATGAACGGCCACAAGAGAAAACTCTGAAACAACTGACAAACACAAAGGTAAGTATTTACTTACTAGTATGTCTCTTACGTAATCTAAAGCCAGGCTGCTTAAATTCGATCGTGTTCCGAGGAATAAATGCTTGGGGGAAATCATGTTCTAGAAAGAGTTCGAATCCCAGCAGAGTCTATTTTTACCGACTTTTATTCCTCGGAATTCGGTCGTATTTAATCAGACTAAATCTAAAGCATGGTGTGTGGAAAAGGAATTTTGAAATTTGATTTCTTAAAAATAATATCTAACTTTTATCTACCTTAACCAATATGTTTTAAAATTACAAATCCACTAATTTCTTCACCAATCTGATATTATTCTGATTTGAACAGCTTTTAGAATATATGGATTTTAAAAATTACTTGTTGAAATTTCGAAATTAAAGTACCTGTTCTATTGCTTTTGAACCTGACAACAAAGGGTTCTCGTTCAAAAGTGTCCTCCTGGGTCGATTCGTCTCCGTCGTCGTAATGGTAGCGGTCTACAACGCTGATACCCCGGTCCGCTCTGGTGGTACAATAGATAAATTTTGAACATACGGTATGAAATATACATCTTATATATCTATTTTAAGATACAATCATATTACTTTGAAAGTTTTTATAATTGGTCACTCACCTGTAAATGAAGAGATATTCTTCTTTACTTTTTGTTCTGCCCAGTCGATCACTTAATTCATGTTTGTAGAGCGTCGTTAAGTCTTTGTTTCTGACAAAAAAGAATATTGAATGTTATATGAAGATTACAGGACTTATTTGTATATATTCAGCCATTGAAGCAATCTACTTCTAAAATGTACAAATGAAATTTATATTCAAATATGTATGCTATTTTTTGTGGTCAAAATATTTAATTCGAATAGTTATGTAAGACTGGTGCTTTTATTGATTTTATGTTCGCTTTAACTCAAAACTACATGAGTTTAAGTTTTTGAGAATAATTCAAAGGGGATATTTTTCTCAAACGGACTGTATAGAATATAAACATCATGATCTCGTATCTTCTTCACCAGTTAATACTAAATGACATTTAATACACCAAATCAGTTTTGTGCCGGGAATAGGGACTCTAGATATAGTAAAACGAGAACTATATGTAGGGTTAAAATTGACATGTTAATAGACATGTGTATCATATGTAGAAGTTTGGTAAACCTTTTAAAGCTGTAAATACATATATACGATCCTTACTCTTCAATTTTCTCTAACAAAATTTTGTTAGCCTTGCCGGTTGAATCACGAATTTCCTGTAGTAGTATAATGTCATACCGGGAAATAATCTGAAAATAAATCATTTGCATAAAAAATATAACAGGTGATTATCGATTGAATTTAATAAGTCATAGTTCAAGTTTTTAACAAAACATTCACAAGGAATAAAAAAAATTATATCAAAGATATAAACTCAATTACTAGTTTCTTTGTACAGGTAAATTTACACTACGACATGCCTTCATATTTCTGTTTACATACTGAGTAATGTTTATTTTCTATCATGAAAAGAAAATGAGAGATAATTATGTCAACCTAGATAAATTTAGATCGAGAGTCTCTAGGACAAACGAGTTTATTATCATTATGAAATAATTATTTACTTACATTGATTTATATTATCACTATGAAAACATCTCAGTGATAGCGAAACATAAGTAATTCCTGTTTTAAAAACGTAAGTAACCGGTAAAAATACTTTAAAATATGAAAAATAGAGAGTTCATTGGCTTTCTGTCACATTGCACTGCTAACTAGGCTACAATGACATTGTTGTTTAATAAGAAATGATTGAGTTAATTGAAAATATACATACCTTGGCAATAGTTTCCAATACGTCAGGTTTCGAAGCTTTTGATTTGCCAAATATTCTCAGATTGAAAGCCCCGAGTCGTAACCCCTGACTATTTTGGAACATCAAATAAGATAGTATTACAAGGAATAAACGTGAATGAGGCACATCCATGGTTCGCCTCTTGTAGTATCAGTACTCCACACAAATCACTTTTCAATCGCTGTGGCAGGTTCGCTTCAACTGATGTTAAAACACCTTCCCCAAAACAAATAGATATATTGTCATCATGTTGTCATCAGCCCAGATCAACCTTCATCCAATATCTGATTTAAATTCATTTGACCTTAGCTTGGTGTTGGATTAGTTAAAACCGGAATGCATTCGAGCTAATTATACGCTTCGTTCGCGCTATATAGCCTCCCATCAGGTTATACACAAAAGAAATATGTAACACGCCCACTAAACAAATAATATTAATCTTCTTTTCACGTACAATCCATTCTTGATCCTCCCAAACTCAGTGAACAAATGTAACTTAAAGATATCCTAATGCAAGTCATAAAGTGCTACTAAGTCATTACGTAAAGGGATAGGCTGATGTGTAAAAGAATGGGAAACACACGTTAAATGCGGAAGTAGACCAGCGCAAGCAAAAAGTCGCTCGCTCAACGGTGAACTAGTTCATCTGATTTCCTTGCCTTGCTTTACTAGAGAGCAACGAGTTGCAAAGTTTGACGGTAGAGCACCTGGCCATCTCACTTTTTTACAAATATTCTTTCATGGCTTCAAATAAATTTTAAATGTCTTTATCATGTAGACAATGCAAAATAAATAATTTTGGTACTTTTACTTCTATCTTGTGAATGAAGTTTGTTTCAAACTATAACTGACACACTGTTGTGACATTTAGACAAAGACTTAGATAAGTGAAGAAGAAAATAGGATTTAAAAAAAGAACATTTGGAAACAGATATTCAAATATTTAAAAAGTGAAATCAGGGAAATTTTCCAAAACATTAATGAGAAAAAATTAAACGGACTTAAAGCCTTCAGGATAAAATTGAAGTATTTTGGGGTGAAAAAATAAAAGGGGTTTCAAAGGTAGGAAAAGAAATGAAAAATAACAAAAGCCCAGGTATAGATGGCTTTCCAATAGAAACTTTTCTGGAAAGAAATAAATGTGTGGATGCACAGATTTGTCAAAGAATGTCTTATTATTGTTATTATTATTTGAGTATGAACAAAACTTATCAAAAATATAACCCGGAAAGTCTGATGCAGGTAAACGCAATCACAGACGCGGGTCGATGATAGGGCTTGCAGTGATTTCGTAGACAAAACCATTTCGTAGACACGGGGATTTCGTAGACAAAACCATTTCGTAGACAGTGATTTCGTAGACAGTATTAAATTTGTATTTCTAATTAAGTCACTATTGACGATTATTTTTAATTATTATTATCTTTTATAGTAATTCATAATTTGTTGTGTGAATATTGATTACGAGAATGTTGCTAGCTTTACGTAGAATGTTATTAGCTGTACGAAGAATAGATACGAAACTAACGAGTTTTGACGTAGAATATTATTATGTTATATTATTATTTTCATAATGATTAATGATTAAATTTGTTTCAGATATTGAAGATGACGAAGCATCAGAAATAATAACAGACACGAGTAATTCAATTGTAAATAATATATGATATCGTGAATGAATTATAATTTCAAACTTGTGGTTTATATACTGTATATGTGTTTTGACAGGTAAGTTTGAGTCTCTACTCATGCAAGTGGATTTGCTATAATAGCCGCGCTATTTGTTTTGATTGTCAGTGACTTACCGTCTTTCATCTTCCCGCATGTCTTCTCGTCTCTGTGCTGGTGTTGATTGCGTAGTTGTTGATAAATATAATCATACTTACCTTAATCTATTTCATTAAAAGATCAAACAAGAACTAAAAGAATTGAAAACAACACATAAATATTGGATTACTTTAATCGTGTCAAAACACAACAAAATTGACTATTTATAGTTTTTATTCACTTGATTTCTTTAATCGAACCTATAAGTGTTCGAATCCTTGAGTTTGATAAATAAAAGTTTGTTATTATTACTTATAATCCTATTTTAAAACTTGTCTACGAATTCACTGCTCGATTTGTCTACGAATTCACCGGATTTCGTGTCTACGAAATGGTTTTGTCTACGAAATCACCGCATCCCGATGATAGCGTTAGCGATACGGCTTCATCTGACTGATGTAAACAAACCCGGACTCTATGCGAGTAACGCCGTAACTACTCAATTTCATTACAAAACTCTACAACTCCATCGTTTCCTTGTTCAATTGCGCTTTCAATGCAAGCATGTAGAACAAAATACATCTAAAAATCACACAGTAAAACATATAAACAACACTCACCGAAACTGGAGACTGCAGATTCGTAGCCATTTTGAGATGCGTTTGCTTGATTTAAACATATTTATTCATGAAAATGTACAAATCATGAATGGATTGGCCAACAAGCTCCTAGGTGCTTATTTTAAGGCCGCTCCGAAGCAATTACACATGAGAAAATATATATGTATACAACTTTATGGTAGTGACACATATCTGATTGCAATCATAGCTTCATAGATAGTAATTATGCATGAATAACATTTCGCTTGTTTGGCAGTCATTATGAAATATCAAATCGATCTGATTTCATTATGTAATGATGAATAGAGTTCAATAATCTATTGGAATCACTTAATGAGAGCGATGTGCATCCCCGCAGAACCGTTTTGATACCAAATCCTTTCAGATAAAAGAATGACTTCTGTCTTAATTCTATGTACTTATGGCAAGTGAAGAAATAGTGGACAGCGTTTTCGACTGGGTGACCACAGGAGCAGGCCGGGCTTTCGATGATATGTCTGTTGAACTTATCAGCGTTCAAGTCACTACAGTGGAGCCTGAGGCGAGAGTGGATGATCTGGCAAATTCGTGGACCATAGTTAAGATCGAAAGTAGTAGTTTTATTGCCGGGTCCTTGAACTGAATTTCTGAAACCGGATAATGTATCAATACTTTGAACGTCAGGAGTTAAGGAATTCCACAGTTTTATTGTTTCAGGTAAAAACGATCTTGCATATAACGCTGTTCTACATTTGATAGTTCGGACGGATGAATTTTCTCTGAGGTAGTAGTTATTGTTAGGTATTGGAGGTAGAAGATTACATAGATATTGAGGCGCGATATTATTCTTCATTTTGTAGAACGTTGTCAATTTAGATATATTTCTACGTTCCGATAGGGGTTTTTGATTAGTTTCTTCATAAATACTGTTATGGCTTGTCCCGCGGACTGCTCCACAAATTGATCTCAATGCGTCTAGATTCAAGTTTTCGAGTAAAATGCACTGTTGTTTGGTGCAATTATCCCAAATGTGGCTGCAATAGTCAAAAGTTGGCAAGATGAAAGATTTATAAATAATATCCAAACTTTTTCGTGATAAACGATATTTTAGGCTCCTTAAGCAGTTTATCAAAGGGCTAACTTTATTGATAATCGAGTTTATGTGAATATCCCAGTGACAATTATTTTGAAGAGTCAGACCTAAATGCTTATAGTGTTCTACTTCCTGAATTCTTTCTCCGTCCATTGTGAGATTCGGTTTAGTGTTTCGGTTTATCTTTCTACTAAACTGAATTGATTTCGTTTTTTTAGGATTAAATGACACTTTCCACTTTTTCGCCCACTTTGAAATAAGCAATAGGTCATTATTCAAACAGTTGGCAGCTTTGTCGGGGTCGTCAATTATAACGTAAAGAGAAGTATCATCTGCGAAAAGTCTGATGTTACTATCAATATCATCTACAATATCATTAATGTATATTATAAACAACAGAGGTCCCAAAACGGAACCTTGAGGGACGCCTGCCAAGACAGGTTGAGGGTTTGACGCGTGTCCATTGATAACAACCCTCTGGGTTCTATCGTTTAGATAACTTTCAAACCATTTTAATAAGCTACCTTCAATTCCGTACGATTTCAATTTTTGCAGTATGCCTTTATGCCAGACTTTATCGAATGCTTTACTAACATCGCAGAATACCGCCCTTACTTCTTTACCATCGTCAAGTGCTTTGGCTATGAAATCATATAGGTAAGTCAGTTGATTAGTTGTAGAATCGCCAGGGGTAAATCCGGATTGTAAATTCGAGAGAAGGTTATTGTCTCTTAGAAAATTGTTCACATATTTAAAGATACATTTTTCAAAAATTTTAGCTATACAACTTGTTAAGGCTACTGGTCTATAATTTGAGCAATCGTATAAGTTACCGGTTTTATGGATAGGGGTTATATATGCCTCTTTCCAAGGCGTAGGGAATTTCGAAAATTTTAAGGACAGGTTGAATAATTTAGTTAGAATCGGTGCTAAAGAGTTAGCACACATTTTTAATATTTTGTTTCCAATTTTATCCGGGCCCGTTGCTTTAGTTGTATCTACAGATAGCAAGATATCCTTGACTTCCCCCTTCTCCAATATTATACTATTCAGAGTACTACCGCAACGGTCATATATGGGAGGGGGGTCGTCATCAGGATCTTTTACTTGGGACTGACCAGTGAAATAGCTATTCATTATTTCTGTAACATCGTCCAAATCGTCGTACAGAATGTCATCGTCAATAATTGAATGACAAGTACTCTTAGCTGCTTTATTTTGCAAATAATTCTTTACAAGTTTCCACCAAGTTTTTGTACCTATTGATTCACTAATTGCAGAATCAATTCTAGCTGTGTGCTGTTTTTTTGCTTTACGTACTGAGGATATGACTTTATTTCTAAGCGATTTGAATTTAAGCCATTCAAGTGGTCGGTTTGATCTTTTAGCGATTTTGTGTTGCCTATTTCGTCTTCTGATAAGTGATCGTATTTCATTATTCATCCAAAGCGGGTCTCTCGGTCGAATCAGTACGGTTTTGTTCGGAATATTCGCGTCGCAAATGCATATCAAGTCATTGGTAAGTTTTGACGATATCAAGTCTATGTGTTCGGCTTCGGTTACGTTAATGTTAATAGTTCCTATTTGTCGGTTCAAACTGTCTATATCCGCTCGTGGATAATTATAAATTTTCCGCTCATAACAGCTTTCTTTTTGTTTTTCTGATTCAATGTGAACATACACCGGACAGTGGTCGCTACATATTGGATCTAGAACTCCCGAATTCCGTACTTTGTTAAAACACGTCACAAATATCAAATCAATCAATGTACGAGAGTGAGAGGTGATCCTTGTTGGTTCAGATATTAATTGTTTTAATCCGTATGCAGCTTCTAAATAATTTAGGTTTGAATGATTTTCCTTTAGAACATCTAAATTAAAGTCCCCTAAAATAATGGAATTGATATTCAAATCTACAGCATTCGCAATGCTGTCGTCAATAAGATCCCAGTAAGCTTCACTTTTGTCTGCTCTATAGAATGTACCAATAAGAAACGTTTGTTTTTTACTTTTGATTTGTATCCATAGGGCCTCAAGCCCAGTTATATCCAAGTTATGCATTTGCATTGCACACATATTAGCCTTAACAAACACTGCCACCCCGCCTCCACGGCTTTCTCTATCTTTTCGAAAGGGTGGTTGAAAGCCCGGAATTGAGATTTCCTTATTGTCTATTTTTGAATGTAGCCATGTTTCAGTTAAGCAGATTATATCGTAATTGCCCAACTCCGCTTCTATCATATCAACCTTTTCTTTTAAACTTCTAACATTTAGATGAATTACTTTTAAATCAGAATGAGTAAAAGGACCCGGGTTGGGATGCACATCTCCACAGCACAGTAGAAGTATAGTGATTAGAATATTTACACCTGGACTGTAAAGACACAAAAAACTGAGATTATAGATAAAAACAGATAATTTCACCAAAGATTTTAAGTGTAATTTGACTGCAAACTGTCCCACTGCCTGTCTATATTGTACTATATCAACTGTCATCTGTATACATTCTACATTTGGACAAGGCAGTGGGCAACAGTATGAATATGCATGCATAACAAGACTGGGAAATTTCACACATTAGCGTAGCAAACTTGTAATCTTGAAGCATAAAGGCACAATGTAAACACAAAGCAATTGACATGAGGGTCACAAACGTCATTTTGTTTAAAGAACAGACAAGGTAAAAAAGAACAAGGCAGATACAAAACATGATCTGCGGGTTAGAAAACGAAAGCATTCATGGAGTAAACAAATTGAGGAACTGGACTAACACCAAATGTGAAATAATTTTGTGGATTACAATATTCAACATGGAAAAGAAAGAAAATATTAAACCTCAATTCAGTTGAATTAGAATGCAATAGCCTGCAAGTAAGATGTGTGGGTGATATTACCATTCCCCGCCCCTCTCAAAGGTTAATCAATAGAATTAAACAATTGAATTAACTCGAAGAGGAAACAAAAGACTAATTTTACAAGTTCTAGTACCTTCAAGTTCCAAACATTCAAATCCGGAAGAATAAAAGTAAACAAAAGAAAAACAAAGTAACAACAACAAAACGATATCACTCATCATATATGCGTTTCATAGTTTTCTACTTAACTACATTAGTCTGTGTGCATGGCTCTACCAAAGCTAGAACACTAGTTATACAATAAATTGAAACGAAGAAGACTAGACAAGTAACTCAAATCGTTCCATGGCCAAGTTGTTAATATTTCAAGTTACACGGGAACTACCATCCCAACCCCCTCCCAAAGGTTTGTTGATAGAATTAAACAATTGAATTAAACTTTCGTATCCGGAAGAATAAATGACTAAATGAAAGATAAGTAAAACAACAAAACCAAAACAAACTAGTCCACACACAAAAAAACACTAAAAACCCAACAACAAACAAACCAAACAATATCGCTAATCTCGTATACGTTTGATGGTTTTCTTACTAAAATACAGGAGTCTGTGTGGATGGGACTTCCGAAGCTAATTATACCTGACATTATGCAAGAAAAAGACAAAAAAAGTAACTCATATCGTGCCATGTCTATATCACACACTTTACTCGAGCGTTTACAGATTAAATGCTATAACGGCCCATGCCGATTTATGCGTTGTAACCGATGCGCTGAGTGTGATCGTTGATATTATTGCTGGTGTACAATATTCTTACACTGGCAACATTTATGAACACTGTTACATACTTTTGCATGTGTTGTGGTGAACTGCATAAGGATGCAGGAATAAGAGTAACCTCATTGAACGTAACAAAACTACCTTCATGAAAGCATGCTTTTCACTGACTGTAATCTGCAGTCACCATAAATCATGCAGGCAAAAGAAAGTAACTCATATCGTGCCATGTCAATATCACACACTTTACTCGAGCGTTTACAGATTACATGCTATAACAGTCCATGCCGATTATGTGTTGTAACATATACGCTGAATGTGATCGTTGATATTATTGTTGGTGTACAATATTCTTATACTGGCAACATTTATGAACACTGTTACATACTTTTGCATGTGTTGTGATGAGCTGCATAAGGATACAGGAATAAGAGTAACCTCATTGAACGCAACAAAACTACCTTCATGAAAGCATGCTTTTCACTGACTGTAAGCTGCGTTTACGATAAATCATGCATTGTGTTACTGATTAAAATACCATGTGAAAGTTGAACATTTAAATCAAGGGATGTTTATTGTGTCTGATATTTTGAGTAAAGACTCCCGACTCACCGTGTTACACATTACAGCACAGCAACACAATTTCCCCGCGTTGTACGATGTTTACATGTTATTTCAAAGCATAAACATGATGCACATAGCTGTAAAAGGTATCATTTGCGTTTGCTTCCGCTGTCGACCGAGAATTCACGGAAATTACCGTGTTCCTTCCGAAGTCTACCGATGGTCCTTCGAAGGTGGGATCGGGTTCCTTCGAAAGTGGGATCGGGTTGCTTCCGATATGGACGGAAAATCTCTGATATTACCGCGTTTCACCGATATTGACGTGTTTGTTTCGCGATTAAGCTGCGTTTCCTACCATTTGGGAAGCTTTCCCTTCTATTATGCACTGTTTTCCTTCAAATTTGATGCATTTCCTTCAATTACTCAGGGGGGCCTGATGAATATCAACAGAGGATATATTACATGTTTGCCAAAAGGGAACAAGGATAAAACATATTTTAATTCTTGGAGACAAATTATTCTCTTAGATTGCCTGTACAAAGTTAATAGCTCGTTTATCACCAAGAGAATAAAGACTGTTCTGAATAATTATTGCAGGGCGTTTTTTTAGCAGACAACATACGATTTATGAATGACATTATCCTAGAACTAAGAATAAATAAAAAAATAAAAAGTGTTTGTAACTCTCAATACATTTTGAAAAAGCCTTTGACTCCGTATGAAAAACACTTATACCTTAACTTCTGGAAAGATTTGGGTTTAGACCTCACATGATAAAGTGGGTATATATTGTCTGTAGACAAGAAAACCCAATTTCTCCACATCTGTTTCTATTTGTGGCAGAAATATTGGCTTTTATGATTAAAATGACACTTTGGAAGAATTCTATCATTACTCTGGACTCATAATAAAACTCTGATAAAACTAAGGAATTATTGCTAGGGTGATTGGAAAGAACATCAAAATCTGTGATGATGATGATGATATAGACTGGGTTCAGTGCATGGCATAAAATCATAAATGTAAGCTTAGAAAGACTATGGGTCATCAACACAAGAAAACTACTAGAAAACATGATGCGAGTATCGGCAAAATTGCGTAAATGTGATTGAAATTAATTGGACAAATAACAGCGATTAAAAAGTTTAGTATTGTCTTCACTTGTACACTTTTTCCTTGCTGTACCTCAACCACATAAAGGGTTTGTTATTGAGTTAAATGCGACATTCTTTAGCTTTATTTGGAATTCGAAATCAGATAAAATCAAGAGGAATAATTTGGGGAAAAGTTATAAGAAAGGTTGTTTGATAGATATAAATTCATTTTTTTCTGCGCTTAAACTTAACAAATAAATATGAAAAATAATTTATATTACAGCTATTTTGCATTAAATCTTATCTTTAAATTGGGTGCCCATATTCCCTCTAAGTCTTAAAGACTTTGTTAAAATAGAAACCAATTCTGGCAGGATTTTATACACACTTAGAGCAGTCAGTATTGGTTACATGTGACGTACACAAGATATCAAGGCGATTTTTGCTGAACCGATTTTGTTTAATCACCAGTGTACAGACCCATCTTTCATTGTTGAAGACTGGTTCCAAAAGGGAGAACAAAGCATTAGAGACTTGTGTGACAAGAAAGGACGCTTATCTTTCGCAGAATTTCAAACAAAATTCGATTTGAAGGGTACATAACTATTTTGACCATTATCGTGTTGTCAGCAATCTTCCTAAACCATGGGAAAATGTGACTGATAACTCAACCTCGATCTGTATTTATCACCAATGCTGTAAAGATACTAAACTTGAAGATTTTCAGTTACAATTTTTGCATCGTATTATATATACCGAATTGGAGTTTTCTAAATATAAGAAATTGAGAATAATAGTTGTAATAGATGCAACACTGAAACCGAATCTATGTCAATGCATACTTTGAATGTCCACTATTTGTTCGTTCCCGGGCTTAACCAGATGCTTCTTCAACTGCATCTGCAGATCATTTTACTCGACACTGTAATCGGCTTGCAAAGAAAACTGGAATCACTGTATCGGTTTTGCTCAAAATGGGGTTTTGAAGTTAATCTTGAAAAGTCTTGTATAGTTGTATTCAGAAACGGTGATTATTCAAAGAAATCAGAAAACTGGATCTATAATGGAACACAAATGAATGTTGAATCGCTTCATAAGTATTTTGTTTTTGTTTTTACTACGAAATATATATTGACAAAGACATATAAAACACTGAGTTTAATAGCAAAAATAAACTTCGTACCCTATTTCTAAAATGTCTACGGATTTTAAAATATATCCAAAAATTGTACGTTAGCGAAATATGGGGTCAATCATACCGTGCAGAATTATACATATGGACGATCACCTTCAACCCAAAGCTTGCTACGATATGTTAAAGCTACAAGATGATCATGGCAGCTGCAGTTTCGTCTCACACGTACATTTGCTTTAATTCCGTACTGGTTTTTATGTGTTTGGATTACACAAGAATGTGGAAATAACGGTAAGTTTGATTGTGAATTTTGACAAAGATGTAAAGATATTAAAATTCAGATTTGGCATTCCAGGTTAACATTGTCACCTTTCCTTAAATACTATGGATCAATTCATTACCATTTGTTAATCTGTCCATTCGCAAACTATTATTTCAAATAATTGTACTATTGGCCATGAGGCCTTAAATACTGAATTAACTTCTTTTTCTGTATTGTATTCAGGAGATTGCATATTTCAAGCTGTTAAATCATATTCTGTTAGCTGGAAAAAGACACTTATATCAGTTGTATTAGACATGAACATTTGTCTTTTAAGTCATTTACTGCTTCCCTGAAAGATAGTTTCCAGGTAGGATACCATTCTCTCACAACAGATGTAGCTTCATCATAAATTCCTTTACATATATTTGTATAGGAATTTATGAGGGAGCTACCTCTGTGGGGAGAGAATGGTAGGACACATAGCTAGAATGAAAAATCAATCAAATGATTTTATAAGAAAATGGCTGCCACTGCACTATGTATTTGACTCATCATTTGTATCTGTTCACTAGATCTGGATTATATTATGTATTTATATTCTCACAATTGAGTGTTTTACTAAAATGTATTATGAATGTACCCTATCATGGGAATAAAATATGTGAGATAAAAACAAAAAACAACCTTTAGATAAGTACTGGTGACTGCAATAGTTTTACTTATGCAGTCTGATTAAAATCAACCCTGTTCCTCTATGAGGAGTTGAACTAACTCTATCACAGATTTTCCTCTCCGCAAGCAGTCATTTTTTTTAAAAACATTATTTCCTCAGACCTATGTTGATTTTAATCAGAATGTTAAGTTATACTTTAAAAGTGTATTTTTTTCTTTACCAAAGCTTGCAAGGATTTGAAGGGTATCCAAGTTTCCATAAATGTCATTGTAATTAAAAAATTTCTAGAAATAACTTACAATTAGATTGTTTGAAGATTCAAGTTGATTTCTTAAATCTTTGATATTAGTTGAGTGACTACCACAGACAAGATTATACTTAAACATCAAAAGTCACACCTTAGTAAAATAATTATATAGGGTATCAGGCTCAATCAATTTTTTCCTCTGCCATATTTACATTACTTAATACCCAATATGCAAGTCACAGGTTGGACAGTCATCCAGACCCTATGGCAAAATGTTAAAGGAGCCTTCTTAAGTCTAGAAAATGTTGGCAAGTCTAGTTGCCATAGAGCCATAGCCTGAAATTAATTATTGTACAGGACTCCTTTTTTATATCATTTCATATCAAATATTGAACAATACATTTTTAGTGAAATCTTTTTTTCAGGGACTATATGTTAGTCTACAGTCATCACATCAAGGGTTTTATGAGGTCATGAGTAATAATAAAACACTTCCAGATGAAACAGAAGAAAGAACATCCAAATTACAGATTATATGTCCCTTGTGAATTATTGCATAAAACTCCTTACTGAAGCTAGAAGTTCAACATAATTAATTCGATAATTTGTAATTCCTTGCAACTTGTTGATTATTCTTAAATGTCTATTAGTAGAAATGTAAACTGATTTCTAATTTTCTTGGATAAAGTTTGTATAAGGGTAAACTTATTGAGCACAGTAATGTCTCTTTATGCTCTGTTACCCCATTAGGATGTGGTATTTAAAATTGAATAAAAACTAATTCAACTGTATAATCATAAATAATATTTTATTATCTTAAAAACAAAACATTCTGAATAGCATGAATACAAAATATGTCATGCTAAATAACCATAATAATAAATTCTAGTTAAACATAGTTATGAAAAACCAATTGAATGTAAACATTTCTGCTAGTTTTAATAAGATTTATATCTAAAAAACTGATCTATTTGACATATTTCAGAAAAAAATTAATCTGAGATAAAATCATGTTATATTACTCATTGTCAATCTCACCTTCTGTAAAATATGTATATGCCAATAGCGTACTCAACGCAATAAGCGCCCTCTCCCTAAAAGCAACCCTTAACCACATTGTGATTCATAAAAAAATAAGCACCCCTTCTTATAAATCTCTCTGTGTGTTAAAGAGCCACTCCTAAGTTGCTGGAGTCATACATGCCAAACTTAATCAATGGTGTCATTTGATCACGAAGTATCGACTGTTACCAAAAAGACACAGTTTAAAGCTTATTGTTTTTTTTACAGTGACAAAATGAAGGTAGAACATCGCAATTATGATCGAAAACCGGAGAGTGGTGCGCGTAAAATAGTCAAACGTAATTTTGGAGACTTATCTAAAACAGCCAGGAGGGAAGTTAGGAGTTGATATGTATACTGGACGTGATATCTACACCTACATGTATGTGCATTTATAAGGCTGTTTTTAGAGTTTCATGGAAAACCAGTATTTGTCATAAATATGTCTTTTGGACATGAGAAGTTAAGATGTTTTCATTTTATATCACCACATCATCATATCAAAGGTAAATATGAAAATCACGGAGTGGCTCTCAAGGCTAGGCAGTTGTATCATAGATACAAATCTTGTTCCTTCTTCCCAAAGTGTGCAACTGCATCTCTAAGTATACCTCTTGCAGGTGTGGTACTGTCTTTTTATTCCATATGTTAGCTATTAAAAACTTTGAACACTGAACAATTTTGATCATTTTAAGGTTGCATAATTGTTCTTCTATAATCTTTTGAATTCTATGGAAAGCCATTTTAGTAACTGCCTTCTCGATTAAATTTCTAATCAACCAGGGTGCTTTATACATCAAATATGGTCTAAGAAATTTTGAAATATGAATAAAATTATGAAAATCAATTGGATTGATTCAAACCATAAAATTGTTGATATTCAGACGGTTTATTCTGGATAATATAAAGGAGAATATTAACTAACATAATATTAATATTGTATAATATTTTAATTCAAAGCATTACCAAGCATTAATCACATTATTTCAAAGCTTTTAATTCATCAACTATGATATTTATGAGCAACCAAATTTCAAAACATTTATTTTTCACACTTCTAAAATAGTAGGGTACATATTGGCACCACTGTGTGTTTCTGGCATTTTGAAAGTAAAATCACCTTATCCGAACCAAAAAAAATTGGAAAAGTTTTTTGTCTGGCAATTGGTAAGTTAATTACAATAAGAGCTATTGAACATTAGATTGGACGTCTCTGGATTTCATTATTTCATTGCAAGTTGCAAAAGATTAAATGTTAAACTGCAAACATAGAAACAAATATAAATAATAATAACAAATATTTTCGACATACTGAAAGAGCAAAGTCTGAAATCATGTCTTCATTATCATTGGGACACAACGTAATTTTAAGAGGTCTAAATGAAATCACTTACATATTCAAATAAACAAATACATAACAAAGTTTGGAATATCATATAACAAAATTGACTATTTTAAAGAATAAAGGTACTACGAATACAATGAATAATATACTGTTAATTGTAAGTCATCTTTAACATCAGAACTTAGAAATAGAAAATAGGAATAGAGTTTTCTACCTGTTTTCTTGTATTAAATTAAGTTATTGAAATGTGCTTTCTTATCTGATTTAAAGGTATAAAGTATATTCAAATATTTTTAACTAGGTTCCACCATTGATAACCCAGTGTTCATCAGTGTTCAGTAACACATCAAGAAAATGAAAGAAAAATGCCAACCAAAATATCAACCTGCTAAAACGCAAGTGGCTGAAGCATTCATAAAATCTGCTTTGTCATCAACACACCCTTCTTAAATTTCTTGTAGCCAAGTTCTGAATATAATAATTTTTTTCAATAAAGCATATATAATCAATCAATCATTCATATCATCTTCAATCATGCCTATGTTATTATGATAAATACTGCAATCATAAAAATCATGATGGATAAATGTAACAGAAAAATCCTATCACATTCTGTCACTTCATATAGATAGTCAAGAAATTACATAGAACCCATGACCATGTAGCTCATCACATCATCATTTGAAAGTAAAGTGGTTATGGAGAATATGATAATTTGATGAAACCACACGGGGCAAAATCAGGAGATTACCTCACAATGACAGAACCCTCCTGGCCTTATAAGCCTGAAGACCTAAAGATAATTAATGCAACAATGTTAAACCCAGTTTCCCTCAAAACAACAATAAAATAAGATTAAAAAACACCCCTCTACTTCTGAAATTTAAGGATGACTTTGGTCGAATCACAATGTTCAAAGATGTTCTCCTACTGTAGAGAAAGTGACATAGTTTCTACAAATGAGCTATAGAATCACGCAAGTGTTATTGATTTGAATATAAAATATTCACAGGAGGGAATCCTTGGTAGTTTCTCACCTACACCTACATAGAGCTGTGTTAAGAAAAATTATTTACAGCATACAGTGGACCACCTAGTCCAAAGGTCGCTACACTATGAACTGTAACATTCAGTGTACTTGATGAAGGACTAGAAGAAACTCCATTACAATGTCATTAAAACAAGTAGGTAAGTTCTACAAAAAATTAAAATTTCATTTGATGAAATAGAAGATTAATTTGGATGACTAATTGATACTTCATTGCACCAGCAGTACCAAGTCATCTCAACTCTAATGCAGGTCATGAATACAACTTTAATGCCATGTCAGGATTAAAAACCAAAGAATATGAACTGAAATCAACCCAGGGCATCATGGATGCCGAAAATGTATAACCCTTTGATTGAAGTCTAGGATATATATGGCATGCTTACAACCGTCATTGCACAAAGAGATATGAACAAATAATTTTTTTTATAAAATTGAAAATAAAAAAGCCCTCTTTCTCTATTTCTTGTCGGTGACTGGCAATGCTTTTGCTTTCATTTCTTGAAGTTTGAAATGTGTGTAGGCGAGGACTCCTGAAAACAAAGAATACAATATAGAAATCAATAACTAAAACAAAAATAATTTTAATTTCCAATGGGAGAGAATAGACTTACGTCATGGAAGAATATCTCCCTATCGCGTTATCCAGATCTTTAAATGATTACCCATTACAAGTATAATTTTGTGAGAATTATCGATTGACAAAGTGTAACACTTGGGAGAGGTTATGTCAAACTTTGATCTGTTACATTACTTTGTACAAAACTTTTTCTTCCTTGGCAGGGAAGCACTGGGTAGTGACATATGCTTTGATTTTCAATTTTCAATACAGCAGGTGAAAGGGTAAAGGTTTTTTATGTTCAATACCTCCAAGAGTGGTGAGTATTCCAGTGACCTGAATCAGCTGCAGATGATCCTTAAAGATGATGTAGCCTCCCAGCAGGGTCAGACAGAACTTGAGATGACCTACCATGTTGTATCTGTACTCGTCAAGGAATCATGGAGGACATATACATACTTAAGACTGAAAAAATAAGACTTCATCATTCAGAACTGTGTTACACAGTGATATTACTTAAATGAGATCAGCAATTACCTCCTTGGAGATATCATTTCAAGAGCAGAATCTGCACAATGGCAAGTCAGTGTAAGAGGATATTTGACTTTTCCTGTGGAATACCATGTATATCTCATCAAGTGAAGTGCAAATATGTACTGTTTACTTCTCGAGATGAGATATACATGGTATTTGAGGAGAAATGTCAAATGTTCTATTGGATGGATTCAAAAACATGGCGACGCCAAAATGTTGTATCACCACAAGTTCTGTTGTTTTCAGAAATGGATATTTCTTATTGACAAACGTTGAATAATGGTGTTAGATGATAAAAAGAATGTTAATTTTGTGTATTGTGATATGAAATAAATCAACACTCATTGATATATAAGCCTAAGATATTTGTAAAATGTCTTAGATATCAGAAGATAACTGGCTAAAATTGTATCTCATAGTATGAGGATAAGTCTATCAATAATGTCTCTACTTTGATTTGCATCGCCTCTAAAGTTAACAATGATTTTTGGATTAACAAACTTTGTCAATTATCACACTATTATTTTGGGTTAAAACTACATAAAGAACATCACTCAAAAAGCTGTTCATGAAATGCATCGAATCATAAACAACCTTTCTGAATTAAATGTATTGTAGTCGTATTGTCAGAACTCTAATGTTTTCTTTTCAGTCAACAATACATAACAATAACAACACGTATCACCTTCACAATAGAAGATTTAAATTTAGTGTGACTCTTACAGATGATCAAACAACCTCATGGAAGTACAAGTATGCAGCAAGATCTGAAGGAATATGGGATTGGAATGTACCAACTAATTGTTACTACGGTAAATGAATTTTAAAAGCACAAACTAGCTGTGAAGCTGTTGAATATGAGTCTCTTTATTATAATTTTTCTCATAATCTTAATTGTCATGAGTGAAGGTTTAAACCAAGCAATGAAATTAAAACAAGGAAGGATACGTGACTGGGGATGTATTTCCGATGATCCAGAAGATTGACAAGTTCACTGAAAATGCAACCACACCTGACAAAAACACCATCACCTGAAATAGAAAAGGAAAATGATTTTTGTGTGAACACCTTTTAATCATTTTAGGTAGGGAAATGGACTCCCATAGCTTACCTAACATGGTACTTTCGTTTATTAACTGCTTCTCTTGACTTGAACACATTTGCAATCGGTTACATACCGGGGTATTATTTTTGCAAAATCACTTTTCATCTGAACAATGTGCAAGCATTGACTAATGCATCAGGATCACATCCATGCATTCCGATCTCCAGCCAGATGGGATTCCCTTAAACTGGACACGAGCATATCAAGATAATATGTTGATCTTGATAAGAATGTTACATAATAGGAGTTTTTGTTTATGGCTCTAACATGTTTTTATTCTTGCTGGAAGAAAATTTCATAATATGCATTCCTTTAATTGAGTTTTTTAGATTTGGGAGATATCTCATTTATCAGTGATATAAGGTTCATATTCAGAACTTGCCAATCTCATTTAAGTCAGATATACCAGGCCGTGAAAGAGCTTATATGCAAGTTCATTTAAAAAGATTGATAATAAACTTTTAAAAAACCCAACTCTTTTCTTGTTAAGACAAAAACCAAATTCAATGTTTTACCAGTACTTGCTCCTCATTCTAAACTAACATCAACACTCAAATCAAGAAGATTGAATACAATCAATAACCATTAGATATTCTAATTTTTTCATAAAACAAGAAAAAAGTGAGCATGGCTCACATACCCCCGCAGCCCGTCTGATGTCTTCTCCCTCTAGTCTGAATTAATATGATTTACCAAAACTAACTGTAATAGTTTAAGAATAAATGTGTCCCCATTGGAGCATTAGATCTGTTTATCACTACAAGTTGAATTGTGCATTCAAGGGCCATAACTCTGTGAAAAATAATATTTGGGAAATGGCTTTCAAACTCGATCAAGATCATCAACAGGTGTGCCCAAAACCAAAATTTTATTCACCCAAGTGTGATGCTGTCTGAGAAAACTTGTCCCCATTGAAGCATCAGACCTAATAATCTCTCAAAGTCCAATTTCAGAAGCAAGGGCCATAACTCTGTCAAAAATAATATTTCGGAAATGGCTTTCGAACTCGATCAAGAGCATCATCAGGTGTATCCAAAACCAAAATGTCACTCCTCTAAATGTACTAGTTTCTGACAAAAACTGTCCCCATTGGAGCAACAGATATGCTAATCACTCCAAGTCCAATTGAGCAATCAACTCTTTCAAAAACAAAATTTCGGACATGGCTTTCGAACTCAATCAAGAGTATCATCAGGTGTCCAAACTGTAGACAAGGTTATGGTTAACAAGTGTGCAAAGTTTGGTTGATGTAGACCGAACAGTTTTTGAGTAAATTGACCGGACGGAAGGATAGACGGACGGAATGACCGCTATATACCCCCGCTTACTTTGTAGCAAGGGTATAACAAAAATATTTTCAAAAGTGGAGAATAAACTTGCAACCTGTCAACCACTACTTAGTTCAACTTTGCTTTTGTGGCATAAGATTACCTTATTCACATAGCCAGGTTGTCAAATGTTTGCATGAACAGTAAGATCAAAAATATATTTTGAACCCTGCTCATTAGATTTAATAATAGCATCATGTTAATCATAAACTTAAATGAGAATGTTCACAGACCAGGGCTTCCAAAGGCCAATTGTGGAGGACGCCATGGTATTGTAGAACTGGCTCGAAGAATGGAATGACGAACATGAGGAGAACGGCTGAGAGTGGAGCTTGGTAGTACAAGAGCTGCATGGAGTTCACTTGGAATTCATGTTGCTTTTCACCAACCCACTGAAATATATAATGCAAATATGAACAAATAATTTAGAAATTATTACCTTACACTTCATTCTATGTAAATAGACTAAAGGAATGTTGCTTTTCACCAACCCACTGAAAGATAAAAGGCAAATGAACAAATAATTTAGAAATTATTACCTTACACTTCATTCTATCTAAATAGACTAAAGGAATGCACTTTATGATTTATGAATTATTAGATGTTGTGCTGAAATATATGCTGATTGGCAAAATATTTGTCAATGTTTCTCTTCAGGAAAACTCATATCTTTTACTCTTCCACTCTATTACACTGGAGTCACCATACTGACTTAAGATCACCTGAGTGCTTTGTGATACGAGGCCTAGGGCTAAAATGCATATTTATACTGTAAAAAGAGAAGAAGAATTAGGCACTGAATAAAATATAAAAGATATAAGCAAACTAAATGTTTGTATGAAATTCTGATTTAAGAAATGATTATTTTTATATTCTTCATCATATGTACAGCAGTTTATACTTACGACTTGATACAGGGAAGTGACTAAGACACCAGCAGTGGCAAATATGATTCCCAGCATATTAAACTTGACATCGTAATATGAATTTAGAAACACTCCAATTGAAATAGGAATCTGAAACAAACAAACCATCATTCAATTCAAGGAGAACAATAATTTAGTAGTTTTACTATGGTACCATGCTATGGTATCTATATGTACTCCCTTTCATATTCCACACACATTCCCAACATCCAACCTGAAAAAGGAATAATGTCTTGAATTTCACAATAAATCTTGATGCAATATGTTAAAAATGATGTGACAAGCAGAATTTCAATTCAAACACTTAATCATGATAGACTAATCCATTGTTTTGCAATACACTGCAAAGGAAGTAATGCTGATATTTGATCAAAAAAAACCCCAAAACAATCAGCAGTAAATCTTAATTGAGTGTGGACTAAAGACCAAAATTAAATGATAGATGAAATGAGGGACAAAATGATAAAGCTTTATATGAATAAATAAAGACTATCAAAGTCATATGACTTTTATAATAAACAAGTTAACTTTTGTGTGATTTTTATTTCAAGAACACTTTGAAATTGTGAGAAACCCCAGGATGAACCCCTCTCACCCCTCCTTAAAAAATCTATTTGCCACTATTGTGATTTGAATTGTTGACATAGGAATTGTTTATTTTCAAATACAAATAAAATGTTTGAGAAATGCATATATCATTTTGTATAAAGAAAAAACCCAGGTTGTATTGTTCTATTATTATGCTGTATTATTATGTGTAACATATCCTGATATGTCTACATATCATAACACTAACCAAGCTCTGTCATACAAGAAACTAATCATTAAGGTAAATGATTTATAAATAAAAATATAATTTTTGAAAACATTAGCTGAAAGATACCACTCTAGACGTGGAAGAAAATAATCATTACTGAATTTTTACATAAAAATATCATTTAAAGTTATATGTCATATTTTTCAATAGAAAGTACAAAATATTTTGGTTACAGGAAAAGTTTAGAGAAAATATATATACTTTATTCAATACAAATAGCGCTTATTCCATATGAGCATTATCCCCACGACCGATTCTTAACTCACAAAATAATAAGCAAACCCACCCCCTCCCCTCTCATTATTTACCCAACGTGATAAACTTAGGCAGTTTCTCGCTCAGTCTCATTCTTTTCACCATTTTTCATTAGACACATAAAAGGAAAACCTCTTCAAAATACTCTACCATCTTCATATTATAAATATGGCAAACAATACTGTCTTTTTGCTTTATATGGTGGCAAAAGTGCACTCATAACTTTGAACACAGGAAATATTATAATTACATAAAAGATTTCATCTAAAATAAAACTAGATTTCCAACAAGCCTTAGGCAGAGCCTGTGATTCATTCAGATTTCAGATGAGAACCTTGATAAGCCAATGTCTCAAAACGATGGCTAGAGGCATTGTATTGATAGCACATATCTTCATTGTATAGTCTATAGACCATCATATGGAGATTGCCTTAAAGCAAGTTTGACTGTAAGTAATAGTAGCAGTCTTGAAAGAAACAATATTGTTGCCTAAGGTATAAGTTTCATTGATAAAAAACCCCAAACAAATTGCATAATTTCTTTAATTTAACAAGATGAAACATGTTGTAAACAAATAATTTATTCATGACATAGATTTTGGTGTGTAAACTGTCGTCAATTAAGTTTAAATCATGTCACATTAACTTGCATGACTATCCCTAAAATGACAAAATCATTTCATTTATTTGTGTTTAATGACCTTTGAAAAATGGCAACACCATGTTATGAAATCATATGTCCCATTTATCAATACCCTCTGTCCTGTTAGGATGGATCGTCATCATCATCATCATCATCATCATCATCGTCATCATCACATCATGACTTTCGTCAAGTTAGAAGGACATTGACATATTTTTAAAAAATGATGTTTGTAATTAAAGAGTTGGTTTGATTAGGAATGGCCATATAATTCATTGAATAAATTGATACCCAAGGTGTGAAATTGTCATAATTGCAGTGCTGCAGCCAGGATTTCAGTGGCAGGGGCCAATTGGCCCCCAACTTTTGAAAATGTGGGCCAATTAGAGAACTTCCGAAAACTAGCTCTAGTAAACACTTAAACAAGCGTAAAAAATTTAAATACTTGTGAATAATTTTAGTTTTGGCCACGTGACGGTCACTTTGCTCTGCAGTTTCCGTTTCGTCTGCTTGGACAGCTTCGCGATTTTCATCCTTTCGGTATGCACCTCAACAGTTGCATCATCCTTTTCTGTTACTTCATCTGCTTCATTTGTTTGACTTTCAAGTATTATTTTCTTGTTTTGATTACCAAAATAATCTGTTATTATTCTTTTTGACACGTTGCATCGAATAATTGAATCTGAAACTACGACAAACTCGGTGTAACATTGTGACCTGGAAGCTCCTCATAACGAACAAGCTCCGTACATCGCACATAGTAATAGTTTTCAATGCAATTCATGTATTAGCACAATACGGAGTTTACGAAACTTTGTTTCCGGCTTAGATTATACGATTGTTTGGTCGTTTTTGTAATCAGAAATTGTCGACTTCGTTTCAATTGAATCATTTGTCTGTAAAGATGATAGCGCGTATGATATAAAATATGCGTGGTAAATGATAAATTTGCCCCAATAGTGGCGCATACGTTTATAAATAAAGCGCCAAGGTAAGTTCATTTAGCGGGATTCCCGCAATTACGCAGCCTGTCTCCAGCACTGTAATTGAGAGGAAGCAAGGATTTCTATTTTGCTAAAATTTAAAGAAAACTTTCTTGGGCAAGACAGAAGTCGGATAAAGTAAGTAAAGGGTTTACAAGTATCCAAGGACTAAAGAGATAGAAGATTGTGATGCGTCCTGTATAAAGCAGTCTTAACTTTCTTTGTTATTGACTTGGAAGGCAATAGTCGTTCCCAATCTAAACCGCCATGATATTACTGCACTTTTGATATATTTTCCTACTTACCAAGGTAGATTTTACTTTCCACGAGAATGACCTTGAGTAGGCATGGGTCTGGATGACAATGATGCAGGGTGTTGTCATGGTTTTGATGATCTGATATGTTCCCACAGTGTTAGTTTCCAGGGATAAGTTAGTGAAAACAACGAATCCACAAAACGTCAAAGCCAGTGGAAGCATTTGGAAAAACGGAAGGCTTTTCGGTTGAAATAAATTTGCCATTTTGCAGAGAAACAGTCCGAGTGTAGTGATGATAAAGTGAATGCACGTGAGAGTGATGTTTGGGAATCCATAATGAGTGTAGATCCATTTGTTGAGAAGCACAATTATTATGGAACTGCATATGTTTAACACGAGACAGATAGACACAACCGTACTACTGGGCTGCGCCATTTTGACTGATAAGCAGCGAATCTTGTTACCATTTTGATTGGTCGATTTTCACTTATATATTATCTTCCTTCCAACAAATATTATTTTCTAGTGACACCGCACATGAACAGTATATTTGAGATTGATTAATCCCCGATTCCCCAAAATTAGAAAATAGTGTATATCATTGAATTGTAAATTAGAATAAACCTATACATATATTGAAAAAAATTAGATGCGGATTTACGAGTTTTTAGAAGTTATGTTTTTTACTTTTAAGTATCAATGATAATAATCAACTGAATCTACTTTTTAAAAATCATATTAATTTGTTTGATGAGCTTTTGTCTTAATAACAACAAATTCAAATATTTGTGTTAAAATAGATAGGCATATATAAGTTAAGAACACTGATTCGTTGAAACGAAAGTACTATAGGAAGGTACTTCCTGTTTACTTCCGCATCACGTGATTACTTTGATTGACACTAGGAAGAGCTAAACGTGGTCACGCTAAAGGCATGTTGCCCCATTCAATGAGTGTCATTTTGTTGTGAGTTTGTAAATGACACACGTTGGTTTTGTAGAGGATCACAATGGGGAAGGAAAGCGACTTAATCAAAGCTGTGAAGCACAACGACACAGCCAAAGTGCATGTATGTCATATTTTTTATTATTACATTGTTTTGGTATAAACTAAAAAAGAACTTCTACTTACTTTAGTTTTAGATCAGGATAAAGTTATCACTAATATTCTGATTGGTGTAAATATTATAATCTATGTTGATACAAAAGCGTTGTATTGAACTTATATAACTTTCTTACCAATCCTTTTTGTTCTTTTTTTAAATACTGATTCTTAAAAATGTTTCAAGATGTATGGTGTGTCAGTTTGTAAGTTTAATTGTAATTGTTGAAAAATTTTGTGGATCAAAAGTTTTTTTATTAATTTTGTACAGTAGAAACATTATTTATCAGATACAATTTGTTTATTGTATGAAACTATTTCATGACTAATCATAGTTTTGTTAGTTCCATTGAAATTAAATTACATTGATTCAACAAATTGTTACGAAACTTAAATGTCAATAAGGACCATTGATATGAATAAATTGAAGTTGATTAATCTTAAAATATTAAGTTACCAATATTTTCAATGCAAAAAGGATTGTCTCATTAACTTAAAATAGTGTTTTATTTTGATAGAATTTAAGGCTTGCAGTGATTTCGTAGACAAAACCATTTCGTAGACACGGGAATTTCGTAGACGAAACAATTTCGTAGACAATGATTTCGTAGACAGTATTAAATTTTTATTTTTAAGTCACTATTGACTATTATTTGTAATTATCATTATCTTTTATAGTAGTTCATATCTTGTTGCATGAATATTGCTTATTTGACTCAATATATTTGTAAACAATTTGTAAAAACATGATTTGCAATAATTATGTTGTCGGCGAATTAGCCGCGCTATTTGTTGTTATTGTCAGTGACTTTTGTTGTCTTCCCGGATGTTTTCTCGTCTCTATGCTGGTGTTGATTGTGTAGTTGTTTATAAATATAATCATACTTACCTTAATTTATTTTATTAAAAGATCAAACAAGAACTGAAAGAATTGAAAACAACACATAAACATTGGATTACTTTTATAGTTTCAAAACACAACAAAATTGACTATTTATAACATATATCATTATTATAATATATAATATATTTGTATACAATTATGTGTTTGTGTGAGTGCACGCGTGTGTGTGCTCTTGTTTTACATATGTTTTAGTAATACTATTTATTTAAAAAGATTATTTTATTTTATATCGTGTCTCGTAAGCCTATGTAGGATGGACTTTGCTTTTTAATTTGATGTGATAATTGTATAATATATGTCTAAATGCAAAGTGTGACACTTCAATAAACTAATTTTCTTCTCCTTCTTCTTCGCACCTTGAGTTTGATAAATAAAAGTTTGCTATTATTACTTCTAATCCTATTTTAAAACCTGTCTACGAATTCACTGCTCGATTTGTCTACGAGTTCACCGGATTTCGTGTCTACGAAATGGTTTTGTCTACGAAATCACCGCATCCCGAATTTAACCAACCTCAAAACATGAGATATTATATGTATGCAATAAAACTCACCCTTTTATGAAAAATACTCTGAAATATATTTTTTTAGAAATATTTACCGGTGACAAAAAAAAAGGTGATATTCCATGAAATATTATTTAAAAAATAAATCAAACCACACTTTTTTGATAACTATATCTATTCAGGAAACCAGTTTTGCAGGAAATGTTGTTTCAACATAAAGGAAACAAAGTTTTCTGAACAAACAATTACAGTGTTGCTCTTCAGGATCCTCAGTCACATACAATATGAAGCAAAAATAATATTTGCTGGATGTTTAATGAGCCACTCCGTGAGTTGTTGGAGTCATATGTGCCAAACTTAATCAATGGTGTCATTTGATCGCGAAGTATCGACTGTTACCAAAAAGAAACATTTTAAAGCTAATTTGTTTTGTACAGTGACAATCTGTGGTTAGAACGTCGCAATTATGATCGAAAACCGGACAGTGGCGCATCAATTAGTCAAACTTAATTTTGGAGACTTATCTTAAACAGCCAGGAGGGCAGTTAAGAGTTGATAGTTTTTATTAGGTTATATGATTAGTATCCATGTATATTGGACGTGATATCTACACCTCTGTGAATTTACAAGGCTGTTTTTAGTTTTTCATGGAAAACCAGTATTTGTCATATATATATGTCTTTTGGACATGAAAAGTTGAGATGTTTTGATCTTATATCACCACATATGACATTTAGGTTCGTATTAAAGGTAAATAATATGTTATGAAAATCACGGAGTGGCTCTTTAATCTCAAGCACTAGCCAAATGTCCATATATGACCCTTTCCGTTGTTATATTATTACATCGCCGCTAATGGCTGAAATATTGCCCAAGCGGCGTTAAACAATAACTCACTTACTCACTCACTATATTAAATGTTTCTGTTATTGAGATCTGTCGTTGTAAATTTCAAAATAAACATTTCACAGAAACTGCTGTTACCTGATAAAGGATACAATGTTAAGAGGAACACCTGGTCAGAAAATCCTCTGGTCAGTCAGCCAGATATTGCCGACCGGAAGAAGTCATATGCTGGCAAAATCAGGATGGAGCTTGGTCATATCGACATCAACTGTCATGAGAAAAACACAGAATACACTCCTTTGATTATTGCCACGCTAAATGGTAAGTCTCATATGATAAAACTCTTCTTTCCAACCTCTCTTTCAATACCCTTGTGTGATTGTAATGCGCCTGTGATCAAACTAATTAAAATTTGTAGCTATTAAGTTGATAATTGTTATTTATGAATACTATGTCGCATAGAAGCAAAAAGTAAAACAAATTTTCCATTGTCTGAGGTCATAGAATGTATCCATAGTAATGTGTGTCTTCTACAGTTTTAAAACTAGCAACAATGCTTATCAGCTTAAGTTTGGGAAAAAACCTTGCTGTAATTTTTTTAGAAATTGAAAGATTTACATATATAGTTAGTTGTTGTTTACTTGTCATATTTCATAATCTGATAAAACATAACTTTCAAGAAAACAGTTAAATGGATATTCCATATGCTTCTCATTGCAACTTTTGTATTAAGATTTCACATGAAATATCACCTTATCTTGATCAGAAACACTATTTAATTGACTGTGCACTGGGCAGTCTCCTACACAAAGCTTGCTCACCTAATAAGCAATCTCAATCATTATATCATATTCTCTGACCACAGACATGCTTTCCATGCAAGAAATGTTTTCATTGGCTGAAATTTGGCAGGTAGTTGTGGCAATCTTTTGCAAGGGAAATCTGTTACAGCTTCAGAAAACACTTGAGATAACACATGAAGGAAGATATCATGTGAGCTAACTCTGTGGGTAGAAAATTCAGCTTGGCATAAAGTAGTACATTGATTTAAACTTAGCAAAAGATTCCCATTGTCTCCTAAATGAAATCTTTCATACTTTATGTTAAGGAAATCTTATATGACCTTTTTTTACGTGTTTGCTTGCATCAAAGAGGAAAGAGTGGGCGTAAAGGTTGAGGATCAGAATTTGATTGATTACTTTCGATGTGTTCCCGAGAGGGATGGGTTTAACAGATTTCCTGTATTGACTGGGACTTACGAAAACTATTCCAGAAAAGCACCATATTTAGTCAGTGATAAATCCTGAACTAACCCTTTGTTGATGAGTGACTACTTTAAATTTGTCACTCCGAATTGTTCAGTCATCTGTTTATAATTATAAGTGGTAATATCTGAAAACCTCACTCAGAATTGTTTCGTTAGCAGCTGTAAGCCGTAATATCTGAAATACTCAAATAATGTGAGATAATGATAAAGGCAGACTTTAGATATTGACATTCAAAGGGTTACCATAGCTTATACTTTCAGACATTAAATCTCTACAATCCGTGGCTTTCAAACTTGAGAATATTTTCAAGGATTTCCTTTTTTTGTCACAATAGTGTCAAAATTCTTTTTAGAATTTTACTTAATCTTAGGACATTTCACATAGATTTGGATTATGTTTGTGAATGTTATGAAATCTAGCGGTCACCCATTAGCTGCAAACATTCTAGACAACATATGCTTCATTTATCTGAAGATTGCCAATCATTTATGAAACCTTAATTCATTAAAATGGTCTATCAAATAATAGTGCTTTGGGCAGGTTTCAAGGTAATTATTTGGACCATGAGTTCTTTCTCTCCGAATGATAAAACTTAACAAATAAAAATAGTCAGTATTTCAAGGTTTTATAGTTTTCCTTATCTTCAATATAAGCAAAACTTTATGTTTAATTGTTAGTCATTGGTTAATTCTCAAGATTTTTTAATATATGATTTCTTTTGGGTACATATTCAAGGGAAAGTTTTCTGAAATTTCATTCCTTTTCCTTTTCTGTAAATTATTATAACTTCAGTTACTAGACATTTTGAACTTAAAATGCTTTAAATTCTGATGAAAATCATGTCATTTAAACAGAGTACCATACATGAATAAAATCAATTAATTAGTTTTGAGACAACTGGTTCATGGTAAAAAACAAAGGGTATGAAAGACATTACACCTTTTTTCAATAACTTTTCTTCTTTTACGAAGCCTCACAGTTTATGTACATTAATAACAACCATTTTATTTGTCAAATAGTGTCATCATCATGTTACAATTTAACATAATGATATGACATTCATTTATTGAAGAAAAATTCCTTATATTCTGAAATGAAAATTCACACTCAATGATAGGCATGACAGTAACACTGTATAAGGGCTTGTAAAAATGGGTAATAATAATAAGAAGATCATTCAGATAAACTCAGTAATCTTTGTTTCAATACAGGAGACGAACAAGAACTGTTCAGACATGTAGAACTGAAACTGTATTCTTATGTTCATGTTGTAAACAAAATCTGACTTGTATTCTTGGAAAGCTATTAGTATCTCTCGCTAATAAATTTTATATCTTTAAAGTGAAACTGCATTAGCCATGCAGATTTCATGCAAAGTTAGGTTATTATGCGAAGTCATGTTTAAGGTTTTTGCAGAGACTGTAAATTCAGTGGAATATCAACAAGAAAATGTGGTACAGATTCAGATGACAGTTCTAGCAATATCATTGTGTTAGTTTTCACAGAATCAGAGGATAGTAAGGATATTATAATGTGTTTGTTTTGGGAGTATATAAATCATAATGAAGTCAACAAAATATTAGGAAAATACATAGCTTAGAATTTATATCCTTTTAAATGTCATTGTTCTTCACCCATTTGAACTTGAATAATGAGTTGAACAAGGAACATAAGTAAGAACATATCCAACACTAGTTACTCAATTTGTACCTTACTTTACCAGTAACATACATTATCATTATCAAAATATGTCTTTTCCTTTATACTTTTTCCATGTAAGGAGTGCAAACATGTGACTTTGCTTGCCTTGTTTGGTAAGCTTATTCATTACACTGCTAACCAGGTTCAACACTGCATGGTGAAGTGGTGTCATGATCAACTAGGATACTGCATTTAATGTATAAAGTGCCATGGCCGCTCAGAAAATTGAAAAGAGGGGGTGCTTATTAATGGCTTTTCAATAATCTCTTCAGATTATAAAAAGAACCATTTCTGCCACTTTGATATATTCAAAATTGTTACACGTTTAAATGTTTTGCTTGCAAACATATGGAATAAAAAAACCCAGTTGTTTTCTTGCATAACTACACTTGAAATACAGCTCCATTACTATCAGCATAAGGAGCAAGTTTTCAATGCAACTGTCTAGCTTTGTCACACAGGAAGAGCTATAAGAAGGGCTATATTTTTTCAGTTACAAATGTTGTTATGGAGCACTTATAAGGAAAGGGTGCGTATTACATCGAATATGTTAAAGGAAATTATTTTTACATTGAAAGGATGTGTAATTGTTGGATGTTGAATTCAGTTTTAGATAACTTCCTCAATCTATATATGCTCTTTGATCAGATGATCATCTTTCTTTGTGATGAAATATGATTTAAAACATTTGAAAACAATACAAATTTAAGCAAATGTATTTCCTGTTCAATTTCCTATCTATATAAGTGATAAACAACCAAAGAACAAAATGGTCAAAGTACATGTTAGTCATCAAATTTCATAAATTTTAGCATTGAAGAATCACAATGTTACTGGTGTAACAATCAAGTATTTTATAACACACTTCTCTCAAGGAATATCTACGATATATTTTACTACCCAATATCTGTGGTAATTATTTCTTCGTGCAAAACACATGGCAATATTATTTGTCCATTGTCTGTCTTCAATCTCGATCATCTATTGTGTCCCATCCTTTTGGATATTTTAGTTTTTGCACTCAGAACTGCTGTGACCCCAATGGAGAAGTAGAATTAAGTGGTTCAGTCAATGGCTTTCACCTAGGGTATCAAAGTTTATCATTTATTCCTGTAGCACCTATAAAATTGGGTATACTTATGTTGCCCCTGTATAAAGGTTTCATGGCCAAGCTCTGCCTTTCTTATTGTCTCACAGCTGTGTTTGTTGATACACTGAGTCAAGGGCTAGAGAAAGGTTGTCAAATGGAAACAGGGAAAAGAAACACTTTCCTCTTTGTCGGTTGGTAAGTTACATAAGGCTGATGATAGATTACGTTTTATTTATCTTTTGTAGCTGTGGTACCTTGAATTTTGTAAATCTTTTGCAAAGAGCTAAACAAGTCACACCCTTAGAACCTATTCTTTGCTTCCTCTAGAACTGTAGATATATCAGTCTGATTAAAATCGACCGTGTTCCGAGGAATAAAAGTTTCAAAATATTGACTCTATCGAGATTCGAACTCTTTTTATCTAGGCTATCCTCTCCACAGCGGTCTGAAGGCAGCCTCACTGCTCGCACGTGCCGACACCAGTTTAGCGCAGACAAAACCTAGTCAATAGCGAACCAATCACATCATCGCGTTTAAAATAAAGATAGCGGCGATCAAGGTTAACGAATGGTAAATGGGAGTTACTTGCCCCTAGCTACTGATACCGAATGCTTTTGCCGCACGCATTGTGATTGGTTAGCTTAGTTTACGCAAGAACGTGCGCTACAGTAGGGTGCGGTCAGACGTAGTGGAGAGGATAGCCTAGACAGATAGAGTTCGAATCTTGATAGACTCAATATTTTGAAACTTTTATTCCTCGGAACACGGTCGATTTTAATCAGACTGGTAGATATGTCTGAATGAAATGAACTAAAATTGTGGCTGTTTAACCTATGTTACATCAAACATTGAGAATGAGAGGTATGAAAATGTTCTATTCTTTAACAATTGAATTGACAGATCATGGAAACCTGGTGAGATAATTGCCATGCAGTGGCTGTAATTTATGAGGATCTATCCTTTATCAAATTTTTTTTCATGAAAGTTCTAACAATTACATAACTCTTTTTCTTAAGACTCTTTTGTCCAATTATGCAAAATTTATTAGATTATGTTATTTTAAGAAGTAATCTTTAATTAATTTAAGAATTTGAATTTTAGTTTAAAAAGTTCTAAAACATTTTAATTTTTTGACAAAAAATGTTTTTAAATTTAAAAAAAACAAACTTGGATTCATTGGTCAAGGTACGGACAGTTCTGAAATATTCCATGTTTTTATATTCTTAACTGAGAATAATTTGATTAATTGATTTACCTATATGAGGATCAATATAACAGATTTCCAGTCAAGCCATTAAAGACAGGTATAGAATATTTGACACCTGTGATTGATTTCAGTTTAACTTTCATGCATCACCGATTTCCCCACCTATGATGTTAATTTCAGCCCCAGGCTCAGATAAGGCATACTATCATATGCTTATTACTTGTGTATCACTAACTGTCTCATTATGGGATTATCATCATCAATATTGTATTCCTCTTTTGTTTGATACTTCCTGATGTTGCATAATAGTTATTACATATTTAATGATGATATGATATTTGTAGAATAGGATTGGAAAAATTTATTTCTCGGATGGAAAAATTTATTTCTCGGATTCAAAAGTTTATATTTCTTCTTCACTTGCTCATTGCAAAATATTCTAAGGTAGCTATCTTGACTAATCCAGGATTATTTCAATCACGAATTAGATGTGATTTTAAAAAATTGGCCTTTCAGAATGAGTTGACATAGATTAATTAAATCATTGATGAGTATGATCCATCGAGAGCCCTCATATCTGGAGGAGACCCTCTTCTCTGTGTTCCCAAACATTTTTTGTTGACAGCAGCTAGCTTATCCAGAGCAGCCCCTGTACTTTGGAACAGGCTTCTTGTAGATTCAAGATCAGTCACAGAAATGACTTCCTTTCCTTTGAAAGCTTACTTCTTCATAGAAGCAAATTATTGCCTAATACCAGTTTTGTATGACTTCAAAAATACTTGATAATTAGAGAAATCTAGTTATTATTTTTTAGATATTTTTTCATTATCAAATCAACTGTTAAGCTTGAAATAGTCCCTTTCCCCCACAGAAGTTGATCAACGCGTGTTCTCAAGTAAGGTCTGTTCGATAATCAAAACATTATTTTTTCCTGTTGAAGGAGGTTGCTGCTTGGTTGCAATGTAGTCAGGTGTAATAACTGTGGTGACTAAACTGAACACTGGGCCTAAAGTTCCTTCACTTTTGCAGTGTGCACATCTTACTTAAAAGTCAAAGATTTGATGGAGATACAAGATGCAATGTGAATGGATAACATAACGAACATTCAGTTTTGCCAAATCTTTTGGTATGAAATTGTAAGTTAGGGAACCTTATTGTGGCTTTGGACTATCATCCAGAAAAGAGGAACATGTCTTGTGAAATCAACTTCTCCCACAGATTTTCATCAATCTTTCTTACACTTGGAGTTTGCATTAATAGAATACTTTGCAGGGGATATTGTTATGAAGTGATTCATTTCATGTATTTTATAGTCAAATTTGTTATATAAATTTTGGGCATTTCATGTCTTCAAGTATGGAAGGGGATGTGTGCCAAAAATGAAATCATGTAAACTCGTAATACGCAAGTTGTAACATGTTGTTCTCAACCATGCAATTCTCGAAAAGACAAGTCCAAGTATGCAAACCTAACTTTTCAATCCTGTAAAACTCAACTTGCTGTTCTCAACTTTACAAAGTTCAAATGTAATTCTAGAAATGTCAAAGTCGAAACTCATTTTTGTATTTCAAATAAGAGGGATATACACATTTAGCAATGCTACAAGTTACGTTTTACAATTGGTAAATGAAAAATGAAGAGTTGTAAAATCAGCCTAGCCAAACAGACTTTTGCATCTGGAGTTTTACATGAGTTGCATGGTTATGATTGCAATGTTCCGAAATACATCTGTACACGATTTCGCATAGACCATATTTGGAAGTTTAACGAAGACTGCCGATGATTTCCGAAGATGATCGGTATTTGACAACAACGAGACCTCCCTGATCCAAGCTCCATGCAACGCTGTGCAAGCTTTCCGGATAGCGTTCAGTTGAGTCCACCGCAATGCGCAGAGCTTGGGCATGCGACCCTCACCTTTTGCCAAAGTTCTTAGTCAATTATTGATCTAGATAATGTTTTTCTACTGTTTTTGTAGGGGTTACACGAGGTTTATCTCACGAAAGAATATTATGAACTTTAATTCTGGGTTAGACTTTACTGGACACTAAACCTCTGCACAACTTACTGCATCGAGATGATTCACTATAAAAAAAACTCATTTTAGATATCAAGGTACTGTAGGGTTTAAAAAACTCATCAAATTACAAGACTGGTTTTAGAATAATGAAACAACGGCATACTTGACGCGCAAAGACAAATAACAGTAGAAAGAATATATCTATATTGTAAACCCACGTTACCCCTAAAACACGGGCTTGTGATTCTTTCAAATTAACAGTTAGAAAAATAACTACGCAACGTAAAGTTAGGGGAAAGTTCCAAAATCATTGAAAAGAATTAATTTTTCTTTTGTTAGTCTTTCATTCGGTCGTTTAACCAATAAATATTATTCCGTTAAAACAAATATTTATTTAAACTAATACCGTTTAAAGTCATGTTTTAAAGCTATGAACGTTCCAAACCAGACGTTTTTAAACAGTTTGAAGAAATTTGATTGAAGAACATGTCAAAATCACATGACTGGCATATCATGTGAGATGTTATTTTTAACTCTCCGCCCGATCGACAGTTATTATAGGGTCGTCTTAAAAGCGAACGGTCTATTAATTTTTGCCCGGTCTGGCAGGCCGCCAGAGAACGTCGGGTCATTGTTCGATACAAAGTTTGCCAAATATTAAGTCGAAAAGCTCTTGCAAATTCAAATATCATCAACAATTTAAATCAAATACCTTTGTAATCATCAAGATGTAAAAATTCTAACAATTATTTGAAATACAAGAATATACATTTCGATACGTATAACTTGGGGGTGTACAACTTAGATTTCTCGATAAATCAAGAAAAGTGGCACAGCAACAAAAACACGATTGTAATTGATAGTTAGTTATCAACGATTCACGTAGTGTATATCTTGAATTTTATCCAAAGGAGTGTTTAATTACAAATGTTACCAACTGTGTTCATCAACCGTGTGCAAGTGCACAACTGAAGGGATTATTACACAAGTGCGGCTTAATGAGAACATAAAATCAAACTTCACATCAGTTAAGTAAATGTAAACCATTTTTCTCCCAGTGATAAATCATAATTAGGTGATGTCATAAAATAATAATCATTTAAAATTAATTGCCAAGAGGACACAAAAGTATGGTGCTGAAAGATTGTCTACAAAGTAATCATGCTTTAACAAAGGCATCGGAATCGCTCATATTCCATTGTTATACCAATTACTAAACAATAAACATGTGCTTTGAAAAAATGATACTTTTCAGTTTTGTAAAAATTTGTTATGGTACGAGATTGATTAAGTATTTTGAACTATTGAAATCGGCCCCCGAAAAGTTAATATGCGTTGACTACGTCACAAAATCTGAGGGGCTCGAAAAGAGGTGACAAAATTCGCGATCAAATGGACCTTTTCGAAGTTTGGAAATTTTCTTGCATTAAACACGGGTATATTTTATAGAATTACGTATTCAAGATTTCTTTTTTGATAATGGTCAGATAAGAATTAATGGCAAATGATATTTGTTCTATTACAATTGTTGCTATTTGCCTAAGGGGTTCGAAAACACCGTACGCGAGTTACTAAGAACTTTGACAAAAGGTGATGGTCGCATGCCCAAGCTCCGTGCATTGCGGTGGACTCAACTGAACGCTATCCGGAAAGCTTGCACAGCGTTGCATGGAGCTTAGATCAGGGAGGTCTCGTTGTTGTCAAATACCGATCATCTTCGGAAATCATCGGCAGTCTTCGTTAAACTTCCAGATATGGTCTATGCGAAATCGTGTACAGATGTATTTCGGAACATTGCAATCATAACCATGCAACTCATGTAAAACTCCAGATGCAAAAGTCTGTTTGGCTAGGCTGATTTTACAACTCTTCATTTTTCATTTACCAATTGTAAAACGTAACTTGTAGATTTGCTAAATGTGTATATCCCTCTTATTGGAAATACAAAAATGAGTTTCGACTTTGAAATTTCTGGAATTACATTTCAACTTTGTAAAGTTGAGAACAGAAAGTTGAGTTTTACAGGATTGAAATGTTAGGTTTGCATACTTGGACCTGTCTTTTCGAGAATTGCATGGTTGAGAACAACATGTTACAACTTGCGAATTACGAGTTTACATGATTTCATTTTTGGCACACATCCCCTTCCATATTCAAGAAGGTTTACCGGTGAAAGGTGACATTTAGAACTACAAAAGTGATTTATGTAACCTTGATTAACAAACTTGTAAAATTTATGTAAAATTTAACTAAAATTTTGTGTTGAATGTTTGATGATGGGTGAATTTAATGTTAATTGTGATTGTTTATCTTCATGAGACAATCCACAATAAGACTTATCTAGTGACAATTTTATTAGGTTTTTCGACATAATTGTCAGTTACCCAGACACTACAAAAGATATTTGTAACCCCTTATCTTTTACCAAGTGTTAGAGATTATTGTCGATAGACTGTCTCCAAACCTCAAAACTGTTTGTTTTTAAAAGATTATTTATCTTTTGAATATAAAAATTTTAGATGGGTTAAGTTGAATTAAAAAATTATTATTCAGATAAATATCATGTCATAGGAATTTTATGTTTATTGGGAACTTGAAGGTAAATAATGATTACTAGGACGATGAGATAGTCTCTGTTTATTGTAGATAAGAAACTTAAATCTAAAGAAGGAAGTATGTTTCGAAAGAACTTAAAATTGAACTTTCTTTTTTTAATTTTTTTCGTTGATCATTTGAAAAAACATCATATGCAGTAGTGCTTTTTGGGTTTTTCTACTATACTAATAATAATGTAATAATAATGTTGATATTTATAAGGCGCACATTTCCACGCACTAGTGCATGCTCAAGGCGCTACCAGCTTTATTACTGACATATTTGTCGCTAGAAGGTCACCACAAACACACTGCTTTGCCAGGTACCCATTTCCTGCAGTTTTTCTACTATCTAGAATTTTCAGTTTGTTGGTTTGCATGAAAATGCAACATAGAAATTAATTCCTGGAGCTGAACAAACAAATTGTAGTTCCTATGTGAACAAATCTTGGTATACGAAAGAATCACTCTGTGTGGATCATCTTGTGCCTGTATTTGTTTTCAGTTTTCTTGGATGTCTAGTTTTACTGGTTTCATACAACATTATTTACATTTATATACTGGGAAAACTGATCATTCAACTCATGCCAACTCTGATGACTCTTAGGATTCAATATGATGCACATTTGCATTTCTGATATTGGCATTTTGAAAATTTTTTGTGTGAATAATTAAAAGTGAAAAGTATTTTTGAGTCTGCCATGTTTGACCTCAATATTGGACAGATGGCATAGAATAGGAGCGGCTCGCTGATTGGTTAAACATTAACTCTTCTGTAGTGAAGTTACGAAGAATTAATGTTTAGCAAATCAGCGAGCCGCTAGTATTCTGCGCTATCCTTCCGATATTAAGGTCAAACATGGCTGACCCGAGCGATCGAAACCGCATTTAATGCAGTAAAAGCTTGCTTACAAGGTATGAATCACATCATATTTCATCTGAATAGTCACGCTACGAAATCGGAATACATAGGGATTGCGATAAAGTTGTATTTGTCGTGCAAAGTACGTATTTGAGTGTTTAATTCGTATTTTATCAGTTTGAAAGCGATGTTTTAGTGAGGCAGGATTTTGGCGTACTCACAAGAAAACATACTTTTTTCGATTTCAAAACAGTGTAGCTCTGTCAAAAGTCAACCGATTTTGATTGTTTTACAATCTATCAAAAGGGAATTTATCAGGCTTCATGTGTGTATATTGTTATATTAATCTTTATTGAATTTCCAAGTTGATTTCTTCCCGGAACAAAACGGGGGGTCTGAGGGCGTTATATCCCTTTAGTATTTATATAGTAGAGATACCCTTTTTTTTCTTCATTATATATTACTATTATTATTTTCGCACCATCTGCTTATCACCAAAATGTATGTCAATAATCTTCTTCCTGCCTTGTTATTCATGATAGATTGCTAGATAACAAAGGGATGGTGCTGAGGTTGAAAAATGAACCTGTAACATTAAGAGAAAATGTTAACATATGATCAGTGAACCTTATAAACAAATTCTGCTATATAGTTTTGACTATCAAAAAATTTCAAACAAGATATTTTAATCTTTAAAATATTTAAATGTTATAGCTTAATGGTGAGATTTTATCTTTCATCAAATATCGTACTTTTAGGTTTCAGTGGAAACTAAAACATCTGTAAAACAATACAACCAAAAGGTGATGTTAAGTCTTCATGTTAAAACAAAAATATCATAATATTTTCATTTTCATTTTTATCTTAATTCCAGGTTGCAAATCCATTGCTGAGACATTAATTTTCCACTCAGCCGATGTTGATAGCAGAGACGTCAAAGGGTGAGTTGACAGATGTATATCGACACTAACAACAACCTGTAGGTTTCTGTCACCCAACTGTGCAGGTCAGCCTGCATGTGACAGGTGATTGATGAGCTGTAACATACATGTCAGACATCTGTCTGATATACTGTGGTAATAAAATAGTGAAGTGTGATTCATCAACATAATCATACTAATTAATTTGAAGCATTAGTAAATCTTTCATTGGACATATTTTTTTATTACTTTTCTCCTTTTTGTAGAAAAAAAATAATTAATTGATACCATTTTTAGAGAATAGATTTTATCTTTATGAGGCAGTACTATTTTATTTGATGATTTGATACCATGTTGAAACTATAATGTTAGCAAATTGAAGGAGTTAATGATGAATGATATTAGATAAAAAAGCTCATTAATAAGATTATTTATGGTATAGGACTAATACATTAAATCTAAAGATAGTGTGTAGTTTGACACAAAAGATGTTTAGATAGTTAAACACAAGAGAGATATTTGTATGTTGCAGAAATTATATTTTTTGTTATCTGATTGAGTTGTTGAAATACCTTAACTGATTTTTGTCATCACTTGAAACATTTTGCTAGTATGATAGGATTCATGTGTCTAAACAGTACTCTGTTACAAGTCTTTGGGAAACAGGCTCTTTGTGTGTATAAGGCATTCACAGGAAATGTAGACTAATTAATTGTGGGCGACATTCATTCTTTTTCTAAAAATCAAATTGAGATTCATTCAAAGCTCTCCCATTTCCCTTTTAATAATTTTACTTTTTTCTATATATATATCAGGAAAGTAAAACAATCTTGTTTTAAAGTTTTCTTATAAATAAGTGATGTGGAAGCACAAGTAAGAGAAACTGGTTCTTGCAGAAACTATTTTTGAAGGTGATGTTGGAACATGGCATAATAACTGTTATTGTTTTGTTTTTGTACATGGTGGTTAAAACATTCAACAATAACTAATGTACAGTATTGTGTGACAACCTATTTAAGATAAAAAAATCAACATTAATGAATAGTATAGAAATGCAAAACAACAGTAAGATGTCAGATGAAAAATACAACAGCAAAGATATTTAGAAAAGCATAAATTGGCAATCAACATTTTGGTTTTTAGTTTAAAGGGGCATTATCAAGTTTTTCAGAAATTCTATTTCTTCAAATTTTCAGCAATGAATATATCTTTCAGGCATTGAAGGCATTATATTCAGAGGGTCAAATACCTCATTACTCAACCTGTTAGTCGTAGAAGAAAGTATCAAATACCAAGCCAAAAATGCTTGTAGCCATTTTAGTGTGAACACCTTGTCATCATTTATGGTGGGGGAATGGATTTGCTTAAATAAATCAAACATGTTATGTTCTTTTTAGACCTGCTTTTATATTAAAAGGATGCCTTGCAATTATTTACATTTATTTGTGTTTTTCAAAAGATCACCTTTTTCACCTAAAAAATGTGCTACTGTTCCTTAAATTTAGACTATTGGATGAGTTTTAAATGTTTTTATTCATTTCTTCAATTATTAACTGACATTTGTTTTATTACCAGGAACACTGCACTGCATATGGCAGTATTTGCAGGAGAAACAGAATTAGTTGACATGTTTCTACAGAACAATGCATCAGTAAGTCTATAATATATATTTCATTTCTATCTACATCACAGAGACTTCTTTCTCAATGATTATATTTCCATTTCATTCAGATCAGGCGGTTGGTAAATTACTTTTAGTATGTGAGTTATTGATTTCCAGTTATTATTTACACAAGATATTGCAGGGCTTCATATATCCCCTTATTGAGTCACCTGATGAAACTGAAAAACCTTATGTGTCCATTATATTGAAAAAGAAATTCATTCCATACATTGTTAAATACATTCATTTATTATGTTTTCAATGGTGAAATATGCCATTTATTAGTGAAAATAAAATCCGTATTTTCACTGAGTGAAATAATAATGGTATCCTACTCAGTGAAATAACGCAACAATCATATGACGTCATCTGTGACGTCAAGAAAGAATTTAATGACGTCATGCAACGGCCACGCTAGCGAAGGGATTTAGCTACTCCATTCATATAGTTAAGGTCATTTACGGGGTTTTTGGAAACATAATAAATAGAACATTTGACATTTCCCGTTGAATACCATGTATATCTCATCTTGTGAAGTAGAAAATCATATACTTACACTCGTGGCTGCGCCACTCGTGAAAATATCATTTCTACTTCACTCGATGAGATATTCATGGTATTCGACGAGAAATGTCAAATATCCTCTATATTTTTTTTTTATCTGATGAAAAACAATTTCTTATATTTCAGTCAATAGAAGTTAATATGAATTGTATACATATTGTAAGCTTTTCTCCATTTTGCAAAGGGTTTAACAATTACAATTGTATTATACGATTAAAAGTGTATCTTGAATTTAAATTTCCTTATTTGGAAAAGAGTATGTTCTATCATTTTTACCTTATTTTGACACCAGGTCTAGTTTAAAAAAATAGATTCTAATAATTCATGTGTAAAGTGTCAGAGTAATCTGTGAAATATGCAAGGCTCAAGCTAAAAGCAGAATGACGGTATAGGAATACTGGTGACCTAGCTGTGGGTGCTAACAGTGGCTGGTCCTGCCTGTAAATGTCAACCTGCCACATGACAATGTACACTGCAATCTGTAACACCATTGACCTACATAGAAAACATGTTTATTTCATTTGCTTTATTTTATTATTATTTATTATTTATTTTATGTATTATTTGCTTTAATGTAGAAAATTTCTGATAATAATGGTTGTTAATGTAAAGCATTTGTTCTCTTTTTTTTACTTTCCTTAGGTAAACTGTCAAAACAATGATGGAAATACAGCCCTTCATATTGCATGTCAAAGTGACATTGAGAACAAAATTCAAGTCATTCTCAAACTTCTCAAAGTAAGTATGTCAGTCTCCTGGACTCAAAATATATCAATACTTATGCCAATTACAATTATTGTTGATTATATACACTTACAATATTTATCCTCAAAACCTTACTATTTATGGTACGATTTTTTAACATAAATTAAGAATTGTTTTTGCCTACTGGTATCTCATTTCTTTTAGAATACCAAAAGTAAGAGCTGTTCAGTAAATGTATGCCAAATTCAAATTATTTGAAATAAAATCTCTAGGTCAGTCACATCAATGCTCAGTAAGTTATTAAATGTCCCACTTTATCACACCCTGAACTTTTCATCAGAAAATCTTTAATATATTTTCCTGCCCATGATTTGAATCAGCCGCCCTTGATTTGAATTTGGACCCACAATCCTCTCAAAAACATGTTGCAAGACACTTTGGTCATGCTCTGAGGAAACGTGCATGTAATTCCAGCTCATAGCTCACACTTTCATGTTCCTTCCATTCAGAAAGCAGATTTGCTTTTGAAATTTCAAATTCAAGTCCCTTAGTTTACCTTGCCTTCATAGTTTATGAAACTTCAAGATACCAAGTCACATCATTCCATCATCTCATTCAAGACTTTCCATTTGTTGTTTACTTTGCAACAAGATTCTAAAGCAATTATTTTGCATTCAAATTTTCCTGAGGAAAATTTCTTGGGGTGAGATCTGAAGAGCATTGGACTTGACTTTCTTAGAATATAATCTTACCAGTGATGTTAAGTATAATCCCATGGGACCATGAAAAGGTCATACATATCCAATGTTTTGTCTTATTCAACAACAATTTTGTCACAAAAGTAATATGGGGACTTAAATGAATATTCACTTATTCTACACTTAAAGTGTGACAAACATATGTTACAATGTAGGAAAGGCTGTACAGTTAGGTCTGATACACCTGTTACTCAATACACTGATAGCCATGCCTACCCAATGGTGATGAACTTCTCAATATCTGTCGCCTGACAATAGAGGTGTGATGATGTATATACAGACATTTCAAGATACATTACATATCTCATTACATAAAAATTTGATTCAATACAGTCACAATACACTATTTTCAGTCATTTTTTTTTATACCAAAAGATTAACTTTTGACAAACATCTCGACTTTTATGCAAAATAAACAATTAAAAAATCAATGATATGCATCAGTTTACAGAGAGCGTATAATGATACATATATGGTCAGATCATGAATCACAATTCATGATATTACAAGATATTGTCACAGCTCTAACTGAAAATCCACCTCTCAACCCTCACATAATTGATGATCCTTGCTTTTCTGAGTACAACTATATATAAGGAATCACGCAGCATGTCTGTGCATCAAGGTGTTTGTAAATCTTAAAAAATTTCACAAATTTTTAATTATCCTTTCGCAAATCTTGGCTGTAAAATATGTGAAATTAAGAGTAATGAAAAAACAGCACAAGTTCAAAGTAATGTGTATAATTGTCAAGTTATTTAGTTTTTCTTGTTGACTAAATTAGTTAATTTACTCCAGGTAATTATTCTATGATACAAGGAATGTTCATGATACAAGGATTTAATACCAAGAAAATTCCCTTTGCAGAAGACTCATTGAAGAATGTTTTTTTCAAAATAAGTGTTGTGATCATCTTGTAAAATCAGTGAGACTTTATGATAATCTCTATCGATTTATTTTGTGTTTTGTACATTTCAGGCAGGAGCAGAAAGTGACAAAAGAAACAAGAAGGGAATTACACCACTAGATGCAGCAGCAATGTTTAACAAGAAAGGTAAAAGGTTTTCCTTGTGCTCAGTGAAATGTACACATGTCTATTTCAGTGATTTCATTGCAATGAACTCTTTTCCTTGTTAATGTGCATATTTGAGGAGGGAATTATTTTCTTTCAGCAAAGCTTAAAGTTCATTTACATATCCGTTAGCTATTATAATTTAGGATGTTTAATTCTTCTTTTTTCATTTCAAATTTAAATATTTATTGAAACCAGGAAGATATTATGGTTAGATTTAAGTTATATCTTAGTTTTATTTTTAGAAAATTGGTTTGAACTTGATATGTAGCCTTGCATCTAAAATAAGCAGGTATTATCATAAGAGATCCTGAGCATGTTAATCTGATGGAGGTAGGTTTTTGATGAATGTTGATGATGGTGATGGTGCTGACTCTATTTATAAAGATGATGGTGATGGTTATGATGATTATGGTTTAATATTTCCAAATTAACAATGATGTTCAATTCAACATGATCATAATTAAACAATGATGAATATAATGGTGAACATGATAAAAACAGTGATGAATATAATGGTGAACATGATCAAAACAATGATGAATATAATGGTGAACATGATAAAAACAATGATGAATATAATGGTGAACACGATAAAAACAATGATGAATATAATGATGATCATGATAAAAACAAAGATGAATATAATGATCATGATAAAAAGTGATGAATATAATGATGATCATGATAAAAACAATGATGAATATAATGATGATCATGATAAAAAGTGATGAATATAATGATGATCATGATAAAAACAATGATTAATATAATGATGATCATGATAAAAACAATGTTGAATATAATGATGATCATGATAAAAACAATGATGAATATTAGATGATCATGATGAAAACAATGTTGAATATAATGATGAACATGATAAAAACGATGAATATAATGATGATCATGATAAAAACAATGATGAATAATAGATGATCATGATGAAAACAATGTTGAATATAATGATGAACATGATACTTATCGATGATGAAAAAGAATATAGATAAGGTGATGACTATTTTTCTTTGCAGATGCAATATCTGTGTTACTTGATCACAACCCAGGCCTGCGGGTGAACTCAATGGCTATCATTGAATCGGCCACTAGAGGGAGCAAGGAGATTGTAGAACTGCTTCTCAACTATGGTGTAGACCCAAACGTTATTGATGTTATCAAATTCACAGGTCCCTTGCATGAAGCTGTCAGATTTCTCAGGTACCGGGAGTTAAAATTTTAATGAAATGAAAAGTATTTTAACATGTCTTTTCTTATTAAGTGAAAGGATTGTAAGATATCATTGTTTGAACTGAAATGCTTTTTTTTTCACTCATTAAGTCAATGTTTTGAAAAAGAACTTTTAATACATTTTGATTTCAGTTGTATGATTATATCATTTAAAAAGACACTCTGAGATAATCATGATTTCCTTTTCTTAGTTTTCATAAACTCAAAACTTTGCACATATCCCTCCAAAAATGTCAAATATAATGGTGAACATGATAAAAATGAGTGTGACGAAAGCAAACGTTAGCAATGTATAAGACCAGAAGCAGAAAGATTTAAGATTTTTTCATGCCTATTTTGCCATAGAAGTAGAGAGAATGTGACTAAAAGAATATAGAACCTAAGACTAATACAAAAACCAAAGTGAAAATAAATTTCATATTTTCTGCACATTAGTCTGAAAAACTGATAGAGCAATCTTACAATTTTAAAGGCTCTCTCATATGTCATTAAGTAATTCATTATTTACTGCAGGTTTGAAGCTGTGAGAGTGTTACTGGAATTTGGAGCGTCGCCAACACTCGAAAACAGTGCAAAAGAGGTAAGTTGAATATTTTGTATTTCAGAATTCAAAAATTATTATTTTCTTTGTAACTTTGTTCATTTTTGTTATTTACGTTTTTTTTATTTTCGTGTGATTATTGACTTGTTTTGATATGGTTGTGAATTTTTTTTTTTTTCAACCATTTTTAGTTTCTTTTATTTCAAATGCATTCTGTGTGTCAATGTTTTTGTAGACCCCAGAAAGCATAGCAAAGGACCTTCCCAAACCAATGTGTGAAAAGTTCACTGCCCTCTTTGAAGGTACAAAATTTTGATAAAACATTTATCTTTTATACTTACAGATTTAAATAAATTGCACATCTTTAAGATCATTTTAAAAGATAATATATAGTCCATTTCTTTAGTATTATACTTTGCATGGAAAGTCTCTTCATTAAATATGCAAATTCAATTAATTTGTCAAAGTTAAAGGCAAAAAGAAGTGAATGTTATAAATAACAATTGCCTTTTTTAATGATGCCATGAGTGATTTAAAGTCGTACAAATGAATTAGGGTATCATAAACTGTAAGATATTGCCAACGTGTATCAACAGACACATGGAAAGTTTTACCCCATTTATATTTAATTACTGATTTTAAAGGTTGTTTAAGTAATTACTTTTTCTTACTCTGCCATTCGAAAGAACTTTAATTTGTAATAGTGTTAAAAATCACTTTACAGATTATAATGACGAAATTGATATTGAAAAGACATTAAAAAATATGCTTTAACTAACTTTAACAAAGATAGCTTCAATATTGTGTTTGTACTTGATGCGTTGTCATGGCTACTAGGAAAAAGACAATCACAACTATGAATGGACTAGTCAAATTAGTATTTTTGATAACGATTTCACTGCTGATAATGAATTAGGGAAACTCATTTATTTCCCTTGTTTATTAACTAAGACACATTTTGTAAAGTAGTAAAATGAAGCATGTGAAAAATATTTACACATAAAAGTGAGTGCATTTAACCGCTTTAAAATTATTATTGAATTGCTTTCTCCACATTCGCAAACGAAATTAAAAACAATTCGTTTATGTAATAAAAGAAAGAACAATAAAGAAAATTTCAAAAAAATTTTTAAAAAAGATATTTTATTTCTATGTATATTTCAGAGTACAAGAAGACCTTACCAAAGCTCCCCAAATTTTATGGAGAAAATGGCAATGAAAAATTATTTCAGCAACAAATGTCTCAGGAATACACATATAAAGGTAAAATTGAGTAACTTTAACTTTAATCTGTTAAATAGATATAAGGGAAAGAATTCTTCACAATATTCTCAATTCCACTGATGGTTTCTTGGTAGATTTTGATTTTTCTTTTACAATATGTTTAAAATGTTGTGAACATCATGTTCTTACTTTGTGTTTTATCAGATTATCCCACGCTTCCAACGAATTCAAAATGGACAAAGAATGTACCTGAGTTCTGCAGCAGCTGTATGGAGAAAAACACAAATTCTCATGTTCTTGATGGTAAAATTTAAAAAGATATTTTATTGATCGATGTGTACTCTTTTAAAATGAGATATAAGTTTTTAGAATGACAGTGGAATATAATAGTAAAAGCTTTTAAGAGTTTTTTTGACAATATGAGGCATACATTGTTATATAAGTATACATTCTTTTTCTCAGCATGTTAAAAGCCTTTGTTGATTCACTGTTACTTGAACTCAAGATTTTTCAACATTTATGTCATTTACATTCTTTCCCCACAGAGTTTATTTAAATGATATCTTCCCACATAATGATAGATTTGTTCTGAATGACATCTTTGGCTTTTTTGACGATAGTTTTAGTAAATCCTTTTCTGCTTTCACCTGATCATTTGAAAAAAAATAGACTTTGCAGTTGAACATGAAATCAATTACACATTGTTTGTGATGGGCATCCTGCTCTTGTAATTTCTATTGGTTAGCCAAAAAGCAAACAAAGGGAACAAGCGGGGGCTACAACTGAAAACCCTGTCCCAAAGAAAATAAAGAAATTTGTTTCAATATTTCTTTCCCAAAAGAAATTGACTTTTAGATGCTAAAACACTAATGTATACTCTCGAAGAATGTATCTTCTGTAGCTTTACTTAAATACTGTTTATGGATAAAGTGGAGGTGTGTCAAAGAGAAACCATTTGATTGGTATGCTGAACATCCAAGTGTAGACAGCTGATTTGATGAAATGCCAGCAAAGGGAGGTGATAAAATCATTGCATCGAGCCTTCTGTGGATCCAGGGTGTTAGTGGAGAATTATCGTAATGTTTACCCTCGATTATCAAGGATATAACAAAACTAACATCTTCCTGATAAAAAATTTGTGCAATTGTTCATGTGCGATATAATTCCTAATGGGCACAGGAATAGACAGTGTGGTTTGTTTAAATTGAAATTAGTCTTTGCACAACTAGATTAAATTACATTTGAGCCATCTTAATTTCTGTCAAAAGATCTGTTGAATAAAAGTTAGTTAAAAGATACAAATTGAGTAATCAATGTGGGGACAAAAAATTGTGCAATTGTTAATGAAGATATTCATGAAGATTGAATTCCTTGCAGACAACCCATACACATTTTGGGTGATACCTGAGTTGCATCATGCCTGGACATCATTTGATCTGCACCAAGAACACACTATAACAGGCATTACAATATTTGGTTGGTAAGTGTATAAAGAGTTAATCCTTTTCTCCTGCAAACTATTGTGATCAACAAATATATATAGATACACCACGTGGTGTGGTTATCGGGTCAATATCAGAGATTAGCTATTTCATATAACAAGGCGTGTGATGGTTATATTATATGACTTTACCTCTGTTAACAAAAAAGCTGCGTTTGGTCAAAACACTCTCGGTTCGATACCGCAAACTTTTGTCTATCCCACTGTCTGTTTTCACAAAAACATTTCTTTCTGGCAATGTGATTGATTTCTTAATGTTTTAGGCTTTTAATATACAATCCTGTGTGTGTGTATGTATATACGAAAGTGGTAGGATTGTCATATTTAGTGGTCACATTAATGTAGGGCTTTGTTGTCTCGGAATTAAAATGATTCTTGAAATGTCTTTGTTGAAAATTTGATTTCTTTAGCAATTATCAGTGTCAATTATATATATTAACAAAATTATGTTTTAGTATGTACTCTGGCTTTGTGATGGTACTTTATGAAAATGATAACAATGGAATATGTGAAGTTCTTTAGTGTGTATGGAAACCTTTTCCAATCTAAAAAGGGTTGAATCAAAGATTTCTTGAATTTGTTTTTACAGGAACAGTACTCAAATGGTTAAAAACTTTGAACTGCAGAAATCTGACAACATCAAGTAAGTTTTCAAAAACAACTCTTATACCATGGTGCATGCTTTCAACACTTCCAAACTGTATAGCTGATGATACAAATTAAATCTTCCCTCCCATCAACATTTGTTCCAATAAAAGATAAAAATATAAGCCTACCACCCTTGTCATTTTTTACTAACATTTAATAATTCTTATGCAGGCCTACTAATTTGTTGTTTATTTTAGAGGACCTTGGTCGACGTGTCTCAGTGCAGTCTGTGAACAGAAGGGAAGCTCTGACCCCAAGGAACCAGGTATTTAGACAGTTTCCTTTGGTCCCACACTGCAATTAAAGGGACTCTAGATCAAGTATTCAATGGTGTCTGTCTGTTGATGTTTTTGTTGGCAATGAAATATGCAATGAACTGGTGCCCAACATGTTTTCTAAGTACTTGACTTGAGACACCTCTCACATTTGGTGACCATGACTTACTTCAACGAAACCTTGACCCATAAATACTCTTCTTAATACAGTATTTTGTAAAAGCTTTAAAGTGAATGTCTTCAAGCATACATTGGAGATGGCTTCTTGATTTTATCATGTTTGCTATTATATGCTTTCATCTATTAAACATCTGTTGTTCCTTCTCAGCTGTCCCCCAGACATTCAAGGGCTTTGAGGTGAAGTCACGCTACTTGCGACTGTATATACGGAACAACCACGGGGGGAGCTGTATCTGTTTCCAGGGGATACAGCTACACGGTGTGGAAGGGCGGGTGTGCTCAATACTGGAGGAGTGTGGGATCTCAGAAACCAAGGACAAACTCATATGTCAAGTATGTTATTTTCCTTGGAAAGGAATTTTGTAAACTTTGTATTAATGAATATAAGAGTTGTCTTAAAGGCACTAGTTCACGCTTTTACGGTTTAAATTGGCTATTTTGAGGACTTATGCATTCACTTAAACTTTCTATAGATGCAATGAAATACTAAACATTCTTTACAATTTACCTGCAATCAACAATGAAAACGTTAAGACAGACGCTGTCGGCTTGGACATATACAAATTTAGCACAAAACAGATAAATTATTAACACTTGGAAACGGCTGAACTAGTACTGTGTGCAGCTATTGAATTTACCTAAACTCTGAACTGAGAGCAAATCATGTAATATGTTTTATGAAAGCAATGTTTTAAATTAACCAATTTGATAACACAATATTAGCATTGTTATTAGATTGACCATAGCGGCTGCCGTTTCCACTTTTTTGGTTATGAGCAAAATTTTAATATTTCCGATATCGTAGTGCATGCGGATTTAATGTAACGTAACATTAAATACTCCCGGCCTTTAAAAATCCACTTTACTACCTGAATATGTAAATATTTGTTAAATAACTTACGAGGTAGATTACTTGATTGAGGATAATGAGTAATATCGAGAGATATGCAGTATCTGTGCATTCGTTGTGTTTACGAAATATTGGCGTTCACTAGTGCGTTTAAGTTGTTGGAATATTTCACGAGTTTCTGAGGAATAAACTTAATTTCCAGGTGACTTTGTAGAGTCACCATGTTTCTTTTCTTTCCTTGAATTGTGTATGCTATTAGCATGCCTTAGTTGATAGATGTGGATGGCTTTGTTGGAAGATTAAGTAAAAATCCTTCTTATTTTTGAGTACCGGTACTTGATTGTTTAAAACACCACTGACATAAATGCAACACATAATTAAATATGATACATAAAGCACGGATGTCAATCAACAATAATAATCAGTGTTACATTTAATGTGAGAGATATTGTGAAACAGTTTAGAAAAATAATTAGCACACTGATATGGAGCCATCATTCTGGCATCAACAGGTAAAAATAGTGTATAGTCGTAGGTAGTGTATACCAGTAATAAGTATCAACTTCAGTACATCCTGTCTTTTTGCTTATAAACCAAATATGATATGCATTACATTTTATTGTTTACTGATTGAAAAGGAAATTTATGAATGAAATCATCTTTCAGGAGGTCAACACATATCTCAGGCTGCTAAAAATGGAGGATGAAGTCATAAAAGAGGTAGGATAACATTTGAAAACTTATATGTAATGTTTTTATATAATTTTTTCACATTGTTACATTGATATAAAGTATTTTCCATAAAAGCTATGATTTGTTTAGTAAACCTTTCTTTGCTTTCTTCAGATTTGCAAACCAGAGGATACGACAAAACTCTGTTCAACTCTCCAGAATTTAAGAGAAAATGGTATGATAACTAATACAATCAATTTTATTAAAGGGATTTTAAAATTGATTGTAAATGATTTTAATTGATCTGTATAGAATTGTAATATAATTGAATCAGATCTATCCCCAAATTGTATGGTTGCCTATAATATTGATAAGTTATAGTTTTAATGCCACCTTATTTTAAAATAAATTATTTTTCTTTGTTTTGTCAATATTTGTTTATTAGAGGAAAAATATCACTACATGCTTTATTTTGTAATAAGAGGATGGGATTAAATATTACATTGAATATGATATGCTATTTTATGAGATGTATTGTCAGTCTTAATTTTCCATTCCTTCGAATTCTGTTTCAAAATGAGCAAGCATTATAACACAAGCCCCAAGAAATTTATACCAAATAAACCATCTTCTTTTCCCAGAGTTTCCTTTGTCAACCCTCGACTGGTTGTGTGTCCCTGTCACATTTGTGAGAGCAGAGGACGAACTGCCAGACTTCAGCGTACAGTCAGACCCAGATGTTTGTCAGATGGTGGAGGTGTACGTGGATGGAGGACGGTTGTCAGGGGAAACCAAAGTGAGGCTCATTCCTAGCGACAATGATGAGGCGTCCATTGCCATCTTCTCTGGTATTCGTTTTAAATCAGGTCAGTCCACTTCTTTCATATGCATTTTAGAAGTTTTTTGTACAAAGTAAAAGACAAGTTTTAGATTCCAACTTCTCTGTTCTCTGTTCAGTATAGATCCTTAAACTGTTTTCAACATTTAAGTGGTTGAAGTGATCATATGGTATTCAAACATGAGAAGAGAAACATTAACAAATTGAGTTGATTGGAGAGGATTAACAGAAACATTATAAACTAACAATAACAATTGGGATGGACTTGAATACAATGAATGAAAATATTGTATATGATAGTATTGTACATGCTTATATATTTTTCAGCTGGGAATTTTTCGATCAAAGTCCGAAGTATTTCCAATCCAGATCTATTTATTGAGACCCCTGAAGTAATTGAAGTCCGTAAGTAAAAAATTCTTTGAATAAAAGTTATTTTTATACTTCATGATTTAGTAATAACTTTTAAAAATGACATGAAAATTTGAACCATAGAGATTTTTCTATGTTAAACTTAGCAAGCCTTCGTTCAATAATTCAATGTTCTTGGCAAGGATTAAGAAATCTTTGTTGCTAAAATGTTGGCTTGTTTTATAGCAAAGCATGGACTCAGTCATGTAGGCAGTTTTCTTCATTAGCTGTTGTGTCCTCTAACAAACCATGGCCAAGTCTTTATCTTCACCTACTTTGATTACAGGTCCAGCCAAAAAGTCAGCAAGTGAAATAGACGCAGCATTTGATGAAATACAAAACATGTTATTTGACTGCCAAGCATCTCTGTAACTGAAATGTATATGGAATGACGTAGAGAAAAGAAAATTATTGCTGAGGAAGCAGAATTAACTTTGAAATGTGGAAGGCAACTAAGTGAAATATGGCAAAACAGAGAAGAATGAAATGGCTTCAAAAAGGAGAAACTTTCATTTTATCACATGTAAATATATTTGAAACTTACGCATTCTAGTTCTCCTCATAGATTTGGTAATTATGAACTGCATTTAAATATATTGTCCCTCTTTTAAAATTCAAAATTTAATTTGATTTAATTTAATTTGACATGTTTTTCTTTCAAGATTGATATGAATTAATACTAAAGTCAGTTTAATCTGTTCTCTTGACTGTCACTGACTAATTCTCAAAATGTGGAATTTGGGTTCCACTGCTTTATCGTAATTCAACATAACTCATTATTGTCTTCTCCAACTGATGCTTATGGTGAAAATAATGTGGACATCTTTTTTTTCTTGCTATCAGTGAGAATCTTTTAATTACTAAATTGACATTATGCCAGTAATTGCCAATAAATCATATATGTCATGTGTTTCACTTTCATAGTCATTTACACCTGTTGTATGATTATTCCAGATAACCCTTGCAGGTTTTACAGCAATGGTTATCACAAATGTCTTATTGGCTTTCCTCTTATCATTATTTTCTTATGCATTTAGTACACTACTTACAAACTTTAAATATCTGTTGTTACATTTTAAGATTGGTCATATAGGGTAATATGTCTAAGTTACAAAAATGGCACTGATTTGAAAAATGCATTATTAATTGTTTTAGCTCGCTTTTTAGTTAAGTTAATATATTTTATCAAATAAAAGGAAGTATGGCATTTCTTCATCTGATATTAGATTCGATTTCACAATCAAAAGTTTTAACTGAATAGAAAGTTTCTCATGGTTGTCATGTTTCACAGAATTGCACTGGGTAGGGGAGTACTGAATTACAGTAATAAGAAATTAGTTGACTTAAATGAATTGAACATCCACATGTCAAATGCACATGAGAGACATCGCCAAACTTGCACTGAGTACCTGATGTGTTTTTGGACAATTGAACTAATGTCTTGAGCAGATTTGAATGTTTTTTTAAAATAAATTTGTTTTACTTAATGTGATAACTGAAATACCTCTTGTGTTGCAAAATAATATACTTGTCATCTGAAAAATAGTTGTAAAGATCCTAATGCACATCATCCAGTAAGTCTATCTCTTAGACCAAACTTCTCTTATTTACTCAGGAGCTCTTACTATAAAGTCATTTCATATTTAGTAACTGAAGGCCAAGTATTGATTTTTTTTCTGCCTCGAGCCAATTCAAGACAGGGAACCCACTAGTCCGAAACTTCTGTGAGAGTGCTCTCCCTTGAACCACTGCTATCCAAAGGGGCTGCAGGTAGAGCCTCTCACACAGCAACCGATTGGTTCAGGTGGTTATCATCACTAATTGTAAATCTTTTTGTTGAAGTATAATATGATTATAGTTATTTTTATTGCTTTTACATTGGAACCTGTATTTTATAATTCTGTCTTATGCTTAATGTCTCAGGGTAAAATGTATATACTCTTGCTAGAGGGGACATGTTTTACCCTGAGACAGAATGTATTAATATGTCTACAAATGACAATGTTGAATTCTATGTGTCCATTTAAAATTCTTTTAATTTATCTCTTTTTATGCACTCATTGAATCTATACAAATAATTCTGAAGATATATTTGTCAAATGTGTCTTTACAATAACTTATTACAGATAACAGTTTAACTTCACCTTAAAATTTGTGGTGTTTTGCCTTGTTATTTTTTGTACATCTCTTTATTTCTTTTATTTTTTTACTGTCCATGTTTTACTGCATACAGTATATGTTATATTATGTCATCATTTGACTAAAATGTGATTTATTAAGAATTTGAATGATTAATTTATCTAATTACTTAAATTTCAAAAGAACAATTGAAATTAATTTCAAAATGCTCATGTTACATTTTAATTAGAATGTGTTCAAAATTCATACTTTTCAAATGTCTCAGTAACTTTTTTTATATTGTAGTAGAAAGTTTATGTAACAATTTGATTGTATAAAGAGATCAGAAATATTCAACATATCAGTTTTTCCTTTAATCATTCTTAAATGATTCTTTTGTCAACAGCATTACAGGAACACAGTTATTCTGTACCTTAGCATCTTCTTTTATTCTGACAGAGTATTCATTGTTAACATTGGAAACAACAATTATATGGTTGTGTACAGTTTTGGAATATTACATAAAACATCATAATAAAGAAAATAAAATTAGTTGTGCTTGTTATTGTATTTGACCTTAGCTGATTAATTGGATTTTACCTCTGTGCATTACATGCCCAAAAGTTAATTATGATGCACATAATATACTGATTATTAGATGTTTTATTCCACATGCATTAATTATTAAGAGACAATCCAGGTTTTGTACGCTATAGAATCTATATCTGTATCCATAATATGATATATCTGAATCTTATCAAATTCTAAAATAAACTTTGAATGTATGCAAGACAAGAGGTGAACATGCATAACTCTGATCATAAACTACACTGGGACCTGTTATCATTGGGTCAGTGGATAACGGTAGCGTGACCTAATGGTTTGAATTTAGATCATTTGTTGTCAGTCGCATGAAGAGGGAATATGAATACATGTGTGAACAAATCTGTTAAAGTGTTTTAAGAGTGTCTTTTAAGTTTGTCTCCCCCGTATCAATTTTTTTAACATTAAAACTCATAATATTTTTGGCAAAATATTTGAAATACGTTTTTAATGTATAATAACGACAATTTCTAGCTTTGAGGAGGTCATGAATGGAATGATAGAGAGAATCCAATCCGGCAAATTATACTCAAAAGTTTGTTTCCCCCAAAAAGTGTTTGTGCTGGCCAAGGAATGTGAAAAAGATTACGATTATATTGTTTATCTAGCTTCTGTATGGTACTCAATCATAATCCTTATACAAATTAGAAACTTGAAGACAGTGTGATTGAAGATTAAATGAGGAACATCCTTTTCACTGCTTAGCAAATATTTTACTCGTTTTACTTTCAATGAGGCTTATCGTATCTGTCATATTACCATTAAAGATGCTCTGACAGAACACTTGATCTCTAGGATCCGCCCATCCCCCATTTGGACTGATAGGCACAAAGGAATCACGAAAGTCAACCCTATACGTTACTGACATGTGTTTTGGAAACATAACGTCTTCGTTGGCTATTGAATGAATACCTAACCTTTTCACGAGGCTGTCAATCGAACACTCTTGATCAGCTATATTTCTGTGGAAGCCATGACAAACTCCAGTGTGATAGACTCGACTTGCCAATGGCTGAAGAATGTACATTCGTCCGCCCATGCATCTAGTTATAGTGTAGTGTAGCGACCAGTCCCAGTTATAGTCATCATACGTGCAGAAAATGAAGGCACAGAGTTTAAATTCATCCCAGAACTCTCGTTCAAAAGCCATGCCTCTTCCAACTCCAACTTGCCATATAGTTTTTCTTACTTCATTAGCGAAAGTTCTGAAAGTCGCTTTAGGAAATTCCTCATAATCTCCGAGAATAAACATTTTGATGTCACTTTCCTCAGTTTTTAATTCTCTTAGTTTTGTTATGACGTGGATTGTATCTTCAAGAAGATAGTAATCTTCGTCAATTCTCAGGAACATTCCGTCGAAGTCTCTCAGTAAGTTAACGCGTTCCATTACGAAATGCATATGCCAGAGCCAATGGTGTTTCATCTGTACGACTTTAGCTTCCCTGAAATGCCCATAACTGTCCGGAGTATAGGCATTGTTGCATTTCCGTCTCCGGCGAAGGTTCATGTCTCTTGGACAGTCGTTCGGATCGGTTCCCGGAAATGAGTTCGGAGATACTTGTAGAGAGTATGGGTAAAATATCTGAAGAACCGGAAAAGCAATTATCTCTTTTATGACGTCATTGATTTCGTCTGAATAGATATCATGACTGAATATAACCAAAGATTTCTCGATATATTTGACATTAGTCAAAGATTTTATCAAATGTTTTAGTTCATTAAGTCGGTTATGAACTTGTACAATTATGACGACACTTTCAGTATTTAATTTTAATCCAAGACGATATGCATTGCGAATGTACTGCTCGCGATTCAATTCTTCTAGAATGTCTTTCAGTTCCGGTTTCCGGGTACTCAGAACCTGGGAGTAATGTCCCCTGCTTTTAGTCGGTGTCTTCAACTTCTCATCGAACGATAAAACACTTTTGTAGAAAGTATTCACGACTGTTGTTCCTTTTTTTGCCGCTAGAAGAAAAAAAAGTAATTCCCAAAGTAGAAAAATCAACACCAGCCACAGAAGGAGTTTGTAAATGGTCTTCCTCAAGTAGCATCTCATTTTGAAGACGATAAGTTTTTAAACAACCATATGTAGCTTAAATCATACCAATCATAAATCAGTCGGTGCATGAACCAGTAGAAGATGACTTATGGTGATCAAAACTAGCGTCCATGTATGTCCCTTTCTGTTACTTGAACATGTCTATAACCAAAACATCTTTATCCCAGTGCAGCTCCTTGAAGATTCAGACTCTTTATGTCAAAAGTGTTTATTTTCTTGCATGTAGAGATGAACTGTTAAAATTCTTTTAGATGAACAGGCATAGTTCACAGTTTCCACATGGGGCAAAACACTCGTTGTGATATTTCATATTTTCGAGTAGAAATCGTAATCAAGGCTAATTATTTTTTCAATATCTATATGCCCATCAATAAACAAATCATCTTGAATTTCCGAATCCATGGATATAATTGTGCACAAATGTGTCCATAGAAAAAAAAGTTGAATAGTTCATAAATACATACTGGTAGACATCCAAAGCTAAAATGGTCAAGTGGATATATCCTTTCACGTGCAACCATCAAACATGGTACAATGTTACGTTCACTCGAGTGTCCACGTTCAACGACAAACAACCGATAATATCACTGATAATAACCACGTGATTCTATAAGGTCATCAACCTACAATGATAACAACAGTTGATAGCCCGTATTAAGTGACACTTTGTTATGTTTTGAGAAGGATATTGTCCTAGTAGAGTTCTTAACAGCCATTGCCTAGGTTATCATATTTTCTTGGTCCAATCTCATCCTAAAAGCAATCAGTGGCTTCATTACTTTATATGGTTTAAAACTTTATATAATCCACAGCTGCTGGTTTTGGTGGTTTTGTTATTTGTTGTGAAGGTTGTAAAAAGATCTCTTTTTATCTTAATTAACTGAATCCTCGACTACATGACCATCTAATGGCAAGCCAATCACGACAGCAGAGTGTGATGGGAAGATGACAAACTGTACACATATCCCGTTTGTTTTCTTTCGTTTATTTTAAACACAGACACCATTAATACAAATGACTATGTTTTTCACACTTTTATTTACATTCATCCTGAGGCAGGTTTTTGTTTGCAGTTTTCCAAATTTCGATACTCTTTTTCGATTGGAATATATCAATTGAAAATGACTGCAAAATTAATTGCTGCAAATACTATCAGGATTTTTATTTATAAAAGAAATAGATAATCCCCAATTATACCAATGATAATAATAATAATAGTACATTAAGCCTCTACGATCACGTCAACGTCATTGACTGTCTCATGGAATGTTTTACATGCAGTCATTGGCAGGAAATTTTATGTTAAACCTTCAAGTTTCTGGAAACCATTGACTTCCAGGCAAGTAGGCGTCCAGTTCCCTCGTCTTCCTCAGCGCTCTGGCATGCTGGCATTGCTTGGTTTCTACTATTTCAACAACGAACATATCGGTATTATATTATCCACTGTTTTAGCCCGGAAGTTTGGTCACGCTTATTTGTTATTCACCACCTCACTTCACTCTAAATTGGCTGTTCTTTTTATATAATATGCACTATCTAAAGTATCGAAATTAAAAGATTTTAAACATCAGCTCCGTTCCATGATTAATGAAAATCAATTTTCAAAGTTATTTTTATCCAGGAGTTCTTTTTTTGACCTTGCTTCTGAAGGGATAAGCTACAGCATATAAATGTTCGCTCATTTGTCTCATATGTTTTCCTTAGCAAATATTGTTATGTTTATGTTCTTTTAATCTATATTTAACATCAAAACATGAAAAGTAATTCTATTGAGAGAGAGAAAGGTCGATTGTTTGTCGTGATTCCTCCGCTTATTTACAAGAACAAGAGTAGAAAATACGAATCATAACTTTCAAGTGTGTCTACTTGGAATGTGATTGGGATCAGGTGCATCATGTATTCATCACTTCTTTCAAACACTTCCAAAAGGATCTCTTACATTGGAATCAGGTAGTTATCTATTTTAAAAAAGTGTGGCTGTGATAGTAAATATATGGTGGCTGATTTCTGCCATTCGTGTATTCGCTATTTCGTAATATCCCAACCTAGGGCGAAATAACGAAGACGCGATGCGAAATAGCGAAGTAGCGATGCGAAACAGCGAAATGGCGATGCGAAACAGCGAAAGGGCGATGCGAAGTAGCGATGCGAAGTAACGAAGGCACGATGCACTTTTGCTTCGATACTTCGCATCGCATCTTCGCTATTTCGCATCGCACCTTCGCTATTTCGCATCGCTATTTCGCTATTTCGCATCGCTATTTCGCCCTAGCACGAAATAGCGAAGACGCGAATGGCAGAAATCAGCCACCATATAAATATACTCAGGAACATTTCTCTTCATAAACCACTCGGTGGAAATTATTATAGGTTACGAGCAAACGAGCTACCACGTTATCAAGTGCCAAGTCAACTCTTATAAATTAGGATGATAAAATGGACTTCACACCAATATGTTAAACGAGAAGGAATACCACGTTGCAGTAAGTCTAACTCAAAATGCTCGCTACGCGCTACACTACTACATGAAGCTTGGGACTGGTTATATTCATGCTCATTGTTCCACTATATACAACTGTTTCTTGAATGGATAAAACATTGTAAAACTTCATCGGGAATGACGCGTACATTGTAGATATTAATTTTGTCTTTTTTTAGTACGGATGCATGCATTCTTTCCCAGCATGTAGCTCAAGTCATATCGTACATAGTTTTATCGGATTTCCGCTAGAAAAACAAGCAAAACATTGGAAGACAATATTTCAATAAAATTTACCAATGAAAATACGTCATTCATAGAAACAAACGAAGATGACTAAGTTTTTTCGAATGAAAACTTTCGAAACGACACCGTCAATCAGGCTTTTCATTTTCTACCCTGAGAAATGTTCGTCTTAAGTTAGAATAGGATTGTTTCACTTGAGCTACCTCTGTGAATAGAGAATGGTTTGCGTAAGTTATTTACGAGTCTAAATTGATTTTGAAACAAAGCATTAGGTGATGTCAACGAAAAATTACGATCAAACATTTTAAACTATAACAAGCCGCTTTTCATTGTTTTATCATGAAATTAAAAGAACCATGTCGAGTTGCCTAGTTAACCAATACAAAATCAATTACTATCTGAACATCATCGCGAATCCGAATTTAAAAATGAAAATTGCGTTTTTGAAATGAAACGTAAACTGATATGATTTTCAAAAAATTTATTGGCGAAATTTACTGTTCATTTCATTGAATCTTCAGCTGGCTCGGGTGCGAGTTACCACTTTCTCTGAAAAACGAATAAGGAATGAGCCAATGAACAAGAACAAGAAAAGATTATTGAATAATTCAATACACAGTCGTCAAGACTTGAACTTCTTACTTAACCTTCTGTAAAACTGTCATTTCTTATTTCGGTAAAAGAGTGCATATTTTGCCAATTATACAATGAATCTTACCGTTGAAATACATGTCCCGAAGTAGAAACTTAACACTGATCCTTGTCTTCTTTCACATCGTAGTCCTGTTTTGCATCTACAACATGATTACATCATTTTTATATATATGTCAACGTGTGTCGTTGGTTAGGTTGTGTAAATGAATTGACAGTCAAGCCTTTACATTATCTTGTGAAGATCGCATACTATGTGAGAAGAGGTTTAGTCGTTTCCAGGTATTTTTTGGCGTGACTGACAGCGACCTGCAGCTGTCAACCATGCATGCGTGGATGAGGTAGGTTACACTTTCGAAACTTTGTCGTATGTTCTAATCCATAAAGCGTTGCATCGCCAAGGACTTAATTTAGAATATACGCCAATCCTTTTCAAATATAGCACAGTGGTTAAAGGGGCACAGATTATGTTGTTGGTCATGTCAAACTTCATATATGGTGTTTTTTTATCGATAGGTTGTGGTCGTTTCTGATATTTAGCATATTGATGCTTATCAGTTCAGTATAGTAACGCTGAATAGGTGACAGTCGTCATTTATGATAAACCCAAAAAGTGGCTATGACTCATGCATGTGACTAAAACGTAATTTTGAAAACTTATTTATTGCAGACTCAGCGACATTTATGAATTGGCAGTAGTAAATACTAAATAGGACATTGAATAATAGAAATTGAATGTAACACAGATGTTCTTCTTCCCCATACTTATATGTCGTATTCAATGTACAATTAAAAAGAAAAGATGTTTTGACATTTAGGAGATTGATATTTAACTTTGAATAGGTGATGTGAACTGCACTCATGTCATATGCTATTTCAGTTCTTATTTAAGCCACATACAACATTTATTCAACATACTTTGTTTTACTTTTAGTTCTTGTTTATAAGAAATAAGATAAGTCCTGACTTATCAATTAAAAATATACAAGTACATAAATATTACTATATATACGTCTTTATCTTCAGTAATTTATAAGAGTTGGCAATTAGTTGTCAATGTTATCTGAGGATAGTGAGGTGCTTTTGATTACAAAAACCAAAGAAATTTCTATGGCAAATCGGATGTTTACCATGTTATTAGAACTACTACGAATAAGACTGAGGCTGTGTTTAATTTATTTCAACATGGAAAACTAAATTGCACTATATCCATATATTTGTGTACGTTAAGTTAATTAAAGGTGCGCAATGTATCTCAATCACACTTATTACCTTGGATTTAACCATCCACATGTTTGGCCTTCCCTTCTGGCACAAACTTTACAGCAGCCACAGACACTATTCACTGGTTCGCAATCTTTCTCCTCAGCAATGGATTTGCACTTAACCGAATCACAATGAAGACAGGACAAGCCACTGCTCCGTGTAACAATCACTGTCAAACAGAGAACTACCAAAAGCGTTGCTGTTGATTCCATGTTTCCACGTCGACTGAATAATGCTTGTGATTTTTCCTGATACGCATGTAGTATATGGCAACATCCGTGTTCACACCTAGACCGTCGCACAAACGAGGGGAAGTTAATAAGTTCATAAAATGAATATAAGACAGAGGCCCATTGTTGTGGTATCGATTTTATTTTTCATTATAATCTACCGAAGAACTTTGCCAAATTGTCTTTTTAAGACAGTCTTGCCCTTGCCGTAGAAGTCTGCTGACTTGCCCCTCAGTCGCGCCTCGGTAGCAACCTTGAGTTTATCATCGCAAAACCTTGTACCAAGCAAGTGTGATTTCAAATTGCGAAACAGATTCGTTTGAGATAAGATCTGGATGCGTTGTAGATGTCAAAGAGTTAACAACAGGATTCAACTCTCTGATGTCGATATTCTGAATTTAATTTTCGTGGCACCAATCTTGCAGACACTTTGGACATGTGCAAGTTGTCATGAATTATGGTGCAAACACTTCCAGGAGAAATACCATGCTTTATTCTACGATCAAGACGCGGAACCCCGTGCAACCATATCACCAACAATATCTTCAAATGGTCGAACCCGACCATGGGTCATCGTCCAAGGAGCTGCACCCCGCTTAAATTCAGCTGACCATTTTGCAACAGTTGAATATTGAGGGACTTCTTTCCCAGACGCATTTGTCAAAAGTTAATGTAATGCGGTCGCATTCACCCCCTCTTTCATGAGAAACTTGATAACCGCACGATGCTCAATTTAAGAAATTAAAATGATTATAGGAAGGTACCTGTGTTCAACAGGCTGTAAATCTCAAGTAAATGGTCGTGAAGGGTTGTCTGTAAATTGTCGTTAGATAGCCTCAATAATAGCATCAACGGAGATGTCTTCAGGGGTAAATCAATACTCACTGTTATGAACTTAATGACTTCCCCTCGTATTATTTTTGATTTCCCTGTCGTGTTATCAAAATGAAAACTTTAAGGAAAGTTTGTTGTATGATTGTAAATAAACTCATTATTTTGTTACTTACTTACCAAGTGTCAAAACTGCCCCATAGTTGTTTGGTTTATAACATAAAAGTAATCCTAATGTATCCATTTTGCCATTAAAATATACTTTGTGTGCACGTACAATAGAAGTTTAGTGAAGAGGGTTGTTAGTTTTGAATTTGTGTTTCGCTCGACTCTTGTTAACTTCTATTTTAGCGACTTCATTAATGTTAAGAAGCTAAAGCGTGCTGCTTATTAAATCTGGTTCCCGGGCCTCGTTCCGCTTGCGCTAAAGCTCTCTATAGCGCAAGCGGAACGAGGCTCTGGAACCAGGTTGGCTGCTTATTCTATGCTTCAAGTCGAATGGAGCTGTTGCTTGACGTTTCCTTGTAGCGGCAATATGCGAATTTTTAAGTTGAAAATCCTTTAAAGACTGTTTTAAAACATTTTAAAAATTTCCGAATTTTGAGTTGAACTTTCAACATCTATTGAGTTTGCTATGTACGTTCGTAGTAATGCTATGTTTACTAAACGGTAGTCTGAATGTTTCTATTTGACTTGAGTCAACGTTGAGAAACTGTTGTCCTTAACAAAATCTGACAATCATGAATGTGATCTTTATATATTACGAAACTTATAAGACGCGGAAAAAGCGTCAACGAATAATGAACAAATTTCTCATCATCTTTAAGGAAGTCATGTGATCTGCGAAATGTAAAAGCATTTAATATCTTTACTTGTGCAAGAAAAAGCTTCAAGAGATTAAACGTTTTTGACTTTCTTCTAAGCCATACCGTGATCCTGTTACATGTAGCAAGTGACGTCTGTCAGAGACGTTCAGGAAACAAAGACAGGGATTCATCGCCGAGTTGTTGCAAATCTCCAAGGATGGACAATCTGAATCAGAAGGGTCCTTTCTTCCCAAACAATTAGATATGAGTCGTAGTACAGGTTTGATAAAGGTTCTATGCATTATTGGCCTCAGTCCATCCAGATGTGCAGTGTGGCACCTGGTTAAGAAGTGAATGCAACTCAATGTAAACCATCTATCTATTTCCCTGCCAAGGCTTAAGGTACCTTCCGAAATTTAGGAAGAAAAGTAATGACGTTTGTCCTAACATAACGGTATACCTAGCAGATAATGCTGAATCAATGTTCTACTTAACTGCACTTATTATCATTGTCATATGCCACTGGCGAATGGAACCTGACAAACCATACGCATCAAAACACGTCTTGTTCTTGAAAATGCACAAACTGTATGCTAAAAATACATTTCTGATTCACAAAAAATGCTCGAAAATAATAATTTTAATGTTAATATTCACATATTATTGGGACTGAGATAAAAACAATTATGCTATAACTGACTCAAACGATAATTTCACTTATTTAAGAAATTATTAGGGAAAAAAGAGAGTTCCAATTGTGTGGCTTTTCATAAAGAATGGTGTTTTCTCACCCAATTTTACTCGCAAACGAGCATGATGACCCCCATTTTTTATTTGACTTTGTAATTCAGCACGCTGAAGTCTACAAACATGCTAAGTTTCATAATAATCTAAATATTCATTTTCTGGGTAGGGTGTGTCTGTGTGAGTGTTCCTTTATTCACTGGCGCTAATGGTTTCTGCAACAGGTGCTTAGACCAGGATACAAACATGAGCAGCATGTGAAATGTTGTCACACGTGCAGTCATACGTAACAGCTCATATAACTAGATGACCTATTGCGGGACACTTTAAAAAGCAGGGCAGCCCTAAAACTGAAAATTACGCCTTCCCATTTTCTGCTTTCTCAACAGTCATATCTATAATGGAGTTTTTTTCTAAATATACTCAAAAAGAAAATTGAATGTTACATTCAAGAGATTGCACTTGCATTATTACCATTTGGATGTCATGACTTTATTCGCGTGACAATTTGGATCATAATTTAATAGCAATTTCAGAACATGTGGGACTTCAAGTTTCGACCTTCAAGTTGAACGTGTCAAAAACTTTCCATGGGATATTATCAGTACATGAATAATCTAAGTTCTCGAACTGTTATTTCTTATTTCAGAATTTGACTTCTCCTTACCTCGTGACCTTGAACGTTGACACTAAGGACTAATGAATTTTTGAATTTTGTTTTGGGATTTCTGTACTTGAGACCCTGACCTTTGACCTCGAATGTGAGCATGTCATTTCATCACATTTACCAATGGCATGAATGGGAGCGCTGCTAGATGCATGCAATAAGCTGGTGTAATAAGTAGGACGGCGTCATTACCAAAATGATGTCTATTTACTATATAACACGTTATACTGTTGTAGAATCCGCTTGTGCAGGCCATTGTAGAATCCGAGATTCATGCTAGGATTAGCTCGGATTATAAAACAGTATGACGTGAATGATGTAATCAACAACAATAGAACCGTTACGAGTGATAGGCGTTTAATATGAAAATGGTAACTTATTATATTCCTTATATTATGATTAGTGTCCATGAGATATATGAAGGTCATTGCGAATGTCGGGATTGGTTCAGTCCTTGCAGATCATGACCGGAACTTTAGCCTCGTTTACGACATAGTCACAGACGTGACCAACTGGCGTGCGTCTTGTTACACCGCGACCACGGGAACCAACCACGATGAAGTTTACTCCGTACTCTTCGGCTGCTTCGACGATATCCTGGCCTGGGGAGGAACCGCTTGTGCAGGCCACCTTACCCTTCACCTGGATGTACAGAAATAATCAAATCACTAACGAACTGCTGAAAGCATAGGAAGTGTACCTTTTACTGTCGCTTTACGCATTTTTGTCCTTCAAATGAACACCATTTTGCAATCGTTTTCATAATGAATATCTGAAGCAAGTATTCTCAAATCATTCTGAGAGAATACTATTGATAGTTTATGTGATACATATCAACTGCTAATGTAAATGTAAATTTTGTAAATGATAGTGCCACTTCGACGTTAACGTCAAAGACCAGAGTTCATACAAATAGGTAGCTTTCGTGAGTAGACGATGAAGGTCCTTTGATTACATTTGACATGTAGACAGTAAGGTTTCAATGCGAGATCATATTAAAACCATATTGAAAAATGCATTTCTACCAGGAAGACTTATCAAGTCAAAGGTCAGTTGGTGTGAGTAAGTACCATTTCCCTATGTGTGTTTATTTAAAGAAAGGCATCACACGGCATTTTCATTGCAGTCGACAACTGAATAATTAATTATACCATCTTCCCCGTCTTGGCTTTAAATTACACCATTTTCTATCACTGGCTAACTTAAACCTTCCTGCCAATCCGTCAAGTTCATGTTTTGACCCAAAGGCAAACCTATTGACTAGCCACATTTTTATTATATTAAAAGAGTTTGTAAACAAAGCAAGGTTTAGCAACAACGATTTGAATTTCAATGAACTAATTAACCTCATAGAATTTCGTTTTAAGCTAGAAAAAACATTTTTTTCGGAGGATAACCCCAACTTTCAAAGAAAATGGTCGTGTTTGTACCAAATAGATAATGTACTGTGAGTCCCGACTATTTCTGCACCTTTCCACCTTTTCATTCTCGCCTATTTCTTTTCCTATCTACTTTTCTTCTTATGTTGTATTTGTGATGATAGATATGGAGATACTGAAAAGTTTTCAACAATGATTGACTGATTGTACCGTCTCTTTTCTGTAAATAAAATTATGATGTGAAAAAAAAATTCAATTTTTGAGTGAAGCGCCCTCTTCGGCGAAAAGTTTCTATTCTCATATGATTTCTCATTGGACTATCACGATCCGCAGCAGCCTGGACGACAAGCACAGAAAACTTGGGGGAAAGCGGCAAGGCTTAACTTAGCAAATCTTGGGACTGGTGATAGTATAGGCCATGCGTGGGAAGATGTAATTATTCAACCACAAGTTCGGAAAACACGGGATGATATAAATATGTGAGCAAGAGTAACTTTGCCTCGCAAAAATTGTTTCAGCACAATTCTCCATATTAAATCGACAATGACTTCCATAGGTTATATCCAAGATTATCTACAAGTCAAAACTTCTACAAGCAAAGTCTTCTATTTGCCAAATTTTGTGCAATGTAAATCAAAGCTTACACCATTTACTTCATACCCATATGAGATGTATTCATGTTATTGTTATTCTAAACAGTTCTTAGGAGTAATGAAGCTGAACTAATCAGACTAGTGCACATGGGGTAACCGACAGGCGATTAGTGGCGCAGTGTAGCATAAACTATGCTGTTTTAAAGAGCCACTCCGTGAGTTGTTCGAGTCATATATGCCAAACTTAATCAATGGTATCATTTGATCGCGAAGTATCGACTGTTACCAAAAAGTTACATTTTAAAGCTTCTTGGTATTTTTTACAGTGATAATATGAGGTATGACGTTGCAATTATGATCGAAAATCGGACAGTAGCGCGCGTCAAATAGTCAAACGTAATTTTTGAGACTTATCTAAATCAGCAAGGAGGGCAGTTAGGACTTGATAGTGTTTGTTAGGTTACATAACTAGTATCCATGAATATCGGACGTGATATCTACACCTCTGTGCAATTATAAGGATGTTTTAAATTTTCATGGAAAACCAGTTTTTGTCATATATATTTATGATTTTATATCACCACATATGACATTTAGGTTCGTATCAAAGGTAAATAATATGTTATGAAAATCACGGAGTGGCTCTTTAAGCTGTTGAAGTTTTGGCATGTAAAAGGATTGTGATTGCCCGTCCACACTATGCTGTTAAAGAAAATAGTCAGCTCACTTGTGTCTCGCTTTACAGAACTATGAAATACTAATGAAAAATAACGACACTTCAAGGTGACACTTACAGAAGGAGTGTTAAATTATTGATTACATTCACAATTTAATATATGACTCTAGGGATACTTCAATGTACAAAAACGTACGTTTCCACTCTCCATCTTCTTCTTGAAGATATCCATGGTCTCTTGGATTCTCTTGTTTTCGTCATCGATAATACTTTTGATGTGGTCAGGGTTTCTGTCTGAAATCGTAAATGTGAGTTTAAAAAATTGATTTACATCTGATCCGGTAGTGATACGAAAGACACATTATATGGCGGGAGTTTACATTTAATAATATCACAAGAAGACGATATAAAAATATGATGTAAAAATAGAATTTCAGTGTGTCAGAGACTTCTTTTGAGCACTGCTTAAACGTTCCATCTGACACTTAATACCTTTTTAAAATGACTTCCAACGCTCCGAATTTAATATACACATAAGAAAATATCAATGAAAATCTTGCCGTATTACGATTTATTTATTCAACCATTACATTTTTTAATTTTATCATTTACATCTGTTTTAAAGTAACTCGAATTAGTACAGATATAATTGTTTGCTGATCCGGACACTTTCTGTTAACAACTAATCCTTAAACAAAAAAATATTTCAAATACACAAACTTACCTTCCTCTGAAATGGAGGAGAGCTTGTTGTTAATTTGTGGACTGACGATAGCTATCAACTCAACATCCGGCTTATAAAGGTTCTGTACATACCCTGGAACACACACAGACTTCATGAATACATTAAATATACTTCTCACGAGAGGAACTGCTCAAAGAGCAAAACACATAGATGGGAAGTAACGTACTATTCTGTTTACCTTCTCCCTTGTCAGTTTGAAAATCATACTCGGCTCAGATGCATGTGGTGTACATCATAACGATGACTTCCAAGCACTTTCCATAAGCAATGATGACATTTTATGGATAATCAACCTCTTTATTCATGAATGCGTGATATAGTCACTTTGACATCAAACGAAATATAAGTTGTTGCTTAAGAAAAGGCTTGAGAAATAGTAAAGATCCCAAGTAACATATGATGGACTGTATAAACAATCCAAACTTTAGAACAAACGTATAGCGAACACGCTCTCTTTTCTGCAAGGTTGACACGTAGAAACTTAACTAAAAATTTCCAATCTCAATATGTCGTTAAAATGTATTCTCCATTATGATCCTAGTATCAGACAGGATTTCCTGAAAGAAGCGTCATAAAATCTTATTATGTCGCTGAAAAGAAGAAAATTACACACATTGATCTTGCACGAAGAAAGGTGTATGCAAGTATGCAATGAATCGTCACCAAACATACAATCACAAGTTACTGGTCAATGTACGACTAAACAAGATTTTTTTTATTTGAAGGAGTAATTGCTATTAGTTTCACATTTATCCTCATAATTTTTTAGTATTGACATGAATACTTGCTTTAATGTTATAAATACCAAGGGGATCGAAAACAGCTGTAACATGCCCTAAACTACTTACGTGCTAATGTCCCCGAAATATTGCCAGCTGATCATAGGTCACTTTATTCATCAAATGTAATAAATTCATGTTATTGGTGTTAGGCAATTTGGCTTCTTCCTAGACAATCCAAATTTGATTACAAGTTTGTCAGACAAAACTCTACAGAGTTCGCACCCTTGTCACAGCCTTAAATTTGGAGTAAGGACATTGAAAATAACCTTACACTGGTAAGCTCTTATCGTTCGCTGTATACTTTCAAGATTAAATTAACCACGCTGCATATTTTTTGACAAAAGATGAAAGAAGAGTTGAAGTTTGACACCCTATCACGCCCATATTAGAAGGTGGTTCAAGATAAAATATACAAACTCGGTGTAAAGATATAATATTCTGAACATTTTAGCTTTCTATGCTAACTGGTTAAGGTTTTTTAAGTTGTTTTTTTTGTCACGCTCTTCTATTTGTAATTGGGCGATTTATTTTTTAAAACTTTTTCAGTCTCCATCTTTAATGGCTTATCTGTGCTGATGCTATTATGGTAACAGGTTGAGGGACGATTATTGATTCCTTCAGCTGGACTCAGATTTGTGTGGGAGAGAGGTAGACTGTCTCTTGATTTCCCTTCAACAAAAGTATCGAAGAAGAGGATAACATGTGCTTAATTCTTAGAAAATGAGAACAACTTTATGAGCCAGAGTTATAATAACTCATTCCACTGTAACCAAACATTAATGACAGCGACAAGTAAAAACGGATCTATTGCCTCTTAATATTGACAGACATGTAATAATAGTGTAATAGACATAATTTAATTTTCTGGAAGCAGTTTATAGGTGTTTAACATATTTAAGTTAATCATCCTCATTCAGTGCGTGTTGGCACGCAAGCTTTATACAGCTTTTCATAACGTCTTGTGAATACAAATATAGATTCGTTAGGCTTGGCTGCTGGAGAATCCATTTGTACCCAAAAAGTAACAAAGTTTACAATTTACAATCACTTTTGCCCAAGAGTTCGACATAAACGATAAGTGTTAGTAAACAAAAGAAATGTATTCTAGGCCACCTACGGATTACAGCAACTCTTGGCTGTACCAACTCTAACTTCAGAACGTATTGGTCTAGATGGAAAAAGTTTTCAAAAACCTGATCCAAAAGCCATTATTAGGTGAAACAGGGTTACCAGGTCTACGATATATAACCCTTGTTGCCCAAAATATTTAAACTTTAAAGTTTTCAGGGCGTGGTCCAAAACACCTTCATTAGACATAAAAGCGTCACCAAATCTACAAGTCATAATTCCCAGTGGCTAGGGTACCTGTCGAAACGAGTTGAGTTCTCTTGAGAATATATCAAATGTCTGGAAAGTTAAGGGATCACGAATTTACTGGTGGACGGACGCTAGACGACATGCACGTTACTAACCCATCAGGCCCATCAAACCCAATGAGCTATAGATGAAAAGAAAAGCCTTCAAAGTGACAGAGAGTGTCTTTAATATATAAATTCGACTCCCTACAATTGCATCTATACATTTGAATACGAAAATTGTGATAGTTTCATGTCTTCATGTATATCAAAATCGTTGTGATCATAACCAAATTTGTTTTCCAAATGCTTTTTCAGATATATGCAGTTTTTATATCGTTATATTGGCATGCACATATTAAAAAAGTAGGATAGATAAACACGATGCTAGGTTTAATTTGTAGTGGCTAAACCTCTACTAACTTAAATCATTCAAGTGTCTTCTCGAGGTAATAATCCTGCATCCTTTGTGCCTATTTCAACATGTTATTTCCCTGGTCGAGGGTTTTCATTTACGACCTAATTCGATTCATTTCATTTAAGTTTATTTAGAACGAAATACAACCTACCATAAAACCCCACATGCTAGAAAAAAGAGTATAGCCTACAAACCTTCACGTACAGTTTTCCCTGAACTGCTATTATAACGGTTTACACCGCAGTTTTAATAGCTTTTTTATTTCGCATGAATTTTCTTCATTTTTTATTCGTCTTATTTTTACGGGTGTTTTTTTGTAAAAACACACGCTTCTATTTATCGAACAAAGCTCACACAACTGGCGGCATCCATCAGATGATTACAATGCTTTTAAATCACGAAAACATTACAACAAACCTGCATGAATGCCTGCAGTTATTGTACATTATGGCTTATAGCATGAATGATGTTTCCTTAATGGACCTTTCAACATCGCTTGCTATACCGTTATTGAAGTGCACAGATCCACATTTTGAAAAGAATACGAGTAAAGGATTTGTGCTATTTAAATGTCTAACAAAGATATCTAAATGAGGTGATATATATTAAAGTCTTCAATCAGAGATTTGAATTGAAAGAGTTTTTTCTCTCCAAACTGCTCTTGCAATATTTATCTTCTATTTGGCACAATGCTTTGCCTTTAGCTATAACTATGAAACATTTAACAAAATATCAACTTTTCAATATTTAAGTATTAAGTAGCTGTATGCAAGATATACAGCATAATGCTTTGGTAAACATGAATCAAGGAAAGGAGGGTGACAATGCACTTGAAAAAATGAATGTTTGCCCCCATTTAATACAGAAATTGTACAAGCCAGGACGTTAATAACCTTAAACCTCAATATCACTGAAAATGATGACAGTGCATAATTTTATTTTGCCAGTTTTACTATTCTGACACTTGTGCTACATACAACAAATTAGTGCCGACTTCTGTCCTTGATTGCTTAATCCGTAGGTTTGATGTCATAACGTTTACGTTAACATGAACTTCATGGTTCCATTGGGAGAGAACAAACTCATCACACTGTTTGTGACAAACATTAAGAGCCTATAGTGCAATAACAATGCAATAGAATCTCCTAAATGCAAACCGTCATGGGATACTAAAGCAAACAATCAAGGAATACGTTATCTCAATGGACCTCTGAATCATTAATGATAGAACTGTTTGACAATCCTGTAATCATTTAGGTACGTGAGTGTTAAATATGTTCATGGGAAACGACAACGCTTATCGTTAATATGGAACATTTTGATGCATTCCTTATGTGTTTTGGAAACAACGATCTGAAAGCTCACGGGTTGTTTTTACCAAAATATTTGCAAACATTCTTTTACGAGTAATTATGTACAGGAATTTCGTTTAAGTAAAAAAACTGTTACAAGTGATCTTTTCCCTAAGCGAAAACGTATGTTCGAGAATCGGAGATTCTATTTATGACTTGACAACAATCTTGTTTTCTGACCTTTTGAGGTACAAAATGAGTTTTGTACAAATGATCAACAAAAAGTATAAAGGATACTTTTAAATATTGCCATCGACTCTGCGACACATCAGGGGCTGCATTATGTATTGCATCTAGCCATTGTACATGTGCATTCAAACATTGGCGCTTATGACCATGCTATTGTTGGGTTCAAAATAGCATCATAACAACTTTTAATACATCCCCCTCAAACAACCCCATTTGACCCTCGTTCCTGGTCTACTGCCTGACCTGTCTACGAATTAGGACGGGTCAACTTCAGGTCATTGCCATGTTGTTGTAGTAAACTAGAGACGAACATCTTGTTTGTGAATCAGACTCCAGACTTACAGTTGTTTCACTTTGATAGGCGAAGCAGACATGGAAATTGTATGTTTATAAAGATTACAACCAGACTAAAAAGTAACATTGAATATTATCTTACTACAATGCAATCAATAAGATAATAACTACAACCATATAGCACCTACCTTTTAAGGAACGAAACAATGAAATAGTCACAGTCCTAACGGGAAATTACAGCTCTTCATTCTCATTTTTGGTGTCTGTAAAGCAGTCGGCGTAATGTTTTGAAGAGGACATTATCACGACGTTATGTGACGATGGAACAAGATCAAATGTACAATTGAATACCAGCTCAAGACAAAATACAGTTGAATACCAGTACAAGACAAAAAACAGTTGAATATACCAAAAGTCGGTTCACTTACCACGCTCGTAGTGCAGATTTCATATAATTCGTGTTTAGTGTCGACATCAATAAAATAATTTCAGCAAAACTGATCGGGGATCACCCATGTGTAAAATATCCATTATCTGACTTATTTTTAGGAATTTCTTGTTTCTCGTTCAAGAAATAGAATTTTGGCATGATGAAATAGACAGAAGGGGTCGTATTTTCAAAATGTTGATTTCCTTAAATTTCGCTTTAAATTGTCCATATCAACTCTCTGAGAAACAAATCAGCACAATCACTATGATTTAATTACAAGAACAAACATGACTTGTTTCTAAAAGTGTTGATTTTGTAGAGAAAAATCAAAATCAGTAGTTTCGAAATTTTGAACCCAGGCCCTTTTGGGCAGCCTGCTATTTTTTTTACGAATATCCAGCCTTGGTAATGATATGTCTACATAAGTTTCTGTATGAAAAGCGTTTCAAGATTTTTGACCTCTTTTGTTACTTTTAATGACTTACAAATTTACAAATCTCACAAAACATAACAGAACTTTAATTATCATAAAGCGATAACTTTGCATGTTGTTCCCGTTCACAACCCTCTATACTTAAAACCTTTTTCACACTGGGAACCAATGCTAACTGACAAAACAAACATTGAGAAATTGCAGTTTGAAAAATGATACCTTCAACCTCAATCAATTGGCGATTCAACCTAACCATAAGCCACCTACTCAGCAAACCTGAAGACAGTCAACCGCAAATCCGCAATTCTAACTCTTGAGAAGACCAAGGGAACATAAGGTCGATCTATTTTAACATAATATTTGATAAAAGCTTTTAATGGAAATGGATAGTGAAGGAAATGGTCTATTTCAAAATAGAATCGGGATTGATATAAGCAGAGCCTCTTTGAAAGAAATTGGAAACAGTCTCCACAAGAATAAAACGAATGAGAGAATAATAATGATTCATGGTGTTCATGATACACGCGAGGGAAGGAAGATTTAGGTAATCGATCAACCAGTCTGGTCAAGGCATGTCAGAGAGCTTCAGTGATGCTCTATTACTAATGGTTAAGTGGGGAAATTAGAGGATAAAAAGTGACTTTGGTGTAGTAGGTGATACAACTAACATAACCAGTACCCTAGGCAAGTATTTGTAAATTCACGATGCAGTGACGTCAGAACCCGTAGGGTATGTACGTTTATATACAAACCAAATACTATTTCATAAAGAATAATTGTTAAGTATATAATTATAATAGATTTGCAGATAAGTTCAATATATATATGTTTATCAGCTAACTCAACTTATATTAAAAATTACGTTTTGATACGTTTTGTTGATATTTAATTTCATTACGAAATGTCATAATTAAAGGCACTAGTGCACGCTTTTACAATTTAAATTGGCTCGTTTAAGAGGACTTATGCATTCACTTAAGATTTCTATCGATGGAATTAAATACTTAAAATTCTTTACAATTGACCTGCAATCAACAATGAAAAAATTTAGACAGCCGCTGTCGGTTTGGGCATATAAAAAATCTATGGTTAGTTGTCCACAAAACGGATAAATTATAGACAGTTGAACGCGGCTGAACTAGTATTATGTGCAGCTGTTGAATTTACCTAAACTCTGAACTGAGAACAAATAATGAATAATGTTTAATGAAAGCAATGTTGTAAATAAACCGATTTAATAACACAGCATTAGCACTGCTATTAGATTGACCAAAGCGGCTGCCGTTTCCGCTTTTTTGGTTAAAAGCAAAATCTTAATATTTACGATATCGTAGTTCGTGCAGATTTAAAGTTACGTTGCATTAAATACTTCCGGTCTTTAAAAATCAACTTTACTACCTGAATACGTAAATATTTGTTAAATAACTTACGAGGTAGATTACTTGAGTGAGGATCTTGAATAATATCGAGAGATATGCAGTATCTGTGCATTCGTTGTGTTTACGAAATATTGGTGTGCACTAGTGCGTTTAACATGTCAAAGATTGCCCGAACGGAAAGGGTGGTAGATGTCATGCGAAAGAATTTATTTTTACAGGATTGTTGTCTATGTTGTTGTTCTTATTATAAATAACATCATTGGTGACTGTTGAAACATTGCAAATATGAATTACGTTAAGATTAAATCAATGGAAAATAGTAGAACATTGGAGAAGAATCGTACTACTTAAGGGCCAGATATATACACATGAAATAAAATCAAGCAACCCCTGTATTTAAACATAAATGGGATGCTCTCGGAATGTAACGATAATTTGACTCTAGTATCACTCTTGATTTGAAAAGGGTAGATTTTGTGATTAATTTCTTCAAAGAAAAGTTATTCATGTTGATATTTTAAGAAATAAAATATACGACTTAAATTGTTTTGGTACTGAAGTTTTACCAAAAATAACTATTGACCTTGTACCCACACTACGTGATGACCTTGAGGTTCCCGATAACAAAAACAACACTTGTGCTACTAAGTCGACTCCCACGCATCAAAACACTGATTATCTTGTTGAATAGGGGAGTAACTGGTTGTTGTAATTTTGTCAATTTTTTCAACGATCCTTGAAAATTTTTGACAAAAACCTCCACTCATAGGAATTTGAAAATCATTAGGGAACTTTTTGCTTAAACCCTTAATTAAATGCTTCTCTTTGCTCTTGAGGGGTCGTCAGAGAGGTTTTTTTAATTGCACTTGTGGTTTCCCGGAATTTGCGATTTTGAGTTTTATAGTGCTACAATTAGTTACTCTTCATTAAAAGGCACACACTAAAGTTGACCAGTTGGCTTGAAAGAATCGAATTACAATACGATTACCAATATTCAATTTAATTTCTCAGTTTAATGTTACATGTCTTTAACACTAAAATACTCATTTTTTATAAATGCGAATAACTAAAAGAAGCGAAACGTTATCTAACTTTTTCTTTCCTAAACAGCTAGATTATGATTGAATCATATCAGAAGATTATTTTTGTCTTTTCTCTTATTAAGCAACTTTTTCTTGTAAAAACACATTTGGGTGCTCAACTATTACCCATGGGTATATATTCCCTTGTAATTAAGCTCCGAAAGTAACACTCTTCTATGTTGTTTTCATGAACTCATATATATCGAAGGTTAATTCAACAATGAGCTCAATTATCGATGATGAATAGGAAATGACGATTACACTGACGAATAGGGTCCTATCAATTAACTATCATTACTGCAAATTACTTGTGTCGAGAATTATTTATTGATCGTTCAGACCTATTTTTGATATACATGCTTTTGCAACACTTACTTTAATAAATTACTTCCTATGAGGATTCCAAATTATATCGTATTCGAATAAGACACATTCGAAAAAAAGAGTATGCTGATAGATAATTCAAGTGCAATCATGTAGTTATGGCTACCGTTGCTTTATTGATTTTTGTTCCTATGGCAACTGATCAAAATCAAATACCTTCACTGACAGGCTGATTAATATTACAGAAAGCTTCCTCTTAAAACACGATTTCCCACAAAAGCGTCACCTAGGGTAAATTACGGCAGATATACGACATCGTTGCATGTTATATGTCAACCATGTACAGTACTGACAACGCTATTGTCAGAGTTAAAATATATCTTATATATGAACTGATTAACCTCATTTCTGTTTTATTTCAAAATCTAAAAAACCTACTCTAATATTTCGTAATAATATTTCAGTTGCAAGTAAAATATTTCGTGACCATACATTAATTTGTATGAAAAGATACATCTTAAAGTTTACTTCTCCAAAAGGTTGAAATTTAACAATGTCAATTCGACATCAATTCAAAGACAATTTGGCACATGCTTAAAGGAAACGATTAAAATACAATGAAATGTAAATCTTAATAAATTCTAAGCGACGTGAGGCCACTACATCAGATGAAATTTTACAAAAATATATTTCGATAATCCCTATGAAATGATTTTATCATTTTCTAAGGACGCATATGGCCTTAAACAGTTTTCATAAAAATGTATTGTGGTTTATATATGAATTTTATCATTTATCTTTTTATTTTATCAGACATCTGGGATTAACCCCTTCAATCGAGCTGATCTCCATTTTATTGTGCTCTGTTGAAAGGTTTTGTGGGTCAGTTTACAACACAGCATCGGTCTCAGTTGAGCTATCAAGGATACTGCCAAATCCGTATTGCTATTTCTGATGACAATCAATACACTTATGTAGACTACACTGTATCTTAGTCTTCAACATAATCCAACATAATCCAACAGTCTGCTTATTTGCCTGCCTTATACAAGGCGAATAAGTCTTAATACTTAACAAGTCTATATGAAAATAATGTCAGAATGACAAATCTAAATATAATTCACAAAATGTTTTAACACTGAAAACTAAAGAAATGCGATATATACTCACAAAAACAGTCATATCTGTGAAGGGATGCATGGATGTAATGAAGAAATAAAAAATGTCATAATATAAATGGTTTATCTCCCCATCATGAAATTATTAACTGTCAGGGACGACTAGAGTAAGTGTCGTTTATAAACAAACGTAAAACTGTCATTGTACACATGTAGGGAACAATTAAGGTGAAATATACTACAACTCTTGGCTATTCATTTGTACTCACGGACTTCATTGCAAGTAAATACGATCTTTGACCTGACCTAAACGTAGTTTATGAAATAGAAGGCCAACCAAAGTGAACATTCCTCTGCAAGCCACCCGCGTGTCTTTAGAAGACAGTTTTAGAAGACACAAATCAACTCACGATACACTTTAATTCGTCTCGGTTGACGCGACGGTTGTTTTCTCTACTTATCGAACGACCATACATGTACTCTTTCGTTATTATTTATTACCTTATTTTTATTTCTAAGTTATTTCTGTGACGTATCTGAAAAATATATCTTAAAGGAAGCTAATAGGAAGATGAATATGCATCAATGGGCGAAACATTACCAGTACGTGAGTTAATTACATGGTGTGTACAGAATAGGACGATCACGATCAACATACAATAAAAGTGTCCAAGGTCTCTTCTACATGGTATTAAGCAGGGTGTTCAAATAAGCTCTTATAAATTACACACGTTTCGCTTAAACCATTTCAGTTGGCAACTAATAAGGAATCATATTATGATAGCAATATTATTTAAGGTGTTTTGATTTAACTAAGCTGTCAATGTAAATGATTTATGCGCTGGTCACAACTTAAAACATTCATGCCCTTGAATAGGGAAACTGAATGATATACGAGACAAATGCAGAATTTTTTATCAGCATATATTTCTTATATCAAATTGATGCACGATTCCAATATGCACTTGTAAAGATTAAGATGTCCCATATATTTTGAATAAAATTTAGGTGGACACTTGAGTCAAAAGATTACAAGCACACCTTGAAATGTAAAATTTATCATCAAAATACTTAAAATATGATTATGGTGGACACATGAGTCAAATGATTAGCCGCACACCTTGAAATTAAACATTTATCATTAAAATAATAAATATAATTTGGTTGGATACACGAGTCAAAAGAATAGCCGCACGCATTAGAAGTGAAAAACTAGCCTCACACAATTAATGCCAATTTTATTGTTAAACTTCTTACATGGACATGTTCAAGTGTTCAAATCATCAACAGTTTGTAGTATAGATAAAACATCTTGAATTTACAGTTACAGTTTAATAACACATTGGAATGTCATTTTTTGGTTTGAATTTCCAGATGACATAGCTCTTTGTGTTAGACACCAATTACCGTGTGTGAATGAAGTTTTATATAAAAGAATCTAAAGCAAAACAACCAAATAGACTTGCCAAAGTATAAATTACCATGATCTACTTTTGTATGTATTTATGATACACGTTTTTCCAAATCACAAGATTTGTAACTTGTTTTGTTTGCACATTAAATTTCTATTGTGCTTATCAGATATAGAAATACATACATAAGGTCGTTTAAGCTTTCATAGCCATTGGGGTAGTTACATGCAGTACATAAAACGAATGATATGAAACAGGCATTTTAAAAAACATTTCCCCTGTATTATCATATCATTTACCGTAAACAATATTGATATAATTTGTGCCATAAATTAAAAGAGTTATCATGGGCTTCTTATATCTGCTAACAGCTGCATGAGAGAGAGAAGTGAAAGGTTTTATAAAATATTCTAAAATTAAGTCATGTAGGTACTTTGAAAGATGTTGTTTTTCTTTCATGATTGGAATACCAGATGCTTTTATGTAAAACGAACGGAGATCCTAGCAGTCTGTTGTAGTTTGTACCTATATCAAAGAGTTCAGTCATTGCTCTACTGGAGAATGGTTTATAATGTCTCGTGTGAGGATAAGTGTTCAGGAATACATCATAGAAACCTTTTTCTTTAAAAAAAACTACAATGATCCTAAGAGAGTGGTTTTGGTATGTGGCAGTCGGAATACATCCTTCTGTTATAAAGGCTCCCGGAGTTCTTAGTAATGTCTTGATAATTACTGGAAATTTAGCCTATTACTGTTTCTTTCTGTGCTTATTGTTTCCTCAATCCATATTCAAATAGACATTACGGGAAACAGACCGGTAATTTGACATGAATTATTTACATTGTAGAGTTTTGCAGTTTATCAGATCCACGAAGGGAACTTCACATTAAGACGTTTTACAGTCTTTTCGACCTTGAATTCATAAGAAGTCATATGGCTCCTGCATTCATTATGAACTTAATGAAGGCAGGCGTATCACCCAAAGGAGAACTTTTCAATAATACGATAAATGCACCATTTTAGAATTTCAACTAGGCCCGTGCGTGCCTTTGCCAATAAAACTCATAAAATGTCAAATCCATTATTTTCCGAGGCATCTGGCATGATAAATTGTACTAAATCGGGTAAAGGTCAATTTAGCTTTCGAGGTCATTCATAATATACGAGTCTCGATTAACACTTCTCCGTCGTCAAAACCTTCTCAGTGATGAAAGCCAAAGCAAGACTATAATAGCGTGCAGAGAAGGCTAAGTGTAAAGCAGGAAATCTCAGAGACTTTTGATTTCATTTTCACAGTACCCAGAAATATTAAATAAATTTCTACACTTTCATTAAATTACTTTGAATGAAGAAATCATATTTGCTTACACCTTGTCAAGGGGCTTCAGTAACCATGCATTAATCATGTGTACAACGGCAAAGGGGACAACCTAAACAACCCGGTGAAAGTTCAAGCAACCCGATAAGCAGCTCAAATATGCAATCTTGTCATTGTCCTGTCTGTCAAGGTCACAACGAAGCTGAAGGTCACAGTGATAAGGGTATACTTACCGACCGCGTGTCGTTGAACGTATGTGAGATATGTCACCCGTCGACATCACGTGACCTCTATGCAATAATCTTGTAAATTGTAAAGTGTACATTGATTTTTATTGACATAAATGTGATAAACATTTATAATGGAAAACAATTGTTTAGCTCGATGCAAGTAACATGGATTTTAGTTATTATCGGCAATAATGATTCATAGCCTGAAGTCTAGTCTTAGATCTCATAGTTAACATTATAAATAAATACTCCGATTTTCAAAATAACAAATCAATGTTTGTATGTCAAAAATGACTAACCGTATAATTCGAAAGATAAGACTAAATAACTGAACCATGCCAAGTGTCAAAACAAGGTTCGCGATCGGGCAGTTGGAAACATCATACTAATCAGTTTAAGTAGTTCTGTAGATTTGCTGGACCATCATCACTGATATTTCTATGGATGCTTAGTCAGTTGAGAAAAGTCGGCTTGTTCATTGCTCAACAGCCAATAAATCAATAGATATATGTCAATTAATCACGCGATTCAGGAATAGTATATCAAAAAGCTGGCTGAGAGCGTGTACTGGGAGAAAGCATTGAGAGCTAATTTCCTCTTGATAAACGACAAATGATTCGTGATTTCATTTTTATAAGAAGTCATGACATTTTTATGGAACATTTATTTCATATCCAAGAGTGATCTTGGCATATGTTATACGCGGAAAGAGAATATAGGAGGAGTTAACAGTTCCAACAAGAATGTGCTTTTCAAAATTTTAAAAGACTTGTCTTGTATGAATCGCTCCATGGAAACAATACCTACCATGACCAGAAGCTGGTTAGTTATATATAAACAATGGAGGTAGAAATCAAATCAAAATTCCCCTTTTCCGAGCACGATACGGTTCGATGTACTATAGGACGTCGCAGCCGATAGGTATACTCATAAACAATGCGGAGCAAAAACCTGAAGGACCCGACAAAAAAATACGTTACTCATTTATTATAAGTAGATGTTTTGACACGCTGAAGATAATACATTTGGCATAAACTAATGTTTATTTGGGAAAATACTAAGAAATTAATATTTTTTAAAAAAACCTTGCCACGACCCCCTTGATGCATTCACAAGCGAAATGGAGTTGCGCTGACGCAATTTAATCAAAGTGTTATGATGTATAAGATGTCAAGAGTGCCATCGCTGTATACTATGGTGATTAATATGTATCCCAGGCTGTGATCGATTGTATTCATCGTTCTTATCACGGATATGGTCTTTATCGTGCATTCTTGCAAGTATAACAATAACTTATCCATCCATAATAGAATCTCAAATGATAATTTCAAGGTGAGGACTAATGGTAATATCGTAACGTGTTGAATGATGCCACACACGTCATATCAATTTCAGCTGGCACATTTCTATACCAACAGCTGTTTATTAGCAGTCATGAGTTCTGATGGCAATAAACCTTTCCATTAACGGTAAGTCCAATACATAATGGCCTATTAGATCTCTATACCGAACACGTTTATAAACATGGATGTGTTCAGAAAGTATCTTACAGATCGCTCCTGAACCGTAAAGTAACTTTCTCGTCGGATACATACATATGCCTTCAAGCTACATAAATGTTTTTTATTAGACTAGGGATAAGTCTATGGAATTTTGAATAATTTACTGTTCCTTGATCCATAATATTGTTTACTTCAGCCCTTTCATACAAATCTAGACTTGCAGAATAAGGACCTAGACTGTATTAAATGCTCCGATTTAATAAACAGTCATGAAGAAAGTCAGACATTACCTTTACTTGGAGTAATATATCTTAGCTAACTGACATTTCTATATTGATTTGTTTTACCAAACACGCCAATGCTTCCACTGATTGTTGTCAGAATATTTAACTAAGATACAAATGAATAAAAATTATTATATATCAGGGAATCCAAACCATTCAGCATGAATTACAATTTCTCACGATTCCCAAACTGTATAACCATGGCAACGGATTCGCGATAAACAATTTGACATTGGCTCAGAGTCTTGTTGGATAACTGAGAGGAGATGTTTCAGTGTCTCTTGATAAGAATGTCAGTGATAACTAGTACAAGAATTTACTTCACAAACGATAAGTACGATAAGTACGATAAGTACAATGAAAGCATAATCCAGAATACAGAATATTGGAAATTAGCTTTCTTACGATTTCATGCGTAATTCATATTTACTAAGAAAAAGTAAATAATGTACAGAAAACATATCCTGCTGGTCCGGTATTTTTGTGTTCTGTGTTAATACACCTATGCGAATGGAAATTAATTACAACGGCCAGGCAATTTAACTTGATATTTTGGAAAAATATGAATAACTAAAAGATATGTTATTACGTGATAATAAGTATAGACGCTGATGTGATTGCGTCAGTGTAGCTTCCTGTCTCTCATATGATTGGTCGTCAATTGTCAGCAAATTATGGCCTCAAGCATAAATGGATGAAATAACAGACTTATTGCATGCGAAACATTGAAGTACGTTTGAACTATTAACATGAAAGAAAAAGGTAATTTGATCAGCATTAACAGTAGTTATGGATCTCATTGGCACTTTGTAAACGAAGTCAAATACAAATTTAATAAACTTGTACATCAAAATTCTTTACGATTATATTTACAAAAATAACCCCAATTTTTTAGGTTTTCAACCATGGATATGGTAAGTACATGAAGTACAAATAAAATGATCTAGTTAATCAAGATCCATTAATAGAAAGCCTTACTTAAAATTACAGTTAATCTATGATAATAATTATATTTTAATAGATATCAGAACCTTTTTAGACTTTTAAAGTCCAAAATATGATGTTTACTCAAATGTCAATTGATAGACTCCACGAAAGTTTAGTAGAAATCTGAACTCGTAATAATGCTATCATCAAGTTAATGGGACAGTGTCCCACATCTGGGAGCAATTGCATAAAACAACCTAACACAAAGGGCCACTGGACTGAACCTTATTAGTCAGGTCATTCTACCCTAGGCCTTTTTGTAACGTGACCCAGCGTGTCACATCAACCTTAAGGACTGCCTGCAGTGGAGATATCTCTAATTGAAAAATCAATAAGGATGGACGTTCACTGACCACGAGAAGCCATTGTTCAGGGCTGTTGTTGAATATGCTTTCATTATGACTTTATAGCGAGATAAACCTATGTCCGTGTTGTTGATCTTATACGTTACTGAGGGCAGAGTATTGAGGCTTATTGTATTGGTATTAAATACTTCAACGTTGTGTTATCATAAAGGAAATCAAGGATTTTTATAGTCTATACAAATCGATCCTTTAGCACATCATGGAATCGACATTTTTACAACTCGCCTTTTGATTGACGCCATACCTTAAGTTTGGTCCATCTGTTATTTTCCCTAGACTTATCTCTACCTACCCTTCTCTCATAGTCCATTTTCCCTGCCTTTTCACCCCTCTTTCTATCTCGTCCCCATATATATATATATATATATATAATCACGAATACTTCATGGAATGCCTAGTGCTGATCCTTTTCTATCAGTCTATGCAATTCACATTTGTTCCAAAATCTTCCTTCTATTCTCTTTCGTATCTCATTCACAATCAAGACCGACCCTTTTTCTCATAATATATGTCACTCCCTGCGATCCCCGCTCTATCTTCTCTTATATCTTATTCACAATCCATACCGACCATTTTCTCACATTATACGTCTGTCCCTGAGACCTTCTGTTCTTCCCTCTCTCATACCTCATTTACTATCTCCATACCGATCCTCTTCTCTCTATATGTCTCTCCCGGCGATCCCCTGTTATATCCTCTCTTACATCTCATTCAAAATCTTTAACGACCATTTCTCACAGTAAGTTTCTTACTGCTCTATACGCGCTCATATCTCATTCAAAATCTATAGCAACCGACCCTGTTTTCTCAAAGATATGTCTTTCCCCGCATCCTCTTATCTATCATCTCATATTTCTCTGTCCTCCAATTTCCAATATCTACCCATCTTCACTCTCTCACTTTTCTCTCACTACCAGTTATGCCCTTCTTTCTAATACTTCTTACCAGCATCTCTACCTGCCTTTCTCTTTCCCCCTCCTCTCATTCAGTTCCCTTTCTTTTCTGTGCATAAACAATTTTTTCTTAAGTACCAACTGCACGAAGCACAATAGCGACATAACACGCACCTGTACAATAACAAAACATCCTACTGTGTCAACTGCAATTGACACCCTCCCATTCACAGGAGGTTGACATACCTTAATTATTGTTTAGTACAGGCACGAGTGATGGTTAGAAATCAACAGTGCACGAAATATACTTGATATGAACACATGTCTATTTAATGAAATAGACCAATACAAAAATAAAGCCGCTGTCAGCACATCCGAACAGAGTCGACTCTATGAAACACATCCAAGTGATCGATCGGCTGGATGGAACCGAGGTGCTGAAATTGGCATGGAATATACATGACAGTCATACTTACAATCAAATGCTGCGATAGAATGCGAACTGCCATCAACAGCAATGAGCACTTTTCGATTCCCACTCATCCTCAATGTATGAAATTTATAAAGAACGACTGCCAGCCACCGTGTAGTGAAGATTGGACTAGTTTCGCTTGTGAGAGACGACTGGGAATTGCGAACGACCTTGACCCCGAGGCTTAGCGAAGGTTGAATGTTTGTATAGGCAGAGCAGTGGTGAAACGTCTATTGATTCAGGACTTGGCGTTTAGTTGGTTGACAGTTTTACAATCATTCTTTGACTTGTTGGTACATTAAGAAAAGGAAGACACCTGACAAGTGTTGACAATAACAAGTGAAGTGTCATTTTCTGTGTTAAAACACTGTATAGAGCGAACGCGATAACGGTGTGAAATTAACAACTGTTTTATTAACACTTGAAAGTTTAGGTTACGAAATATAGATGGCTTGCATTATTCTTAAACTGTGTATGCGATTAAATTTTTCCTCGCATATTAATTTTGAAACTGCATATTGCTGGATGTATACGATCGATTGTTCGGCTAAAAGAATGCAAAGGGGGAAACTTAATAAAAGTAGTATAGTGCATAAAATATTTATAATATGAACATACATGCGCTTGTTGTCCACACGTGAAATCATATACCCAAGGCAAGGTGCTATATACCTTACACACATATTATATATACAAAATGTGCATTGCATTATGTAACAAGTGATAGGTTCAACCTTTTCTAATCGTGCAGATACAGTCACTATTCAACCCCTAAAGAAACGTTTCCGTATATAGTTTTTATGTATGTAAGGATTCCTTGATCCGATGTTAGATAGTAAAGACTTCAAAACTTGTTACGTAATGTCACTTTTTGTAAGAATTTGTATCCACATTGTAGTTGTTTGCAGATTTAACGCAACGTTTTATGAATACATAGAGGATTTACAATTTAACCTAGAATTTAAATGCATGCGTGTTTTCAGAAAAGATTGTTTTAAAAAAACGAATTGCAGGAAAGTTAACATCGTGAAGGTGGCGTGTAACCGCACACATTCAAAAACATTCCTTCCCTAAAACACACAGCGTCGCATCGACCCGTTCACGAATGCAATCAACGTGTGTACATTTTTACGGTTTAAAATTTAGCGGCGTGATGTAAATTTATATCAACACGATTAATGTAATCATAAATAAATTTACAAATATGTCAAAAGACACACACAGTGGGTTTTTTAACACTATTATCTTTTCATAACCCAAATTAGATATCTATAGCAAACATTATTACCTTACAATGCGATGGAAATGTTCAATTCATTTCCAATTTTCTACAAAATATATTTAAATCAGATCCTGTAAATCGAATTGTAGAAAACAATTGAAATACGTTTATTAATATAATATGAAAATATAGAATTTATGTGAACTGCAATTGTTGTAAAGGTGGTGTAGTGTGTAGTATGCTGCCTCTCTCGCCATCGGTCCGTGATCGAATGCGGATCATGCACCGTGTCTGGTCTATACGTTCAGCATAGAAATCATAATTCCTTCTGGGCAATAACACACATTTATATGCTTTGAGCTTTCTCGAACAGACAGATGGGCAGTAATAGAATCATTACATTACCGGTAGTTTACGTGAAGGTTACATGAAGAGATTACTTAGTGATGAAATAAACTGGTTTAACAAAAAACCTCATGGTATTAATCATCCAATGTTTAAATGTAAAAGTCTGACATCTTTACATAAGTAAATATAGATTAATTACGAAGAGAAGTCAATCAGTTTTATAGTTTTGATAAAAACAATTTCAGTATAATCTCCCTGGACCTCGATGTACTTTTCCCAATGTCTTTGAGAATGTCTATGCCCTTTGCTCGGAGTCTTCTGACAGGCCCCTCGGTTTCGCCTCAGTGGATGTCTTGAGTTCATTATTATCGTTAAATCTTGTACCACGGAAGTGTGATTTAAAATTACTGTAATGTTGAGTTTCATAGCGGTCTGCTATTTATATATTTTAGTGGTAATCAGTTTTAGTCTGTTAGAGTTATCTCTCTTGGTTCGACCATGTGCGATTTTGTGAGTGCGAAATGTGTGCGATCTTATGAGGATTTCCAAGTTACAGGACTCTATGACACACCATAATGTTTCACGTATATAAGTAAATATGTAAACGTTGGAACGCTGTAGACATTGTAGAAATGTAAATGTTTGAGCACTACCAGTGAATTATGCGATATGTGCGATTTGACACTATCTGCATGAGCTTGATGCGAACTGAGTGTACCACGTGCGAATTTGGAATACAAATTATGGATTGACTGAACTTTCATGTTATTATTTGATGGAAGGAAGCTTGGAAACATTACAATTACGAAACAGATAGAAATCGCTTAGGGCCAGATCTGAACTGTAGGGGGTTGGTTAAGTTGTTGTAGGTGTTGGTTGAGTTGTTTAAAGCCACATTGTTTAAGTGCAACCTCTGCAATTCGACTCTTACACTGGAGCGTTTTCACGAAGAAGCAAAATTTCAGAAGTCAACATTCCTCGCCTCTTCTTCTCAATCGCTGGTCTCATTTGCTTCAACATAGTAGGCTCCTGTTTTTGTAGTTTTAGTTGGTTTAAAGTATTACGCCCCTTGAATCCCAGAAAACGGCCGCCAGATTGCCAGCATTCTGAACTTCTGAACTTCTAGGGTGCAGGAGGGTGTTTTTGCTTCCATTGAATGGATTCTCTCTTGGTGTCAATATTCCAGTGATGAATCCACGTTTCGTCCCCTGTAACCATACGTGTATGAACGTAATCGGAAATCAGCATTATAGATGCCCAATAGCTTACGATTGAATTCAAGTCTCTTGTGTCGATCTTTGCATTTAAGTTTCGTGGCACCCATCATGAAGAGACCTTGGATATGCACGTGCTCATGAATTATGGTGTACACGCTCTGAAGATATCTCGACCACCACGCCTCGAAACAGATCTGCTGATCGACTCAATAATTGATTTGTTAGACGTAAATACTTTTTCCAGCCTGTGGAGAAATGATGAAAAAGTGACTTTGTGTTTTCTACTCGGTGAATCCCCAACAGATTATTGTTTATCCCTTGACCATTATATATGGCTTTCCTGTATGAAAAATGCATATGCTACTCCTAAGCACTGGAAAAACCTTTTTGCAAATTGTTTGTAACTATCTATATTAACCTGTATATAATGTAAATATATCATATCACATTGTATCTTCATTCACTGGAGGAAATAAAAAATGTCTATCTATCTATCTTCAGTGAGTAATGCCACACTCTGAAGATATCTCGTCCACCTTTATTGTGATCAGACATGAATAAGCCTTGGACCCGTGCAACCATTTCATCTGTAATGGCTTCAACAGGCTTTCTGACCGTTGGGTTATCGTCAAAGGAGCTGCGACCTAGCTTAAACTCAGCTGACCATTTTGCAACAGTAGAATATTGAGGGGCTTCTTTCCCATTCACATTGGTCGTACGTTAAATTATATATTTCGGACGCATGTACCCATTCTTTTGTGAGAAACTTGATAAACGCACGATGCTCAGTCTACTAACCTTCCATAATGACGGGAGGGTACCTGTGTACAACAGGCTGTAAATCTAAAGTGAATAATCGGTATGTTTATGTCTGTAAACCGTCGTTACATTGCTTATCTCAATAATGACTTTAAGGATGATGTCTTCAGGGGTGTATCAGTATCTTTACTCACTTCTATGAACTTATTGACTTGCCCTCTTATATTTAAAATCATCTTTTCGAGACGCTTACACGGTCTAGACTATTTCCCAATCTTCACTGAATAAATTCAGAAGAAAACATGATATCATATCAAACCCAAAATAACAATTTCTCTGAGATGTATTCTCTCAGAAAATGATTCAAGACATTCAAAGCGCTTCTTTGACTTTATTTACACATTTTCAGTAAAAAAGACATGGACGATGATACTATCTTTCCACATGTGTATGTTATAGGCTAAAGGCTAGTCTAGTGTCAATAAACGCTGAAATATAAACCTCAAGGCAATAGTGAATATAATAGTAAACAAAAACGGCCGATGCATATCACTAAACCATTGAGTCATTGCATCGGGGTGTTGAGAAGCTTTCTGCATAGATTGTGATATGAATCCTGCTTTACTGACGCCTTGTCTCGAAAACGATTTAAAGATATGAAATGCTGCATCTGTACATGTATCACGTATCACAGAGAGGTGTAAGGGAACAAGAGTTTTATGATGAGAAAGTATTTGCATTTTCGAGTAGGTGAGTGGAATACATACGTATTACTACTGTAAAATTGTAAGTTTGATATACGGTTTTCTTTAACAAAAAAGTTTCGAGTTTTTACATTGTTAGAATAATATCATAAAATGTCAATTTCAGCTGACAATATCTTATCTCCATATTGCCTATACGTGTAACCAAGTTTGAAGTTGTTTCCTCTAGTTGATCAAGATACGTCACAGTGGTTATGAGCAAACACTCTGTACCCCTCAGGCATGTTATGCAGATTTTAAAAAACTATAATACTGGCGTGTGAAACAGTAACAAAGACAATATTCATCATAGATCCTAGGGTATAGAAACACATAGAAGCATCTGACCTCATGGATAAGTACTTTTATCTTGTTATTGATCTTAAACTTAACATATAATAATAAAGGAAAACAACTATTTTTTTACAAAGCGAGTAAAGGAAGTGTCGAAGAATAAAACCTTATCCCAGCAGCTTTAACATTAAATTCAATGACTGAGGATAAGATTGCTAATTTGCTACGCTAACTTGCATTCTAATTTGGGTACGATCCGGGATAGAAATAAAGAAGCCCGATTGGATGGAATTAAATTAAGTTGTTTCCAAAGTTTTAATTCGGAAAGCCTCAGTCATATTCGTATGACAAGAATAATTGAAATATATAATAATGACTGTGTACTGTGCCTCGGGCGCCTCAGAAAGCCTAGTGCTAGAATTAAAACAGAGTTTAGCTAGGAAGATATGATTTGAGTTTCCTCAGTGAGGGGAAGACAGCTCAAAAGATATCAGTTGAAAATGAATAAAAATGTATTTTGGTGGGCCCAAGAGATACACAATAAGTCAAATGCTCTCATGGATTTTGGGATAGGAGTCATGATCGACATAAGACTTCTGTGCTGGGTAATGTTTTTTTTCATGTAGTGTACATTGGCCTTTCTTTCATTAATCGAAAATATTCATATATTTACTATTCCTCCCAGTGTAAGCTGGTTTCTCGTTCGAAAGGCGAGGTCACACTGTCCAAATACGCCTAGTGGAAACAGCGGTTTTATGAGCAACAGGAAGTTAAAGAAACCACGATTCCCATTTAACGACCGATGGTAACCAAAGCACACTTTACTAACCCGAACTAGATTTTGGAATTTTGGAAGATTTTCGTGTATATTTGGATATTTTACAGCTGCTTCACTGCAGACATTGCATTGCAGCTTTTTAGCTCTTTGTACCCAAAGTGATTGCTCTAAGATGAAAACAAGTTATATATCCATTTTTAATTAGCAAGTTGTAGAAATTTCATTAAAAGGGAATATCTTATCAGCTGATGTAAATCTGCTCGAATGAAACAAAAATCTGTACTTTCGTGGTATTAAGTAAATTATATCTTATACTTGATGTCATTCTCTCCCCACAGGGTTGGTTCCCTCATTAATTCCTACACAACTTTTACCCCTGTTCTAAAACAAGCTCTTTTCGAGGTTCCGGCAGTTTCCCCAGACAGGCAAAATATTGCGACATAAAGTACATGTACCTTGCAATATTTCAGATTATAAAAGCACCGGATGCATGGATACATTGTTACGTATACATTTTATGATATAGTTTTAGTTTTAAAAAAAAGGAAAATATAGAGAATTTATTTTCAATCTGTAATTCAGTGAAAGTATTAATGAAATGTGACAGAATTTCTCGCACGGTCGAATGACACTCATACATAATACTAATTCAGGTTATCAATATTGAATATATTTAAGATTTTGAAAGAGTAGGAAAAAAACGTATAAATAAAGGATACATCCATCACGACAATTATAATTTTTGTTGGCGTGTTTTTTGTTTATTGTTTTTGATATTCCACGGATCTTGTAAACACGCTTCAGCCGAAATCGCCGAATCTATTACAAAGCCAAACTTCCCGCGCTGGAAGAAGCGGCTGTAAGCTTTTGGGCTTAATCGGATGAAACCTAAAAGGTAAAGAACGACCCAAAGTATTGAAAACTAGCATTTGTTATTTTTGTGTCTATGTTAGTTAAATGCATCAAAAGCATTGACATTTATTGTAATAAAAAACCAATTGCAAGATAAGATAATTTGTTAATCTACCTTATGCCAACATCTTACACCGCACAACATCTCGTCATTATGTCTCTCTATGTTAGATTTATGTTTAAGATTGACTAATAAACTTCCTTCAGAAAACATGTACAATTTTAAAGGATGTAACTGTTGGCCAGATTGGTCACTATAAAATGAAATTTAAGGTCTTTTCAGTAACGAAGTGACGAATTGGCCTCGAATTTCTAAATAAACAATTTTCGAAATGAAAAGGAATGTATGTAATTCTATTTAGCATCGCCATCAATATTTGCTTATGTCGTCTTTTCTCATTTAAACACACCCTTTAACTATATTTAAGTTATTTTTCTCCATACCGAAAACCGCCAGAAAGTCAGTGTTGAAGTTGTGGTATTGGGGCCTATCAATTGTTGAGTGGGTGACAATGCCATGTTCTGAAAATTGTATAATCGTTGCTTTTTGGCTTTTGTCTGTTTTTAGTTTATTTGCACTTGTTTCGATCATTCGCTCCTCACAGAGATAAACAAAATATTACGCTTAGCTCTGTTCTATTTCGAGTAGACATCGGGCTCCTGGACAATTAAAAACTCTTCGTGCATTGAAAGCATGCTCGTTGTCTCATGACCCATGCCAGGAAACAGTTTCCATATTACGAGAATTCAAAGTGCAGAATTGTGAAAAGTGCACAGTCGAATAAATTCTAGGTTCTTCGAAGCATATTGAAAGACTAAGGCTTTGCAAATGGTTACTTTTAAACAGCGCCACTGATTGGTCAACTAAACGTTCATGAAACCAATGAGGTTTCGCAATTTGTAGCATGATAATTGCTCTTATTAGAGAACATGTTAGCGTAAGATTTATTACATGGGCTATCACTTTGTGGAAAGATTGGCTTTTAAACTCGTCCTCGGTTACCCAGAGTTTGATTTTCCGATACTCTTTACAAGTCACCCCTGGGAATCTTCATCAGAAAAATCTGTACTGAAATTACCCGCTTTTGACTTTACTGACCCAATGAAATTGCTCTGTCTATTGGACCTTCGAGCCTCTCAAATGCCTCTTTCATGTTTTGTGCCAATCAGAAGGCAGGTCTTCCTTCAAATATCAAATTCGACTCTCTGAGCATACGCTCTAAGGAACTCTTTAGAATTAGAGTCACCAAACACATATTTCCACAACTCGTATTAAGCCTTTCCATCGGGTGAGTGTATCATAACAAGACTCGGCGGTCAATTTCAGTACAGATATTCCATATGACAATTGACCATTTTCCAGTTTCGCGAAACGAGTCGGTTTAGAGTGACGTCCCTTTGAAAAGTCACGTGACCGCGGGCAAGCTCTCCAAGCTTACGTTCAGTTGAACGTTGTTTTGGTCTACTTTCAACGCTCGCCTAGATCTTATCTTTCATCCCCTCGAACTATGGAAGGTCACAAATGATTGAAAACCGTATAAGTTAACATGAAAAAATCAATGAAGGCGAATATGCTCGTAATAATTATTAAATGGTTAACTGTTTTTTAGAGTGGTACATGTTTCATTTTTAATTAAACTACTGGTGCAAAAAAAACATTAAATAATAATTTTTTAGAAGACAAGGTGTGGTTTTGTGTTAAACTTTCAATAATCAGATCAATATTGAAACGTGTTTTAGGATAAAGAAAACGATCCGACCAGAATAAAAATTCGGCTTCTCCAAATTTTTAAACTTAAATTAAAGACTGAAAGTAAAATAAGGGGCACAACAAAACTCTGCAATTTGCGCAGTTAACTACATATCTGATCTTTTGCATTGGGAAAAAAATCAAGAGCAGAACCTCACAACTTGTAAATTTAAGGGGCATGCGTACATGCCTACTTCGAAAGCGGCAACCATATATTTTCTTACGTTACAGATGTGATTTTCAAGCTTTCATTTAATATTTTTCATTTGAACGAGCTTTTATTATTTTACAAACACGTTTAATCTGGATAGAAAAAATATTAACTTATTCGACTATCAAGCGCATTGAACGCTTTTAGAAAAGATTCGGCCTTTTATAACAATCGCTTAACTCAATGCTATGAGAAAGAAAATTCTGGATTTTTATAAAAGAAAAAATTCTGCAATCTTCATAATAATCTTCAGAATATTCAAATCGATTGTAGATTTTGCTTGCACGGTAATGAAAGAAATATACTGGCCATATTCACACAAACAGTAATGTACTCCCCCTTGACGATCATAAAAGTAAGAAAAAAGTAAGATTCATATGCCCGAATTAATGAAAGGGGTTTAACATTGTCAAGGTTTAACACTATTCTTAATTTCATTACTATATTCTGCATCGGAATAACCGAAAACAAACTGCATGCTACTTAATTCGGACTTCGATTGACGCAGTTGAGATCAGAGATTAAAATTGGAAATAATCACTTTCATGATTTATTTTAATTATTCTAACACGCTTTACATCGATCAATGGTAAATCTACCCCCTAGCATGTTTACATTTTCGTGGTTTAATGCAAAATTTGGATCTGTTTCAATGTCACTTTTGTTTCTTTAATAGAGAAACAGTTTTACCACGGAGTTTAGCATACGGCTAAACTAGCTTTAATCGCCCACTCCACTTTAAACGCCGAACGTTACCGAGTGGTGATGATGAACCTGTCGCAGTTTAAACTTGCTTCAAAAATGTAAAAAATGTGAGACTCAGTCTACATGCAAAGGATTAAACCTGGGTTTTATAAAAAAAACAAACTTGCTTCACTAAGAGCAAATCTGGTTTCATGCTTGAGTTAGACCTGTTATATGCATCAACGTGGTCTTAACCTGTTGATAAAATGTAAATGTTTGCAGATGTAAAACTTTTGCAAAATTCAGCCATTAGTGCCGTCAGTAAGAAGACCTTCAATTCTACACAAATCTGGAAAGTTAATCCGTATGTGAAACTGTTGACCGACGGTCATAATTATAATCATAATAATAAACATTAACCCTTACGTCGCAATAAATATTAAATTATATGTTTAAATGATAATGATTAATTATAATATCATATGGTTTGCGAATGACGACAGTTCGCCGCAAGTGTTGATATGATGTGGAGTATGTCACTTCGCTACAATAACAAAGTATGGATAAATAATGGCTGTTTGCAATTTTGAAAGAATAAACACAATCTCAAATTTTGGAGAATAAGTTTTCAGTATTAATCATCATACTCCGACCAACGGTCAACGGAATATTCATATTGTAATACCGACGTGTCCATTCTCCGCAATAACTGCCAATGTAGTGCATTTTCGTGTGAAGAAATAGAATATTTACTTAAATCCATGTTTTGTCAGACCGATTGCATAATTAATGCTTTTTATAATATAAGTGAAATAAATAATTGATGTTAGTCATATGAACATCAACGTAAACAATATGCAACGTGTATTTCTACCTTAAATATTTGATGGTTAAATTTTCTTCCTGTGTGTCGGATGATTTGAAATTAAACAATCTTCTTACAAATTACAAAAAAATATGTATGATAAATATTCCCCGCTGTAATGTAGGGCTAACCATGCTAAATGAATGTTATAAAACTAACGAGTCAAGGCATGATAATAACTTGCTAATCTGTTCAAAAAATGCGCAATGAATGCATTTTTCGGATAATTTTTATAAATCGACAAGGAATTTTATGAACGTCTTCAATCGTTTGAAATAATTTAACGCATTTAGATAATTTAAACCCAGTCGGAATGAAAGCAACCTTGTCATATTTGATAGCAGTTTCGCCGTTCATCATTTCTTGAATTTGTTTTTGGCAAAGAATTATCAAGTAGGCTTACACATAATGCCACCTCGGTACTATATCCCTATAAGTAGGCCTACGTAGGGTTAGGCGCTATCACAATAAATGGCTTATTTGATTTTTAATTGTTAGAGAAAGAATTGAAATATTCATATTAATGGTTAAACAAGTTTAAATACTGGTTTATCCTTTTGAACTACGACTTTCTTATGCTATAAAGCCAACTTCTCAACACCCGTAAGTAGGCCCCCTTACTTCTCACCATTGACGCTTAGCGTGACGTTGCCCGCGGTCAAGGGCAGATAACTCTAAACGTCAAAACTGGAAAATGGTCAATTCCCAGGGATGACTTTGAAGAGTATCGGAACATTTATCCATGGGCGACCTCGGATGTATTTAAAATCTGTGAACACAAGTAAAGTATTTCAACATTTGAAAATTTGTGCTGTATCAAGAATGTATAAGAAATATGTCAAATTATCTTTGCATTTTGAATTTATCCAGAGATGTTGAAAGGACATTACTTACGATGGGCGTGTGATTTTATGTACGTAATTATGTATTTATAAAAGTCTGAAATAGACGGGGATAAAGAAGTTGAACAGATGAATAAGATATATGAGATGATGAGAGAAAACTATTCGTCAAGTGTAGAGATTGCCATGGAGGAACAATAAATGAAGAATGAAGAAGACAGAAATGTTGAAGCGAGAACGGCAACACAGATGGTCTAAGAGAAAAGAAAGATGAATATGGATGGAAGGAAGGACTTAACGAGATAAAGAAATACCACAAATGAATTATTAAAAAGGAGGATGATAGATAACAGACACAGATGAAAGAGGGCAATATGGGCAATGAACGATAAAAAGAAAATTTATATAAAGAGGGTAAAAGGGCAAACATGCAGGAAAGAGGGACGAAAAGCGATATGGAAAATGAGAAGTAAAGTATGAAGAGAAAAAATGATGTGAGTTATGACATAACTGTCAGTAAATACCTAAGTAATTGGGCTTTTATTTATATAAAATGACGCCTTAGGAAAGAGCGTTAGGTTTAAGAAGTATAATTTCTATAAGAATGATATGCAAAACCTAAATTGCAAAAGATCTCCTAAGTGTTTATCTGCCTGATGTTTCAGTTTCATTCGTTTGATATTGGTATTTGAGAATGAAAATAACGTTTACTACCCTAAAGGTGATTTCCAATCATTTCCATGAACCCAAAGAAACCACTTGTAATCAAGATTTTTATTCCTTTGAAACAGGAGAAAAAAAGTAAATATGAGACCCTATTAACCTATGTTATTTACAAACGTCCTCGTATCTTATAGCGCATTAAACACCAAGCAAATGGCATTTCTGTTTTGACATTAAGCATACGTCAAGAGTTTCTAATTTTACACATACATGTAAACACAAAAACCTTTACGAATTGCGTTTTTACCACTTTTTTATGAATTAGAATATTTATGAAAATATTTGTTTGTGATCATACGAACCTGCGCTGGTGTTAAGGTACTAGTAGATTCAGTCCCTTTTACTATGACAAGTCGGACAGTGGCCTCATTTATGCAGTTGTAATGAGTTTCCATAGTCTGCACGTGCTTTATCTAATTGGATTCAGTTGGTGTATGATACGAATGAATACGCAACAAAATGGGGTGAGGACTATCAAAGTTTTCGATAATGAGATATTTCATACTTCATTTATAAATCAAATGATGCTTAATTATTGAATATTGGGGCGCTCTTTAAATGGATATTAATAGACTATGGTCAAGACTATCAAGCAAGTCTATCATATCATATAAATATTAAGAAGCCTTTAGGTAAAATTAAATCATTTCAAGGCTTTTTTTCTCCATCAGAAAAATGAATTGAGATTTTAAAAGTTAATTTAACTTTATTAACAAATTGTTTGGAATTATTTTTGTTCAAAAGATCACTTTATTTAAATTATCGCTACAGGAATATGCAAAGAAAAACATTTGCCTTTGTTGTTATCTTTAAATGTCATTTGAAACAAATCGGAAAGAATAAGCTTAATTTAAATAGCATAATACGTATTAAAGCCATATTCTAAAACATAACCTAAATGACAACTGAAAAACAAGAAGGAAGAAAAAAATTTAAACAAGAAATATAGTTATACATGCAGTAATATCATTATTAATGTCTATTCAATCAACAACGTCAAATGGCAAAAAAGAATAACTGTACACAGATGGTTTTGGAAATAAGGAAAAACGAGTTTTGAGAAGCATGCAGATAGGTTGCATTCAAGTCAACAGTGTGACATAACTAGCGATAAAGATTTAGATTCAAGTTGCATGTTAACCACAGTAAGCTCGATACAACATGGAAGGAAATTCTTGTCACACTGGTGTAGACGCTAAGGCGCTAAGACGTAGCTAATCAAAGTATTGCTTTGCAATGGGATACACTCATATACAATTTTATTGTTTCGTGTAAAACAATATTTAAAAATTCCGCCTCGTAACCAATGCTAATTTGAAAAGGGATAATTTTTTAGATCGCGTGACACAAGTTTAAGCTTATTCTTACTAATTTACAAATTCAATCTAAAAATATGTCTCTCTTTTTTTCAAATTTATAGTAATTCCCCAGGGCTACGAGTTTAACATATGCTAAATCATCTGGATATAAGGCTCTTGAAACAAACATTTAACAGTGGTTCTTGATTGAGGGTCTACGCAGACAAATAGGACTTTGTGTCTGTACAGATCATTACTACCCTTGCATTCATAGGAAAGCCTTTAGCATCAAATGGGCTTAAATGAAACTGTCTCCCTTAAACTACCAAACTGTCTCCCTTAAACTACCACTAATGGCATGAAGGTATGTTCTGACGAGAAAGGCAAGGATCCGCATAATCATTGTCAAGTTTTGTAGTTTTGAACTTAATACTCGTATCTTTTCCTCAATCCACGTTTATCATGAAACTTTTTAATTTCACATGTACATTTACAAAATGTAACATACATTAATGAAAATAAATGTGACTTTTAAAACAAGCGATCCCTGAAAGAAAGGTTAGAATAAATGTGAAAGCTATTTTGTTCTGTTTCAAATGAAAGCATCATATCGGTGAAAAAACCCAATACGAATTGGCTTTCACTTAGAAACGAATTTCAAATGGTTTTCCTCCTGTGCATGATAAATAGCACAACGTACATGAAACAGTTTTGTTATAATGACATCTTATTGAGCATAATTTGCATATAACATCTCGAACTTCCACTAGCATCACTGTCCCTTTTAATACAGCTCATATTCATTATCGATTGAGTTTGTCAGTTATTTTCCCCTACTAATCTTATTATTATTGATTGGCAGTTCATGACATTCAATTATCAGCTGTAATGCACCATAAAGTCATGCCAGCGTTGCTTCACTTTCAGTATCTTTTTTCAGTACAAATTTAAGATCCGCATGGTTTTGCACATGATTTCATTTATTTCATCAGTCATACAACTTGATGATATTTTTTAATTCTTGTTTTTAATTCGTTTTTGTTTCTTATCAGCAATATAAAAAAATCCGCCTCGTTACACATTCATAATTAAGGTTTCATTTCTAATTTTGATAACAATAAAAACATTTGTCTATAAAAGTATGTGTAGTCGAAATTTGTTGGTACTCCTATCGCCGAACTTTTATTCATATCTGTGATTCGGATTTGCTGAAGCAAATGTTGATTATCCTAGGGCGATTAAACGTGTTTGAAACATATCTTATTTTGAATGACCTTCAACCTTTATCTTAATTTCAATGTCATTTTACTTTGTTTACATTCAATTTGCTGATATCTCATTTAGAACATTAAGTGTAAAGGTTGCACTTCACCTCACCAATTATACTTTAAAAAATATAAAGGACAAAAAGATTTCGAAACAAATGCGAAAATTATACCAACACCATCTTTTGAAATCAAACTTATCAAAATAAGATTTAAGAAAACGCAGTATATGAGAAATGAAAACATGAGAATGATCGTAAAAACAGAGACAATAGTTTGTTTTTAATGAAACTGCAGAATGTTTTGAAAGGAAATATATTGTTCTCAGGAAACACGTTACTTTCCTAACTCAAGTTATGAAATGTGTTCACAATATAATGGTCGCATGAAGTTTTCACTTAATACGGGACATCCAATGTATTAGTTATAAGTGAGCTGATTTTTCTTCTAAAGAAAACATATTTTTCGTAAACTATTATTTAATGAGGAAATATTCAAATTCCACAAAACGTGCTACAGTGCTTTAACAACCAGTTGAATTGATCAAGAAGCTGTGTTACCCATTTCAAGGAATATCAGGACACTCAGGTAATTCCAGCTTAGACAGATGCCAGATCTTACTGATACCACATCACGAAATCATCGAAACACACATTATTACACCATCAGGGACTGGCAGGGTTAAGCACGAATCTCATCATCTGTGATGAACCTTTGTGCAAATCGAATCGACGATTCCGTTATCACAAATCTCTTAAAGCTGGAATCTTATTTCGGTAGTTCACAAATGCAACCTACTGTGTAGGGAATAACCTGCCTTTCTTCTGGTGACAGTGACGGTAATCTTGGAAGAACAAGTGCTTTGAATACATTGTACATGATATCAAGTAGTGAGTTGATGATAGATAGTTGAATACCGAAGTTTGGAATTCAAGCAGTCCGGAAGAAGAGACCATCTTATATCTGCTTTCGCTTTGTTGTTATGATAATCAAGAGATTGGGCACACTGTACATCCAATGTATAAACATACTCCATAATCCGAATTAAAAATTGTGGCCAGGTTCATCTGCCTACAGTATCACAGGTGCCTTGTCCACTTCACGTGAAAAATTGCAGCGGATTTCACTTCGACTATGATCCCTCGAGGATATTTCATATTCACTGCAGATAACAATATGAAAGAATTTTGAGTATTTCAAATTCGGAGAAATGCGTATCAATCCTTGATTTCTGCACAATGGGATGTCTAGATGTGTTGTTCTGAGCATAGGGTATAATATTTATTAGTGTTTTCATTTTTATGCGACAACAATCAATCTAAGTATGCGAGATTAAAATTCGAGCACAGCTCAGCTCCTTCCTTATTCCCTGATTTCTTTCGGGCCAAAAGCCCCGTTCGGCTAGATTGGCTTGATTTTCGTGGCTAATTTCATCTGTTATTTTTTCAGCCAATGAAATGTCGTTATACAAGGAGCTTGAAGCTACTATCTTGAACTCAACGGAATTTTCCACCCGGCTTGTGCCGCTGTTGCTGGTTGCGAGTCGTCTCATTGGTTGGTTAGATAGCTAGCGATACGAGGGTTTTGGCTTTAACGAGATCAGGGTATAATTAAGGAAGGAGCTGAACGGATTAATGTACGCTGATTTAGCAGGATGATTTTGGTTCGAATCGGCAGTTTCCACTTTTTACTTTATTCATTTCCGCTTTAACGATAATTACTATGGTTGAAACACTGCATCGGCAACAGCATGTTAAGTGATTGAATTATGCCATTGGGATGGAACGTTAGTTTTGAATGCAAATTGTGTTTTTATGTCATATCAGCAGGGTTTTTTCTATTGACACGGCACCTATGACATTTAATTTTTGGTATAAAGAATTTGTATTCCTAATCAGTACACAAAATGAAGATCCAGCATTTCAAAGAGAGGTTATCAAGCTATATTCAATTCATTTGGCTCAAGTTATACGATAAACACTTCAAGCACACAAGCACAACAAACTGATAAGATTTTTAAAGCATCTCAAAGATAGTACCTTGGCCACCGTAGCACATCAAGTTGTATAAATTGTTATCATTAATCTGGGGACATAGTATTATAATCTTTGGACAGTTAGACTTGTCTCAGGTGGTCAGCAGGTGACTGTTTCCTACGCTGTGATTATCTTCTCCGCGAAACAAAGTTACATTCTAGTTATAAAAATGACCATCGCATTTTCTACAGATATATATATATATATCTGCTTTTAACTATATATATATATATATATATATATATTTATATTTAAAAGCGTTGATAAACCACAGAATCTTTCTGTACACTTGATTGAACTTTATATATATATATGATTCTGTGGTTTATATTCATATATATTATTCTGTGGTTTATATTCATACGTCACCGTGGTCACAAATATAATGAACAGTTTCTGACAAACATTAAGGCATCTCAGTTCTTTATACAGACAGACAGAATCTTTATTCAGTAATGTAAGGCCATTATCTTATAGTGCAGTAGTAGATTACATTGAAATATTAGTCAAAAATCTTTTTTAGGAACATTGAAATAGATAATAATGTATTAATATTTCTTGAATTCAGCATATTAATCATTATTTGCTCATCTTTATAAACAGTTGCAACCATAGGTAGGTATCTATCTCTCAGAGTTTAGTATTGTTTGCAAATAGGAAGTACATGAAATTCATTTTCAACGTAGCCTTCATTCCATTTATGACATAAACTTTGTTTTTTTATCTTGCACATTTTTCTTTCTAAGAACATTTACATTAAAGTCGTGTAATGATATTCGTAATATACAAAAGGATCTCCTCAAATTTATATCCTGAAGTTCAGATACTTATTTTCCAGGAGCAAGTAAGGGTCTTATATTTGAATGATGTTACTTGACTATGCCGACTTTGTGAATATATCTCTTGTGACCTTTGTTTAAGGATAGCGATAAATAATTTATCGTTTCCAACATCCTGAGAAATCCAGGCAAGGGAAAAGCCAGATATAAAAAGTATATTTCTTACATCAGACACCCACGAGTCTTTACCATAATCATCTAATCTGTTTCGCATATAATAACAATGGAGAGGTAATCTATTTGAATTCATACGCAGCAGCTTTAGCCAATATTTTATCGGTCGTAACTGTGATGTGACAAATAGGCTTTTCTTTATTTCTTTATGCTACACATCGTTCACCTGAACCACCGACAATACCTTAAAGTAAGTCTTTTAACAACCTATCATCAGTTTATATATTACATGTAGCATGGTGTGTTTGGAACATGGTTCGACTCTCAGCAATGCAACGTCATATCTTACATATTCTTTCATTTGACTAACTAACCAAACACCTCAACCAAATTCTTTCATCAATATAAAGAAAACTCAATAAAATTTAGGCTTAATCAATAACCGCAAACATTCTGTCATTATCATAAAGCCAAAATCAATAACCCCCAAACAAATTTCCTCCGAGTATTAATCTACAAGCTCTAAAGGGGAATTGATTCCTGCAAAACTGACAGGCCAATCTGGATATACACTTTGTTGACTGGCATTTCATCAAATCTGTGTGTTTTGGTTGTTGGTGATCAATCAGTGTTTATAGTAACAGGATGAGTAGTGGACAGAGACTTCAAATCCAACTTGTATTAATCGCTCAACGTTTTATATATAGCATCTTTATGTCTTCATATACTTTGAAAAAATTTACCGTTAGTTGATGGATATAAGATACTTTTACAATTAAAGTTATAATATATTAAAACCACCTTTAGACCCTGTTTTAACTGTTTTTCTGCTTTTTATTCTGTAATTGTTTGTGTCTTGTAGTAGGGTGTATTTGAAAACTGTGGCAGTTACACGTTTTTCTCTTCAAAGGGATTATACTGTCGTCAGCACCCCAAATTTTACCAACAAAGCTTAGCAAAACGGACGACCATTCACGTTTTTAAGGCCTGTACCAAAAAAAAACAAAGATGTGACCTCAAATCATAAAAATTGTAAATCAATTCAGCTATTTTGACACATACTTAAAATCCTTTCGTTTAAACACTGACCGTAAAGACTTCTCGACCCTCAATTTGTAAGCTTCAATAATATTTTGAATAAAATTACGTCCCACCGTATCTGATTTATACAATGTAACCAATAGTCTATGTCATATATAATTAGCTATTATTATGTTACCTTTACAACACACCGTGCTATGGATTACAATAAATGCAGTTTACCTGTACAAGATTATCAATTGATGAAAATAGATTCAATTGATTGAACTGATTCTTGCGTCCATTCATAAATGTCAATAACCTCACCTTGACATACCATGTCCAACAGACTTTATTTCTTTTTGACAAATGATCCGAAATATCTCAAAAGTATTTCACTACACTAAAAGCATAGGCTATGATGGTTAACTTTCGGTATAGATATTCGATTCATCAAACCAATCAATCCGAATGCATATGAAATGCATCATTCATAAGATCAGCTCAGCAAATCGTCCTGCGTTTGAATGATAACTCCACTGCACGGTTGCTTCAGCGAATCCTCCAAACAGTATACATATAGAGGCAAGTGGCTTTAGAGTATAAATACTGTTATCCTAACAGGCTTTCACTGACATTCCAACTGGAGACTTCACCAAAACTCGATAAAGTTAACTATCTCGTCCCACCAGTTGTGAAAGCCCGTTGATCCGTATAATATCTCGAGTTGTGACCTGTTTCCCGGCTTCGCACGAGATTATTCAGGTCAGTCCGTAGAAGCAGACGACATTCCTTCATCCGATTACAATATGGCCGCACACACTCCCTCGCTTCGGCGAGTTGTCATAGCTATGGATGGAAGCGATTACTCCATGCGTGCATTTGATTGTGAGTATGACCACTCTTTTTTGTGTACAACATGTTTACTAACTTTAAAAGTGTGTATATGACTTGCTGTAACTTTCCGGTATAAACCACATGCGTGTGTTTACATTGCAAAGCAAACTCGTGTTAAATTATCGACTCTTTGCCTGCCGGCGACCTATTTCTTAGCTTCGTATCATGAGTCTAAAGGAGAGCTCTAATCCCCAACACCCCCATCTCCTCTCCCCAGTTTTGGGGGAGAAGGTCACAGGTTCATAGCGGACAGGTGGTTAATGAATCCACCAGCTAGCGTTAACCTATAGATCATTCATAGCCTACATGTATATCACAGGGAGTTACTCGCAGCAGGATTTCATTAGGGAGGAGTTAAGATGAAAACGATAACTAGACTATGAGTCTACATATTCCTACATGCAAACTGTATCCACCGTCTAACAAACGTTTGGAAAATCAAATTCCCAATAGCTTTTAAACAAGTCACACAAGACACAGGACTACTGCATTGCTTAGGAGACATGTATTCTCTTCTCTGCACAGATAACTGTAAAAAGCGAAATGATTCATAACATGCTATTTGCAGTTGAGCTTTCATGTCATTTATTTTCAAAATCACTTTCTTAACGGTAGACTGCACACACGTCATAATTTGAATAGCCACGAAACTGTTTATAACGTTATCGATTCTCCTCTACTTAAATGCGTGTGCAATCAATTATGCTGAGTCCATATATAGCTGGGACCCACGTTTTCGAAGCTGTGTTAGTATGCTTAGTGATAAGCTTGGAGTGACATGCAATGACACTGACACTACGTTTACGTAATTTCATGACACCTTAGTAAATATGAGGGTTGGGTTCATGTTAAGAGTTCTGAAAGCTTGAAAATATTTAAATGTTCTGTTTTGCTGTCATCTTATTTGTTATGTTTACACAATATTGGATTGCAAACATTTTGACAGTTTTCTCGGATGATTAAAAAAAAAAAAGTAACATTATTTTTCTTTATTGAATTTGAATGAAATATATGTTGTGTTCGGTAAATATGCAATCTTTCCCGTTTCATTTCACCATTTAAAATATATTTACATGAATAGCGATAACAAAAGTAGGCGCGTTCGACTTCTGGTCGAGAGGTCCTGGGTTCGATTCTCGTCATTTATGCAATAAGGGCACCGCTAGATTCATAAAACAGTTCAATATTGCCAATGGTAGGCCTGGCCATTGCGCCTCCCGCATACACCACGGGTTCGAATGCAGAGTTATCCCGTGAATGAAATAAGGAAATAAGGTATTTTAAACCTACTGCATGAGTACTACATACAGATACCGATGTGGTGTAACACGCCGTAGTAATGACGTCACGTGATTGCTATTCAAATGCAACTCACCAGTGTCCTACTACAAGGGACGGTGCATTGATCACAACTGAAAACATGGACTAACTGAATACAATGGCTGAGAGCAGTGCTATTGATTTGAAGTCAGCTCTTCTTCATTTCATTACAAACGGCTCACAGCTATACATTAGAAAATAGGGCTTCTGCGTAAATCCTTTCAAAGTTATCGGTGGCTCTCATGGAACTTGATAATTTATTTATAATAAAAAAGCAAGAATGAACTATTTTAATGTACCTCATGAGTGATATGATAATGATAATCTCTATGATAGTAATGGCTCACGGTGTAACGGGTTACTGCGGTGTGAATCTAGTATCAGTTCCAGAAGTTCTTGAAAGTGTAGGGTATTTAGGGCGTTGGGGGAGGGGGAGGGGGTTTAGGGAGTATATGTTCCACCCCAGCCGTCTTTATACGCCAATTGAGTCTGGTACAATAGAACTCAAGTCCACTTTGTTTTACTCTAGTAACCGAAAGGTATCATACTTTTTTATCATCATTTCGTTTTCATATTAATTGCATTTCACTTGCACACAACAGGTGTTTGATTTATTATACAACATCTGTCAAACAACGTAGATATTGTGAACACTACTTTTTGATTTAGTTAATGTCTTTATGCCTAAATATCAGATGCTCGGCTCAGATGATAACCGTATCAATCAGCCGAGTCCTCTATTTTGAACTCATGAGACCTTTTACTTTATATCAATGTTGTCTCGTTAATGGTCCTACGTCAACTTTCGATAAAACTGTGGGTGGTTCACGTTTCTTTTGGATCCTTTTCTAAATGGCATTAACAGTCACCTTTATGTACTTGGAAGGCCTCCAATTACCAAACTATAATCTCCGAAAGCTATGTAGTTATTTTTTTATCATTGTTTCTCTTGATACCCACGTAAACTTCATTATTCTATTCACTTCATCTGTGTGGCTTCTGTTAGTGAAGAAGTGAGTTATATTTATAATTGTCGATATAAAATAACTATCATATCTCACGTATCGACACCCTTATCGATGACTGCGATCAATTCATAGATATGAGTATTATAAGTAAAGAATAGTATTACAACAGATATCCTGCCACAATAAAGTTGGCGAAGGTTATGGAGGTTATGATCTTAAGTGACTGCGTCAGGCGTTCGTAGTTTCCTGTATCACATTAAGGTTATAGATCTATGTATGTATTTTGTTAGAAATGTAGATATGTGGGGTTTTATATAGAGGATATTTGACATTTCTCGTCGGATACCATGGATATCTCATTGAGTGAAGTAGAAATTTACATTTTCACGAGTGGCGTAGCCACGAGTGTAAATATATGATTTTCTACTTCACGAGATGAGATATTCATGGTATTCGATGAGAAATGTTTAATGTTCTATGGAGAAGCTAAAACGCTTCGCTAGCGCGGCAGTTGCATGACGTCATTCAATTGTTTCTTGATGTCACAGACGACGTCATATGATTGTTGCATCAGAATACCATTTTTATTTCACTCAGTGAAAATACGGGTTTTATTTTCAACGGTAAATGGCATATTTCTACATTCGAAATATAATAAAATTAAGTTATTTTTTTTATGTATATATCAATGAATGTACCATAACATTCCAGAGAGCCTTGCTGAACCATACATGGCATTTAGGAAAAATCTAAATGTTTGTATGTGCCATAAAAGTTTCAATCTTTTTGGATATTTTTTATAGTGTGCATCAAAACACTTCCTCTAACATTATTTTCTGAAACAGTAATGCAAACAACAAACAAAAATCGGTTTGTGTAATCTTTTAGTTGAAATAATTATGTTTACGATGGCGCATAGTTATAAAACCTACTGTAAGAAGGTAGCCGTCCCTGCCATTATACACTAATCCACTAATACATTTTAAGGTTAACGTCATCGAGGTCGGCACAAACGATGTTTTCAACAGTGGTAATATTGACGTCTTATGAAGCTTTAAATGATAAAGAATCAAGAATCTCACTTTGATGTCATTTTTGTTTTACAACCCCTGCTCCAGGATATGACATACTTTCATTACGGTTACTCTGTAAATTATAATTTTTAGTCATTTATGTTGTGGCAACACTGTGACTTTTTCTCTTGATGGTTTTCAGGAGAATTGTTTTCCTACTTTGGTTATGTACCGAAGCCTCCGCTAGTATAACATTTAGATTAACACATTTGTATGTCCGGGTCGATCCGACCTCTTCACTGGGTTTAATCCCGTTTGCTATAGTGACCACACGGAGTCAGTGCAAACTTTAAGTGACATCTCACCTTTTAGATCTTATTAGAACTGTGAAGAAAATATCGATTGGAAATTACAACAATGCCCTTAAAATAGATCGATATTAACGCCTTCATGGTGTCGTCAAGTTTCGCCTTTTATTTGTCACATTTCTATGCATGATTTTGTCCTTTTTATGCCACTATACTTTTATTTTCACATGACAGTCCTGTCGAAATAACGTTAAGCTCTAGATCTAATTTTCAAACGATGTAGAATCCTGTGATGTCATTTTGAATAATTAACGGTCCGGTAGTTGTAAGCCGGTTTCTGTTGTTTAGAAATCTTCTTCATGCAGTAGGCTTGAGAACATACCTAAATTGAATAAAATGAAAAAGTAGCACCCAACATTGGCAAGTTCCTGCCGCTGCCATCAGGTTTTTATAACTTAACCACAACTGTACAATTTGTATATAAGTGAATTGAAACAGAAGAGGCAACACATGTCATATTGAACGAATTGAATGTAATCCCCACCTTCTTCATCTCCTAGTTTTAAGCGGATTGTCGTTTGTATTGTCCAAAATTAGGCCACACATCGAAAAAACATTCGAATAATCGGAATAAAGCTTTCTTTAACTGTAAAGTCAGCATCGCCTTCAGCTTTTATAGAATCGTTTAAGATGAATAGATGTTTTCTTCAGTAACAGTTAAAAAACATCCAGTTTTTCTTTATAGGATGAAATTTATTTAACTCTTGGAAGCATGAAGGAACCTAGTTGAAATAGGGTTCATGTTTCAAAACTTTTTAACAAAATCCTTGCATCCAGACAGATCAGCCTGTAAATCTGACCCGTGAAATGTATACAGACAAATGAAACATAGTCATACTGATATATTGTTTCCTTCCCTCTGAAAGTGACTTATCCTCGTGTAAATGATCATATTATGAAACATTATCACAAAGAGTATGGTTTTACGAAGCCGATATAAGAATAATTCCCTTGCCATAACTAACGCAGCCATCATAGTGTTGAATACATCCTGTCGAGTGAACCCAACTTTGTACAGACGCTATGAAAATGCACGTCTATTTATAAAGCTAAGCATGATTACTCAACAGCAGGTCTGTTTATTGTCATTCCTGTTTACGATAACAAGCACCTTGTATAATGTACAGTAAAATAGCTTTCAAGTGTGTGGTTATGACAACGTTAGTCATTTAAGTACAGTACCGATAAATGAATCTCTTCTTGTATGTTCATTTCTGAAAAACTTTTGACAACTACGAATTTAAACGAATTAGAGTTTACTTCCACTCATATCTGTATTGAATTCTTACCCCGGAACGTACATTTAATTGACTTAAATTCATTGTATTTCAGGTAGTTAACTGTGTTTTGAAAAACAATGAAATGTAGAACTTGGCCTTTCGTCCATGGAATATGGTAACAGAAAAAGCACATTTTAAACACCACCTATCTGCAAACCATGACATAGTTACCTAGTTGCACTAAGTGAAAAGGCTTCGACGGAATACATGATTAAAAATTGTTCCATTTGAAGTTACACCAACTTTTTCTCAATCATTACGAATCATAAAAAAGAAGACTCATAACAGGGATGATAGCATCGAAGACTGTAGAGGATAAATGTGGAAATTCATGTGTTATTTCATACGAGGGAGAATATCTATTCAACATCGCATATACGTTACAGTGTTTACTTGCTTAGTTTCACAGCTTTTTTCTTCCATTATATACTCAACAAAAAAAGTTAGTTACAATCCCAATTTTCAATATTGATATTTTCAATTGATCTTAATAATATCTATATGATACTTGAATATTGGTTGTTCCTCAACTTTTATTGCTGAGTATATATCTACATTGGTACAATTGTTTTTTCAATTAAGAATGACAGTTGCTTGAATCTTTTTATTGCTATGTCAGAATATATAAATTGGTTGTCCATAAAGTTGTCTTCAGTGAGAAGAATGTGAATATAACATCCAAAATAATTCGAAGTAAGATACATTTTTGTTTCTTCTGCATGATTTAATAACATTATCGTATTGTAACAGAGGAGAAATACATGTTGGAGCCTGTCCTTTGAGATCATACAACCTGTGCTTACAACATCCTTCCTGTAACGTGTTCCATGCAGAACGAGAGATTGAGTGACTTGATCATTTTCTTGCTTATCATCACAGGTGCTAACTATCAGAGTAGGTCTATAGTTATTGGTGGAAGGCGAGTAATAAGTTGTAAGTTGATTTTACGTTCTTTACCACTTCTACATATTTTCAGGGGTGCCATCGTAATGACAATAGGCACTGTAAGAATAATTCCATGTACCTTAGTTTATCTCAGTCAGTACATAAGAAATAACATTTACGAATGAATAGCTATGGCAAATACGCGTATGAACCATGAGCATTTAAAGTGACACTCATGCTTAATTCAAATGAAGATTTAGCATCAAAATTATTGTTAAGAATATTTCATTCATGATGATATCAGACAAAGTGACGATTATCATATTTGGACCAAACCACTCTCTAAAATACGATTTTCATTTCTTTAGTGTGTAAATAGATCCTCTTATCATCATTTTTAAAATGAAAAGTCCTTTTTATCTATTCACTGTATTGGGTGGAAGAAAATAGGACGTAGGTCCCAACACAGCGGGCAGCTATGGAACTAAAGTTACGAGTTTGCATCATCGTATTCTTCTGTTATTTACGTAGATGCCTCGTGTAGTTATTCGCTTGCTTCAACACATCTTTGTATCCGGCGCGGTTTGACCAGTAAGGTTAAGTGCACGATTTCCTCATCGCCAGCAGTCCTAATTGACCACACGGTATAAGTACCAGCTCTAAGGGTCACGTCAGGTCTAACCTGGAGGATTCCGAGGAAGAGATAATGAGAACTCGGTTATCATTTGACATTAAAATCAAGATTTTAAACAATATACTCAGAGAACGGTGCGTTCTTTTAAAATGGGAAAGACTCCTACGAAGATCCAAGACGATTTTAATAACTCAGAATATAATATATTAGTGGGAATGTAGAAGGGAAAAATGAAGATTCCTAATGCCATTCACCGCATAGAAAAATAAATAATTACGAAGGCAATGCAAGATTTAAAAAATAAATACTGTATCATTCCAGAGGTCCTCTAAATGCCTAGAGGTTTTGCTTCGAAAACAAAAGGATTTATAAGATAACCTGTCACCTGAAAGAATGATGTTTCTGATGAAAGCAGGGCACGAATAGAAAGTCAGTTTCTGATGATTGATCTGTGCACCCATCATCTCTTGAAAATCTTGAAAACGTTTCGATCTTCTCTAAGACATTTTGAAAGATTTTGACAAGTTAGAGTAAATTAGCTTCACATTCAAAGATGACAATCGCTTACTTGGTGCATTTATTAAGCTCAGACCATTGGGCATCTATTTCAATTTTGATTTTCATGTAGGTGAATCAAACAAACTATTAGTAGGTTCTCTTTTCTCCTCAGATCACTCCGGAAAATGGGGTCGATTAAAAATTCATTCCACAATTATGCTTTACTCAATGACAAAAATGGGACTTCTTAAAGGATAACTGAAATGCAATGTCCCGAGTTGACCGCTGGCAGATAGATTAATGACTTGGTACCTGGAGGAAGGTGACCGACCTAAAAGAGTCGCACATTGTGGCTCAAGATAGAATAAGTTAGTAATAGGTTCCTTGAGAATGCACATCCACGTGAAGATATGTGCTGTACCATAACTAAGATTATGTCGTATGGTACAGACACGTTATAGTCTTGTTCTCTTTGCCACTATAACAAACGAAGAGAAGTTCGGCTAAATAATTAATGAACGTGTTCGCTATTTGTCTTTAAGCTGACACTTGTTTAACTGAATACCCGAGAAGCATTTAAATGTTTCGCCTAAAATAATTTTGGAAAAATAACTGAGTAACATGTTGGATTCAATGTTCTCCGAGAACTTTTCCACTTTCCAAATGACATTTTCCTTATGTCGGTATATTTCCTGACATCCTTCGTACTTATCTCTCACGCACGGCGATAACCATCAGTCATCCCTCCATTGTTGTGGAAGTAACGGTAGTAGAATCATTGATGTTTATATACTTACCCTGGGAAAAGAGGACATGTTGACACTTGACAATTATCCCTAGTGTCATCAGTAGCATTCTATAATTATCAATTACTTGATGTTTCACAACTTGAATCTTTAAATATGCACTTAAAGAATTTGACATTTAGCTGTGGATGACAATAAAAACGTCATTCCGAGGATGAGTTATCGCCGATACTGCGTTGGAAACTTACTTGAATTTCCAAATAGGGGCGTGGGTGTCGATCATGTATGCCATCGTCTTTGATGGATTGCTCGTGTGTCTATTTAGCCCTTGTGTAAGTCTCATGAGAATTTATGAAACGTAGTCTTCGACACTTTAAAGTGTAACACATTGTAACTGGAGATTTAATGATGTGGAAAGCGCTTTGAGGATGCATCTCTACGTGAGAAAGTATGCCATATCATTTATGTCTGGAGCATTGTTAATGATAAGCGTGTTTTTTCAATCACTTTTACAAAGAAAAAGAAGATAATTACCATGTTGATGTTGGTCGTTCAGCTAAGACTGCAAATTTGATGCCGAAGAATTTTTCTTATGTAATTCAATAAAGGAAACCCAACAGAGTTACATGTGGTATTTCATATACTCCCTGAGCATCTAACCTTTCGGCTCTTCCCAAATGACATCTTGAATAATGCCAGTATTTCCTGGCAACCACCAGGCGTAATCACTTCTAGACAGTGATTATCATCAGTCATCAGACCATCGTTGTGGAAGTATCTTTAGAAGAAATTTATTATGTTGTTAGTATTCGTTACAGGCCTGCAGGAGGTTTTTAGCTGTACGTCATGATCTGTTTAAGAAAAGTTAAAATGTACCTTGTGTCATCAATGTCATTTCATATTATTTCACAATATTTCTTCTGATTAAGTAAAATCAATAAAGTTGTACCTGTTATGCCTTCATCATTTATCAGTCGTTTGATGTTCCAAAATCTCAAGTTCTTGAATTTATTACGACACACTTCAGCTGTCGATGATAATAATACGTTACTCCGCGGATGAGTCACCATAGCTACCTTGCTGTAAAATCACTTTAATTTCCATTTTATTTGTTAAATTCGGGATCGTAGGAGAAATTGTTCTTGTAAGCCATTATTTATTAGTTGGTTGACTCTATGCTTGGGACATGAAGATCCCATATGTTTTGATTTAACGGATTATTGATGTTATAAAATATTGTGAATATACTGACAAACATATTTCTGTCTCTTTGATGTAATCGTGTAATCAAATCACTATTATATACTTATATGAAAGCACTCAAAATATTTAATTACTTTTGGTTAATATACAATTGTCTATATTTTATGTTTGTTTATACATGAGAACAGAGTATGGCTTATCAAATTAGAAAAATACCAAAATCGTTCTAACAAATCAATTTAATCTTAAAATCAAGTAAAGTAGATCTTCAGTAACAGAGTCAAATAGCTTTTGTCATTATATACTTGTATGAATAATTGCGATATATGTAATATAATTGCATTACGTATAACATCTTGGAACTGCATAAAGACGTTGATCTGATTAAACGACTGGTGTTCAACACCTGGAAGATCTTCTATGTCTTTGTCGTAGCGACATTTGACGTTGACCATAAGCACATTGAATAACAAGTGATAAGCATATTGTGCTATATATTGTTTTATCCTTCATTTGATTAATATAACACTTATTGAGAGTTTTATGATGTTTCCAATGAGTATATCTATATATCGATCCAAATATAGGATGTTTGGTATTATAAGACGGGCATCTTAGACGGATTGATTGATATGTCTCTACATAAGCTGTTGTTGTAATAAAATTATGATTGGTCAAATTAAGAGAAACACCAAAGGACGTCAATAATATAGTATATATTCCAATTGCACCAGTCTCTTTCACTGGCTATATATAATTCAAACCTTTCTGCCAACTCGTCAATATTTGTGTTTTGAGTGCAGCGCCCTCAAATTCTCATATGATTTCTCATTGACCACAAGTTCAGAAAATGTACGGGAAAAGCGGCAAGGCCTTTCTTAGCAAGTCATTGGGACTGGCGTTACATTAGGCCATGTGTGGGAAGATTGATGGTTATGAAAAACACCAAAGAACGAATCTCTAATGCATGATCATGGGAAAAAGATGAGAACACATGTGGCAGCCTGTTCTCCCAGAGCAATATATATCCTTTCTGTAACAATTTCTGTACGTAAAATGAGAGTTACGGCAGCTTCATCATTTTCATGAAAACAATCAGCACAGATGTTAGGTATCAAAGCTTAGGGTGCTGATAGTAATTGACGGAAGGTGTGTTTTTCTAGTGCAATATTCTATATAGTCTCACCATGAGAAGAAAAAGCATCGTTTTAGGAGTAAATCCATTAAATCCATCACTACTAGAGATGAATGCAAGTTGACATTAATGAATAAATATTAGTGATATGAAATTTTCGGGTATGACCTATAGCCTTTAGCCTATAGAAAAAAGTACTGCATGTACACATGTGCAAATTTCTGATAAAAAATAAACTTTAAGCCCTGATTCAGTGATGAGATGTAGCCTTACCAAAGGGATTCTTAATGATTTAGTATCCAACTCTTTACTTGTCATTAAATCAGCTATCATAAAAATCATCCTCCATCTTTGAATCAACTTAATTTATGAAAATAGTCCTTACATCTATTTATTGAATTATCTAGAGAGAGGGAGAAGTCGTCCCGACCCAACAGGGAGCTATTGGACTTAACGGACTTACAGCTTCCTTCTGTTAATTACGCAGATGCCTCCTGTAGTTAAACACTTGCAATCAACACATGTCTGTGTCCGGCGCTGTGCGACCGCTTCAGTAAGGTTAAGTGCACGGTTTCCTCATCGCCAGCAGTCCTAATTGACCACACGGTATAAGTACCAGCTCTAAGGGTCACGTCAGGTCTAACCTTGAGGATCCCGAGGAAAATATCGATCTGCTATCAACATGACGTCTTTGATTACTTCAATATGCAAACATCTACTAGATCTCATCAATCCTTTCCCCAATCAGATAAGCGCATGGTCTATCTCATGAAATGAATAGTTCGATCTATGTACAGATAATTGGAATATCTGAATGAACTAACATACCCTCTTTTAACATCAAGTAGATACGAACTTAATCGTGAATGCATGCTTCCAATTCTACAACATCTGAATCAAATTTTGGTTAGTTGTGATGGAAACCAATTTTCACTAGAGGAAGCGTAACACGATATGAAGTGACAACCCTGGATCAGTTGCAAGGCCAATGCGGTTTTCTGAGAGATAAAAAAACCCATTTTTGTGAAACTCTAAAGCATTATCGCTATATCAAAGTGGATTAGTTTTCAAGCAATTGTCATTGTACATCATGAACACTTTTAAAAATATTTGTGGTTATTTACTTAGAATTTTATCTTAGGCATACTTGTACGAAGAGAAGTCCTATAATGCGCATGTGTATGAATTTCCATGTGTTACATCCAATTATTGTATTATGGGTCAAATGGCCTTGAAACAATAAAACCATTGAATTGAATTATCTAAGGCCATTCAACTCTCAAAACAAGCTTTATTGTCTTGCATAGTACTGATCACCGTATTAAGGAAGTGAATTATCATGACGGCAAAGTATGATGAAAGAGCGAAATACTGTATGATTCCTTAAGAAGCCTATAAAGATCATATACGCAACCCATATTGAAGTAAACCGCTTCTTATGAAGCCATATATTTAATCAAATTCATTTCCTATGAAGGGCGGTATGCAAGAACGGGAGATTAAGAAAGCGAAAAGATTTTGTGCTCTGAATTAATTTTTGTATTTGTCGTCACGTTGAAAGATTGCACATCGTTTGTTATCGGTGTTTATCTCTAGTTACCTGAAAGGGGGGGGGGGGGGGGGGGATATAAATGTTCATTTCATAACAAAGATGAATAGCGAAACGCGGCGTGCTGAGAATTGAATGTTGAATGTTGCTTCTTTTAAGTTTTAAGATGTCTCGGTGTCTGAGACATGAAGGTTCCCATGATGAGAAATCCAAGGTCACTAAATTCGACGACGTAATATGTGTTCCTTAGAAGTTATGATGTATAATAAGCAATATTCCTTTATCCCTTGGGATATGACACTAGTGGAAAAGACAGGCTTCAGTTGAAGGCCCCAATAGTGACCTCAAAGCTTTAATTAGACCTTTTACCCCACAACTTCACAATTATTATCTTTATGCAAAATACAAACAGAACGTGTATTTTAAGATAAGCATGCAGGTTAAAGTGTCGACAATTGAAGGTTTGCTGTATTGTTGACAGATATCAAGGTCAACAAAAAGGGTATTGGCATTAAGACATACGAAACTGAGCCTGGGGCAAAATAGATAATCTAGTGAAATTTTATTTATATTTCGCGAGGACAGGCTTAAATGCAGGTTTCCATGCCGACAATCCCAAAGCTTAGCTCTCTGCTCACATTTATAATTAGATACAAACAAGCCAGTACAGTTTAGTCAAGGTTGCATCGTGTAAACATTTGCTTAAAAATGCTTTGTATGAAAAAGGCATGTGTTCCAATGATGACGGTGTTCCTGGAAACATGTTTTTAGGTTCATCCATATCTCATCTATCCAATCGTTAGGTTCTTTATCCTCCAAGCATCTGTTCTCTGTAATTGGATCCTTCAATGGTGACTTTGATAGTTAACGTGCCGGTCAGACTGTGCTCGTTTGAGAACGTGGTAATGAAATAAACACGCCATGAGGTTACGTATATATGGTGCGGAGTGTTTTGAGAGTAGAGTCGAATTAAGCTTTAGATGTTTTAGATGTTTAGATGTTTCTTTGAGTATTTAAATCGGGTTTGAACGATCTAAAAAAACGAAATCGCGTTCCACATTATAACATTTTCTAACGTCAAACTAAACCTGCCATACTAACTTTAATTTAGGCCGTTGCACGAATTGACGCTGGTGATAGAATTTTTTAATATTCTAGACGCCAGCAATAGGATGGAAACGGCCAGATGAGATGACTAGTTGATTCTCCCGAAAAATATTGAAAAGTACGTTCTCCGATTATGAATCAAAATACATTCAAAACAAACTACAAATTGGCGGGTAAGTCGAGGATGCAGTCCTAGAAATTTGAACTTCGGCATTGTATATTTTGAACTTTTGCAATGAGCCTTTCTCGAATTGACGCCTCTGTAAATGGTGATCCGGAAGCGTATATTTAAAGAAATACTATATCATCATGTTTGAGTTTATAGTCAACAATGGTTACACAATACAACAACCTTATTTATGTATAAATGTAATATTTGGCATTTTGCTGTTGTTCTGTCAGCTGAGACTCTAAATTTGAGTCCTCAAAAGCATACACCTTTTGTACCTATGCTAATCTATTAAACCCACAAAGCAGCGTGCGGTATTTCATACTCCCTGAGCATCTAACCTTTCGGTTCTTCCCGAAGGACGTCTTAGGTTGTGCCAATATTTCCTTGCAATCTTCGGGCTTAACTCTACTAGACGGTTATAATCATCAGTTATCACTCTATTGTTGTGGAAGTTTCATTAGTAGAACCTTTGATGATACTTGTAGTATCCGTTGTTGCCCTTCAGGAGTTCTTGAGCTGTGTGATGTGTTTGTGTTTTACTTGGCCTTGACATAACTATTCATGGTTATTTGGAAACGTCTAACTGTGTGCCACGATTAGAATAGATATATATATACCATTGACAATATTATTTTGTGTCATCAATATAATTGACTGTTTTTTTATGGAGACTAATCTGTCGTCTAAATCAAATAAATTCTTATGCGCCGATAATTAGTTACTTTGTTTTTCTCAAGGTTTGAATCTTTGACTCCACAATGCAATAATTTCAAACTGGAAGCAATAAAAACAGCTACCATGCTGTAAAGTCACTTACATTTCTATTTTCCCTACATATAATGATGGGGCATTGTACATCACTATGCAGTAAAGTTGTCGTAGTGGCTATATCTAAGTAATTGTTCTTTCAAATTTATGACAACCACAACGTAATCTACATCCTCACCTATTCCAGATTATAGTTTTCCATATCAAATATTGATTTAAAACCAGTGTAGTGTTTTGGAAAAGTTGATCCGGAATTTTTTATGCCAATTCTGAAATTGTATGTCTTTAAAAAACCGCAATCTTAAGCAAAACATACATATGAAAATCCAGTTACAAACAAAAAAATTGAATGCGTAGGACCCAATTGCAACGGCTTCAAACGTGTTCATCAAACTGGTTCATCACTTCATGCGACGTAATATCATCCATTAGGAGATTACATGAAGAGAACCTCAATTCGTTCTGTCTCGAAATAAACACAGATAATGTTTGCTAATGGACATGACGACTCGGGAATGTAATTCATTCAGACATCCAGAAGATGGTAATTTTACTTAGTTTAGCATGCTTACTCTTAACCGTTCTGTTAGCTTTTCATAAAAGTTAAAAATTACTTCGATTAATTAAGTGCAATTGTCTTGTTTTCGATTTAAATACCAAACATTTCTGTTCTAAACCAATAAACTTGCTTATGATACTTTCAAGCAATAATGACACAACTGATTGGCACAGGTTGCCCCAACAACTCATGGAGTGTCTCTTTATTGTAACCATATGCGCACTTGTCTGCATGTTAAGTCGTGAAATGCAATAATTGTGATGTGTGACGTTTGCTGATACATAAGGCATCTATAAAGTTGTATAATTTAATAATGTACAGCGAAATACTTAAAAATCAATCGATAAGAAAAAATATTTCCCATAGGCTGAATTTTCTGTAGAGTGTCAGAAAATTTTGTTCCATGGATTGCGATATACCTTTTTTAGAGATTGGAAAAAGATAGGGGAAGAAGGGTTGGCCTTTGATATCTATGTTTGACATCCCGAATGTCGTGTCAGGAAATCGTAAGGTGTGTATTATTGCCAATCTCAGAATATTGGGTTACGATTGATGTTTTGAATGCGTAGAGAAACGGAGCTAACATCCGCCCTGATACTAATATGTCACAATAATTACTATGGACGACGGAAACACAACTTGATTTATATAAATTGCATTCCGCTTTCCATTCGAATCAATGCTTTGTGTGTTTGTATTATGTATATGATGTGTTTCACTTGTAATGATATACAATTCATTTGAGTAAGACCCTGAATTGAATTCTTGTGTTGTATAACGGAAATAAGGTCTGTATATATATATATTAGTTGGATGGTTTATTGTTTTGACATTGCCAAAGTAACCACTATGTTTAAATTCATCGTAATTCTGCATAGCAAGCTCTATGTGTCAACTTAAACATAAAAAATGTTTACTATATATATGATTGTAAAATGAAATAAATGTATTTATATTGATCTTGTATATGGGTCTGTAGCCTATAGACAAATAAAACAGACTTGACTCTTGGTAAAGACTCACACATTGTCGTATATGAAACCTTTATCGACCTTTAAATAAAATCTCGTGAGATTTTAAAAATCAATTTTAAAAAATGAATTCTCTGGTTCCAGGGTATGTCGCCAACCTTCACACGACTAATGACGAGTATGAGGCTGTGATTGGATACTGTCCAGAATACGGGCATTTCCTACATACATCACGTAAGTATACAAAGTCATCGCTTATCTATCACTTATTATCTAACTACGTATTATCCCGTGCGCTAATTAATGTAACCTTCTCTTTTGTAGTTTGACACCAACTTAAGCTTTAAACGGGTTTGTCAAATAAGTGTTAGTTCAGTTATCATGTGAATATGATTCTGCCTTTCGAATTTTGGTTTAAAAAAAACCAATATATTAATCGACAGATTATATCCGGTATTTTTCATGATTTGAAAATCGGCCACATCCAATAATGTCAAATAAATTGCAATGAAGAAAGCTACGTTTTTCACGTTTAGGCCAATATTTATTGACATACTCTAAATCACAAGTCGCTCTCAGGAATATTGTAATCTACATAAGTAATGTGCCACACGCAACCTCTATACTCAACGTCAAAATTGTCATTTTATTTTGTGTTGTACATGCATCATGCACAATGCATACATTTTTTTGCACTAAATCTTGCACAGCATTGTACAGTTCAAGACTTGTTACTCTGTTGTTGTTCCCATGCATGCTACAGCTTTTTCATTGGGGGTTGATGCTACAGAGATTGAAGAACAAGTGAGGAAGGATGAAGAACACATCAAGACCGTCCTAGCAACCCTCAATAACAAGTTAACAGAATCAGGGGTAAGTATCAAAATGTATATGCCATAACGGTAGTTAATAGATTTACTGGCTGCAAACTTAATTCCTTTGATTTTAATAGGGGTTCCAGACATTCATTTCACCTTTCATTGCCGAAAAACTTATCGATCAGTCAAGTAACTTTATTTTCAGTTACTTAACAATATTGGTATCATTTTGGTAATGAGCGCTTAATGATTGTATGTTGGGGTAATGGCCATTAGATATTTAAACGTCGGGTGAGGAACAGCGGTGAATAACTGAAGTGTTTACCTAGGCCGCAATTTAAAAACAGCTGTAACGCAAGTAGCAAAACGCATTGAGATCAACAATTTTTATTGTGTATACATCAAGTTAATATGAATCACTTCGGGTACTGGCGTAGTGGCGATATGGACACCAATGTATCATTCACGAGTTACTCGGAATTTCCAGTTTAATATCAGTGTTGAGCTCAAGATATAATGTGGATTCAGTAAAAGTTGAATGGTAATTCTTGTCTATTGTATATTGATGTAAGAATAACTCCTCTTTCGAATAACAGAAAACAACTGTCAATACGGAAAGTTATTCACTAATGACAGTCTATTGCCCAATTCATGTCAGTATTTCATAGCGATGAATAGCAATATATAAAATAAAACTGAAATTCTATATACAAATATTCATCTTAACAGTAACTACGTCTCTATACCGCATATTGTTAATGACCATATGGAAGTTGTTCCCTTGAGGTAAAACTAGGTATCTTCTGCAGATCCATGGCCGTGTGGTTCGACTAGCAGACAAGAGTCCAGGCAACGCGATCGTCCATCTGGCTGAGGAGGAAGAAGCTGAATGTATAGTTACAGGGTCCCGGGGTCACAGTAAACTCAGGCAGACCTTACTAGGAAGTGTTAGCCAATACATTGTGCACCATGCTTCTATACCGGTCTTTGTTTGCAAGGATAGGAAAGGGAAATAGCGTTAGATGTCTTAGTTTAACAATTGTAATCCGTAAAATCCTTCTGTATTGTACGGAGACCATTTCAATGTTTAACATTTTTATTCAAGTTTTTTCCCCCAAGATTTTAAATATATTAAATGGCAGTTGAATAATTGCATAAATTGTAAAACAAAGCACAGAGATTTTGTTGTGAGAGTCAACTCAATGTATTTTATGCGTCGTACAAAGTGAAAAAAAATCATGAAAAAAGTAAATCAAACGTACCCAATATGTTTTTTTGTATGTATGTTTCTGTTATGAGTAAATCACGATTATGTCAAAGTTAAAATTTTCAAAATAATTAACTGACTGCATTTACATTACAGAATTATGTTCTGTCAGCGACAGAAGATAAGTATTTGAAAAAACAGGGCTTTGACATCTGATTTCTGACGAAGATTTAATGAAATGATGTCATAATGCGATCGCCTTCCTGGTAGTCACATCGGAATTACTTATGTATTAATTGTTTAGATTAGTAATTGAAAATTGTATCAACGTTACTTTGAAAAATCCATGATGCTATTGTCTTTGTTTATCACAGTCATTAACATACATTGATTCAAGTCAACATATTCGCGAAAAGCCTTGTGTATTTAACTTCCATTAAAGAATATTAGATTATTACAAATCATAAATATTTTAAGTGCTTTCTTTATACATGTAGCAAGTGTAACTTTTCATAATCACTCTTCATTATTTTCTAAACAGCGTTCAAGATAAGTTTTATTTTTTCAAAGAGGAAGAATTTTATACTGATATTTATGTTGTACTCCTAATTATGCATTTAGAGACCCTATTTTGAGGTTTGCCCAATAAATCAAATTCAAATATAGGTTACATGATTATTTGAAATGTAAAATTCAATATTTATTTGATGTGTTCCTTTCGGACCGTCACAATAAATCTAATCAATTACCAATTGTATTTATTACATTTAATTTTTAAAATGGTTTCATTGTGTTCAAAGGTGAATTTTCATTTAATTGTAATTTGTTTAGTAACGTAGATAAAATTAACTCATTTAAACTTCAGATTAATTTAATGTTCAGATGATTTATGTTTCCTTTTTGGAAACATTTTAGCGAAGAGGCATATAGAAACGTTTGTGTTAACAAAGAACAAATTCTATAGATGGTCGATTTCTTATTCCATGAATCGCGTAACTTATAACGGTGTTAATATCTACACAGAAAGGTGACTTTCCTGCAAACTGGACTGAAGAGCAAAAGAACTTTTCTTTATCATTTTGTCTTGACATGTCTCAATTTTTAAACACGAAAAAGTTTCTTTCTTTCTTATTAACATGTTGAATGGTAAGTGTGTGCCTTATACAAGATGTATGACTAATCATATATTTGTTCCGTTCATGTTCATTATCTTGTTATCTGACCCATCGGTGTTCATGTTTCATAGCGATTGGTTACCATTACCAAAAGAGTCAACAAGATTATGGGCTTTAAAATATTGAAGACTTTCATGCGGTTCCAAGTGTGATATGAATGTTCTAAAAAAGTTTGCCTGATGATTTGTAAATATATCAATGTCATGTCTTAAATGATAAAACACACTTTGGTTTGATTGACCAGATGTATCCTGCTATATCAGCGTATATGAATCCGCTCTCGTTTCTTCCTTATACCCTGATCTCCTTCAAGCCAACACGCTCGTATTGCTAGGTATTTAACCAGCCAATGAGACGGCTCCCATTTAGCAACACCGGCACAACCCGGATGGAAAACGTCCGTTTCGTTCAAGTAGCTTCAAGGTCCTTAATTAACGACTGGCTGAAAAAATAACAGGTGAGCATAGCTTCGAATATCAAGCCGCCAGTGATACGAGCGTTTTGGCTTGAAGGAGATCAGGGTATTAGGAAGGAGCGAGAGCGGATTCATGTACGCTGACTAAGCAGGATGCCAGAAATTAGACTCAAATGATTTTAATAGTAACGGTTAACTTTAATAATTAACCATGCACATTGCATACTCAGACAAAAACAATTCGTTGTCAACGAGTAGAATATTCCCATTTGAGACTACCTCTCATCAACTTAAAGCCACCGAAGATTAAATTCAGAGAACTACCAGATCATTCCGTGCTCCAAATTAACAATGTTATGGACAAATACATACGTGTATCTGTACCTGAGTGGACTTAAGAGTCTCTCAACTCTTGTCTCAATTAGGGTCAGAAAGCAGCCTCTCACATCATCAACTTACTAGGCGGCCAGAGTTCTTGTGAAGCGAGTCATTTGTTGCTTCATAAATTCGACAGTGGTCAACTGAATAACAGTACAGTTTGGTCATGGCGTGTTTTCACAGTGGATCGTTATAATATTTAAAACGTTTACCATATGTTGCTGACATTCTGCAATGTTGTTTTAACCAGAGTTTCTTTTACTTGTTATTACAATATGAAATTTGAATAAAAGGCCTTGAAAATTCAGATTCATCTTTTGTGTTAAATAAGTTTTAAAAAAGTTGGTGAAACTTTATTTCGAGGAGGAGATCTAGTAATCCGCCAGAGCTAAGTTATATGGAAACTCACAATTATACGCAGTGCTGTATCGCTGATTCCAGACGAACAGGTATCAACACAATGCTTTATCGGCAAAAGGATATTTCCGCTGTTAATATTCACCATAGAGGTGAAATATTCTTAAAATCGTCATTAAATTCTTAAACATCTCTCACCGAAAAGCAACATTATAACTACGTTTATGATATCTGGATATGTATGCATCGACATAGGGCACCATACAGATATGTCTTGATTACTTTTAATGTTACTCCTCTGTTCAACTTAGTCTACAAATGTCATCTTATCACAAATATTAAGATTCTGAAATATCAACATATATCTATCAAACATATTCATGTGCAAAATCTTTTGACTTAAGGATGTTCGCTCCTCAGTCACATTGACAAAACTCAAATAACATTAATTCATAATGTTCGTATATAATATCCCAAAATCAAGCGGCAATTTCTCAATTTTGATGATTTCTGATTAAATATTCATCAAAATTAAGAAACGTAGTATTTTTCATTTTGAAATAATTCACAATATTGCTGACTCAGGAATTTTAATTGTAACTATCATTTGAGCATGTTCTATTGTCTGTTTTTCTTAGAAAGTAGATGTTGTTGAAAGAATATGATTTGTCTGTATTCGTTCTGGTATAATTTTTAGATAATGAGTAGGATAAAGCATGTTTTTAGTAAAAAAATAGCTTAAATATTGATAATTTAATTGAAATGTTTGAAAGCATGTTGTGCCGTAGCGGCTAAAAACCCACAGTAGCATATATATTTTATACTTTTTTCTGGAAGAAAATTATCTTAACTCAAACATGTTTTCTTATTAAAAAAAGTTTAATACAGGAACTAATTAAAATTCAAAATTTGTCAAAATAGGTCATCATTTCTCCATTGACTCCCATGTTAAATCTCTGACTGACATGGGGATCTTTGTCTTAATATATCTCGAAAAAAACAACACTAACCCCCATTTATTTGGGTTGATATTTCAAGCAAATACACTAAACTTTAGAAAAAAACAAGTTAGAAAAAAAGTTTAATACTTTAAATTTGAGGAGCGGACATCCTTAATCGAATTTACGCTGCATTAACAGCAATCAATTTCTTTTATTACATCAAATTGCATCGCACCCCTTGCCGACAAATAAGCTTGAAAAATGAGAGCATGCCTCGCTGTCAGCAGATTTATCAGAATTCACTTCTTTTAAGGGTAAGTGGTAGTCCTATGGCGACATGTAAACAGTGCTGTGATTATTACGGGAATTTATCAGAATTCACTTCTTTTAAGGGTAAGTGGTAGTCCTAAGGCGACATGTAAACAGTGCTGTGATTATTACGGGAATGATAATGCCATTCTGCATTCTGTATCTCAATTATCATGTTGATGGCGTGAAAATGACGGTGTCCTGATGCGGTAATTGCTGTCGTTATCAGAATATTCAATTTGACACTGTACGAGAGCATTCCAGATTTCGTGACTTCTGTAAGCTTCAATACACATCCTATTTAGTTCTGTAATGAAATGTTGAGACATTTGTCTAATTACATCGTCATCGAAGATTTTATATGTGTGGTAATACTGGAGCAAAAAACTATTTGAATTTTGAGGTCTTATACAAAAGTATACTAAACACTTTAATTTAACCAAAATATATTGTTGAAATATAATTACTTAAATAAGGATTAGCAGTAAATTATGATCGGGTGACAATCAGTTATGGGTTATTAACTGGGACGAATCCCGAGCTGAGTTTATTGCCATAAGGCGATTATCTTGTTAGCGTGCTAGCGTGCGCTCCAACATATTTTATTGTTAATTGATTTATAAACGTTTTGCTGATACCCTTTTTTAACTAGTTTTTTTTCACTGCCAAGCAATTAACAAAAGTCATGAGTGGTCTTCAACATTTCGAGCAGCAACGTGAATTTAAAGCTGAAACATTTTAAAAATTTTGTTAACTCTGTTTCAATCGCTTATGACAATAGCTTTGAATATTCTTTATACTCATCTGAAGTGAATGACAACAGATTTATCTCAATGGGATATCAACTCTTCATTACCTCTTTGTTCCAACGAGAAGTTTTATGTGTTGAAACTCACCAGTCACAAACATTTACTATATTTTCATTAAAGCATCAAGGTTTCACTGTCAATATTTTGAATTAGTATTTATTCGTACAGATACTGTGTTAATTTGGTTCACTTACAAGTAATTCATCTGTCGTTGAAGGAGTCATTGTTTTCACAACAGTCCTAGCTCTCATAGCCTCTTGGCCACGTTTCACTCCCCGGCCTGACGCAGGCGGGTAAATAGGGCATGACATTGGTACAAATAAAGATAGCAAATAAAGATAGGAGTAATGAAAATTGATACATGAATTGAAAGTGCATAATTTGTACTTTCAATATATACAGTAATGTATAACATTTTATAAAGGTGCATTGGTGAGACGCGGGAAAAGGAGGCACGCTCGAACAGACACTATCATTTATTTTCAACATGTCATTTTGAAGATACATTAGTTATGACACAGTTGTTCTTTGTCCAACACACAATATGCAAACACATTTGAGTATAACTACACAAAACTTAATAATTTGAAAAGGATCGGCTAGAAAAGGCATCGACAAATAGACCATTCGTTCAAATGTTCCTTAATTTCCACCACTATTTTACAACGTGAAAGAGTGAGGGTTTCAAAGAGATATTCAGAGAGAAATGCATCTACAAAAATCGGAATGGAATCAAGGGTCTTATTACTCATTTGGGTTACACAAAATACTGACATTTTCTCTTGTCTTTTGTCTTCAGTTGTCGTAAATTTTCGCATCCACCTCTAAAAGAAGAACATTGGGGTCTTTTCCAAGGATTATTTAGATGACAGTTTTCTAAATGTTTATCATGTTAACTACTGAAATGTTTGTTTGTTTTTCATGTCTTATCACATGGTTAAACACTAAACAAACAATTTTCAATGAATGAATTAGATACTTAAGTACCTAATATCATTTATTTTCACTTGAGTCGTTAAAAAGGAGTAAACTGTTATGCGGTATTTGTTTATTCGACTATCGAATGACGAAAAGCACATGTTTTCGCTATTCGTCTTTCATATTGTTATGCTAGCCGAATGAAAGTATTTCTTCCAAGGTCATGCCTGAAATTTCAAGCTTTTATCTTCAGTTTGTATTACATTCAGTTGCCTTCAGAACTTTCTCAACCTAATCCAAAGATATCTCCTTTAGATTGTAACGAGAACATGCCATTTGAAATAAGGTATCGCTTTAACATGCATACAACAGCCGTGTTTTAACTCAACATTTACGATAATTGCAAAACTTTCCTACTTTGATTCTAACAGGAATGTTAAGGAGCCAGTGAGCCGAACGCTTGGACTTAAGTCCAACTATTGTCAAACTAAAAGGGGAGGCATGATCTGACTGTAGGACTAATTTTTGCTTGTGAAGCTAGGCTTTGGATTTTAAATATTTTCGTCCTAACTAGGTTGTGCATAGTCGTATCTTTCACCAAACGCATGTGCGATATTTTCTTAACTGTTATTCACTGTAAGGAAGTTATGAGCAACGCAAACTTAACTTATAAATCATACTAGGACTGATGTAACAGATTTTATCCAGTGAAGACTAGCTTTAATTTTAGATGTTTACAAGTCCGTAATTTCTCCATTACTATTCATGTAATCTTTGCTAAGTGGAAAACTAAGATTTCCAAAAGACATTTTTTATGACATCCTACATAAACGACGTGTCAAAGAATTGAAATCAATGGAAGTTCATTTTGTCGAAAGAATCTTTCATAAAATTGATATCCATGTTTTATCAGAATAAACCAAAATTGCCAAACATTTAGTTGAAAGAAATGGGGAAGGATTTCTGCACCAGACATTGCTTGATGGAAATACTAAACGAAACATCTTGATGAGTGTTTTTTTTTTGTAAATTTCTTTAAAATAAATTTTATTTTTAAGTCAGTTTAGCGTTTCTTTCGACTCTGAGGCTATGTTGTTACCTCGACAGCGAAACGGGTTTTATAAGGGGTTTAAATGGGTTTAATATATCTTTAATGGTCAGTTTAAGCAATTCCAAGTTGTAAATTTGATTGGTTACATCTTTGAAACAAAATAAAAATTAGTGTATTTTTTTATGGTATTTAAGTGCAATGACATGTTCATTATCTTATTCTGGAAAACTATAGTCATTTTTGACATATTTAGTTTTTTTCTTTCTGACAATCATATAATACTGAAGTGTTTTGTCTAATTTTCTCTCTTGAAAGAGCAACTCCAGTTTCATTTTAACGCTTTGATGGCAATCACAACTGCAAAACAAGTTTTATCATAATATGAAATTTTAGTCAATTTGTGATGTAATCTTGTAGCAGATGAATTCGATCAGATTGCATTAGGTCCTTGAAACCAAAAAAACCGAAATGACTTCTTCATGCAATGTGATGCCTTAACAATAATTATCTGATCACATTGCAAATGTTGTTGATTTGACCTTCCTCAAATCAAAGAGGCAGTAGCGCGTTTTTTGGTTAGATAAAATGAAAACTAAAATACCAAATGTTCCCAAATGAAAGACAGCAGTTGAACAAATGAAGCAGTTTTAAAACGATGATTACTAAAGGTATCAGAATCCATATCGCTACCTCGAATGATTAAAAAGTGTTCACACAAATATGACCCCTGTGGTACATGCTTATAAAACGTGTCGTTTTTATTATTATACATCTGTACCAATGATCCTATCTAAAGATAATACATTTATATAAGAGCTATAGGGCGATTTCCTTGGACATGAATTGTGACTGTTTAGAATCTCATTGAAATGGTAAAACAATTGCCCAAGTTGCTAAATTATAAATCCAAACTGACTCAGTTGATAATGCCTCTGTCGGATCGAGTGGTATAGGTATGATGAAGAAATAATGAAAATTTTAGTAAGTCATAGAAGATCATAAGTTCATAACTTCACTTTGCTCTACCATCACTCATACAATAATGGCACTGCTGACAATTATATAATAATTAATGTCACAAAATTGGTTTCATAATGTTTTGTATCACAATAATGATGATCGTAGAGTTGTTTCACTTTTATTAAATCACCCACATATAGGTGTTCCGTCCACATTTAGAAGATAACCTCCTGATAACAATGCCAGTCTGCTAATGCTTGTGATCAATCAAATTACTAAAACTACATATTAATCATGTTCTGAATAAGCCTAGGAGTAATGGTTCCCATAGGAACCAAATGTGATTCCGGCACGATTTATCATTGACGTAAATGTATGTGGACATCGGGAGTTTTGACAAACGATTACTTTCAACAAATGATACTGCAGTATTTACTGTGGAGAATGCTTCCATCAATGAAACCATCGTTACGGGAGAGGTGATTTTATCAGGACACAATGACTTTAACAGGAGTTTATCATAATCCTTATAAGAAACAGGATATGCTTTCATTAGCTTTAAAGGAAATACCTGAACACACGCATTGGAAAACAGAAAATTGTATCGAACATTTGCAAACTTTGTGTACCTTATAAAAGTAAACGATAGGTCTGTAGTTAAATGTGTAGAATAAACTTTTAGTTATATAAAGTGTGCCCCTTATATAGATAATGCATTTGACCGAGGAAAATAGCGGTTTAGAATAAGTGTTTAGAATAAGTCGGTTTTTTAAGGGTGCTGGCTTTGAGGGAGTTCACTTTGATCAATTGTTAAAGTACCATCAGGGAGGTTTTTGAAATGTATTTAAAGTCTTGTTCCTGAATTAAAGGCGGGTACAGAGAGATACAATGTTTCCGTTATACTTATACAATAATTTCTTTCCAAGTTGTTCCTTAGTATAAATGATAAAAAGGATATGGTAAAAATATAAACCAAATGAACATCTCAATCAGAGAGATTATCAAAGAAACAATAGATAATGATAACATAAATACAAGTAGACGAAGTCATCAATATCCTCCGCCAGATAGATTCTGATAATAACTCTCAGTATAACGGAATAAGGGCAATATTTTAATCCAACATAAGTGCGAGCTTCTCATTTTCAAATGTCTTTACGGTATTACTTATATACCCCTTTGCTTATTCTGTTTAAACGGTTTCTATGAAAAGTTCCTCTTTGATGATACTCTTCAAACGACGTAAATAAAACGGATTATGAACAACAAATACAGGGGGAAAATAGCAGCGCTCTTCTCATTTGTGAACTCAATCTGATACACTATTGATACCCTAAGCCCACACACAAACTTTTTTTATCGTATATCAAATGGTGTATTGGAAAAGTTGTCCTCTTGAAAAGATACCTTGAACAGAATAAAACAACTGAACAAGAGCAAAAACTGTTCTCATTCTCGAACTCCATCAATATATTGATACCCTGATTTCATACAGCGAAGTTGGTACTTCTATATGGATTCTAAAAAAGTAATATCCCTTTTAACTTGGGAATTTTTTGCTGTCGTTTGATAGAGATAATTTTGTGGGTTTTTTTCATTTTTGGGGAATAAAAGTTTAGTTTCAAATCATATCCATCTCAGTGCTTTAACACCATCCCAAGTATGATTGTACCCGACAATTTATTGATGTAATAAACCATAAATATCTCTCTACGTGGCTCATAATCTTGGAACATTCAACATAATCAGATTATCACTAATCAATTAAGAACTCAGAAGTTACCATATGCTAAAATATCTGGAAGACTCTAAGCATAAAGTAGTCACCAGAATGTCATACCAATCATCTTGGCAACATTTACATGGAAGCATTGTGAATAGAAAGAAGTTTTAAAGATTTCAGGAAAGAGAGTTGATGAAAAATTGGTGCAGCTGTAAAAGTGATTTCACGAAATCAGAATCGAATTTGGGAAAGGTGTTTCCATCAACAATCGAAATTGAATTTCCTTGGAAGCCCCATGGCATACCACGCACATTTCAATTATCCAGTAGATGGGATTACAACTAGGAAAACTATTTTTCATTGTCATAGTTTGGATGGTAAGGTTTTCTTTTACAAAAGAAGGGCGGGGAATTTGATGACAAATTTTCCTGATGAAAGGTCCAAGGGTTGGAAAGTGTTGAGTATTGAAACAATGAGCCAATAGTGCCCAAGGATGATAAAATTATTTATATATTTGCATTTACTTTTTTCCAATCATCCATCCATTTATTCATCTTCACATCCAGCAGACCGACCTTTATTCATTACCAAAAAGTGACATTAGGATTTTTTCAAAACATTAATATAAAAGAAAGTTTTACATTTTCTTTTCTATTTTTTTTTCAGAATATATGTTTCTCATTTGCTTCAGGCTTCTCTTAGAAGACAATCTTATGTATATATCATTTCATTTTTTAAAACTGTATCTTTGGACTTCCTTTAAAAAACACTAAATAGAAATATATTCTTTATATCGTATACAAATATACAATCATTTAAACATGATTGTTATTGTTTCGTTTCTATTTAATGCTTTGCAAGATCAAAATATGCATATGAGATTATTTTGATACACCTTGTGTGAATTTTATGTCACTATTTGGGAAAACGTTATACAGCGGCTAAAGTTTTTTTTTACCAGGAGTTCCTATTGACATACTGATGAATATGTAATATTTCTACAGTTTTTTTTATCATTTACTATGTGCATTAGGCCAGGAACATTTCTGGTTTTACGCAAAGGTGGCATAAGGTCAAGACGCCGTTTCAAAAGTCATTCGCAAAGTCTAAGCCGTGTATGATACAAGTAAACTAGAATTTATTTCATTCGCACTTAGCAATTTAAGTTCTTTTCACATTACAACGCAATAGTGCAAGAGGCAATAAATTTCCTTTGCATGCAAGAAGTGTTTTTAAAGGCTAATATTTTTACGATCGTTAGAGCTGCAAGGTTTCTCTACTGGAAGCCTGAGAAGTGCTCGGAGTAGAATAGAGGTTAGTGTAGAAGTTTATGACTTGAGATACCCCTGTGGGCAGTGAATCTAGAACCTTGTAAACTTACGGATTATATGATTTCTTTAAAAACCTCTTTCGTTGTAAAAAGTAAGACTAATGTATATAACTGAGAATTTGTTTGATGTTCTTGGTCATTTGGTGGAATGATAATATATAATATAATAACTGCTGATTCGGTGAGTGTTATTAATAGATATCAATACAGGTTAAAATTATTTCAACATGATTGTTCTTTAAGATAGCTATTCGGAGCTTGAACTTTAGGTAACAGCACAATTTATTTGTAAATAACTGTATAACCTCCCGAAGGCTAAATGCAATCCGATGAAAGTCATGTTGAAGTGACGTTGATAAAATTGGTCGCAAGGCAATTTTCAATCTAGTTAAAACTAGACGTAATGATCCGTCAATTACTGCTTGATCAGCTGACCTTTGACGAATTTTAGCAAGTTAATTTTCATCCAATCAAAGACAAGTTTCTCATGCATCTTGGTAAATATTACATGCAGACGTTTACCCGACGTTTGTCTATATTTATCCTGTAAAACTTATTTAGTGATTGTTTGACCTAATATGTTTAGTTGCTTTTCCACAAATGAATAAAATTAAACAACACATAAATATTACGTCAACAATTTTTGAACAGAATCGACGCTGTCGTCATATTTTTAACACAAACCACTGCGATATATGGTTAAGATTCGGATTTAGCAATCGAGGTTCTCAGGAATATAGTTCAGTCTATACGATCCCTGCATGGAGTAAGTAGACGTCATCTTGCAAGTGGAATCCGCTTCTGCCGATTGGTAAACTAAAATAAAAAATATGCCATTTATACTTAAAAGGAGCGTTATACATTGGCCTTGGCTAGGTAAGTTAGTTAGATTTTGCCATTAGTAAGGTAAATAGTCAATCAAAACGGATTCCGTGAGATTATAGATGAGTCATTCAAAATGTGACAACCCAAGACTAGGTCAAAGACAAGGGAGCGAATTAATAATTTGATTTTTAATCACAGTGCGTAGAGAAGGGATCGTATAGATCTGAACTTGGCTTCATTGACCTACTAAAACGTGTGGATAACCAGTCCATATCATATTTGAATAGTCAGCAAGTGCTAAATCTCATCACAACATCATCATCATTCAGAATTGTTAAATGTTATTTTGATATTTACAAAACATGTTTTTCCATTTAGAGCAATTTAGAGCCATTTTGGTCCAGAGTATAAACAAGCATTTCCAGCCATAGGACGTTATCTTTATTTATATCTCATATACTCTTTATCGATAATTCGGTACCTCTGTAACATGCTATTGTATAGTAATGATAATTCATACATTGTCAAATAACTTTCTCAATAAAGGTAACAATTGTTTCCACGACAACAATTTGACTTATTTTTAAAGTATTAGAACGCATAATAGAAGCATTGAAGTCAACCCAATGCTATAAACGAAAATGGGTAAAAGGAAAAACCAAACCAACATTAATCGCTTAAACTGCCTATATTCTCTATAGATATTTTCTTTCAGCCTCAAAATAAATTTACTCCTTTTTCTTTATTGAATTGTCAACCCCAATATATATATGAAGAAACGTTTAACATCGGAAGGTGAAGGTCGAAAATTCGATGAGGAAATAGACCTCCTGCAATAAATGATTTCTTTTTATGTCAATGAAAGATTAATAAAGGGTTCCTAAACATTCTTATCACTAGTCGTAAAATGAATTATACAGAAACCTCTAAAGTGTCATTAAATGTCTCCTGATAGGGGTCTGATGCCACACCGAAAACCGTCCTGGTAATAAAGGCTAGGGGATCTTTATGTTGATGGAAATTAGTACAAAGGCAAAGTTAAGCGTTACGCACCGGAATGCATATATATTTACCCTGTTTTTCCTTTATGCGAGCAAGGTTCTATCTCATTATTCCTAAAATTTAAACCAAACATTCACCACCACACACGGTTCCAGCCACACAGGATTCAAGTTCTCACCGTAAAATACTTTTTTAACATTTAATCGCTCAACACTGCACCCAAAGCGTTCTTCAGGTCGATTGCCCCCACAAACTTCCGGTATACGGAGTGAATTACAACAGGGGAAGGTAACTCTTGATTTTCAGACACCATGACTACTTGTCGATGAAAAAAACCAGTAATGAAGTTTGACATATTTGACCCCAAAAACATTCTATGTGCCCCTTTTATGATATGGTTGTTTGTAGCTTTTACCGAATTTACTCTTACAACCATTTGTTGTAAATAGTATCATCTGCATACGTCATTATCTATCCTGCAGATGACGTAGACATTGACAGTAGACCAAATTGCTTGGTATGTTCAGGGCATGCCGCCCAGGTTCGTTGTTATCATCATTATCGCCATATTATAATTCATTAAACATTATCTGTTTTTTTCAAACATTATTGCATGAAAAGTACTATTGATATTATACATGCTATGTTAAACGCATAACACATGTGTAGTATTGTTTATCAGTTATCGCTTGAGACTGTTTATCCTTAATGTATGTCATGGTTTTCATGGCCATGTGTTGGCAACGTTACTTATTTTTACCACAGATACGTGTTTGCATATTTATGAGTATAGATATAAATTAATCATTAGGTTCTTTTATTATGTTGCAGTAATTCTTTTCAACTTGAATTCAATATACACATCTATTATGCGCAGATATTTAACATATCTATATATGGAACATGAGATGTATAATACTTATTTTTTAATGTAAACTGATGTTGTTATTTTTCAGGTTATTTTCATTGCATACACTGTAATAAAACCATGAGCATCTCACACCCCATAAGCATTTGTGGATCTTTGCCATTGTAACCATCCCGACGCTACTACAAATATTGACGCGTGGTGTGGATTAATGGAGCAATGAATTGGGGCATACAAAAACTATTTCAATTCAAGTCGAGAGATGCCGTTTCCAAACTTGCTCACTTTGTTCGCATATAGGGAAAACTTGGTAAATGTATGATATGTTTAATGGTATGGTATCCGTTGCGTAACGCTAAACTCTGCCTTTGATTGGTATTTTGCGAGTATATTCCATCTACAATTTCTCAACATCAATAAATACGAAAGAAGTGAACAATGTTTCAAAGTTGCTGCGAGGCATAAAATGTTTTAATGTCCAAGTGTAACTCTTTTACATAACTTTTGAGAGACAATCAGTACATTAGGTTTACTTGCAGCTATGCCGTATTAGGTGCAAGTGCTAAGCAAACGTACTGTTGATAGTATTTCATAGATAACAAATAGACTTTGTGATATCACAGAAGGGTACAGATTATCATTAGCTCATATTAGGTTTATTCACAGAACATACACTTTAAATCACACTTAGCTCATTTAGTTACTTGACATACACTTACAAGAGAGTCACATTTAGTTCATTGTCACACGCACATAGAGATTCACATTTAGTTACTTGACATACGCATACAAGAGATTCACATTTAGTTCATTGACATACGCATACAAGAGTATCACGTTTAGTTCCTGGTTTTTCCACATAGAAAGAGAGTCACGTTTAGTTCCTGTTTTTTCCACATAGAAAGAGAATCACGTTTAGTTCCTGGTCATAGTCATTTTCCGTTATTGAGTGTTTCAAACTACCAGTTGCCATTCCATCATTAAGCTTCCACTGCAAAACACTCTTGTTCATAAAAAAAACCTTGTCGCTCAATTAAATCTGATAAGATTCCAAGAATAACGAGTGTTCATAATCTTATGAATGTATTCATTTATTATCTAACATTTAAATGTTATATATCTACTCCTTCAGGTACGGACATTTACGTCTACGTTCATATTTACATCAACAACATTCATCTCAAGATGTTAAATAATGTTAATGACATAGATACACATCATAGAATGGCAATTACTAATAGTGACCAAGGCATAATTTTAAAAATGCATTTGCAGGTTGTTAAACTAAAACTAACTTTTGAAAAAATTGGATATAACAAAGCGAAAAAAGAAAACATTAGAGGCACTAGTGCACGGTTTAAATTTGGATATTTTAAGATTTACGGACTCATGCATTTACTTAGACTTTCTATCGATGCAATGAAATACTAAACATTAGTTACAATTTACCTACAATCAACACTGGTGCGTTTAAACCACAGAGTAAAAGGATAAGAGAACTATCGGTGAACAATACTGACTCATAAACCCCAACTTCTCTGATTGGCCACAGAAGCGTCAGATATAGATATCGCATAAGGTCAAAACACTATCACAAACTATTCATTTTGAATTCTTACCCTCAATAACAACAACTCGTGACCAAATTTACATGCTTATAACATTTCTTAAGGCTATTCTTTCTATCTTTCTTTTTTCGGGGAAAGATGACTATCTGATTCTGTTATTGATGGACTGAAACTAGTATAGGACACAACTTTTAGTTGTTCATAAATCTAGATAAATCTACATTGTAGTTAAGAAATAATAATTTTGTCAATAACATAAAACGACAAATAACTACTAACGATTTATTATTTTTGAGATTTGGGTTTTAAAACCCTGCTATCATTGTGTCACAGTGTAACGAAATCTTAACTCCGACGAGACCCGTTTATCCGGCAGAAAGATAAGAAAATAAAATAATCAAGCCAATAATAGTTACAGGGAAGCACCGAGTGAATCAAGTAATTTATATGCATTCTAAACAAGACGATAACCGGGTACAACAACAAGCTACCCGTAGTCAACTAACAGGAGTTAACAACCAATTAATGAAGTCAACGACCTGTGAATAAACAAATAGACAAGTGGTAGGGAATCGCTCTAGCATACCCCCCAGACATTAAAACAACAAGATAAGCTAATGGCCGTCTTAACGAGATAGCATCAACCAGACAATCAACACTTGGCGTGCATATACAGATGGCTTAACGGGTCACGGATGGACGAAATAGGGATGAATAAACAACAAGCACACAGTACTTTAGATGATCCCTAATCACTACCTTAGTGAGTGAATAAATAAGAATAAGAAATGGGGTATAGTAGAACTTATAAAATAATGGGAGGGAAGGTAAGGTTAAAACTGTAAGTCTTTAAAGGAAGTGACCACATACTCCAAAAAGGTACAGAGAAATAAAGGAATATTAACCTCACCAAACCGACGTCCGACACTCAAAGGTTCTGTCCATCCGCCCCTCCATACGTGACCGCTCCCCGCAAAGATCAAGTCATGACTGAGGTACTAGGGCTTAGCTCGTTATTTAAAGGCTGCGTTCGGACGTCGGACAAGCCACCTAGCACTTGCTTTAAGCTTATCCTAGGGCGAAACTCAAGTTGTGTTTCTTTGTTGCGCTAAAATAGCCCTTGCTCCATAAATATTTGGGTTACGGTGCCACACATTGGCTTACAGTAAAGGGCACAAACTCCCCTACAAGTAGATATAAATATACATAACATGAGCAATGACATATTAATGATACATGTAAAAAGGCTGATAAATGAGGCATAAAAATGACATTTGAACACATAAAATAGATTTATATGTACATTTATGTCTTCCTTTAATCAATATACTGTTCTTCCTACAAGAAACTGTACATCAAATTCCTATTGTTATTATTATTATTTTTTAAAATACACCATCATCTATATTCAGATCTTGTTTTAAATTAGTATCTTACTTAACGTTAACGTCTATCTTTACAAATAAATCAACATGTGTGTACGTCTTCATCAAAGTCTACACATGCAGCAAACGGGTAACAATATCAATCACATCAATAACACCAATAACACCACTATCAGCAACACAAATACAACCACCATCACCATAATCTAAATCCACCTTTGATATAGGAAGGATACATGAAAATAACTATAACATTATCTAAAATCTAAATCTCTTCAACAATGTTATTGGGATTGTAGCTGTTATTAAAATTAAAAGCTCTTCTCATAAAGAGTCGATTAAGCGGGCAACCTTAACAAAATTATATTAAAATGAACGAATTTGAACGATTTTGTAGTCATATGAGACTCCATGGTCACATAAGACATCTAAGTTAAGGGGAAGCAACTCGCCACCTTTAAATTCTCTGACAATGTCAAGAACACAGGCAAATATTATCGCAAATAGCATTTCAATTCTTCTTTCAAATCTATTTAAACATGTTATAATCCTCCTAATCTAATTTTAATACTTTTAATTCTCTTCTCTGTCGGGCGTAAACTTTGCACTCTAATCAACATACATATACCTACCTACCTCCCTTTATTCTGGCGTTCGCAAAGGGGCAAATTTTATTTAAATGCAATGTCTTTATATTATATATTTATATCATAAATGATCCTGGCAAAGGGTGTCACATGTACAGTTGAGCAGACACAAAGTTTTTAAAGTGGTCTTATGCCGATTACAGGGTTCACTGGTTCGAACGCTTCACTCACTGCTGTTACTTTCTATGTCACGGATTCTTGAACAAGTTGTATCATTTTCAAGACAATCTGACTCTAAGATTAAAAAACCCAATTTTATACATAAACTTTGTTCTTATTTGACCTTTTTATTTTACTTGTCTTGATGTTTCCTTCGGAGTCGTCATTATCCATGAAAGGAATTATATTAGGAAGTGTATTATTAAACTTCTGTAAAAGATAATAAGCCTTGTTTAGAGCATCTTTCGGACTTGATGCCGTTAATATTGAATGACCTTCTAAACCTTTCGTCCAGGTGTTATGATAGGCTGACAACTTTTTGTCCGAAGTGTCAAGTAAAACATGGGGTATATGCAGCAGAGTGGACATGATATGTCCGTGCAGGCGGTCAGTGATGACCACCCTTCCTCTTTGAAGAAAGACGAAGCCCATTTCTGTAATCAGATTTATCTTTTCCATTGTGTTTTCTTCTCTAATAGGCATCCAAGAGAGCCAATCTTCCGTTTTTATTTTTAGTCCATGAGTATTTAGGTTACTATACGAATACGATGATCTTTCAACATCGCTTCTTTTAATCCATAGAATGTCAAAGTGAGGACGGAAGGACCTGGGGACCGTCCCTATCTGGAAAGCTATATCTGGAGCTAGGATAAGAATATTTTTCGGTAAGTGTTTCTGAGCTCTTCTTAGCGACTGCTTGTCCCGTATTAGAAACGTTACGTTTGGATATGTCGCGTACATAGCTTCAAACTCTCTTGTTGTCTTTGGATCCCGGGGCCATATGCTTTGAGGAAATACGATGACTTTGAAATTGCTAAATGCTTTGAAGATATAGGATCTTACTTTGTCATGATGAGCATATGACAAGATATTGCCACCACCTTGGCAAAGTACTGCAACTTTATCTTTTCCATACTGCAAAGCTTTCTTACGAGCCGTTTCCATTACATCCGGAACACATGCGTGACTTCGGCAATAAAATATCACTTTCTTTTTCATTCTGCTTACAAGTATGACCTCTCCAACACCTATCGCAGAATCTCCTTTATTCTCGTGGGTTGCGAGATCTGTTAAAACAACGTACGGATATTGACCTATCAATTTGCTGAACAACCGGAAATGAATGTTTTGAGACTCGTTTATGACTTCCTGTATCGTGCTTAAATTCAAAATGTTTTGGTTTGTTTCAAATGGAAATCCAGGTAAAGAGAGGTCTTCTGTTATCGGTACTTGCCAATCTGTCATTCCAGTTGATGCATGGTCCATAACGTCTGTTACAATAGTAATATGTTTTTTAACATTATCCTGCAAGGGTTTGTTGAAAACTGGTCTGGTACGTCTGGAGATCAGGCTTGAGACAGGATGTCCAAAATATCTAAACGCAGCAAACAGTGTCATTACAATAATTCCGACAGTTACCAAGGCACATATTCGGTTGTGGAGCTTCATTGTCTGTCACTCTGATGTCACTGAAATTAGGAAAAAAAGCCATTAGGTATATCCTAAACAATCTAGCTAGTATAAGTTATTCAATTATATATATACACACAAAAAAGATTTGCATTTGGTTAATGCTTCCAAGGATAATAGTCTTAGTTATCTCGACGGATAATAGCAAGAAAGTACTTATTTGAAGCTTTCATCTAGTAAGATCTGAAGGTAATGTTTGGCTAATAGTTGGCAACAATCAAAAACATTTGACCACGATCAAATAAATTAAAAATGATCTTGTTATATATAGACATCGATAAATATTTGATAGTGTAATTCGACTTCAAAACAACAATACTGAATGATAATAACACTGAAAAAATCCTCAATTAGAAATATGCAATCTTAACTTGCTAGAAGAACAGGACAACTCTTAAAATTTTGTTTTAACGTTAAATCTCTAAAATTAACCTAATAAAACGTTATATGAAACAAACAGAAGAGTCTGAGATTATGTAAGCTTTCTTAACTAAGTTTTGTCACAGATTTGCTCGTCCTTTTGTCAAAATTTAGGGGCCAAATGTCTGCCTAACTGTTACAAAGATTTTAAATTAAAAAGATACTAATAAACCGTGACAAGAATAAAATTCGTAACACGTCAACTTATGTGCCAATTTGAGTCAGTATGCAAAATCTCTACTATTCAAACTAAGATCTTTGAAGAACACTCATCGTTACATCGTGGGCACCAAAAAGCACTAATTCATACAAAACACTGTTGAATACTCCTCGGTCGAGAAATGCAGTATCAACATTAAGAACAAACATTTTCAATGTAGTTAACACTAGCTGTAATTATCAAACTATACGTCCCGAGGTCCGTTAATACATCTAGAGAATTACACACTATGTTGTGTCGCGCCGACTCGAACATCTGCCAGTCAAAAGCGTGGGCCAAGCACTTCGCATCGCGGTAATTGCTATTGTTTCACCGTTCTTGAGTACCTTGATTAAAAATGCTATTGTTAAAGATGTATTGCAGTTGATTGTGTTGACAAATATGATGGCAGCCTCAATTCTGTGCAGATATTGTTGAGGGAATATGTGTGGGTTGTTTATTTATTCATGTGTGCAAAAGTAAATATAAAAGTTAGTTCAGAGAATCACAAAAAAGGTTTATGAAGATAGATATGGACAATTGTAGTGTAACAGTGTAGCATCTTACAGTACCCAAAATGCAAAAGAAGCTTTACTTCGATTGGTTCAAAGTTGACTTCCTGCCCTCATCTTATTCACTGTCGTGTAATCGGTAAGGAGGGGGACTTCTCAATTGTCGAGGTGAATAGTCAGGACATGAAAATGAAATAGATTGGTACAGCGTTTGGTTGCTCAAACTTCAAGAAATAAGCATATAATAAATTTAAAGTTACGTTGAAGTTTACACTTATGTTTTCGAAGCGGGGATGAATACTCTTAAAGTGTATTTGCCTACCCTAAAGGAGCTTGAACGTTAAAAATATCGTCACACACAGTTGCCAACGGTCGTAATAAAGATTTTTATAAAATTGAAAGTGATTTGCTTCAGTAATTAATTAGTAATTGCCAAATTAGAAAAACAACAAGGCAGCGGAGAGAACCCGGTTTTACATCGGCGGAGGGGACCCAGAGATAAAGGTTGGGAGAGGAGTACCCTTTTGGATAGGGAGAGGACATAATATATTTTAAAATATTTATTTAAATGACATCATTTCATGTAAACACACTGCCAAATTTTCTATTCATGAAGAGGCGTAAATGTCAATGCAATCATAATTATTGTTCATAGGAGCAAAGAAAAATGTCTTGCAAGCCCGATACTGACTTTTCATCAATATTTTGTATGACCTCCCTGAAAATGAAGATTATTCCCGATGACCCTTTCATCAAACTCCGTTTTTAATGCAAAGCAGTAGTCAAATTGTTAAGACTATGGGCAGGTGAGCCTGTCTGGCAATGCAATGTCCCCGAAGTGTTCTGTCGTATTGAGATCAGGAAAGTTCATTGATGACCACTTAAATTCATTTGATTCATGTGAAATAACCAGGAAGTGACCAACATGTTTTACGATACCAATCAAATTAAATTGGCACATGACACAATTGAAGTTGAGCCAGCAGGATTTGTGTGGTTATGTTATTGAAAACACTGTATGAATGCATGTCTCACCTATCTAATAGCATTATATTCCAGATAACAATTTTCAGGACTTCAAGGAATTTATATTCATCCGACTTAGCGGGTTTGATAGGTATATTGAAGTAAAGCCTGTAACATTGGGCAACAAAGTAACCGTCTTTAGCTTTCTTCTCCAGAAGATCATAGAAAGCTGTATTCTTGTGTACAGGCTCCTTGGTTTATTAAAGTGTAGATATTGAGACAATAATAAATCTGTAGGAGCCATATCCCTTTAGCTTACTATTTCCTTGACCTGTTCTAGTGCTCGCATCAGTGTAGGATTTTATGTACGCACAACAAATCGTTTTCAAGTAAAATGATTGAAACGTCTTGTGTACTTCATGCTGTTACTTTATTTTGATAGGTGCAAAAGGGGCTGTTAAGTCAGCTTAATATGTTTATTGGTTTGAATCCGCTACGTCCACGTGTACTATATCGGAGATTCGTGGTAACTAACTCTTTTTCACTAATATTAACTTTAGGCTACACTTTCACTTATACGATACGAATACAAGAAACCAATTTTTTCCACTTTTATTTATGATCGTGCCATTTGTTACAAACATGATAACATATACTGATGATTAAAACTTGGCTTTGTTACATTTATTTCATATTTATTTTTTCAAGGATACAAATAGGGACAAAGTTATATAATATACATGGGATATATAATATACAATTACTCTTTTATACGCAACTGATGACAGAGCAAAACTTTTTCATCTCACATGCATTTTGCATATAAAATAGAAAAAGAATTTTTTTTACAAAACACGACACCTTCAAATGAATTTCCTTCAATGCATAAATGTAGGTTAATTTTGTTCATCATTCAATCACATATATAAATGACGTAATGAATTTTGAGCGGTCTTAAAATATTTTATTGGCCACTTCATTCCTCAAAATATACTTAATTCAATTACGATTTAAAGCGATGATTACTCATAGTTTCAGTCCTTTCCCCGTTATGAAGTTTCCTCATTTGGAATTTAAAGTTCATTAACCTCCGATCTTTGCCATTTACCTATACTTTACCTATCTCCCTAAAGGGATTCAGTTCATTAATAATACATCTCAAGATTTGAGTGTCAATCCTCTTCCCCCACCCCATGTGCCCATTTTCCTTCCTCTCTAACATTCACATTACACATGTACCTGCTTTTAATCTTCAAACCTGGAGGAAATAAAGGCAATCTATCAACTGTGCCCACTTTCTATCCTCTCTAACATTCATGTCAAATCATGTGCTACCCAAAACATAAGTACGTTTCATCCACAGAGAAACCTTTACAGCTTTAGGTTGACCATTTTTAGTTACACTCATTTTTTAATTATTTTTTTGGTGTCCTCGACATGTTGCCCTCAATATTTCAATTATAACTATGTTATTTTCCTTCTTGTTCATGTTCTTCCTGCAAATCCTGTGGCTTCCTGATGATGAGAACTGGAACGTGAGAATGGTGGAGAATGTAGTCACTGACGCTACCTAGCAACGTCCTCCTGACCTTTCCTTGACCCCGTGTTCCAGTCACGATGACGTCACATTTCTCCACTGTTGCTGTCTTCACGATTGCATGGCCAACTTCGCCGTTTAGACGTAGAATTCTTCCTCTAATCTGAAATTAAAAACACGACACTCAGACACTCAGACACTGAATACCGTCAATTTTCAGATTATTTCAAATTGCAATTTTGATGTTAACATGAATTACCCGTTCAAACATTACAACTAGATATGTCTTCGTTGTTATACATATATTTTTCCAGGCAAAACTATGAATGAGATATGTACACAACAAAAATAGTTTACCGAATATTCAAATGCATATATGTAGTGATTTCGTAAAAACGGCAAAACTACCTGGTTCATAAAATGTTTCTGCTACATTTCAAATAGGTATTGTTTAAATAACATGATCTAAAAATGATTTAGAAAGTGATTTCATTCATCAAAATATTCCGTGTCGCCTACCCCAGCCACTTTCAATTTTTCTTTTATTTTGTTGATTATTATTTCTATCTGTTGTTCTTCCTGTTTGATCATCTGAGCAACAAGCGACGGGTCACCGGACATAATAGCTGTACAACATGAAATGAAAATAAAATAAATTAAATTGTAAGAAAAAGAAAATAGAAAACTAAAGATCTATTTAAAGGGGCACGGAGTATGTTGTTGGGATCAATTATGTCAAACTTTAGAAATGTGTTATTATGTCGTGAAGAAATTGTTGTATCCAAAACATACCATTTTAATACTTAATAATCAGTTCAGTTTAGTGAGAATAAACAGCTTAAAGGAGTTATTTGAGATTGAAACCTGTACAGTGGCACGCGCCTATGTCTCAAAAGTAATTTCATAAACTTTAATACAGCAGACACAACGACAAATATAGTGTTAAACGTATATCACAATAGTAGCCTACAAGCAAATGCGACGTAGAATTTCAGCCTCATAATTAAGATTAATTATATTAACGTGTGTCGATTATTAACGAAATTAAGTAAATGTCAACATCTGGGCATGAAAAAGTGATGAAAATGTAATCTTCGACATGATTTGAACTTTACGCAGGTCACATGGTATATTGGTTATTAATTAAGCAATATACACAATTTTAAAGCTGTAGCTCCTCAAATTAACTTTTAAATCTCCTGAATTGTACCTTCTATACGGCCTTTCAACTCGATGTAAGATGTAAGTAAAGTCCTTAAAATTCAAAGGAGGTGCACTTCTGGAGAAGTCGAAAATGTGAAAAGGGTATGGGTGAGAAAGATCAATGCCATACGTAACAAAATCCCATATTGCCTTGTATTCTATAAACTCGATGTCGCTAACAACCCATTCCCCCATCTACCACACCAAGTATTCCCTTCCCCTGATCCGCGCTCTCCCCCTAACCTCTCCCTAACGGATGGCTCCTACTCACAAACATACTCATCCTTTCCCCACAGAGGAGCTCTGTCATTTATTTCTTTACAACCTCTGTTATAACAAGATCTCTTTTCGAGCTTCCGGCAGTTTCACCTAGCGGCCCAATATTGCAACTTAAACTATATTGCAATATTTCAGCCAATGAAAAGACCGCATGATAAATAACATATGTATTGTCACATAGGCTTACTCTAAAGGTTGCGTATGTGTTCTTTAAAGAACAAAGTGCAAGGTGGATATTCGAATAAAGTTTAGCTTCTGGAAAGCTTACGGAAATAACCGCGGTGATAACATTTGAAACGACGTCGCTGATTGCACAACTAACTTCGATTGTATCCAATCAGATTTCTACACTTCTAGACCGAGAGACGTTCGTAGTATAACAGAGTTTATATGGGGCTTTATGACGGGGATACCTCTGTTGTGGGAGAATGAAGCATACCAGAAAACATTACTTTCTCCTCCCTCCTATAAGAACATTCCACAGCTCTTAAGTTAGAGACAATGTTGGGGTCATTTGCATGACAGAGCAAAAAGCCTGATAACCAACACAAGGGGTCACAATAGGTCAGCTAGAGTCTTGCTCTTGGGAAAACAGAACAGAAGTGCTGAAGAAGGTAATAAGGTGTCGGTTCTTTCTTACAATTGGTGATACAGTCAAGACATGGGATTTAATACGAAATTCCAACTGTCTTAAGGATGTGTGTGGAAGGATAAAGGAGAACTTACAAATCATAAAGTCATACATACAAACATGATAACCGGGATTTCAAGCTTACGGTAATTGCTTTCTTTAAAGAAAACCACAAGAATATTGGTGGGAGGGGGGTGTGCAGCGGGCAGAAATAGAAAATTAGAATATTCACGGACGGCGTCGTCTCAAACCCACGTTACAAGCCCATCTGACCTAAAAGGCCTTGTGAATTGAAAATAGTTTCCTTTTGGAGAACGTGACTTTTAGACAGCATATAATGACCAACCTAAAACATGCTATATCACAAAAAATTGCACACTTACGGGAATGTGTGAGCGAGCTGTAATCAGGGCAGTGAGCGACTATCACCTCGTTTTCCGGTCTGTGAACCATGTCGATGTACCCTGAAAGTTGACTTAATATTGAATTATTGGTGACATCATATGTTAATCATAAAGTTCCAACGATTTTTCAAGTGACACAGTCGTCGAAAAAATGATGACATCAATTTGCAATAGTACACCAGGAGAAGTAAAAATGCTCAATATTTGCAAAGAAACAGAGAGCACTCCGAATGTGTATAAGTACAAAAATTAATGCTTTGAAATATAAGATATTCTACATATCTTCTGAGACTGTTCTTTCTTTTATCATAAATTGTTTTCATTACATGACATTACATTACCTAAACGGTAATAAGAAGAAATTCAATCAGCCCTTTGCAGCCATTCTTTCTTAACGGAGTTTATTACAAGTCATATGTTTTAACGTTAACACTGTCAGCATGTGGGTAAATTACCCAAAAGATTTTAAAAAATATTAACGTGACGCTCGTGTTTCATTCGTACCAAAATACGTCTTAGATAGAAACTTGAAGGATAAATGTTATGCCAAATATATCCTCTCTTGACGGAGGTTTACCTGACTATTGACGGCCAGCTTGTTAAAGGTACACAGAGTAAGTTTAGTCTAGTTCTTTGGGTAAAATATTTGGTAAAACTTGATAAATGGTGTTACTTGATCGGGAAGTAGTGATTGTATCTAAATTAAACATCTAGTGACAATAAAGATATTTGTGAAGAAGTTTGTGATTGAAAACCGGACAGTGGCGTTGCAAATGACTCAAACGGATTTTAGAAGACATTTTTATTGCATACACACCGACATATATAGATTGGTAGTGCTTTACATGTCAATTATATATCAATTAATTAAACATGTCATTGGAACGCAGAATGTCAACTTGTTAACATGGACATGGCCGTTTTTCATTTACAGTTGAAAAAAGGAATATGCATAATGTTGACGTGTATGAGATAAAGATATATCTTAACGAAGGCAATTTGAACATTGAATCGCCCTTATATGTGTCACACTATCAGCTGATGATAGCTTTTGACCTTTGACCAAACGGCTATGCTATTGTTTCACCACACAATCCCTAGTTTAAATACAGTGTTAGGTTATAACGTAATCTCACGTTGGCCATGAAGAAGCATGACCATCAAGATAAAACTGACACGAACATTTCCTAAACGTGTGACTAGCTTCTAAGGTTGATAATGAAGTTAACAAGCGTTTGCTCACATAATAAAATTATTATTGCAACTAATGCACGTCGATGAAGACGCGTATATTCACTGCGAAGAAAGCGTTTCATTGACCATGAACTACATAGATGGTTAAAGACATAACTGTGTATATGTAACACTTTGTAGAATCAAACATATTAATGATGTATGAAAATTACCTCAGATATAATTTGAACAGAAATAAAATGTAAAACGCTTTAACATAACAAGACAAATGGAGATCTTTTGCGAGACTTGTAATAAATTCGTTATTTTTAAAATAACTTTGATAACAAGAAATAGTGTATCGGACTTCAAGATATAACTGTCAACAAAATTTATATGGTTATATTTTCGAAATTCTCCTAACGTTGACAAGGGGTGCAAAGAATTTAAATGATTTTAAATGTCTTATGTAAATTCATAATACAGCAGTATTATTATAACATACTTTGCAGTTTTTCATTAATACAAGTATCTTTCTTTGAAACTATATCACAGGAAATTGACGCTTACACCATGTTAAGCATTACATGACCTCATAAAACTAACCATATATACAATAGAATATAGCAAGAAGATCCGCTATCGTAGACTTTGGAGTCTGCTTTCAGCTTGTAATTCCTTTCTGTAAATGTCAGATTATTGTATAACATAACATTGTAACCACCAATACGATGAACAGTTTTTACTGACATTAATAACTTCAAATTATCCATATGCTATGATGCATAATTCACGGCATAAACAGGAAGAACGTAATTTCATACGCGTAATGAGAATACATGGCCACTGATGGAATACAGACCCGCTATGTTTGCAAATAAGCCACTGCTGTCACTTGCTATAGGAAAGCATCGTAAAGAATTTTCTAAAAATAGACGCCGTAGCCTTACATTTCCTACAAGAAGTAAATGGCAACAGCAGTAATTCTACTAAATAATAGGGGACATATACAGTATCCTTGCTATAAGCCTAGTACTGCAATAAAATATCTTTATTCATTTAATTCTACAAAATCAATTCAGAGAAAAGATGCTGTGTTATTCTGTGCGGAAATAATCAGTCATTTAAATCATAACATGTCCCTTTAAACAATGCCACGTGTATTTGACAACGTAATGTAAGCAAATATGCATTGTATGCTTTTGCCTTTGCTGCAGCTGTGGAGGTATATCTGTGAATGGACGAGTACTTACAATCGAATGCATAGAGGGAATGATCACTCCCATCCATCGCAATAAGAACTTTTCTCTCTGAGGGGGCCGACATGTTTGTTTGGTCGAATAACCTCTTTCGGAGCCTATGCACTGACGCTATCTTTGTTGGCCTTTTGTAAACACTTCAAACAGGCGGTGTTGTGAGAAAAACGACCCCGTGGAAAATGACCGTGGTTTATTAACCTGAAAACGACGCGTCACAAACAAATCTCTTTTATTCTTGAGTTATGCAGTCAAACAACGTCAAACAATCTCGATAATCCAAAATATGCTCAACACATATCCGTTCTTATAGGACTTAAAATCCTGTAACATAAATATGGTAGAAATATATCCAGTATTTTACAACTTAAAATCCCGATTAAACAAAATATGCACGAAATATACTAAATATAATTTAGAATTTATATTAACTTTCAGAGCTGCATTATATGAATTTGAATGAAAGATCTATGTCACCGTTTAAAAGCAAATGTCGAGGGTTTTCCGATGCTTAATGGTTGTTCTGCCGATCTTATTTCCACGTCCTATTAAACGTCTACGTGTATTTATTTAGGTTGACATTTAAAATTATATATTCGGTTAAAGACTTGAAATACAGACGCTAGTCATGTTATTTTGACCTCAACATAACCTCTCGAAAAGCATGTCTTTATTTGAAGTCAACTACTTCAACAACAAAAAAACATTTAATAATAATAATAACAATAGTGCATATTTATATTGCGCACAAATCCACGCTCGAAAGCATGCTCACAATTAAAAGTACAATTCAGAAAGCTGTTGTCTATGGGCCATAGAACTGGGTGAAAAGGTGTGTCTTCATATGGCTTTTAAAGGAGTCCAGTGTAAGGGGAAAGCTTTAGGTCGAGGGGTAATGAGTTCCACAAGACCGGAGCAATATGGGAGAAGGATCTTTGACCAAATGTCTTTAACTTGTAGCAAGGTATTGCCAAGAGGTTTTGTTGCTGTGAGCGAAGTTCACGGGCTGGAACATAGGGAGTAATAAGTTCGGTGATGTAAGTAGGAGTCTGGCCATGAAGGGATTTGTAGGTGAGACAAAGTCACTTGAACTGGATCTGTCTTTCACTGGTAACCAGTGCAGTCGTTTCAGTACTGGTGTGATGTGAGTCATTTTGGAGGAACGACTTATTATCCGTGCTGCAGTGTTTTGTACCTTCTGCTGTTTGTCCAGAAGAGCATCACTAAGACCAGAGTAAAGGCTATTACAATAGTCCAGTCTACTGAGAATAAGGGATCGAACAAGTGAGTGGGCGGATTCAGCAGTGATGAGAGGACGGATTTCTCTCAAGTTCATTCATATATTTCACTGAATAATAGTTTTCGCGGATTATTTTTCAAAGACTGAACATTAGATATATCTCGAGTCCCAATTTGATGCGTAAACGTTAACACTAAAAATATGTCGTTGATATGGTTTAATTTTACAATACACTCGTTGGTGCTATTTACATGTGATTTTCATACAGAACGTATCGAGTCATGACAAAACATAATACATATACACCTACTGTTTGTTTCATGTTAATATCGGGAAACTTTTGAATATTTGAAACAAATTTATATGGTAGGATAGCAAACTTTGTTTTTGATTGTAGTACAAGGTGAGGAATTTCTGAAAAAACTGTTTTTCATAAGACTTTGATTTTGTGGGGAAATTTGAAGCGATTACCCCGTCTTTGATGTAATGCTGTTACTTATAATCATATTATACATAACCGACCCCTTCATGGAATGTGTATTTAGTTGAGCAGCATTAGAGTAAATGGACATTACAAACAGTATCACCCCACAAATACCCTGGCCCGCGTTTATGAAAACGCTCAATTCTCTTCTTGAGTCAAACTCATACTGATCAATATAGCTAAATATATTATATTTTTCCCATTTAAACATCATTTTCATTCCTATTTCTTATTTTAAGGTTGACATAATTCGGAGATAAAAAAAGATAGAGGAAACAATCAGATTCATAGCTTGGTCTTTACTAGCTGTTTATGCATGGCTACTATTTAACATAAAATAAGGGTACCGTATACATAACTCTTTGCAAAGATCAAACCTTCGATAAACAAAATTGAATACCGATTGTTGAGAAAAACTTGATCTAAGGGTATATCCTTGTTCTTATTTACAATAACTCTCATATCCGTATGCATTAGTTGCTTTCATCAACATTGGTAAACAAATGGCGTTTCCATTGATTCGACTGTTATACAATACAATAATACTAGTCAATATCTTTGGATTTGATCATTATACTGCATCTGCCGGTATCACACATTTATATCTGCCTGGAATTATCGTTCATAAAGATGTTTCACATACACACGTAGACTTAATAACCTTAAAACGAATGATGTAAAACTATTTCGGCTAAATACATGTGTAAAAAAAGTAACACTTTTTTCGAGGAGTGATTCTTGATAACTGTACAAGACTCTGTATCGAAACGTTGCACTCCGAATTGTTGTCACCGAATGGGTAGCGCTTGTAGAGTTCCAAATTATGTCCGTAAAACTCTGCAACGTGTTCCCTTGATTAATATCAGATGTACATCTACATCGTTTAAAAGAATAAAAGTATTTTTAACGCACTTTTACCAAAAGAGCATTACAATTCTGGTTGTTTGAAATGTTTGGAACGTTGAATGGAGAAAACATTTGGAATGTACACACAAAAAGTCAAACGTCGGTGCGGAAACAGACATACAAACGGACAAACCTAATATAAATTACATCCATAAGTGCCTTACAGTCAATTATCTCGTGGTAATAGTTATCTTTTTCATGTGCTTAAATTAAAAATGGTATATTGAACTTACCTTTATGTAAACTATGCCACAAGTACATGAAGATATGTCAAAGAGGGCACAGGCCATGAATACAAATGTTTTAAAAAGGCATCATATAATACTTTTCCCAAACGTAATCAAATATGTACATTAGATCATAATTCAATGTACAGTTGTCATTCGGCGCCCATCAAAGACGATTCCCCAATGAAAATAATATTTAAATTGGTCTTGTTGCTACGAAGCTGTTGTGTTATACACGTGTATCCACACCACGTAGGATCCCTGTTTGACATCAAGTCCTTCTCATCTCAGTCTGCATATTCTATAGGTCCATCATCTTGATCGGTTCATGCTTTAAAAATACACAATATACTTGAGTGTAATGGCAGTGTACTCAGCGATACCATAGACAACGATATTAAAACTATATTATACAATAGTCAGATTACCAATCAATATCTCAATGAAACATAGAAATTGTTTCTCTTACCAATAGATCGACACAGCGGGGACAATGAAGCAACAAAAAAGATATTTCTATCTAAGCGTAAACCCCTGAGACTGTCCTTTCCCTTGCCAGATGTGCTTTTGTTCAGAATAGAACGTTGCAGTTTCTTGTCTCACGGTTCTAACCAATTAAGTAGTTTCAGTCGGCAGGGGATCACAGGTTCATGTTAAATTTACATGTAGCTCACAGAGAGAGAGAGAGAGAGAGAGAGAGAGAGAGAGAGAGAGAGAGAGAGAGAGAGAGAGAGAGAGAGAGAGAGAGAGAGAGAGGAGAGAGAGAGAGAGAGGAGAGAGAGAGAGAGAGAGAGAGAGAGAGAGAGAGAGAGAGAGAGAGAGAGAGAGAGAGATTACGGGTTGTTGTGGCCTTACATGTGTATGTATACAATCAAAAGGTACATTTTTAAGAAGAAATATAGTTATTCATTACACACGTGTTCTGAATATCTTTATGAGATAATTTTGGTTATTTGAAACAAGTGTTGTGTAACCAGTTGAAAGTTATTCAACGAATGTTGTGTAACCAAAACAGGTTATTCAACGATAGTGACGTCATAATGCCGACCAACTTTAACAATCGAGCGAGTACAAGTGATCTTTCCGTTGCCACCTCAATATTTCAGAATAACATCACACCTATATTCAAGCAGTTATCAGCAACAAAACACAACCAAACATCACATTAACGTGTGAATAATAAAATATTGACGTAGTTTATTTCTTTAAAAAGTATTATTTGTGTTCAAAGAAATTCTTAAGTGTTAATTTCGTCGATGAAGCAGTCGCGGCAGAGTTATCTCCCTTAAGCGCTTTGTTTACATTATGAACGTAGAGTGCATAAACAACTAAAGTACGCTGTCGATGAACCGCCACAATGACTTGAGTCATATTTTAAGTCACCAATCTACTTTCCGTTCTCTCGCACTTGTCGAATCATGTCAAAATGAGAGTAGTCTCCCTTCCAACTCTATTGTCAACCTCGCTTCCAAGAGCAATCAGACAACCAGTTACAGGAGTACCGAGCTCTTGCAATCCATCTTCTCAGCCCCAATATATGGTGGTACCCCAAGAAATGATAACTTCTTTGGACCAGAAAACAAGAAAATAATATTTGATGACCAGTAATTTCTTGTATCTAGTTTGACAGACTCGGGGTTACTTTGTTCAATGCGAGCTGCCGTTGTTCATCTATCGTTAGCAGTGACACGTCAAATTTAGCGATGACGCGTCAAGAGTTCAGTGACGGAGAATATTGTAATTGCGTTTTGATCTGTCAAGATGTTTGCTTGTCATTGTTTATCAAATCCTCGTACATTAAACCATATGAAAAATATAAACTCATATTTCTGTTACGTATGGCTCTTTGATTCTTATATTCTATAACGTGGACTATATATGTTTCAGACAAAAGAGGCAGTGTATTATTGAGCACAATGTATTCATGCGCGCTAACGTCTTTCAGTGAACATTTTGAGGTCTTCGAAGAACAAGTTTCCTATTTTCCTGTGTGTAATAAATAGATCACAAAACTCGTGGGTGTTGAATATGGAAAATATTCCAACTTAATATTTTTAAATATTTCGATTTATTCACTCGCTTTCGCTCGTGAATAGATAAAAACGTTTAAAAATATCTCGTTGGAATATTTTCCATATTCAACACCCACTCGTTTTGTAATCTCTATATATACTATATACGAGATACCGGTTCGGCTTCTTAAAACATGTTGCGTTTGTAAGCCTAGCGCGACATCTATTTGAATAAGGAATCCAAGTCTCTAGCTCTTTCTGTCCATCCGTTGTGTTCCGAATACCTCATGGGATCCTGTAGCCTCTTTCACACAGACCTCTTACCGGTACGACCCCGTAAAGCAGGTCGTACCGCATCTCTTACATTTTTTACCCGGCCTCGTATATTTACACTGCGTCGTAAAGAGCTCCAAATTTGGAATATGATTAGTACGAATAGCGAAACAGGTGCCCGTTCTGCCGAGATCATATGTTGCTATGCAACCAAGTACCTCTTACGTGATATACGACCTGGATTTACGACACCGTTGTAGGACATGGATACGACGTTGTATATCATATTCCTTACGTGGTCTCGAAAGTCAGGGAGTTTATTTTTAGCGAGTTTGTTGAGAAATTGAAACAGGATATTTTAAAAGTTGAGAGCATGTAGTGGTAGAGGAGGAAAATAACCCAGCAGGCACATAGACGTCTATTAGACGTCTAGCCTAGACGTCTTAAAGACGTCTAAATATAGTCTAATCTGTGGGACTAGAAAGACGTCTAAGCCTAGACGTCTAGACGTCTATTAGATGTCTTTTAGACGTTTATTAGACGTCTTTTAGACATTTATTAGACGTCTTTTAGACGTTTATTAGACGACTAGTAGACGTCTTTTAGACGTTTGTTAGACATATATTAAACCTCTATTAGAAGTGTAAATACCTCCCAAAATATTTAACAGAAGTCTGAAAAAAGTTTAACACATGTCCTTTAGTGGTTATGTTATACCCCAGTATAATAATGCTATGCAGTGGGAACTTCATCAGGATTCAGAGATTCAAACAAAAACCTGTTTCTTGTGAGGTACAATTGCATGATGATGATGAAAATGGATACATTTAAGCCCAATTATTTCACTATTTAAAACAATATAATGACTTATGATGGATACCATTTTAGAATTTGATATGGTAACTTAATTTCATGTTTAGGTTTAAATTTTCTTATGAATAGATTCAAAATTTTCAGACTAAGTGATGAGCAATTTTGCCTTGAAAATAAAAAAGAAAAAGGCTCAAATAAGATGAAATATTTATTCAATATCAAAATCATGCAATCAACATATATATTGTAATAATAATACAAAAATATTTGCTTTTATATGTTTTGAAAAATTAACTTTACTTCAAATCAGATTTGTCAAATCTTCATATCATTGTCCAAAACTAAGAAGTAATTCTTAAAGTATGAATGTCCTGATTCAAGGCCATTTTCTTTCTACATACTCGAAGAGCATCTTAAAAGAATTCCGCCGTTCTTGAGAATTGTATCCTTGATTGCGTCCTTGTAACAGATTTGTGAAAATATCTGAAAATAAATTGAAACCTTAATTGTTATCTCAACTCATGATCATGGTCAACATTTGTACCTATATATTCAGATTCAAATCAAAATATATGTTACTCTGTTAAATATTTGGTAAGCTACCTGTCCTGAAAAATTCAATATAAATTTATACACAGACACCAAATGAAACCATATTACTAACTAGAAACTAATAATAGTTGAATCTACGCCATAAGTCAATCATTATAAAAAAAGGTTTATTTTGCAGTGAATTAAAATGAAAATGAAAATGTTCCACACTGAATCAGGTTCTCTGCATTAATAAGGGTTTATTATTAATTAATATTCTACTATGAAAGTTCAGGTAACAAAATACCAAGGGGAATAATTTGGTCATGAATTATTTGTTTTCAGTCAAAAAATAGAGAAAGCTATATTTTTTCAAATATATGTACTAACAAATCACTACACACATGTTTTGAAGTAGCATCACAAAATTACGAGCTGAAGGTTATTAATGGAAGAGGCTGTACCATCAGATGCACGACCATTATAAACAAAGGAAAGATACCGACGAATGAGAATCTTGGATATTACTGACATGGTAAAACTAATTAGCGTATCCAACATACAGAAAACAGTCTTACCTAAACTGTAGACAAAAAAATCCGTAAGGAACACTACTTCAGGTACGTTGATATCGAGATATCCCATCTCTTTTGAGAACAAAGGAATGAAAATGGCGCCTAAATAAAGCGCATGTAAGGGTCGCAACTCTGCATGGAAAGCATATTCATGTGCACTGCATTGACTACAATTTCGATCAGGATTGAAGTTCGAATCTCTTCACCCAGACCATTTCATAATTTATTTTCCTATAAATTTGTACTTTTGATAAATCTATAGGATGTGATTTGAATAACATTTGAGTGTTATATATAATTTGATGCAAATATTTTCTTAACTTACAAAATATATTGTAATATTCATGTTAAGTGACAGAAATCTTTCAATGTTTAATTCCTAATTTTGGAAATGTTTGTTTATATTCAATAAGCAAAGGAAACATCTTTCAAACTGAAATATTAAAGCATTATAATAAAATTGTATGAAAGTGCAGGTCTACCTTAAGACGTCTTTTAGACGTCTATTCAACGTCTAGGCTTAGACGTCTATATGAAGACTTCTTTTAGACGTCTAAGCCAATTTAGACCTAATTTAGACGTCTAAAATACGTCTTGTGCCTGCTGGGAAGCTGCGTACATATAGTACTTTTAAATTAGAATTTGGCTTTGAATTTTATGTCAATTGTGATATGTCTAGTTCTTTTAGAAGGTCGCTAGCGACGTGACGTGGAGAACGTCAGTGTTATTTTGGCCTCCCCTGAGTTATCGTTTTTATCTGCCAAAAAAGGCACTGCAAATATGTTTATATCATAATAGTTACATATAGTACAATACTGTTTTACTTTTAATTACTTTGAATAGCTATTATGAATGAAAAGTGTCTCTCGTAATTCCTCAGTGAATGGCTCAAGATTTTAATACATTGATTTTGTATTTTAATGAATATATATAGACAAGACAAGACAAGAAAAGTTTATTCCATGAAAAGGCCTCATGGCCAAAAGCACATGAAAATACAGCTCAAAATCGACGCATGTCAAGCTTACATTAATTATATTGGCAGTTTTCTTTGTCCTTTTTCGACAACAAATAAATAATATACCTTACTGATATGTTTGATAACTTATATTGTCATTCCTGACATGACATCCTCATTCTGAGTTTTTGCTTTCATGATAAAATAACAGTGTAATGTTTTTATTTTCAGGGTTTCAGAATGAGTCTCTGATTGTGTTATCCACATGGAAATCTGATTAAATGCTTTGTGAACTTATACTTTACTTCCTATCTCATATTTTATAACTCCTTTTGACACAGCGCTGTTGTGGAAATCATGTTTTGTCCTTCCCTCAAATTTTGAAGGAATAAATAGTTAGAAAAACAATCTGATAGGGCAGAAACCTCTTAGCAATTGTATGCTTTTCTCTATGGAATTCAAACAAAGTTTTAAACACTCCATTAATTTCAGGAATATGAGCTTTATAAATGAACTAGTTTTCATCAAACAGTTGACAAAGCCATTGTAGCTTAAACTGTATGTTTCATGAATGTTGTATGTGTTGTAAGAGCCACAATATCATCGAATTTGGTATGTCTTGTAAGAGCCACAATATCATCAAATGTGGTATGTGTTGTAAGAGCCACAATATAATCGAATGTGGTATGTGTTGTTAGAGCCACAATATCATCAAATGTGGTATGTGTTGTAAGAGCCACAATATCATCGAATTTGGTATGTGTTGTTAGCGCCACAATATCACCGAATGTGGTATGTGTTGTTAAAGCCACAATATCATCAAATGTGGTATGTGTTGTTAGCGCCACAATATCATCAAATGTAGTATGTGTTGTAAGAGCCACAATATCATCGAATGTGGTATGTGTTGTTAGCGCCACAATATCACCGAATGTGGTATGTGTTGTAAGAGCCACAATATGATCGAATGTGGTATGTGTTGTAAGAGTCAAAATATGATCGAATGTGGTATGTGTTGTAAGAGCCACAATATGATCGAATGTGGTATGTGTTGTAAGAGCCACAATATCGTCGAATGTGTTATGTGTTGTAAGAGCCACAATATCGTCGAATGTGGTATGTGTTGTTAGAGCCACAATATCATCGAATGTGGTATGTGTTGTGAGAGCCACAATATCATCGAATGTGGTATGTGTTGTGAGAGTGGTATGTGGTATGTGTTGTTAGAGCCACAATATCATATGACCAGAGTTGAGTTCAAACGCCTATCTAAACTTGTATCTTTATCCCTATAAGGGCACATTATGACATTTTCTTGTTTTCGTTTGTAAATTAAAATCGGCCCTATCAATGATAGAATGTTGAAATCCTGCATCCAGATTGCACGTATTGTAGTAAAAAGACCCACTTAGCAATACCAATCTACATTTCTCGTTGTGTCTGCCATAAATACGTTTCCAAAATTACGTTTGAGTCATTGGCGCGCGCCATTGTCCGGTTTTCGATGATAAATCTCGACTTTTCGCTATTTATTGTCACTATTCTAACTGATACGCATAATTTTCAGAAACAAACAATAGTAGCCGATGAAAAAACATCATTATGAAGTTTGATATATTCGACTCAAACAACATACTCTGTGTCCCTATATTGTTTTCAACTTAACATGGTACGAACCAATTGCAATTGTACATATAGCAATTGACTGGTCCTGGTGACTGGTCCAAGATTATGTATTGCCTATTAACTTTTCTGTTTTTGATGCATCGAAATGTTTTGACCCAGCCACTGTGATAGCAGTTGAAAGCCCCAACAAAACTCATTAATATTTGAAGCTTCACTTCTTCAGACAAGTTATCTCCAATATAATTTGCTGTTGCCGACATATTTACTTTTAACTTTTGAAATATTTCTATCATGCTTTTCATCGTTACACATTGGTCTCTCATTGTTTTGTTAAAATTTTCGATACAATAGTATAAAAGAGTATCACCATTACAACGGGCTGTAGTCATAATGGCAACGGCAAGTTAGATAGAGAACAAGGTCTATGGATTCACAACTTCTTTATTGCAGGATTGCGACGTTTTGGTGTAGATACTAACAGCGTTATCAAACAAGTGATCATCACCACTTGTCATTCGGGGTAGATACTCTTAAAATGATAATAATCATTATCATCTCTATTTCGTACATGTACGTTGGTCATCGACTCAAATACATACATGTATCTACAAACAACTCATGCGATACATTTTTCGAAAAGTTGATTTTTTTAAAATAATGACTTAAGTATTTTACATATAAAATGACAGAAAATAATTGTAAATTTATATTGACATTGAGTAATGTGTTCGTTCATCTTAGTTATTTTATTTTTCATTTAGTAGATTTTTCTTTCTTCCATGGTTAATAAAGATAATACGTTGTTATTGACACTGCTTCAGTCGATGAGAACATGAAAATGACATACATTTTTGGGGGCTCGATGAGTATTTTTCAACAATTAACTCCTCATTTATTCTCCATTACGGGAAATACAACGAAGAAAGTCTGCAGTTTTCCATACAACGGAGAGTCAAGATGCATTGACTTGTCCTAGTTGGACGGAAATGTTGAATAAAGGAACATCAAAACATGAAACATACTAGTTAATATAAAACACTGTTTAAAATTGAATAAAACTCATGAAAAGTCACAGTTAAGTTTGAGGTCATCCAGTTGACTTGGGTTACCTATATGTCTATCTACTAACATTCTTGATTTGATGTAATTCTCGCCAAGTCAGGTTTGATTGGTAACCCGTGGGAAATAAGAAAACGCCGCTATTTCATGGTTGTTGAAGATTTTGAATAAAACAGATTTGTCTCTCTGTCTTTTAAATTCTACGAAAACAGAAAAATTAGATGTTTAGCTATTTAGAGTGAAGTAACTGAGTTCAAAACCTGAGTCTAACATAAACAGTTTTGAAAGATCGATTTGGTACTGATTATTAAAATGTCTGAAATAGGGTGACTTTGTGCAAATAAAAATCATTGTTTGAGTGATTGGAATAAAATTGTTAACTCTTACCGAACAACTCGTCAACATTATTTCAATTGAATCTAATTCCTTAAAATAAATATCAAAATATATCAATCAAATATAAAATAAGCCTCACATAAAAAAAAACATTAATCAAACTGCTAAAACTTAAAACTAAACTAATGGTCGTGAATATTTATAATCAATAGATTATTTATATTTATATCAAATTTACGATCCTTTTTCCGCGCTGTGGCCATTGTTAGTTCAAAATTCGATTTATATTTATTAGATATTTTACTTTCGTATGCGAATTGTTTATAATATTAGTTTGGTGCAAGAGCTTATGTTCCAGTTTCCTATATCTCCTATGAAATTATTGATTAGCGATAACGAACACATTTTGCTGCTATAGAGACGGTTTGTTATACGTAAATATCAATGATTTTCCCCAAGCTGTTACATAAGAGATCTTGCGAAATCAATTTGAAAATTGATATACGCGTAATTCGTTTTGAACGTAGCGCTATCGTCGAATATCTTCGATTTGGATAAGAAGAATTCGGTCTAGTTGTCAATTTAAAGAAGAAAAAAGTAAATTTTTCTCCCAAATGCATCCATTTACCTGAACAATCTTACATTTCAGGAAACAAACTGACATAAAAATCTAATACAAACGCTCAGGAAAATTAATGTTACCATTATTATGAAACGTACATTTGAAAAAGTGTATATTGTCACTGTTGTGCACGACATGTGCATATTTGAACCTGCAATGCTGTGAAACTAGAAAAAGTAATTTTCAAAAAGTTATTTAGGATTTCCATTCGTAATTGCTTCAGACATAAACCTATCTAAATATGCTGACATGACCTCGGTCCTTTCTTGGAAATATCTTCCACAAAACATTCATGATCAAGGTTTTGGTGTCTGTGATTCTTGATAGGAGGCATTACGTTACGTTTTTAGAAATCCGTTTAGTCAGTTTCTCGATTATGTCTTTACTAATTATCTTAAAATGTTAATGCACTCTTCATTTGTATGTGCATTTTTGGGGCTTTTGGTTAATTCCAAATCACCGTGTAATAAATTGAGAATAAATTGAATACAGGCACCATGAACGTCATGACTTTATTCTCCAATAATCAAAATTTCTGATCGTTGTTTGAAAATTGCCACCAAGAAAAAGATACAAATTGCAGAGAGATTTCTTAATAGGTTTAACAAGGGAAACATGTTATCAGAATAGCCATACGTCGCACATTTTATTGCTAAAGCAATATCAAAAATACTTTGATATGAATCTTATATATCAACACATCATCAAGGAAAATCAGAGATTGTTAAGGAGATTATCAACAAACGAAACAGTACAATATATTTCAAACAGGTTCGCCACATCATATCATTAACTAATGACATTGCAGAGAGATTTTTAAAAAAGCTTTACAAGCTTGTCAGAATGAATATCTTTTTGCAAATCATAGAAGATATGGTATCTGTAAAAGGTTTACACAAGGATAAAATGTTAACTAAATTCGTTCTTGTGTGTTTTTCTTGTCTTCACGCGATATCATGACGAGCAAACAGTAGTTCATAGTGACAAATATTATCTTTAGATGTATGTGTTATGATATTGGTTTTTTAATCAGTTATATTTGTATCGATACTTCATTGCCACAAAAACCGGTTGTCACCCAGAAGCTTTGCCAGATTTTCGTTGTGAGGTCTATAAAATTCGTCCAACAAGCGACGTGTATCTGGTCTCATAGGCCCGACAGCTTCCTGTCTCACTGTATTTGCATTGTGAACACTTTTATCATTTTCAATACGACTCTCCTGTTCTGATGATAATGGTCCTGCAAGATATGAACATGGCTTGATAAATAGAAAGACGAATGTCAAGTCAGATTGTAATGATGGTATCTCCCTTGTAAGATTCGAATAAATTAATAAAAATGTCACGAATAGAAGGTACATGTATGCCACTTTAAATCAGTCATCCATCGTACATATATGTCATTATTGTCTTCAGATGACAATGTAGACAAATTGACTCCCTATTGTGTCATTCCACAGATATACATGTAGGTATCATTCTTTCTTTAAACCTGTACCATTCTTTCTCAAACAGGGGTCATTATTTAAGATCCCATCCCCCAAAAGCAATCATATATCCTACATGAGAAGATTTCTGAATGTTGTAGAACAAAGGTGAGCACGGCTCGACGCCATTACGCAACATCAATTATTGAAAAATGTAAAAAAAAATTTTAATCAACCATTTGAATGATTAAATGATAAAATTCAAAGGAAGAGGGTGATATTACATATTTTGACAGTTAAAGGTAAACAGACAAGTATAACATATTATCGAACTTGTAGTTTTGCTGTTTTTAATATAGATTTCGTATCCTGGAGTTTTAACCACTTAAAGGCGCACCGATACCCCAGAAGTTTCACTGTTAAATAGTTTCCAGTAATGAACTGTAAAAGCAGCAACGTCGTAATATTTGACCGTTTTTGATAGAATTTGCACTGCAGAGTTTTAACCACTCAACGGCAAATTCATACCCCAAAGATAACATTCATACAAAATTTAAAGTGAAAATGTGGCTTCATTTGCCAAATCAAGGAACAATATTTGGTACCCTGGAGTTTTAAACACTGAAAGGAACATCATTATTCAATGGTAACATAAATACCAACTTTGAAGTTTCCTAGGAGTAGCCATATAGTTTTGAAAATCATCTCTAAAAATTTGGCACCCTCGTGTTGTAACCACTAAAAGGCACATCAATACCAAAAGCGTAACATTCATACTAAATTTCGAAGTCAAAAAGTATTTTTAAAAAAAGTGTTCTGGAAAAGAAAAAGGACAATAGGCTCATTTTAAGTTCCGAATTATAAAAACACTGATATGGAACAAACGAAGCAAGTAACTGCTTATAATGAATTAGCAAATCAACCATAAATACTTACTTATGTCAAGAAACTGGTAGATTTCCTTGAGATGTAACAATCGATTTTTTATGTAATCCTCAAATCTGATAAAATGGAGTTGCTGTTTTGGGAACACCTTCATCCAGTCTCCAACAAACACGTCGTAAAGACCGACATCGAGTTCGACCTAACGGTTGAAAATGTGTTCAAATGACATACTTTTTTATAATGTTTGTATTGAACAAACAGATAGGCAGATGAGTCTGGTGATTAAATCAGTAATTAAAAATTATACATCTGTAATCTCACAGACAAATTAAATAGGCCAACATTGAGTCTAGTCTGTTTGTGAAAATAATGTCAAACAATTAAATATTTCTTATCATTTAAAAATCAAACATACCAACTCGGAGCCTAGCCTGATGTCTACAGAGTTTTGATAACAGAATGTGCTTTATATCACGGGAATTCTTATTCCTTGAAGAGTGATTTATAATTAAATGTTCATCCACTTAATGGAGCTTCGTTCATTCGATATATTATGGCACATGCTTAGGTTCGGTTCCCTGGACTTAGGGTGCAAAGAATAAATGATATCGGTCTTTTCTAATACAGCGTTTATTTCATTGAGTGAGACAATTTTGTAAGAAATGAAGTCAATATTTCCACGAGTGGCGCACCAACGATTGAAACTATTAAGTTTTTTTACTCACAAGTTATTCGAATTTTCTCGTAATGAAAAAGAGGAATACTGTAGAAGGAAAAATCTGTGCATTGGTCTTATATAGAATGAAAGGGGAGGCATTTCTAAAAACAAACACTGCAGTAGACCTCAGAAAAGACATTTACCTATGAAAAGCACAAGGTGGAAATGGACACAAGATATTGATGGATTCCACGATGTTGAATGATTGGATAATTTATTTCAAAATATGTTGTACAATACCTTTGTCGCTCTTAATCCATTTCCGTTGTATGCACATGCTCTCATTGACCTCTTCGAAAGGCATGTGTAAAATCGGTGGATGGTGTGAACAACTCTATTGTGAAAATCATCTATTGTCTTTTCCTCTTCTTTTTGAAAGAATAGATAGTTAGAAAATAATCTGAAAGAGAAGAAAACTTTTATTCAAATTTCATCATTTCTTTAGAAGGTGAAATTATTTTCATGTATTACAATAAACTGTTTGTGGAAATGTCATGTCCCTAACGATTTTTGTCAAAAAAGCACCAACCAACTGGATTCCTCATAACGCATGCAAAAGATCTATGAAGTTAATTAATTTCTTTAGACTGTGACATAATTGCATGCATTATATGGAAATGATAATGAAAGGTTTTTTTTATTTAATCCCACCTGTCAACTGGATTCCTCATAATGACGATGGTCTTTGCTTGAGGTAGAAGGTTTTGGATGTAGTGAGCAGTGACGTACTTGGGTTCCATCAGGCCACAATTCTCCCGTAACAGCCACCAGTGCCTATTATCCCAGAACGTCGATGGACTCGCGTCGACTGTCATATAACAGGGTATCATAATGTCAATTATTCAACCCAACACTTAAATATGCAAAATGATTTTATTTTCATATGTTATCATGCGTGTTTCATCGCTATAGAATAAAAAGCATATACTTATATACTTATACTTATGGTTTGGAAATGTAGTCTTTCCATTTTAAAGGTTTAAATTACAGATGTGCAGATCTTGCTTTATACATGTACATAATTCAATGAAACTATAGCGGATGATTGCGGAGTCTTCTATGAACTAAGTCAAATATGTTCCCTTAAACCAAAATGATATAATGTTTTGAAATGTCCGAATAGTAGGAGTTTACGTGCTGTAAGCAATATTTCATTATTTAACACATGTGTAAATTACGTCACCATTATCCTTTATCTTCATTTATATACTATAAATTTTCATCGTGTAAAAGTTTAGATATTAGAGGAACGGGCTGAGCGAGGTCGCGTTTCTGTGAATTAAAGCGATATGCCGCTCAGTTCGCTAACCTATTGATATAGGGAAAGGGATATTCTATATACCTTCTTCATGCTTTAAAGGTTAAGGGAAATGGGTAGCAACCTGTTATCTTATCATTTACATTCATCTTTCTAGATTCTCCTATGATCGCGGCTGCCTTCGTGAAGAAAGAGACGTATTCTGTGAATGAGCTTAGTCCGTGCTCCATAGATTCTGAAAATGATCAACAAAATCTTATTGTCAGTCACCATAAATACCAAGCCAATAACTGTTCATAAAGGTTTCGCTGAATTTATTTTACATTTCGTTCACTCAACTGTTTTATAAATGGAGACTAATAGGTTTTGGTTTTTTTTGCAAATATCTCAAATGATGTTTTCTCTAAATTGCGATTGGTTTAAATATATTTTATTGACAATATGTTAAAATGGATACAAATGGAACAAGTGAAAACATTCAGTCTGCGTGCCTGTAAATAAATTAGTTATGGTAAATAAGATATTAAGATTAACAATTATTAATTGATCAATTTTTACAATTAAGATATGTTCTAGAAACATACAGTGCTTCACAAATATGTTTGTGTGAATTTGTTTAAAAACACATTACAGTAACATATTCCTAATATACTCCTAAATGATTCTTTTTATATCAATGATATGCTGTACATATTTATTAAATAAAATAAACTTTACCTTTCAAAATTGTACTACTTTTGAGTGAGTTCAGAAATCTAAAATTTTGATATTAACTTTTGTCTTTTATGAATATATAACGTTCATTCGATATATTCATGATGAACATTTTAACAAGGATTTCAACATTAACAAGCAATTTTGTTTGATAACTTTAATCTTTAATGGTCGTCAGCTACTACATTTATATCTCAAATTGATATGTATAAAACAAAATCGTCTCAGAAACATCACTGTAAAACATGAGAGATTTCTTGTTTAAGGTAGTTATCATTGTTTTAAAGTGTTTAACTTGATTGTGTTGACTTGATATTTGCATCTAAATTGTTCAAATGTTTGACTGAATCTGTAATGTGGAATTTGTTTCAGGAAGACGATCTAATGGATTTTTTAAAACTAAGTTACTCTTATGGCATAACTGGAAAGGGAAGACATATGCTGAGGTACTAATTTCTCTAGGGCCATTTTTTCCATGGCAAAGCAAATATGTCTTTCTTTTGAAGCTTTGTTTTAATTAATTGTCTGAAATATAAGCTCTCTCTAGGCTAAAATAACGAATAAATTGTGTAACATTGAACTAAGTGGGATCACACTATCTGCATTAGTACAAATTCTTGTACCTTTTTTGGGTCGGGTCCCTTGCGGGATTCGAACTCACACCAAAAGGGGCAGACGACTCCAGAATTGGCCGTACCAGCATCTAACCTTGGATCTGGGGGTGAGGGCCCGAAAAATAACAAGAATTTTTTTCATTGCAGATAGTATGACCCCAAATAGAACGATGTTAAATGTGGTCACTATCTAAATTGCATGTATCTCGAATATATTGTGGACAGAGTGAATGATACTTGATCAATGTAGAACTGCCTACTAAACCGTGTCCTTGTAATCCAGTGATATTCTTTGCTCCCTGAAATAATATCAGGATGTTTTATAACTTGTCTGAACAGGTCGGTAGTGCCGCACTTGGTTTGTCCAGCTATGAAGAAATAGGGGAGACAACTCAGTTGACTATCATTTCCATACCAGCACGGATTTTTTAGACCTGGTAGATATGACGGGCGAATCTGTGAACAAATGGGTTATTTATTGAGAAGGACTTTGAGAAGAGAACACATGTTCATGGAAGCACAATAAGACAGTCAATATCTAAGGAAAGGAGGACAAATCACGAGGGCTTTCGGTTACGGATAAAACATGACCCGCGGGCATTACTAAGAATAGTCGACGTTATTTGTCAGCGGGCAAATTCCAAGGGCAAGCATGTTGCACAGAAGACATCGTAAAATGTCTCATAAACCTGAAATTACAACATTTTTATTCACGTAGTTGTACAGTGGTATGAGTGCTTGGATGGCTCTGTTGGGATTACGGCATAAATGGGTTTGAGACTACATATCACCACAACATTCGCAGGTTGAAATTAGAAATTTTGGATATTTTCATAAGCAAAAATGAGTGAAAACTTTGATTTTAGTCATAAATACAAAATCATATTTTATTAAAATAAAATTATTTGAAGAGGAATGTTTCAACATAATATCCTCCCGGGTAGGGCGAATATGTTGATAAAAACCTGAAACCTAGCTAAGGATACTGCGTGAATAATGCCCATGTTCTTTGAGGCAAAAGAAAAGTAAACTATACAAACCCTCAAATAACAATAGAGTGACGTCACTAAAGGATTAAAAATCAAAAGAAAGCCCGCTGCCCGAGGGATTTGCAAAGGTGGACGGCTTTAGACTGACCATTGAGGTCAATCACAAGGACAGTGGGTTTCTATCCACAGAAATCCTGAGGGTATGTTCCTTGCTTATATACTGAACATGTCACACATACTTATTTTCACAGATGCCTTGCCTTCGTAAAGAAAAAGATGCGTCCATAAAATCTCGCGCTTGAAAAAGCAAAGTCTAGCCCTGTTTATTACGTTTAGCCGCTGAGGTTCAGTGATACAACCGTCGGTTTTTTATTGGCATCATTTTTTAAGGTTTTGGGGTCGAGATGATTGTATGCCAAAACATCTGCAGAGAGATACTCAAATTTAGTCAATACACACTCTCAGCACCTTAGCGTAACAAAATACAGTTTTGAAGTGGAAGACTGAAAGAGACTATCTTTGCTAGGGGGGCCTTATAAATGTGGGTATGACCCTCACACCAAGGTATTATTTGAATCTACAAAACTTCCCATATAAATACGGGATGATCCGCAGGGGTAAAGGATGATTTAAGGGGGTCTTGACACATTTGTAAGGTATATAAGATTGGTACAAATATTGCCCTGTTCCAAGATAGTGTATTAAGGGTAACAGTACGTTTGGCATTCCAGAGTTCAGACTGTTACACGCATCTTCTCTTGGCAACAGGATATTCGTTAGAAAATTGATCCTTTTAGGTAAGCAATATTTGAAGACACAAAGAGAAAGCACTGCCAGGAAGCAGAAACGTATAGTATGGTAGGACAGTCGCATCAGAATGGTTGAAAGTCGTCTTTTAACATCAATGAAGTTCATCCCGCTACTGTAACAAAATGAAAAATAATTGACAGTTATTTATTATGATACATGATTTTCAAAGGAAAACTCATCTTAACGTCAATTTGAACTAATTATTCTATCCGATCAAATAGTTGATCACTTCCATCAATCTTTCCTGTAACGTTTACAATAATTGTCATTTTCCCTCGCTTTACAGTTAAGGTTAATCGGCGTCTGCTGCTCGACTGGCAAGCAAATCGGCTTTCACCCAAAATATGTTTTCTGGCTTGTGAAATATTTATGAGCAAGTATTCCAGCATGTTGATACTCAAATATCCTAGCAAGTTATTACTTCAGTGTATGACCAATTTTTTAATGACATATCTTAGTCAATCCTTATTTGACTTAGACTCTCAGGCACTCGCAAATTCGGTGGAGTAAAAGTTTAATTCTTGAATACTTTAATACCCATTATGCATTGTATTCTTTATATACCTATACTTAGCCTCTTATGTTACGGAATTGTTAGAGTCGGTTCTTAAGGATAAAGTGAAGTACACGATTTTATGGATTTTCAACTCCTTTATTATGAATATTCTTAAATTCACGTACTTCATTACTACTACAACTTCTATATTGCCACTAACAGAGTTCTTATGGATAAAGACTGAGCAGCAGATCCAGGAAGCATGTGGGGTTTGTGGTGTTCCCCCATACATTTATAAAGTGATTTTGATGTATTCATTAGGTGGACAATGTTTAGTTTCTCACCACGGATTTTGCATGCATCATGGGGAACGTAGTTGTGATTAGATGCTGTGTTCACGAGTCCACTCGCTTATTAGCTTTATTCAAACCTCCCTTCAGATTTAAAACTAAAAGTACGAAACAACGTGAAATATGATAATCTAAACACCTTCATCTACACAATTGTTCATAATAAAAAAAACACACACAAAAATACGTTACCTAAATCTCTGAACATCTGAAGAAGGTACGTGATTTTCAACCTGACATCGGAGGATACAAAAAGCAGTAACTTGTATAGCATTGCCACAAGTGTAAACACGTAACTTAATAACTATTTATAAAATATATGAACAATAAAATAACAAATTATAGGCACAGTAGTGTACGATAGCCACTTATGATACTATATTATTAGGGCGTATGAACATCATTTATAGGACATACATGTAAAGCAAACAAAAGCTATCGAAGGAGACAAACTAATTACAAACGTGACCATGTATCCTGCCGCAATGGAGTCTTGAGCTGAAATGATGGATACTCACCTGTGTTATTCATGTTTGATTTAATTATAATTATCCTTATGATAACGGCACTCAATACTGAGATTGCCCAATCAAGTTAAAACTAGCTATAATGATATGTCATTACATAAAGGGAAATAACGACTGAGATCATACTCAGCTGACATGTGATGATATTTGAACTGACCAATAAAATAAGGATAGGAAATCAGTTTTGAACCAATCACATACAAGATTCTTTGTCATCCCGGCTATTGTCAAACAATGTCGTTAAACCTACGTTTCTCCTTAAAATTGTATTGTGATCGTCTGACCTAATGTGTTGAAATTCCTTTTACACAGATACAAAAAAGTAAACAACACATAAATATTCCGTCCAAAATGTCTACAAAGAGTTGAGAATACAATCATGTAATCAAAATAATTCACCGCGAAAGTTTGGATTCGGATTTTGTAATCAAGGTTCAAACGGCGAAACAGTCGCACTGACTCGCGATTCGAAGTGCTCATTTAATTGGCAGGTTTTCGCGCTTGCGCGACATGGTTAAGATGTGTAATCCTAGATGTAATAACGTAAATCGGGCGTATAATATTTCGGTTAGATTTAACTAGCTAGGAGATTGCCAACATCATAAACTCAGGGTATTGACCTTGTGATCGGTACAATACTAAAAATTAAGTCTCTACACACCCCAAACCTGTAAAATATAATATCTTGTTATTGAAATATTTCATTAATAAGCTGTAGAAAGCATGGATAAATATTACATTAGTGTTACCTCTATCCCAAACCTTATCAGTGTTACATAAAGAGCATGTAAACGTTGAATAATACATTTTTGTATCGATTAAGATAACCCCCCTCCCCCCCCCCCCCCCCCCCAAAAAAAAAATTAATATATGTTAAACATTTTTTAAATGGCCAAAGTCTTGAGTGACCTTGAAAATAAGGTCAAGGTTATCAACAGCGACTGGTGTCATGGTACCGGTACTCCTGAGTCTGAATGCAAATATTTTCTTCAATATGTGCAACGGTTCATGAGATATCGCGCAGAAACATTTTGGGAACTAGTTAAAATTTAGTACTTACCTAAATTGTAAATGAGGTTACGGTCAATCGAATTGAGTGGTGTCCTGATAATCCTCCATTGAAACCTGGTTGTATAGCAAATTTGAAAACTTGAAAAGGTTCATGAGATATTACGCTAACAACATTTTAAAATCTGGTCGAAGTCTCTTATCTACACCCATATTGAATCGTGTCTGCATATTCTATATAGAAAAGCTGGTAACATTTTTAAGACTATGGGAGCAGCGTTTCATGAGATACCGCGCTAATATGAACGGGATAGACGGAAGAACAGATCTGATGGAGTGATTACTAGTCTCATACTCCGTGCTACGCGAGGGCTGGGGACAAAAATACATGTAGGCCTAATGCACATTGAAGGCAGAGTCCTCAAGGAAGAGCCAATGTAACCACTCAATCCATTCGAAACACCTCGGCCCTCTCCGTTACTCTCCGTTACACTCACTAGTGTGGCTCTCGTAGTTTCGAAAGCACTCAATCGTGAAAGGGTCATTATCAAAACGACCTGAGAATTCTCAGACTAGAAACAAAGAAGTCTGATTGGATGCAAATCAAATATAGGTTGTGCAATCAGTTTGTATAATTACGGAGCTATCTCTGGTGGGAAAGAACTGTTACAGGGTAGTCATTGTTATTTTTCCAAAAGCCTACGTCCTGAGATAAGGGTTTTGATAATTCATTGATTTTCATTTCTCTCAAAAATTGAATTATTAACATTGTACATGATATGATGGGCATGCTACAATAACCAACGATATATGAAATATGAGCGCCGTGAATGGCGTTTTATTACATAAGCAACATCTTCTATCAACATATTTTTCGAATTCAAAATTTCAAAGAATAGCAGAATTTTGTACAGTCAGAATTTCAGAAATATCAACGGAAAGTCTCATGTCATGGTACCCTTTTATAATCTTAGTGTTTCAAGTAAGAGATTTAGATTAATTATAAACTTTTATAGTAGCTGCGCATTGGTGCCAACATTTACAGTCAATAGCTCGTGAGATTTTTATCCTTCATTTTAAATGGGGAATTTAGAATGGAAGATGATTGTTTAATTCTTGGTTCTAATATGCTTTTGACATTTGCTTGGGGATGGGTAAAATAATCCTTACGCAAACGGAGCTCTCTTAGTGCTAAGATAGTCGTTAGCCAATGTTAACAAATAGTACTTACAACTATCTTAGTGATAAGAGAGTTTCGGAAATCTGGGCCCAGGGTCTTAAATACGGGAATTCCCTGTAAGCTAAGTCAGCTTTTCAACCTCACCTATTGGCCTAGTCGTGTTGCGACACCTGCAAACCTTGTTTAAAACCGACGGCGTGTTGAAGAACAAAGAATCTCGGAAATGTTTAAACGCAACTAATAATCGATAATGTAATATGACCGTTAGTTATTAGAAGTTTAAGAGCCAGTCTGATTAAAATCGACCGTGTTCCGAGGAATAAAAGTTTAAAAATATTGACGCTAACGAGATTCGAACTCTCTCTGTCTAGGCTTTCCTCTCCACTAGGTCTGACCGCACCCTACTGTAGCGCACGTGTAGACACCAGTTTAGTGCAGACAAAACCTAGTCAATAGCGAAGCAATCACACCATCGCGTTTAAAATAAAAATAGCGGCGATCAAGGCTAACGAATGGTAAATGGGAGTTACTTGCCCCTAGCTACTGATACCGAAGGCTTTTGCCGCACGCATTGTGATTGGTTAGCTGAGTTTACGCAAGAATGTGCGCTACAGTAGGGTGCGGTCAGACCTAGTGGAGAGGAAAGCCTAGACAGAAAGAGTTCGAATCTCGTTAGCGTCAAAATTTTTAAACTTTTATTCCTCGGAACACGGTCGATTTTAATCAGACTCTTTAGGAGCAAACTTTCTTTTTGCGTACTTATTTCTGTGTGGAAAGTAATTTGCGACTGCTTTATTTTTGTGACAGGTGTGGTAGGGCCTAACTACATGTGAATTAGCAATATAATTTACATTAAAATCAGGCTAAATTAACCAAACAGTTACATTCTTAACAGCGAGACCTTACAACATACATACAATATTACAAATGCAACTATCTACCGATAATGTGACATGACCGGTAGTTATAAGCAGTTTAATCGCTTCTTGCGTACGTTAATTTCCAAGTGGTAAGGACTTTTTGATGGTTCCATTTTTGTAAATAGCATAGAAAGTTCAAAACAAAACGGAATTCACTATTTCATTTTAGGCCGAGATAAACATTTTTGTAGTTCTTTTGCAAACATCGATAATCCAATGAAAAAACTTAAACTTGCCTAAGTACATTGTGACAGTGACCCGATTTTTGTGACGTCAAAGCGATTGGCCTTTGTTACGTCATGCCATTCGAAGTAAAGCCGTCACATGAAACAAGGCATCAAAATTGGACGAAGTAAGTTAGTTGTAAATATTTTTGTTCTTGAAAAATGAATCATATTAAGATCTATTTGTAATATCTACGGGTAAACATAATCTAAAAATTGCCAACTGAGTTAGAATTATTTGGAATCTTATTGAGAATTATTTGTGATGTCTGCAGGTAAATGCATTCCAAAAAATAACAATGACATCGGTCTAATTTTAGTATGGTTCAGATATTAAGAGATTCACGACGCGTAAATCTTGAGTCGTTCCGAATGTAGTCAATATGTCGCAATGATTCGTCCTCGTTAATTTGCGGGAAATCATTGCCATTCAACGTAGGGAAATCTTTCAAATCAGCCAATCAGAATAAAGAGTTCACCCACGTCATGTTACAATACAGGTTAGCTGAGGTAAGTTGTGTTTAAACGCCGCTTTCAAGAGTATATCACTTACGTCATGTCTTCTAGTATCATTGAAGGGAGACGACATGCAACACCACTGTGCTTATGCCTTGCTATGAAACCTTCGAGCATCGGCTGGAACTTACGAAGAATGACACAGCGCTCTAGATCTGAAGCTGAACGAGCTGACCACGGGGTTCATTTAAAGGGGTACATTTAATGTTGTTGTTGTCAAATATGTATGAATGATGTTATTTAGTCAGGAAGATTTAAAAATCAACCTCAAAGCTTGTCGGTTCACTATAATGACAATCAGCAAGTTCAAGTCGTTATTTGTGGTCGAAAAACGGACAATGGCGCACATGCACCATCATTGAATTTATCGCCATTTTAATTCCCTAGTATTTAGAGTAGGTCTGCATAAGCTATTTTCATTGCGTTTTCAGCTTGGAAATTCCATGTTTTCTACGTCACAGCTTTTGCGAAATGACACGGTAAGCCCTGTCATGCGACTACGAGGAAGGGTAGGATGTTTTTAATTTAAAAAATCGAAGTTCTGAAAAATGTTACAAACGTCAGGGAAAAGATTGATGTGAGTGATGAACTGTTTGTCTGGCGTGCAAAAAAAGCAAACAAATGAATGGGTACAGGGTACGTATTACCGTGTGTAACAGAGGAGGTGAGTACATTTCAGTTGTAAATGTGACGCAATTTTACATACATCAATAGTTACCAAACTTGTGCCAGATTTGTTACTCTTATAATGTTGATAGATTAGCATAAAGATTAGAAAAAGATAAATGATAGCAAAAGATCATTTACATATACATCATTCATAAAGCATTTATATTTATTCGAAAAAGAACAACCGCCACAATAATTTGACTTAGCAATTTATTTTTCTTAGATAGTGCTTTATGAAATTGTGTACCGAGAATTAATCAGATAGATTTGAGAGATACGCTGTTTATCTTTCTTCACGTTTATGACAAGTCAAATTGACTTCGGAGATAAACAATAGTATAAAAGTAGCTAATAACATGACATTCCAATAAAGAGAGCTTTATAGATATTTGGCAAGTATTTATGTTCCCTATATTGATCTTTATTTACTCAAAATCCGCTAATGGCACTGCGAAAAACACACCCACGAATAAGATATACATTTTAAATGTGACTAAGGAAGTTCATGGAAGCAAATGGGTATAATAGTAAAACAGAAAAATTCAGTCTTATCCATACAATGGTATATGGCTTATCTCCCCTTGTTTCCCCGGATTTGAGAGGCCCCCTGTTCCTCATTATTTTTCCTTTTGGTGCTAACTTAATGAAACGGCTTTCTTGAAAAATGTATCATTGCACGTGTGCTTGAAATTACACTATCTTTTGTAATATGCAAAGTAATAATTCTTCTTGTTAAAGTAAAATAAAATCTTTCTTTATAGATAACAGTGAGCTTTGTTCATGTCTTTAATTTCCTTCATGTGACTATATTCCTTGGTGAGTACGAATACTTCTCCATGTTGACACACCAACTCAAAATTCATCATAAGCATAATAAACATTACCCGGTAAATAATGTTCGTAATTTAGGATTTAAAACAAAGACGTTAATTCTTTAATCAATTCAGACTTGATTTTATTCTCTGAACAAGTTTTGATGTTCATTGATCGTTAATGATTTTGACAAAATCGTAGTCAGTTGGACATCTCAAAGAGTCCCTGGTATGCTGAATAGGTGCAAGCTGCAACAAAACAGAAACTACACTCATAAGTAAGTTGCTTAAAATACAATTTTACAGAATGAACAATAACACTTTTACGGATTTTAACGAACAAATACACTTTAGCAATAAAGCATATAATTCCGATTATACTAAATGAGATTGATTTTTTTAGGATTCTTTTGCAATACGTTAATAATAGAAACCGTATTGGCATACTTACAGAGAGTGTGGATTGAACGAGCTTGGATGCGTGAGTGTGTCCACTGTTGTATCCTAACAATGGATCTAAACACTAAACACATTGGGTTATCTCATGGCAAATTTTAGATATGAATTATTAATTTCAACTTTCAAAAATGATTTTTTAAAAGAAAGAAAATCTGATGAATGCAATGCCCTTGATGAAAGTGATGAAATATATCGTACAATGTTCTTCTCATAGACACACCATCCATCATTTTTAAAAGGAACATGGGTTGACAACATTTTGTGATTTAGCACTCAATCAATTCATTTATTTATTCAAACTTTCCAGGATGATGATAGATAATCAAGCATGACACCCTGACCTTTCGACCCATGACATTTGCTTCGCCCATCCTGTACTGTCGTTATACAACATGATCATCATTGTTTCCTTATTCCTGTTCTGGATCCCTCAAATGTACATGCGCATGACCAATTTCACAATTGTATACATTTCTTCGAGAAGTATATATTGATAGATATTCTACCTAGACCTGAGATATTTTGATCTGCTATAAACTTTTTTAAAAGTTAAAATCTTTATTGTGGCATAAATGGTTACAGGATTCAGCTATACAGCAATTCGACTTGATTTACCATTACCATTGGCATTTACGATATTGACCATGATGCATCTCAAAATGGTAAAACCTTTGAGCAAAATTACAGATCAAATCAATCCAGGATGAAATTTTTTTTTAACTCTCAATGTCTTTGAAAAAACAAATGTTTGTGATATTTATTTTCGTTCATTGAAACTGGTTCATATTCTATGCACAAATCGAAATAAAAACTATACCAGGAAACAGGGAGGGGATGTATCGTTCACAAAATAATCATTTGCAATCACAAGATGTTGTGAAACATGCTGCACAGGAAATGTTTATTTTCTGATTTCAACTTCCTTACTTCCAGCACGAAGTTTTAGAGTATAAATAATTAGGTTCATTCGACAAAACACCATGTGTATGAATGTCGGTTTAAACATATTTTATTCACAAGAAAAGGATTGGGGACAAGTTATCCAACTTTAAATGCCCCTCTCCTAGAAATGTCACAATTAATATTTTGACATTATAGAAAGCTTGCATTTCTTGTCTTGTATTCACTTTCTATGCTCTTTCAAAGACGTGGTGCCAGCATTGATACCGAGTTCAAATACTTGATATGAATAGATATATTAGATAAAAAAAAAGTCAATTGAGTCTATATGCCGAAGAAATAACCGATGTATTGAATTGAGTGTCAAGGTGTAGTGTTTTATTTTGTCTGAAAGGTAAATATGCAATGTGCGTGTATGCGTTACGTTGGACAGTATTAAACATTATGAATAAAAATACTGTGAGATTAACAAGACCAAATGATATCATGTGCTGAAGATATAGTCAGTATATATAACCAGTATTAACAAAACTTTGTGATATTTGGGGTTCATCAAATCGCCCAGTAGGACTTGACAAAATGGACGTCCACCAAGCTGTTGTTATTTCGGTACCCCTCTGATAGAAGTAAAGTGGCAAAGCTCTAAAGGCTGAATGTATTATAAATACGTGCCATTTAGATAGGTAACATTTGTAACATTGCTATGTTTCGGATCACACTATCTACAATAGTAACAATTCTTGTACTTACCATCTACAAATCTCATGCAGGATTCCAACCCACACTCTCAGAGACAAGCATCATCGCAAGCACTGTCCGTACAGACAGTCTATCAACTCGCGAAGACCAGGTTACAGAGGAAATATTCCCATGGTTATGATAAATGAGACGTGTGGCCCAATAACAATGTGAATGACACCTAGCAATGACGGAATTGTTCAAGCCCGTACCTGGGAAACTCTGTTGGAAGGCAGACAGACAGACAAACAGTAGAGTTTACATTCTGCTATATTGAAAAATAAACTAACATTTCTCCTGTAATTAAGATCACCTACCAAGCATATTCCATGTGCAGTTTTTTCCCCATAGATGTTTCTACAGTTTCGGCGATATCGGGAATTCCGTGTTTAGGCCCACGCGACACTTAACTCATGGCCAGTAGCCTGATCTATTGGTCTTCTGTATTCCTATAATATTTTATAAAATTATCACTTTTTTATGTAAGAAATTGTGAATTAAAACAAACGGTCAGTCATAAACCTAAGCAAGCACAGGCAATTCATAAAAACAAACGATTATGAATGACTTAAAATTTGATAACATTAGAAAACTTGCGGAAAACATGGTTTTTTTTTACAGGATTGAAATTAATTTGGAATGTTATAACTACAAAACATATATCTATTTCTTACTAGAATTTCCCAATTTAAAATAATAGCTGAATTTTGGACAGCTTGTATTTTAGAAACCCCAGCAAAAAGATCTTACAAAACTGTAAATACCTTTGTGCTTACGAGATAATTAGATTAATCGTTGGTAGTTATTTCAAATTTATACCTAGATTTGCAAGGGATGGCTTGTGAGATTTTGAAATAGTTTGATATTTTTACAACAATTTTAGTAGATTATCAAAATTGATGGATGATAAATGGCATTACTAAATTAAAGAAGCCTTATGTCAACGTTTTTGTTTGGGATGAAAGAATACAGAATGGTGTATACTAGAATTTATTTAAAAACGTATTTTTTCAATGTTTTATCAAAACTCCTTTGAGTTGACAACGATTATCTATCGATGGTTCATTTGATTACAATATGAGATTAGTGTTAAATGTATTCTTAAAAATGACAAACGATCTTATATGTACGATTGTCATCGAAGTCAATCAGTCATTTCCGGAGGTAACACTGTGATTATTCATAGGGTAAACATGTTATGAATCATATAAATTCTGAATTGTATAGACAAGATTTGTGTTAACACATTTCATTAACACATATTAACATTAATATCAAAATATTTAGAACTTTGAATATTGACTATATAAGTGATTTTCCGTATTTACCGGTAATTTTTCACTAGGCTTTCCATATATTACACATGACTTATTTCAATCTATGTTTCACATGGGAGACTACTACTGGAAATAACCGAATTCTCAGTTGGCAGCAATAATTTACATTCAAGCACTCAAACAAAATTGGCCACAAAAATACCGTCGTGATTTTAAGTTAATTTACAGAAAGAAAATGCTTAAGCTAATTATTTCTTTTCTTGAATTTGACATGTTTACTATTCTTCGTCCACTTCTTTCCAAGGATACATTTTGAAAAATATCCACTTTTCGTAGTAATTTTGATTAATAAAGAGCGTATTCATTCAGTTTGCTATTTATCAAATAATGTGCTGATGATAGTTTTATTATCGGTCAATAATCTCGTTATGAATTGTGTCCTTTGGGCATAAGTTTAAGGTCACAATGTCGATTGGTCGATTGGCTCTCTATTCCGCAATTACATATGATTTGACTTTCCTTTTCCTTGCATCTCATGTACATTTTCTGTTTTAGGCAAATACAAACTATCAATCGGAATATGATTGTCAGTTGTTCACTTCTCTCCACAACACATTCTATAGAGAGATTGGCATCATGCATTAACGTCTTTCTATCAACAAACTGGCCTATTTAGTGGTCTCCTATATTAAGAACATCGACATCGTAGCCTCTCAACATCCACAGCATGGCAGTTTCCTTAGATCATATTAAAGAACGAAACATTGCGTCGTCTCTGTTGATATCTTAGAATCAAATGACAATATTTAAGGATATCTTTCAAATTTTCATGCATTTTTTAATTAAAAGCACAAGAAAACTGGACGTACTGTTGCTATAATTCAGGTTTAAAAAAAGTGTATCTTCGAATAGAATTAAGCTTTCCCGAAGCATTCGGAAATAACTGACGCATCTTGAATGATGACTTCTTAAACGGGGTCGCCGATTGCACAACTATCTTTGATTGCACCCAATCATGCTTCTACTTTTTTATACCGAGAAAAGTTTTTTCTAGAACTCAGGTTTGTATAGGACTAATACACTACTCTGTGGGGAGAGAATGAGGTTTGTCATTCTTTGGGCACTTTCCTCATAGATAAGTTTGATTTCCACGTTTTTCTAATCTCAAACTCTAAGCAAAATAAAACAACACATCAAGGACAGCAATCAAATATTTTCAAAGCATATCTCCAAGGTTTGTCTACTCTTCTCCTTCAAAATATGTTTAATCTTATTAGTCAGTAGCAGAAATGGAATTCATACGGGACAATAATGTTGAGATTTTCCTATTGTGATATCCTTGCAAACTGATTGATTGCCCGCCATCCACCTCTGTGTCTGTGTCTGTTCTTTGCCTTCTCCGTGCCACCATGCACTGACAACCTTGGAGACAGTTCGGCTACCAAAGAGCAATATTTCTGTGTACTTAACATCTTAACGACCCCTGAACAATGTTTCAGCGAGCCCCGGAGAGTGTTCGGCAAAAATAGACAAAAAATTATTTACAACTGTAATACAAGGAACAAGGTTCTGTTGCTTGACAACATGAACACTGCAGTCAGAAAGAGGAGGGAACAGTTTATTTCTCGTGGTACATGAGAATAAGAATAACACATAACAATACAAATAAACATGGCAAGTGATTGGACATTGTCATTGATTATTATTTTAAAAAATTAAGCAATGCACTAAGAAATGATATCCAAGTTTTGAAGAGCTGTTGGAGAAGGTGGGAACATTCAAAGAGATAGTGACACTAAATTTCAAAGTAAACTAGCATCTAACAGTTGACACAAACGTTCCTCTTTTGGAATAAAATTCCACAGTCCGGGTTCAATTGTGAGAATATGGTTACAGGTTTTAAACTTTGATATTGGGATATGTCATTTTCTCTTTTCAATATGAAAAAAGGACCGTTGTAACAGAGACAAATGAGTAAAATATATTTTCCAATTCATATTAATCCTTTTGCGAATTATTATACCAAAAAAATTCTCTTCTCATTGACTCTCATTTACTTCTCATTTGGTAACATAGTTCACATGTCCCTCCGAAATATGAAATCTTCGGTTATAGTCAGAATGAATAAACAAATTACGTTTACACTCTATATTTTCGTGAAGGGAAATAACCAAAATGGATTTATCTCCATTATAACATAACTAATTGGAAAAATAATGAGGTACTACTTTGCTTTACGCAACAAAATTGTGATTAGGTCGAACCAGTACAAAAAATTAAAACGGTTCAACAATCTTCCATTTTCAATGATCACGCTTCGATCACAATATTATTCAAAATCCAAAGGGTTATAACTTTACTTCACTGAGGATGATAATATCAACCGAAGACATGCAGATTTCCTATATAGTCAGAGTTACGATTTTCACGAACGTACATGGGTCGACCTACATGTATGACCTCTACATGACCGACAAGGACTGACCCAATCAAGGAACTTTACTCTAAAGGTAGTTGTTGAGTACAAGCGCATATTCCTCGCACTACAAGTGAACTGTTTTTTTTTAAAAACAGCCAAGAAAGCTTTATAGAATATACTGGTTGAGGACGTCGTGCGTGGAAATGTTGTCTCTTGTGAATTAGAGGCGAGGGAAATGGAAGCATTTTGCAAAGTTGAAAAACAACATCGCTTTTGTTCGTTCGACGAATCGGTACGAAGCGAGCTCGGTCTTAATTCAATATGACTAGCCCTATACGCCGTTCAAAGGTTTTCATAACAAGTTTTAGTTTCTTGGTTCATTTTTCCAGGATTTGGTATTATGGCTCTATCAGGTTTCTATTTTTCTTTAAACACTTATTTTCAAAAGTTTCTGAATTCGAGGAAATATTTTGTCGACTTTACTCTATCTTTTGTTTCATTTTCATGAATATAAAGAGTCATTACCATATCAATTAGTCATATGCATGTTATGAATAACTCCTATGATTGAATGCCTTTATAAATGCTGAAGAAATGAGGAAGTATTGGTACGTTTTAATTTGATTTTAACAGCCGAATACATTCATTACAGAGTCAGAACTCATTCGGTTTCAACGACGATTGCATCGCCCCTCCACGAGAATCGTTGGAATGAGAGGTAGATATCCACCAGTCTTTTATACTATTAGCTGTAGATACAAGAAGATGATACTAATTGAGTTATTCTAGAAATACCATCTGTAAACATTTGAAATTGTTATTAATGAACCTCATTAAGAATATCTTGGTTAGTGTCCTCTTTTAAGGGGAAGTAAGTCAACGGATTTCTATAGGATTGACCAGTTCTTATTCAGTAACGGATTTTGGAAGATAAAACCTGCAAATATAAGGTAATTTAAGTCCTTTCAACGCGTCTTTTGTTAGATAATAATATGACTCAACTTACAGTGTCCACATACAGCTGTTTACACTTAGTTCAAGTGATGGAACATATGATCAAAGAATGTTAAGAAAGATCAAGTTTTGCTGTAATTTTAAGCATGAAGATAAGACAGTCAATATTTTGTCGATATTGTGACACTTCCGACAAGAACAGTCATCCCAATATCAAACTAGTGAATATATTATAAAACAAACTGGATACTATTTCCAAAGCATGATTCCGTTGTTGTTAACAGCTGCATTTGAGCGTCTCTTCTTTCACTCTTTCGATACGACGCCACCAATCCACCAACAGGTATAGCACTAACTTTCTGTAAAATCTGTCAGAGCTTCGGTTCTTAGCGGACACGTGTGCCCAACATATCCTAAACTTCATGAAGACCACTCAACAATACCAATACCTGAGTTCCTGATAAAGTCCGTACCAAGTTGAGCATATTATGTCTGGCGTAATCATGCTGAAAGATCAGACCTTAGCTGCTATGGAGGTAGAAGCTCCAGAATAAGCCCTTAGTCTGTCGAGAATGGCTATTTTTGATTAATGGTATCCAAATTATAACAAGTCTTGCATCCTAATTTTTCCATTACCTATACACAACCACGCTGCAACAAGAAAATCGTAGAACACAATTGATCACCTAACCAACCCTATTGCACTGGATCAAGAGAAAGGCTTGCTGTTTAATATATATTTCTGAACTTTTTTTTAATATTGCCTGATTTAGGAAACATTAAAAGTTCGAGCTACCATTTATAAAAGAATTCCAATTATTATACCTCTGTAAAGCAGTCAGCACTCAGCGTCTTCGTCCGACCGTCCGTTCCGCTCATAATTGTTGGAATGTAACAAAACTTGACACGTGATCCCTTTAAAGTGGAGACGTGCCTTGTACATGTTAACTTGTGAAACTTTTGTCCGTTTTGTAATTTCTTTGTTTAGTTTTTCCGTCAAATATTGTTCCTCCCATAATCAAATGTTGATATGTACAGAAACCTGACACATTTAATCACTATAGTGTATAAATGTGCTTTTAGTACATTTCAATTCCGTATTTGCATAAATTAATGTAAAAATCCTCAGTTTTCCGTCAAATATTGTCCTTCTCAAAACTCAGATACTAATCGTTGGAATATAAAAAAAGACTTGACATATTCAATCACTTCAACGTGTAGCCATACATTGTGTTTGTTTCAGTCCCTAACTTGCATTATGAACTCGGACACTAATAGTTGGAATGTCTTGAAACTTACCACGGGTCAGCACTCTGATGCGTATATATATACGTAGTTGTGCCTGTTGTATGTTTCAATCACTAATAATGCATAATCTATGAATATATTACCATAAAATTAGTTTCTCAATCTTTTTTTGTTTCAATAAAAATTGAATCACTATGATGTACAGATGTGCAATTTGTAACCGTCTGTCCCCGACCTTTACTGTTAAAGCCAAGACATAGCTCTATCTATATATCTTTATTTCTATCTATCTATAATTATAAATACAAGCTTCATTATACTTGATACGCATGTCTGTTGATGTGCATACCCTGGGTTGAACTTCTACTTTATTTAATTTGTATGAAGTTTCCAAAGAAAAACATGACTAATACAATGACTCGATCAGGAAGTCATTCATTCAATCAGTTGATCAGAAACGTGAGGGTAAAACTTTTTTTGATTTATTTGTTCTGTTATTTGAAAGAACTTTGACCTCAAAATCTGTATCTGACTCATGAGCATATATGAGCTGTGCCCACTGATGCTCTTGTTCAATCAGTATGTGCATGTACTTTTATAGGTTTAAATTATCCTTTTAAATTAAACCCGTTTTTATAGGAATAACAACATTCACATGTTGAATCAAGCTCAATGCCAACATTAAATAAAACATATTTCGACTTTCTTAAATGGCATCATAAACCATTAAGAGGAATGTTTTAGCCGTTCCTTTGAGTTTCTTCAAACATATTGCAAACTTTTCTGTTGACGGTAAAATCGTTTGTCTTATGAAATATTTGTCCATGATACAATGGTTGAGGGGAAAAGATTGACATCAATGTTTTATGTACATAAAAGTCATGAGACACATCATTCAAATATTCCTCACAGAATGTGAAAGTTGAAATCTTGAATGTGTAAAAGAAATTATATTGCGCATTCATCGATTTCCAAAAAGCGTTTGATACCGTCTGGAGATCAGGACTCTGGCAAAAACTCCTAAAAAATAACATATCTGGGAAATGTTTTAAGGTTATTTTTAACATGTATCAAAATATAAAATCATGTGTTTGTAACGGCGGTAATTTTTCTAACTTTTTCTTATGTAAACAAGGTGTCCGTCAAGGTGAAAATCTGCCCCCAATCTTATTTTCAATATTTTTAAATGATCTTGAAGACTCTCTAGCTGCTGATTCATGTTGTGGTCTACAACTTAAACCTGGCGATTTTCACAACCGCCTAGACTCAATTATTTCACTTTTTGCATTGTTATACGCGGATGATACCGTGCTCGTGTCCTCAAATGCTAATGATTTGCAAAATATGTTAGACTCTTTTAGTAGTTACTGCAATAAATGGAAACTCAAGATCAATACATCCAAATCCAAAATCCTTATTTTCGGCGGATCTAAAAAGGAATACAAAAGAAGTTTTAATATTGGGGACACCATCCTTGAAAATGTAGATTATTATCCATATCTTGGTGTAACATTACAGAAAAATAGTAAATTTACTAAAACCAAACGGCTATTGGTTGAAAAAGCAACGAAGGCCATGTTTTTTATATTAAGCCAAGGTAGAAAATTTAACCTTTCCATCGAGTGTCACTTAAAAATGTTTGATTGTATGGTTACCCCAATTCTTTTATATGGTTGTGAAATTTGGGGTTTTGAAAACATTTTATGTTTTGAAAATGTCCATCTTCGTTTTCTTAAATATTTAACCTCACTGCGGAAATGTACACCTAACTATATGGTATATGGGGAATTAGGGAGATTCCCTCTTATAAACGTTATCAAAAGCAGGATGGTATGTTTTTGGGCTAAACTTATATCTGGAAAATCTTCCAAATTGTGCTCCTTGGTCTATAAATTGATATTCAATGATTTCATATTTGGCAAATATATACATAAATGGACGAAGTATCTTCAGACAATTTTCGATGATCTTGGATTGAGTTTTATTTGGAAATTTCAAAATTTTAAAAACATCTTCTGGCTAAAATCAGTTGTTAAAAGTAAATTAAAAGATACCTTTCAGCAAACATGGATATCAACAATTGAAACCTCTTCAAAAGCAACAACTCATAGTGTTTTTAAAAATCCATCTCTCAATTTTGAACAATACCTAAACTCCCGGCACTACAATAACTTGTTGAAATTCCGAACTTCTAATCATTATCTCCCAATTGAAACAGGTAGATGGCGTCGAATCCCTGTTACTGACAGGCTATGTACTCTTTGTGATTTAGACGATATTGGTGATGAATTTCATTTTTTTTATTTTTATGTCCGAAATTAGAACTAGAAAGAAAAAAGTATATTCACAAATATTTTTATATCAGACCAAATATGCACAAAATGAAAATTCTGTTTAATACCAAAAAGCTAGGAACTCTAAGAAAATTGTCATTATTTTGTAAAATCATCATGTCGCATTTTAAGAGATAACATATTTAACCTTAGAATAGCATGTCAGCCTTTTATTGCATTGTAATGTATCATGTATCATTGTATATATATCCATGTACCTCTTATGCTGCAGTTTGCAGCCTGAGTGTAATAAAGTTCAGTTCAGTTCAGGCATATAGATCACTCCAAAAACCAGCAACGTTTTTCAAGCAATATAAGAATACGCACTGGCCATAAAAAAAACCATCCTGTCTCAGGGTAAGACGTATAGCTGACGCTCCACTCTTCTTACCCTGGGTGTAAACCCCAGCAAACACTTCGCGCCGTAACCCATGATTCAGCCAATCAAATACTTTTAAGGGTAAGAAGAGTGGAGCGTCAGCTATACGTCTTACCCTGAGACAGGATGCGTCAACAGTAACAGTAACTCTCCGGTCAGAGAGCATTTAATGTATTTGAATAAAAAAAAGGAGTTATCATTAAATGAAATTGAAAATGATAACTCTGTCATTATTTTTTTGTATACAATGCAGAAATACTTTGAATCTATTCAAAACAGTCTTCTCTGTCACCAGATATGGCCCCCATAGCGTAGGACGAAGTTGTCAGCAGGGAGAGCAAAAGACAATATTGATGACCTTAGGGGGTGTTCGTTGGTAAATGGAACAGACCATCGAAACGATTTTTGCAAAGCCATGTTAATTCAATGAGGAATCATTGTTACATGTGTGTTGATGCTCAAGGTGAATAAAATAAAGATAGAATGTTTACTTTAACGTGTTTTGAAATTATAACCTCGTTTTGAGTTGATGGTCGAAGGTTAAAATCCTTAAAGAGGAAACGTAACGCATAATTGTGATTATTACAAATTAATATCTGTAGTCGCTTCACTTATAAGAATCAATAGAGCCAAAAAATGAGAAAATATACGCTTTAATTCGACTACTAGGAGACCTTATACCCCTGTTTTGGATAACCGCCTAATGAGACGGGCGAACGCTTACACAAAATCACCGAAGCATGACTCGAAGCCACGCCCAGTATGTGACGTGCTAGTCGTCAGCTGAAAGCACAGCCCTTTGATTTTCTCTGTATTTGTAAGCTAATTCAACAGCAAAATAGAGGCAATAGCATGACTGAAAGAATTCCAAAATACGATATGTAACTGCTTCATGATATCAACTTTTCCTCTCAGTTGTTAAATCCATCTTGATTGGACTGTGACAATCCTTGGACGCGGTTTTCTTGGGTGGGTTTATATAAAAAATGTTAAGAACTTGGTCGGTGAGAGATCCATTACTATGGGATATCACGTAGTGTTACAACATGTATTTATCGATATGAAGCTCTAAATTGTCTTGAAAAAATGAACGTTTTTGTAATTAACGGGAGCGAATGTAAAAACTATTTTAATGTTTACTATAGAAAAAATAATTTTGTTTCACTTCACTTTCATGACAAATTAGTACTTAGTGGATGATACGTTTGTATTTAACTAACATATATTATATTGTTATCTAGTATAACATCTCACACCATGTTGCAATATCTCTTGTCTTTGAATTTGACAATCAATGACATGAAAACATACCTGGCGCAAGCGTTAGAAACATCCTATGTAATCCTAAAGAATAGTGGTACCCGTTATTCACGATGTACTTTTTTAAATGTTTGTCATCGTCCGTAGAAGTGCATGAACCAAATCTACTTCTCTTAATTTATTGGTTGAATATATATTCTACAAGTTCATTGGTTCAAAATGACTGGACGCCGTGACAATAAACTAAGTAGCAGTCGAATGCCAAGAGTTACGCCATTATGACAGGACATATATTCCGCTTGGTGGGTCGAAGGCGTTAAAATTCAAAAGGTATAATTAGAGACCATTAAATCAAGAATTGAACATAAATGCGATAGGGTTACATAAAATTCTTAAAAAATAAGACTAGTTAAACCAGTCTGATTGTTGTGACAACATTTTGCAGACGTCGTAATTGATGTACACATGCCATGGGATAGTGCGCATAGCATCACATTTAAACACTGTCTTTCGCTTGGAACAATACAAATAATTAAAGATATATTTAACATCAATTCATCGGAGGTTTGAGTTGCTTGTATGACTTTGGATATGTTTAAACAGTTGTTAAGACTGTGAGATTTCCTGTTGTTTTTTTATTAAGGAGGTTTTACTTCCGCCGACTAGCACGTCACGCGGCAGGACATGCGACAAGACACGCCTCATTGACCACGGGCCAGTTCAGTTCTGTTCACTGGTGCTAATTAGCTGGTGATTCGAAAAAGCCGTATTAAAGTTGTTTATAGGCCGATTTCGAAAATTTAAACTCAAGTTGCCATGGGTCATTTCAGTCGATCTTTAAGCTTCGATCTCGACTCAACTGTTTTGCTCTCAATGTTTCCCAATGTATTCTTACAACATCTCCATTGCCTTTGTTTAGCAGCTGTAAAGTGATACTCTGTGTGCATACAATCAGTCAAGATCCAAAAATTTGTATGATAGCACATTGACAAGCAAACAGGAAATAAACTGACAAATGCCGGAATAATTTATATGTATTGACTTAAACTCTACATCGAAGGATGACTGTAAGCCATGACCTGAAACTCAAAAATTATGTTTATACTTTAAAGGCAATAATGAGATCTCTTACTAAACAAGCTTGCCTACATATCCGTTGAGACCTAATTTACTAAGTCAAAATCAATTTACATCTGTTGACAAAGAAAAGATAACAACACATGTGAGTCTAATACATGTGTAAATTTCAAGATATTAAAATCCAATTATATGCGTGTTCCTACATTGCTTAACTCGAAATACTGAAAAATGTTCAGTATCATTTCACTCACATCTTATGGACTCAAGAAGCTGGCTACTCACTCACAGTTTCCGTGTGGGTGACAGGAACATTTTAGTCCTTTCAACTTGATTACGTGTGAAACAGATTAATACATCCCTGCCAGATATATATGATGATTCCTAAAATAATTTTAGCTTTCATAACCATTTTAGGACTGGTTAATGTGTTCACGATTTAAAGTTATGTTTTATGCATCAATGAGATGAGACTGCATACATCACATTGTACCTGCCTGTTGTTAAGCCGTTATGACTGAATGAAATTTCATGCGTCGTTAGCAACAATGAGCAAGAATGAGTACATGTAAATAACCTGTATCAGACATAATTTAAATCAGCATATCAGCGAGTTAGCCCCGTATTGTTGGGTGCCGACAAAGTCTATATCGCTTGTACGTAATTGTAGTTGTACTCATTCTATAAGAGTGTCAAATGACAGAAATGTGAAATATACATTTGTCAATTTTAAATCAATAAAAAAGATTAGATTGACACAAACTTAGAAAACAAATGATCTTGAAATAACATGTACAATTATTTGAAGTTCATAGATGTAAGTATCAAAGAAACGACAAAGACACGTGCTTAGTCCCTCAACAATCTTTGAAAGGCAGGGAAGTGATCACGTCCTGATACAAATGATCTCTTACGTAGAAAATTGTAAGTCCTACGTAGCAGATAATATCTCTTATGTAAGAGATAGTATTTCTACGTTGAAGAAATGTGTACATATCTTTACATCCTTCTACTACTACAGTACCGTATTAATCAGATATGTTTATACATTGGTTCTATACAGTTCAATTACTCCTTTTGTATATATTCAATTTCTGCCTAAAAGTAATGTTAAATTAAGTTTTTTTTAATTTCCAGATCACAATGCAGTATTCTGGTGTATGTTTTATCGTCAGTGTGACAATATTCCTTGGTGAGTACAAACATTTATTTGATTGATGCATCTCACTAGCTCAAAAGCCTAAGCACAACCAGATTTAACATTGTAAATATCAGAAAATTACTTTATGACCAGGCTATGATATGACAAGGCAGCATGATAAATCGTTAACTAGCCAATATACAGTTGGTGATGGTGGTAGCATTGGATTTCATAGTGATCACAGTCTGTTATTGATCATTATGGTCAAAACATGCGGTAAACTGGAATATGTACGTCCTGTTTCATTTAAAACGTCTTATTTTGGACAATTGTCTGACAAGTCCAACTATCGGAGAATGAAGTTCATCCATGTGGTTAGTGAATCCATATTTTCTAATTCACATTGCAGTAGATAGTAACAGTTAATTTAGTCAATCGGCCAAAGGGCACGTTCCGTCAGCTTTGGGTTGGTATCTGAACATTAATACGAGGCCGGTTTAATAAACAGATTTGAACATCAACATTATCTCAGAAAACTATGATAAAAAGCAACATCAAATCGATATCAAAACCAAAATTATAACACAGGAATAATCTTACTTCATTTCTTATATACATTTTTTTAATATCTATTAACTTTTGTATATGAGTCGTTACCCGTTCTTGTAGATACATATATGCTGAAGTAAATCGTGTCAATGGTCCGCTGATCCAGACCATATCTCTGGTCAACTTATACATGATGGGTGGTGTACGTATGTACATGTACGTATATTTAATACCATTTTGAAAATGAGTTCGAACCATCATGTCTAATATCTGTAAACACTAATTTTCATGGTTTGGTAAGTTTTATAATAGAGATAAGGTAAATCTTATGTACCAGCCAAACTTCCCTCCTTTTATAATGGCGGAAGCAGTCACAAGCCACTGATGTTAACCTTATAAAATTTTACCTTAAGGAAATACTTCCCTGATACTTCTACAGAAATGGTTATAACCGTGTTCAATCTTCACTTATCAACGCGGCGCCATGCTAACATTATGACTTATGTTATGCTGATCACGCGACAGTCTGCAATCATCAAAAAGTTGGAATATTGAAAACCTAACATGTAATCGCGGGTGGACATATGTCCTCCGCGGCCGAATGTACCCACTTTCCCCCTACCACAACAATAAAGTGACAATTCGCGATAGTGCATCATCATTATGTAATACGTACCCACTGAGACCGAGGTGTTCCAGTCAGATGAACCCTAGCACACGTGAATAATGAATGCCGAGGCCTGTAGGCCGAGGTGTACATGTATCACATGCGTGAGGGTTCATCTTTCTCGAATCCTAGGTGGAGGTCGGTAACTACATGTATTATGCGTACTAGCTAAACACTACATCACTCCGTAAACATTTTATGATGCAGATAATGCATGTCTTTCTCTTTATCATAATGTTTTCTAAATACATTTTAAAATCGAAATATTGAATCCTCTCTCGCCGAATCTTCGAGAAACAATGTCCATTTCAGGTAGCTGACAAAGACATGTGTTTCTGCTACACGTGCACTCTGCTTTGATGTACACGCTCCCGCTATAGATTGAAATGTCGTTGTAAATATGACCACGGAAATTCGAATCGCTGATTTGACGCAATTTATCAATTAAGTTGAGTTAACTAAGACCAAGCTATTTATGTTAAAATTTCTAAGCACCAGTAAAGGAAGACAACTTTAGCTTTATAGATAAGTTTGAGCTTGCGTTCAAAATAAAGCAAAATCAAAGTTTTAACTTAAATCAATTGTGAAAACTATCAAATCATATCGGGTGTTCATGGCTAAACCAAGTGTTCACCATGGACACCTATTTGGCATGATGAAAACCTAGGCACGTGCATACCAAAGACAAAATGAGTAAGTATGTAAAACAAAAGAGCTTGATGACACAGAACTACTTCAGCTTCTAACAAACAGCAAGGTCATCACAGATTGTAGCTGATGATAGATTGCCACATTCTGGTGATGCTTAATTTCAAATGGCTATAATAACTAGTGCTCGTTGCTCTATGAGGGTTAAAGATGAATTCGTAAAAAATAAATAGGTATACTTGCATATGAATTTGATCTCTTTAAAACTTGATTTATAAATTTTAGCCCAAGTCACTGTATAAGATAAAATTATTATTATTTAAACAATACAATGATTTTTACTCTTTCGACAGTTAAGATGTTGTGATGTTGAGATGGGCCTACAAAGCAGATGAATAAATCAACTGTAGCACAAATAGAAACCTTTGCAGTCAAAAATGATAAATGACATAAAGTTACATATATATATATATATATATATATATATATATATATATATATAGAGAGAGAGAGAGAGAGAGAGAGAGAGAGAGAGAGAGAGAGAGAGAGAGAGAGAGAGAGAGAGAGAGAGAGAGAGAGAGAGAGAGAGAGAGAGAGACAGTGGTGGAGTTCAGAGCGTCCTTTACTTCAAACTTTTCCACAGTTTTATAGAAAACCTAGGGAATAAAGGTTCACCTGTTAAATCATCGGTGCTTGGTTATGAGCCACAGTGGAGAAATAAGAGGGTGTAGAGATTAATAATGAATTAGGCGAGTGTAAGCGGCGGTAATGAAGTAGCCCAGATCTCTATTGAGAGATTGGTAATTGGCGCCGAATGCTTATGGATTCCGTAAGTTTTCGTTTAGTGAAATCGTGTTAATTGATTGCAAGTGTAATAACAGAGTCCCAAACACAACATTCAGTGGGCCATTGTAAAACACTTAATTATGTATACTCTATCTTAATTGTTATTGTTATCATATTATCATATCTCAATTTGTTGTTTTGTAAACACACCTATATATACATCCATACATCTTTTCTGTCCATATGCTTGATAACGGTATAAGGAGCTATACCGAAACGTCACAAATCTGTTAATAAATAAGTTGAATATATATAAAATCGTGTACTTCACCATTTTAATCTTAACTCTTACTATGCCTTTTCTTATGTAGGAACCTCAATAAAAAATGTTCGATCATTTGAGGTCAAAGCCTCTGGTATCAACCATCAAAGCACCTGTCCAACCTCCTGCCTGAACTCAAGATGTCATTCCAAAAACTCTCGTGTGATTTGCACTGACGGCTGTGAGGAGGGAAGAAGGGGAGATAACTGTAGTGTTGACTGTCCACCAAAATGTTCTAATTGCAGCAAGTACCCAGGTGACAGTTGTGAAGAACTCTGTTTAGACAACTGTGAAGAAGGATGTGATCGATACCAGTGGCAGTGTGCTAGTTGTAAGCCTGGTTTTACAGGTAGATTCTGTGACACGTGCGTGAAGGGATTATGGGGTTCCCTCTGTAATAAAAAATGTCCCGACTACTGTCACGATGGGTGTGAGAGAAACAGTAGTTTCTGCTCCTGGAAAGATGATGCTTACAGGGGCAGATACTGCATTACGAATAGCTCAGAGTTTTGTTTAGGGTGTGAGAGTAATGGATTGTGTAAGCATTGCTTTCCTTATTATTGGGGGGACACCTGTAATCAAGCTTGTCCCACTAATTGCAATCGTTTTGGATGTGGGATAACCACTGGAATGTGTTTGTGGTGCGCTGATAGATATTGGGGCGACAACTGTAATCAAACGTGTCCTGCTTATTGTGGTGAGTTAGGGTGTTACAGTTTCTCAGGACATTGTATATGTGACAATGGATTTTGGGGAGACAGGTGTACTAATGCCTGTCTATCTAACTGTAACGATTGTTTTGACCATTCAGGAGAGTGTTTGAGATGTATCCATGGATATTCGGGTGACGACTGTACTATTGCCTGTCCATCTAACTGTGACCGTTGCTCTGACTCTTCAGGAAAGTGTTTGAGATGTACCCATGGATATTGGGGGAATAACTGTAGTAAAACCTGCCCCACTAATTGTCAATTGTCATTGTGTGACGTGGACACCGGACAGTGTCGAAGGTGTACCAATGGATATATGGGAAGTTTTTGTAATATTACTTGTACCTCTAATTGCCTATCATGTTCAATGGAAATGGGACAATGTACCAGATGTAAGAGTGGATACAGAGGTCATTTCTGCAATATGTCGTGCTCTCGTCACTGTAGTTTATGTGACCAATTCACAGGGGATTGTTACGGTTGCAAGACTGGGTACCATGGTGGATATTGTAACGAGACTTGCCCTTCAAACTGTGAAGGCGGTTGTAATAGATACACAGGTGTATGTGTCGCATGTGTAGACGGATTTGCAGGAAGACATTGCAACAGCAAATGTTCGTCATACTGCGAGATTTGTGATTTTGTCACAGGACATTGCCTCAGTTGCATAGCAGGAAGAAAGGGCCAGTTTTGTAACCAATCTTGTCCATCTGCCTGTGTATCTTGTGGTATGCACTGTAAAAAGTGTAACCAAAAAACTGGAGAATGTGAAATTTGCAAAGACGGACTAAAAGGGCACTTTTGTAACGAAACATGCCCTACAGCCTGTTCTCAATGCGAACGGTATCGCAAGAGTTGCAAGGGTCCGTGTGTCAACGATACCTTCTATGGAGAGCGTTGTTCGATTCCGTGCCCCGAAGCCTGTGCTGGTTGTGAGAAGACAACAGGATTTTGTGTTAACTGTGCACACGGATACAGTAGAGTTTACTGTGACGAGATGTGTATACCGTGTTCACAACCGCTGAATTGCATTTCATCACCATGTGTCCATCGTATGTATTTTATAAGTTTTTAAATTCCTTATTATCCAAGTTCCTTCACATAACTCTAATTAAATGTTAACTGTATCCTATAAGATACCTTTTCTATCAGAAAGTGCAAAAGATCCATCATAAGTTAATTCTGGTTGCAAACTATTTGAGATTTTTCTGACTCAATACCTTATCGTGGTGTGGTTTGCGTGCTTCACTGACCCCGAGAGCTAAGCGAGCTTGAGCGTATAATGCTCCTGATAGGGACACCCAAGCTGGACAGGTCAACGGGTAGAAGCCAGACCAAGCCAGTCGTTCTGAAACCTGTTGTCTATCTCTCACTATGCCTTTCTTTCCGTCTTTTCCCTCATCCTGTCGATCCCTTTCTCCCTTATCTATCCACTCTCTTTGGATGCTTGTCATATTGTTCAAAGTACGTTAAACCCCAACTCACTCACTCTTCAAGTTAGTTTCTTTTACCGACATTGAAGTTTTGCATTCGTTATGCAACTTTAGATATTTTATTCAAGTCTTTATTTATATGCATGAACGTGCATGTGTAAACTCCAAATGGATTCCATAGCAAAATTGATCTTTTTGATTGATAAACAAATAATTGCCAATACCAAAATGAAATCAAAAGATGCAATGACACAAGCTTTTTACAATTGTTATATTATACAAATAATCAAGGAATGAATTTGAAATCATTTGATAGTTTTATTTTACAAAATAAATCTTTCTATTCTCAATAACTTATGAATTCTAAATTAATTTTGTTTCAATTATAAAATAAACTATTCCTTAAAAAAGAACGTGGTCTTCGACCGAGTTCTGGAAAATAAGAAAAGCTTGTTTAGAAGAACGTTTGTTTAAAAAGATAAACTTGCCGGCCACAGCAAAACAAAGACGTTAGCGTTGGTCAGTCAAACTATGTGAGGACTTTGCGTGATCGTTTGGTACACAATACCACGTGGTTGTTCCTCAAAAAAATTGTTATGGGAAGACAATAGGTCGTAAAACTTCATCCCTATATATTAGTCCTTTCTGGTAACCACAAATCTCGTTTAAATGTCGCCACAGATATGCTTCAAAATTATATAGCTATATAACTATAGATGGACGTCTGTAAACATGTTCTCAGCCATTATTACTGTACAGACAAAACCTACTTTTATCCGTGAATATTAAGCGTTGCCATCCCTCTGGCAACGTGTAACGTACCCGTCCCATGTCAAAGGAGGTTCGTTGAGGGTTGATGTGCTCAAATCCTGTATTTTCTTAGTTGCTGATAAACTATTTTTTCTATACTATCAAGTCCTGTCGTTGTTGTTGACTTCGCACTCACAAAACATTTCCATTGATGAACCGGATTTATAGCTGGTATTATCATTCGTAAACAACCTCTCCTTGGCCTGTCTGCTTTGTACCTTTATTTCTGATTCATATCAACAGACTGATGAATTTTTTCCATTGTAGCCGAATTGAAAGTGATGTTGGCTTCTCGTTGGGCCATTTCGACAGCTAGAAACCAATTGCATCAGTCTTGTTAGTGCTACTAAAAAACATTAAATTTGAGTAAAATTAAAGATAATTTTTGCTTTTAGCATCCTGGTCACCTTGTTGATGCTTTTGTATATTGGGCATTATCTTTAGGTGGCAGTCTCTGGTTATGGAAGGTCCTTGTTGGAACAATCTCCTCTTTATTTCTGATTGCCATCAGCGGACGGGTTTGGGTGAAACTTGCAAGGAAAGTCAGGTAATTAGATCTAATTTTAAGTTTTTAACTAATATGTCAAATAATGTCAGCTGGTTTTATTAATTCTATGACATACAAAAATAATGTGGATTAAACGTTGTGTGAAAGAGAACTTGAAAAATGAAAGCTTTTAGATATTATTGATTGTTTGTGCATGTTTAGGTTATAAATTTAAACCTTGTCAACATATCAGATGTATAATGTTTTATAATCTTCAATATATTTTATTCATTTCAATAGCATATATTAATCTTTGTAACACAGAAGATCTGATGATAGACAAGAGGAGCCAGGATCCATCCCAGCTGACCCACCAGATCCACACGAGTATCATTTGCCTTCCAACGACTATCATGAGATTGCCGACACTGACCTTCAGTCCGGCTCTGCCCCTGAATGTGACCCTCTTTCCCAATCCCTTCGCCCACCACTACTAACACCACGAACAAGGACTACTAATGAGTCCAGAGGGATATCGCAAGAAACAAAACATCTCGAGTCTGATGTCCCCAATTCTCATTCTCTTTTGTTTGGTACCAGACCTTTGCCATCATGTAGGGAAAGTGTAAAGACCAAGAAAGATCAAGGCATTATGAAACTTGGTACAGACCCTCTCTCCCTGCCTCCTCCGCTCTGTCCTCAAACAAAAGTTTCACTAAATGAAAGTCATACATATGCCAGAAGGAAATTGCAAGAAAATGCTCTACAGAGTTCACACAAAATGCTTGAGGCTGACCATGGTTTTCCACATCCTACTTTTTTACTACAACCTTTGCTTTCGCAACAACACGTCAATGATAGGTCAAGGGCTACGCAAGCACCGCAAGAAAACAAAAGTCTAGTTGCAGACCATTTTGCTATAAATCCCCCTCTTTGCCCAAGACCACAAATGCTAGGTGGAAACAATGAGATTCTGCATGAAGAGTTAAAGTTAGATTCTTATTGTGCCAAAGGTTTTATTAGTGTCCCACTTCACACTGACCATATTCAACAAAAGATGAAACCTGCAAATTACCCATTGAGAAGGATTCAGAGGAGTAAAAATATTGATGTTGTTTCTTTTGACACTACGGAACAATCCCACCTACTCTCTCGAACTCTGCTACCGAATAGAAAACCGCCATATCATAACCGGAGAATGCTGATGGAAATCCCAAGCCACGAACCTGCTCTTTCCTTTGTGTTTGAAGCTGATGAGGTATTTGAGAATCCTCTTTACAGAAAATCTGCAGCTCCTACGAGCAAAAATCTTGAGGAGGTACAAGTTGGTGCTTTTGAAGATCATGATGGATTCAGAACAGTGAACTTATCTCACGTCGAAATAAGAAATCCCCAAGCATCAGAACAAAATCATCACCAAAGGTTCCTCAAGCGGAGATTTTCTGAAAGCGATTTGCTGACAATTAAATGTGAAATGACCGAATATTATCCTCAGATCAGGAGATCAAAATCATACATCCTCAAAAGTGAAAACTCTGAACTTCAAAACGATTTCGCTGACTTTAATTCTGCAAACACGTATCTTATTCCTGTAATGGACCACAATTTCTTACCAAAAACAATGCAGTAGTGATTATCAGATATGTAACTGGGAAGGCAATTTTAATGCATCAATCATTCTAAATTGTTATAGGTAAAAATAGTGGGGGGGGGGGGGGGTGATAGACAACACTAAGATTGAAATAAGACTTTGTAGATGCTCGCCAAACGTTGTCATTACCTCTTTCCTGGTTTCCTGCACGGTTTGATTCCTTAGCTAATGATGTAAATGATTAGATGAAGTGGTGATTATAGTTGTTTTCCTCTCGGTTAAAGATTGACAAAAGTTGGGAGCAACAAAACTCTCGCCCCATTTTTTTAACAAGAGTTTAATCGCGATTGTTGTCATTGCTTTTACATCTTAACATTAGCTTATGCAATCATCATTATCTTACCTACAGTCTTTATCTCTTGGTTTGCTGTACAATGTGCATTTAGATTTAGGGGACATGATGGAATGAAATGTCTGTACAGTATCGCATTTGTATTTTTGTTCAAGTCACTGCCGGTTTCATTGCCAATTATTGCAACAATGACCATCAGGTTTTTTTCGCCACACCTATGTCTTTGTTATCTGAAAATAAGAGTCCTAGATCCCTTTTACTTATGTCCTCTCTCAAACATTTATTTCATATATTTACTTGAAAATGTGTAAATATGACATTATCACTTTAAAGAAATTATGAGTACTTGGTTGCTTTTCATCAACAGAATCATATTTTGGGTTTGAATTATTTTTACCACTTTACATGGATGAGGATTGAAATGTTCTTTATCAAGTGTCATTCAGGCATCTGACAAGTTTAACATTGACTTTAAATTGATCGTTAAGGTCTTTTCGCTGTTATACCTTTTCAATCACTTGTATTACATTTTGCTTCGAATTAACTTTTTAAACTTGCAAAACGTTCATTATTTCAAAATATATCTTTAAGTATTATTATATCAATCGTTTATTTAAAATATTATTAGATCCACTGTTTTGTATATGATAAAGACTGTGTTAACATCATTAAAGCAAGTCATAATTTGTTTCTAATTCGTAAGGTTTCTGATTTATAATTATGCAGCCCTCTTTGCTTTCCTTACATATACATTTATTATGATATGATTTCGCTTCATATTTCCAATAAAATGCTTTGTTTGAACATGTGTTCATTCTCCTGTTTGATAAAAGGTATAGTCAGAGTGTGCTAACTATTCTATACTATTCAACGATTTAAGTTGAAAAGCTATCTATCTATCAATCTATCTATCTATCTATCTATTTGTTGATAATTAACAATAGTAATCACTTTTCCCACATAAAAAAGGAAAACTAAATATTGCGTTTTACCCTTGTCTTTATCAATTTTGTAAAGAACAATCCCTTATAATACATATAACATTTTCCCAACAAATGTTCCAGAGGTGTTTACACTGGAAGCTTGGTAATTGTAACTAAGACATATGGAATGAAGATTTGAAAGAGATTTTCTTGACTCACCGAATTCCTAACATCCAAATTTAAGTTCATTACCAGAACTATTATAGATATAGAGTCTTAAATATACACGTTTGTCAGAAACCTTCTCGTATCAAGCAGTTATAATTAACAGCGCTGTTGTATATTCCTTCACAGATATAACAATGAATGTAGGAAAGCTAAATATAAGTACTAACGTTACAAAAGCTTAAAGTTAATTTCTACAATAAACAATCCATCAACATTGTGGAAAAACTACGATGTCTACTTAACTACTTTATCTACTAAAAAGTCAATTGCCCTGTTAAACGGAGACGTATCTAACAGTCAATTTGAGATTCTACAATTGTTGTAACTGTTGTTTTAAATGACATCGGCCATTGTATATTAGAGGATCACATGACTGAGTCTTAAAAATGGTCATGTCTCAATCGTTTAAAAAAGGGTAAAAATGCTGGGCACGACAGGTTATATTTTATCTGATGAACTGTTCTGAGAGCTAATCATGCTCTTCCTTGTGAAACTGTACAATAAATTATTTGACAAAAGTATTTTTCAAAATGCATTGTGTAAATCGATAATACTAATACTGTACATTTAGGGAAGAACGAAACGATCCAGATTATTATAGATGAATATCCCTTTATGCATTTTAAGTAAATTAACATATCTGTTTTGAATATTACGAATTGGTCTAATACAAGTCTAGATACCAGAGTCAGGCAGGGTTTAGACGGGGAAACTCAAAAATAGATTATATTTCAGCTTGAACGGAATTATAGAAAAGTGTAAAAAGTGATTAAATCTGCTCACGCCATTCAATTCAGTATTACAATTAACTATTGTGAACCGGTTGCTATGTCAGTATCATTCAGAGCAAAGTGTTTGATTTACGGGCATTTATGATATTTTACAAGGTCCGGCCAGGAAGGTGCTCAAAGAGAGGAGTGGTGCATACATTTTGTTTTAAGTTGGTTTTTATTGATCAATACGTTACAATAGTCGGGGGTTCCCGTTCCCGATTAGGTTTCCGGTAGTGTCCTCTCTTACGTTTTTTATAACAGCTTGATAATTTTTTCTAAATGTTTTATTTCTTAACCGTTTTCGTTCAAATTTGAATTATATGTTGAACTTGACATATTTAAACTTTATATGGGTGCATAAGTCCAGAATTGTTATTCATTTTATCATTAGGTCAAATCAGCGATTCCACAAGTTGTGTAAATGACCCCAGTTGACAGAAATCGTAATATCTTTGTATATATTGTGCGCAAAAGATTAATAACAATCATCAATAAACATCAAATATTACACAAAGTTATGCTCTATTTTACGCATTAAATGAATATTAATCATGAAAATGAGTTACTATAGAAAGTTATAAAAGAAAGAGTTATGTTTATCAATACAACATGTCTTAGATAAATGAATGACAACAGTTGAAATAACTACTTTTTCATCTTAAAATTCTAAAGTGACTAGTGGTCAAATGGTTGTCTCAAGATGGTCATTTTAATTTTTCTACGCCCTTACGTCTTTCAAGTAAAACTGAGTTGCATTTGTATCAGGTTTGAGAACATTACTCTCAATATAAAAATACCAAAGGTGGAATGACTTGTCTGCTGTTTTAGTCACCATGTCAAATATTCAACGACTCCAGTTCAATAATGTGTTACCTTCACAATCGTTTAGACACATTGTGTGCAAACCTTGTCTCTGCAATGACACTGGATACACTGTATGACATTAAACATGTGTCCACTTTGAGTGGTCAGTGGTCCGTTGGTCAGTCGATATGCAATGTACTCTGATTACACCTATATGCAAGCTTCTGTTGTGCATGAGTACATTTTCCGACACGTCCACGTATGGCTAACGTAAATGCAGTGTTGTTGGATGTCTAAAGATATCAGATACGGCCTTCATGAACAATTGTTTTTTATGTGTTACGGGCCTTTTATATACTTCCCCATCTCCCAATGTAAACAATTCAGTACATTTGTGTTATTACAATCTTTATATAATTCTTGATACGATTTAATACTTCAAATTAATGTTAACGCATAACTGCAAGCTATTGCATGGAGTTATTGTTGGGAAAAGTATGCATTGAATGCATTGATGCATTAACAACCAGTGATCGATGGATAAAGAAAAGCGTCAGTGATAAGCATAGCTGGATATATCGGCCCTATGTGAATGTTAATATGTGTGTGTGTGTGTGTGTGTGCGTGTGTGTGCGTGTGTGTGTGTGTGTGTGTGTTTTTACAACATTGCGAGGACCTACTATTGAAAGCACACCAACGAACCGAGGACGTTTAGGAATCCGAGGACTTGCACTCAGGTCCTCACATTGTTATGTTATTTTTTACATCAGTGATATGTAAAACAGCTTTTTAAGCAATAATAGAGAAGTCCTCGTTTCGGGGTGTTTTACGTGTATTTTAGCACACTTACTATGTGCTATACACATTTTACTCCCCATGTTAAGCGAGACTGGAAATGTGCTTAGCTAGTTGACCAATGAGATTCATCATGACATTGACCAATCAGAATCGCCGTTATCTACGGCCATTCATCTCATATAAGTGCTCGTTCTACAGCCTTGCTTGAGCAAAATATATGCATAATCTATGCTCATCCTTCTTATGTTTGAATTATTGGAATTAAATAGAGCATAAGTGAAATTAACATTTAGACCATTAAGGTGCATTGTCGCACAAGAATAATCCATGAAATATAGGAATTCTATAGTTTTTTAAATCAAAGCGATTATCACTAAGTTTTAATTCTGTGAATCTATTTTTCCTAATCTATTTTTCCTAATCAAATGTCCAAATCCTGTGTTAGCGTCCATTTCATGGTGCGTTATCGACTTCATTGAAGAGGACCACACATGTTGTCTGTAATGACATTGCGCAACTAATGACTGCTGAAGAGACTAAGGGATCCAAGATTGTCCCCGCCTTATGACTGTGTACAACATATTGTACAAAAGTATACGTACAAGAACATTCCAAGCTATAATCGTAACTCGTTTAGTAAGGATTAAGTTAAAATCGAATAATTAACAATATCTAAAGTATAAGGGGATAACAGTTAGGCTGAATTAATTCTGCTATGTTTATTACTCAATGTAAGAAACGCTCGAACCAGCTAGGGTAGACAAACAGATAGAAAAAGTATTTTGTTTGAGTCTCATTTCAATTATTGTACATACTTTACATGATAGAATATAAACATATATAAATACCTTGAGCCACTTTATTAGGAGTTAGAAGATACTAAAATGAAAAATGGTATAAAATCATTATTCAAAGTTTACGAGAAAAGAGGGTTAAAAAGGGAAATGGTGACCCCAGTTAACCTGCGGACTTTAAAGCTTTGACTCACCAAACAGAACAGAGGTTTATTATTTTTTTTAGCTTTTATAGAGGCTTAATTGAGTTCAGAAAGTCACTCGTCTAAGGTATTAACATAGCTACATTCTTTGTTATTGAAGCAGTAAATTTCGACATTAGATTGAATATAAAATGTGCTTTGTAAAATTAGCCGAATAACACTGAGTAAATGATATAAATGACTTCTAAACAATAGGCAACAATGTATATACGAGGATCTGCTTGGTGTTAAATTGTTAACCCGTATATGATATAATGTGGAAAAAACGTTTTGATTTTCATCATTTTGAAAATAATTATTTTTCGGCATTAGTAAGTTAACATATATATAGGCAACATTATTTTTTCTTAAAACTGTTATAGCACTACAACTGATAAGAAAATATACCGATGAAAATAGAAAATATAATGTGTTTTACTCGTCATGTGAAATAATTAACAAAAAGATAACAAAAGGTTTTACATTATTTATTATATTATTTATCATATGTGTGTGAGTGATTTGGGTTAAAAATCGCTTTCAAATAGGCAATATACAACTGGATTCACTTCATTTAATTGCAAAAACTGTGATTTCATTTGAAATAAATTTTTACTTTAAAAAAGCTTTAACATCAGTATGAGAGTGGTATAATGAACAAAATATTGTTGCATTGTTTACAAAACAACACATGAATCTAAGATAGGATGAGTTGAGAAGTCGGTTTTCAAGTATTCCCTAGTGCACTAGAGTAGTCCAACAGAACTAGTTACATTGGGAACATACCCCAGCTGCTATCAATTAGTTACAGCATTAAATGAAGACGGGGTCATCAGATAAGCCGAATGACTGACAGTCACTTTCACTGACCCCCTTGTAAATTTCTGACTCCCTGCTGCCAACGTTGAGGAACAGTGGTAGTGTTAGCAGCCTCCTGAACTAAGCTTTCTTATCTGGTCATTGTCGCTATATCGTCTTATTTCCCTATTGACCAGAAAACAGGGAATACAACATTATAGTTGTTTAAACCAAGTCTATGCCATCCCTATATACTTGCTTCGGGTGCAATGTGGTCGGAGAATTGAAGTCCATCTCTTTGAGAGTAATCAAATGTAAAGACTTTTTATGGCTTTATTGAAAACAATTAGTATTTGTTAAGTTTTAAATTCAATGTACGTTATGGTGTTACCATACATATTAGTTATTTTTGTATTTATTATTACTTCAATAACAACACAGTTTCGGTAATTCTGTGGTAGTACTTTCTAATAAATTCAAAAGAGACATTTTTTATACCTTAATGTATTTTCAAATCTGTACTTATCTAGTCAATGACGTTATCGATATTAGAACTACATCACTGCCATGTGCCGCCCAGTTTTTTATTTTGTCAGAGCTTCGAATTGGTTTTTAGTCATCACACATTAAATGTAAGCTAGCGTTGTTAGGTTGCGGTTATTCACACTTATGCACACTTCTTGTTGAATTAAAATGACACATTCTAAATCTTTGCTACATTATGACAGGTTTCTAGAAACAAAGACAATGTTTTGTTATGCAACAAATCGTGTAATGTCTGCATCAAAAATGAAAATGAATCGCTGCATTGCCATAACATTACATGTCTGTCAATTTGGAAATATGAAATAGTTTCAGTCCGGTCAGTTACATATTAACAATAATAATAAGTATTGTATACATGATCAATAAGCAGGAAAACATCACAATATCTTTTTTCTCTTTTGTTACAGGCCTTACATACCATGTGTGATAAAATGAGGATATATGATAAATGGACGGTGTCATAATTAAAAGTTGTGACAGTTCACATAATTAGTACTATCACAAGTTAATAAAAAAAACCAGTATCTTTTCCACCCATCCATCATGAAACTATAATCTGTTGATAGCTTATATGTACCTACATACTTTCAATATTCAATCAACAGTTGAAGACCCAGATTGCTCCTTACTGCTAAAATATGTCAAACACTGGACTGCTGAGACATTTTAAATTAAACTCAGAGAGATGAGATATACTTCGTCCTTAAGGCAACGGGCCTTATAATAATAAATTCCTTAAGCTTACTGCTGTAGTTTCTACCCTCTCACTTTAGTGTAATCTATGTATCATACATGTACCTGTATTAGATTAAAAAAACTTTGCCATAACTACACATATTGTCTGCACATTTTGAACATGGAAATATTAAATATTTTCAGTCCGGTCGGTTGAAAATAAGCAATAAGAAGTATACAAGTTCAATATCCAGGTAAACATCCTAAATGGGTTTATTGTTATGTATCAATCATACATGCATTATGGAAAGATGGAAAGAGGACGGTTAAATTCAAAGTTAAAAAATTAATTGTACAGGAATATACATTACAAAATGAGTCATTGTAGATGCTCTCTGCGAGTTCAAGTTTAACATACAGAGCTAGATAACGCTATGATGATGCATTTCAGTTGTTACTTTCGCGGTAAATGATAAAAGTTAGGATTTCGATAGATAACTTTGAGGGGGAAAATGGTAGCGCACAGCTGCAAAAAAAAGAACAGTCAAACGTGAAATCAACTTCGGCTTCTGATTTAGAATTAAATAAAGGACATAATCAGCCATACTCAGGAATGGACATTACCGTGTCTCTGTTTACCATTAGGTCTAATAGGCTCATTCAATATTTGGCAAAAATGAAACTGAAGACAAATAAAATTTAGTTTCTTTCTATTAACCACAAATCCATAAAAGATAGCGTCAACGATATCTATAGAACATTTTCCCACAGCACCTTATTCATAGGCCTACAGTACAAACATGATACAAATGTAAAAGGTATTGTCATGTCACAACATCTTCACAAAGATAACATTCTTATACATGTTTATGTCAAACGTATCATACAGTCACAAATTTATATAGATACTACATATATTATCACAATTCATCCGATATAGAAGCTTATAACCGGTTAATAAACTATACAATGCAATCTTATAATTCATTCATGATTCTTTCTAAGTTACTTTCAATGATAAGTACAAGTGTATAATTTGAGGATAAGAATAGTATCATTATTTAGCAGGAGAGAGATATTTAACCTATTTGAATGTATAAAATATTGTTGAGAATATGGCTTTTTCTCCATCATATCGTAATACATGCGTGGATACCCATAAGAGGGCATATTAAAAAGACACATCCAAAATTGTACCATTCTTGCTTTAGCAAAAATATGAATGGGAAATCTTCCGCATTATTCGAATACCATATTATAAGGATTGTTTGCCTTCACTCCCAGAAATCTTTCAGAAGCATTTAAGTGTATTTTCTCAATAACCTGAAAAACTTTGAATCCCCACAGCTCTGACTCATACAATAAAATCGGAAGAATCTAATCATATATTTTGGAGAATGATTTGAAATCAATATCTAAGAATTGTCAATATACTTTTAAGAAAACAAATGAGTACCTTTTTCGGCTGAGTTGAACAATATTGTACATGTGCCTAAGTAAAGACGGTTTGAAAGATAAACTCCAAGATATGATTTCGTAACAAAAATCGTCTGACCTTTATTATACCACCTTTCTTTTTTAGACAGCTTACGTCCGTTTTTTAATACTTTTACTTTAGTTTTTTTTCCATATTGATAGTTAACCATGCAACATCACAATAACGTTCTTATTCAGATATAAGTGGCTGTATAGTCCGACGATACTGGTCGAAATAGTATCATATCGTCGGCAAACAATAGTAAGAATAATTTCGTGAAATAGGGGTGTAAGTGAACGCCATGAGAAGACCTACCTTGAATCATAGAAGCAAATTATTTTATCAACATTGAAAACGGAAAAGGACTTAAACTACAAACTTCTCTTAAGCCAACATTTCTCTGACATGTTGTTTATTATAAGTGTGTGTTAACTGGATTTATAACTATGACCATGCATGTTCGTTAGAGAACATAAGACCATGAATAAATTGAAACCCGATTTTAAACCTGTTAGTACAAAAAACTATCAGTTACTAGAGTTATGTAAATAATGAGAGTCATGATCTGTGTTATCAAGAGAGAATTCAGAAAGAAATTATCATGGTTTCAATTTTGAGTTAAAATAATCGGGGAGAACATAGGGAATAACAATCGTGATAGTTACTTCCTACATTCACAAGCCAAAGGAGTAGCATATACCCAAAACCTCTTCTATTTCACATTAAAGAAGATGTTCAGTTTGTGATGTCATCGCTCTTCAAATATTAACCCTGTATAACTTCTGAAGCTCTTCCTCTATCCCTATCTGAAAAAGATAATCTAACACCACCATCAAATGAATTGAAAAAATAATATCAAACGATATGGCAAAACTTCATTCAAGTTTGATATTAGTATAAGAAAGAGGTTTCATAAAAAAAAAGTTGTCGACACACTAACGATGTGTACTATTGTAATTTTAAAACAGGTGAAATGGTAGTAGAAATGCATATATTATTCATGGAAAGGCATTAACCTTGTATGTTTTACCAATCCGTTTCTGTTTCATGTCAGACATTAGATATGTTTAAATCTTTTGGATAAATTAAAACAAAACTATTTAAGAGGATACTGACCTATGAAGCATTGCCCAGATAAATGGAATACATACATGTCGCTAGGCTAGACTAAAATTTTGTCAACGAAATAAATTTAGTTTCATCATTTCTTGTTCTTTCATTCATAATATTAATTTCTTCAATCTCTTTATTGATGTTCGATTTATAATGTTTTGCACAATAATTGACAATATTCGATTCAACATTGGATTGTATATTGTAGAGTCTCGTCTTGCCTGAATGACCGATGTCTTCTTTCAACCTGATAATGAATAATAGCAATGTTACTTATGTAAATGACATTAAAAGCACTCACCCTGTACAAAGAAGTCGTGCATGTTTTGCTTTAGAACATGTATAGCACAACATAGGTGACATAAAATCATATATAATGATTGTGTTTTATCTGTAATATGTCTGTATCTGAATTTGAATCGGGTTGTCATCCCGACACTGCAATGTTTTGTTACGTCTTAATCACTTGTGAAAAGATTACATAAATATTATAACCCGATGAAGTATGTCAATGACGTTTCAGAAACAAGTGTGAATATAGATGATATGTGGTCTAACAGACATTTTACTATTTCAATATTTAAAGCATAAATAGTAAAATAGTTAAGTTTGTACGTGGGTTTCCTAGTGCAATCTGTCTAACAATATTATCTCTTTGTTGATCTAAATAGAAAAATTAGATCTAAATATGTTTTATTATTCTAAAATGGTTGTTAAAAAAAGATTCATAATGGTAAATTATGCACAAAAACAAAAGAACGGATACCCCGTTGAACTATTACTGTATAACTGTAATTGCGGAGTTAACGTTTCGACACTCAGACATCTGTTTCACATCTGTTTGACCTGTGGACGAGATGAGGTCAGGACGATGGTGCTGGTATTTTGGACATGCCAAGATAACTGTTCATCCTCACTGTTACTTAATTGCTACGACCACCATGCTGTCGACAAGTGACAAGCAATGGTTGCCCTATTACCTTTCTTGTTGGGTATTTCTCTGAATTATTTTTACATACTTAAAGTTTTAGGTGCTAAAGTGAAAGGGAAAATCTCTAAAGCGTTTAATAGTCTATTTAATAATTGTTAATTTTTCAAAAGCAATTTAATTAATGATAAAATGTTGATGATTTTGATAATGAATAGTGATTTGTATTTTTTTGCATTAACAATGCATGTAATACAGGGTCGTCGCTCATTTGAGTGAGTTTTAAATAAAAGTGTATTTGGCATTTTCGGCATAGTAATCCGTTGACTGATATGGTGTTTGTTGACTAAATTGTTTTTCAATGAAATAGCTGAAAACACATCTGCCTCAGAAGCATGAGGTCTGAGTGAGATCTAGTACTCACACATTTTAAATGTGCTTGAAAGGTTCTATAAGCAGATTTTTCTAGAAATATGCCAAACATTGCGGCTCGAATTTTCTCAATACAATACAAAAATACAATATTTAAAAAAGTATCAATTATTAATATTGTCTGGATGAAAATGGTTTACAATGTTGGGTTTTAATGGTGTAATCTCTTTTATCTATTGATTGTTTTAGTGATATGTGGTAAAATCAACGAATCGGACACATTTCCTTTTTAAAAAAATGTGTTTAAGCAAAGATGTACCGACATAGAGAATCAGTTGTGGTCATCGAATATCAATCTGATGTAAAAACTTAATTTCTACCGTGGCGAAAATCATGTGTAGAGTTTTATGCTTGTAGTGTCAGTGTTAGACAGTTTCGTATTTTTCTTAGTAGGTTTTGCTGCTCTAATCACATTTTGATAGTTGAATAAAGTAGATATATAGTTCTTAATAGGGACGTTTGCCTTTGCCCGCTTCTTGTTATACCTTATATTGAAAACGAATTCCAATTTTGTTAAGAATGCCCGTTCTAAGAAATGAATATTTCCTATGAATATTTTTGTCATTAATTGCCTCACAAAATACTAATCTCTAGCTGTAAACTAAACTAGCTGACAGTGACGTCTTGATAATGTATCATCGTGCTCATGTATGTTGCACTGCTGTAAAACGCTGTAATAACATGTGCCAATGGCCCCTTCACTGAATAAACTCTCTCTCTAAGGTCGGTTTAATAATGATCTATTCCTATTCATTTTCAGTATTGATAACGCAAGTTGCTTTTGCGGAAATAATTGTGATAATTTCTCGCCTCTTTTAACTGAAATTGTAAATTATATGATTTTTGAAAGAACGGTTGTCATATACTATTTTTTTTATATCTGATTGACAAATTCGGCAGTGCTATACAATTCGATAAAGATTAGAACTTGTTTATAAAGGGATGGTCAAACTAAATTTATCTGATGTAGTTTCTACGTAGGTTTTCATGTAATGGTCATACGAGCAACAAATCAAACTTGTTTTCTTAAACATCATTCATGCGATAAACATCAGAGCGGGGTAAACTAACACTAAAGCATTTACGGTAACACATGGTTAATAATGCTCGGTTGCATGTATATTTCAAAATCTGAATATAAGTCACATTTGGTGAAAAGGAACAGTCTATTCAGTCGATTATGTTGGTAAATGTCTATTAGCCTTTGCGAATATGTAGTAAAACGTTTGTTTAAAACCTGTTGTGAATAATAAATTATCCAATTCTTTTGTTCATATTTGTTTTGTAAGACTGTTATTTCATAACAATTAATATTTGTAAACGATAAGAAGCCAAAAGGTCCAAGAGTCTTTAATTATTTTAACGTGTGAAATTAGTGGAATCCTCCCACATATTCCGTATAATATTGTTGATGGTGTATTCATTGATACCTCAGAGACATATTTCTACATGCCAACAAATTCACTTTCTCTCTCTATTAGGTTGAAATGATGATATTACCAAATTTCAGGCCTTCGTGACATGTCGAGTTAATATACTTTCTTTCTTGAAGGTAATTACTTTTGTTTAATTCTTATTTGACCGTTCACAATAACTCTCTAGTTCCCAAAATTGTTCCTGGTAAGCTACCATTGTACTTGAAATAAGAGTTATTGTCATCTGCAAACAATAATATAAAAGATATGCAAAACATCTTGTCAAAGCGGGACACCATTTCTGAAGTTATTTTTCATTTGTATTAAAATTGCTTATTCATTGATATAAAGGGAAATAATATATCTTATAATATCATCTGGGATGTTGTTCCATAATTTTTACACTCTACTACTCAATTCATCCATTCTTAGTTAGTTCTTTAATATGCACCTTTGCATGATTCAACTTTTAGAAAATTAAGTAGTTGGTAAAATGTTCCTATTTTACAAAATAAGAAAATCTTTGAATATGACTCTGAAGTATAAACATATCATCCATTGTTTTCCCACAGAATCATTCTGTGATTTATAATTGCAGGGAAGATGAAAATACCTTAGTGATGCCTCCATTATTCTCGACACAATTAATGTCACCTCTTATTTTTTTTATTACTTGTTGTTGTACGTGTGCATTACAGTGACAATTTATGAATGTCATGTCACCTCCCTTATTTTGGGGAACTGTTATACCAATTGACCACATTGGAGGAAATAGACCCTTTTCTTTTATCAGATTGAATACAAGACCAAGATACGGTAACATAAAAGAATGAGTTAAGATGATTTTCATTCTCGTAAGTATATTATTCATTGTGAATATCGAAGAAAGTTTAAAAGTGTTTACACAAGTTGCTAAAGGTATGTTTCGTGTTTGCTATTTGATTTTCTTACTTTTTGTCCTTCATGTATAAAGAATGTAAATAATATTCCAATATAGAGTGTTCTATGTTGTATAGCTTGTACAAATCATTTTCTCAAAACGATGGTATAGAATTACCCCAGGTTAAGCTGTCACACACACAGGTCCTGGGAAAGATGGAATAGAGTTACCATTTACATAGCATAAAAACACAGGTCCTCAGAATGATGGTAAAGAATTATTAATTAACTCTCATAAAGAAGTCGCACACAAGTCCTCGGAATGATGGAATAGAGTTACCATTTACAAAGCATACACACACAGGTCCTCAAAATGATGGTATAGAATCAACTCCCAGCTGTCACACACAAGTCCTCGAAATGATGGGATAGAGTCACCATTTATAAAGCATACGCACAGGTCCTCAGAATGATGGTATTAAATCAACTGTCCTAAAGCTGTCATACACAAGTCCTCGGAAAGATGGAACAGGGCTATATTTTAAAATCATACACACACAGGTCCTCAGAATGATGGTATAGAATCTAATCTCATAAAGCTTTCACACACAAGTCCTCGGAAAGATGGAACAATGCTACCATTTACGAAGCGTACAGACACAGGTCCTCAAAATGATGGTATAGAATCAACTCCCAGCTGTCACACACAAGTTCTCGAAATTATGGAATAGAGTCGCCATTTACAAAGCATACACACAGGTCCTCAGAATGATGGTATTAAATCAACTGTCCTGAAGTTGTCACTCACAAGTCCTTGGAAAGATGGAACAGGGCTATATTTTACAAATCATACACACACAGGTCCTCAGAATGATGGTATAGAATCTAATCTCATAAAGCTTTCACACACAAGTCCTCGGAAAGATGGAACAGGGCTACCATTTACGAAGCGTACACACACAGGTCCTCAAAATAATGGTATAGAGTCGCCATTTACAAAGCATACACACAAAGGTCCCCACAATGATGGTATAGAATCAACTCCCATACAGCTGTCACACACAAGTCCTCGAAATGATTGAATAGAGTTATAATTTACAAGCATATACACAGATCGTCAGATAGATAGAATAGAATTAATTCTGATTAAGCTATCACACATGGTTATGAGAGAATGGTGGAATAGAATCATAATTTACAAAGAAAACAAACAGGTCCTCAAAATGATGGTATAGAATCAACTCTCATAAAGCTGGCACACACAAGTCCTCGGACAGATGGAATAGGGCCATCATTGGCGACGCATACACACACAGGTCCTCAGAATGATGGTAGAGAATCAACTCCTATATATCTGTCACACATACGTCCTCGAAAGAATTGAAAAGATCTACCATTTACAACCATAAACAAAGGTTCTCAGGTAGACAGGATAAATTAAACTCTCATAAAGCTGTCACACACAAGTCCTCGGAAATAGAGTTAGAGTGGAACAGATCTAGAGTTACCATTTACAGAGCATATACACACAGGTAATCAGAAGGATGGTATCGAATTAACTCTCATAAAGTTGTTTACTTTCATATACAGAAGTCCTTGGAAAGATTGATAAATGATTACCATTTAAAAATCATTCAAACACAGTTCCTCAAATAGATTTAAGTGATTATCTTTTCAAACGCTGTCATGCAAAAGTCCCGAGAAGGATTGGAAGCATTCACACACAGACAGGTCCTCAGAAAGACGGTGTAGAATATTAATTTTCATAGAATAGAGTTACTATTTACAAAATACACACTCAGGTTCTCAGAAAGATGCAATCTCATCTTAATGATACAGTCACATAAAGGTAGCCAGAGATATGGAATAAAAATAAACTTTAATACACATAAAAAGAATCAACAGCAAAACTGTCGAAAGGTAGACACAATCAAGACATCAAAATATACAATGAAAATAAAAGTCATAAAACAGTGACATGACGATCATCGGAGAGACAAACCAACACTCATATCATCAGAATCATGACATCTTATCAAACCTATTTGCCTTCAATCTGTTCAAAATTATTTAGGATTTGATCTGTAACGAGAAGTATTTTCAAATATATTCACATAATGTAAGTATGAATTGATTGTATATGTCAATATGTTGCTCAATGTAGGGAAAACTTTATTACTATCTTATGTTCAATTAGTTTTTGTCTGCTTTCGTCAAGAATTCTTGACTTTCCTTCAAAGAGAGGACTTGCACAATTCAACACCTTATTCATTCCGAGGACTCAGCGCAGTGCATGATGGGAAGGGTCCTCGCTTTGTAGTCCTCACAAGTCATGCAAGATCAGAAAAACACTATATCAATATTCAGACATCTTACGCGGATAACAAAGTGATCATATAAATCGTTGACCCAAGTAGATTCATATATGTTAAAATCATGTCTCTATCTCAATCACAACTATGGGTCCTCGTTTTGATGGTTCAGATACTAGGACCTCGTTTTGTAGCAAATACGCGTATGTGTGTGTGTGTGTGTGCGTGCGCGCGTGTGTGTGTGTATGTAAATAAATTGATTACTTTCATGGTGATGATAACTCATTAAAAAGTTTTGATTTCCTTGAATTTAGGGGTTTCCTTCGCTTCATTGTTATAAAAACAAAATTGAATTACCAAATTAAAAAAAATTAAGAGGTGAACAATACGATCTATACAAATATGATATATAACGAATTCATGTTACTCTGTTGAACTGATATGCTTTCTCCTATGCCTCACTATTAAGCTTGATACGTTCATATTTTTTAAGGAATATGAAAGAAAACAGGACCGGGCTGATTTATTATCAAAAGGTCAACATCATGTGAGGAATTAAAAGAGAACTAACTCGGAGGAAGGAAATACGCTCTTCGAGGAGAAGGAAAAAGAACATGTAAAAATTATCAATTTCGAAAAAATAGCGATTTTCGTTATTTTGGCTAACATTTAAAATGCTTTTACCAACTTGAATAATAAAACTTGCATTATTATCTGCGCCACAGGGCCTCTTATGCTACAATTTAAAAAATACCAAATGACACAAGAAAATGAAACATACTCTGTGTCACTTTAAAAACAAATTTACAATATCGGAAAAAGAAAAGGAAGTATTTCAGTCTTAAGAACTGAAATTGAAATGTATCAAAGTGCTCAAAGTCGTGTTGACAATGTCTGCAACCTGGGAGGAACCTACAAAGTTAAAATAACACTAGCTGGCTTCATACGTAAGAGTAAGTATATTTATTACATAGCTGACACGTAAGGTGCTTTAAATATTCATGTTTGGTATTATGTGAGTATGACGTCCCCGCTATGTTTTATGTATATAGTAATCTAAAACAGTTCAATATCACGAGACGCTATCACTTAAACTTGTCAAACATAAGTAATCTAGGTTAAAGTGTATCATTTTGGTTACTTAACAGCAAAAAAAGCATCTTATGAACTCAGCTAGCAAGATTTTTTCTTTATTTGTTAGTTTTTAAGACAATCGATAATACCTTAGGAGTTCGTATACAATAGATAATCTCATATCTATTTCTGAATTGTTTTATTTTTATCTACTCATTGGAATCAATGAAATTATACTTGTACCTTTTGTAAAATCAGATAGAATGCAAAAGGATTATTGTCGAGTAGGATTTATAGGCATATATGTATTTCTAACACTTTTCCTAAGCGCATTTCTAATACACTCCCTGAGTAAAAGCATATAATGTAGGTTGGTGAAACCTGAATAGAATGGTGTTATTGAAATTACACCGTTGAAAGGAGTTCGATATCTCAGGAGCTGTATTTTGTAATATGTAACATATCCATATACTTTTCTTTAACACAAAGGACACCTTTTTCCAGATGACAATGTGGTTTGTCTATGTCTCTATTTTCCTTCGAGTGACTTTATTCTTTGGTGAGTACGCATATTTGTTTCATAGTATAGCCCATCAAAAATAAAACACCAACACGTGTGTGAATAAGCGGTAATAATGTTTATAATTAGATAGAATGTCATTTGGAGTAACGTCCAAAACCTCATCAGTACGTTTTGTACCTACTATTTTTATATATGGTAAGTTTATAAAGGAAATAACAAGTTTCCTGATTATTTAATATTGTGCCACTAATTATAGCCAACACATAAGTGCACGTAGAATGTCAGTTGGCATTTTGTTATCAAAATACTGCGTTGTCATGGAAAGAAACTTGTAGGCTAAACTATATTGACCACACGATCGTTTGTATTATGATAAAAGGATAGGAGAACTAATGAGTAAGATATAAAATCCAGTTAAGTATTTAAGGAATTTTTAAGCCATGGTGTTTAAATCTGTCAGGGCTTAACTGTACTCCTAATGGTAGGCACTTCAATGCAAATAATGGCAGATATATTACTTGCAATTTCAAATTCCTAGACTTGATTATTTAGACAAAAAATTATCTAACAATACAGTAAAAAATGCTGAACTATTTTTTTCAACGGTATATAATGATCATCATAGTCAAGTATAAGTAACAAGTTTCAAAATGTACACGTTATTTATTGTATTTAAAACTCCTTACAGACTGTAAGCTTTAATTCTTTAGGTAGCTCCAAAACTGTGAAGGTTCCGTCATTTGAGGTTAATAACTCCGGTATTAACCATAACAGCGCCTGTCCAACCTCCTGCCTAAACTCGAGATGTCATTTCAACAACTCTCGCGTGATTTGCACTGACGGCTGTGAGGAGGGAAGAAGGGGAGATAACTGTAGTGTTGACTGTCCACCAAAATGTTCTGATTGCAGCAAGTACCCAGGTGACAGCTGTGAAGAACTATGTTTAGACAACTGTGAAGGAGGATGTGATAGATATAAGTGGCAGTGTGCTAGTTGTAAGCCTGGTTTTACAGGTAGATTCTGTGATACCTGCATGAAGGGATTCAGTGGTGCACGCTGTAAAAATAAATGTCCTGACTATTGCCATGATGGGTGTAGAAAAGAAATTGGCTTCTGCTCCTGGAGAGATGATGCTTACAGGGGCAGATACTGCATTAGGAATAGCTCAGAGTTGTGTTTAGAGTGTGAGAGTAATGGATTGTGTAAGCATTGCTTTCCTTATTTTTGGGGGTACGGCTGTAATCAAGCTTGTCCCGCTTATTGTGATGAATCGGGATGTAACAGACACACAGGAAAGTGTGGCGGGTGTATTGATGGATATTGGGGTGACATTTGTAATCTCTCTTGTCCTACTAATTGTGATAGATCAGAGTGTAAGAGACAAACAGGAAAATGTGGATCGTGTATCGATGGTTATTGGGGTGACTTTTGTAATCAAACTTGTCCCACTTATTGTGACGGACCAGGGTGTAACAGACACACAGGAAAGTGTCTGTGTTCAAATGTATATTGGGGTGACTTTTGTAATCAAACTTGTCCCACTAATTGTGACGAACCAGGGTGTAACAGACAAACAGGAAAGTGTGGCCGGTGTATTGATGGGTATTGGGGTGACTTCTGTAATCACATTTGTCCTGCTAATTGTGATAGATTAGGATGTGTCAGCCACGGAGGCCGTTGTCTGAGGTGTAACGATGGATATTGGGGTTACTTCTGCAATCAAACTTGTTCCACTAATTGTGGTAAGTTAGGGTGTTACGAATTCTCAGGAGAGTGTCGATGTGACGATGGATATTGGGGTTACAATTGTACTAATGCCTGTCCAACTAACTGTGATCTATGTTCCGACTATTCAGGAAAGTGTTTGATTTGTAACGATGGGTATTGGGGTGACAACTGTAAAAAGATTTGTCCCATTTATTGTGATTTGGCAATGTGTAACAGTCAAACAGGATATTGTTCAGGGTGTCCCCATGGATACTGGGGGAACATCTGTAGTCAAACTTGTCCCAATAATTGTCATTTGTCAGAGTGTGATATGAACACCGGGCAGTGTCGACGGTGTATCAATGGACATTTCGGAAGTTTTTGTAATATTACTCGTCCCCCTAATTGCATATCATATAGAACGGACACTGGACAGTGTTTTGGTTGTAAGAATGGATACAGAAGTCATTTCTGCAGCATGTCGTGCTTTCATCACTGTAGTTTATGTGACAGATTCACAGGGGATTGTTACAGTTGCGAGTCTGGGTACCAGGGTGGCTTTTGTAATGAGACTTGCCCTTCAAACTGTAAACGCGGTTGTAATAGATACACAGGAGTCTGTGTCGCATGTGTAGATGGATATACAGGAAGACATTGTAACAGCGCATGCTCCCCACACTGCGAGATTTGTGATTTTGACACAGGACATTGCCTTGGGTGCATAACAGGGAAAAAGGGCCAGTTTTGTAAACAATCATGTCCATCTGCCTGCGTATCATGTGATATGCACAATGAAGAATGTGGAAAATGTAGACCAGGTTACAAAGGAAAATATTGCAATTGTAGTGATAACTGCGAGGGGTGTGACGAAATCACAGGGTACTGTATCAGTTGCATAAGAGGGAAGAAAGGGCAGTTCTGTAACGAGTCATGTCGATCTTCTTGTGTCGCATGTGGTATGTACAATGGAGAATGTTTGAATTGTAGAACAGGTTACAGAGGCAAGAATTGTCTGTGTGGAGATAACTGTAAAATATGTAACCCAATTACAGGACAATGTGAACGTTGCAAACACGGACTGAATGGTCAATTTTGTAACGAAACATGTCCTAATGCCTGTTCTCAATGTGAACGTTATGGCAAGATATGCAAGGGTCCGTGTGTTAACGATAGCTACTATGGAGAGAGTTGTTCAATTCCCTGTTCAGAATCATGCGCTGGTTGTGAGAAGGCAACAGGATCCTGTCTTAACTGCGCACAGGGATACAGCCGAGTTTACTGTGACGAGATGTGTACGCTGTGTTCACAACCAGGGAATTGCATTTCGAACTCATGTATAAATCGTATGTACTCTTAAATCCAATTAATTATTGAATTGAATATTTTCCCGAATTAAATGCCTTTTTTTATTCAAGCACCTTTACATAAATCTGATTAAATGTTAAGAGTATCCTACAAGATACTAAAAGAAACTTTGATAGTACCATATCATAAGTTTACTCTGGTTGTGAAATAATTTAAGATTGTTCTTTTAACCGACAGTATAGTTTTGTATGCTCTATGTAACGTTAAAACACCAAATGGATTTAATAGCATAAATTTGTTTTTGATGGAAAGTCAAATAAGTGCCATTAACAAAATGACATGAAATCAAAATTTGCAATGACACAAGCTTTTTACAAATGTATTATATAAAATTTTCTTAAAATTGTAGTTTTATTTACTAAATCAACGTTTCTCTTCGTTACAACTTACGAATTTTATATAAAAATGTTTGCTTAAATTCAATATTTTCTTAGTCGCTGATAAACTACCTAGTGTCGTCGTTGCTGTTGACTCCTTCATAAAACATTTCGCATAAGAAAAGACCGGATTTTAGCAGGCATCACCACAAGTTCAAGTTCTCCTTGGTCTGCAAAGTGCCTGTATTTCTGAGTTAGTGCAACAGACAGATTAAATTTACTGTCTTTAGCCGAAGTTGTTTGCAATGACGGTTGGCTGGTGCATCAGTCTTAGTGACATTGACTTTTTAAAAAAGATTATGTTTATGTTTACCATCTAGTTAACTTTGTTGATGCTTTTGCATTACATGTGGCATTACCTTTAGGTAGCAGTTCATGGTTATGGATGGTCCTTGTTGGAACACTCTCCTCTTTCTGTACATTTACCCTCAGTGTCCTGGTTTGGGTGAAACAAGCAAGGAAAGTCAGGTAACGCTATCGTTTTAAACATGTTAACTATTTCGTCAAATCATGTCAGCTCATTCACATTTTTCTATGACATACACAAATTAATACAAATGTACTAAACGTTGTGTAAGAGACGGAAGTATCGAGATATTAAGGTAAGTTGAGACATGTTAAGGTTATCAATTGAAACTTTTTCTTCATATCATAGATATTATGTTTTATAATCGTAAATTTATTTCATTCATTTTATCATTAATTGTTTCCCTTTTTAACACAGAAGATCTGATGAGAGACAAGAGGATCCAGGATCCATCCCAGTTGACCCACCAGATCCACACGAGTATCATTTGCCTTCCAACCACTACCATGAGATTGCCGACACTGCCCCTGAATGTGACCCTCTTTCCCAATCCCTTCCCCCACCACTTCCAGCACCACGAACAACGACTACAATTAAGTCCAAGATAAGACAAGAAACAAAACATCTCGAGTCTGATGTCCCCAATTTTCGTTTTCTTTCGTTTGGTGCCAGACCTTTGCTATCATGTAGGGAAAGTGCGAAGGGCGAGAAAGATCAAGGCATTAGGAAACGTGATACAGACGCTCTCTCCCTGCCTCCCCCTCTATCCCCTCCACCAAAAGAGGAAAGTCATACACCTGCAAAGAGCAAATTACTAGAAAATGCTCAACAGATTTCAGACAATTTCCAAGAGTTTGACCATGGTTTTCGCCATCCTCCAAGAACCCAAATTCTAGTAAGAAACAAAGAGAATCTGCATGAAGAGATAAACCTAGATTCTTATTGTGTCAAAGATTTTATCAGTGTCCCACTTAAATATGAACAAGAGAGTCAACCTGCGAGTTGCCCATTGAGAGGGATTCAGAGTAAAAATCTTGTTGCTGTTGCGTATGACACTACGGCTCAATCCCACCCACGCTCTCGAACTCTGCTTCCCAATAGTAAACCGCCATGTGACACCAGGAGAATGCTGATGGATATCCGAAGCCACGAGCCTGCTCTTTCCTTTGTGTTTGAAGCTGATGAGGTATTTGAGAATCCTTTTTACAGGAAATCTGAAGCTCCTGCGAGCAATAATGTACAGAAGATAGAAGTTGGTGAATGTCATGCTTTTGGAGATCAAAAAATGAATAATGGATTCAGAAAAGTGAACTTGTCTTATGTCGAAATGAGAAATCGCAAAGCATCAGAACCAAATCTGCCCCACATGTTCCTTGAGCGGAGATTTTCCGAAAGTGATTTGCTTAAAATTGAATGGAAAATGACAGAGTCTCATCCTCAAATCAAGAGATCAAAATCAGACATTATCAGAAGTGAAAAATCTTACTTTGCTTTGAAAACCATGCCTAACAGTTTTGTTTCACTGCAAAACGATTTCGCTAACTTGAATTCTGAATACATGTATATTACTCCTGTAATGGAACAAAAGTTCTCACCAAAACCAATACAGTAGTAATTGTCAGATATAATCTGGGAAGGGAATTTTAATACATCAATCATTGTAAATTGTTATAGGTGAAAAAAAATGATAAACAACACTAAGACTGAAGTAGTATTTTGTAGATGCTCGCCAATCGTTGTCATTTAGCAGATAAATAGTTGCGTTTGTAAAATTTCCGGGATTCATTGTTATTCAACACCCGCAAATTTAGTTTAACACCGACGGCGTGAACATGTTGTATCAATTCGCGATGATTCTCTAATTTAGCTAATCTGCGGGTAATCCATTGTTATTCAACATAGGCTAATTTTTCAAATCAACCAATCAGAAGCGAGAATACACTTCTTAACTACTGTCTTTATCTCTCGGTCTATTGGTTTGCATTTAGTTTCAGGGGACATGATGGAATGAAATGCTTGTACAGAATCGCCTTTGGTATGTTTGTTCAAATCATTGCCTGTTTCGATGACAATTATTGCACCTATGACCTTCAGGTTTATCTCCTTATAATTGTAGGTATTAAGATAAGACCGGCTCTGGAAATGGCATTATAATGTAATTCGCCACATCTATGTGTTATATCTTTGGTTATTTGAAAACAATAGTCGTTAGCCCTTTTACTTATGTCCTCTCTCGAACATTTATTTCATAAATTTACTTAAAAATGTGAAAATATGACATTATTACTTTAAAGAAATTACGAGTACTTGGTTGGTTTTCATCAACAGAATAATATTTTAGGTTTGAATTATTTTTTACCACTTAACATGGATGAGGATTGAAATGTTCTTTATCTAGTGTCATGCATGCGTACGACAGTTTAACACTGACTTTAATTCATCATTAAGGTATTTTTGCTTTTCAATCAATTGTAACATATTTGCTTCGAATTAACTGTTTTAACTTGCAAAGCAATCATTATTTCTTTACATGTATATATCTTTAAGTATTATTACCAAACGTTTATTTAAAAGTTGATTTGATTTAAAAAATTATAAATGGTAAAAATAGTTTTTATAACATCATTAAAGCATTGTATATTTTTTTAATTCGGCAGTTTTCTAATTTGTAAATATGCAGCCCTCCTTGTTGTTTTGTTTACCTTCCAATTGCATTTATATTAATCTATTTTCTCTACATATTTCAAATAAAATGCTATTTTAACATGTGTCCATTCTTCTGTTTAATAAAAGGTATAGTCAGAGTTCGATTACCATTCAACGATTTAATTTGAAACGCTAAGCTTCGTTTGACTGTATAACTCTATACTTTGTTTTGAAATTATTTTCCCTTTTTTTCGTACAGGAACGAAATATTTCTATTTAGTTAATAGTCTCAATAATGACTATATATCTATCTGTCTTTCTGTCTGTCGGTCTGTCTATATATGTTTATATCTATCTATCGAACTATCCATGTATTTCTAAGTAACAAATATCATCCTTTCTCCTAAATAAATAAGAAAATAGTCAAGATTGCTTTCTTTCCTTGTCTTTTTAAGTTTTGTAAAGCTCAGTGCACTGTAATGTCAGAACAGATGGTCCAGCGGTTTACACACTTGAAGTTTTTTTTAACTTAGACACCAGAAATTGAAGAAGATGTTGTAGTTACATCAGAAATTTTTCCGTTCCATCTTCAAACAGCTATTACATATTTGTGTGTTTTGGCAACGAGTGTACACGACTTGACACAACAACGTTTCAGTGGATTACGGCCATGGTAAATCCCATGATAATTTCCATAATTGTATGTCGAGTAAAACAGACGTTTGATATTCATATGTTTTGCTTAAAAATGGCGTGGTGAAGTTGCTGAAGTTGCAACCTCGCCGGTAGGAAGATGTGAATTATTGTATGATATTATGATCGGAAAGGAAAAGGCAGTTAGATACTTTGTGGTTGTATTTTAAATTATTTTCCCCAAAGCAAATGATGAACATATTGAATACGCTTAAACATCCCATCAACTTCGAATAACCTCATTTTATACAACAACATATGGCTTAAAATAATAACAGTGATATACAATATGTTTTTTAATGAACACTTGCATTTTAAAGGGTACATCCAATCAGATGAATTTTCATTGCAGGATACATGTTAAATACAACAGTGATGGGTTATAGTTTAAAATCTGCACAGATTACTCAATGTTATCAGCAGCTGTCAGCTCATTCATGTCTTTATTTCAATTTGTTATAATTCTATGTATCAAAGGCAAAGCTACACAATGTTCTCTCTAAACATTAACATAATTCATAACATAATGTGAAGAGAGATGTTATCTACTATTATCAGTCTAAACTGAAGTACAAATGTAACTTTGCACAAAATTTGAATGAAACATTTCATAGATACATAACTGATAACATTAAAGTTGAAATTACTAGTTTTTCATCATTCCTAAACTCTATCAAATAAAACTAAGTTACATTTTGAGAATGTCATTTGTTACCACTTTCAATATACAAAAAATGGCCAACTTACAGACAGTGGTCGTCTGAAGTCAGATATAGGCCTTCATTTGGCAAAAAAAAAAACAATTTATTTGACCAATAACTGTTGGAAAGAGAAAAGCGCCTTTGAGAAGCGTATATAGATAGGTCGCTAAACAAATGTCAGTATGTGTGTATATATGTAGATCTATTGAATACTTTAATGTCGAGGGTAATCGTTAAAAGTTTTTATAAGTATCATGTTTGAGAATGTCATTTGCTGCCACTTTCACTGATTAACAAATTGGCCAACTTACAGACCGCGTTGGTGGTGGCCATACTGTGGCGAAAAAACATTTTTGTTTGTTCCCGGCTTGTTATAAAGTTGCCTGCGTATCATGTGATATACACAATGAAGAACAAATCTAATCATAAAATGAATGATTAATATTGATTTTAGGCAGGTATAGAACGTCAGCGTCACGTTTTAGCATCAGGAAGGAAGCATAGAGCTTTTTGCACGGGTATTGCTCGACGAGTTAAAATAAAAAAGATTTCCGATTGGTAGTTTCATCTTCAATGACGAAATCGATATCTTCGCTACATAAAATGTCCGTATGTGTGTAGATATGTAAATATATTGAATACTTTAATTTTGATGGTAATGATTAAAAGTTAGTTCTGTTCACTGATATTCAAACAGAAATCAAATTACCTATTCAAATAGTTTTGAGAGGGAACATTCCAATCTATACAAACATAATATGAATGATTAATTTACATGTAATTTTGTTGTATTGATGTGCTTCTCATTTCCTTCACTCTCAACTTTGATACGTTAATACTTTTGAAGGAATATGAAACAAAATTGTCTGACCCGGGCTGATTTTTAATTGAAAAGGCTGCTCAATGTGTGAAACCGAAATAAGTACCTCCGAGGAAGGAATTACGATCGGTGGGAAGAAGGAAGGTGAAAGTGTAAAAGGTTTGAACTTCGAAAAATTGACGATTTACTTTTACTTTTTCTTACTTTTTAATCTTTTTACCGTCTGAAACCAAAAAAAATCCGTCTTAGACAACAGAGAAGGGAATTTGTGAATTTGAAGTGATGCAAAGTATGTTTCATAAATTTTTTATGTGGCTGAAATAGGGCCAAAATATATATGACCTGAGTTAAGTTTAAATTGCTTATCTAAAATTGCTTCTTCTTTATCTCTTAAATGCCAAAATTATTACATGTTCTTGTTTTCGATTGTAAATTTTAAAAAACGGCCTTGTAAATGTTGAAAAGACAAAAATTAAGCGTCCAATTTACATGAATGTTCTAGACTACCTATATTTTATCGCGTCTGCTATCAATACCTTTCCAAATATACGTTTTTTTAAATCAGGGACTTCAAAAGAGAATAGACAAATTGGGATCGATTTAGTCATCAGCAAGAAGTTAGTAAAAGTGACTGATATGGTATCATGGTTTTCATACTGTCCTATTTCTTGAGGAAAATGTTCAAAAATCTATATTAAGTACTTTTTTTTAAATGCCCACAATCTAAAGTCGTATCTTTAGTTATTAAACCAAAGCTGGTTGTGTTATCATATCAATTATCAAGAAATAGAGCCATTGCCTCGGTAGTTCATCAGGCTTTATATATTATAGAAAACTAAGGACTACAGAGTATTATGAATCTATTAATCATAACTACCAGTAACAAAAGAGTCTGACACAAGATGTTAGCCCCCTTCGGTTTTCATTATAAGAAAGGAAAAATGGTTCCATGGCCATTGTCCCTCAATCTCTTATAAGTGTCAACAGAATCACCGAATCAATATGTTTGATTTCCAAAGTAGTTTCTTCACCCGAGTCCAACTTTCTAGGCCTTTTCGTTTTGGAGGAGAAGATGTAAATAGGCGTGGCCCCGGTGTTTCACAGTGTCACCATATACATTTTAGAATTTTCCGTAAGTCGTCTGTATAAAAATTTTAGCTTTCAAGGGCTTTTGTTTCTGGAGGAGAAGAAGAAGAAGAAAAAAGAGCGATCATGGCATGTCACTCTGGCCCTTATTAGGCGCGACAGGTTCACCAAATTTACAATTTATGATCACCATTGCCTTGATAGTGTTTTCACAGATTTCAGATTTTATTTTATTGTTCATTTTGAAGTGAAGATGGCAATAGGTTTTAGAACGAGGTTCCTGTTAGCCTGATTAGGGCCACAGTATTCATTAGATCAACAATTTATAATCGCAAATAGTACCATATACAAGATTTAAACCCTGTCAGTGGTCAATTAGTAAAAGTGGAAAAGTGGAAGCTTATGAGCTATGATTAGGATTTTTAAAGAATCAAAAATGATTACCAAAGAGGCACAGGTCATGATATTGGGTTCAAATGCATCAAATTTCATGAATGGTGTTATTTAATTATTTAAGTAGTGTTTCTGAAGAATAACATCTCAATGCTTATCAGTTGACGTAGTGACAATAAACAGGACAAATGTCGAGATTTATAATCGAAAACCGGGCAATAGCGCGCGCCAAAGACCAATCGTAATTTTTAAAACTTATTTACTTATTTACAGTAAACACAACTATATATATATATATATATATATATATATATATATATATATATATATATATATATATATATATATATATCACATGTTTATACCCGTTTTTAATCTTCAATCGAAAATAAGAAAATGTTGTAATTTTGGCATTTACGATATAAAAATGTACTTTAGACAGGCCATTGTGACATAATTCCGGTCAATTGATATTGATACATACAAGTAATGACACATACTGTGTGTCACAAATTCACACTATCGGAAACCGAAAAGGAAGTATTTCAGTCTCAATTACAGGGGGATGTATCAACGAGCTCAAACCATATTTCTTGTTCACAATGTCTGTAACCCATGTAGAGAAAACTAGAAAGTTAGAAAAACGCCAGCAACATATGTAAGAGTAAGTATATTTAGTACATAGTAGAAACGTATGGTGCTTTCATTTAATATGTTTGAGATTATGTGAGTATGAAATCCCCATTATGTTTTGTGTATGGTTATCTAAAAGAGTTAAATGAACGAGTAATTTTTACTTAAACGTGTCAAACATAACTACATAGGTTAAAGAGTATCATCTTGGTTACTAAACAGCAAAAAGGCATCTAATGAACCTGAGCCAGCAAGTTCTTTTCTTTATATGATTTTCAAGACATTCGATAATACCTTAAGAGTTCGTATACAATAAATAATCTCATCTCTATTTCTGAATTGTTTTTTTTTTTAAATCTACTCATTTGAATCAGTGAAATTATATTTATACCCTTTTGCGAAAGCAGATATGACTTATAGAGTAGGGTCTATAGGCAAATATGTATTTCTAAGACTTTTCCTAAGCGCACTTCTAAAACACTCAATGATTAAAAGAATACTTTCGTGTAACCTCAATGGAATGCCGTTATTGAAATTACACTGTTAAACGGAGATCGGTATTTCATTAGCTATATTTTGTGATATGTAACATATCCATATACTTTTCTTTAACGTAACGGACACCTTTATTTTTGCAGATAGCAATGTGGGCTGTCCACCTCTCTACTTTCCTCCGAGTGATTTTATTCCTTGGTGAGTACGAAAATTACGAACATAGTACATCTCTCAAAAGTTGACAACCGCCAAATTGAATTTCGTTTGGTTAGTAATGTTTATAATGAAATAATGTGCATGGTGAATAACGTACATAAAAGTCATAAATACGAATTGTATCTACCATTTTTATATATATTATTAAGCCTATAAATGAAATAACAAGTTTCAATGTGTCTTTCAGTACAGCCTGAAAAAGATCATTTTATATTGTGCCACTTATCACAGCCAACACAAAAGTGAAAGTGAAAATTTATGGTGGCATTTTGTTACTAAAATACTGCTTTGTCAAATAATCAAACTAGTACGGTCGTTTGTATTTTGAAAAAAAGGCATTGAGAACTGTTGAGAACGATATAAAACAACTAAATATTTACGGAATATGTTAGCCACGGTGTTCAAATCTTTCAGGACTATACTTAGTGCAAACAATGAAAGACTTGCAATTTCAAATTCCTAGATGTTTTAATTAAGACAAAAAATGTCCTAACAGTACTCAATACACAAAGCTGAACTATTTTTCCACCTGTATAAAATTAGCATTGTATTCGACTTTCTGGTGTTTTTAAATATCATTATTGACTGTATGCTTTAATTATTAGGAACTTCTAAAACTCTGAAGGTTCGATCATTTGAGGTTAATAACTCCGGTATCAACCATAACAGCACCTGTCCAACCTCCTGCTTGAACTCAAGATGTCATTTCAACAACTCTCGTGTGATTTGTACTGACGGCTGTGAGGAGGGAAGAAGGGGGGATAACTGCAGTGTTGACTGTCCACCAAAATGTTCTGATTGCAGCAAGTACCCAGGTGACAGCTGTGAAGAACTATGTTTAGACAACTGTGAAGGAGGATGTGATAGATACAAGTGGCAGTGTGCTAGTTGTAAGCCTGGTTTTACAGGTAGATTCTGTGATACCTGCATGAAGGGATTCAGTGGTGCACGCTGTAAAAAGAAATGTCCTGACTATTGCCAAGATGGGTGTAGAAAAGAAAATGGCTTCTGCTCCTGGAGAGATGATGCTTACAGGGACAGATACTGCATTACGAATAGCTCAGAGTTGTGTTTAGAGTGTGAGAGTAATGGACTGTGTAAGCATTGCACTCCTTCTATTTGGGGGTACACCTGTAATCAAACTTGTCCTACATATTGTGGTGGATCAGTGTGTAACAGAAACACTGGAAAGTGTGGATCGTGTACAGATGGCTACTGGGGTGACTTCTGTAATCAAACTTGTCCGTCTTATTGTGGTGGACCAGGGTGTAACAGAAACACTGGAAAATGTAAATGTACAGATGGCTACTGGGGAGATATCTGTAATCAAACTTGTCCGTCTTATTGTGGTGGACCAGGGTGTAACAGAAACACTGGAAAATGTAAATGTACAGATGGCTACTGGGGAGATATCTGTAATCAAACTTGTCCCTCTTATTGTGGTGGACCAGTATGTAATAGACACACTGGAAAATGTACATGTACAGATGGATATTGGGGTGACTTCTGTAATCAAACTTGTCCCATTTATTGTGAAGAAAAAGGGTGTAACAGACACACAGGAAATTGTCAATGTACCGATGGTTATTGGGGGGATATCTGTAATCAAACTTGTCCCACTAATTGTGTTAATTCAGGGTGTTCTAGGCTCATAGGAGACTGTTGGTGTAAAAGAGGATATTGGGGTAAAAACTGTAATATAGCCTGTCCAACGAACTGTTTGAACTGTCTAAAATTTACAGGAATGTGTCGGATGTGTACCGATGGATATTGGGGTGAGAACTGTGAAAAGATATGTCCAACTACCTGTGATTCTTGTTCCGTACATTCAGGATTGTGTCTGACTTGTACCGCTGGATATTGGGGTGACACCTGCAGCCAAACTTGTCACGCCAATTGTGATGCGTCAGGGTGTTACAAACACAAAGGAATTTGTAGACAATGTACCAATGGATATCGGGGTGACTTCTGTAATATGTCCTGTCCAACGAATTGCATTTCATGTAAGAAAGGTCAATTTTGTAACTGTCCAACAAACTGTGTTTCATGTGACCCAGTGACGGGACATTGTACACGATGTGCTAACTTAACATTTTATGGGGATATTTGTGCATTTCCCTGTCCAAGAGCCTGTGCTGGTTGTGAGAAAGCAACGGGATACTGTGTTAACTGTGCACAGGGATACAGCAGAGTTTACTGTGATGAGATGTGTTCGCTGTGTTCACAACCAAGTAATTGCATTTCGAGGTCATGTGTCCATCGTATGTATATTTATGTTTTTATTTCCTTTTTCAATTAAGTACTTTCAGATACATCTAATTACATGTTAAATGTCTTGAATGATGAAATGATCGATGTAAGATGTACCGTAACACAAAGTGCGAAAGATTTATCATTCAAATTCAAATTGTTCTGCAAATTAGTCATTTACCGACATTGCAGCTATTGCGCTTAACGCAACATTGCATGAGTTCATTCAAGCCTTTTAATTTATCAATATCCATCCATCAACGTGCATATTTAAAAAACAAATGTTTGTTTAAATTGCATAATTTATATTTTCCCAGCCATATCTTATCAGAATAACTGACAGTAACATAAAGCTCGTCATAATACTAATACAATATGCAGTGACAGGATGCTGGAATTATTACTAATTATTACTTTTTAAAAATGGTAGTGCCGATTTTTCTAAAAGTTTAACATTTTTGAGTAAATGTTATGTTTATACTAACCTGATTGAAAAACCAACACTGCCCATTGCCCAGAGAGAAGCAGCAAAGAATCGAGAGAGGACACATGCGTGACCATAAGCTCGCTCCGAAAAAAAAGACATGATGACATCACAGCTGTCACGTGGCTCTAGCAACACCGCCAACCGAGATAGCGTCCCTTTTCAATCTGTGTTATATTCGAGGGGATATAAAAAAAAGTTTCAATTATCACAGACACATATCAAAGTTACAAACTTTATTTTTTTCTTATGTTTTAAAGACTTCTCTACATAGTCACCATCCAGAGATACACATTTTTCCCATCGCTACTTGACCTTGCGCAGACCGTCTGAATAGAAGACCCCTGATTTCATGGAAAACCAAGCCTCCACCTCTCGAATGATGTCGTTGGTGTCCACAAAACGAGTCCACGAAGAGGTTTTTTTCATCTCGGGGAACAAGAAGAAGTCACTTGGTGCAAGATCGGGTGAATAGGGTGGATGCGGTAAGATTTCAAAGCCACATCGCCGTGCCTCCACAGCAACTGCTTGACAAGTGTGAGCTGGGGCATTGTCAGCTAACAGGCGTATATCTTTGGTGATCATACCGCGGCGATTCTGTTTAATGGCATCACGTAACTTGCCCAGCAGGTTCCAGTAATAAGCTCCAGTAATGGTCTGATCCTTAGCTAGATAATCCGTCAAGATGACTCTACGACAATCCCAAAAAACAAACACCATGACCTTTCCTGCAGACTTTTACACCTTGGCCTTTTTTGGGAGGTCGTGACGTAGTATGATTCTACTCTTTGCTCATCTTTTTTGTCTCAGGATGATATTGATAGACCCAGCATTCATCCATGATAACAAGACGTTTGAAGAAATCCTCTTCTTCTTGTTCCAGAAGCTCCAATGCCTGTCGTCGTGACATGTCCCTTCGATTCTGTTTTTGCAATGGAGTCATGCAGTAAGCGAGAAACCCAGCGTGCTGACACTTTGGACATATGCTGGTTATGGAGTATGCTCCATGCACTGCCATAACTCAGACCTGTTTCATGCATTATCATTTGTAGAGTTAAGCAGCGATCTTCTTGAACCAGAGTCTCAAACTTCTTGATGACATCCATATCATCAGCAAGTGAGGGGCGTCCACTTCTTGGCTCATCTGCGAGGGACATGTGGCCTGTTTGGAAATTCCTTTTCCACCTCACAAAGGTGTCAAAGGATGAGCTGTCATTGTCATAAACATATTTCATCTCCTCTATGAGTGGCATTTAGAAGTTGGGAGGCAAAAAAGGACACAATTTTTATGGATAACAACTTCTTAATCTGAAAGTGCGACGTTTCGACACATATTCTTGTATCGTTGTCAAGCATAAATGGACTACTGAGGTGGTGATATTTATACACCATGTATTACCATATATATACATATATTTCATCTCATCATGAATTTGACGTGCAGTATAGCCCTTCAAATGTAAAAACTTACGCTGCGCGCCTCTATTTTCTCCATAATAGGGGGTACTGTGCCATTTAGTCAACAGACGTAAAACTGGCTGTCGCGAAAAAGACTATTGTAGATCCAGGAACTATACAAGGATCACTTATGCTACAGTGAACATTTGGTCCGTATTCACCAGTATATTCTTTGTGACAATTGAAACTCTTTTATATCCCCTCGTATGTTGAGGAAAGCTTGATGGGGAAGAATGAACAATGTTGATTTTTCACCTGATGAACATGTAAAAAATGCCAATATTCAGATTATGAAGTTCTCACTCAGGAAGCTTATTGCTAATTTTATTTTAAAAATAATTACGTGAACGGTACATTACTTAAATATTTTTCATATTTATTTTATTTTATCATTTGTCTGTATGAGATACTTAAGTTAAGTATATAAACAATCTATTTGTCTCACAAACAGCTGCATGCCAAAAGTTTGTTCACATACCTGTATATAACAGTGCAAATATCATGTAATTTGAGATGCCTTTGAGGTATCGTAGCGTTGCGAAAAACAAACGTATAATATTGAATTTTCAATACACATATGCAGTTCCATTCGTCTTTAAGGCAAATGTTTATCGTACCAAAAAATTACAGGATATTGAAGTGACCAGGGGTCAAAATTCCGAAAACACTAATTTTTATTTTTCTCCGTAAAATCCTTTATAAGTTACCATCGTCTTTAAATTCGTCATGTTTGTTCCTTGGCACATTTAACGAAGTCAAATTTTCGAAAATGTGACCCCCTCTGTCTTTATCAGTGTGCCAAAATTCGAAGTTTTGCACAAGAGACCAGACGATCCCAAAAAAAGTTCAAGAATGGCTATTTAACACGTGGACAGTGGGTGATCCATTATCAGTTTTGCTGAAGTTATTCTATTGACGTTGAAACGAAACCCAAATTACATGATATTTGCACTACGATTCAGTAGTAAGTGAAGAAACTTTCGGTATGCAGCTGTATACACTTGTGAGTAAACATATATATTACGTTTCAAAATTAAATGTGAGCACTCTTTAAAGGAGAAGGTTTCAATACATTGGATTACTTGTACCAAGTTTTGTATAGTTTTGTATCAAATCAATGATTCTATATTCAATAACTTCTGAGTTTTATATTCACCTTTTTAAAATTATAAATAGTATTGCATTATAAATGCATTAGGTTATTCGTTTGGTTTAATTTATGTCAATGTCAATCTTATGTAAGCTAAGCTGCTTTTTAGTGCGGTTAAGAAACCATTGGATTTTCGGAGGAAAAACTTTTCCGATTCTTTACGTTTTTTATCATCCTGTTGAATTCGTTGATGGTTTGTCATTACAAAACAACAAAACCAACTATATAAAAATCATTCAAGGAAATTTATAGGTGTTACAAAAAAATACAATTTATCAGTAAATCGTTATGATACTCGTATATATCGCACTATTTCCAGGTGGCGGTTCATGGTTATGGAAGGTCCTTGTTGGAACGCTCTCCTCTTTCTGTATTATAGCCGTCAGTGTCCTGGTTGGGGTGAAACAAGCAAGGAAAGTCAGGTATAGTAATCATCTGTGCACAATCATATCTGTTAATGTCAGATGTTTTTAATTTGTTCTGTGACATATAGAAACTAATACAACTGGATTAAACGTAGCGTGAGTGACTGTCAGTAGAACTTGAAACATAGAAATATTTTAAATGCAATGGTCTGTTCTTGCACTTTATGATTTTCATGTTTAACCTTTTAAGGAACTTTGGAAATATCACGCTTTATAATCCACAATTTAATGTCTAGTTATAACTTTTTAACACAGAGGATCTGATGATGAACAAGCGGAGCAAGGATCCGTCCCAACTGACCCTCCGGATCCACACGAGTATCACTTGCCTTCCAACCACTATCATGAGATTGCCCATACTGATCTTGAGTCCAGATCTGGTCCTGAATTAGACCCTTTATCTCAATCCCTTTGTCCACCGCCTTTAGAGCCGCGTTCAAATAACCCAAAAGTGATAACGCAAGGAATCCAACACCTCGATTCTATTGTCAGTAATTCTCCCTCTCTTCCTTGTTCTAAAGCCTTGACCTCATATAAAGAAAGTCCAAAGAGCAAGAGGGATCAAGGACAAATTAACCTTGGTACTGACCCTCTGTCTCTCCCTCCCCCTCTCTGCCCTCGACTAAACGTCACCCTAAATGAAAGTCATAAATATGCCAGGAGAAAATTGCAAGAAAATGCTCTACAGGGTTCAGGCAATTTCCATGGGGCTGACCATGGTTTTCTCCACCCTACTTTTTCACTTCAACCTTTGCTTTCGCAACAAGTCCATGATAGGTCGAAGGGGATGGGAGCACATTTAAGCAATAAATGTCCCATTTCAGACCATTTGGCTATAAATCCCACTCTTTGCCCAAGATCACAAATGCTAGGTGGAAACAATGAGATTCTGCATGAAAAGATAAACCAAGATTCTTATTGTGATAAAGATTTTATCAGTGTCCGACTTCACTCTGGCCATATTCAACGAGAGGGGAAACCTGTCAGTAGCCAATGTAGAAGGCTACAGAGGAGAGAAAAACTGGAACCTGTTTCGTCTAACACTTCGGCTCAATCCCATCTACCCTCTCGAAATCTCCTACCCGACAGAAAAAATCTTTTTGGCCACAGGAGAGTGTTAATGGAAATGCCAAGCCACGAACCAGCTGTTTCCTTTGTGTATGAAGCTGATGAGGTATTTGAGAATCCTCTTTACAGGAAATCTGCAGCTTCTGTGAGCAATAATGCTGAAACGGTAGAAGTTGGCGCATGTCATGCTGTTGAAGATCAAAATGGATTGAGAACAGACAACATTTCTTACTCGAGAAAGAGGAGTCTCGAAGCATCAAAACCAAATCAGGAACATTGGTTCCTACAGAGAAGACTTTCTGATAGTGATTTGCTGACACTTGAATGCATAACGTCTGATTTGGATCCTCAAATCAAAAGATCAAAATCTGAGAGCATCAAAGGTGAAAATGCTTACTTTGCTTTCAATGCATTGCCTCCGAGCTTCGCGTCGAATACGGATTTCATTGCTTCTAATTCTAGAGGTATGTACATTTCTCCTTTAATTGAACAACATTTGCCTACTAACCAGATAAAGTAATGGCTATTGGTATATATCACAGTATACTGAGAGTGATAGGAAATACCGATTATTTGCATTTTGGACAATTCTGAGGCGGAAACTGAAGAAGTACTTTATATACGCTATCAATTTTAGTGTCACTACCTGTTTCCTGAACGACTTGAGTCCTGACCAGCTCTTGAAAATGGAGTCAAAATCCAATTCACCACACCTTCTTTTTACATGTTTGGATATTTGAATACAATAGGCATGCAACTTTATTTCTCATATGATCTCTCTATTTTTATACCGTAATTTCAAAATGTGTAAAGTAACTTGTACCTCTTTGAACAAATTAATTAGTGTTTTGTGAATTTTAAACTTTGAAAATTCATTTCAAGGTTCATATTTTTTGTAAAGGTTGTTTTTTTAAGTACACATATTTTGTTATCCTTTATTTCGTTTTAAATAATAATGTTCTTTTCGCTATTATACATGTTTATATCTATTTTAATGTATCTATTTCGCATTAGCTTTTTACTTAAGAAAACAATATCATAATTGTGTTTCATGTGTTTGTGTTTCAAATTTACCTCTTATAACCTTTATCAAAACTCTTATGTTCAATTTGGAGAGTAAGTGGAACCTACATGTACATCATTAAAGCAAGTCAAGTATCTTTTGTTAGAATGTTTATAGCCGCACTTCTCCTTGATAAGGGGCTTCTACAGCAGCCATCCTTCTTTAACACTAGAAGGAATACTCAATCCCCCCGTTTAGATTGTTTACAAGTATTGCCAAGCTTCAGTGTATCTTATTTTGTGAAGAACCACCCTGTAGTCACAAATGGTTCTGCCTTTGACCATGACCAAGTTCATTTGACACAATGAAGCAAGTTTCGTGGTTGTGATCGATTAGGTGAAATTGTTCCCGAAACGTGGACGAGTAAGTGTGACTTACACTTATGAAAGTCCGACTACATTGCATTAAGACAATACAATTTCGTGGCCACTTGTTTTGAATTTAAATTGTTGAGTTCTCATAAGACTGTCGTACTGGTTGTGTTTGAGGAAGGAAAATAATTTTTACGCAGTTTTTTGTCATTAGGATGCACTGGACCCATGATAATTTACAGGAATTCTACTGTCAGGAAGAAATAAGGTTTGACACTTAACTTGTTTTGAGCAGTGTAATTTTATTCCTTGGAACAAGTTAACGGATTTAATTGGAGTAACGATGAATATGATTTTTCTTGGTCTAATAGTAAGTATAATGCATGGTTTAAAGACAATGGGCTATTTGCTGTAATCAAAGTCTATTCTTTTCTTACTTCGATCTTATTGTATTCAATGCTTTGATTGAGAAGCAACATCATAAGATGTTCAATGCTTTTAGATAACAAAAGAAAGTTTACTAAAATTAAACTTTTTTTAAAGTGAAAAGACACGAACTCTCTGTTGTAGTGTAAAGTTTTGTGATAAAACTTAAATAGAACATTCCCCAATTGACAGTTTTTGCGATTCCGATATTTTCATCCAAGTTGAAGTCACTTTTTCCAAAATAGAAAACCAAGAAAAAAATGTTAAAGCACAGTTTTATTCAGTTTTGATTTCTGTGAAAAGATTTGCACATACAAACATGATGATATCAGACTGTAGCTAGATAGAGGAGTGTGGACTAGAAGAGCCAGGATGAGTGAGAGGTTTCCACTACACCATGCAATGTGCTTCTCACAGACTCACCATCTACACTGTTTAGTCTTGAGGAACCTTAAACATACATTCTCCGGATGACTGTAAATGTATTGTATCAAGCTTGTGTAACTCACAATCAACGCTTTTCTGAAGTAGCTGTTCACCATTTGATATTTTGAAAATGGAAGGGTAGACTGCTTCAATGTTGCTATTCATCTACTTGTTATTACGAAGACGCTCTTCCAATTTACCAGATAATAATGTTGGTTGGCTTTATATCTTTTAACAACTATCTTCCGCTTAAATATTATGAAACGTTATCTGCTGCAGGAAAACTATCATGTGAATAAAAATGCTAATGGTCATCTTAAATAATGTACCGGATATCTTTTATGAACACTTGGGAGTTGAAAGGAACCTATTATCAGATGAGTCGTGAGAAGCTACATTACAGGATACATGTTGAATACAACAGTGATGGGTTATAGTTTAAAATCTGCACAGATTACTCAATGTTATCAGCAGCTGTCAGCTCATTCATGTTGACAGGAATATGTACAGGAGAGCATAACACTGTAATAAAATACAATAATGTCTTCTTCAACGTTTTCTTGAACCCTTTCACACTCATTAAAATTTAAAGATTTGATCGATTTCAAAGGCACATGAAAACATTAAAAGTATTTTCAATTTTTCTTTTCTCTTTTACGAGTTATTAAATATTTCCCACATCAACTAAATAATCTGAACACAATCAGTGAAGAAAGCAAGTAGTATATGCTCCCGTTTCTTGCTCTTTCACATCATTCGATGAGCTTTTCTCTAGAATCTTAATGCACTATTTGATGGTCCACTTTCGATTTCTTTTCTAGAATTTTGTTGAAACTGTTGATGGAAGAAGACCCAAAGCCTGATTGAAGGAATTCCCTTTATTACATTAAATGCCAAGATATTTCCCTGGACTTGCTAGGAGCATTAATATTAGAACTTACAAGATACTGCTCCATCAATGATCTTAGTTAAGGTTGAGACTTAAAAGGTTCAAGAAAAAGATGAAAACGAATATAAAACATCATATAAAACCTTAGCATATATATTGATTGGAAGATTAGTACATAACCAGTGCTAATAGAACCAAACCACACACACAGGAATGTATCTCATAATTATGCATAATTTCTTTCCACTGAATTAATGTGCTCAATGAAAAAGTTGGCCAGAAGTATTTCAAATGTAAAATATTTACCTTTGTGCAGATTTCAATGGATACACAACTTCCTGTCTTCCAGTTATATACAGATATGGTACAAGCCTCTATTGTAGTCCATTTGACATACTTTGCATAAGAAAACTATATTTTCTAACCTAAATTTCTCAAATATTATTCTTTAATTCCACCGTTGGTGAGTTCCTGGAAAGATACAATGACAAGAACTGTTGTGAGTCTGCACAATGGACTTTCCACAATGTTCTACAAAGAGATTTGTTCGAATGGCCGCTAAATGCTTGGAGCTAGCACTGAAAAAGAGATTATGCTACTAGGGAAACTAATTACGAAAATGAACTACATGCAAATGAGTTTCAAACTACATAGAATGAATCAAGTTATGTTTCCTCTACATACAATGCACAATGGATTGCAACTATGTAACGGGATACAAATCAATTGGGAGCTTTGATGAAACTCAACACTTACAATGTGGAAAGGAAAGGCAGATAGCTTGTACAGATATACATTCTTCAACCTGGCAAAATTCAATTATATCCAATACGATGATTCACGGATGATATATTTTTTCCACACATTTATATAAGACAACTATACTGATTCACAAACTACAGGTATGAAATAAGTAAGAGATAATGACATTATCCGCAAACTTCAGATCTTCTTTCCAGCATCACAATGTACGGTTGCATTGACTTAGACATGTCCACTAAATGCACTTGATAATATGGGAATACCGATACTGGTGCCTCAACCAAGGGAGGGCACTCTAGTTGAAGCACATGACATGTAGCACTATATCAAGCACACACAGGCCAACAGAAGTCTGCCGGCACGAGATGCCACACAATGGTAAGTGGTTAGGAAAACATCATCAAACCATTCATGTATACTGTAACAAGTTGAGTTATAGCACGCTAACAGATTTGCATTGGGCACAGAATTGTAACAAGAACATAACGCTTCAGATCACTAGAATAACAAACATTGCTTGTCAAGTCCTTTGAAACCAAACACATGAATGTTATAAAAATATACAAATGTAATTTGGTGGTGAAAATCAACGTTGCACTGCCTGTAAGTGAACTATTGGAATAATTGTTTCATCGCCCTCATGTTTTGAGTTCTCAAAACTGTTTTGGCGATGCAAAGACTTGCTACAGGTCTTGTTAACCGTATTTAATACACACAGCTCTCAAATATACCCCATAAATAAGGCCAAACTACAAGAAAAAGCAATAACAAATAATAAAATAATAATTTGGCACATTCATTGACAGAAATGTACAACAGAAGTAGTTAATTATACAGCTAGGTCTACTCGAAACACAAGAGGTAGATTAGATATGGAGTTCACAGAGAGGGGAATTCAGTGCTAATTAATGAACAATTAAAAATCTTAACAAATGAATAATGATTGGCAGTGATCAAATATCAAATTCAGTATTGCACTCAATGTAATGAACCAAAAATACCCATTTAATGATTTCAGTCTCAAAAACATTTATGACGATTAAGTTCAATTATGCAATTTTTTTTCAACAAATTCACTAAAAGTCTTTTAAAAGAACTGATGCTATCAAAAGAAATTGTACAAGGGGTTGCATCTATTAGCAGAGAGCATAATGCAAATTGAAATGTAAATTACAACTACTGTTGTAAAAATCTTGTTCAGAATCAACATTAACAAACATGAACATAATTGAACATTTCTACAAATGTTTGTCCAACTCATTTTTGCTGGGTCTAGCCCTGTAGGCAGTATGTTTCCTATCAATGGAGGGCTGGAGGGATTTATATTAATCCCATGTGATGATGTTCAAAAGGATTTTTTTTTAGTTTGTAAATTGATTTATTTCAAGCTGAGTCTATGCAGTTTAACTATCCTAAACTCTAATGGGATCCCTACAGATGACTTGGGCTCTTACAACTTCAAAAACTTTGAATATTGCATACAATCGATAAATAGTTTTGATAGTACTTTAATCTAAATTGAGGCATTGTTTTCTGTTACATGAAATAATAAGAAAACATATGAAATTGAATTTCAGTGAATAAATACTGTAATTTATGTGTGAATTAATCAGCTGACAATTATCAATTATTGTATGTTTCAATATTGAAGGTTAAAGTTCATACCACAATCAAAATATATTCCATTTTTCAAACAACAGCCTCTTCTGCCCAAATATAAAGAAAACTAAGTTGAAATTTGAAAAGCTCAAAATGTCACAACCAGCCCCTGTTCTAGTGGATATAGACAGTTGCACAAAGACTACAATGATTATATGGACATTGGATGTATCAACAATGCACATACGCCTTAAGCACTCGCTGCAAGACTCAGCTGAACACGTGGCTAATGCAAATGATGATAAAATACTCTTAGAGAAAACTGTCAGCACTCAGGTCTAGGTACAGAAAGTCCTTGTAAATAAGGCATATAGTCTGATGTTATGAATTGCCGGACAAATGGGAAAGAAGTTCTTAGGCTGGCTGCAGTCATATTAACCAATCATATTGCACCACTCCGGCTGCCTAGATGAGGCGAACACATTTATCTTCCTTTTGGGCCATTATCAGTTATCACCATATCAGTCCTGGCTTGGGTAAATAGCCTTTGATGTTCTTGTGAAGCACATTTGTAACGTGGGCAAGTTACACCGTAATTACGATCATGAAATTGGTCCACAAATATGGTCCATACAAACTGGTATAACACAACCTGACAACCTAAGACTTCACATCATGTCCAACACGTGTTCTTGGCCAGCTTCCTTTGTACTCTTCCTACTGGCATTAAACTTCCATCTTCAATGAAATTAAAAGGCAAATGATTGACTCCCCAACATAGAATTGTCAACTTTCGACAAGGGAGACAAATCAGGTGACATATACCATTAACTAATGATTTCCATTACACGAGGGTTGACATGGCCGATGCGTTTGCCGCTTCCGATGACTTTTGCACTCCATACTGACCAATGAATGATCCATCCTCATTGAATTTGCCAGGATCCACGTCACCATAGTCCTCCATGCTGTCAGTTTCATCATACTCCAGGGGCATTTTCTCAGGGTTGTTTTCAAATGAATTGCTTTGGCCGACTCCATTTTCATCACTGGAAAAAGAAGTGAGAAAATGTCTATTGTTCAAGAAAGATTATCTGTATGATAGGAATATAACATTTTCTATCATTTAACTACAAACAGTGAAGGGTTTGATTAGCATGTGTTTTGATTGTTTTGTGTTGGCGGCACTTATCAGGAATATTTAGATAGACCCTAAACCAAGGGTGAATGTTAAATCATATATGAACATGCTGAATGCTTCTTGATGACCTTTCTCATATCTATCTAGTTGATTTATAAGAAGATCTTATCTGTTATTTCAGAAGTAAGATTTGTAACATCGGTCACACACAATTATTTTTGATGATATTTCCTCCCTTGTATGAAGTTCAATAGCTAGTGTACCTATTATCATAGTTATGACAAAATCCATAAGCAAACATGAACACAATGAGAAGTTTCATGCAGCTATTTCAATAGAAATACGAGAGCATATGGTTGGTAAAGATAAAATTAAGGAAGTTACTGACATTAAGTTATTGTGATAGCCAAAAGGGTATTAACATGAACTGTCAAAGAAGAAAATGCAAGACGGGAAAAAGAATAAAATAATTACTGACATTAGAGGACTTCTGTAAAGCAGCCGATATTACATTAGTTTTAAGAATTCATTGAGATATCAGAAACTAGTGGACATTTATTCCTATAAGTGATGATAACTCTTTTGAAATGTGTTACAATTGTCTTAGAGAAGGAAGACAAATATTTCTGTCAGTTTGTCTGAAAGTTAGATAATAGTTGACATGATGAGATGATATTTTGGAAAGATGACTTATGGAATAATGGAAAGATGACATGATGGAAAGATGGAAAGACAGACGAGGCAAAGAGAAGACGAGGATGAACAAACTGGTTACACAACACGGTATTTCAGATGGTCTAGTCGACACACAACATTGAATCATGCATGTTGATGATCAATGCATCTCAATATTTTACCTACGATGATCAAAATCAGCTATCGTTTTTGTTCTACCTGAAAATATCATGGGCATTTGTTATTTCAATTGTAAAGAGCCAGTGTTGTTCTAACGTTTGACATAACATGCAGATTTGTCATCCTTTACCTTTTCCAAAATTTGCATCTTCAATCCATGGTTATAGTTAGCCAAAAGTTATGACAAATATAGCTTTTTGTACATCGCTTATAAAAATTATATATAATTATACCATTAATTTTCTTATTTAATATTAAATTTGATAACCATTTTGACAATTTTCAAATACGTTTCAGAAGGAAAGTAACTAATTTCAATAAAGGAAGTAATTTAATAACCAATTACTTCCTCAATTTCTACTCTTACAGCTAAACCAATGATCATGAAAATAGCTCTTCAGGATAAATTGAATTGATAAACTTCATCCTATGTAGCATCAGTTGTCAGTCAGTTTTCGAGTAGTTTTCAGATATTACTAAAGAGAAATTTTCATAAGCTCTCATGAAAACCAAACCAACTACTTTGGATCTCTCTCCCTCTCCCTCATGAATTTCATTAAAGGGAAGGTTGGACATAAAAGTTTCTTCAGAAGGAAGCTGCCAAAATCAAAATAGAAAATAGGACCTTGAAGTCAAAAACTGTCCATTCACTTATCAAATGAGGGAAACATGACATTTTCAGGTAGCATATTCAAATGATGAAAGAGTTAACTCTAGTTGATGATCTATTGTTCTGTGCTAGAGCAAGGCTATAGCCAAACCAGCATGTTTGATCCTCGGGGGAGGGAGACAGTGAAATACCTCTTAGCATACTCATTAAAGTGATCATGAGGATCATCAGGGTTGCTGCCTCGTAACCGCTCCTTCTCTTGAACTGAAACAAATTAGATTACTCCTTTACAAACATGTTGAAATTTGAAAAATTTGATTGTAATGGGTTATAAACTTTATTCTTACTTTTTTCTTGAGAAACAATATCTATTGTAAAATCCTAGATTAACACCGGCTTTAGATAGACAGCTCCATAAATATTCTGTAACACCATGTAGTGATCAACATGAATGTACTGCATTTCAACACCTATTGTAAGTAGATATGGTACAACTGTAGGTAACTATTGCACTCTATCAATCAAAAGGCAAATGTGTAATTCAGAAATCAGGACCAAAGAGAGGTAACTGCATACATACCGTGGTATTTGTCTCCCCTGTTTCTCTTGATGATGCAGACGATGATGAGGATGAGAAGAAGAATGGCGATGGCAACCATCATTCCGATAAACCAGCCCGCACTGAACACATTCGCTCTCTTCGCCGCTGCAAGAGACAAAATACTCAATGATAAACCTTGAACAGCATTCTTTGGAAAATTTGCTTATCTTTCAAATTGGTTTTAAGGAACTTTTTGATTCTCCTTGTGTCATGTTTTATTAGACTCATTTTGTTTATTATCATGAACTTTAATAAGGGAAATTTTGAGAACCAGAATAGAAGTGTGGAACCCACTGAAATATTTTATTGGTTTCTTGACATGTTATTTTGAGGGTTTTCTTGTTAATGTATTCCATGGTAACACATCTACCTTTGAGTTCAATCACTTCATCCTTAGACAAGGGGAACAATTATAACCTTACAATTTTTTAACAATTTTGATTACTGACTTTGATTATTGACTAAGGGTGAGGTAAAACTGTTAATTCTCAAGTTCACACTGGCAGTATTTATCGTACAATCCTGGAAAATCTCACAATAGCGGTGTATGAAATAAGGTCAAATTAGTTTTTTCTCAAACTTTCAATTTGCTCAACATGAACCAACAACTTCACAAAAAATAAGACAAGAATAATTGTACTAAATGTTCTTATTTTATACACTGCCAATACCAAATGGTGAAAACAACAGTCATTAAAAACACATTCGACTAATATTAATGAAAAACTGGATAATTAGAGGATGACATGTTAACTTCAGGGGTTGGTTCTGTAAGAGAAATCAAATTATTAGAATCTACACACTACCACTGCGCTGTAAATTTATTCAAGACATATGCAAGAAATAAACAACAAATAAAACAACTCAAAGTGAAACAATACAAACAAGTTGCAATCTGAACAAAATTTGATAATAATTGATTATATATTGATGTTAGCTTGTGAAAAGTTAATCAATATATATCAGCTGGTTTATAGTAACTCATATATTCTTCCAGTACGTTATCTTAACCCACAGCTACAAGCCTGTGTGTTAAACATTGGTTTACATTGAACAATGTGTTAAAATTGGTTATTTGAATGTGACCTGGTGAGTATTATTTTAACAAGAAGAATGTTTATATCTAGTACAGCTGCTAAACAAGGTAACTTGTGGAACATTCTATATACTTTGAATGTCAAATTTAACTCTGTATTACAATTTTTTTAACATAGGGTTTGATGGTGTATATGGTAAACCCACATACATTAACGTGAAACATGACAGGTCTTTGTTTGCAAAGACTAAATTTGAGGGATATACTCCAAATTGAGCCTTTGACAATTAATTCATGAAATGAACTCAGTTAATTTGAAAGTTATAGACAATGACATTACTTTGATAACTGGTCAAAGCATAAACATTTAAATAATCCCAATCTAACTATCCCATAACCTATGCCAGAGCTACTGCAGTAGTTCCCTGGGTTATATCTAGATCCTATTGTGTTAGTTGTATATAGCTATCTGATTAAAATGAGTAAATATTATTGTATATTGATACAGAAAGAGATTAATTATTATGATAAATATATGTGTAAGGCATTCTAAGATAAATAATTGATACAGTGGGTAAATCTACAAAAGAGCTGCAAGAATAAAAAGTAGAATATTTCACTAATCAGATTACTTCTTTCTCAGCATTTAAATCTTGATGAATAGGATGAATAAGACATATCATATAAATTCCATAAAGTTTCATGACAAACAATTAACCACCCGACTTTTCATCTTTACTTTCATTAGCAATTTCCTAAGATCTAATGCGAGACAGTATGAATATAACAATAAATCTACCTTTAAATTGATCAATTTTATAATACTGTACCTCTACCACAGTACATACTGCATGTCAAGGTACATAAAGAAAGCTATTGTCTTTGATACATTTGCTATTTCATATATTTTCCCCATGCTTTCCCTTTCACTGAAGCACAGAGGTAGGCTTGATAAATCTAATACCTACCTGCCACGACTTCAGTATCATTTAACACACCACCTGAATCCTCAATAACTAGAATATCATCCCCTCCTGTAACAAGTGTTTGCAACTTGTAACAAAACATTGCCAAGTTTTCCCTAAAAGCAGGTTCTTTTTCAACTATTTACAAGAAAAACATTTTTGCAAGTGAGCTAGTGATAATAGATTAGCATTTCAACAAACAGTTGTTGTTTTCAAGTGAGATGGTGCTTAATTGACAGCAAGTTTTCCTGACAAGAAGACAAGTTCTCAAAAAGAAGACAGTTGATCATAAGAGACAATCGGTTCATCCTTTTATAAAATCAGTTGACTATAACAAAAAGCTCAATAATAGCAATAGTTTTTTAACTTGCATGAGATGTGCATTAGAATTCAGTATCAGTGAAAATCAAGATACTTTTTACATTAACTTCTGAAGGTTAAACAGTTGCCTGGCAAGAATTTTGCACTTTTTAACAATTGAACCACAGCTAGACCTTATTTACATTATAGATCTTAAAGTCAATGAATTTGTGCTTGTCTTACGATATTATCTAATGCCCCCTGATCGCATGTTAATGACACCACACTCTCAAATTGAACGGGGGATTTGGAACCATGCAAACATTGCCATGGTTACGGAATATGTATCTCTGCTCTACCTTAACTGGTGCAAGAGAATGCATGCTTGTTAATTCCACATTGAATAGAAACATTTTAACCTCCGGTCGTATTGTTGGCGGTAGCATTCGATTGTAGGAGCGCATAGACAGGCATGTCAAAATCTGCCATGAATAAATGCAACATGGAAATAAAGATCATAAAACCTTTATAATACTACTTTAATTTAACAGACTTGTCATCTGATCTGGTATGAATATACACAATAAAGTGAGTGAGAGTGATATTGTTTAGCGTCGCTTGGGAAATACTTCAGCCATCGCTGATCAGTCAAAAGAACCGGAAAGCTACTCAACAAAATAAGACGAAAACGTCCCCATTGTGAACTTTAAATGCAAAGTATGAGTCACAATATGGAATACTGAATTCTGCACTACAAACATTTGGAAGGTTCTGAATTTATTTCAGTATATTTGTATCATATAAAATGCATATCATGAAATAAAAAGAATGAAAGTACGATTTTATGATGAATTCACCTTTAGAACTTGTAGAAATCTAATACCGTTAATATGATTATAAAAATAACGCGTGAAACAAAACAAAAACAAGGACTCTGACCACAGTAACAACATCATGAGGAAATATATAATGTACACCCCAACAAACATTAGCCAATCATGTTAGCCGTAGCTCTTTGCTATCAAAAGTATATATATAAAAAAATATAAAAAATCATTTACAGATTAAAAATCAAAAGATTGTTTGAATATTACAGCCATACTTGTACAAACACTCAATCTACAAAAAGAAAGAGATGAAAACCACTGCATGAATCCTCTTATACATACCTACTCCGGTTGTAGTGAAAGTACGAGGACTGCTATTTGTGGTACTGATTGGTGCATTGTTTGGGTTGTCAGTTTTGGCTGCTACTCGCACTTGGTAAGTTGTTGCCTCTTCAAGACCCTCAATTTGTTGCCAGAAGTTTTCGTTCTCCTCCTCTGGGACTCGCTTCCACTTGCTCTGACCCATCTCGCGGAACTCAAGAAAGTAATGGGAGCCTACTCTGATTCCAGAGATGTCTGGCAGACTCCAGGTCACGTTGACGGAGGTCAGTCCAGCCCTCACATCATCAATCAGCGGCTGTGCTAGGGCTGAAAACAACAGATCATAAAAAGGTTTCAAGAAAATAGATTCTTGGAGGTTAAGTGTTATTAAGGTGTTGCTAAAAATTTGCTTTAATTGTTGTGATTAGTATACCCTATTTCCTTTAATACAACACGATACAGCATCCTCCCCCTCACTCTCCCCCAGGTTCTATTCAACGCATGTTCATACCCGGGTTATTTGACATACTACTTCATCACTTACTTTATGGCTTTTCAAATTTACAGTTCAAATGGGTGCCTCAACAACAGACTAAACTGAAAGTGAAGACTCAAAGTCATTTAAATCAATGTAGCATTCATAATCTGCTCATTGGATCATTTACCAGTGTTGAGTTCTGCTGTGCGCACATCGATGAAGTATTCCTCGCCCTGTCCCTCCTTAGTGAGGCCCCACACAAACACACGGTACAGCTTGTCCGGGGTCAGGTTTCCTAGGAACATCCGGTTCCTGTTCACGTCTACCTTGCCCTCAAGGGGACCGATGTCCAGTCCATTGACTGAAATGAAAGGAAACAATTAGATTTTATTCTACGGGGAAAAAATCAATCAATTGTCAATATATTCATGTTCACACAGGGAAAAATAGATCTTCCATGACAGCTTGTTAACCATCTTCACATAATATCCAAAATTAATAGGCTACAAGCTCATCAGTAGTAAAGACTTGGATTTTGTTCCTGGTTGAGTCACACCACAGGAAGTTAATGAATGGTGGTTGCCTTCAACCTTGGCTATGAGCATTATAAAAACAGTTCAGTGTAAAGAAACTAAAGTGAAAAATGCACACTTACGATTTCAAATTTATTGAAAAATAGAAAAGTAAAATAAATCAATATTATCATAACACCGATAGAGCATTAATGACATACGTAACACTTTCAATGATGGAACCATCTTCCCCGGCATGGTCTATTCTGACACCAGCCCCAATGACTTGCTCAGATAGGCCTTGCTGCATGTCTCGTACTTTTCTGTGCTTGTTGCCAGAACTGCTGCGACGGATATCGATAGTCCAATGAAAAATAATTTAAGAATTGCAACTTTTTGCGGAAGAGGGCGCTGCACTCAAATCACAAATTTTGACTGGTTGGCAGCAAGGTTTGAATTGGCCAGTGATAGAGACTGGTGTAATGTAAAACCATATGCATGGGAAGATGTGATTGAACATGACAACATGTATTTCAATGTGCAATCCTACTGAAGGCACATACTTATCCTGTATCCGATACGGTATCCGGTGACGTTTCCATTTGGCTCTGTTGGTTCTCCCCACTCCAAGAGAAAGTGGGTGGAGCCTCGGTACAGTGCTCGCAGGTACTCTACAGCTGATGGCACTGCAAACATGAAGTGAAAGAGTTCACTGTTCTGACTTCATTACTCTTTAATAACTCTAATCTTTCTTTGGTAAGAAAGCTTGCATCACCTCAATAATATTTCTATCTCATATTCTACTCAATTAGACTCACAAAATGTGACTTGTGCCGAGAGAGGCTTTTCTCAGCACAGAAAATCATTTGTATCGGAATGTTTTGTTTATGTTATTTAAATATATAATACTCCAGATTCACACTTCATTATCACCTTTGCAGAATTCTTTTGCTATAACAAAGCTTATGACAAAATGAACTTTTCTCTAAACAAACAACTGCTGTCCTGCCTATTGTAGTTTGGTGTGACATATCATCTTCATATTTCCTTCAATGTTAAAGTTGCATAGCAATCAGCTAATCAGACAAACTGACTCAATTGACAACAGATACCTCCTTCAGGTGTTGAAAAATTGACTATGTTGCTGCCCATAGAGCTGAAGTAGTTGTTGACAGCGACGACATCGGCTTCGATCTCAGAGTAGGAAGGCAAATCTCTGACCTCTGCTCGCATCTTTTTGCTCCCACCAGCTTGGCGACGGCTGCGTTTTGTGTCGGGGATGAACACCTCATGCATCGTGCTGTCCTTCTGGTCCAACTTCCAGAAGCGTACCTGTAGGAGCCAAATAAAGATAAAAGTTCAAAACATTTTCAGTACAGGACCATACAATATTTGTTTCACAACTTAAAGAGAGTGTTTTACCAAACCTTGATTTAGTATAAATCAATATAGTTAATCTTATTCGATATAACACATTTGAGATAGCAAAAAATTACATTTCCTCCAAATGAACAGCCATTTCCTGACAAATTTGATGACATAATAAACAATACAAAATGGGGTTAAGGGCACAGAAAGGATAAATGAACTCCTAACACCACTGCTTAAATGAACATTTGTGTATAAAGAACATGTATTTGAAGGATATCTTCATGCAAAATTCTAGCATTGATTCGGTAAAGATCAAAGGCGCCGCCTTTCCTTTATTCCGCAATAAAGTATAGTTTTTGAATGACGTCACGAAACAATGGTCTATGACGTCAATAACAATAACTTTATGACGTCACTAGTTACGGCCCTAGTCGAGCATGCTCAAGTCACTGCCAAATTCGATTAATCTCATTTAAGTTTACTTTGGCTGAAATATAATTAACACGAGTTAAAATCGGCCTCGTACTTTAACTTTAATAGTTCAGGGCAAAACTATACTTTATTGCAAAACACATGATGGTTGAGGCTACTCTATTTCTTAAATACAAGATCAATATGATTTAAAGGTGTACATTTCCTTAACCAAATGTGGCATGTAACTTTTAACGAGAAATTCTAAAATGCTGATTATGATATTTTGAGAGTGTAACGAGTCCGAACTCCTGACCTTGTAACCTTTGAACTCTCCCTGCATGGCCTGTTCACTGGTGTCTACGGGGTCCCAGCGGAACCCAGCGCTAGTGGCTGTAACGTTTCTATCTGGATCGAGCTCAAAGTTCTTTGGTACAACCGTTGGTGCTGTAAGAAAGGGGAAAATTTTACTAAAATTTCAAAGAATATTAAAAAAGGAAATGAGGATGGCAATTAATGTTGTATATTTTTCCCACTAACCTTAAGAAGACTGGGATCTTAATGTATTAGGAGTCGCATGAGAAAGTATGTTACCTCTGTGGTATGAACAACCAACATAATTTTAGAAACTCCATTTTTGGGAGTTCATACTGATTTATAAAGGGAAAAATAGCTTGTTGTTACAAAATCTTGATTCTACTTAATGTCTATTATTTCAAACGTTACCAGAAATGGTTACTTTTTGTCAAATGTTCTAGCATAAGCATTCACTTATTAAGTTTCAAATACATGAACAAACACCAACTCTTACACCGTTCTTTGCCCAATAACAAAGCAAAAGTTTTGATGCAGATCTTATTACCTGCTTCTCCAGAGTAGCCATCGATGACTTTGGCTTTTACGATTGGCTGCCCTTGTGCATTCTGGGCACGCACTGTGATCTCGTAGGGTGCATAGACTTTGTTGACCATGATTTCCTTGCGTCCAACGGTGTAGTCAGTCTCGATGAAGTTCATCACATGATCACCATTCTTCTCTTTCACAGTGATGTTGTAGGCAAAGTCTGGGCCGTTGTGATCTCGCTCAGGCATTGGCTAAGGATAGATGGACATTGTTTGTGAACGATGGATTAAGAGTTAAAGTATGAGTTTATTACCATAAAAAATTATATTCAAATTCTTTATGTAGGTTTTATTACTATTTCTAAATACAAGGCACACAACATAATGTAACTTGTTCAACTGGTGAATTATCAAGTTAAATTAAAATGTAACTTCAAAAGCTGATAATTTGATAGTTTAAAGCTTGCTCAGTTGAAGTCAAAGTTGTCTTTAAGCAGGTTATAATTTTAAAAATCAAACTTTGGTAAAAGTATTTTGATCTTCCTACAAGTCAAAACAACTAACCTCCCATTCAATAACAAGGTAGTTTGTTTTATCACCGACAGTGGTCACTTTGCGAGGGTGGTTTTCCGGCCGACCAGCAGGAGTCTCACATTCAGGAGTGGAGATCTCGCTAGGCTCTCCCTTCCCAATACGATTCACAGCTCGCACACGGAAGTTGTACTTCATCCAAAGCGAGAGGGAAATTTCAGCTGATCTTGCATCTGCTGGAGGTCTTGTTGCCACCAACCACTTGCCTTTGCTGAAGGAAGTGTTGTACTCCACGATAAAGTTCTCAACATCTGCAAAGTTTTCTTGGCCTTTGACAAACTTCCATGCAATCTTGGCTCTCTCCGCATAACAGTACACAAGCTCCAAGTCGAATGGTGGCTCAGGTGGCGCTGGGAAGTGATAGAAGGAAGGTGACAATGATTTTTTAAAACAAGGAAAGCAAGGAGTGTCCAAAATAGCAAATGAATGCAAGTGACAAAATTATTAGGACTTGCCTCTTATTATGACCTTAAAACCTCTGTCAAAACTTTGACAAGGAAAAGGGATCAATTATTCAAATAATTCATTCAGATAAATCAAATTAACATCCTATGTTGAAATGCTAGGCTGCAACAAATGACTACAAGAACGGGGAGCAAGAAAATACTTAAACTTATTGATCAAGTTATTGTTCTTGCAGCACCTAACAACTATCAAATACAACATGTACCTTCAACTTCAAGTTTAGCAGTTGCAGTTGCATTATCAAGCCCATTTGTTGCCATGCACACATAATTAGCTGTGTCATCACTGCTGATGTCAAGGATAGTAAGCAAGCCGGCGGACATGACAATTCCTTCTTCATCGGGCGAGATGACCTCATCGTCTCTATACCAGATGTACCGCAGGTTCTCGTTGCTGTCTGTGGTGGCGCCACATGTAAACGTCGCATCGTTTCCATGGACCAATGTGAGATCAACTGGCTCCTCACTGATGACAGTTTTGTCTAGATAACAAAAAGGTGTCTAAATGTACAAGTCTGAGTTGGCAATTTGTGAAATTGAACCAACATTGAAAATAGACTGAAAACTTTTCTGTATTTACAAAGTTGCAAAGTTTAATAACAGAGAACATTGAGCTGGAGGAGATCATAATGAATGATGGAGAGAGGAAAAGTTAGACACAAACCTCTGACAATGAGAGACCCATTGGCCGTGTCTTTGCCAAACCTGTTGCTTGCATAGCACTTGTAGTTGCCACTGTCATTGCCTGTCACATCCTGGAAAAACGTTTTATGTCTCATTTTCATTTTGTTGAACATTCTTTTAAACTAAACACAATAAATTTGGTGGGTGATGTAATTGGACAAATATCTTCTCAAAGACCAATCATCTGTATTTGGGCCTAAAAAAAGCAAAAATACTACAATGGAATGTAGTAAAATATTTTGTTCAGGATCTAGAAGAAACATGCAATCTGAAAAAAACAACACATCCACAAAACATTTCCCTGTCCCTACAGTCATTCAGAGGCTTTTGTTAAAACTATAAATCTAATTGACAAATTTTGTTGACCACACACAAAACATAATTCATTCATTTGATTTTCAGATTGCACCAACATACATTCACAAGAAAGCAAAATGAAAGATTTTGAATTCCAAGTTTTGATATTTATTTTGAGTACACACTTTCTGAATCAATTGGCATTTACTAGATATGTTTTTCTCAAGAGACCCTACCTTGATGATAAGATTTCCACTCTTTAAGATCTTGTATCTGGAGCCGGACAGCTGCTGGTCACCTTTGCGCCAGCTGACCGTTGGCATGGGCTTACCGGTCACCTCGCATGTGACCGTCACTGACTGACCCTCGGCCACCTTCAAATTCTCCAGGGGCTTCTTCTCGACCTTGGCAGGGATGGCTGTTATAGGAAGATTATGTAAGCTTTCTTTATAGGAATTAAAGTAAATTTACGTCTTATAGTACAGTGTGAATATTGTGCTTAACTCCAAATCGAAAGGTGCTCAAAGTACTAAAAGAGCTTATAGATTTAAATATTTAGAGTTCACTGTTGAAAAGATGTTATCAGATGGTTCTTTAACTGTGTTAGACCAGAGCTTGTTTTCAATTTGATTGAGGGAGAGTTCCATTAGTAGCATCATTATCTGCACCAAAAATACTTCCCAAATGTGTGAAGTTTGATGTTAGGCACATTTAGTTATTTGATAATGGAACGGAGAGTTTAAGTTTATAACAAGCCTGACACCATATCAATGATAGGTGAGGATTTAATAGAGTAGCCATTCCTTGACTTGCAGCCAATGAGTGTACTTGAAGATATATAAGGCGAGATCATTAACAAAGCTCTACTTGAGAAAAGAGCTATGACAAGGGATTATCAGTGACATTTATATTACAGCCCTTCAAAGGGATGACTGCAATTGAAACAATATTGTCACATACTTCATGGTGTTTCACTTGAACACCAAGAAGCTCAAGGACACAATAGCTACCAGACTATAAATGTACATACCCAGCACGTGAAGGTAGACGTCAGCCCAGATACTTCCATGTTTGTTGGTAGCATTGCACTGGATGACCTGGGAATCAGATTTGATGAGGTCTTTGAACTCCAACTTCTTTCCATTCAGCTTCCGTCGAGGATTTTCAGGTTCATCTGGATAAACAGAGTACAGCTAAACCCTCTTTTTGATGTAATGCTTTTGAATGTAAAAGATATGTTATTGATATAAAAAGGATTGAAAATATGAAGCAAGACTTGCCTTGACCGCACTTATTCCTTTTCCTATAACCAAAGAAGCTCCCCAGCACTTATTCCTTTTCCTATAACCAAAGAAGCTCCTCAGTGATTAGCTGAGGGAGTCACTTTTGGGCCCCATCTTATCAGTTTCTCTAAAATCATAATCAGTTTGAAGACCAGGTGTACTATTACTAGCTGAGCTAGGAGGGTTAATTTAAGTAAGGTTTTCATTTCACGGGTCAATATTATTTCCGATAAAAAGGATGACCAGAATATGTTACAGAGTATGTTATTGGAGTCAAATGTGGCAAACTTTATTTATGATGTTAATCCATGGAGAAGTATTGGTTGATTCTGAAAATCACCATTTTAGAGCTTATCACTTCAATATAGAAACAATAAACAGGTTTAAATTGTAATTTGTGATCAAAAACCGCGCCAATGACTCAAACGTAATTTTGGAAACTTATCTACAGTATGCACAGAGACAAATATTGGTAGGTAGCGTTTGAAAGGTCATGTGACTCATATTCATGCAAAGGGAACGCATAATTTCGACTTATTAACACATATATGCCTGCTTTAGTATTACCTTTGTGTACAGCAAACTATCCTAATTTGGACATTTCAGACATAAAGATGGAAGTTTTGGAAGGATATTTGAATCTTATTCAGGGGAGATGGTATTTTGGCTCTTATCTAAGTTTCATAAAATTTTATAAAAGATCTTCTGTGTTACAAAATAATGGCTAAGTATAGCAGAGGCCAGAGTTCATCCCAGATTATTCAGTAAGCAAATAAGTTTAATTCCTGTCAATATGACACTCAGAATGGTTTGTATTCAATCAAATAGATTCAGCAACCAAACTGTTTAAATGACAATAGCAAAATAATATACTTCAAACTTTAGTCTAACAATTAAACATATACGCCAAATATCAACTTTTAAAATCACTTGGTACACATATTTCTGCCTCCATATGAGATATTTGTTGAGCCAAAGACAGGATTTAACTTGGTATCTCTGCAAAGTCCAAACAGACCATGAGAACAATGCAGCTATCTACACGTCTATAGTCAAGGAAATTATGAATAAAGTATCTGGTATCTGAGAGTATGCTCACTGTTGAGTGGGTTTCCATTGATGTACCACTCGATGGTTGGTTCAGGCAGGCCATCAGCTTCACACGAGAATACTGCATTCTCCTCAACTCCGACAATAACACTTTTGGGTTCGTTCTTCCAAGTTGGCTTGGCTGAAATAGTTGTGGTTAAAGGTACAGACAATTACATGAACATGTGTTCCAAAGGCAGGGTATGAAACTCCCAAGAATTTATGCCGGAATACAGGGCTGGCTAGCTAAAAAACTTGCCAGCCCTGACCGAATCCTGCCTTCCCACTAAACTTTAATAAATTTGATAAGGCTTAACTTTTACCCAACCGTCGGACAGGGGTAATTGAAAATTTAGCAGTCCGAATTGAAAACAACCTGTCCCGGGCGGTCGGGCAGGCAGGTATTTCTAACGCTGCCAAAGGTAAACTTATCTTTTCATTACCACAAGTTTGTTGATCCATGTTGGCTCTGCTATATTATTTGGTATAGGTAGATACTTTTACACAAGCTTGTTTTAAAAAGAGTAAATTTTTCTTAATACTTTACTTTATTAGTTTGCATCAACCAAATGTGTATTTTATGGAAACAGAAGCTCTGGGCCATATATTATTAATCTTATTTCCATATTGTGAGGTGAAGTGAGGTGAGTTGGTGTTTAACGCCGTTTTCAAGATTATTTCACTTATATCGCAGCTGCTAGTATTATTGCAGGGAGAAAGCCTGCAACACCATTGTGGCTATGCGTTGCGGTGAAACCTGCAAACATCGGCTGGAACTAGCGAACCATGGGTGGTAATGCGCTGAATTTCAGTGCAGCATTGCACCCAAACCTTACTGCGTGTAGAACAGTTCTCTACTGCAGACAAAGTTGCCGAGCCCCTGGCGGGATTCGAACCACGGACTTTCTGATCCAACTTGTTTCAAAAAGTTCATTTATGTTGTCCATAGTCTGAACCAACCTACCATCAACTTTGAGTTCGAAGACCTGAGATTTACTATTTCCCCCAAGCAAGGAGTTTTTTGCCTCGCATGCATATTTTCCGGCATCTTGAAACTTCAATTTGTTGATTTGAAATTCGAATCCATTTTTATCCTGGATCATTCGTCTTGAATCAAGCTTTCCTCCTGAGATACGGCGCCATGTAATTGCTGGTTTTGGACTGAAACAAAGTAATAAAATTATTTGCAACTATGCTACATGGTTGATAAAAAACATATATCATGCGGATTTAGATAAATGAACACTGCTGCTAAGGAGATAGTTAAACATGAAAAAAATTGCATAATTTCGAGAATTAGCAGGCAATATCGACGCTGAATGCGACCCAAGGCGACCAAACAAACTTCACGGCAAGAAGAAATCGGTGCTATGGATGCAAGGTGAACTTTTGCAACTTTTGGGATTTTAGAGTATTCAATCAAAGTATTAGTGTCTAACCTAATTTCAGTGAAAAGCTTGCAATACTGTTAAGCCTAAAATTTTCAGCAAAATTCAACTGGAACTTGCAAGATATGTAAAGGCACTGAATTTCCAAATGAAATTTACTTTACTATAATATGTAGAACGGTTCTCCATAGCAGTCAAGAGCTGTCAAGCACCTGCCAGGTAAACCTATGCTAGTCAAAATGGTTAGCCCTTGTTTCTACCTCCAACAAAATGTTGACCACATATAGTCACACATTTGGCTTATCAAAATATACAAGCAAAATATATCATATCGCTAGCGAAAACTGATACTGGGACATATTTCATTGCCACATTAACCATGATTGAACTGCTCTACTTACTTTCCAGAGAAGATACACTTGAATTTGGCTGTTTTTCCAGTGAGGCCCAATACTGTCTCGTCTGAATGCCACATCAGTTCCACTGGAACCTGACTCATGGCTGCAAAACGAAGTTAAACACAACCTTTCAGGTACAGAGTAAGGATATACTACAAAATAGTTTGTTGACAATAAATAAAATAACTAATCATAGCCGAGAGCCGCGTATATGCGTAAAAACAATGAGATCCTCACAGCGAGAGCCGCATATAAGCATCCGTTTCTTAGCAGTTTCTCATGGCGAGGGATGCTTATGTGCTTTAATTGAAAGTACCTCTTATTCAGCGAGAATGTTATATGTGCGTCCGTCCTATAGTTTTACAATAAACCAAATTTGTGCAATCATCTTAGTATCAATCCATAAAATTTAGCGTATCTTAATTGAGAGGATTTCCTTAGTCTTAATGACAGGAATCATTTATAGAGTTTTGATAGAAATTACCAGTATTTACTAGAAAATATAAGATGTTAGGCAGATGAACACATTACATTTATAAAGAGGATATTACTTAGCTGATACTGATGCAAAACTTTTGATTTATGTATTGGAAGTTGATAATAGATAGTTTTACACATGATGTAATGATTGTAGTCTTGCTTTCCTAACACTCTGAGATATAGTTTATCTGTAAAACCATTGAAATAAAATATCTAAGAGAGGAAGCGTTATTGTTGACATTTATTCGTGAATAATTTGTGGCTATGAAAGGAATAAGCAGACAAACAAAATAAATAGGTACATGTTTTTATCATTAGACAACATGCCTTATTGAGCTACGCCCATGTCTGTTGTGAAATAATTACATACACACCTGTAATTCATGAATCTCTCTTGCATTTATTATTTATCAAAGCACCAGGTCGTTCAAGTCACTAAACTGCAAGATCTTGCGTATTCGATTCAATAAATAAGTCTAAATAAAGTGAGTCTTTTTTGATAAATACACAGTACAAGAACAATTACCTACAGTGTTGATAATTGTTTGAATATTCATTCAATCCGTTCTTAGTAACGCTATATTTGGGCAAATCTAATACCATGAAATAACAATAGTAGAAAAAAGTTATATAGTGAAGCATTCATAAAATATCCAGTAACAGCATGATTTTGATTGATATCACAGTAAAGACTAACAGTTCAAAATTTCATCATTACCTTGGCATTTTTATCCTATACAAGGAATGTTTGGATGTAAAATTAGATATAAGAAAATGACTAAGATTAATTATGAAATAAGAACATGAAAATATGTTCACTTATGAAACCTGCAAAGACATGTCTACACTACAACTGATAAATTAGTTTAAACACTAAAACTGTTCATAATGTTCAAACATCTGACAATTGGGAAATCAATATCATTCATCCTGTAGAATAGAACATGTATACACGCTGCTATTCTTTGTCATCTAACAATAGTAGAAAAAATTTAATGTCATATCATTGGATCGAAAAGTTTCATACAGCCACTCCAACTTTCATAATATAAGCAGATACCCTCACCTGTAACTTATGCACCTCGCAGTTCTATAAAGATTATTTAGTTTGCTAATATGCTATTTCTATTCGTTTGAGCTCAAAGAAAAGACGGTAACGTTTGTTATATTTGTAAACAATATTTACACATTTTGTAACAATTCGTGGTGATATCATACCTCACCAACAAATCATATTGATTATTCAAAAACGATCTGGCCTCTTCCACAATAGGTAACATCTTCATGTGCAATACATGGCTAAATTATCATTTACAGCTGAAACAACGTTGTATTTGCTAAACAAAGTATTTAGTACTTCCATACAAAAAAAACATCATAAACCTTTTAGAAGGCTCCCCTAATAAAAAAAATAGATTGTAATCCAATGAGAAAAGAAATTAGAGAGCAGAGCTTTTAAAATGTCATAAGAAATATATACCGTATTCGACTTAATAACCGCCCACTCCCCTATAAGCGCCCACCCACCACGTTTTTGACTGAACAATATGAGTCCTGATTTAGCGCCCACCTCTCAACATTGCTTACCTTGCATGCTGATTCATTGAGTGAGGTTTTTCAGTCTTGCAATAAGTCTTTTACTTCCACTAAAGTGAAGAATACAGGGTATTTCAAGACCTCCAGCCACCATCAAAATGATAAAAGTTATAAAACCATATTTCAAAGACATATGTATCATAAGAAACCACTTTCAAGACTAAACTTGAGGACAATTTTTATCGTTTTAATTAGCGCCCCCTTTTACCAATTTTTTAAGCGCCCCAGGCGCTTATCACGTCGAATACGGTACACATTTCATGGATTACAGTACTTCGGAGAACAGGAACTAATGAATGAAGTTTCCACAGGGTAGGTCAAAGTTTCCCTATAAAACTTGTTCCATATTACTTTGTTTTACTAAGTTAACTGAACCAATAATCAGAAACTGATATTTATGCATCTCGAACATTGAATATATTTGTTTTGCTTTGGAAAAATATGTTAAAGAGGTATTCAATTTCAAAATAAATTTGCAAGATTAGTTAACACAATATAAAGCTGAAATTTTTATTCTTCCTTTAGAAGAGCTAAAATCTGTCCTATATATTTATCCTGTAAAATCAATTCAATTACACCAAAGACCTGATGAGGGTGTATAAAGTAATAATGAATTTGTATTGAACATAAAGATAATGTATTGTCGTGAATGAGGGATCAGTTAAAACTGTTTAAATGATAATTTTAAGTACCTATTCTTAAGGAAACATTCGGGAGGATCCTTTTCACTTCTTTAAATGTCCTTCATGTGATGCATTCACAAGAATATTTGTCACAGAGCGGTAACGAAACTATATATAATAGATTCTGTTTCTCGTAACATAACTATTACCAACCGGTTTTTTTATTGTTTTTCGATATATAGTTAAATGCGGTTAATTTATCAATCTACTTGTATTTGTTGTGTAGTTGGAAACAAAGTAGTGTCAAATTAGATTTAATGCTGTATTTAAAGATAGGACACCAGTGTTTTTGTAAATAAAACAGGTTAGTAGACAGATTAAAATATTCATATTGGAGATACTAAATACATAAATTTGTTGGAATCTAAGAATGATGTTATACCATGGCCAATTTCTAGATCAGAAGTGTGTTTGATTTAAGTGATTAACTTGAACATATATCAAAGTGTTCTACATATGGGAGACAAGAGGACATCTCATCAAGTTGCTAGACATCGCCATATCACTTACTCGTATCGGATCCCTCAGAATTATCTGTGATATAACTATCCACAATATAATTGCCAGTTTGCAAACTTATTTACTATAATATGTCCTTCTAATCAATTCTCTTATGTCATGTTACTTTGTCTTTGTCTTTATAGTTATAAATCCAAAAAAATATGTGCCCGTTTGAGTCACTAAGAGACCAGTCAAGCGAGAAATGGCGATATTAATTTGTGACAGAATCTGATTGCCTGATTAGTTTTGCTTGTTGAAAAAGAAGTTTATTTCTAAGTAAATTTTAGACAATTTTGTGCACATTTTTATAAAAAATGTAGTATCAAAAATAATGTAATATATGTCTTTACGTTTATTTCCGTATTGTGGACCCCCTGTGAGTATCTTCTGTACAGCATTACGCACAACCAGAGGCTTAAATTTTAGAATAGCCCATAAAGAATGCCAGAGTTTGCTATGCAAAGCAGAGGATCACATTTAAAAGAAAAAAGGCATACAGAGAAAGGTATTGAAGCACTCAAATTTAGTGAAGCACTCATAAAATATCCAGTAACAGCATGATTTTGGTTGATATCACAGTACAGTTCAAAATTCCATCATTATTCTTGGCATTTTTAATCCTATACAAGGAATGTTTGTATGTAAAATTAGATATGAGAAAAGGACTAAGATTTATCATGGAATAAGTACATTTCAATACTTGCACATGAAAATATGTTCACTTATGAAACCTGCAAAGACAAGTCTACACTACAACTGACAAATTAATGTAAACACTAAAACTGCTCATAATTTTCAAACATCTGACAATTGGGAAATCAATGTCATTCATGGTAATGAAAAATATTTTATTAAGCCTCTATCATTCCCAATTAAATATTCAACCTTGAAAATATAACAGCAAAATCCACTAGACATGGTTCTGTTTCATTAAAGGGAATTCAGAGTTCAAATGATCATGCATTAAGCAAGATTTTCACGGATAACGTTTCATAATTGAAACAAGTAATAACTTTTACTTGTTAAATTAAGACAAAAATTATTATGAATAACATATATGAAGCCTTCTGAAAAAGTTGTATGTATTATAGTCAGATTTAACTTTAAATTGTCATAACTAATAAAGCTTAACGATATCCAATTGAACCACCTTCTATTATTTGGCAAGTAGATATTGATTGTTTCAGATAAACACTATTCATGAGGATCATTTCTTATGTGGTAACATTATGACAATAACAGCCTCTGTTATTGTTAAAATAAATTTTAGGAGATTATTTATTACCACAAAGTTTCTACAAACATTGGAATTTAACTAAAGAAGCCATCCCCATTTTATAACATGGGTTTCAGGAACTGTACAATAATACCCTACTAACACATATCAACTATCATGGGAAGAAGCAAAATTTTTATTTAAATAAATTAATAAAACTTTAAGTTTCTACTGAAAAAAACAACATGCAAAGTTTAGAAAACTAAATAAAATAAAATTTTATGATGAGAAAACACAGCAACCAACCACAGGCAAATGCATGTAACATTAAGGGATGTCTAACTTCAATCATTTCTACTATAGCCTGTTTCAAACAAATATTAGACTGCAGTTTCAAACATGTTCATGCACCTGTTGCCTTCAAATACCAACTTAGGTACCCTGAATTGTTTTAACATAATTCGATAGATAATGTTTATTTAAGTGCCAAAAACAAATATACGTAATCAGGTGACCATGCTGGTCATGTGACTGAGGATTGCGTTCGCGCCTTGAGTGCAGTGTTTTAACCAGTATTCAAAATAGTTGCCTGTCAATTGCTGGTAATTTCAGATGGGGCTTGTTGGAGAAGAGGCAACATGCCCTCTGGCTTATGTGATTTTAGAGTCACTTAGTATCTACACATTGTAGGGCTTGTCAAATTGTGAGGAAGGCTTGTTGGTTTTTTAAACCACAAGCCCTGTTTGCTTATAAAGAGTAAAAGTTCTTTCGAACACTGGTTGCAATGCTGAGAAATAAATGTCGGGAACAGTTTTCAACTTTGTAAAGATCGACATTTCAACATACACCTCTATTAATTTCTCTCATGTAAAGAATTACATGAAATGAACCTGTGTTGATTGACCAGAGAACCCTGCTGGCATGCAAGCACACATTAAGTACAGAAGTAATGCTGAATTATCTAGTTTAATAACCATGAAAACACATATTTCTGCCTATTCAATTAAGGCAAATACCTGCTTAAATTGAATCTTGAAGTTTAATTGTCTCGTGTTGTAAGATTTGGAAACAAAAGACTTACTTAATTTTTCTTCAATCCAGATACCTCAAAAACATATAACAAAAACAAAAACAATACCTAAATAAAAAGAGGCACCATTCTATCATATGTTCAACTATTTTTAGAACTTTTTAGAACTGAAGCTCATCCTTGGCATTTTTTAGTAAAAATAATCTAAAAACCTAAAATAAATGAAAAACTTTGTATCAAAAGGTCACTTTTTCAGAACTTGCAATATGTACCAAAATATCTATATATACTGAAGACTTTGTTTATCATGATACCTCTAATCACACCAGTTACCGTATTTCCTCGAATAGAGGCCCCCGGCGTCTATTTTTTCAGACCCCCTTTACCGTAACCCCCCGGCATGTATTCGAGACCCGGCGTCTAATCATTAGGAAATTTCGTCCAGAGGGAATTTCGTCCAGAGGGAGAATACATTACTTCCATGCAACTACGGGAACATTATTGAATCAACTTATCACCCGGCGTGTATTCGAGACCCGGCGTGTATTCGAGACCCGGCGTGAGTTACTTTAAACAGCCATACCCCTGGCCTCTATTCGAGACCCAGCGTCTATTCGAGGAAATACGGTACTAGTGTATCAATTAAATTACAGTGAGAAGTTCAACAACATCTCTACGTATTTGTATTGCCATGAAACAACAGGGCACAGGCTGTCATTGTCAAAAGAAACTTCAACTAAAGAAACAACAACAATTTTCAGTAACACACTCAATGTTTTCACATTGGCTTTGAATTTGAAAAGTTCAGGTTGGAGACATATATTCATTTTGAAACATTGCACTCAATGACATCAAAAAACAACAAAAAATCTTGGAAAACTGAAAATTTTCATCCCGGAGTCAATTTGTGTTTTCTGAATTTCAAAAATCAACGCAGTTACATTATTAGTGAAAAAGCATGGTATAATGTTTATCATCAAAAACTGTGTTCCTAAATAATATCGCTTGTTGGAGATCAAGCGACATCTCGTAGGAGATATCGTTTTGACTGTAGATTTTAATCATTGCCCTGTCTTAGTCTAAACATTATGTCAAAGTTTTTGTACATCTAGTAATGACATCATAACAATATTATGACATCATAAACATGACATTGTCACAAAACCATTGCATCATGCATCTGTAGTGTGGAGGTTTTGCAGTGTTCACAGATCACATTATTCATGAAATGCAATGAAGAATGATTTTGGATGATACATAGGATATCATCCTCGTGTCTTCTGATATCAATTATGTACACACATGAAACTAAACAATGCAAGCCTGAGACATTTGTAACTTTTATCAACTAGTGTTAATGTATTTTGTATCAAAAGACACTCAGGTGAGATTCTCTATCAAAGTCATAGAATCAATTTTGTAAGGCAACTAAACTGGGCTAATTATTCTTCACGAGCAAAATTCCGATCATTTAAACCAATATTTCCTGCCGCGTCTGCAAAGATTTTCATGAACTTTTTGTCCGGCTTGCATTACAATTTGCCTTGCAAAAATGAGACTAAGAATTTAAGCAAGAATTAGCTAGAAGTAAAATTGCAATAATGTATTTAATTGTAGCATTACAACCACAATGACCTGCAAATGATATCTGTTTTGACATCTAAGTGTTGTGATTTTATAACTCAATGATGTCAAATCATTAGTTGACCACAGCAGGTTATTGTTCAAAATCTTCTTCCAAAACCTTATCTCCTCAGAGATATCACTAGATCAAACACAAGCCAAATCTCCTGGGAATACAGTTTTGGGTGGAATAGAAGATTTCTCTTCAGCTGTCATGCTGCAGCAGAGACTTGGACCGCCCAATGTCTATATTACAGAATCTGAGCATGGTGAGGTGCATGCAATGGTGGAACATGCAACCTTGCAACTTGTACACATTCCTTTCAATTGATTCGCTATGAGTTTAACTTGAACATAATTGTTGAAACTTCATTGAGTCAAAACATGCGAATAACATTTTTCATCAACTAGTGCAGTTTTGGTTTGATTTTACAACAAGGATCCATATCATTAACACTCTCTTTGCATGAAAATAGTTCAAAGATTATGTTCATATATGGCAACTATGTTACAGAGTAAGTGTTAAGAACACTTCAAAAAGCTTGGCTAGGAAAACTACCTAAACGTATGGCACCTAATTTAGATGAGTTCACTTCATGTAAACTAAGATTTGTACCAAATATATAACAAAAGCTCAAGGAGTTGCAAGCTTGACAGAAAAATAACCAAACTACAACTGTGGGATACCAAACATTGTTTTCATGCTGGAAGTTGATTAGAATAAAAGAGAAGTAATACTCACATCCAAGAGGGTTGACGATTTTATCACTGCCTTGGTTGTAGGACCTCAGCACCTTATTATACGCCATACACACATATTTAGCACCGTTGTGTTTGTCTTCCATTTGCACATTGGTAATATAGAGATTACCTTCCCAATCACTGGTAATTCTGTCGTCCAATGAAACAAAATTGAATCCTTCATCACTATCCTCATCAATGTCCTCCCCTTCTGAGATTATAATCCAGCTAATTTTTGCCGGTGGAAAACTAACAGGTGCGTAACATTCCAATTTTTGCGATCTTCCGAGCCATGGTGTAACAGTTTCCGTCTTCTTCTTTGCAAAATGCTCCATCTTTGCTGGTCGCACATTCCATTTTGCAGAAAATGATTTCCCAAGAGTATTCTCAGCAACACACTGGTATATTCCTGTGTCAGCTTTAGAAGCTGGGTTAATTGTCAAGCTGCCCACACCTGATGCAACAGTCATTCTTTCCTTGTTTCCATCTGCTGTTAAATTCAGTTTTCTATCATTTTTGTACCAGGTATATCTGCAGAATTAACAGAAAATATTTAAAACACAATGTTACCCTCATTTTGAGTAAAAGTAATAATTAAAAATCATACATATAAATCTCAAAAGTTGTTTTATATGAGGCATGTCACCAGTTGTTGAGTCACAATTTATGCTTATCTATGATAATGATAATTAATTAAGAATACAACCTGAAAAGTATCCTTTTAATGCTATTTGTTCAAAAGAGTATAATGTAAAGGTATATAATCACAAACCAAATAATTAGACAGGTCAATTTGTCAAACATAATTCTGAAAAGTTACCAAAAACAAGTAGAAGTTTAATTTAGAGTTGAAAGTGTTTTAAAAGTTATCATAGCTAGCATTCATGAAAATGGCTTTAAGTCCAATATAAGGGTACGTGTTGTTGGGTTCTCGTTGAAAGATACTTATTGTCATATATTTTGCAATTTGGGATGAAAATGTTATATATGTTTTGAAAAAGTATAATAACTGCTGTAATGATACGTATGATTGCCAAATAAATAGTATCATTATCATGCTGTCTCTTTAAACGCACTAGTGCACGCCAATATTTCGTAAACACAACCAATGCACAGATACTGCATATCTCTCGATATTACTCACTATCCTCACTCAAGTAATCTACCTCGTAATTATTTAACAAATATTTTAGAATTAGGTTGTAAAGTGGATTTTTAAAGGCCGGAAGTATTTAATGTTACGTTACATTAAATCCGCATGAACTACGATATCGGAAACATTAAGATTTTGCTCATAACCAGAAAAGCGGAAACAGCAGCCGCTATGGTCAATCTAATAACAATGCTAATACTGTGTTATTAAATCAGTTAATTTACAACATTGCTTTCATAAAACATATCTTATGATTTGTTCTCAGTTCAGAGTTTAGGTAAATTCAATAGCTGTACACAATACTAGTTCAGCCATTTCCAAGTGTCAATAATTTATCCGTTTTGTGCACAGTTAACCATAGATTTTTATATGTCCAAGCCGACAGCGGCTGTCTTAACGTTTTCATTGTTGATTGCAGGTAAATTGTAAAGAATGTTTAGTATTTCATTGCATCGATAGAAAGTTTAAGTGAATGCATAAGTTCTCATCAACATTAAAATAGCCAAATAAACCATGAAAGCGTGCACTAGTGCCTTTAATATGCATCTTCTTTATTGGAGAAATTTGAAATAATTAGGGAACCATTTTAAAGCAATTGCTTTGGTAATATTTTTGGTCTACTCACATGGGTTGAGGGTTTGCATCAGCTATACAAGGCAATTGTATATCCTCCTTGTCTAAAAAGTATACATTTTTCTTGCTGGTTTTCTTCAGGTGTGGAGGCCTGGTTTCTGAAATAGAACATGGAAATATTCAAACAGATATTCAGGATCATCACTTCTCTTCAAAATGAAACAGTTGAACACCGTCACGAACAAACAACTGCTTATTGGGGCTTGCACTGCTATAGACAACAACCCCAAAACTCAAGAATAAGGAGTTTCAACATGCTGGAGTGACAGTGACTTTAATTCAAATATGTAAATGAGACAGAGGGTGTCTGAGCAAGATAAACTTCATTATCTCTAAACTTTTCTGTTTTTGTAGAAAATCTAAATATAACCTACATAAGCTTATTAATTTTAGGTTCCTAATTATCACTTGATTGGATGAATTGTCTTAAAAGGTTTTCATACCAATTCTTTGGTTTCAATTGATCAACATGTGGAAAAGGGAAAAAGTATTCACTTGATATTGCATGGGAGAATAAAATCGTACTATAAATGCCATCAACAAATTAGTTAGCAAATCATATGTTTACTCACCTGCATTTGAGAAACTTTCTTGTGCAAGGGATATTCCGGATACCAGCACCAACACCCCCAACACCGCTACAGGATTCGAAGCACTACCCATCGTTAACTCTGCATTTGCACCCTTCCCTTCAGACTACCTGAAATAAATAAGAGAATGATAAGCTCTGATGCTGGCAGGAAATAGTTTTAGAAAAAGCTGTTTTCCTTAAAACAACGAGGTTAAGTCTGTCAAGAAGCAAAAGTTATCACTGTCAAAGCAAAGATCATCGCTAAAGTAAGACTTCTTCATTGTTGGTAATGGATAGAGGAAAAAGTCCAGAACAGGACGCCTCAGCTATTCCAGGGGCATGAACATAATGAATACTGTAAAGCATTCACAAATGTATTAGTGAAGCACAATCAAAGCAAGTTGAATCCTAATTCACACAATCTCTTCATCAAAATTAAGGGAAGATAACAGATGTATGGAGGTAGCATGTCAAGTCCAGATGCCAAACCTTAGCAACATTAAATCAATTTTTCTTATTTTTCAAATACTCCTGATTTGCCTAAAACAAAGAACACACTGTATCAAATATCCCTTATTCAAAATAAAATACCCACAGCGAACTTCAGCCTCTCTGGAGGAACTGGAGGTCAACACACTGAATCTAGAGAATACCAATAGCTGCTCAATTAATGTACACTATGTTCAGAATGTTCACGTATACTGTTTCTAATCTTGTTCCCACAACAAGGAAGGTTTATCATGCCCTATGTTTTATCTGTTCCATCATTTACTCCACATCTGTTCTCTTTCTATGTTAAAGGTCAAAGAACAGGGAACAATTGGACAATAGTTTGTGTAGGTTTCCTTCTGTAATGAGTAAGCTCCTCCATTGGCTAAAATTGTCTAAGATTGAGAGAACCGCTCAACAACCAGGTAAAAATAATAATTTTACCCTGATAGGACCACAAAATTTAGCTTTGCCTGTAAACAGAATGTTGGTCGACTTCTACGACTTCTTGACAGGCAATGAAAATATAGCACTAGTGAAAACAAGTAAAGAAAAATGGGATCATACTAGTACTGGAAAACGAAATAATATTTTTCAGCAAAAGCAAAGTTAATGGGGTTTGCCAAAAAAGGTTAATTTCAATTAGCTTTTGATTAAATTTTTTTCTAAAGATTGATATCAGAAACCAATATACACCAAACATCAAATTGCTTACATTTGCTTTCCTACATGAACTAGACAAATTCTTGGTTCTTTAATCTAAGCCTTAACTATAGGCTAACTATTGAGGGTCTATCATTTATCCATTATCTCTTCATCCAAACACAATTCTGTCAATATGTCCAGACCATTTCATCTGAAATTGGATGGTGTCATGTATCACTCTTAATTTTGACAGAGGGCCACAACACAACCGATACTCTCACTTCAAAAGAGACAAGTTAGGAAAACATGTCAAATCTCCTCTGCTTTCTCCAACAACAAAGAGACCCGTTCAGACCACTGCTTCCATTGTTTGGACATTTAGAAGTAGCTGAATCTGATATTGAGTGATACCCCTACTCTGTTTGATGTAACAAGAGAAATGGTTTTATATGGGAAAACTACAAGCTAAAATGTTTCTTACATAGTTATTAAATACTTAGTTTGTTACAAAGGGTTTCAATGACTAGCTACAAAAAACACACTGTTTGATGATGACAGAGAAAAGAAACTTAGAGTGCAAATAAAACGACGGAGGGCCAAATTTAACGCAACAAAGTTAATACATACCCTTCTTATACCAAGAAAACAATGTGATGTTGTGGATAAAATATCACACGAAGCATGGAAAACAGTCAACAACAATTCTTCAGTATCACATTCCACATACTTATTCAAACCAAAAGAAAGGTGATATCTGTGAGAATTCTATAGCAAACTGAGATGTGATATCAACATGTATCACACACCAACCCCGCGATACAGGAGTGTATCACACATCACAGATGGCTCACATAAGAAGCTTTTCCCCTTAAAACAATGAGGAAGTCGAGACAGCCAGGAAACACAAACAAGACACCCGTCTGGTGTACAGCAACTTGTCAGCAACACATAATTCCCTTGTACAACCAGCTGGCAATACAACTACTAAAGCAACTAGGAAAGTATTATTTTCTTGGAACACATTCATAAATTTTTATGTCTATTTAATAAAGGTATCCCTTAATATGCATGTCTCATCTCATAATATTTTAAGATTTACACAAAAAATATCATGGAGTCATAACTGCATTGCAAAATAGAGCAATCACTTACCAGAACAGTAATCTATTAAAAAATCTTTACTCAAAATATTGGTCTGCTGAAACTTTACACAAGGATCGAAAATCTTTGTGAATAACTATCTATATATGATATATGTATGAAACTAACTCTAAATGTTTCCTGGTTTCAGAAGCAAACTTCCTATCTATTTATGTATAGAGTTGGGGAGAGTACAGCCCTAGTTACAGAGGAAACATTTCTTGAAATGTTATCTTTCAAAGGACCATAACAAATTCAAGTATCACAAAACTTGAATTGATTAACAAGAAATGTTCAGACACTTTATCAGACAGGAAAACAACATAAAACTTGAATATAATTGTGTATAATGAGTTCAACAATCCTTTGTAAACATAGAACTTCATATTTTTTTGAAATCCTATGAAATGAATTTTCCTAATCCTTTCATCTCTTCCAATAATGCCACTCTGTAAGTTCTCCTAAATTGTCTTTAAAAGTTTTTCCTAAATTATTCTTAATAGGTTCTTCCCACATCATCATCCAATAAACTCTTTTGATATGGTCCTCCTGTAAACTCTTTTGATATGGTCCTCCTGTAAACTCTTTTGATATGGTCCTCCTGTAAACTCTTTTGATATGGTCCTCCTCTAAACTCTTTTGATATGGTCCTCCTGTAAACTCTTTTGATATGGTCCTCCTGTAACAATTTTGATATGGTCCTCCTGTAAACAATTTTGATATGGTCCTCCTATGAACTCTTTTGATATGGTCCTCCTGTAAATTTTTCTAATATTGTCATCCCATTAGTTATTCCAACTTTGTGATCAAGTAAGTTCCTCAAATATTGTTACAACATACTGTTCCCGTATACATAGTCATCCCATAGACTAACACAATATCATAGTTATCTCATAAGCTCACCCTCTGTTCCATAAGCATCCACTAAGCTAACTCCATATTCCACTAGTCCTGTAAGCTATATATGCCCTGCTTCACCTCAAAGCAATGATGAGTGAGGAATATTTGCAGGTGCTTGTGAAGTCTCTGTGTCCCCAGGCAACAATCAGACATTATCACTCTCATCTCCAAGTGTCAGGCAATAATGCCTGTGTGATGATATCTTGATATCTCCCAGGTGGACACTACTCCAGAGAAGTTTGTCTCATATTGCACCGAGCTCAATCTAGATGATATCTGTTTGTCACAAGCACACTTTCAAATAGATGATCTATGTACCGGTATGTCGCCATTGCTTGGACTGGTCAATTTTAGTTTGATGGCCCTTGTCAATGTCCATTGGACCGTTGATGCCTTCAAACATAAAGCAGGGCTCTGATGGCTGGGTTCCCAATTTTCATTTTTAATTCAAAGCCTCTGAAAGATTTTGAATGACCTTACAAGAAATATCTCAAATCTAAAATCACTTTTCGATGAGCAAATTACTTGTCAATTCCATTGTAGATAAGATAACATTTAGAAAAAACTTCATATTATCAACATGGACTTTTTCAAGGAACCTATTCCTATATTGTGAAAATCTTTATCTTCAGTCTGTCACAAACACGCTCTAAACACATTGACCATCTCTAGAAATGATTTTGAACCCAATTGTCAAGATGCACTGAGCCTTATCTAAATGAACTCTGGTTGTGCCAGACACACTCTGTTTCAAGGGCATTTCAAGTCGTCAGTGAGGAGACATTGGTCAATAGTAGTCTGATGGGGTAATCTCAATGTCAACTGAATCAATATGAGAGTTGGATGAACAATTTCCAACAATGTTTTCTCCTTGACAGTGTTGGAATTTATCAATCATGAAAAGCCAAAATTAATAAACCAAAGAAAACAATGTTTTCTGACTACTAGACAGACAGTCTCCCAATATGTTGTTACATCACTAATCTAGTTTAAGATGTCTCAATATAATGATATCGTTCTTTATCACATCTCTGGTCGCGATAAGCATAATCATGTATCTCTTATCGAGATAAACATAATTACATAATAAAACAGAAATGTCTTTTGGAAAATTAAAAATAATTATGCAATATGCAAGTTTTGAGGAAATAAAACGATTTTTAACACAAAAAAGCATTAACTTGTTTAGCATTCGTTTTGAAATTTAGATTGTATTTACTGCTAGGTGAAATTTAATAACATCATCGCGATTCATCGGTCAACACTATCATATTTTTGGCCTGATCAGTGGGAACTGACCTTTACATACAGTAACCTGGTGGTCTGTATATACAGGTAATACGCCTCTGGACATCTAGCACCTACTTGATACAGAGTATACAAGCATAGCAAAATCACATGCTTTGGATGACTTGAGGGCAAGCATTTCATAGAGTTTGCAAACATAACCATATCAAATGTTGAAGCTGACCGATGGGTCAGGGGAGATTGAGACAAGGTCAAGATCACCAGCTGACCACAAGGAGGTGTGGGAGTGGACAACCATTATCATCTGGACACTTGACCCAGGGTCCACGTCATGGGCTGGTAAGCATGTGCCCTTTAAGTGAGGATGATGACCTGGGGAGACAAACCATCAGTTTATTGATACCAGCATGCTGGACCTCCCATGACTACTGAAGCCAAACTGTGTAAAAGCATCCTTCAACCACTGGAACCAGTAAAAAGGGACAAAACGCCACTTACAGAATCCAATACCCACTTCAATTTGAAAAGAAAGTTGGAGTAGTATTCGCTGCTTAGGTGAAATTAAAACTCCTTTTTAAGATATATAATTATGTGAAGGACCAACTACACACCCTGCTATGAACACATCTACCCTTTTCCATTGGCCTAAGGCAAACCAACATTAAACTAACCTTGAGATGTGAAAGACCATTTTATCATCACCTCCACAGGACCTTATACATCAAAGGCACTACCATGATATCTCTTGTCATCCACCCTCTTACTTTTTCCTAAGTAGCATTCAGAAACTTGAAAGACATTAACCTTAATTGGTTCATTAATACCTTTGTGAAAGAGCCTGTCCTTACTGAAATGTTGAATGTGGTTAGAAATGACCACTTGTGGATATTTGCACACATGGGACCTACACTCTGATACTTGAGAGACCATGGTCATTCTCTATACATGCCCCAAAGCAGATTCTCATTTGAATGTAGCCTTGAAGAATACAATACTACTTATAATTTCAAAGTATTCAAAGGACATCAAGATAGCATCAAAGAAATACCCTGTTTATCTCTTGGCCCTCTGTCCTAACCTTTCTTCAGTACTACAGTATCAATAAGAATTAAAGGATTAAACACAAATTAATATACATCTGAAACCAAATGTCTCTGAAGTTGGTAAAGAATAACCTTGAAGGATAACGACCACTTATAATAATTGCCCACATGGGATCTCTGTATGGTACTTGTAAGACCACGCCCATTCACAATATCAGGCCTCAGGCAGACTTAACCTCATTGCTGACAGACAGAACATTACAATACATCACCATCTTCTTCATTCACTTGAACAACAAGGCGTTGTAACCCATATGGATTACCACTCAAACATCCAAAGTTTGGAATACATACACATTATAGTATTCCAATTCTCAAAGAACTTGGAACTAATAACCTTGCAAGACAAAAGACCACTTGTATCATTAGTGTACATGGAATCTCAATTTCAGGACAAATGCACCGTTACTAAACCCTCAACATGGTTTCCTGAACCTTGTAAGACAAAAAATCTTCTTGCATTCACTGCACTGGCAAGTTTGAATCAAAACTTCAATTATGGTAGGGAAAAACTGAAAGTGTAGACGACAATTCAGCCACAATAGTTCGTAAATATGCATGCTTGCATGATGAGAGTATTTTCTAGACAAATTTCATAGATACTGTGGTTTGGGTATATATGTCTTTTATACACAACCAATTGGATAAACCTGTTGTAAAGAATACTTTTTAATCAAACTTAAAAACATACAGAGACATATCCATAAGCACCAGAAAATATGTACATGTACAAATCATTCAAATTATATGGACCTTTAATGGAGCCAATGTCAAAATATAAACACTTGGAAGGTGCACTTTCTCAAAGGGTCTGCATAAAACCTCTTGTTTGATTTCTAAGATATAATACATAATAGTTTAAAACAATGACATTAACATTATAAACCATGAATGCTGAATAATAAGCAATCTAAACGAAAACATGATTTTTCCTAACTCAACAGTTTAAAAATTATTATATTTGAGGTTGGTAGCAAATTCCTTTCATGAACGCTAGTCTGTGTGTTGTAAATTAATAAATGAAATCAATGACATAGCATCAATCAATCACTTCTTCAATTTGAATTTTAGAGTTCAACATTACTCAAGAGTGATCAAGCACATTGTTAAGAATTTATTTGTAACAAACATACCACAACAGTAGCATGTGTTTCAGCTTCCTGTCAAATAAACTGACAGAGCTGTGTAAATATTTAACAATGTTTGTCAGGCAATATCAGTGTTATGCTGTACATGTGATTGTATCCATCAATACATAGAAGCCCATATGATCATCAACCAAGTATCTTGTCAGCTATACAACCAGTTCTGGAACTTGTAGATGCTGTGACAACAATGATTCTTTATTACCAATAAACAAAGTTAAGCTCTCATATTACCCGCTTACCATCTATGATATTTCATTATTGATTCTTAATTCCCTAAAAGTTATTGAATGTTGGTGAACATTTCTTTTTCTTACGGATATGTTTTCAGGTGTTCGTTTTGTGGAAAATAATTCAAAACAAGAAATGACACAACCAATTTTCTTCTGGCACTGCACTTCTCTCATCACTGCTTGCAACCCTAATAGTTGTTGGTTTAAGACTGGGGTAAAAACAAGCTTTAACTACATTTGTAGAGAATAACTTCAATATTAACTACCCTTTCGTGACCGTAAGAAATCGGAGCAAGCAATGATCACAGATGCTCATATGAGAGTAGTTACAATAAATGATTCCATGTTCTGACACTTGTCACATGTAGCATAAGCATTCAATGACTTTAGCATTGTCTTCAACAACAAAATGTCCACGATAAAGCCTAACATGTTGGTCAGCCCTCACCATTACCTAATGAGAGGGTCTACAGTGAAGTTACGTCAGTAGTAACCAGCAAGTCAACTTTCAAAGGTTCAGTTTTGAAGTGACAAAACTCTTGAGGAATATTCTCATTTGTACACATAATTGTTGTTAAACTCAGTCGTATGTAAAATCAGCATATGGCGAGGGATTATATTTCTATTACAAGTACAACAATGACGCACAAATTGAATTATCGCACAGTTTTGAACCACCGCAATACTGTCCCTTTACATCATAGCAGTATCTACCCAAGCCACAGTGTCATCTTCTCCCCAAACACCAACTCTTCATCCTATCAGTGGTTATCATTTGCAAATGCCATCAAAGCCACATTTCGGAGAGATAACCTTTACATGAACAGAACACACCCGAGCAGGAAGGCTCCGGGCTATTACACGTAACCCTACGCTACCATTGTCTACTTAGCATTGTGTGACTCAGTCCCCATCTGCCTCCACACCTTTGCTGTTAGAAATGAGACAGGGGACGCGTGTGTTACGGGATAACTGGCGGGGAGGTTAATTACCTTGTTAGCTTGTCTGCTTAATTAATGATAATTGTACCTCAGGCTGCTAGTTCTACATGTGGTGGTTTCTGATGCATGATATTTATGATTACAAATTGCTTTTTTGTATTTTGTGTAAGAATTTGTACTAAAGCTTGAAATGATTCTATATTAAAAACTCACAGAATAAATTCTGTTGCAATGAATGTTTATTTTCATGATTGTGATGTATCGGTATAGATCCTCATACCACTTTAGATTTAAACACGGGATAAAATCTCAGATGAAAGAAATATGCTTACAAATGTTAAAGAAAAATATTAAAAGATAAATAAATAATATTACCATTTAATAGTAACATTCAAAAACCTTTAATTCTTAGAACCATCACATTTTATGTAAAATATTTAAAAGCAATTAAAAAAAGACTTCTAAATACCATTAACTTGAAAATACCAAAAACGTCAGGTAACTCTCGCCTAGCATGTGGCCATAATGCAAATCAGGGTAACTTACAAAATCCCCAGAGAAGACTGATAGACCAGTTCCTGGCTCCAAGGTGGTACAATCCGACTGTTTCCCATTGGTGAGGGAGAGCTCCACATGTGGCTCAATCCTACACGATATTGTGTCTCTGGTGTTCCATTCAAAACAGTCACTCGCCATGTGACTCAATGTGTGCCACACCCACTTATTCTTTGAATTGAATATTATGACAATTGTGGCTGATTTGTCCGTTGATGTGAATGTGTGAACTACTCCCGGCTTCCTTATTAACATAATCACAAAACCCTAAAATAGTTTGGTATTGAATTAAAACTGAAGAAGATATTTGGGAAAGTTTATTAAATACAAACTTCTCGATTATGAATTAAGTTGATATTATGAAATGTTGGATTTCTTACAATATATTTTTTTCAAACCAAAACCATTTCACTTTCATTATTACTAAAAATACATTAGCTCTTGTGCATAACTGATACAAATTGGAGGGGCAGATTATCAAATGCATGATATTGAAAACTAAAAAGTTTTAATTCCAATTCAAATCATATGTCAACAAAAAAATCAACAGTCGTTATAGGCAATGTTAAAACCCTGCATTTTAAATCGCAAAGCACTAATGGATAATCCTTTGTCTGTTGCACGAAAATGTGCAGCAACATGCATTTTAAAAAAGTATCAACCTCAAGGGACAAAGACAGAATCGACAAGGAGGCGTGGCAACGTCAACCAGGGGGACACGCTGACAGATTAAACACATGGTTGACGAGAGCTCATTTCTCTACCCGCAATCAATAACAGTGCATATGTCCCTGAACATGGAATATGAACATTTTCATGCAAATCTCCACGTGAATCCAGGGTTCTATTGATTGCATTTAAATTTAATCGAAAATTTAGCTCCAGCGAGGAATCTGTAAAATTCACACATCGATCAATGAAAAGTGCTGAAAGCACACTTGGACTTTCATTGAACTTGACACTTCGACCTGAAATCTGAATTAAAGAAAGACCAGCATGCAAGGGTACTGTGACATTGAACTGGGTCATGGTATTGATGTTGCATCTTCCTCTCTGAAATGCATGTGTTACGCAACTGGTATGCCTGACCTGATTGATTTACATATGGGACAATGCTGTGGGGATGACACAATCATTATTTTGGTCTTGAGGCAGGCAATTCCTGCAACAGCAATTCCGTAAGCTTAGATGCCTGCAGCCATGTTTCAGACAGTATCATAACCTCTCACTTTGTCCTGATGGGTTAAACTGATTTGTCATAGCTATTCAAATTCTTGGAGTTTATTTTTTAATATTTTGCTTTCTAAGCTTTGATTTGATTTTTTATTGTTCTTAGCACCTCGTTGGTAGCCTCAGCCTAACTTGGATTATTCAAACATTCAAAATTTCATAACTGATAACTTTATAACAAAAATTTTCTAAAACGTATGACCAGAGACTTCAACATCAGCCTATACAAACAAAAACTTATATTTGCTTTTATATTGCCTTTAACATTTGCTCAACACAAAGTTTATTCAAAATCTTTTCAAAATTCAAACATTTTTCCTGACGTTATGATTCTGTAACAATGATCTTCAAAGATGGCTGCCACATGCCGTCTGCTCGAAAGGAAGTTGCTCTTTTAGAGGGAGAAGTGTTTTTTAGGTCAAGGTAAAGCACTCCATAAAACCTAGCCTGTTGAACCACGCATTCCATTTCCTCATAGTAAGAATTCCTATTTTTCAGGACTGGAAAAGTATGCATTGGACATAATGATATTTACTTATCTCTCATACTTGGCCAAATAAGATAATTGCATCTCATGATGCAGGCATAGTTGAATATGTCCTACATTGACTTGAGTGGGTAAGTTTGCTTTATAAGCTAATGCCCCAAAACATAATTTGATCAGGATTTTACAGAAGAAAGTTAATAATTGTAGGACATTGTAGAAACAATTTCAGCAGTGAAGCTATGATTTGATGATGAAAATACCATTAAGTCATACCCTGAATGTGAATCTTTTGAAAGATTCATCATTATTATTGAATTGGTCAACTCTTGTAAGAGCTTACAGGATAATCCTTCCGAAATAATTAGGTTTTCTAAGCTGAGCCAAGAAAATTATTCAATCCAATAGCTATGAACCATGAATATTTTGAAAGAAATCTCTGTAATACTGTACAATGCCTAATCAATCTATAAGCTGTGCAAAGTCAAGTCAATCCTGGCAAGATGATTCATCTCCATGACCATCCATGTGTACAACTCTCTTACAATGAATCAGTAATCCAGCCTTATGCTGCTAATTTGGAAATCAAATATCCAATAGTATTCCTATCCTCTAATAACAAGGCCGCCATTTACACTTCTGAGCCTGTCAAGACAGTTGTCAAAGCAGCATTGACATCCAAAGACTCAATTACAGATCTAATTACCCAACTTCAAGGTACGTCAGATTCACAGCGTTATCTCAGTTCTGTCTATTGAACAGTGGTCCTACATGGTTCAAGAGTTCACTATTCTGGCTACAAATCAGACAATAATCCCCAAACTGGACAACCCTTGTTGCTGGAATTAAGGGGGAGTTTTAAAACAAGTTTCCACAATGGCAAGCCCATGTAGAGAAAGCACAGGATTTTGACGATTTGTTGGACTACAATGATTCGGAATGTTACTAGACTGAGGCAAGGAGATGTCATTGTTCCTGTTTATTTCTCAGTAATCCTAGATCTTGTATCAAGATAACCCAGTGAATTGATTCAACATGTCCAGCCAGTCTGGACTTGTTGGACATTCGCATTCAGACAACAGGGATCATGTTTTCTTGTGAAATGAACTGCAGAAATTTGATGAGAGTTGTAAATAATCTGGTAACAACTTTAAGCATATGTAACAATTCACTTTCAATTACATCAACAAGATCTGTTCTTCCCTCATCATTGAATAGATACTGATCAAAACCAATCTATTTAAAATAGTAAAATAGTGGCAATATTTTAGATCATGTTCATCTCTTGACTTTATGTTCAACTGTTTGCAGCTCATTTGGAAAAGATATGCACAATTTATCTCATCTTTGTTATACTTTTAGTCTGCACAAATTGTATTACACTGATCCTTAACAGACAAGTAAACAAATCATTCATTTCTTTCAAAGAACTTGATCATTACACAAACTATAAACCATGAAAATTACACATAAATAGTTAGTGCTTTTTACTATTATGCCAGTTCAAGGGTTTTGTGAAATTTTTAGGTTGTATGAATTACTGAATAATGAACCATGACTGATGGAACATTCAATAAAACAATTGAATGTATTATTTGAAGAGAGATGAAAAAGCAACATCAATCTCAAAACAAAAATACAAATGTGTCTTGATACATCAAACTGTAAAATAGTTCCAGTAATGAAAGTCATAAGCATTCACAACTCTTTTACCATGAAAAGCATGAATCAAAAAGCTATGTTTCTAGACTGACAAGAATGAAGAAGATGTAGTTAAATGCCAGATTATCACACAGTAATGGAATCTATCCCGACAAGCTTTCAGAAGGCAGAAGAAGTAGACATGTGTATGTATATCTATTATTTACGTGTATGCGTACCGTAAGATATGCTGAGAATGCTGACTGTCTGTTTTACCAGTAGTTATCTATCATTCATCATGGCGGTCTATGATGAAAATAGATAACAGGCTCCAAGTTACTCAGTTGTAGTTGATAATTGCTTATTTGACTTTATGGTTCTTCAATTTGGAATAATACCTTGGTATGTCAAAAGAGTAATTACGTAAATACAGACTCATATTTTATTCAACATGAGGCTGAAATCAATATGCACCACAAGAAAGAAATCTGATCTTGATGATTCCTTTATAGTGTATATATGTGTATATATATATATAGATATGTGTACATAGAAGTGGAATTACATACAGGAGATTAACCATTTCAAGCTTTATATACATCACCAAAGAAGCACCAATGAAATCCTTCTAAAAACGGAGTGTCAAGGATAAATCTAATACTATGTTGAATGACGAGTTTGCCTTAATGCAATGCAATCCAGAAATAACTGCCCAGAAATAATCTACAGTATTTTTCTGCATTTTGTCAGAGGGTTAGTCCTGAAAATATTACCAATGACACTGAAGTATACTCCAGTAAAATACCACCTCAAAACTATGGTATATTTCCATAATATAATTACTTTTAAATGACACTAGACTGGCTGTCTACTGTACAGGAATACAAGTAGACAGAATATCCACATCTGACTCTTCAGAGCAGAATAGATGACAGCAGAGTACAACAGGGGTGGTCTCAAAACTCTATAGCAGTTATCACTCATCATCCACTCGTACAGCAAACTTGCATTATCAAAGTTCACCAAGTACTTCATTATTTTCTTTGCAGAGATGATGAGGACACCGAACATGAATAATGAACGGTTGCATTCAACATTACCTGACCATTGTAAGTCAAGTGAAAGATTCCTATTCCTTTAATTACAGCTAACAATAGGAACTCATAATTTGTTGTGAAAAGGCTTCTTCCAATTGAAATTGATAGTTTTATTGCAGAAAACACTTATAAATTCATGTTCTTGGTTCCAAACAGAGAAACCTACTTTTGGCAGAATCTCATCCCATCATTGTGAAATAATAGAAGGAGCAACGAGTCATCCTTGTTTATCAAGTTGCTATATATCTGGCATATAAAATCAAATTTTAAAGCATCAAAGATGTATATTTGTGTTTACAAAGATTCATTCTGATCTGTGATGATAGTAGTGCTTTGTGGAACAATAGCTTTAGGCAAAGGAAAACTTTCAGACATGTGGGAAAGTAAAACAAGGGAATCTTATTTCTACTCAACAAAACACTGGCTGCGATAGTACAAAAGATAGTAGGGTTTCTGCTTGCGTGATTTGGTAAAAAACATCCCTCGGTTAAAACTATTCCTCGGGCTTGTTCAGTAAATTCCAGAGAAAACGGAAAAATGGAAATTCTAGACTCCACTAAACCAACATTCTGAGCCACCTTGAGATACCAGGCATCCTAGATATTCAAGTTGGTGGGAATGGGAATCACTCCATGCTAACCTGGAGGGAATGTCTATACACTAGCCAAACAAGTACCATAATCCAGCTCAATGTTTCAAAATTGAGGGATCTGCACATATACCAAAGTACTTTCTTACATACTTACTTTACATACACGTATCCTGTTAGGCTTAAATCTATTTCATTTAAGGGCTCAACTCAACCCATAGTCTAACAATTAGACTCTGAAATGAAAATGTATCACTTAATGAAATATTAAAAAAATATTAAATGAAATGAAAAGGAGACTGAAATTTCTCTCAAGTCCTTCTATAGACTTGCTTAGGTATCTTACTTATTTCAGGGTCTGGACTACAGACTACTCAACCCATAAAATCATCTATGTACTTCTCTTGGTTTATCATCAACTCAAACCCATAATTTTCCACACTAATGGTTTCTCTATACAATCTTAACACCTCTTAAACTTCTTAACCTGATGAATCTCTCATCGCAGAAATTGCACACAGCAAATAAAACCTTTCTTAGGACATTCAGAACCCATAGCTTTGCATCTTAATAACACATACATGATATATCCCTACAACAAACTAAAGATAGTTCAATTTGATAAATGGATATATATGTTTATTTGCTATATCAATGTAAACTCCTCCAAGTTGATTCACAAATATTTTGACAGTCCTTTCTATTTATGCACACAGTGATTCAGAAGCAGTTAACAGGTCTCCAGATAAAGTGGCTGTTTATTGCAACAGTTGCCATTAAGAGAGCCTAAATCACTAATCTGACACTGAAATGCATTGTGTACCTCCTTTAGCTTGCCTTGTACCGAACAGTTTTCATGCCTGACTAAATGCCATGTAAGAGAATCTGTAAACATACACTTGCTATAGGCTATGAGTCTGACTAAAGGTTTACAAGAGTTTAGGTAGGCTAGCGGTCCAAGTTGTACAGTATGTCATTCACGGTGAGCCCAGGTTATTTGGTTCAAGCAGATTACGATGAACATGCCCTTTTTACACAGTCTATGAAACCCACATGACAGAGTTACCTTATGAGTTGCGGTTACCCTCCCAAAGTTGTTATGTGTGATAAATCTTTTAGCACCCCTAAAAAACATTGACATACAATACCTCCAATAGGAAAACACTTCCAATTTACTTCATTGCCAGATTTATATTATATATAATATATATATATGTGTATCTTTTGAAACTGATTTTCCTGAATTGATACAGTTATTTCTACTTGATATCATTTATCTGCATAGAAAACCCTTGTGACAAGATGAAAGAAAGCTATGAAAGACTATGAAAGACTATGAAAGCTGCATGTTTTCTGTGTCCCAATTGCTATTTGGTTATATGTTTAATGACATGAATAAATGCAGGGTGATTTGTGTTGACTGCAACAGACTAATGTCGAGAAGTAAATGATAACTATCCAATACAAGGACTGAGGACACCCTTCAAAGAAATCTTGTCATCCAGAGATTTTTCAAAGACACTTGCACTGTTGTCTTTAGAGTTTAAGGATCTCATTAATGCAAAAACATTAAACATCAATTTAGTAAATCAGTTTTCATACTTTTTCAAAGCTTTCAAAGTGCTACGAATATTGTTGATGCACATATCATATCACCATTCATCAGGTGTAAGAAATAGGCCAGAAACATTGTGACCTACAATAATAAAGAAGTTGCTATCCATAATATTTTGTCTTTTACTCTCGAGTACCCCAACTTCTAAATAGGTCTGAAGAATCTCAAGAATCATTGTTGACATCAAATATAAACACTGATTTACTATAATCTTAGCACAAAGACACAGAGTTTTGAATCATATCACCCAAGGGAAATTTTTCCATCCACCAAAATTCTTCAAAGGCCTAAATCACTAACATGCCAGGAGCATCATTCCAGAAGCAGAGAGATCCTAGTTGTAGTAGAAACACTACAGACGAGGAAGCATCCAGTTACATGGTTCATATATCCAAATTACAATAACGACATATTTGTTACCTACCCTTCCCTTGACTATCACATTCCAGGGCTTTGATCTAATGCTCTCCATGCAGTATACATATCAGCAAAAATAGTCTACTAGCACCAACTGTCTAACACACCTGGGTAAGGATTGTAGAATCCCTCTTAGACAAAGTTACTAAGTTGGTTGTAGTGGGTCGCTTGTACTGCCTCATGCTTACAAAGTTAGGTCCACGTGACCTCCCTCAAGGGAATTCCATCATTTTTTTCTCTTCAAATCAAATTATGTTTATCAAGCATTATGATGTCTTATGTTGGCTTTCAAAAAATAGCGGTCAACTTAAGAATTGTGTACGTACTTAGTCAAGGTGAAGCCTGAGCTTCAAACCTAGTTGTAAAAACAGAATACCAAATGCTTTTGAATAGCTTTTCTTTTTTGAACGGCTAAATTGTGATGCAATTTCATCTGTAAATGGGTACATTTTCACAGCTTTTCACTGTGATTAATTTTTTTCTTTGGCAGGCCTGATGTGTTGCAAAGAGAATGGTTTTCTAAAGCTTTGAACCATGTTATTCTTTTACAAACGGTGTATGATGATGTGCTTACAACCTCAAATATTACAAAGTCTACTTCAGATTCTAGATGTGTACATCTTAAATTGAATGATTGCGCACTTAATGTTAAACCAGTTAACTGAATGTAGGTCTACGACAAGGAGATTTACTGAGACCATGTCCATTATTTATACTTAACATGAGTCATTGAAGACGGTGACACATACATACTGCTAACTATGGATGTTGTTGCACAACTAGGAATCACCCAAGATAAGGACAAGAAACAATACAAGGTCAATGGACTTTTAGCTAAAAAATTATAATTTACAGAAAAATTATAATGAAAGTATGAAAATATCATAAACATCGCTACCCATATCAAACCAAAGTTAATGAATTTATCATATATGAGTCATTCTCAAAAAAGGGGTAAATGCTTGTCCTGAGGGCATATCTTTTTTTAAAAAAATTTGGGGTCAATTTTCTTTATATCATAGTATACACTGGGATAGATTCTACGTTTGCTGTGTGAATAAAAAAAATACTTAGTTAATTTCGGTACTTACAAGCTATTTTACCACTCAAAAACACCCATTTATGACTGTCCCAGGTCGACCCCCTCAGCAAAGTCACCCCCTCCAGAGCCAGAAAACGCGTCATTTAAAAAAAATATATATGCAATTGAAGTATGAATAGCTTAAATAAGCATTGACATTCTTATAATTGCCATTATGATAACATATATTTATTAAATATGTCATTTTATACCTGTCCCTCAGAAAAGTGTCCTTCATGTAACAACCACATAAAATACCAAAATACTATCTGACCACTAAAAAAAATCTTATCTACTTCCTGTCCTGCTCATTGAGAGCATCCTGTTTATGCTTGTGCCATGTGATGCTAGCTGCTTGTGAATCTCAGTGTTCTTAAAAATCCTGATTCAAGGTAAGAAATTGTTGAGTATCTTTTAGTACCATCCTTTATGTAACGGCCATTTATCAACCTTATTGTTTGTTTTCATAAATGAGCATTTTTTGTGAAGTGACTTCTGTGATTATGATGACCAACATATGACCTTTTTTGATACTGATGCCATCATTAATGCATTAGATTTTTTTGGGGGTGAATGCCGTCCTTCATGTAACAGTCCTTTGTGTAACAGGACTATTTGTTACACGAAGGACAGATTTTGTTACATGAATGACTTTATTATTAAACTGTATTTTCATGTCTTCATCAGGACAGACCTGAGAAAATTGGTCTTCTAAATAAGGTTAATGCCATATTGTTCTAAAGTTTGTTAATGTTCACATTTTGATTAAATTGTCATTTTGAAGTTTGGAATATCCTTCGTGTAACACCTAAACGTCCTTTATGTAACATCTGCAAAGGATTTTGCATGAAAATGAAACTGTATTTTCATATCTTCATCAGGACAGACCTGAGAAAATTGGTCTTCTAAATAATGTTAATGCCATATTGTTCTAAAGTTTGTTAATGTTCACATTTTGATTAAATTGTCATTTTGAAGTTTGGAATATCCTTCGTGTAACACCTAAACGTCCTTTATGTAACATCTGCATAGGATTTCGCATGAGTATGTTACCATATTTTCATATCTTCATCAGGACGGACCTGAACAAATAAGTTTACTAAATATTTCTGATGTCATATTGTTTTTAAAGATTTTTATTGTTCACATATTGCTACAATTGACATTTTGGCGTTCAAATGTCTTCCGTGTAACACCTTGATGTCCTTTATGTAACATCTCATCAGAATTTTGCAAAGAATAAAGCATAATATCCACATATCCTTACCAGAACAAAATTATTTGAATGCCTTTTCTTTGACTATTGACTATCATAAGATGCAATTTTTATGTTTGTTATACCAAATCTTTATTTTCGGCTCTCAAGTCCTTTATGTAACATTTCCTGTCCCTAATGTAACAGATATGTTCTTCGTGTAACACATATATATTATTCATGAAAAAATATCTTAGAAATATATATTTTTATCTGCCAAACTTCTATTCCCTTGCTTATGTAAGATGTTTAGAGTTATAGTCTTTATATTGTCACAATAATGTTTTAGTATCGAAAAATAACTATCTTCAATGCTGTTCTGAGCGTAAAATTTGATAATGCTACAATTAATGTGTCTATTTAAACATCTCTTTCAGCTAACTTATCAATGTAGCCTATTTAACTACTAGAAAACAACTTAATCAAAATAATGTTAACTCAAAAGAAGTTAAATTCTACAAGATGTGTTCTTTTTTTAATGATAATGTATTGTTACACGAAGGACATAAAGTAGCGGGCAAATTAATTAATTGATTATATATCTTTAAATAATGATTAGTTATAGGTTGCAGTTTTTTGTTTTTATGTTTTCCAGTTATTGTTGTTTTGATAATAAAAGTCAAATTATAACTTAATACACTCTGTTTTTGTGATTTTTTCAACATCTGATTCCTGCGTATTTTGAGAATGACTCATATCACCCTATTAATATTGGAATAATTCTAGAGGAAATATCACAAGTATTTCAAATTGTGAGATAAGGTTACCTAGGATGCATGTGCTTCTTATGTCTATATCATGATAATACATGACAATATTCACAACCCTTCGCACAATATCAGCAGCATTTATTCATGAATTTATATGTCCGAAATACGGTTAAGATGGTAGCAGACATGACTATTTTGACTAATTACAAACATATTATATTCAGAAGTCACTACTCTATCAGTCAAACTGACTGCTGGCAGATGCCAATATCTCCAAGAAAGGTTGAGGATGGTGTGTACGTATTGACTGAGACCACCCTCAGCTCGGAGTGTAATTCCGACATATTTGACAGCATGACAATGGACTGGACACAAGCTACCTGCAGGATGCCATCATAAATGAATTAATCAGGCAATAACGGTTGCAATATCCCTCCCTGTCGTGTGAAACGCAGGCGGCACTGAAATATTCAGAAGACATGTTGGAGCAGACGGCGGAATGAGACAACCTGCAGCAGCAGAAGATCAATAACTACAGCTCAACCTCGTCAGATGGACGGGTTCTCCCGACATAATCAATGAAAGTTTGGTTCTTCTCCCTTGCGCCTGCTATAGGAACGGTCTGATAGTGGAGGCAGCATAGATGGGATCCACACAGTGACATTAACATAATGACGTAGGGCTGCCGCACACTGCCCATGAGTAACGCCATGCTGTGTCACTATCCCTGTCCACCACTGTCACTGGTCATTTCCACCTGTGGATGACCACAGATGGACAAACAGTCACAATTAATTGGTAAAGCTTGACTAGCAGTTTCCCACATCATGATTCTCTAATTATAATTTCTAAACAGATAAGGTTACAAGATTAATAAGATTGCAGAGATATATCCCAAAAAATGTAAATTCCTTTGATGCTCGGTGAGGTAATGGTAAACTACTCCGGCATCTGTTACACACACAGCTCACACACAGATCAGCACAACCTACCTGTCAAACTATCCAACCGGCTTCTTGGGCTTCTGTTCTCAAACGATCCGATTTTAACTATACACTCCACAAAAAACTATCCAGAACAGTTCCTTGGTAATCCTTTAAGAGTGTGTCTGTCTGACTGTACTCCTGTCCACTTGCACGAGTTCAGGTTCAACCACCTACTTCTACGGTGCTAAACAGAGTTAACTATCTGCCAGTATGTCCCGCTGCCAATTTGTGCCATTCCTGCTAACCGGAGGGAGGGAGCTTGCTTACTGGAACAGCTCCCTGAATGCTGATGCTCTGTCTAAATTGGGTTATAGTCTGTTTCAGAGTTCTTGCTGATAAATCAATACTTTCATCAGATGTGATCTAAATCATTTGTCAGCTCTACTTTCACACTTTTCTTGCATCTCTGTATCTTACAAAATGTGGCCTGGATTTGTTATAAAAGAAAACTCCCCTCTGGTATAAAATGGTTGGGATAAGTACCAGGTGGTATGACTTAATGATACAGGCATGATTCACAACTATTGTTAACAGGCGCAATTCCGATTGGGTACGGATACAATGACACAGGATAAGCCTCATTATTTTCATACTGGATACTCTGTTAGAAAAGAATTAGAGGGAAAATGCAAATATTTGGAGAAACAATTGTTTGTTCTGAAAAAACAGTGGATCAGAAGCTAGTAACAATTGATGCTGATGACGGAAGAGAAACATTAAGTCATCTTCAATATGGTGATTAAATGACAATATTTTTTCACATCTCATAATTTGAAAAATTATTATTTGAAAACTTAATCAGATTAAAAACTTCAATTTGATAGATGAAATTTATGCCAAATCAAATATTCATAGAATCACAAATATTGCGTCAACAAGCTCTTCTGCAGATTGATAATTCAATTATCTAAATGAAAAAATAATTGACTCTATTTGTGTTAATGATAGCCTTCCAACAACAAAGGAATACCCTACATGATTAAGGGACGCCCATCTTTCATATCAAGTTAGGGTTGGTCTACCTGATAAATTAGATATTGTCAAATTCTCTTGCCACTCTCCATGGTGTGGCACCTGACCTTTCAACTTCAACCTATGTGTGACATATGCCAAAATAAACAATGCTGAACAGAGGTTGCTCCTCGTTTACAAAAGTTTAACATTCTATTCTGTCTTCTAAATTAATGAGGTTATCATTTATGAAAAGAAATATGAATCATGGGCTGTTTCTCAAAAGAGCAACTTAAATTTTCTTTCAGTAAGTTTTGCATTATTACTTTCATCATAGTGAAATATCAATATCAAACAAAACAGCAAAATAAGAGATCAGCTTTTATCATCCATGCTGACATCTCAGTTTTTTTCAATAACTCTTATCATTCAAAGTAAAGAAACTATTTTTGGACTGTTTTTCAAATTTATTCATTTCACACACAGATTAAAGACGCCATATTCGTGACACATGTTCACCTGACATCATCTGTTTTGTTATTGGTGGATGTTCAAAAGCTTCTTCACCTGTTTATTCACGGCCTGCCTTGATCTACACATATTCGGCCTTAATCAAATACTTCACATTTGCACGCGCATTCCACAAATTAGTGCCAGGGAACACAGATGCACATGTTTTGCAGGTCACAGCTGTACAGCCTTACTACAACAAGGCAGTTAAATCTCTCTGCCACAAGGAAGGTTACATAAACTTTTTCATCTAACTGTTTATGGTTTCCAAACACAAGCATGACAAATTTTAAAGCCATTTTGAGTGGAACTTTCATATCTATCAAACTTCAAGAGGCGCTTCAATCAATATATACTTAAATTATTTTGAAAAAGGAAATATACAAAACAATTTTATCTTAGTGTCCTCAGTCTAGTTACAAGAAAAACATTTGATTCATCTCCATGAAATATTATGTACATGACTCACACATTCAAAATTTAAAATTCAAAACTGAGTTGATTGTTGTATCACAATCTGTTAGTCAAACCTTAAAATAACAAAAGCAAAAACAAATCTATCCAAAGCTTAATTTTATTTAAAATGAAACAACCTCAGTACCTTTCATTGAGTTTTTTCTTCCAAATCTTATCAATATTGACAAAATTGTCATTTCGGCGTATAATTGTTCCAATTCTATTACTCTCCAGCCCTGTTACCCGCACTGTCATCACATGAATAATGACTAAATAAAACTCAAAATAATAATGCCTATACAATAGATATATTTCAACACTACAATCAGTCGGACTGGCGACATATATATCCCAACTCCCCTATGTAAATATAATCAACTCCAACACCCTCCCCCCCCCCCACCCCTCCATCCCCTTATGTGTCATCACTATGGCCCTGACTGTTAAAACCTCTCGTCCATGCTTTCATCATGTGCATTCTCCTATCTCCCAGTGCCATATGGGTCATGGTCTATAGAGTAGGCAGAATTAATCAGCCTGCATCTAATTGCTATGGTACGTTGGTATGTACATGAATGTCCTTAGTGATTCATTACTGTTCACACAAATGACTTTTTTCAATCAATATTTCTGATTAGTACTCAATGACAAGTATATATGATTAATGTTGGACTTCAAAGCCTGGAGAAACTATGAATGTATTGGCAGTATTGAGGATTATTGTGCATAATTTGACACCACAAGCTTACTTATAAGAAACAAAGTTTTTTACTGATAAAGATCCACATATGTTAAGGTACATATTTTGACACCAAGATGCTGTTTTATTTAGAAACAGAAACTGCTTTCTTAATCAGCAGTAATAATTATGGTACCTTCATTAACCTGTTGTTCTGACGCTCTGATGGCTCAAATGTTAACAGAACAGTTTTCAATCAATAAGTTTTGAGTAAAATCATTCTTTGTTAAATCTGAAAGATATTCCATTACAAACAGGTTTACAGAAATAAAAACCAAACCTACTCCAAAGAAAAAGATTTATTTCCTTCTTGACAACATGGTACTTACCCATTGCTCTCGTACACTCATACTTTCATAAATATTTAATTGTTTAAGAGACTCATTATTCATCTCCATCTTTGAAACAATTCAAGCATAAATTTGTTGGTCATTGTATTGTGTTTGTGGACTTGTTAATTATTCATCAAACATTAACAGAAAAAGAATATCAGAGATTCTCTGGTAAAATGCTGTTATCTGTAAGTTCTCTCAAAGGCAATACCAAATTGAAAGTGGTCAGATGAGCTAAACAGTCGTTTTAGACTAATTTAGAACAGCTGGGACAATCTACCATGGTAAAGGCATCTTATTCATAAAAATTTAAGGGAAACGAGCAAGATGGGCAAATTTTCCCTACTTCCCTCTAGGAACTAAACTGATTATATGCTGAATAATAATGAAAATCCTTCCCAGTGTCTTTTGTGGGGATTCTCAACAGGTAATAAAAGTGTGTAAGCCAAAAAACCTCCGTCTAAGGCAAAGCTAGTTGAATATTGGCCCATGCAGGTTAATGAATGAAGTTTTTTCTTGCGACATTACCTAAATCATCACAGTGCCAAATTGAAATTTGAAACATTATTCAAGAGGTACCATAACATCATGCCATTGAAAACAACCTAAATGAGACGCAAACAGACGTTGTAACTTCATTAACTCACATACTCTGTTTAGAATATGCATTTTCTCATCCCATCAAGTCTATGGAAGCTTGCTCAAACTCTTCACCATGCACTACAAGCACTCGATGAACATGATAGTCCTGGAGCTGGGGATGTTTATTAAAACGGTAGCAATAAGTGCACATAAATAATGCAATGGAGGTACTACCTTATTACTGCTTCCAATAAGCGACCTATGACATTAGTCCCACTGTTTATCTAACAGAGGATTGCGGCTCTACATTAGGGGAGAACACACAAGCCCATGCTATAACATATTGATGAACTTACAGCACATGAATAACAATTATTGCTTTTGGAACAAAGATCAATAATAATCAATGCAGGATGATTTCATGTTTGATATCTGGTTATTTTGCAGGTTTTAGTCTTCACATTATACTTCTGATTTTTACATTATGGGAAAATTTATTTCACATCAGAGAAGATACTTGATGTTCATTTGAAAGCTCAATAAGATGCTTTCAAAAATAAGTATTATTTTCTTGATGATGAAAGTTAAAGTGGCTTAAAGCCAGTAAGAGATTTATCATGTCACAGATTTTATACGCTTCATTATGCACAAAGTGTATTTACTTGTATTAGAAAACTCTGTAAGAAGAGCTTAAAAGTTTAAATAAGTTTAAAGTACACAACCTACCCTTATCCATAATCATAAGATCAACTTACTGTAAATTCAAAAGCATGCAAATAAGTTTTAAGTACACAACCTACCCGTATCCATAATCATAAGATAAACTAATTGTAAATTCAAAAGCATGGAAAAAATAATTTGCTTCAAAAGATGCAGAAAGTGCTAACACAAAAGATTCTTGATGAACTTTGATCATAGAATATTTTTTAGCATATAAACAAAAGGATATAATTTTTTCGCGATTAAGAACTTTCACCAATTAAGCTTCAAATACCAACTTTTCTACAGCAGGTGTTGACAATTCAGAAGCAAGCTTGCCATGATTGCTTCACGATAGCTTCTCATAAACTCATTAAATCCTCAGCCTCTGATAAAAGCTCTTCAAGTTTCCATATAATGACTGACATGCTGTGAGATTAGAAAGGCTTTCAGCTTTCACACAGAGAGATAATAGGGTGGGTTTCAGCATCTTCAATGGCTTTTTTTTTTATCTCAAACTGAGAAAATATGTTTCTAAAACTACGCTGTATGGCTGTATAAAACTCTGCCTGCTAATGCAGCAATGAAGTAACATTCTTCATATCCACATCATTAGTCCCTGGTTAATAACCAGTTATTTCCCTGTTTAATAACCACTTATTTCCCTGTTTAATAACCACTTATTTCCCTGTTCAGTCACAAGTTATTTCCCTTTTTAATAAAAAGTCATTTCCCTATTCAATCACAAGTTTTGTTAACAAGTTCATTTGATTCCTGAAAATCATTCTGTATTGTCTTGCTAAAATATCCTTCAGTAGAACGGGATGAAGGAATAAAATTATACTAATGTTCAATTCTTTCATACCAGGTTTATCCTTGGATTTGTTAAATTCTAACGATGTCTGGTATTTGCTAGGGCAAACTGACCAAGGTTCAGATAGTGAATTGATTCAATTATTTTGAAACTCTGCATGATAAAAGTTAATTTAAATAAAGTAAATATGTGAAAACCAAACTATCAACAAGTAATATTTATTTTAGATTTCTATCTAAAATGAAGAGTTGTTTGTAAATTATTCGAAAATAACGGTTTTCATTGCCTCTTGAAATCGCCCAAACTTTAATCAGCTGCACCTAATCTTTTTGCATGTATCCTTAGCTTAAAATATTTATCATAATGATTTCAGACATTCCAAAAACATGCATTGAGTAATCCATGTACAATGATATCAAGGTTCTTTGGAAACATGGATTAATTTGTCATCATTTAATTCAGAGCATTCTCCGTATGTGTTAAAAATTAATCACTTTATCAAATGTCTCAGTGGAATGTAACTGCATGTTTCCTGAACTTTTGTTGATTGAATTAAACCATTACAAGTCTGTATGAAGGAAAATAAAAAAGTGTCCGAACCATCGTCAAAACTGTCCGAAGCAAGGTCATTTTGAAATATTATCAATCTCAACATTTACTAAAATATTCCGTTAAATGTACCAATATTCAGCACAGTGTAACTGTTTGGTTGTTTCTCTTTGGTTATGAATAAATTTCACAGGGATTGGGAAAGACACCTTTGACAACAGGTCATTTTTAGGGCATTTAGTCATTTTCAGAAGTTGAAATGGGCCATTCCCCATCGTATTAATGGTAAAATTTCTAATTGAATGGGCCATTTGTTCATCTAATGTGCAGAATAGCCCATGGCCCCTACCTTTCCAAACCCCTGCATTCAAGACATTTCAGTGTTTCATATATTTCCTAACCTGAGAGTCATCATTTACATTGGAACAAATATTTGGCCAATTTCTTACATGGATGTATTATTTGTACATCATAGCAAAAAATCGATTAGATAAACTACCAACAATCAAGTGTTTATCAAATGAAATGAATAAAAAAACATACTGAAAATTAATATTTTAAAACAAATATATTGCCAACATTGCACTTAGTATTGTGTCAGCTTCTTGTCAAAAGTGTCCGAAGTTCTGTCAGTTTGCCCTATACTACAAATTTATTTAACCAGTGGTTTTATAAAGGGCTCTGAACTATATCAGCAGGATGATAAACTTTTCATGACAAGTATTAATATTGTTTTGTTTACTGCAAATGAGGTAATAGGATGAAAACATGTCATAACTGTTTATACAGTTATAAATTAGTTTATACAAAACGATTATGATTAACTTATTTATGATTGTACAGAATTAATCAAAACAAAATAGAAATAAATTTGTCACTGCAATTCTTTGTTCAGATTTATCTTTAGAATAATGGAACCTGGAAACTGTTTAAACCTGTCATCCAGATTTGTTTTGGACATTAGTAGAAACCATTAATAATTAAATATTTAGCATTAAGCATTAACAGTTATTATTAAAAGCTACATCATGTAATGTTTAATGGATCTAAACAATGTCAATCAAGGAGATTTTGTTTGCATTATAGACACCCATGTACTTTTAGGAGGTTTATCAACATTTCCTACGAGTCAGCTGGTCTTTTTTCACTTTGTTTATCAAATGGGTCGAGATCGATATGTATAGTCACTATGATTAAGGAGAGAGTTAGTGACAATGGAAATAAAACACAGCCAACTGAGAAACTGACCATTGCAGTGAGGCAGTTGACATGAGATCATTTTTTATGTTTGATGGCCTTGAGATGTTATTTGATGAAAATCTAAATGTAAGTCACTTTGAATAGAAAATTGGGGAGAGATCCTGAATAAAATAGAATTCGCGGGTTTAATTTTGGGATATGCATTACTATCACCTGTAGCAGCTACGTCTTATTTCAGTTAAGCTGTCCAGATAATTACCTATAAATTAAATCCTTATAAGATACTGTATTCAGAAACAGAGTATTACAAATGTCAGGGGCATATCAAATGTCATAACTGTCATGGCAACCACTAAATGACATGGAATGAAACTAAACAGATATTGTCAGTGCAGTATGGATTCAATCAAGGATATGGCAGGAGTTAATTAGTTGTGTGATCTCGTTAGTCAAAGGGGATACAAACACCTGCTATCTTAAGTGAATAACTCTCTCTGCATTTACATCAGGTATATCACTGGTCTGAAGATTGCACCTAGAGTTATATATATGATAGTTGTATGAAATATTTCATTTTTTGATGAAAATCTTTATTTAATTATGCTTTTTTTTTTTTAAATCCATGCAGCTAAAATTGATCAGCTAGCTAATTCAGAATGAGCTTTTCAAATGTCTTTTTTTCTCGAAAAATATATATATAGCTATTTAAAGAAACATACATCTTTATAGATACATTCATAAATCCTCATTGCAGTGAGGAAACGAGGAATGTACACGAGACAACATAAAAAAGTTCACTCTACTAAGTATTTGTCTCCTTTTCAATAAATATTTTGAATCAACTTATAGCTAACATTGAGTAAATTAAAGCCGCAAAAGCGTCAGGAAATGAAAGACAATGATATTCACACAGAACACTTGCAGGGGTTAATGAGAGGATTCAACTGTTATTTCAATGTTTTTAATGTAATACAAGGACTAAATCTTGTAAACCAAATCAAATGTTTTCGTAATGTAAACTCTTCAAGTCATCATTTAACCATCACTTACCCATTAAACAAACAAAACAGTACCATGCTGATAACCATTTTGATCCTTCTAGGCCATCAATCTGCATGACAATGTGCTAACAGTATTACCAAACACAACCAAAACCAAATCCAAACCCATTTCAGCCAGTCCAAAACCTTATTAAACATGAACATCATGTCTAAGCATAACCCTCCATGACACTGCATAAAGAATTAAAGGGACATCTTTGTATTTTAGCTCACCGAGTCTTCCAGAACAAATGACGTGTTTTACCTGGAAGCACCAAACTATTCTGTGTGGAAATTAAACAGTAGTCATATTTCTACTGTGTAATATTTGGGAATGGCCAAAGTAAAAAGATAGGCTATGCAACATGAACCAGTAAAGGGTCTTAATAATCAAACTGCACTTTTTTTTAATATTAGGGTTTGCTTTTAAATATTGGAATCAAACAGTGCATGAGCGATGTGTTTTTGGATTTTCGTTTGTTTAAGATGCAGCCTAATTTCCTTGATTAGGGTATGAGAATGAACATAATTTTCAACCGTACGAAAAGGGTACAAGCAGATTTCATATTTCCTTGTAGTGCTGCATAAAACCATTTAAACAGTCATTCTAAAGGAAACTTTCACATTTCAGGGGCCTGCTTCTGTTTCACGTAATTAAATTGCCAACAACGGTCATCCTCTCCGGAAGCTTGGGATGATTAGATATGAGGGTCCACAATATGGTCAAAGTGGTGGTCAAACCCTTGATTTCTCCATGTCTGATTAAGGTCCAGCTGTAGATGACCCAAGAGAACCACGGTCTAAATGCCACCCTCTAATCAACATGCAATTGCCACATGGTCCAATTTGCCGCGAGCTCTCACAGACAAATGCTGCGACTGGGACTCGAGTGTATTGACTTTGCCGCAACCATGATTTCTGAAGACTGTTCTGAATGTTCACTTGACCGTTGAAGTGTCCGACACTTCAATATCTTGTCCAGTTTAGTGGTCAAGCCAAGTTTACTAGGCAAATATGGCATGACACCTCATATCAGAATGATTGCAAATAAGTCCTTTTTTATTAGATATATGCTAATGTGACATTTAGTTAGTTTCAAGACTTCTTTACATTATAATATATTTTGGAAAATAGGTTATGATAAATCTTTATTTTTCAAATAATCAAAGAGAGAATAAAATAAAATTCATTATAAATTTATCATAATTATCTCAAATTAATATTTCTTTGCAAATTGAGAATACAATAAAATGAAAAATTACTGGGAACACAAATTGGTAGTCGAGTAATCAGCTATACACAAACATCTAGGGATTCATATAAAAAAAACCTACCCATATGATAATTATTTGCAAGTGGTAACAGATAAGCAATGTCATGTTGCACTCACCTGAGTTGGACACCTGCTAACGAGGTCCAGCACTTTCTTCTTCCTGTATCCCAGTTAAAAGTAATCTCAGTTTAACGTCACAGCATCACCTGTAAATATAAAGCATCCAAATATATGTTCATGGCAGAAGCTATACAGCTCTACTAAAATCCTAAAACAGAGTACATTTCTGAAGTCCAGCCATAAGAACATTGATGGTTCATCTGTTTGATAGCTACTATATATACCAAACTTTAGGTAATTCACACACAGATGATTCATATCTCAAAACAATGCAATGCTTGACTGTACATTTCCAAAATCTATTGGCATAAAACATTAGTTGTTGTAATACCTGTAAATCATAATAGTTGGAAACTTTTAATTCAGCAACCTTGATTGTTGTCATTTACTTAGTGGTTGCTTAAGAACAATATATATCATTTAACGCCACTTAAAATCAATGAAAGATTTACATCTACACTGGCTGTGTCATCATAAACCCACTTGCTGCAGCTTATGAAGGCTTGCAATTTCTAACTATTCCAAGAATCTTTACTCAATACAACTTGGGATTGAATCAATACAAACCTACACAAAAACATAATGTCATCGTGCTCTCGTGCACAAATTATGGAGGAATCAATCACAGCCCCAGATTATTTGTCTCCAAAGCACAAACTTCTGACAAGCCAAAAATTATTATGTCAGAGAAATTGCAGCATATGACTGATGTTACATCTGTCATTACAAGGCTTGAAATCAATCCTGGCATTTCTAGAATGAAAGATTATAAATATTAAGACTTTAAGAGGACATTCAACAAATATTTCAAAAAGATATAAAACTACAGCATTTTTCATCATTGCTGACTGCATCCATTGTGAGAAACATATAACAGAAAAGTAACAATGAATTTAATTCTCAAGCTAACTCAAAAATGCTTTCTAAAAATAATTCCCAATTTTTTAATCGACATCAAAGAAAACCATTGAATACTTTAGGATATCAAAAACTTGTTTTTCTCCTTTTAAGTTTATATAAGCACAACACAACTACCAACAATTGGATAGGATCATTTTACAAATCTAAATATTCCTACCATGACCTAGTCTCTTGGTCTGTTCAAATCCAGCAAACAGTAACAGCATTAATACCGAGAAAATAAAAAAACAGCTACGCTTCAGCTTCAGCGATCTCATCTGAATAAGACATATTACATACCACTGTAAATATCTTTGTGAAAAAATGTCTACCCACGCAGGTAGAAAACCTAGTTAATTTACCTGAAAAGGTGTCGGACACTTACAAAAACATCGTTAATTTTGCCTGAAGGTGTGCGACATTGAAGGATGAAAATATGCTGAAAGGTAAGCCACAAAGGTAAATTCTTTCATCCATTGTGTTTTCCCTGAGTTGTTGGAAGGAATTTGCCGGTCGAGTTAGTTTGGACATTGACACCAATACTGTCCGTTCCCAGGAGCTGACCCCCTACAGTAGGTGACAGATTAGTGCTGGGTGGGTACAGTGATGGGTTGGTTGTGTCTACTGTTTGTTGTTTACATACACTAACACTCTAGCTACAGGGGGAAACCAGTGGACATACATGTACTGTGCCACCTGATTCCCTTGCAGCCTGTTTTCTAGCAAACTGATGGTGCTTTATAAAATCGCTTTTTTACAATTGCTAAGATGTATATGAATTATTACCTGCTTAATATTTATACACCACTTTAAAGCCATTTGAAATACATCACATTTGATTTTTATAATAATAACTTCTTATATGAATATTTCTTTTTTTCTTTCCAAGGTGCACACATTTGAAAAATGCTCCTATCATTGAAGGTTATCATTCATCAAAGTTCATGTGTGCTTTGTGCTGGTAGGGCCATACAAGAAAATGCTCATTATTCCAGATTTCTGTCCAAAATTATTGATGTATCTCTTTTTCACTTTTTCATATAGAAGTAATAATTTGAACCACAGTAAATAGTGGGAAACAAACTTTCAAGAACTATAATCTATCAAGACATATTAAGCAATGGCTGACCAATTATGAAATCCTCATTTGTGTCCCTATTCAAAAACTAATTTTATAGATCACAGTTCAAATAGACTAAACAATACTTCTATCAAAAGTTACAAAAACAGAGTTCAACGAGAAAACTCTCCCATCAAAAATCAAATCAAAACTGGTCAGCAGACAACTAATTCTGTAATCTTTTCCCCAGGGGCCGTCCCACTCCCACTAATTTCATTACTGATATAGATAATGCACTGCCCCCATCAACCTCTCAGCATTTACAGTGCCATCAACTATTAACAGATGTACCCCAACGCTGTGTTGTCCTTAGCTGACACTGACTTCAGGCTCTAATCTCTCCTTGGTCAGATGTCCAGACAGCTCAATAATCCCTTCCATATTGTCATAAAATTATGTATCCAGCCAAAGACATGATTGAAACCATTCATAATTCAAACATGGTGACTTTAAGCATCCAGGTTTGACCATTTTCAACTATTGGTAATCTTTGCAACAGAAAAATTCAACATCATTCCAAAGCTTCAACAGTCATACAGTCATTTATGACCTAGTTCTAGTGAACATCATTGAATGTAAATAAATGAAACATGAGGTAAATGCTACATAATGTTCAAAATCTTTAGCTATTATGGACAGAGTTTCCCTATAGGAAAACAAATGAAACACAAATTCTTACACTTTGACATTTCTGCTTGATATTGTTTCTTTTTGTTGGGAGTAATTTAAATTGACACTTGTAAATGTCATTAAGATAATAATTGTATATCCTTCAACTGTGGGAAACCATATCTCATGATTTTTCTAAGGTTGATACCTCCTCCATATTTTTTTACTTGAATATTTGACCTTTCATGGAATGACAGTTCTGTTAAGAAAATGTCAAAAGTCTGGTTCTATATAAACCACATTTTGGTCATATGACATGTACCAGGGAGGAGACATGTATCATTTATCCATCACCAGCTGAAGGGTACTACAACTGAGGACCGGTATCACTCCTCATTTTCGTATATAGAGGATACTAAACGACCTTCCATTTAATACTATTTTTATTAAACGAGTTAATGATTAAGTATAAAACGAGCGAAAGCGAGTTTAATACCTAATCATTAACGAGTTTAATAGAAATAGTATTAAATTGAAGGAAGTTTAGTATTCTGTTTATTACTTGACCTCAGTAATCAAGCATGAAGTGTACTGAACGAAGCATTTCCGCGACTTGGCCGCCATTGTGACGGCGGTGCCAACATTGTGACGTCACAACCACACAATATTATGACGTCATACGTGCAGCGGTATTACACTAGTTTAATATCGCCGTATAAATATTACACTGCGATGTCTTACACGGGCGAGTAATAATGCAATATATTGCGATACAGAAAAGCGTATTGCAATACATTTTACAAAATTATATTGATACTTCTCATATTTTGTTTTTTCCCATGCTCTCTTGGCTATATGTAGCAATTATATCAGTAATCAATGCTCAACTGGCTGTCGTTTTGTTGTGAGAGATAATTCATTGATCGGTCTCGGACTTTTAACATGTCTGTGCTATATTCACTAATCGAGTCCACACTTTGTTTACAACTTTTATTAAAATGACATAGTTTTTTGTTACGTTTCTCTGCAATTTTACATAGAATTTGTAAATCTTAAAACCTCCAATATATTGGATATTTTCAGAAGAGTGTACCGGTACATATCGTGTTGTTCCTATAGTGCAATATACTGATATACCGATAATACTGCGCACCCTTAACCACAAGCTCCGACTATCAACTGCTACAGTTATTGTTTCATAATAATGATAATGAAGTGTGATAAGAGTGAATCTTATTACTGCACAAAGTAAAGAGTTAAAATGACACAATATTTATATTATATATATATATATATATATATATATATATATATATATATATATATATATATATATATATATATATATATATGAGGCTCTTTTGCTTGTTGAATTCATTTCCTCTGAAAACTTGTCAAAACACATCTGGTTGTCAGATTTGCCTTACATTAAACTTTTGCTATGGAATTTGCATAGTTATATTCAATTTCATTATTGTTTTGTGGATAATGCTTTTGAACTCATTAATGATATCAACATGAGACTGTGATGAGAGTATAATTTAATATAATCAGCATTGCATTTGTACACAAATTACCTTAAAATGATTGACATTCAACAACAAAACTAAATGTAAATATTACTTTCCTAAAAACTTAAGTTTCTGAAATGAAATCACAAGAGAATGATTTCAATTCCGTATGAATATCTCTACGGGGACTTTTGAGAGAAGCATTTCCTTAAACTTTCACAATAATTAAGTTCCTACTGTAACACCATTTTAGCAGAATATCAATCTTCCTAAATTCATGGATCTGATACCTATACCTGTATACATTGATAACATTCATATCACTTATTGGTAATACATTCAAACGAATGATTTAGTAAAACTAAAATTTCAGTTTGATATAAACTTAAACAAACTCCTTAGAGACAAATTGATATAAACATTTCAAAATAACCAAATAATGGGGGAGATGATAAACACCTCTGGTGCAATAAAACAATTGTGGTTGATAATACAATCCCCTGTGGAAATCCAGTCCCTCCCACCCCCCATTGCTTGTAGTTGGAGATTAGCACGGGGACGAGTTTGACATTTCATCGTGTCCTAAACCTATTCTACAATCACCATGGGGTCGTGCCGCATCCTGCCCTGGGCACGGGACACCTATTTTCATTTCAATTATCTCATTCCCGGTACAAAGCACCAATTTAATACCGGCATTGTACGATAATATCACTTTCTGAACAGCATAAAACATTTAAAGGTTCTGCATGGTCATACGAGTGGAGCCATTTGTAGGTTTAGACACCACAAATACCTAATGTATCTGTCAACAAAAGAACTACTTTCTGAAATGGAAGAAATTATTACATCTTGACCCAAAAACCTAGAACGTTTTTTATTATGTTTTGATTTGTTCTTCAGGTTAAAATAAGTAAATCATATGAAAAGGTTGAAATAAGGAAATCATATGAAAATGATAAATACTGTAAAATATATGTCTCAGAACCTAAAAAAATGGTCAACATTAATTCTAGTGCATGGTGTATATATATATATATATATATATATATATAAGATCCTTACTATTTCAGGGAGATCTTTATCAAGGAAATGAGTGATTCATATTGATTCAAATACGAAATACATCTTACTTCAACTGTTACAGCATCAAACAAGTGTCAGTTTAATTTCAAGAAAACGCTGGCAGGCAAAAGTTTTACAATAATCCAAATATTTTTTATCCTACTTCCCTCTGATCTTTACCTGCACCAGTTGACCGGCAGCACTCGACAGCCATTTGTAAGGAAAGAAGCCGAGTTCTCCTGACAACCTGACTTGAATCAAACTTCTTCACAATTCTAGTATTGCGATAAATATTTTTATATCGATCGTGAATCCCTTGATGTTTTCTTTGATGGAAGGTCCTTCACTTTGCAATTCATGTTTATCCAAGCACAAACCAAGCTATTATCTTATTTGTCAATATTCTAGAAATGATATATATCTCTGCAATTTAATGCCATTTTGTTCCCATGTGCCATTACCCTGTCAGACTTTGGTCATTTCAATGTTTGCTTTCCATTCTCAGCAGAGCAGTAGACGGGATGGGTTTTTTTCAACATAAGGAAGCCCAGTTCTTCTAAAGAACTCAAGGAACACAAAATTTAAAAGTTCTCACAAGAAAATGAACAACCAAAACTGTCTTTCAGTTTCTAAGGCATAACTCTTCACTTGCTGAAATGACTCGTTTTACACATGTCAACAATATACAGACTCAAGATAGACTTCCCCCAAAATTATCAAACAGTAAGCATATTTGAGGTGGATTTTCTCATCACTCATATGAACACTTGAAAGTGTCATTTTGGTAAATCCTATTAAACCGAAACCCAAAACATTCAATGGACATTCATCCCAATACATGTACTAAAATAATATGAAGCTGAAGCGTTCAAGTTCTCTTAGTACTAAGATATGTGTATGTATGGTAATTATGACTATCTTAGTGGTAAGAGAACTAAGAAAAACTAGACCGTGATCCTATGCATCATCGCACTAGTTCACTGATCAGTGTCCTTGTAATTAATAAATAATTACGGTTTCGGTTCAGGACCTAAAAGGATTATCAAAGAAGAGCAGATTTCTTCAAGGACATTCAGGGGATTCAGATGACATAACCTCACCTAAGACTTCACCAGAGCTCTGCACACCTTTACAGCCCCTTGTCAGGCAATACAGGCATCAAACCACTCAGAAACACACTTTATGCTTTACACGCTCATTAAACATTAACAATACTGCACAAGGCCACCTAAAGATTTTGAGAGAGACTTAGGTGCAGCCATTAAACATGTTTAAGCTGTAGCATAGCATTATGTACACATAACCTGGATCTTGTTTAGTATCAGGTTTTCTAGATTTAATGGCTGTCAAGCAATCTCAGAATTACATGTACATCAAACATTCATATTCATACATATATTCTGTATAATAAAACTTAAATGCAGTGTTGAGTCACCAAAATTAATTTTGTATCAGAAACTACTGACCTAGATGAGTGTACAGCACATTATATATATATATATATATATATATATATATACACACACATACACACAATACATGTATATATGTGAAAATCTTAAGAATCATTTCCTGCCTTTTCATCCATGTTTTCAATTGATAGAAGGTCATATTTCAATACCCCTTTAAAAAACTCCATTGTGATTGATACATTGGTGGAGCCTTAACCATTATGTTGTCAATAAAGAGACTATTTCCATGTGTTTAATTCAATGAATTATTTAATCTACATGTTTTGTATTAGTGGTTTAACCTTTATTTGATCTGAGAAGAAAATTCAATAAAACGTTAGAAGGACTTCAGCTGACCTTTCATTATCAAGTTACAGGTTTATGAAAACTCAGCATTGTGTAATAACTCAATTTGGTTATCATCACATAACATCTCATTACGTTGCAAATGGTGAACTTCAGTTGCATGGATTCTGCTTGAGATTGCAATTATTGATTCCCATAGAGGACTGATGTTCACTGTTTACAACTAGCATTTAACAGTGTCTTTCATGGGAATAAGATAACATTGATGAGAATGCTGGACAAGATGCTTCGTAGAAATAGATTGTGTCTAAGATAAGGAGTGTCTGTTTGTCTGTCTGACATTCACTAACATGGAACTTTTGCTCGATACTAGTACAATTTGAGATTTCTAGTTTAATTTGGTTGTCTTGATAAACAAAAGATCAATTCCAGTCTAGCTATTTTTCATTCTGATTTTATACACTCAACCGGTATCCACTTACGGATGATGAAGGTGACCATATCCATGGATGTTATGGACCCTTCATCACCTCAACTTCTAACTCAACTTCCAACTCAAAATTCTCAACTGCCAGTCAAAGAAGTCATGGTATCAACAAGACATGAGAACTCAATTGAAACTGGCAAAAACATATACTCATAAACCAAAGCAAATGCTGCCGTCTTGATGTTTTTTTCCAAAGTACAGAAACGTTGCCGTATTTGCAAATAAGTATAAAAGCTGAGAGTTTCTTACAAACCATCGCCTGTGAAAGATGATCATATATGGTCACCTTTTTTTATTAAATAAGAGTAGTAAACCGAAATGGGCAGCACAAGCTGTAACAATTCATTTATATGAAAACAAGGAGCAAGTCACAACAAGGTAGAAGTAAGTAGAGCTGTTAAGTAGAACTATGATGCTTAATCTGATAATATACATATCGTGGTACGTAACGTTGGACTTAAAATTGTTTATTATTTATCAGAAAAATAAAGGTGTGTCTCAAAAGCTGATTTTCATTTATACATAAAATCCCTGAAAAAAGTTTATCGGTACATGTATTGTATCTAATCGTATCGTTATGAGATATCATGAGATATCCAGGTGTTTCTCAAAAGCTGATCTTCCATTTTATAAAAAATCCCTGAAATAGTTTATCGGTACATGTATCGTATCTAATTGTATCATTATGAGATATTGTGATACGTATCGTAAAATATCTGTATTGTTACATCTCTAGAAGTAAGACAGAGGTTTTATCTTAAACCAGTGGATAACTAACTGTATTGATTCTAAGAATGACTTTATGACTAACATCATGGCTAAGTGTCCAGACTGCTCAAGAGGGATCAATAGACACAACTAGTTCTTAAATCCCTCGTGCTTGAGTTGCTATTACCATTGAGGACTGCACCAGACAGGAGATTATTAGTACAAGTCAAGGACCAGGTTCCAAGATGGTCGCCATTGTGTCCCCAACATGTCAGCTTCCACTAAGTTGTTCATTATAATCGACAATGAGCTGATATAATGGGCACTTTGTTGGTGTCCGATTCGAGAACAATTTCTTTGCTTGGTCAATATTGTAGCACAGTTAGAGTTTGCCATCAATTATTCACTGTGCAACTGACGGTGAATCACATAAAAGGCAGTTTTCCTGGCATTCCTATTTCAAATCAATGAGCCGTCGGGGAACTGATATGGAAATTTATCCTGTTATATAAAATTTGGTTACCCTTCTGTTGAGATAAACAGCAGTGATGTGAATTAATTTGCAATTGTTTACATTCAAGTAAAGAAGACTTTTAAAATTGTCATTAGTGATTCCTCAAAATCATGCAAATAGATGTGGACACTGATCTTTCCTCATTATCTCTGTAGCAACTTGTCTCCTAAATGAATATTTATGGCCAGTATGGAGTCTTAAAGTGTGTTACAATTATTCAGAAATTCAAAACATGAAATTCTGATATTCCAAAGAAAATGTTTTTATATTTCAAAATGGAAAATAAATTCCAAAATGAGAAAATCCTGAAGACATCCAATGCATCAACTGACGATAATTGACCTATAAATATTTCTCTCTTCATTTAGTCTTCAAAGATAAAAATTTGTGTTATTGCAATATCTAAAATAACTGTAGCAGATGCTTTTTGCTTTTGATAATTTCTTTACTTGAGGGCTCACAAAAACTCCAAATTTCCAACCCAATTTTAGTGGGCATAAAATGAAATATGGCTATTAAATCATTAAAAAGTATTTTCAATATGGCTTGTTCTTATTGATCTTCAAAACAGTCAAACACCCCAAAAGAACCTTCAATCTTTTTGCATCGACTAAAATTCAACTTTCTGTCCAGTCACGACATAGTCAATAGAACACAATGTGCCTATTACATCTTTGAGAGGTATTTTCAATATGGGCATTGTTTATTGTTCTTCGTGCTTCACTGCTGCAACAATAACAAACAGTTTATGCAGAATATTCGATAATATCAATCAATGAGCTCTGCAATGACTCATGCACACATCTTTGTTAGGCAGATTCAATAACATAACAGGTAAACATGGATGTCCCAGCTTTTGCCGGATTTAATGAAAAAGCAATTTGAATAAAAAAAAGAATTAAAAGCAATATATTATGCACTAACTAAAAGTTCCCTATTGGTGCACACATTTAACGATATATCTTATATTCTAGATAATAAATAGGCATTTTTTAAAATCATATAAGAAGGTCTTCATAAAAAAGGTAATCATATATACATATTAACCATTACAATTTCCTTTCAGTGATCTCCATGAACTATATATGAAATTTTGAAATGATGATTGTGAAGATAAAATGTCAAACAACCTCATGTCAACACTAAATCACTGCTGATAAAATCTGCTTTCAAAATAGATACATTTCTGACAAACTTTCTATCAAGCAACAAATAACAAAGTCCATTTCCTTCTTAACTTTGCCTCATTGTGAAATCGTTAATAAATTGACTGATTTATCCACAGTTGAAATTCAATAACAGGAACTCTGTTCCCATTGTTAACTTTATTTCAATTAAATGAAATTCTGTAGTAGCAGATATTGCTAGAATAACTGACAAACATATTATTAAAGTTCAGTTCTTACAGTTATTGTCTCTAAATTATTTACCAAAATGATGAGATAGCGAGTCAAAATTTCAAAAAAAGGCACATTACAAATGATCTAGTTCAACATACTTATACAAAGGAAACTTTGTCCCTCTAGTAATCACCTTATGACTTTAAACTTGATATATGACAAAATTATCATTTCCATACATTGTATTTTGCTTTATAACAAAGATTTGAACTTCATAACTTTCCTCTGTAACCAGCTTTAGTTCCCAGAAACTTTGTCCCCATTCTGATTATTATATATATATTTAATGAACATTAACTCTACCCTGAGTCCCTGACCCCCAACATGCTAGCTGTGACACCATGAAGCTTCATGAGTATTTGACCTACACTATAAAAGTACAACTGGTTGATGCCATTTCCTGTATCAGGAGGCAACAATTAGGATCACATTTTCATCTCTTTGTCATCAATGGATCGTGTGGGATGATACTGGTGCTTAAAAGTCATTTTAAAAAGACTAACATATTTCTGAATCTTTCCTCATTAGTTTGGCACTTCTTATCATCACGAGATGCCCTCTTCAGTTTGTGGCCAATGCCAAAACAGTTTGAGTAGCAAAACAATCACAACTTGACCCAAAAAAATATTATCCTGGATTATCCAGTAGCAATTGATGAGATTTCATGGATATTCAAAGGCCCATAGGAACTGCTTATACCAAACTCATTTCATAACATACACGTTAGAGAAAACAGTTATATCTGGATAAAGTAATATAATTCAAACATTCTCTGTGTATAATAAAGACATTAAGGGTGAACAGAATTCCAATGCAGTAACATTAATTCAATAATGATATCATTTACATATATCTTAAATTACCTTTACCATTCTTACCATACACTCTCACCGATGAAAATGAAAATTCTACGACAAAGCTCTTGTGAACTGTACATTAATCTACAGCCAGTAACTATGAACTCAACAAGGCAACGAGTACCTGGTTCTGCTGGATCAGCAACTAGCGTTTTCTATTTTAAGCAGATTCCATGGTTGCAGAACGTTTTTCACACGTACACTACCTGTGGAAAACATGCAGCCCAAATTAGCCACCGGCATCAAAGGTTGTGATGAACGTGCATGCATCTGAGAGAAACACTTGTATGAATATTTCACAAGAAAACTGACAATATGAGAAGCAATGAGTCACTCTCTTGGCGCTACCTCTGTAACCATGGTAACAGCATCACTAAACAAGGTGGTGGCCGACTCTCAAAATGCCTGGAGAGTTGTATAGGGATAAATACTGCATTTGCCCCAAAGTCTGTAAAGACTGTAATGATGGGAATAAGCGTGCTGTTAATGAGGGGAGCGTGTGCCGTGTACCTCTGAACCACAAATGGCGCAGTCAAGTAATGAGTCGGACAACACAATCTCCGGCTAGCCACTGGCTAACATCAAACAGCACTTCTGGAATGAAGGAAAGACTGCAGTATTGTTTCCACCTCCTGCTACTTGTTCAATGTCCAGCTAGTAATGTGGAGAATTCTGAATTAACCAAGTGACATAACCAGACCTAGTCTTATCATCAGTGGTAAGCATATTCAGTGTCATAATACATCTGTAAGTTCACCAGTGCAAATATTAACTTTGTTGAGCAACAACGACTGTTAAAAAATACAAATATATGACATCAGACAAAAAAAAAAACATGTATATGCAACATTACTGCTTGAGGGTGGTCAGATTTGCGAGAAAGCACAAGACATGTTCAATGTATCTCAAATATAACACCAGGGAACATTTTTTAAACCTTATATTCTTTGATGTAATTTCAATATATAAAACAAACATCAGGGATGTTAGTAAGTTATTCTTGTTGGCTTCTTTAAAAAAAAATGAGGGTAATTAAACTAGTATTGAAGAGGGAACAACAACAAAATAGTAATACAGTGACTTCTCCTCGAAAAGAACTATTCCAAAACTTTACTTGAAAATTAATTTTCTTCTTAAAAAAACATTAATAATCCTCTCAAACTATCCCTATTATCCTTTTTACTCTTTTTTTTCAATCTTAAATCAAATGTTACAGATCTCTACAAAGCAAACTTCCCAATGTCATTTTGTTCAACTTTTATCTCTTATTAACTACCCAGGTGTGGACCAGATAGAAATCGTCTTGTCAACATATTTTTCAAGTGTAGCCTCCTCTTGACAGGTACACAATGATTGTAAGAGATATTTTCACACAAATTATGCCCCAATACAAGCCAGCCTCTCCGCTTACTTCCACTCCATAAATCAGAAGCTTCCAAAACACTGTTTCCCCCACCGGACAATGAAGCATGAAAAGAATAAAGAGACAGTACAAAGTCTAGGAAACAGAGCAGTCATGATACCAAACTAATGGAAAGTCTATGAAGCACTGTACTTGTCCATCACCTAGTTCTCTTTTGATTAACCTATACTGTGGATTCTGAATAAACTCTGAATATAACCTTTTGATGCAGAAAATGTCAGCAGGAAATGTATTCTTAATCATACTGACTGCAGAATTAACCTTTCTTTGAGCCACAGAATCCATTTAGTAAATTTTACATTCCAACAAATAAGGTTAATGTTAAAATCATAATTAATTCTGAAAGCATTTCACTGAAAGCTTGGTTGAAATTCATAGATTATTTCATCACATATCCAGGAAGGACTGCAGTGTAAGAATATGTAACCTGTAAGCAATGAAGAGTCCTAATGTTTGCTCGGACTGTTCACGCTACCACTGATTTGTTACCTTTGAGTAATCCATTGTGGTGAAAACAGTATAACTACCCTACAATGATTACAATAGAAAAAAGGCAAGATGAAAATACATGGGGAAAATAGGAATAACACCACACACAAAATGAGAAGTAATTGAACATACAGTTCCATGCTTTATGATGATGATAATCTATAACTAAAACTTGTGTTGATGTACTGACTTTTTCCTAACTACATACATGCTTCATGCTAAATTTTCTAATCATTATCATTTCAGGCAAGTAATCTCAAATTTCATCACCAATTATGACCACATGTTACAAAGTACAATCCAAGCTGCCATAATGACAATGTAAAAAACTGATAATCATTTCTCATAAATCAACCTGCTTAACAGCATTTATGAGTGAACTTATGATGTATAAATATTTTGTACTTGCCTCTAGCTAGACTTAGATCAGTAATAAAACATGGCCCAGACATGTAGGTTAGATGTTTAGCTTCAAGACATGAGTATAAACTGTTTTTATTACTTGGAGTGTCATCGTGACCTGCTGTTAATACAAGGTACTTCATAGCTAGCTGCTTAGTTTTTTCACCGTCTGTTGATAACGTACACAATCATTACTTATTTATCTATATCTGGGTTACAAAAGACCAACTGCACTTTGCTTGGGACAAGATAAATTGGTTGCTAGAGGTATGGCAGATATGTTTTTACTGACAACTTGGAAATCTCTTATCATGACAATTCTAATTTGAAGTTACATATCCACAATTACTTATCATATCTCAGCTCTGCTTATGATACTCAAGAGCAAAATGTATGTTTGATGTTTAACTGGGGAATACATATTCCCATACCTAGTCATGTTACAACTGCATGGAACAATGGATAAGAGGAGAAAAGGATGATAAATTTACTATATATATGCTAAGTGGTGCGAGACTTAGTTTGGGAAATGTTTGACTTTCAGAAAGCGTTTTCATATCTTCAGTTTGATAATATCATCATTGCCATTGCTAAGTGATTACATAAATATGAAATAAGGCCCAAGAAAACCCCCAAGTGGAGCAGTTTTTGTTTAAATCACTGTTTTTCCAGCCACAGTAGCATATAATAAACAGAATATTTTTATGTTTTCACTGTGATATCATTTATCTCTCATTTCATGATCTGATAAAGCCTATCTAGCTATATTGTCACCATCACTTAATGAGAGATAAGAGATTAATTATTTGATTGCCGGCGAAAAACTGGGATCTATAAGTGTAAATAAACCGTGTTATCGTTCACTAGAGAGTCACTATCGACTGATAATAACAAGGTCTGACATCAATAAACAATGTGCTGACGTAATGAAAAGCTCATAACATTGATGTGTTTCGATTACCATAAAAATACACTGACTAAATAATAAAATATATAGAAATTAGGTCTTTTCATGACAAATACCATGCTTCTCTAATTTCGTGAGGCAGAAAAATTATATATATTATTACTCATGATTGCAATAATTTTGATAAAACAATTTTTATCTTACTCGATAATAAGGATGGGTATCGGTTCTCATTTCCATATCGCGATATATTGTGATACAGAAAAGCGTATTGCAATATATTGGTACTTTTCATATTTTAGTTTTTCAATGTTCTTTAGACTAAATAACAGCAATAAGAACAGTGATCAATGCTCAAGTGGATGTCGTTTTGTAAAGATAGATAATTCAGTGACTGGTTTCGTACTTAAACATGTCTGTGCTATTACAACTTTGCACGTTCACACTTTATTCACAACTTTCAGTAAAATCATAGGGTGTTTTTGTTACGTTTTTCTGTAATTTTACATGGAAAGTGTTAATTCTAAAACCTACGATATATTGGATATTTTCAGAAGACTGTATCGATACGTATCATGGTGTTTCCGTATTGCGATATACCGATATACCGATAATACCGCGCACCCTTACTCGATAAGTGATATTTTAAATCTGTTATAAATTGTTGCATAATATAAGTAGCACAAGCCTCAATGTACAATATGATACAATATAATTCAAGTTACTACAGTGTATAGCAAACCTATATTCTTTTACATTGGATAGGCATATACCTCTCTTATGAAAATATAAAAACTCGACCACAAGTGAAAATGCATGAAACAGTCAAGATTCACATAAGCACATCTACATAAGCAGCAACAATTAAGTTAGTCTTCATATTTTTTGTTTATTGTACAAGTGAAGAGAGAAATGATTCAATAAGAAAGTGACAAAAAAGGATTTCATAGGCGAACATAGCTGTGTGAATAAGGTATGAAGACCTACATAGTATACAGTGAGAGGTAGCAGAGCTTATGGGGACATAGGTAAACAATGCTGTAGATCAAGGCTAACTGAGCACAGGTTAAAACCATACCTGTCGTGCATGTAGCTATGTAGGCAGTATGTGTTTTTCCGGTAAATTAGACGAACAACAGACACGTATCACTTTGTTTCATAGCATGGAAAAAATTCTTTTTCTAAAAAATGTCGATAAAGTGTTTATTTTTTAAGAGAGAAAATGTCAGTGATCACGATGGTGTGTTTACTTCTTGCATGCGACATTTAAGTCCGGCAGTAATACAAGTTATATTTTTGTATTCATATTGTTGAACATTGTTAATCATGACGTCATTCTCAAGCAATGCGCGTAAAATGTACTATTCATTGAAATGTTCTGGGTTTTTTCATCTCACAATCATCTTGACTGAAATTTCATCCACTAAATGCTATTGCTCAAATGTAGGACATGATAAAAATTTTGGCAATATTAGAACGAAATAATCGTTGCCTTCATCAGTCTATAAAGGATAACACATTTCGGCAAGTAAATCTCAAAATAAAAAGAGTAGCTGGACCGAAAATTTGCGAAATTAATTAATTTAAAGGTTTTTAAGTATGTATCAGCAAACCAAACAATACAGGCATTCAGTCACAACAATTTTCCATTGACGTTTCATGAATGATTAGCGAAGATTATCCTATTCAAAAGCCGGCAAATAAATTGGGAACTTGTCACGAAACTTTCAACATTACGGCATTTGTCGTATCATTTAACGAAAATTAATTACCATAAATTTGCTGATATTGCGTCAATAATCAATCACTATTATTTATTATGTTAAAAAACATTAAATGATTGCAATTTTCGATTAAACATCTATTGTTCAAGTGAAAATAGGCATTTAGTCCGATGTGACCTCCGGTTCCAAAAAAAACAATGTCCGTCACACCTCGAAATGCCCAGTACAGTCCGTAGGCCTAAATCTAATTGACATAACAATTATTTCCAACAAGCGTAAAAAAGAAATATTTAATTAATATCATAAATCGGGATTTTATAATCTTACTTGAAACGGAAGAATATGCCTTCTAATTCATCATACGAAAACCATGTATGTAATCCAGACCTGCTAAACTGACTGACGTAGCTTGACGTATAAGCTCCGCCTCCTTCACGCGCTGTCACGGTCTTATTCGCGCAATAAATATGGCGGGAATATAGGGTTAAGTCGATGTTTCATATTTATGTTTAATACATGACCATGTTTGTATTTAATTTGTATTTATGAAAGAAATTAAAACCCAATCCCATTTAATTTGAAATTGAACTGGACCCTGAGCGTGGACAGCTGACCACGCCCACTTAGGTTGGAGTTATCTCCACTTACACCAAGTGGCATATTTTATTGCTTCTGGTATGGATCTTTTCTTTGAATGGGTTTTTTTTTCATGTTTTCAGTGTTATTGCTTTTTTCTCATCAGGAGCAACATCAAAATGTCAAATTAAGAATGGATGAAAACTAATAAATATATATATTTCACATCATTCAACCTTTAGCAACATACCATTTGCTTCTCATCTCTGTGTCTAAAGCACTTATTTTTAATTTTTAATTTGCATTGTCGTATTTCATTTAATTATTTTGAAACAAAACTAAAAAATTATTTTTTCCCCTTCAAATCACAAAATAGAAACAAGAAAATTGTTGCTTTTTTGGCATCTCATGAATAAGAACATAATATAAAACAAAGTTTGAAATTCAAAGAAAATAATTTATTCATGCTGCCAGCGCATTCATAAATAGGTATAAAGAACAATTGCATATAAATAGTACAAATAATTATAAAATTTACATAAAGAAATATGTACAAAGATTTATTTACAGAAATGATTAAACAGATTTTGGGGGGTGCACTTCAACGATCGCTGGACAGAAAGTTTGATGAAATGTGATGATAATAACATTTAGATAATTTAGATCAGGTAATAATAAGCAACAGTAAATAAACAATAATTTATTAGCTGAATTTAAAAAAAAAAATTAAAATTAAAATTAAGTTTCATGGAAATTTAAAACATATAATTTGACTGTTATCATCTAAATTTGGCTTAAAATTTTTGATTAATTTAATGTGTTTATTAATATATCATAAATATTTCCATGTATTTCACATTTCATCAAATAGCTAAGGTCTAAGAGCCTGACAGACCATACAGCTTCTCACTCCTCAGTGTGATTAACTGTATGATACTGTCGGAAACAGTGTCTGCAGAGTCCAACTTTACATACTGGACACCAGGTCCGGACTCTGCCAGAGGAGCCCTCACGCTCTCTCTGTCTCTGCCTGCAGAGAACACACCATTTCCTTTTCTGTCCAGCGAGAGTCTCCATGAAATGTTGTCCGGTCAGCCGTCGGGATGGAGCTGCTGTCCTGGGTCGACCAGCAGCTTTCCTGTCTCGGTGTGTCCCGACGAGTGACGTAACGAGGGAAGTCTGGAAGTCCAGGCGGGAGGTCGTCTTACCATGGGTTGCCACGAAGACTTGATAGGCATTAACTGTAAAATAAAGTAAAGGGTGAATTCATGAAGGTCAAAACTTAGGCAAACATCATTCAAAGTTTACAGTTCTTTTTCTTATTTAAATTTCTAGCTTAGACAGTAATGAAGTTAGGAAACCTTATTAGTGAAGTTTCCTCTGAGCAGATTGAACACCCTACTGATATATGAGTCATTCTCAAAAAAGGGGTAAATGCTTGTCCTGAGGGCATATCTTTTTTTTAAAAAATTTGGGGTCAATTTTCTTTATATCATAGTATACACTGGGATAGATTCTACGTTTGCTGTGTGAATAAAAAAAAATACTTAGTTAATTTCGGTACTTACAAGCTATTTTACCACCCAAAAACACCCATTCATGACTGTCCCAGGTCGACCCCCTCAGCAAAGTCACCCCCTCCAGAGCCAGAAAACGCGTCATTTAAAAAAAATATATATGCAATTGAAGTATGAATAGCTTAAATAAGCATTGACATTCTTATAATTGCCATTATGATAACATATATTTATTAAATATGTCATTTTATACCTGTCCCTCAGAAAAGTGTCCTTCATGTAACAACCACATGAAATACCAAAATACTATCTGACCACTAAAAAAAATCTTATCTACTTCCTGTCCTGCTCATTGAGAGCATCCTGTTTATGCTGGTGCCATGTGATGCTAGCTGCTTGTGAATCTCAGTGTTCTTAAAAATCCTGATTCAAGGTAAGAAATTGTTGAGTATCTTTTAGTACCATCCTTTATGTAACGGCCATTTATCAACCTTATTGTTTGTTTTCATAAATGAGCATTTTTTGTGAAGTGACTTCTGTGATTATGATGACCAACATATGACCTTTTTTGATACTGATGCCATCATTAATGCATTAGATTTTTTTGGGGGTGAATGCCGTCCTTCATGTAACAGTCCTTTGTGTAACAGGACTATTTGTTACACGAAGGACAGATTTTGTTACATGAATGACTTTCGATACTCAAAACAACTATTTTATTCATCAGGACAGACCTTAGAAAATTGGTCTTCTAAATAATGTTAATGCCATATTGTTCTAAAGTTTGTTAATGTTCACATTTTGATTAAATTGTCATTTTGAAGTTTGGAATATCCTTCGTGTAACACCTAAACGACCTTTATGTAACATCTGCATAGGATTTCGCATGAGTATGTTACCATATTTTCATATCTTCATCAGGACGGACCTGAACAAATAAGTTTACTAAATATTTCTGATGTCATATTGTTTTTAAAGATTTTTATTGTTCTCATATTGCTACAATTGACATTTTGGCGTTCAAATGTCTTCCGTGTAACACCTTGATGTCCTTTATGTAACATCTCATCAGAATTTTGCAAAGAATAAAGCATAATATCCACATATCCTTACCAGAACAAAATTATTTGAATGCCTTTTCTTTGACTATTGACTATCATAAGATGCAATTTTTTACTTTTTCGGACTGTTATACCAAATCTTTATTTTCGGCTCTCAAGTCCTTTATGTAACATTTCCTGTCCCTAATGTAACAGATATGTTCTTCGAGTAACACATATATATTATTCATGAAAAAATATCTTAGAAATATATATTTTTATCTGCCAAACTTCTATTCCCTTGCTTATGTAAGATGTTTAGAGTTATAGTCTTTATATTGTCACAATAATGTTTTAGTATCGAAAAATAACTATCTTCAATGCTGTTCTGAGCGTAAAATTTGATAATGCTACAATTAATGTGTCTATTTAAACATCTCTTTCAGCTAACTTATCAATGTAGCCTATTTAACTACTAGAAAACAACTTAATCAAAATAATGTTAACTCAAAAGAAGTTAAATTCTACAAGATGTGTTCTTTTTTTAATGATAATGTATTGTTACACGAAGGACATAAAGTAGCGGGCAAATTAATTAATTGATTATATATCTTTAAATAATGATTAGTTATAGGTTGCAGTTTTTTGTTTTTATGTTTTCCAGTTATTGTTGTTTTGATAATAAAAGTCAAATTATAACTTAATACACTCTGTTTTTGTGATTTTTTCAACATCTGATTCCTGCGTATTTTGAGAATGACTCATATATCCTTTTCAGATATAATTTCTAAAATCAAAATTACCTGATGCTGTGAGAAGAAGGTTGACAAGCACCTTCTTCCACAGCTTCACGGAGCGTACTTGGGGATCGTAGAGTGTGATGAGCTGATCCCCAAGGTCTACACCTCCCATCGTCCTGTTGTAGAGTGTGACCACTGATGGGAGGGTCTTGGCAACGCCCCGTGAATTAGTTGTTGCCTCAAATCTGAAAGTACATAAGTAATGAAAGCAAAGATGGAAAGCCTTTAATTGTTAGACTGAATTAGTATATTTTGGTATTAATTATCAAATGGATGATTTGATAGTTAGAAAATATAAATATCAATTTAAGTTAAGAAAGGAAGTATTTTCATACTTACGAATAATGAATTAACATTGTCAATTATTATTGATTTCAATCTATCGAGATAATATTTTACCTTGGGCTTCCCATGGTAGTGAGGAAGCTGACGACCTTCCTGTCTGAGAAGAGGACCGCTAAAAGCGGTCCCTGCTTCCGGACAAATGTCGAACCCTTTGGTGGCGCCTTCCCAACAAAAGAGCTCGGCATCCCTCGTCGACGAACTGTGACAACACCCGTACAGAACGTTCCTCTATCAAACAAGGCATGACAGAGGGCAGGACTGCAAAAGTAGTTGTCACAGACGATGTGGTGTCCCTTGTCGAGGTGGGGTCCCATCAAGTCCATGACCACACTGAAACCCAGGCCATTCTTGTCAGGTGGTCCTCCTAGAGTCTTTCCAAGGTAGATTCGGACCTGATGGGTGTAGCCTGTTCCAGCCTCGGCAAGGATCCACATCTTCACCCCCCAACGGTGGGACTTCTTCTGGGCCATATACTGGACCAAATGACTCCGTCCCTTGAAGCCGACCATTCTTTCATCCACACAGACACTTTGGGCCAGCCTGCAACATATTTCAGAATGAACTTTAACATAAGCATAATAAATCATTTTAATGTAAGAAGCAACTTGTTTTCAATGTTATGTAATTTGTTACTTTGATGTTATATCTTGTTTTACTATTGCAATGATACAACTTCAACTAATATTCATTTAAAAGATTTGAAATGATTTGTTTTTGACAAACAAAATCTTAACTTGCTATAAAATATCTTCAATCTTTGCCAATTAGTTTTGGTTAATCACCATCAGATTTTTTGTATTAAGCATGTGACTTTAAGCTAGACACAGACTTGGTAACTGATAAATCATCAATCTTAATAGGACAGACTGGGTAACTGATAAATCATCAATCTTAATAGGACAACTTTTCACATTTTTCCATTACACACTTAAAATGATAGAATACTTAAAATTTATGTGACTCACCCATAGTTCTGTGCAAATGATCCATTCACAAGATCCAGCACCGGGCGGATCTTGTGGAGGGGATCATGTCCTGGATGACCTCGGGGAACTGCATCTTCATTATTGTTGCAGTGAAGGAACCGCAAAATGAGCTGAAATTACAGAAAAGTTAAATTTTTATTTCTATAAAAGCTTCCATTAAATGTAAATGGTAAATTCCTTCAGTCGCTATTTCAAGTTGTTTTCTAAGCATTTATTTGCTGGTACATATATAATTAATATTTTGTTGAAAAAGTTTCTCTATCTTTTGTAAAGATTTCATAGTTACTTACTTGGAAGCGGTTCCTCGTCATCACTTCCCCGAATGATGATGTTCTGGTCATCCATGTCTTGACCCCCTCATTCCAGTAAGATTCAATGGTCGGCTTGCGGACAAGTCCCATGGTCAGTAGAAGGCCCAGAAAAGCTCTAACCTCTTCACGGGTGACAGGAGTCCAGCTCCTGACCCGGCTGTGGATTGAAGGTTGGTGGTCCTGCAGGTACTGCTCAGCATACCTGTTTGTCTCCCTGACCAGCAGGTCGAACAAATCAACACCTCCGCCTCCCACTCCCAGCTGTCTATCAAAGTAGGTAATAGGCAGCTCTCCTCGACCTGAAAAATGGTGTATTTCATGTAGTGTGAATATATTGATAATCCTTCATTACACATGTTTTTCTATCTAATTCAATTTATCAAATCTGATGACTAAATCATCTACCAATCTCTTTACCACATACTTAATATCAATTGTGTTAATTATGCACCTAACATGTCAGGAGGTCAAAGAGTTATCACAAATGAATTGAAATGATACTTTGTATTTTCATTAAATATTATGCATTAAGTTATAAACAAATCATGTCTGGTGATAAAGATCTAAAGTACCTGGAGGGTTGACAGGACCACACTCTGCATGGAAGCCAGTTCCATGCAAATGTATAAAGTTATCAGTGTCCAGCACTTGGAACCATGGACCCCGAACCATCGGCCTGCGATGGTTTGGCTGATGATCATTGGCACCTAAACAAAATTTATTAAATGATTAAGTCACATTATTCTTTAAAAGGCTAGGTTTCATAGAAAAAAACTGGAGTTATTTGGTGGATGCCATAACAAAAATAAATTTATCTTAAATTCAAAGTTTATTAGAACAGTTTGAACAAGGTAATCCCTGAAAATAAAAAGGCAGATTATACAATCTGAAATAATTCTGGTTATATAATCATTTACTTGTTAACATGATGACTTGACATTTACCAAAACATTTTTCATCCTTTCTTGATAACCAATAGATTATTGTGTTAATAAATTCACTTGAGCCTAGTATATGGGTCATTCTCAAAAAATGGAGTCATTTGGTGGATGCCATAACAAAACAAAAATTCTTTTCAATTTCAAATTTATTTGAACAGTTTGAACAAGGTAATACCTGAAAATAAAAATCCAGATCATGCAATCTTAAACATGTCTGGTTATATGAATATTTACTTTTTAACATTATGAGTTGAGGATATATGTTAGTGATGTTACCAAAACAATTTTTAGCCTTTCTTGATAACTAATAAATTATTTTTGTTAAAACATATACTTGAGCTTAGTATCTATAACATACTTTAGGTTGCCTGAAGAAAATCTATAAAAACTTATCATCAAATTTAGTTTTTCATGAATTTACTTGTGAAATGTGACACTGACAACGTAATGAGATACAAATTTATGTATACAAAGTGCAATTACAATTAAAAAATGCTAAATTAACTTTATAAGTTTGAGAAAGGTTAATTGGTAATACGGTAACAGGTGGATTGCGTATCTTGATAAGAACCTACTGAACATCAATGAAATACTTTTTTTTTTCATTAATGAGTAACTCCTTTCAGACTTCACCCATAACATCTGGCTTTTTTTCATGTAGAGTATTATATCTATAGATGTAAATAGTGACTTATGACCATTGTTAGTGACATAACGTGCATAATATCATGTTTTTATTGACATTAAAAACACCAATATTGAAGAGATTAAAGAGTTTGTTGTTCTACTCTTTACAAACATGAAAGATACACCTGGAGAAATCACAAATGGGGTAAAAAAATCATCAAATTGTAAAAATAATTCTCTGTTAGCATAATTACTCCATTTTTTGAGAATGACCCATATATGACATACTTTAGGTTGTCTGAAGAAAAATTATTAAAACTAATTATCTAATTTAGTTTTTCATGAATAAACTTATGAAATGTGATACTAACAATCCAGCGAGGTACAGTTATGTGTGTACAGAGGGCAAACGCTATTAAAAAATACATAAGTAACCATGGGCCATTTTGCACAAAGGTAACATCACTGACAGAAAAGGTAATATCATTGACAAAAAGGCACATTTGTCATGCCTAGTGTTAGTTGATTCACTTTTTATGGTTTAAAAAATAATAATTTCATAAATCAATTGTTACTAAAAAACAAAGCTATCCATTTCTGTCAAAGCAGTGGAACCATCACCACTGATCATTTTGTAATTACCCTCGTGTTACCTATTTCCGTGGTAATATAAGAAATAATCTTCTATAAGTGTCAATGCTGATAATGTCAAACATCCTAAACATCATAAAGTGATAGAGTACATATTTTTCATCTAGGTAACGTTAAACAAACAGTTGTTTTACTCTTTTGTTAAATCTTGTTCACATTTTAAAAACAGATGCAAATTGTTATTAATTAATTTGGTGTCACCTGTTTTCATGGTATTTCTATTGTATAAAATTATGAGAATACAATGTATGCAACAACTTCAATTTTTCCTTTTTTTTAAACACAGATCAATAGCATTTAAATTGATGTTGACATGTGTTTAAAATATTTACATGGTCATTGAATTATTTCACTTTCGTCAATATTTATCATAAAATGTCTTTTTCTGGTAAAGTAAAGAAATCATGAGGCTGCTTAGAGCATATTTAGTATTAGAAAATCTTCTAGTCACCAAATACCTTGCATTTCAAGTAGTTAAAGATTTAATATTAGCAAGCAATGCAAAGTATAACTTTTCATGCAATAACTTGCTTTTACAGCACCGGAAAATCATACAAAATAGCCAAAAATATATAAGAATCAACCTTTCTATGATTCCATATATTTATTAGTAGAACAGGTACTATACTCAAAAGTCAGGTGATTCATAATAATGGAAATGTTTGGTGTTGGCCTATTCAAACCCTGTCTGTGTATATTTAGCCTACACATGCGGAGTAAACTTTTAACTTCAGCTCAAAAGGACCCAGGTTTATTCCAATTTGTGATTAGTATATATAATTCACAGTAAAATGTTCATGCCAGTACATCATACTTCAGTGAAATTAGAATTGCTTGAAAATGATCATTACAAATTTTTTCAAGTCTTTGCCATACTTTTTTTTCTTAAGTTTGAGATCATATGCATGAATAATAACTTCTTAAAGATGTACCTAAGAGTATTCTAAATAAAATTCATCAAAATAGCTTACCTTGGAAAATTATTACTCGTTAGGCCTACATTTGGAGCAACTATAGAATTGGTTCGCCACCTAAAATACATATCCTAACCCTAACCCATACCCTAAAACTAACCCTAAAAATTAACACTTACCCTAATCCTAAACTCTAACCCTATCAAATGAAAGGAAAATAATATCAGATATGCTGTATTGAAGATTATATAGGTATGTATAGTAATTATGAAAACAGGTGGCGAACCAATTCTATAGTTATACCCTACATTTCTACATAAATTTATGAGAAACATATAAATAGGCTATAGACTGATCGAAAGCAGACGACACAATAATTCCGCCTGATATCATGTTTGCTGAAAAAAATGCAAGAGCTACTATGAACTTGCCCAAGGACGTTCATAGACCTATATAAATCCTTGAGTTAGCAAATGGTCAGAAATAGAAAGTGTACATCAAGAAAGCAAACGTAGGCCCTATTGGATACCATAATAACACCGAAAATTCGTCAATAAACAAACGTTTGTAATTTGACATTTCTGGGCCCAAATTTTATTTTCAAACACTTTTTAACAATTGATTAAAAACTAAGTACTCACCATCAACCCCGGGGTCCATGTCATCTTCTGGCTCTGAGTCGGGGAGAGAAATGTCCGACTCAGAGCCCGAATCTTCAAACACGTCTGTCGCTTCCATTACTTATCGGTAGATGCCGGAAGTCGTCTGACGGTAAAATACTAAATATATGCTCATTAATATTCATGAGCTCGTGGTCGCTTAATGTCTCTCCAAACACGTTGTGCATGGTTTAAACGTTCACCATGAATCCAGAAACTTATATAGATGATTACTTTATGGGGTTTAAAAACGTGCAGGTACTGGTAATTCACGCACCTGTTGCAATATTCGATTTAGCGAAGGCAATGTAAGGTGAAGGTCACAAAGCACGCTATTACCTTCGAAACTAACGACAAGATAACGGCCCAGCCTCTGTTGACACCAGAATCTCAAAATAAATTGAAATTACAGTATTTATAAACTGCAACTGATAACAATCATCCCTCCATTAATCAATTTATGATACTTGTACTTTTTTTTAACATTTCTGAGAGTATAAAATTGGCCTAGGGTAAAAAAAAATTGACACGATTGTACATGTACATAATTGTACATTTCCACTGTAGCCTATGGCTATGTATTTTCTAAAATGTTTGACTAGCTCCATCAAAAGTATACATTTTTATTAACTGAAATCACAGACAGAGAAATAAATCTGTCGGTGTTTCAAATTAGCTAAAATATATTTGCTGTACGGTAGTATGGTACCTATAACCCTTCGTAAAATGTTTTACCCTCTTAGCATAATTGAAATAGGTAATTAAACATGATACGATAAATCAATGGAATTTCCCCAACTATAAAACTTAATCTTTATGATTAAAGTTTCCTAAACGAACAATTGATTTGCCATGTTGACCGGTGGATGATTGATGCTGTACATGAAGTATTCTAAAAGTCTTTAGGAAACGCCAATCTAGCAGTAGGTCAGTGACACCACGACCGCCATTTGTGTTCACCCTGGAAGAAGGTGCTCGATTAAAAGAGTAATGTTTTTGAAATATCAAGTCTAAGGCATCATGAAAAAGTATAAATGTACACAAATGTGAAGTAATGGGTAATTATGTTTCACTGTTTCGGTTTTTTTTCGCGGGACAATTTGTCAATGGGAGTTTTTGGACAGGATATTTCATTACCATCACGATAAACACGACCCGTCATTTTTGATCAGAAATCAAATTTGTTTACATGATGACTTTTAGTTACGTGCCATATATCCGATAATCAAAACTATGATCAAATGTATGGGAGATGTAGTTCAGAGACCTAGGAACATTGTTCAGTCAATTATTTTACAATACTTGAAATGTAAATAACGTATCGTCATTTTCTCATTGGAAGTACAGTTTGCCACTGTATCAGAAAGTTAAAATGGCGCCCGCTTCAAACTGTTTTGTTCATGTATTTTGGAAAAATAAGTTTAACTCGAATAAAAATGAACCAATACGAATGATTTTGGCACCAAATTAATACTTAGAGATTTTTATTTGAAAATAGTACAAAATTCATATTGATATATCAATTAAATAAATATTTATTTTGTTCTGATTGGGGTATATCATGGAATGTACATTTATGTACATCCCGGCACCTGAATGGCGTTTCGTGTATGTACATGTATGTCCTGGCCGGCAGCAAGGGAGTTAATGACAGTAACAGTGGATCATGCTTCGTGAAAACGTGTTGATTACAATGACATTGTTCCTTACTACACCGAAGTTACTGTTAAATTCTTAATGACAGTTATCAACACATTGCACGTGGCTACTGTTTTATACTCACCGTGAAACGAAATTAACTGTTGGTCCAAAACAATAGCACAAATACTCCACACGATTGTCAGATTGTCAATGAAAGCTTAGGAGAAACCGCTGTAGCGTGGAGCGTTTGCACGTGATGATTTCGACCAATCATAGAGCTCGTTTCATGTACAATACCCGGAATACAGAGCGCACATTGCAGCTGTGCGATATGGTATTTTATCACTCTGGGCATGCATTACAAGCCTAACCCTCAAAGTTTCTCCTTTTTGAAAAAATTGGATGATTTAGTCTTTGGTGAACACCGTAAATGTGCTGCTGGCATTAACCTCTATGATTAGGAGCAATTAGGAGTTTGAAAACGATATACCGGAAGCCCCGTTTCTTCCATGACCAAATATGACTTAAAAGCATGAAATAGATTGGCCTCAGAAACTCAACAGTCTTATATGAAATATCATGTTTTGTATAAACGATAATCACACAAAATTCCATAATTTCAATATCGAAATCATTATCTACTCCCACCTCCCTACCCCACTGAACTAAAATATGGAAACCTTAAATTGACCCTCCTAATTATGAATTTTTTTCTTTGTTCTAATATTTATGCCATAAAGTTTGAACACAGACATTCCCTCCTCCCCCAAATGATCTACGGAAATGGAAATTGCCCCTCGAAATTGGATTCACGGGGATGATTTGAAAATACTAAACTTTAAACATCTTCGATGTATATTTTCACTGTTACTGCAGTAAGTACGACACTTACATGACATCAATACCAAGGGACAGTTTACTGCTGAATCACTTCACATACTCATTTGATTTAAACACAATGCCTTTCTTCTCTGCCTCATATCTTTTCTTATTCCGACTATAATTTAAAAGATAGTTAAAAAAAACTAAATTGAAATCGGCCTTATTTTAGCATATAAAATATTTTTAACTAATTCAAACAAATCGTAAGACAATGGATTAGAAGAAAACATTTCATTTTCCAATTAACATATGTCAGACAAATCAAAACTGATTTGAAACAATTACACAAAGAGTGAGGGGGCAACGAAAAAATGAATAGAATTTGACACGGGATTCCAAAGGAGAAAATAATTGGATTTAATAAGCACTTGGACAATGGATGGATATAAAGGAGAACGAACATCCAAATAATCTGATTTGGGAAGGACGTAATTAAACGTGACTAATGAAGGTAATAATGAGAGATTTATAGATGTTCTTATAAAAAAAGTCTCGACACATAAAAGAGAGCCCTTATTGTTTAAGATTTACATTAATTGAAAAACATAATAATCATATTAAGTAAATCGAATGGCAATTTTGTGAAAGAAATGTATAATGATTTAATTATTTATCCTTCGTCTATTCACAAAGAAAACGGAAGCTGATTCACTATTTCAAATCGGGTTTTAAATTATATATTCAGCATTAACGTTACTTTATGTAACAAATATGGATATTTACATAAATATGTAAATGTAGTATAGGCCTCATAGGCCATCATCTACGAATTAAAAAGTATGGGTCTGGAATATGGATATTACCGTAAGTTTTAAAATGCTGTTACGTAAATTACCGTCTTAAACTTTTATTCAGTGACGTATCAATGAAAAAGGGCATATTTCGCCTATTGAAGTAGATTTAAAAGCGACGATTATTTACACATGAAAAGATAAATTTTGTAAATGACGATGTTAGTGTTTTGCTTCTTTAGAAAGGAACTAAAGATTGAGTAAGAAAAATAAGTATGACTCCTTATTACTCGAGTTCAATTGTCATTTTAAATTTGGATATAGTCATTTCATATAGTCAGATATTAAATCATTTCAAGGAAGAGGGACGTCATGTTTACGTAATTTATTGAGTTCATATCAAAATCCATGTAACAGTCTACCAAGCGATCACATGGGTACCTGGCACTGGGATAAAAAAAAAACGGAAATACAAATGTTTATTAACACAGATATTCCTCAAAATTCAAGCTTTGTCTAGATACCGATGTAACAGATAACGATGTCCCAATAAAGAAAACAGTAAGAGGGCACGCACTATTAAAGTTTTCTACTTTGTTGTGTATCACTTTCACATATTAGAAAGCAATACATTAATGTTGCAATATGGCCAAAACACCGTTTCATTGAAGTGATGTCAAATAAAAATGAAGAATGCATTAGAAAAATTGCCGTGTATATTTACCATGCAAGAAATTTCGAGAATCGGTAATTACATAAACATCTTTTATGTCTTGATGTATACGCATGTGCATTATGTTTGTATATATTGATGTTTTCTATGTTGTTATAGGCTGATGGCCTATATATATCAACCGAAATAAAGAAAAAAAGGACTATCAAAGAATAATAGGCCTACTTTGCTGAGATTCAGTCATGATATTCGTGGATAGTGGATACCAGCAATAGACCATGTCTTGGAATTTTCACTTCGACTAGAGTTTTCAATACCATACAGCATGTGAATCAACCTTTATACAGACAGAAAAGACATAAATTCACACCAAATGAATATCAAATTTTCTCGTCTAAAGAACCAAAGTTCACAACGTCTTATTCTTATGCTACTAAAATCTTCTTAACCTAATTTCCATTTTTACATTGTTTAGATCCATAAGCGTAATAAACTGTTTTCTCAAAGATTGTGGGAAAGGTTATGTGCAATTGCAATGTTCGACGTTATTGCAATTTAAAGGGAAAACGTGGAAACGACCTTCAATAAGTCTCATCTTCCCTTGAATACAAGGAACTTGAAGGGTAATATCACGTCACCTGAAGAGGGGCACTATAGACGTCTGTCACTTCTGAAGATAAAATATTCAACGCTGATAAGGTCGAGGGTTTCTAGCTTTCAGTATCACCTGAAAGATTTCTCCGATCAACACACGTTGTGCAATATCAAAGTCGACAAAATGTAGTCAACAAATGACAATGGCCTCCCCGACAGAGGTTATTACCACATTTAACATTAAAGGGAAACGTCTACCAGCGAACTTGACGTTGAGTGGATAATATACTCTTAAAGTAATAACGAGATTATGTTCCCTGATGATGTTGATTTTAGGGAATATCCAATGTTAAATATGAAAACAACTTTTATATTTTCAATTAAAAGTGACCCTTATTATCATGAAAAATGAAAAATATAAACAATTATTGAGACAAAATGTAAACCTCGAGGGAGACGAAAGCACGCAATCTTGATTTATCCGTCAGCAGGCATGTTGTGTCCTCTTTCGTGTTGCATGGATACCAATTAGTTTCAAGTGCGGCTAGTATGAGGTAGGACCACGCGGTGTTTTGATAGGACGTAACCCTCGTGTTGTCACGTTACATCATAGTGAGACAATAGGACTTCATGAAGATAACCATAGCAACAGAGAGATCAGTTATCATGGCTTTTGAGCAAGAGAATTCGCATTGTACGATTTCAGTGGCATATTTAGGTTATGAGGTTAAAGATCAAAGTGTTTGCTATGAACCTTCTACAATAGATAGATTAATTAAATCAACGTTTAATCAAAACTTTAAACTACAGTGAGACTAAACCGATTGTAAAAGATTTCTAAATATTAAATTTCTTCATATATGAAAGAGTTGACGATAAATAATACATGTTCTAAGAAAAAAATTCATAATCATAGATTTATTACATGAAGTGGAAGCAGTTATTCCTTAAAAAACACGCCTATTGTTAATTAAATGAACTTGTTTAAAACACAAACTGTTAGTTCTAGTTAGACATATGGCTAAATTGTTTCCTTTATTGGTTCGAACATATCAGATCCATAAAAAGTCCAAGTATTGTATTAGTCTCTCATAAATCTGTAAAGATTGGCTCAACATTTTAATTCGATTTTTTTTTAATGCATATATTACATTGTACTTTACCTGTATTTATTATGTTGAGGTGAGACTCAAATAAATCATCTGTCTGTCTGTCTGTAACAAAGTGCCCGTAACCCCAATAAACAACCAATAAACGGTAACAGCAGCCAATGTTGTCATTTGATCTTCCCGCTTCGGTTACAAAAGGGCAGTTAAGATAAGTATCGAAATAAAACCGTGGCTTCGAAGTACGCGTGATATATGACCTTCTGCTATCACTGGATGCCACGGGTTCTTGCTTCTCTCTACGATGAACTGAAGAACTTTACAGAGAACCATTTCAAGCATAAATACTACGTCTGCATGTCGGGCAAGTCGTAAATCACCATTCCGCTCATACTAAACAAAGCAATTAAAATGTTATTAATGAAAACAATTACGAATTGGACTGTTTTCTCACGGGAGGTGTCAGAAAAGGGCGGGTGTTCCTTTTCAATCGTGTCCCAAGCTTTCCGAAGTCGTTTGATGTTATCACCATGTCGTAAATGGATTGGAAAGGATATCCAAGATGGCGGCTACAGATGCAGACGACAGATGCGAAGATCGGTCTAATCGTGCGGGTAATCTCGAGAACGACACCAATGATCCCGTAAAGTTAGGGACCAACACGGACCCCTTGGTCATAGCTCCCTAGGGTGTTTGTCAATCATCCCTGCCCGTGCATTTCGTGCTTCGGGTCAAGATAAATTGGACAGCGACCCCAAACATTTACGTTTCGCTTCCGTGGACAAGAAGTGCTCCTCGGACCAAAGTGAAAATACAACTTGTCTTCTGCGGTCCAATTTAAAGTGCAAGTGGCGAGAGGGGGTTGAAGGGTCACGCAATTGGCTTAAACACGACAGCTAGAGGTCAAGCGATGAACAATGGATTGTTACTAATAGAATTTGACTCATTTGCCGCTCAATTCAAGCATTAAACATCGAGATTAATTTCGTTATATGCACCGATGGCGACAATAGTTCTGGATAGTTGATAAACGAACGACAAAATCATAGTCATTTGACTAATATGTCATATTGAAATGATATCACACATTCAATACGCGTCCTTTTGAAAATGTTTTGATTAACTAGATTATGATTAAAATTTACCACCTGTCTGAATAAAGTATTTATATGAATGATTGATGTATTTGGTTCAAAGTCTGTCTGGGAGTTATGATCAAACAGATGAATACAGAGACTAATTGGGTTGAAATATTAGGTCATGAGGTCAGCCTACATTGTGATTCCATTCAGGAGTGCAATTGTTAATTAATCTAGAAAAAAGCCACATATTTCATCGTGTATGAAATTTGAACTGGGTTGTTGAAAGTTGTTTTTAATATAGAATGTGTGAGATGTTGGAATCAAATTAAATAAACGGCCATTTATGTTATTGAAATTTGTAAGTGACGAGTGACGACTTTTTTTAATGGATGATAGATTATTTGGTGACGGATCCATACAGTTTTGTTTTTAATTTTTAAATCAAAGATGTAAATCATCCAAATCATTTTTTCCATATCTACTGCATTCTTACACTTGCTGTTTTCGAAATGCGAGCGTATTTCACGAAAAAGTTTTTTAAAATCTATATTTCTCATACGGAATTTTAAAATCTCTAAATGAGATAGCTTAAATTTTATACGACGTTATAATTCCATGTCAAGATTAGAAAAATATCAATAGAACGAAAGAAGGTTGTCTCTTTTGCTAAAACGAAACGCGGATATTTTTACATTATAAATATGTATGAGGGTGTGGCCTGCTTTGACCAACAGTCCATTCGTCCATAATCATGTAATATACATAACGCCAAAAAAGCATCACCCCTTTATATTAAAGCTCATTATCTTTGATAACTTGTTATGTTTTGTCTTTATTTACCAGCCTTTTTAGGTTGGAAAGTGGTCTCTACCCATATCGAATAAACGACATTTGATAACTAGCTCTATTCAGATATTAAAAAACAGCAAATTCTTTCAAACAAGGAACCAAATAATAGAGAGTGACACCACTCAACCAACAAGACCTCCTTGAAGGTAACCTTTGAACAAAAGGCACTACAATGTCTAACGGTAACAGGCATGCACAGAATATGAGGAGACAATTAACAAGTCGTAAGGACGAGTTATCGTTTCACGGTTTTACGCTTGGAAATTCTCCTGCGGAGAATCTTCTTGCTAAAGCATTTAAAGATCGTCGGCCGTAGCGCTCACGTAATCGTTAACAAGGCGTGAATATACCCCAGAATGTCGTCGCGACTCCACTTAGCGTTTGAATAAAGCAACCCGTTTCATTGAATCGATCTTCCTCGTCTGAAAGACTGACTCTCCAAGACCGTGGTGCCTTTCTATCCAGACAGGATGGGATTGCGTCGTCAATTCGGTAACATTGGTTTTGGGTTTCAGACCATTCACAATATTGTTGCCATATTGATTAGGTTGTTGTGAAGTGTGTGAGAGATTTCAATATGAAAAGTATGATCCCGGACAAGCTTTACGCTTTTCTTTTATCCGAAATTTGAAACATTATACCAAATGATGTTATGAGACTAGGGTATCTTCGTCTTTAAGTCTCAGAACGTCCTCATTTGATCAATTAATGTTCGAGAAAAACTATTTTCTGAATAGTGAAATTCCTAGCTTTATCTCATTTTTTAGACGGTATAGCTCTTTTTATTCAAAGAGGTCCATGTACAGAGCCCAAACATGTAGCATTTTGGGAGGTCATTGGTGACTTTAAATGAGGAGCTTTAATCTATTAATTATTGTACGTATTAGATTGATTATGGTGCTGATTGAATGACTTTGCAACACTTGTCGTAAAAATAATCGTACAATGCTTGAAAATAGTGATAATTAAGATGGAGAGAATGACAAATTGTAATGTTTTCTGTCTTTAGCCTAGCTTTAGTTTCAACAATTTTCTCTTTTTTCATTCATACCGCCAAAAGTTTAAAGATATTTCATTAATGCACATTGGTGAATAAATTTCATAGTCATTTAGCAGTCTAAACAATCCTCAGATTTAAACCTATTATCTCACATGTAATGGATTGCACAATTTTAAGAAATCATCGACAGAACGATTATGATATTTTAAAAACCAGAAGACAAAATTGGTCTCAAAGGTGGCGCAGGTGGTGTGGGGGCCGTTTTATTTATGGAGGTACAGCGAAGGGTAGGAGCCGTGTTTGAAAGTGCTACTACCCCCCTTAAAAGCAATGCAGCGTTTGAAAATGATCCAAATCAACCGTGGTCAGATGATCCCACTTACGGCATTACACACGTGCCACCGTCACGTCGGTTGACGTGATTATAACGCTAAAGCACGCGCCGGATGCCTCGCTATGGGGCCTCGGTCTGGGAGTGACGCTGATGAATAGTCGTGAGTCATATAGCATCACTTGTCGGCCATGCATTCAGTATTTCGGCACAGGGTCTCAGTAATGGCTTCTTAATTGTCAAACTATCCTGTTTCTGGCTGTTATTGTTTAAACTCCTCGCATCCGCTGACGGTTGTCATGATTGTCTCCGGAATATGCCTCTTCTATAAAAACTATTGGTATTTTTATTGGCCCGTACTTGGTTAATTAACATTTTATGACAGTGCCACTGAATCACATTCTGGCATGAGGATCAAAATAGCACAGGGGAATGTTATTACTTCAAATTCATCATGATTTGATTGACTTCAACACTACTGGGACTTAGTTACTCACACATTTTTATTTTTGAAGCGTCAGTTTCATTTCATGTTTTTAGAATTCATTTGGCAGTGGACAGTTTTATGGTGTACAAGTTATTTCTTGAATGTATATTTCATGATCGTCCAACGCAAAGACAAAGAGAGTATAAAACGTTTCAATGAAACGCTTCCATGTTCTTATCGAAGTAGTTGCACAACCAACTGATTTGTCTTATCTCTACTTCTTGTAGAGCCAAATGATTGGTATCATCAAAATATGTCGTAGATCCAACTGATTGATGTCATCATATATTTTGTGGAACCAACTAATTGGTCTTATCAAACTTGGCGTAGATCCAACTGATTTATGTCATCATATTTTTTGTGGAACAAACTGATTGGTCTTATCGAACTTGGCGTAGAACCAAATGATTGGTCTCATCAAACTGGTCGTAGGAACACATGGTTGATCTCATGAAACTTTTTGTAGAACCAACTGATTGGTTATACATGTATCGAAGAACCAACTGATAGGCTGTAATAAGTTTCGGAAGCATAGACATCTTGTTGATATGATATTGGTTTTAATGTTTTATTTCACAACATTTTGGAATCAGATAAAGGTACGGACTGATTTTAAATATTTGTTGTATTTCTCGACTCAATTGTATCAATCTTCAAGAGACACTCCGTGGTTTTCAAGATAGGTCTGTTTAAGTTAGTTGCTATTCGCCTCTAACATCAATTGTCGATAAAATGACACCATTAATAAAGTTTGACATATGTGACTCTAACAACCTACGAAAGACTCCTTAATCAAAGGTATAAAAATGCATTATTTATAAAATATTCCCTGAAAATGTCCAATAGCTACAATAAAACTGAGATGTATTGTATCAGACCGCTCCATGAAATTGATATCAATTCCAATTCTATTGCACTTGTGCAGTTAAACGGCGGTGTTCGATTTAAAGGTCATCGTCGTTTACATAATTGAATTTTCTGTCGGCGGGCAAATTTAACATCCAATGTTCCTTCACAAAGTGGCGAGTTTTATTTGATTTGAAATTGAGATTATCGATAACCGTAATGATATTTGTACTCATTAGACTCACGTGATGTCTAAGAAGAGCAGATGTGGTCACGTGACCCATCGGGGTATGTCAAATCTCGTGAGACCTCGTTAGTTACGTGTCGTCGTTATGCCACCCCAGTGGACGAAAATTGAGCCTTAGTCTTTGTGTGTTCGTCCTTGACAATTTGCTCACAATGACGCAGTGTTTGCTTAATTAACCGATTTGTATACAATGTCATTTAATCCGATATTGACATCATATTTCAAACAAAGCTGTAGAATTATTGATTTCCCCTACTTTTGGTTGTCTTCCGATTATAGGCTTGCTTTGCCAATGCGAAGCCATGGATTTCCATTATTCAGCTTATTGCACATGCCGTTTATGATTGTTCAAACCAGTCATCTCAAAATGCATGTAATGTATGTAGGTATCATATGACAGATTCAACACTTACTGAGTTAGTGAGTTGGTGTTTGGCGCCGCTCGAACAATTTTTCAGCCAGTAGGCCTTCTGCGTTGAATGGAAATTATGGAATTTTCTAAATTAAGAAGGTGATTGGAAAAGCAAAAATTGGAAAGGCTGGCAAAATATCAGCAAAATATGACGAGGTTGTTTAAAATGTGATATAAATGGTTAGAAAGAAACTACACTTTATCCAAAGATTATTGGCTTGATGGATTCAACACTTACAATATACATATGCTTTGAGGTCGTCGAAATACGATAACTCGGTCAAAATCAAATGGTCCGTTTGAAAGCAAAAAATATAGACAATCATTAACGACACAGACAGATTTTTTTTATTTACGTCTCACCATATATACATATAAAACTCGTACATATTTAACTATACATTAATGGTAAAAGTATATATGCCACTCCTATATTGAGTTATGAGAGACGAGATATACAGCATAAAATTGACGAGTGACAGGGAATGGCACATTATCTTTCCCGAGTTATATTAATTTCGTAATTCTCGAGCCTTGGCGAGAGAATGACACAATTAGTATAACAACGGAAAGTCAATCTGTCATTTCCTGTCACGATTTGGTTTTGTTTATTTTACCTATATGTCTTTTAAAAGATTAAAACTCGAATATGATATAAGTATATGCGTGGAGATGTTCACGTAATATTAAAGAGCTACTCCGTGAGTTGTTGGAGTCATATATATGCCAAACTTAATCAATGGTGTCATTTGCTCGCGAAGTATCGACTGTTAGCAAAAAGACACATTAAAGCTTATTGTTTTTTTTACAGTGACAATATGAAGGTAGACCGTAGCAATTATGATCGAATACCGCACAGTGACGCGCGTCAAATAGTCAAACGTAATTTTGGAGACTTATCTAAAACAGCCAGGTGGGCAGTTAGGGGTTGATAATGTTTGTTAGGTTATCTAACTAGTATCCATGTATACTGAACGTGATATCTACACCTCTGTGTATTTATAAGGCTGTTTTTAGATTTTAATGGAAAACCATGTATTGGTCATATATATGTCTTTTGGACATGAACAGTTAAAATGTTTTGATTTTATATCACCACATATGACATTTAGGTTCGCATCAAAGGTAAATAATATGTTATGAAAATCACGGAGTGACTCTTTAAGAAGACGCTGTGTAAGTTTCATCATATGGACAGGGTAACATAACACCAATATATACCAGTATACCAGTATATGTGATTGCCGCATTGTCAGATAGTTATACACGATTACACCAACCCGCAGTATGTATTTATGAACACGTGGATGCACCATGTACTTCGATGTAATAAATATATGACACAAAAAATCTATAAATCATTGTACGATGTGTTATTATTGTTACCTACATATGCAAACAAAGACACGGATGAACTATAGAAACCATGTTTTCCTTGATACAGAACTACTACATATACTATCAAGAATGTAGGTAGTGGAATTAATATGTTACTATTGATTGTGACACCAGCTTGCACTGTTGGAATGCACCGATGGAGAAAGAACGATACTCCGGTTATAGTTTAATATACAAACAATTACACGGAACGAGTAAATAAGTGTCAGGAGATATTGGCATGTCTATTTCATGTGACTTGGTGACAGCAGATGTATTTATGATGCGGGGTGTGGGGGGTTGATATCGGCAGATTCATCTGTGCAAAATTCAAGCTTTTGCTAGATCAGTTTTGGCCTTGTGTTTGCCTGTGTTTGCCTAACCGAATGTTTATAACATGTAGAGGGTCTAGATATTTCTTCATCATATTCTATATATTCTATTGGTAAATAATAATCAAACTGAATATAGTACTCCAAAGAAGACAAAATGTGTGGTCACTGAATATAAACAACACAATGAAAGAGGAGGTACAAAGCGATATCATTTTTACTCATATACATGCTGGAAAGTACCTTTGAAAATCTTTCAAAATATGTCTAACAGCGGCTTTGAGAGGATGAAATAACAGTAAACGTCAGATTTGTGTTTGTGACGTTCATAAATTATTTGTTACGAGGACAAAGGAATTTAAACAGAATTTAAAAACCAAGTCAAGGACAGAAAAATGTCCAACCTTTAAAACGCAAAATTATTTGCTCTTCATTTGTAACATGAATGCGCTAGATGTAGAATAGTAATAGATTTGACATGTTGGAATAAACGTCGTGAGAACATTGTCAATCCATTTTCACGAAACGTTCCCGAGGTTCCAAGCTTTCAACATCTATATTTGCATCAACCATCTGTTGCGTATGCGTCCTCAAACACAGCAAAACCCCTACATAGCGATTGTTACGGAAAATCGATCTTTTCCCATGATATTCACTCGCAGTGAAATAAACAGGTAACTATGGAAACAAGAATAGATGGACAATGGCACAATGTGTGGGAGACTTTGGAATTATGGGTAAATCCCACGAGGTTTGAACAATCCCAGATCGCTTTGGCCATCATACGTTAACGACCGGATTCTAGTTTTGCTTGGAATGAATTAACATTAATAGTATCACAAAACGAATAAAGTGATGACTACGCACGATATCTTGTAATAATTCCAGTACGATGAGGCAGTTACAAGGATATAATGGCTGTTATGAAGATTTGATAGAATACAAGAACATACGCGATTCAACAAAGGGTATAAATTTATTAATCAATGATTTGAAAATGATATCCATGTTGCTTAATTTTCAGAAGATATAATTATTTTCATATAACCATAAATATATCTTCATGGAATTTAATATTTATTAGTGAAATGCTATTTTAAAAATACATCTCAATTTTATGTTTGTAATGATGTGTACATATATTCCCATTGTGTACCCATGTATGTACACATAAAAAGTATCATATTTTAGGTCAATAAACGAACTAAGTGTAAAGTGAAAGCCATGCTTTGAATTAATGATCGTAATTAGAGCATCGAAAGTTGGTTTGGCACTCAAAGTTACATAGAATATGTTTGATGATTTTTCAAGTGACTTTAATGTAAGCTTGAATACCATATGATCTGTGTTTAGTACTATTCGCCTCCTTACATTGTATCTTTATCTCTCAAATGTCAAAATCCTAGTATTTCCTTGTTTTAAATAATAATCGGAAAACGGCAATATAAATGTTCAAAAGTCGAAATTTTGCGTTCAATTTACATTTATATTAGGAAAATGATATATTTAACACTACCGACCCATGTTTTTCATTGTGTCTTCTGTAAATTGTCCGGTTTTCGACCACTAATTACGACATAAAGCTGCTTTTGTCACTTTATATTAATATAATAAGCAACAAGATGCTGATTTTCAGAAACAACCACTACTCCTCGATAAAATATCACCATTTATAAAGTTTGACATATATGACTTCAACAACATACTCTGTCACCCTTTAGACTTACATTGGGCTAGCTTTTGAAGAAACATTTTTAGACGATCGCTCGAACTTGCTAATGCAAATACTTGGCTGCAAATGAAGTAAACTTCACTATGTTATGCATACCAAAGTCAACACAAAACGTTAAAATAAAAGAGTACTTATTTCTAAAAATGAGTTATTGAGTCTGTTGTTGCAGAACGGTAAACATGTTACATTCTACTTCTCAAACCAGTAATATATATACATAATTGTAATACTATATGAAATATCTGTGATAAACTATTAACTCCCTATCAGTCCCACAGTTACAGTCTAGGCAATATGCCTTAGCATGTGATTTTGATAAAATGAACTTTTTACCGAAGAAAAAAGGTGTAAGATTATCAGGAAACAAGTCTTTAGCCGAGTTTCAATTCAAAGATCCGTTGTTTTGGCACTCTATTTCGTTACGATCACATATAAAGGACCTGTAAGTAGGGAAATGGGGCAATGATAAACTTTTAACATTACATTAAAGGCACTCTATCCCGTTTTCTCAGGGAAACATGGGTATCTCAAGAAAAGAGAAAAATGTTACTATAAACAAACGTACAAAGTTTGGTTAAATTATACAAATTAATTTTCCTATCGTAAATGATTAAAAGGTGTTCACACTAAAGTGGCTGTCAGCAGTTTTCGCTTGGTACTTGTTATCCGACTACGAATACGAGGATTTGACAAATGAGATGTGTGACCCTCTGAAGATGATACATGTTACATAAAATAATATTTATTGAAGAAACTGGAAGAAATAAAAATAATTAAAATATGCCACTGTCCCTTCAACTTAAGCTTTCTGCAGTACTTATCAATATACATATTCCAATTTGTTTGTCAAAATACCATTCTGCTTCGGTTCGGAAGTACGTTTTGAACAATACGCCTCAGAACAGATTAAGGAAAAAAAGTTTATCAAAACACAAGGAAATGAAAAGTTAATTATTGATATCAATCATAGTTGCAATTGCTGTAGGAAGGAAATCAAAATCAATATGCAATCTCATAATCCGTTATCTTACAAATCTTATTCATTCCGCCTGTAAATAATTTGATCGATTGATATGGCATGTCCGATCACGCAAATCGATCTCACCTGGCAACATTGATTTATAGAGACAATATCCTTTATTTTTCACCATACAAACACTGATTTTAATAAATTAAACTTGGACTTAACCCTTGTGAAGATACCATTAACCTCTTGTAAATGTATATTTCTATATTTTCAATTTCATATATCATATATCATTTCAACAAACTTTTTGACTAAAAATATTTTATTCACTTAAGATTAGTTTAATTTTGAACAAGGTTTCCAATATTGAACCCATTTTTTAATTTGAGAAAAATACATGTTTCCTAATTTTTCTAAAAAAATGTAAAAAACGTTATTTTTTTAACAAAAATGCAATAAAACAGTAAGACATTCGGTCATTTAAGAAACATTTACAATTTTGAAAAGCCCAGGATTATGCCTTTCTTTTGATTTATAAATCACTCTTTTAAAGTATTTATGAAATTATTTTTTTTACTTTGCCCTAAAACAGCAAACGGATTCATAAATTCTATCACTTTTTTTCACAATGTTCCACCACATATATCATCCTAAACGTTTTATATGTTAATAAGGAGGGTTTGGAGTATACAAAACAGTTAAAATTATTTCTTTTGCAATTTGTGGTGGGTTGAACCCTAATTTTGACCGGACTATTAATTACAACAGAAATATTTCAAGTGTAGAGATATTGGGATTTAATCGACAGTTACACAGAGCAACAATAAAAGTATTCATTTATTCTTATAATGTTTTTATGTTTAATTCCTAAAGGGATCACAAGTGTAGAAATATTGGGATTTCACTCACAGTTACACAGAGCAACAATAAAAGTATTCATTTATTCATATATAGTCTATATCTTTTATTCCTAAAGGGACCATACGTGAAGAGTTATAGGAACATCACTCACAGTTACACTGTGTAACAATAAAAGGATTCATACATTCATTTAATGTTTCTATGTGTAATTCCTAAAGGGATCACACGTGAAGAGATATAGGAACATCACTCACAGTTACACTGTGTAACAATAAAAGGATTCATACATTCATTTAATGTTTCTATTTGTAATTCCCAGATGGATCACAAGTTTAGAGATACAGGAACTGACAGTTACAGAGTGCAACAATGACACTATTCATTTATTTATAAATTGCTATAGTATTTCCAAAAGAGAATTTCTTCTCCTCATTATGGGCTAATTTATATACTATTCTATATTAATTACAACAGAAATATCACTTTTGATGAAATTGAAATTGAATAAGATGGAACTATACAATACGTGTATCCTACACACTGCAACAATGAAAGTATTCATATTTTCATATAATGTTTTTATGTTTAATTCCTAAAGTGTGGAGATATAGGGACATCACTCACAGTTACACAGTGCAAAATTGAAGTTATTCATTTATTCATATACATGTATTCCAATAACGATCACAAATATAGATATTTAGGAACTTTACTGACAGGTTGCAGTATCCTTAACAGTGAACCTATATAGATTATTACAGGAGGATGTGTGTCATATAATTTTTACGAAACGAGTGTAATAATTTCTTTATCATCGATTCTATTCAATCTAAAACACATGGAAATATTCTGAAAACGGCCTGCTTCGCCCTGCGAAGGGTCACTACAATGACGTCACGAACAGTGGTTTTGTGACGTCACGGACGACGACCTTTGGTAACTCGCGCTGTAATAAACGTTGCTAGGCAAAAGTGATATGTGCACATGTGTTTATATTGAAATATGTCACCACTTATGATTAACCATATGGGTAATAAAACAATAGATCTCGTTGTGATGAGGAAAAATACGCAATTACAACAAAGGTTTATTTATCCTGTTTTTTGTTTCATTAAGTTACAGAAGACGATGTTTGATTTCGTAGGAAAACGGATTAGCGATGCTTAACCGAACATGTAACGTTAGTTTGAGAATTGATTCTTTTTTATCAAAGAAGTATGCCTTGCACCTGTTAACATTTATTTTAGTTTTCGTGAGATTAAAATGTTTACCTAAGGAAACGTGCTACTGGCCTTTAAAAAGCCATCCTGCATTTGTCAATCTAGTTCAAACTACATGACGAACTTCGGGGACGTATATGCATACAGCTAGTTTAAATAAATCGTTCATTTGTCGTCACTGTCATAGCGACAGCAAACCTCTTCTACCATAATGCCGCATTCGTCATCGCGTACCAATAATCCTGCACCTGCTATGCGTCACGCATCGTCAACAATGCATTATGGCAGAAATCAGTCACCTGTGACGGAATCGATGGGACAGTCTGATAGACTTCCATAGCAAGTCCCAGGCGTACCATAACAACCTGACTGTCTGGAAACAAAGCTAGATGGCGTTATAGTCTGTTCTTTATAGCTTGATGTTCCGATTGCTTGCTTTATTGGCCAGTCACAAGGGACATATATAAAACGAATTATGTACGCTTTGAGCAAAATGAAATCCTACTTTGAATTTGTGACTGTTTGATGATGAGCGTGATTAAAAGTCTCTGAGAATACACATTGTTTGTTGTCATCATTGAAATTGGAATGGTACATGTAAAATAATATCATTATTTCTCTTTCCAACCACTACAATTACTCCTATTGAACTACTGATGTTACTATTCTTTTGTGTGCAAGCATAGCTACTGCTGCTGTTGTTATTGGCACTACAAAGGCAGACAGTGTGTCCTTTCTGGCTCAGCTGTAGAATATCAGAGTTTCGTCCAGTGAGTTTTACCTGAAAGAAAAAAAAGGACAGTAACGTGGCTTTGGTCACGTTCATGCACGAATGCAGAAAACCCATAACTGTTTTTTTTATAGACCAGAGTGTTGAGTGTTAATACGTTGTGACATTTTGAAAAATTGTACAACAGATGAGTTATCTTCTCGTATCTCGTAACAGTATAGAGGAATACAGGAAACAAATATTGATGAACATGTCAGACACAGAAAGGTGACATCCCTACATCTAAAGATTGTATCTCTAGATCCTCTTGGAGGGCAATGACACAACTGTGAACGTTTGACCTATTACTAGTTAAAAACGTAAATGGTTCCCGATCAAGTGTAATTGTATTTTTGATTTGTGATATTTAAGATTCGTGATTTCATCTCAAGGATGTTGGCCAGCAAACTCAAATTCACTTCGTAGTATATCAATGCTGAGAGAAGTACCGGGTATGAATAGCGGCATCAACTGGACAAAGTGAACCACTGAAGAACCTCAAATGAGAGAAACGAGACATCGAGTCGACATTGTTGACTGACCTCCGATTTGGTTTCGGTAATTACAATTGACAGGTTTCATTTACACTCACCAGGAGCACACCGAAATTTCTATGAGCAATAACAATCAAAGAAAGGGCTTCTCTTGATTTACTGACCTCCGTTCATATGATTAATTTTGTATGGAATACGACATTTTTCTGCCATATGAAGTGACAAGAAATGAGATCATTTACATAGCATATATATATACATCATTCTGGATATCAATAATTACATTTGACAAATTTCATTTTTTCCACAGGGACATACAGGCATTGTTGTTAGCATCAGCAATCAAGGAAGGTCTCCATCTGGTTCCCTATGGTTTTTCTATGTGATTAGGTTTTTCATGGAATCAGGCGTAATTTGACTGAAAAAGGATCTTGATAATTGTGGAAGTGGACAACCTCTCATATATATGGAAAATAGTACATTCAGCGGCGTATCTATATCCGTGTACCACCTACCTTAACCTGATATCTATAAAGCAAATGCCTCGTATCGCTGACTTATGGTTCTTCTATATAGAATGTTATGATTTCAGCCAGTCAAATTGGTTCTTTGAAGAGCCTGAAGAAACCCTGCCTCCGTTCATCACTCTCCTGAAACTATCGCTGGATTGGAGTAATTTAATTTGCTTGTTGTAAAAAGAGCGATATAGTTGTTTTCCCCCCTCAAAAATGATAATTTTGTCTTGAAGATTTAGTAGGAAGTGCATAATTTCTGCAAATATTTTGTTCAGAACATGCACTTATGTATAATCATTTGCTGAGATACGAATTTTGGTTTTAGACGAATATTTGATTCAGTTTGATTCATACAAGAGCAAACATTTATCATAACATGAAGGCAAATTAACTATACCTCAGCTACAAATTACCTAAATCAAACTAAATGCTTATCGCCTTTAGGGACGTCCTATCATTTTAGTGTGCAGCTTCGAAACGATGTTCCACTCGTTAAAATATCAAAACGAAATAACCTTATTTTTTTAGATCACATTAATATTTTGAACTGCGCGACTGAGCTTCGTATCTTTTATATTTTTACGGCACGCATACGATATTACAAAAGAAACCTTGACAATAATCAAATAGCTTTACCCCTAACGAGGGTGTAATCAAGTCATCGTTTTCAGCACAAATTTAATGATATTAATCAAAAGTGCTTTAACAGCAGAAAATTCTACATATGTTAAAATCAAAATCAACATATAGCATCCTGCTAACTTCAGGAACGAGTTCCATCCATAAATATTCCATTTTTTGTTAATTATTCAACTTTCTGTGACAAGTTAAGAAAAACATCACCCGTGCACTGATGATTTAAGTTTTTTACGAAAATGGTTACAAACATGATAATCACATTATTAAGGTGTAAAGCATGGGTAGGAGAGAGAATTGATCCGGAACTTCAGCAGCGTTAACTATCACGAGAATTACGTGCTTTAAACGCACTAGTGCACACCAATATTTCGTTAACACAACGAATGCACAGATTCTGCATATCTCTCGATATTATTCAAGATCCTCACTCAAGTAATCTACCTCGTAAGTTATTTAACGAATATTTACGTATTCAGGTAGTAAAGTTGATTTTTAAAGACCGGAAGTATTTAATGTTACGCTACAATAAATCCGCGTGAACTACGATATCGGAAATATTAAGATTTTGCTTATAACCAAAAAAGCGGAAACGGCAGCCGCTTTGGTCAATCTAATAGCAATGCTAATGCTGTGTTATTAAATCGGTTTATTTACAACATTGCTTTCATGAAACATAATTCATTCTTTGGTCTCAGTTCAGAGTTTAGGTAAATTCAATAGCTGCACATAACATTAGTTCAGCCGCGTTTAACTGTCTTTGAGATATCCGTTTTGTGCACAGCTAAACTTTGATTTTTTATATGTCCAAGCCGACAGCGGCTGTCTAAATTTTTTCATTGTTGACTGCAGGCCAATTGTAAAGAATTTTAACTATTTCATTGCATCGATAGAAAGGTTATGTGAATGCATAAGTCCTCTTAAACGTTAAAATAGCCAATTTAAACCGTAAAAGCGTGCACTAGTGCCTTTAAGGTTGTGCTTTCATTCCATTGATACATTTGAAATGTCAGAGATTGAAAGAGATCGAGCAATGGGTTTGCTTAAGGCTGGATTAATTTGTTTTTTAAAATATGCGAGATTTTGAAAAAAACTCACACCATTCTTTGGTCGAATTTTGTTTAAGAGTTTTTACATTTTTTAGGAGGAACTCAGAGGTCCACTTATTTGAACATAATGAAGCGCTCATAAAATATCAATGATCATAAGGAAATGATTTTATGTTAGATTGACATTACCAATTGACAATCAAAGCAATCCGATGTTTTTTCACCTATACATGAAACAAGCAAAATTCACAAAAAACAGCATTGGGTTTTGTTTTTGGTATATATATAAAAGTTATTATCCAGAAACTCGTGCTTTCCTTATGTATATCATTTCTAAATTCCCTTCGCAGACTTGATCATATATGTTCTAAAGTTAAGGATACAAGATTGTTGTAAAGTATTCTTTATAGTTAAAAATACCAAGGTTGATGGTGGGTTTCTCTTTATGGAATATTGCTATAAAAAATTTGCGTAGATAGTATAACCAGACAAAATGATAGGCTAATACTTTAAAGTCTACTGAAAGGAATCCTTTCTGGGCCTTCAAAAACCCAGACCAATAAGTCTCCACTAATCTACTCAAGTGACACAACAATCAACAATTTTCTGTCAAGAGATCCCATCCAATCGTACCCTTGTCTGGTGACTTCAGTTATTCATGTACGAAGTTCTTCAGATAAGATCCCGCCAGGGGCTCGGTAACTTTGTCTGCAGTAGAGAACTGTTCTACACGCAGTCAGGTTTGGGTGCAATGCTACACTGAGTTTCAGCGCAGGACCACCCGTCGTTCGCTAGTTCCAGCCGATGCTCGCAGGTTTCACCGCAATGCATAGCCACAATGGTGTTGCGGGCTTTCTCCCTGCAATAATACTAGCAGCCGCGATATAAGTGAAATAATCTTGAAAGCGGCGTTAAACCCCAACTCACTCACTCTTCAGATAAGAAACCTTATGAATATGATATGAATAGTCGGATGGAAACCTTTTTATAATCATGAATCGAAATCAAAGTTAAGTAAAAAGTTTATAGTTCTCATAATATAACATGCATATCCGTACATCTCAAAAACCTATGTTAACCCCTTTAATACTGATTCTTTACCATTTGAAAGGGCCCGTTTTCTTACGACAGGCGGCTACAGTGACGCCAAAAAGAATTAATTTATGACGTCACTGACGAAATACGGCAACTCGCGTTGAAACAACTTTTGCTTGTCAAAAGTGATATGTTCACATGTTCACATATGAACAATATTTCATTACTCCTGCTTGGACCATATTGTCTCACATTTCAAATTATGAGCTTGTTGTTATTCCTAATTTTTTTTTCAAAAATAACATTACATGTACCTAAGATTCCCAGAAAGTTGATAAAAAGACGTTCGTTTTGAATTTTTTGAAGCATTACTGTTCCAGTCATTAATGATTCTAATACGATCTTGAGTTCACATTTCCATATGCTTGGCCGAGAAAAAAACCCTGAAAGTGCTTTCTCTCGTTAAAGCATTGATTTCAATTCCAGCAAAACAGCAAATTAACTCAACTATCTTATTGTTGGTGCGCGTAACTAATACACTGTAAACTATATACCACTACACTACTGTTTCATTGGAAGATGTTTACCAGCATGTACCGATATGCATACAGTCTGAATAAGAAGAAACACTACACTGTATATCAGTGTCTTCTTAGTTTACTGGCATGTCTAGTTTTACAATGTGAAAAGTTCAGCTGTCAACATCGTAAGGAAGTAGTTCCAGTTGTAATTGTGTCTCATTTACCCATGGTAACTTCTCCTTCCTTCATGAATTCATTTTATCATTTTCAGAAAACACTCATTCAAACTTTGTCAAGGACTTGGTATGCTACTTAGAAGAATCTTGTCTGAATTATATAATTCGACTGTGTAGTTTATTGACCGATTATTGATTTCTTTACGATGGATTGTGATAACATAGATTGTATTTATGTCAATCTGTGAATGTATAATATATTTGAAAAGAATGTATAAGAATGTTTTCCCTGTAAAGGTGTTTTGACGTGATAAATGCTTATTACATTTGTACCATACTTGTACTATATGCGTGTGGCCTTAAAGTATTGAACAAAGTTATTATTATTATAAAAATAGAAAAGGAATGTAAGTAAATGTCACACATCGAGCAATTTTACACCCAGTCAGAACCGTCAAGGGACTTTGCTCTTAAAAACTTAAAATGTATGAGCTGCAACGTTTAGGCTCTCTCATCGCTCGGGACAATTTACCAAAATAGGTTCACTCACAGGAGGAAATGTTTAAAAGCAATTGCAACATTTTATCTGATAGAGAGAGGAATATAAAATTTGGTTCAATTTTCATTATTCCCTTGAGGGTCACGTGTGATTGAAATTTGTTGATACTTCCTCTGAACATTTTTTGGTTGTGTTTAATAACCTAATAGAAATTCATCTCTTCATGCTTTTCAAAATATGCTTTTTCAAATGTGGTGTTTACTTAAATGAATTCGCTAGAGAATCGCACATCAATGAATGAACGTTTCAGTTATGTGACGTTGTTCTTACTTTATGAACAGTCAAGCATGCGAATGCGATTCGTCTTCATCCATGGACAATGTATAATTTGATGAAGAAAAAATCATCTCTTCTATTTCATCAGCGAGAGAAAGGATTGGGGAAAGAGAGGGAGAGAGAGAGTGAGAAAGAGAGAGATAGAGAGAAAGAGACCGTCACAGACAGACACAGATCAAGACAGACAGATAAAGAGACAGAGAGATACAGACAGTGACGGATAGATACATACAGTGACAGAGAGATAAAGTACAGAGACAGACAGGCAGAGGGCGAGAAGATGACAAATGAATATTTGTTATGCTATTCTAAAGAAAGAAAACCCATTCAGCTGTGTGATGTAATTTCAAGACGTACATATTTTTCAATACGATTTGATTGTGTAAATGATAATAGACAACAATTTCTGACATGGTTTCATACTAACTCATATTATCTATGGTAAGCACGTGACTAGGTGTTCACCATGCATCTCGCGTGTTTATCGTGAAAACCTCAAACACTGATATTTTGTTTATTGGACTAATCTAAGTTAAACGTTGTTTTTCAAATCAAAGCTAAGCTTAAACAATAATTAAAATTGCAATTTTTCAACACAAGAGAATTCCAACGTGTAAATGGAAACGTTGGTTCGAACCTGCGATCTCTTGAATTCAGGCCAAGTGAACTAACATAGACCACGGAAGCCAATTGAAATTATAGGATATCTTTCATAAGTGCCATGTATTGCCTGAAGTCGAACATTACTTTTTGTTATATAGTTTTAAGCAATCTTTGATACAAAATGTATTTAAAGATAATAACTTTGTGATAGGCTTTCTGTTAACTGGGGGTCATACTGACAATAGCAATTCAGTCTATTGAGGTACAATGCAGCTTGTACGGACTCCGCGTTCATAATTCACGTGCTCGAGGGACCATCTAATTTGAGCAACTCAGTTGTTAACTATTACATTTTTTTTTACTTATACTCTTACCACGGCGAGAAATAAACATTTGCAAATTCGATGCAATAATGATAATCAGCCGTTTGAATACATTTTCAACAAACCTAATAATAAACCCCCATAATTAATATGGATAATTTAAGTATGACAACATCGTATTATGAAATTTATAGGCTACGAGTATATATTGTTTTGAATATCTTATCATTCTTGGCAACTTTATCAATTTGCATTATCTTCGCGAAGGAATTCCTCTGACGATGTTGTGTCGTTTCATATGATGGATAAACGCCTCAATATCCCCATATTCCCTTGATGAATATATATGCTGTAGGTATACGACAGTTTCTTCACATGTAAAACGGTTATGCTCTGTGTTTATAAGACGCCTTAAAGTATACCACTGACAGAAACGAACAGTTATTTCAGTGCATCCTATTCGAATCATTTAGAAAAACTGTGAAATACAAGTAGAATGAAAACAAATTGAGATATGCTTACCAAAGCCAAGTAAAGATAGACGACATATAAAAAATGGAGAGGTCTGCTGCGTGCAACATGAGGCAAGACTTACACGAGGTCAGACTATCAATGAAGATCAATGATGTAAAACTGTTCTGACCTTAAAGACCGGTTAGTACCAACTGACGTAGTCAACTGACAATGAGATCAAAGTGTCTCTGTAAATGGCACAATCCACTAATATCCTTGTCTGGTGACGTCACTTTGACACGAGGCAAATCATTTTGATGATAATGATTTCCTGAAAATATCTTAGTCACTTTATAAAGAGAACAGAAAGGTAAATTCTGCACTCGAAGGCAATTGCATAGGAGATTGTATATAAATTGCATGATGCTATTGGCCATACATAAAAAGGTCAGATCTTATCAAACTGTGTATCAAAACTGCTAGCGCGTCATAGTGAAAGGTGTAAGTAGTGGCATCATGTAAGTATTTGACATAATTGCATTAAAATAAAACTGATTTAATGACCTATTTTTGAATGTCATAATTCACGAGTATTTTCATTTCTGTTTTCATATCATTTCCCAAACAAAACCTTTCAACTGACAGCTACAACCAGTGGTTGAACATGAACAGAAAACAACTATTCTGGTTCAACAACATTCTGTAAATACCTTTATTTTAGATTTTTTCCTCGTGTATACAACTAAATGATAAAATGCTTGTGGAAGGGACCATTTGCAAGGTTCTATATATATCGACGACTCAGGTGTCAGTGAACTCCGGAACGGAACGACCTTTGTAACAGCCAAATCCATACTCCAATCTATTCTTGAAGCCGATCAAACGATCCCCTTAGCAGCATGTGGATATTCAATCTGTCTGGGGAGAAAATCATGTTAGCGAAAAGACAGCTATTAGGCTCGGTAATATTTGAGAAAGACTATAAGGTAATAATGATGCTATAATATTCTCTTGAAAACCTTTGAACATTCTTTCAACATCAGTGATTAAGTGAATTTTTTTCATTCACATGTGGATTGCATGATGTGTATGGTAGATGCTGTGGTTGCTGAATCAATATGCTGTCTAGAATCCCATCTCAAACGACCAAACTTGATTTTTCCTTATAATGAAATGATATGTTTCATATTGTATTTAGTTAACTTTACTTTTTAACCCTTTTAAAATTTTATATCAACTTATTAGTGACAAAGAATGTCTTTTTAAGTTTAAAAAACGAATTCTCGAAAATACAAAAGATTTTTGATAAAATAAATTACAGTTTATTTCATGTTTTGCTACTTATACTACTTAGTTAAAATAACATAACAGTGTTAGATACGCGACAAAGCAAAAAATACACTACAAGTTCCTTTAATCCATAGCAATGTTTATTGTTTTAATACTCATGATGAGTTCGTTTTATGCTACACTAGTAGCATGGGGTATTCGCTCGAAGTCGAAAATATAGTTTCAGGTATTCGCTCGAAGACGAAAAGCGGTGCTCTTTGATGATTGGTGTTGTTTTAGTAAAGTTTTGATAAAGGATTAAGGACGGATTATCGCCTTCCGCGTGGTGAGCAAGGGCCGTGAGCAAGATGTGAACTGTTCTCACGTTGACATGATTTTTCACACTGTCAAAATTATGAGTTGATTTCAATCAATTAAAAAAAAACAATTATGGTACCTATAAATTAGTTTCTTCTCCAAATTGCAATCACTATCGGTATTGCACCATGGCTAACGCACAAGTAGAGTACAAGTATGTTCCCACTTCCAGAGGTGGTAGATATCTTTGTGTTGGAAATTTCATGTATCGAATTAGCAAGCGAGGGGCAAATGACGTCGACTATTGGAAATGTTCCACTAAGAATTGCTGGACTGCAGATCGACTACAGTGAGAACCCAGACGTCAACCACTTCGTCAGGCTCTGTGCTGTATTGCCTCTAGTGCCAGTGGCTGATGTAAGTATTTTCGATAATAAAACTAAATAATATAGTAACCTGTAATTCTTGTCTCTTTAATAAATTATCATAATCATAAGAAAAAAATCAATAATTCCATTCTATTTATGTTTAAGGTTGAGGAAGTGTGGCTGCAGACACTGGCTGAGATGCCAGATGACAACCGATGCATACAACTAGCAGACTACATCACCAGCAACTGGATAGAGGGTAGTCTGCCGATTGCTTCATGGAACCACTACCTCACCACTGGACCCAGGACCAACAACAACCTGGAGGGATGGCACGGACGCCTGAAGAAACTGGTTGGGAAGGCTCATCCAAACATTTTTGAACTAATTCGTTTCTTGTTAACTGAGCAGAAGACAACAGAAATAAAAACGGTGCAATATGCTGCAGGACAACGCCTCCCGCCAAAGAAGAAGAAGTATGAGGACCTGCAGAGGAAGCTGAGCGACCTGAAATCAAGACTTGACTCCGGACACATCGCCGTGTTCGACTACGCTGCCAGAGCTTCCCATCTTCTCAAGCTAGCTTAATTTCCTGAAACATTGTCCATTATAAATAACATTTTGAGGTTAGTACATTAAATTAAGATAATGATTAAAAGTATTATGTCCAGTCTATGTATTTTATTATTTTGTATTACTGTGCTATATATTTGTATTTATGTACAAAAATGTCTGACCAATATGTAAGAAATAAAATAATAATTGTGATTATGTAAAGTTCGGAGTTGTTTTGACAAGCGCCTATTGTTTAATGTAGATTGGAGTAGATTGGGAGGGAGCTACCGTTCGCTCGAAGACGAAAACGAAATTCGCTCCATGTTTATACACGCCGAAAATTTTCGACTTCGAGCGAATGAACCAGTAGCATCATGTCCAACATATTGAATCCATACATATATTTTGTTATCAATCACTGTGGCTGCAACATATATTTTTATGTCATTGCATTCAACAGCGCAGCAGGGTTGAGATTGTATAAAAACTATTTTCTTTAATATCAGGGAATTATAATAACAGAAATTCAAAAACAAGATAATTTATTTAACTAACTTGGAGAAAGTGAATTCATTGAAGATCTTTTAATTTCCCGTCTATTGTAAATATTTGCCTTTCTGTGTTCCAGGCGTAGATGCCAGATCTGACAATTCCACTTTGGATTATCTCCACTTATGAACTCTCCGAGCAATCTCAGTCAGTACTTAGAAAGTAATAAATTTTGATTTGATTATCATTATTGATAATAATGTTTCGATTGGAATAAATCAAAACAAATTTGTTTGTAACCATTTACGTTAATAAAACTAAATACTATATGAAGGGGTGATGCTTTTTCTAATGGCTTTACATTACAGGTTAAAGTATTTTACTTTTCTATTTTGTTAACAAAAATAGGGGAAACCTCGTACATATAGAAATGGATTAATGACTATATAACTGCAATTACTAAATGAAATTACTTTTAAATGATGTTTTGGTCTGAGATTGAGACACTTGGTATACATCGGTACTTTCCTACTATACCATCCATAAACTTTAAATGCATAATGTTTTACAATTTCGTTCAGAACCATCTTGAACTATGCTATTCTCAACAAGTTGTTGATAATTAAAAAAGGGAGATGACTAATTCATAAATCGACCCCTGTCGTTTCAGTTTATCGATTCAGAAATGATGATTCTTTTGATGGTGCCTTTCACTGTGTTTCAATCCTGACCATTGTCTATTATAATAATATGATAATGAATATTTATATAGCGCCTGAGCACTAGGCGCTTAACGTATGACACAAGAAAAGGAAGTATACATACACATACAAAGAAGAGATATAGCAAGAGAAAGTGATGGTGCACAGGATATAGAACAGCAGGGTTGATTCTAAGTGGAATTGAAGGTTCGCTGAAAAAGGAATGTTTTAAGAGATATCTTGAAGGAAACTTTAGTCAGTGGTTGTGGAAGGCAGTTGGTTCCACATGGTTAACGAAATCGTATGCCATACCCAACAGTCAAACGTAATAGTTTTTGGCAGGTCATTGAAATGGCTAGGGATCAATATTTCGAAAATAGTAAATTTTACTTTTTTTCTACAAAATCCTTTATAAGTGACCTACAGCTTTAAACACAAGTCACGTTTGTTCGTTTGCATTAAGTCAATACAATTTGGTTGATTTTGTTTGAGTCGAAATGGAATATTTTAATCGAAATTCAAGGAAATCGGAATTTCGAAAATGTGACCTCTTCTGTCTAATTAATCATGCCAAAATTCTAATTTTTGCATGACAGAATAGACAATCCAACAATAAGTTAAAGAATGGCTATTTTACACATTGACAGTGGGAGAGCGAGCCTTTGTCAGTTCTGCTGAAGTTATTTGATTGACGTTCAAACCAAACCTAAATTACATGATATTTGCACCAAGATACAGTAGTAAGTGAACAAACTGTATGCAAAGTGAGAGCTCAAGGGGCACAGACTATGTTGCTGGGGTCGAATATGTCAAACTTTAAAAATGGTATTACCATGTCGAGAACTACTGGTTATATCTGAAAAGAACCATTTTAATGCTTATCAGTACAGTGTAGGGTGAATAAATGGCTTAGAGTTGTATATTATGATAGAAAACTGGACTGTGGCGCACGGATTTTCGGAAACATATTTCGACACGAACACAAGTATGCCACGGTAGTGTTAAGCATATCGCATAATTAGTACAAGCAAATATGACGTAAAATTCAAGTGATGAAAATGAACATGATTTGAACATAACGAAGGACACATCATATACTGGTCATTTCTCAAGCAACATAAAAAATTTCGAAACATACTCTGTGTCACTTCAAGGAGGTCAAGCATAGATAGAAGGCAGAAACTGGTATGTTTTATTCAGACAGTAGACAGAATTGATCCGAAATTTCAGCAGGGATATATATATATATATATATATATATATATATATATATATATATATATATATATATTGCATTTCTCTTTGGAGAATCACGCGCCTTTAGGTTGTTCTTTAAATACGTTTATAATAATACCTCACTTTTCAGCTGTTGAGGGAGATCGGGCAATGAGTATGTTAAAGCTGGGTTTGCTGAGTTTTGAAATTCTTGATAAAGAGGTAGTATTCCTTATTCATATATCACTTTTAAATGCCGCCCAAAGCCTTGATTGTATATAGTCTTAACTTAAGGATTCGAGATTATTGTAATTCATTTTTATAAATATCAAGGTTGATGATGATTTACTCCTAATGGACTATTACTTTCAAACATCTATTTAGGTAGTAACAGCATCAAATTAAGAGATTAACCTTTAAAGTCTACTGAAAGGACTCTGTTCTTGACCTTCGAAAACCCAGACAAATACGTCTCCACTAATCTACTCGTCTGGCACTAAAATCAACACTTCTCTGTCAGATGACCCCGTCCAATCATACCCTTGTCTGGTGACTTCATTTATACAAGTACAAAGTTCTTCATAGAAGAAACGCGCTGATATGACCTTCTCATATATATGAATGGTTATATGGAAACGTTTTCATAAGCATGAATCAAAAATCAAAGTTAGGTAAAAAGGGCATTGTTAACATGCATATCCGTACATGATGAATAGCTTGGAAAAAGATATCATAAACTTTTATAACTTGTTCTTGATAAATATCCATAAATAGAAATATTGGAGCATGGAATAAATGAAATGTTCAAACAGCTAATAAAGTCATTCATACATAGCTTCTTTCTTAATCAATTGTTGTAGTTGAATATAATTTAGATATTTGTAATTGGAATAGTTTTGGAATAGAATTTGACAAATTTTGGTTGTAATATAATGGAATTGAGTCATATTGCATCTAGGAAAAATGTGCGAAGTATTAATTACCCGAGCCAGAGCGAGTCTTGAAACAGTACACACATATGTACATATGATATGTGAACTTTTCACATAAATTTTTTTTCATTGCCTATGATTACGCGCATCTTTGAACAAACTTTATCTCACGTATCAAAAACTGAACTAGATGTTTCCCTTTATTTTAAAATAGGTTCCAAAGCATTCGATATCCTCTAAGGTAGTCGAAAAAATGTCCTGTTTAAAATTCCTTCTCTTTTAATCATCAAGTAATTTGTTATGATCTTCAATATATATTTACATAAGCTTAGGCTTACAAAGTGGAAGTACTTTCTCTTATGTTAAAGTGAAACAATCAATTTCCTTTCAAAGGCAACTTATCATATTGTTGATGAATGTAATCAAAACACTCAAAACTTCAAACTACTACGCTAATCTGTTTTGATTGAAGAGTTTTCAAGTATGTATCAGCATCTTCTTAGTTTACTGGCATGTCTTGTTTTACAATGTGAAAAGTCCAGTTGTCAACATCGTAATGAATTACTCTCAGTTGTATTTGTATGTCATATATCCATAGCAACTACTATTGAATTCAGTTTTAGATAACACTCATTTAAACTCATGTATGTTTATATTTACAATATTTTCAAATTATTCTATTGAAATCGAATTGTTTACATCTAGTTTCAAGAAGTAGAGAAATCGTTCAGTTTTGAAGCAAATCTGTTTGATGCACGATCTTACCTTTTTACAATAACCTTTTAACTGCTGTTCACCTAACAAAGATTACGTGATCTTTCTTTTAAATATCTTGTCTAAATATCAATTTTCAAACGATGAAAATGATGTACTTGGTAAATTTTGTAATTAAATCTATACGTCAAATTGCGTTAATCGATCAGTCCCTTTAACTGTGTTTCATGCAAAAGTGATATAAGTGTTACTATAGTGGCTACGGTATGTTGAAATCCTGATGGAAATTCTGATCAATATGTTTTTGAATGCACTGTCCATGAACTTCAGTATAAGCAACAGATTCATAGTCTGATAATCTCAGTTTTACTTCCTCAGAGTCTCGTATTGAATTTGTTAGAGAACAGACCGCAATCTAGTTTATGAGGTACAAATACTTTCATCATGTAATAATCTTATCTGGAATCTTGTTTGAAAAAAATTTCTGATAACGATATTGATGACATATACAGATTTAATAGTCGATATCTTTGTATTATTTTACTTGAAATGAGCTACATTTCACTCGGTCCAAATAGACACAGACGTAGCGGTAAATAAAGTAGCAATTATGACATTTGCGTATGAATATGTGTACGTGTAAAGAATATACATAGTCATGACATGAAATAAGATAATAATGGTAACCCGAGATTTATATGAAATATATGCATACAACAATGCAGATCAATCACTCAAATGAATACATTCATGGAGATGATATAGTGCATGTCAGGGTATTGCAAATGTGATACATGCATGTTGGATTCGTTGCTTATGTGATGAGAATATTCTTTATCATTTTTAATATATATGTATAATAATGTATTTATTAACACGCTCAGTTTGATTCTTAGGAATTCCATTTGAATTGTATAAGTATTTACGCATATTTATTTTTATTTAGAAGTAATTTATCCAGAAATCTTGCAAATCTTCTGAATGCATGTTAAAAGAACAAGTTGTTATGGATAGTCAATTTCTTCATTTTTATGAAATTTGACTTGTTCTCATTCCAGCATGCATCGTACCGGAATTGACATTCAGCTTATTAAACAGAACAAATGTTACCATGTCTGAAATATTGATTAAAATGGTTAAATCCTTTTTTTCAAAATCGCCTTTCACAATTTTGAATGTTCAAAATAAGAAAAAATACTCAACACATATTCTTGGAGCATCCGACCAGAGTTAGGTTTATCAAGGAAGGCACAGCTCAGATCGACTATAACTCACACGTTGTTAACTCCCTGATAATGCTAAGGTCACTTTACCTAATTGGATTTTCTCCCGTGAGGTCTTCTCATAAATAGCATATCTTGTTATACTTAATCTGATACGAGAAAAAGTAATACTTTTGATATTTCCATATTCCCAGGAGGAAAACACGTAACAGACACTTGTTGACTCTAAATGTTTCTACACAGGATTCTTCACGACTTGGGCGAATGTGGGACAATGCCTCTTGCCAAGAGAAAAATAGAAAATATTGAATAAAAAATATTTCTGTAAACGTGACACATAATAAATTTCATATCAATATTATAGATTAAGCTGAAAATACAATATCATGAGCCCTTTTTTCATCATCATTAAGGATTCATTTTCATGAACTGTAAGGGGTTTTGTTATTGACGACATATCTGCTTGTGACTCTGTTTGTTTATTGTTGGCATTATCGATTGAACACAAGCAGATAACGGTTCAAATTATCAAAAAACATTACATAGTTAGTCTCCTTGAAATTTTAACATTCGAATAAATGACGTCGACCATTTCTAATCACAAACTGAACCGTCCAGAGACTTTGATCCGTAAAACTTATTATGTATTAGCTGCAACATTTAGGCTCCCTGATCACTCAGGTCAATTCCGCTAAATGGGTTCACTCCCTTGAGGCGTTGTCAAAAATGACTTCTCTCATTGTTCCTCTGAGAAATACATGTGATTGGAAGTTGTTGATGCTTCTTCTATACTTGTTTGGGTTTTGTTTGATACCAAAATAGAATTTGATTAATGTTATTCTAACTGAATGGACAATCAAGCATTGGAACGAAATATGTAAAATAATAAAAGTTAATCGACTTACTTCCTCGTGATTTTACGAAGATAAGAAAGCTTCTCTTGGTTTTCATGTGAGGGAAAGAAAATGAACATGATTTATATTTTGATATTATTTGAAGTATAAGTCAACTTTAGGAAATAAAAAACGAAAAAGGTAGGTAAGTATCTGAATAACTTGTGATCTTTGCATAGTTTCAAATGTTAAGTAAGAAATAATCATTTCACTTGTGTGATGTACTTTCAATGCATACAGTTTTAAAAAAATATAATTTAATGATGAAAAAGCAGTCTCTAATTAGAGTTTATTCTCTAGCTATGTACATTTCAATTAAATGGCAAAAGAACATATCACAATTGGTAATGCCCAATCAACCAATACATGTGAACATTGCGTGGTTTACTGGTAAGATTCATAAGAATTAACCAATTCAAAAAAACCTGCACGGTTTACGATAAGAATAGTTTTTTCGTAATTTCAATTCAACAGTGATATGTTTCTTTTGCCAAAGAGTGATATAGTCCATTGTTTGTTTGTATTATTTCACGTTGTAATATTTCACCGGATTTAGAAGAATCACAAAACTTTCATTGGAACATAGGATACGATAAGATAATCAGTACCAATGATTAATCATTAAAAAAAACCGCTTGCCTTGGGAAGTAGGTTGTTCGTGATATTTAAAGGCTGTAGAGTATATTGTGTTTGACTCTTATATCACTCTTTGCCACTTTACCTAATTGTATTATCTCCATGATTGTTTTCCTCTGACGATGTTCAATTTGTCATTTCATATGATAGATGAAGCCCTCAATATTACCACATTCCCTTGAGGAATATGTATGCTTTAGGTGTTGATATATTCTTAATGAAAGACATTTTCGTTGTTGCATATTCAAACATATTTTCCCATGTGTAACAGTTTTGTCTGTTTATACGATGACTATTTTATACCATTTAGTCATACAGAAACGCACAGTTATTCCAGTGAATTCTATTCAAATTAGTTCGAGATAATGTGAAATATAAAGAAATGAAAACAAATGTAGATATTGAAGCTTCCGGTTGTGACGTAGCATGGAGAGGACGTGGTTTTAACAGCTCCACAAACCTGGCGGAAAATCCGACCTTTTTCTAAGTAATGGGCACCCATCTGTAACTGAAAACTTGATATACTTCTTTACGGTACGTCATATATGTGAACATACCAAAAAACTTTCAAAATAAATTAAAATATATACCTCCGAAAGTACAGAAATCTTTTCTTCCTCACCTCCTTACGAGAAAACATGGCGGATTCGAAAACTCGATCGGCTGCAAATCATGATGAATTGAAAAAGTTAATTATGAACATGGACAAAAAGCTCACGGATACTAACGACTCGTTATCGCAGAAAATGGGCGATGTTTCTAGTAAACTAGATAACTTTATGACCACAATAACTGCAGAAGTTTGCCAAACAAAAGAACGAGTGAGTGAAGCTGAAAAAGCGATTGAGTTTCTGAATGAGGAGGTGAAAGAACTTAAATCATCCATCCGTGTGCTCCGGGCAGACTATGATCTTCGATGTCGCGAAATAGAATCTAACATGATAATGAAGGAGCTACATGACAGAAAGAAAAACTTACTTTTCTACGGGGTGAAAGAAAACAGCACAGAAAGTACCGAGCATATTGTAAGATCATTCCTTGTTAATGAACTTAAACTCCAACAGGAACACGTCGATGGCATCCGATTCGGTAATGTCCATAGGATCCAAAGGAGGAGATACACCGAAGATGAAGACGATGAGACGTATACCCGACCCCCTGTGATCATCGCGTCCTTTGTTTACATGCCGGACCGGGACGCCGTACTTCGGGCTGCAAGTCGTAAATTACCGGGAACGGGTAAGAGTGTTCGTAGCGATCTTCCTACTGTCATGAAGCAACGCCGATCACAACTTCTGAAGAGAGCCTACGAGATCCGGAACCGAGAGGGCCTTTATACACGAACTCGTGTAATGGGAATAGATGTCGTTCTTGAGGTCAAAGAGCCAAAGGCACCCCGTACTGCTTGGAGACGCGTACATGTACCACTGGATGAGCCAGATTCTTGACAGCTTTGTTTATACCATGCATAACTGTATACTGAGGTAAATCTTCGTTCAACTTCGTAGAGGATCGCTACAAAGACGGCGACGTTTGTCTGCACGTGCTTTTCGTGTTTCTTTGCTTCAGTCACGGAAATGTGGCGTGTGTTCTTGAGTTTGTAAATGCGTTGTGTGTGTTCTTTCGTACATGGATTTACCATAGGGAACTGTACTAAGCAACAAAATGGTAAGCATTGCTTTATTGATTGATATCAATGTCTTGACAGGACAAAGATGTGTCTGCAGTCAAAAACAGTTTTTTCTTTTTAACCGAGGTATATCCTCGTTACATTTCGTGGACTGTCGCTACAAACACTGACTTATTCTGCATTATTCGTGTTCCAATGCTTCAACCATGGAGAGGTAGCGCTTTTGATATTGAGTTTACATGGATTTACCATAATGGATTGTACTAAACAAAATGGTAAGCATTAATTGATTTATATCATTTAAACGGGGCAAAGATGCACCCTTCTTCAACAGTTGGTATATATTTAATTTTGCTTAGTACTTTTACATAAATTATTATCATGATGAAAATGTGGAATAGAACTCAAGGTACCACATACAGTAAGCAAAAGAAACACAAAAACGTACTGAGTCATGATACGAGTTTTTTTTTGAAAACACATTGTCTGTGAGTAAGCATGTTAAGATGTTTTTTTTCTCAAACACATTGAACGCAACATTCAAAATGTATATTGCTTTTTATAATATCTAGATTGTTGACACAACACAATATTGGATCACTACATATCGACTAACTTATAATCTTATATGTACTACCATTCATATGCTATCCACATATCTACAGGAAAGACAATAGGAGTATTTAAGTAGAACACGTCAAAGAATACAAACGAAGACAAATCCCAACATACACGACTAGCAACTGAAATTAACTCAGAGGAAATTATATATAAATATCAAGTAAAGCCCAACCTTACTATTTTTCAATCAACCGCCCAGATCCTGTCCCCGACAGCGCGTCCTTTCTTCTCAACATGCTACTCTTATTCTCTTTTCTTTCCTATCACTTAAAAAATCACAAAAGTACAAAGTACACAATTAACCTCATGATGGAATTGACACAACCACCAATACATCAACTTCCAAAAACTTACAGAAAATTACACACTAGTATATCATGACAAGAGGATTTAAAATCATATGTACAAATTGCCAAGGATTAAACAATAAGAAGAAAAGACTAAGTGTATTCCAAAACATGAAGAAGAAAAATGCCAGCATTTATTGTATTCAAGATACCCACTTTACACCAGAACTAGAATCCAAAATTAGGGAAGAATGGGGGTCTCCTAACTGTTGCTTCAGCTCGTATAAAAGTAACTCACGGGGAGTAGCTATTCTCTTCAATAAGGGTTTTGATTTCGAACTCATAAAGGAAATTAGAGACGAAGACAATGGCAATTATTTAATATTAAAATTGAAATTAACTAATAAAACATTCACTTTAGCAACCCTATACGGGCCAAGAAACGATGATCCGTTATTTTTTGACAACATTATGAATATCATTGAATCACTTGACTCCGACTACTACAACATATGTGGAGATTGGAATTTAGTCCAAAATCCGGAGATTGACACTTTTAACTATAAGCATGTTAATAGTCCAAATGCAAGAGAAAAAGTCATTGAACTTATTGAAGAATATAGCCTAATAGATCCATGGAGATTAGCCAATGAAACATCTAAACGATATACATGGCGACAACCCAATCCTGTGAAACAGGCAAGGTTAGATTTCTTTTTACTTTCGAAGAACTTAGAAAAATCGATTTTGGAAACTGGTATTGATCCAGCATTTAAATCAGATCACTCGACGATTTGGCTCATTCTTGACTTAAATGATGTAGAAAAAGGTAGAGGTTACTGGAAATTTAATAATTCGCTACTTAGAGATAAAATTTATGTTGAAAAAATTAAAGAAACTATAAATGCAACCATTTATCAATATAAAAATGGAACAGACTGCGAGGGCAATCCAATATACAGTATTGATGATCAACTTCTTTTCGAAACGATATTACTTATGATAAGAGGGCAAACGATAAAATATTCTTCTGAGAAAAAACGGGAAAGAGACAAGAATGAGAAAGAAATAATTAGCGCAATAGAACAACTCACTATTGAACTTGACTCAGCTAAAGAATTGTCGGTAAAGGAGGATATTCAATCTAAATTAAAAATAGAAAATGAAAAACTTGACGAAATCGAATCGGCCAAAACTGAAGGCATATTGCTCCGATCAAAAGTTGAATGGAATGAAAAGGGGGAAAAACCAACCAAATATTTCTTGTCACTAGAGAAACGTAATTTCCTCAATAAGGCTATAATCAAATTAGAAAATGACAAGGGCGAAACTCTTACAAAAACAGACGATTTGATTAAGGAAGCAAAACATTTTTATGCAAAATTATATACTAAACAAGGCTCAGATGATGCTGACTTAGAGGAAATATTTAAAAACCACGATATACCAAAGTTAGAGGATAAACAAAAAGAACAAATGGAAGGTGATTTATCATATGATGAAGTGTTAAAAGCTTTGAAAAATATGAAAAACGGTAAAAGTCCTGGACCATCTGGATATACAGCAGAGTTTTATAAATTTTTCTGGAATGACTTAAATAAGTATCTCATTAAATCACTTAATTTGGGGTATTTAAGAGGCGAACTTTCTACTAGCCAAAAACAGGGATTAATTACTTGCTTTCCTAAACCAGGCAAATCAAAAGAACACTTGAAAAATTGGAGGCCAATAACCTTGCTTAATGTTTCATATAAGCTTGCATCAGCAGCGATCGCTAATAGAATAAAACCAATGCTACATGATATCATCAATGAAGATCAAAAGGGTTTTGTGCCAAACAGATATATAGGGGAATGTACACGCCTAATATACGACATCATGGACTATACAGACTGTATGGAATTACCAGGAGTGCTTCTTTTAATTGATTTTGAAAAGGCTTTTGATTCTGTGGAATGGGACTTTATTTCAAAAGTACTGGACTTTTTTAATTTTGGAAAATCTTTGAAACACTGGATACATACATTCTATAGAAATATTAAATCAAGCGTATTGGTGAACGGTTTTGCAACAGACTACTTTAGCTTAACTAGAGGTTGTAGACAGGGAGACCCTTTATCCCCCTACATTTTTCTCTTATGTGCAGAAATACTTGCAAATATGCTAAGGATCAATCCAAAGATAAAAGGTATTACCATTGGAAACACAGAATATCTTGTGTCTCAATTTGCAGATGACACCACTTTGATATTAGATGGCACTGAAGAATGTCTTCGGAATACGTTGCAAATCTTACGACAATATGCATCATTCTCTGGGTTAAAAATCAATACAAATAAAACTCAAGTTATAAAAATAGGATCTTTGAAAAATGAAAAAGAAATACTGTGTAGAAAATGGAAATTAAATTGGAATGAAACTGAATTTACTCTCCTTGGCATCATCTTCACGCATAATTTGGCAGAAATGGTGGAAAGAAACTACAAAGACAAACTTAAGGAAGTACGGCTTACAATGAAGAAATGGTCAGCAAGAGCCCTTACACCTATAGGTAGAAATACAGTATTAAAAAGTCTGATACTACCTAAATTAAATCATTTATTCTCAGCTCTCCCTAACCCAAACAAAACCTTTATGAAACAATTAAATACTGAGTTTTTCAAATTTATTTGGCAAAATAAACCCGATAAAGTAAGTCGGAAAATTCTTAGCAAATCAATTGAAGATGGAGGATTAAGGGTACCAAACGTAGAAAATACGATCAAATCGCAAAAGATTACATGGATTAACAGGTTATTCAAGAAAGATTCGAAACTAAGCAAATTATTTTACCATAACATCAACACAAATGATATGAATTTTCTATCAAAATGTGAACAACATATCAAAGAAAACATACTGACAAAGAGAACAAATGATTTTTGGATGGATGTGTTATTAGCATGGGGACAATACATCAGTAGTAAAGGACAATGCATTCAGGAGCAAAATGATGTGCTAACACAGCCTATCTGGCATAATGATAACCTTAGAATAGACAATAAGCCAATATGCTACACACACTATATAAAGGCGGGAGTATATTTAATAAATGATTTGGTAGATGACACAGGAAACATACTAATTTATGAACAATTTGATAAACTGTACAACTGCAAAACAAACTTTTTAGAATATGCCGGGATCTATAAATCAATAAAACGATATTGTAAAATAACGAATAACACTATACTCAGAAAAACCTGCATGCCCTGCATTCCTTATTTTTTACAAGATCTAGTGAAAACAAGCAAAGGATGCAGAATATTTTATGATACACTACAAACAACCGAAAATCAAAATACAAACAACAAATACAGGAAGAAATGGAATATCGATTTTAACCAACAAATATTGGATATTGACTGGAATTATTTTCATAAGATACCTTTCAGGGCTCTTGTAAATGTAAAACATCAATGGTTTCAGTATAGCATTATCCACAGATGCATATCAACAAATGAACTGTTATCAAAAATGAAATTGATTGACACCAATGTCTGTACTTTTTGTAAAAACGAAGTGGAAACTATAATGCACATGTTTTATGAGTGCAATATAATCAAAGAAATTTGGAACAATGTTATTAGATGGATTCAACTTAAAACTGGCACCCTTCTTCACTTCGATAAGTCGAAGATACTATTTGGATACCGAGAGAGAAGAAATGACGTAGTCAATCGTATCATCATTATCACAAAGTACAACATTTTTAAATCAAGACTAGCAAACAGACACCCAAACATGGCACACATTAAACATGACATTGAATCTGCATACACCTTAGATAAATACAATTCAAAGATAACTTGTAGTGTAACACCTTTTGCCACATTTTGGTCTTCTTGTCATATGTTGTTTAGTTGATGTCGACGCTTTATCTACAACGCTGACGCTATGATTATTACTGTATACTTGGAAGATTAGTATTATAATTCCATGTTTCAACAATTTGATTAATCTCTGTATGTTGACTTTGTACCAAAAACAGCGAAATAAAAAAAAAAAAAAAAATGTAGATATTCTCAAGTGTGACATGTTTAGATGTTAAGATAAAAATGTGCAGAACGTCAGGTTATCAATAAAAAACTGTTCTGACCTTAAAGACACCGAAGACCGATTAATCTCTGCTGACGTACGGAATGACATTGAGATCCTCTGTCCCTGTCAATGGCCCAATCCGCTTATATTCCTGTCTGGTGACGTCACTTTGACATGAGGCTAATCATCAAAATGAAAGACTCACTGAAATTATCAGAGTTCAGGTATGGCAACTTTATAAACAGAAAAGTAGAGTCTGCATTCCCATGTCGTCGCATTGGATATTGTTTATATTAATAAATTATTAGATGATATTTGACAGGCATTAAAACGTCATACCTTTTGACATAATTGCGTGAAACATAACTTGATGACTTTAATGACCTTTTTTTATATTCTTGAAGGGTTAAATTTCGAGCTTTTCATTCTTCTGTTTTCATATCAATTCCCAAAAAAGATGCTTTGACCATTTATAAAAAAAATCTCTAAAACGTTGAACAAGAATGCTTCAACAAATGGTGTAACAGGAACAGAAAACTGATATTTCTTGATCATCAGCGTTCATTGTGGTAAAAAAGACGTGCTTATGTAACAGATAATTAGCTTGGTTGTATATATCGACGTTTCAGGTGTCAATGAACTACGGAACAGATCGACCTTTACAGCCAGAAGAAAAACCATACTTCAGTCTATTCTAGAAGCCGATCAAACGATCCCCCTAGCAGCGTAAGGATATTGAATCTGTCTGAGGAGAAATTCATTTTAAAGTACAGTTGGCTGTTGGCTTGAATATTATATGAGATAAAACCATAAGTGTTTATGATGCTTAAATATTGTCTTGAAAATCTTTGAACCCTCTTTTTATTTCAGTCATTAATTCGAACCTTTTTATTCACATTTAGGCTTCATGATGTATACAGTATATACTATTGTGATTAATAATACTGTCTAGAATCCCATTTGAAACGTGTGTCTTAAGGAAATTTTGAATTCGTTTCATTCGTAATTTTGATTGATTATATTCATAAAAAGTAATATATTGCGATGGCAATGCTGTAATCTTGTCTTGAAGTCTGGCTTTAAAACTTTTAAACCATTCCCATAAACTAGTTCACAAATGAATAAGCAGTCTTTATAGTATACCTTTACGTTGAATGTCTTAAAAAAACCCAGACAAATTAAGATTGGACATTTTATATTTCTATACACATCCCTGACAAAAAACAGTTTTGAAGAAAAATAAATGTATTAACCTAAGCATTTAATGTTATGGTTTTTAATTGCTCTCATTGTAAAATTTGAAGTTCTAAATCTTTGTTTTATCAATACAATTGGATATTATGTTTCATAATAAAGTTGATTTTCATCTGTAACAACACCCATTCCTTGTATCATTACCCTTTTATCTGACTTATTGTATTTGTACATAATTGATTAAATCAATGGCTTCCTGTATATCTATAAATAATGTACCAACTTATTTTGTTCATTATCCACCTGATGAAGGGGCAAGAAGAAGCTCAGAAACGTCCTGAAAATAAATAAAGAAGTTGTCATCCATAACATTGTCTTGTATAAATTTTTTCTACTTTGAATTGTGACAAAATAACGTGCATAAAGTTGAAATCCACTCATACGACTTATTTATTCCTCCCCATATACGGACAAATTACATTCACTTGTTGTCATTGAAAATAGCATACTGGTCTTATACCAAAAATGTACTCTAAATCCCTAAAATCAATAGCAATTTGTATATGTTTAATAAAATCATTGTATCATTGTATACGTCACTTTCATAGTTTAATGATTTACATACAAAGATACAGACATGTACATGGTTTAAAGACGGATGCATAAAGCAATTTCGTTCTCAAAAACAAGAAATACATGAACCAAACGCCTATGGTACTTGATGATTATTTACAATCAGCGATGATTGAAAAATATAATAATCACAAAGGAAGTTGATCTCAAAAGGTTACAACTTATCTTGTTTTGGCGCCTATGTTTTTTGGAGCAGAAAGGCCAAGGCAGAACTGATAACATTGTAAATCTAATGGCGAAGAGGGAACACTTGAGCAGTAAGCTGAATGTAGTTAGAAGATGGTTAACATGACTAAGAACAAAACTTTTCAATGATAGTCCGTGATCAGTCTTGAAGATCACATTCCACCAGTAAATCGCACCCGTAAGTGACATCAGAAGTGTCGATGCAGTACAGCTGAGAGCAACAAAACATTGCAAGCAGAACAAGAGTGCACTGAGAGCACAACACGATATGTACTTTTGCTGTAACTTTAAGTTAACATGTCAAAGGAATGTTTAGTGTATGTAGTATTATGGTGGAGAAAGGACGGACGGACCACGCCACGACAATATTGTCTTCGCCGGCGAGGGATAAAAGATAAGCCTTTGAGGAGAAATTATTCCATTCTTATGTTGCCTAGTGAGCTGACAATGCATATTTTTGTGCAGTGGATGCGACCATTGATTTAACATTATCAGCTATTAGGAAACACACATTTACGAGTCAAATTGTTGAATATCGGATAAGGGAACACATTGATTCTTTAATTGCATGATGGCCAGGCCAATAGCTAGGAAATTCTAAAAACACTTTCAAACACATTTTCCATTACTGTCACTTTGGTTATTTGTGCGTTTGCTTTTTAATATTTGCAGTAGAATTTCATCAAACAGAGATGTGAAGTTTAATCAAAATGAAAAAGTAATTATTTAATGTTTAAAAATATGGCAGTTTGTTCCACAGTGTGATCAATACACCATTTCGAAATTATGCCAGGCCAACACGTCCTCTCAAGGAAGGCCGTTCTAAAGGAAAAGGCTATTTATGGTGTTGAAAACACTTTAAACTGCAAGTTTATTTTAAAATTATGAAATAAAACTTAATACAACATTCATAACACAGATATATACTTAAGTGATGGATATTAATCAACATTGATACATGTTCTTTCCATGTTAAATAAAAGGGAAACCCAATTCAAGTGTCTGGCTTTATTGTCTTACTGTATGGCCACGTTACAGTTGGTCTCAAATTATGCTGGTAACCACTATACATGTACATGTGCTTCAAAACAACAGTTTTGTTTAACATTTTTTAAAGAGTCAATTGATGTCAATGTAAATGTCGTGTGCGATCAAAACACAAACGTTAAAGAAGTATCGTTTTATTAATTTTACCTCATTTATTTCAAATACCAATTCACCAGTTTTTAATATAATCATTTCGCTCGTGTTCGGTATCAAGCTGAAATATAAGAATGGCATTTAAATATACCCTGCCCCATAGTGCTTCATGGAAGAAACACCGACTTAATAGGAACTCTACATGATAGGTCAATGTCTACTTAACGTACTTTCTTGTCTAGCATTACACAGTCAAAAGTTCAGTTGTCTCATTTGCTCTCAAATGTTAATTGTGTTTAAATGAATCAGGGTTGATTGCATATATATATACATATTAAAAATACTACAACATATTTGATCAATTTAATTAAAGTAAACAGTACTAGATACAAAATCAACATAAGGAATAACAAAATTGAACGGAAACAAGGAAAGTCCGTAAAGTAATCAAATTAGTAACTAAAACATACTAATTTATTTTTAATCATTTATTTTAAATTATGCAAATTAGGGACATAGAAATACGAAAGACATATCTACACATCACAGCGATTAGAGTTTTCAAATGTCTTTACTTTCCAACAATTAGTGTGTGCGTTATGAGCGGAACGAAGTTTTGACTGCAAAAGAAACAGAATTTGTCCACTTAAGCAAATAATATGCATAGTCATTACTTGTTACTAAATTTTAGTTTGAGTCGTAGTTATAAGCGAAAAAACAATTGTGACAAGCGGACGAACAGTTTGATCAAAGAATTTCTCAAAGGGTATATGTGATTATGCTGTACAAATGGTTAACCTATGTATCAATTTTACCTGAATAACATTGCTTTGGTTGGGAATATCAATGGACTCGTGCAATTATATAAAATAAAACTTATCTTAAACGCGAAAAAACAATTGTGACAAGCGAACGAACAGTTTGATCACAGAAGTTCTCAAAGGGTATATGTGATTATGCTGTACAAATAGTTAACCTATGTATCAATTTTACCTGAATAACATTGCTTTGGTTGTGAATATCAAATGACACGTACAATTTGATAACATAAAACTTACCTTAAACCCAACATTCTGATAACACAGTAACAATCCAACCCTAACACTGTAACAAACACACCAAGAGGCAAATGTTTTCTAAAAGACCTCAGCAAGATGTTATGCAAATAAAATCCAACCTATCTATCCGTTCCATCAAATCTATTGTGTATTCTATCCTAAATCCTATCGGGCAAGAAAAGCATTTTCTCTCAGGAGTTACTTTTCATAGTGATATTATGACTTTTACCAAAAGAATCCTGTCAAGTGACAAAAACTAGGAGAATGAAATAATAACCTTTAAAGTACATTTTCACTGAATTATGAATCCTTATGTTTTCTAATGTTTGGCGATGTTTCGTAGAATCATCTGAAGGAATTTCTAAAAGCAGTAACTTGTTTGTTTGTGGATTTGATCATAGAAATCATCCATGAAACATGTATCTGTGGCATTTATTAAGCTATATACAAGTAACAATACGATACTGAGTGTATAGTCTTGAAGTATATAGTCTTGATCAGACGAAACCACATGGCATACGTATAAATTCACAGAGTTTATCTACACCTTTTTAAAGGGATTATGAAATTCCAAATTTTGCATTTGCATAGGCAACCCTTTTCAAGATAAAAACATATATAACAAAATCTTTTCCTAAAGGGCTGCTTCATGTTACCTCTTTCATGTTAGCGTAAGTATATGCACTATAGAATGTCACTGAGAAGAACAAATAAAATTTCAATATATTTTTAACTAAAAAAGCGCCTAATTTCCTAAAACATAACAAATGCATAAAACAAATTCACGTCAGGCGAAGACAAGCTAGTATACTTGATATAAGTATCGTAAAATACAGATACAAATAATGTCATGCTATATTTGGCTTAGAGAAACCCAGAGAAATCCCTTGTCACTATCTGGAGAGGAAGCATTTCACTTAAAAAGTCCCGATCAAACCATTTTTCTGTGGTTATTTAAGTCACCATTATACCTATTTCTTCTGATGAGAACAGATTTGTAAAAAGGACAATCAATCCACTAAAACTATTATGAAAGAGAACAAAACAAAAGATTTTCTATATCCAACAAACGATGTGAGAGATAAGTCTAATATCGTCTATGCCTTGTAATTGAGTAGCTGATAAAGTTTTAACATGATTTTTTTACGAAAATGATTAATAATTGCAAAATTCATTTTAACTAGAGTTAAATCTGGACTATTCAGAACTACTGTTCGTCAGCCACCTCTCCTACCTAGTTCTATATGACATGGGTTCGGGTGTCACCATCATAAAGAACAAGTCTTTTACTTGCAGGCAGCCCTTTTTAATGTGAAAAGATTAATAAAACGAATTGATATAAGTCTGAGATTGAAGTTCAAGAGATAAGCACTCTAGTAGACAATAAATATTCTTTATGTCAGTTACACGCTCACCTGAAACCTTTTTACTAGCAAGCTGCTTTTCTGAAACTCGCTTGATAGACTTTAAAATTCTACTTGTTGGTTTGAAACGATCTCGTGTTTGCTTGGTAGTTTTGGAAGTGAATTCTTGGTATGGGGTAATATCGCCAGAACGTTACTTACTTCGCGGATAGTGTGGGTAAGCATTAATATATTTTCATGTGACTGAAATGACACGACGGATGATTTTAAGTTAAACAATGTCGTTTAAAACTGGCAACCGTGTTCAATTAGGCTTGTGGATTGTCACTGTTAAGATATTTTGAGAACATTGATAGACAGATAAGAATAAAGCTTTGATAAATTGCTTTCAATGCTTTTACAGCAATGAATTACACTTAAGGTAACATTAGTGAATCCCAAACAACAATTCAAAAGATTAATACGTGGAGATCAAATTCTTGCTATCTGGAAATGAATTTTTTTAAAATTGGAATATAAATTGTAACGAAAAATATGAACACAATATCGTTTAAAATGTTTTCAACCCACAGCATTGTGTGCAACTGAAAACTTGTTCGATAGAATCCAAGCATTTAGGGAAATGAGTCAAATGAGAGAAACTGAGCATCGGTAATTGCGTTTGAGAGTTTCCATTTATGCTCCGCAGTGACGACTGTTAAATTAACGTATGATCTATGATCAAAGAGCCATCCCCACATGAGTTCAGCATCTCCGTCCATTTGATTATCACACATGTATGAAACAGCATGTTTTGCTAACACGCATTGCAAGCCAAGCATCTGGAAGTTAATGTTACATTTTTTCCAAACGTACACCTGACTCCTTGTTTTCTATTATTCATCAACTATAAATCAGTTTAAATTGATACAGTGTTCATCAATATAAATGCACATGTTTAGTTCTGAAAATCAATGATATCAAAAGGTAACACTGAACCAATAAGACATTCAAAGAAATTCAAGCCTACATCATCAAGTATCTGCTCTTTAATGAGAACTTTAGCAATACATTTGGAGCTCTAAGCACGTCAGATTAAAAGGCAATCTGGCTTCAAGGATGTAAGTCTTAATTTATTATGGACGCCATAATCATGTCATTTGGTTTGTGACTGGATAACAATAACCATCTGAATCAATAAAACGGATAATGACACTTTCAAGCACTCCATACAAGCATTTCTTATCATGTTCTATCTGATTCTTGGACAGCAGATATATCCATGAATTTAAATTTTCAAATCACCATTACCGTGTCTGAGTATTCTGAATGTCATTTCTAGTAAACTGAAAATTGAAAAAAGTGAGTCATATGAGAAATATAAGGCAAGATAAGTTTTCGAGTTAGTGTTTACATTCATATGAGTGAATAACTTGACAGGTCTAAAATCCTGACAATTTGTCAGGTGCAACATGATGAAAATTAAGAGTATTTGAATCCTTCATTCAATATGGAATAATCTCGGGTAAAGAAGAATTCTGAGTTTGTTTTGAAAGTTCAACTCCATCATCGTCAGATTCTCTATTAAATTAAAGTTAATGGAATTTTCTTTTTTAAATTCGTTTCTGAAAAATTTCCTTCAGCAGATATTCACATTTTAATCAACATAAAAATAATTGAGTGTCACATTTCAAGATAATTTGTTCCACATTACGATCGATACACCATTTGGAAACCCATACCAATATCCATTTATCACCTTTATAAAACGAAAAGCGAAACCTTGGTTATCAACTATAGCTTTAACAAAATGAAATAAGTGTTACAAAATCATTGTTTCAATTCTAAAATGTTGTCCTTTGGTTTCATCCAAAGGGTCTTGTTCTAAGTGCTGCAAGCTGTTATCGTATATTTTTCCTTCAAAGCCGTATGAATAATGGCTCTGATGCATAAATGTACCTCAGTCTAATCTTAATCATTGGTGGTGGTATACTATTTGATTATAAGGCCGCAATTCTTCCTTAGGTATCGGTTAGATTCAGATAAGATTAAGAATAAATGAAAATCAGTATATACGTCCACCCATGTGGTTTTAAATATTGCAGTAGCAGTAGTAGTCTGTCTTACTATTATTTTATTAGTACATATGGATATATGAAATGTCATTAAAGATATATCAAACCTAGCTCCCCATCTGTAGCTACAATCTGAACCGTGACCTGTGCACCCATGTACAGGGGTTCCTATATCAACTGCTGACTAATATCTCTGACAGATCCAGGACGTCAATGCTGGGAGGATCATCACAATCTGTATCTAAGAAGAGTCACTCAGAGTAGACAGCCCTGTAAGGGACTTCAATATACTTGGTTGGGACACTCAAACTTAATCAGAAGTAAGCTTGATTATTTAAAAACGTTTTCTCTATTTATCATCAAGTAATAGATATGAATTGCCTCGATCTGTAATTATCACCACATTTATATTACATTAATATCCACTACTTGAAACCCAAATGCATGTTTTAGGCATAATTCCGCCGTTTTTGTTTAACCGAAGAGAGAAGTTTGTAAGTTTTAGACCTGACCTCTCTCATTTGTCATACTTGAAATGAGCAGGTTGCAATGTCTTCTACAGCCAGCTGTTTCTAGAAGTACACTTTAGACGTTTGTTGTACTGTTGTTATGTTTGCAAATCATGTCCCAAGTGTATCTGGATATCTCAGGAAAGTGTTATAATATGAATATATTTTAAGGGGTATTTTTTACATATTATTCATCTGATATTAATAGTTCTAGTATCTTAAATAATTTAAAGATTTCATGATAGATATTTCATTCCACATTTTTATTCAAAATGAAAAACATTTTAAGACATAGGAAATTGGGAAATCCCAGTGATGATTATGTATCAAGTAGTCCTTGGCTTGAACTCTTTACTTCACAGGGACCTTTCGTGATCTGTCAGCAACTAAGACACAGTATGAAATTATCAGTAATTGCATCATTCCGGAATTGTTTTGTCAAAATTCCTCTCAGACAGGTATAGAAGTAGCCAAAAGAGCACGGGTATTTGATTTGTTTATGTGAGAATGTTGCAGGACCATCTTTCATTTCTAGTTTCAATGAAGTTCCCACAAAGAAGGGATGTAAAACTCCTCGCATACAGGTATAGAAGCAGCCAAAGGTAACTGGAAAGTAAAAGGAAAGTAAATGTTCAATGTTTTAGGTATGTGAATCTTAGATAGAAAAATGAAAATGGTTAAAGGACCATCTTTAACTTCTAGTTTCAATGAAGTTCCTAGAAAGGAGGGATGTAAATTCGTAATAACAAATCAAACGTTTATCGTGCATAAAAGGTAAATTCTTAAGATTTGTAGAAAATTAAAGTGTATGTTATACATCGTAATGTGAAAATAATTAAACCAATTGCTGCGTGTTGATAAAGTATTTCAAATTTGATTGTTTGTTTGACTTTTCTGTAAACAACCAACCTGTTTATTTCATATTGAAGGACTGTCTTTATTGATTTATGTTTATGTCAACTAAAGTTATTTACGATTTGTATGTGTTAGGTTATGCTCTATTGATTTTGTTGGACTTATCTTAGAACAAGCAGTTACATTTAATAGCTCTGATTTATCGAAGGAACATGAGCTGTACTACGTTCTGCAGACAATTCAACAAATGTAGCCCAGACGTTGTCGTACCTCTACCTAATTAATCTTTTCAACTATTTTTTTCTCACAAGTATTTCAATGTATAGCTAAGATTAAAAGATATATAAAATATGTTATTGTTCCCAAAATTATGGCAGAGGCAAAGTATGCATATAATTAATCATTATCTGAATCATGGTTTCACAAATGTAAACTTTGAGAAAGGTCAACCTTCAATTGCCTCTTTAGTGAATCTTCAGTAGATATTTGAGTTAGCCATATTTTATCATCAAGGATTTGAAATATCAAAATAACTTGCTTTCTTAACTTACATAAACAACTGATTTAGTCATCACAAAGAAGGTGTGATTATAAATAATTTTAGAATGCGTAAAATGTTAGAGTAAAGGGACCCAAGAGTACCATGCGATCACATGCAGCTTATCTATGTGGCTTACAATTACCCAGATTCATATCTGTTTTTTATGCAATGAAAAGTTTATCCTTTTAGGATCATTTTCAGCTAATGCTAAAACTCTACATAGAACATACTTCTGCTTCCGGGAGACATGATGGCGCATATCTTGAAGAATATGATGTTTGATTAAACTTGAAGTGCAGTTGTTTCGTTTCATTTAAAAAATCAGTAAAATATTATCTTATCTTTTGTCAATATAGGTCATGATTTCAATTTGCTTCCGAACACAGTCAACCAAATGATATTTAATTGATAATTTTGTATTGCAATCATTGAATGTTATATGCCGATGATAGATCAAATTAAGATGAAAATGACCAGTAACAAAGTCATCAATCTTACTAAAGAGAGAGGGATTGTAGATGTGAATGGACAATGCTGTTATTATTGTACCTGAGCATGCAAGTTATTTGATATGGGGATTATCTGAGCTACATTGGTAATATCTCTAAAAATCAAGACACTCAAGGCAATCTCAAGACTACTCTGTATGGGCTGGATGAAGTTTGAGTTTTCTCTGATTGTTAAGATTTCATCATGATCATTGATACAAACACAATGAATCCGCACATTTCTTGTGTTCTTTATCTTGTTATTTACATGTTTATCTTGTTGTATCATATTTCAATATTCTTGATGACCTTATGAAAACCTTTAATACTACCTATAACTTCGCTGCTGTGTAAAATGAAGAAGTTGATCAGGCATTAAATATTCTTCACTTCCTTTCAAAACAACATCTTCGCCATGAATCATCATTACTACATAATGGATTTATCATGATGGTAAAACAGTTCAAAGAAGAGAATATTTGGTAAATCTCTTCAACAAATTACCAACAACATGCAATGCAGGCATCATGGTCAATATTAATACCCCATGTGTCCACACAAATTGTTGATGTTAGCTACAGTAATTAAGTTAGATGTCTTTCATGTATGCTCCACAGTGACAACAGTAAAGTTGGCGTATCTTTTAATGATCAAAGAGTCAGCTCTCTATGAGTTCAGCATTTCTCTGATGAGGCTGTGTGAAACGACAGCACAGTCATGGTGTGCTGTACTGTTTTAATGATCAAATCTGTAGGCAATGTGAATAAGTATGAGGTATGCTGGAATAAGAGTTTTATATGTTAGTTATGGCATATTCGGTTCTGACAGTCTAGATAAAATCTCACTTTGAAATCTTACGGATTTTAAAACATCTATTAAACGTATTATCTACAAACGTTTAAACTATGGTTAAATCTTCGTTTTCTTAAAACAAAGATCAATTTTTCCATATATATGGTTAAACTTCTCGAATAAAATAAATGTACAACGGTTTCGGATTTTTTTATTTCTTAAGATTGTACATGTGAATAAATTTTACAAAATACGTTCTCTAGGTGATAAAATTTGTATCACGATACGAAAACTTTCAAGCACTTTGATACAGTTAATATGAAATACATTTTTAAATAATTTATGAATGTTTAGTAATTGTGTTCCCCTCAAGTATCGTAATAGCATCATGATTCTACAATAAGACATAAAACTAAAACCATTATTACTACTGTAACATTGCTTGCTAGTTAAAGCTAATGCTACTTTAAAAACATATTTTTCTAGTTGTAAACAAGTTCGTGATTTTAGACTCATTAACAGCCCGATGAGTCTTAAAAAAGCACATGAGTTTTTATTCAGTTGATCGATTATATTATTTCAATCCCAGTGTGCTCTTAGCCAAATGACAACTATCAACAATTTGAAGTGAAATAATTGGGAAAATCTACACTCATAATTGCCATACTTGTATGGAAATGTATGACAGGTTCTGAGCTTTTTCCGCTCTTAATGGCTTGAATAATGGTCATGCATACATACAATGATAACATAAACCTCACTCATTCTGAGCTACTATCCAATAGTTCTTTAAAAATACCTCCACGTAACAAAGTATCTATTAGTCGTATTGATAGTTGTGTGACTCGGTGACCCTTAGAGCTACGTCAGCGGGATCATTAATGTTACTAGCAGGTTCAAACAATTTGAAAAGGTCAAAGAGTCCAGACGAAACTTGGGTCGTTCAAAATTAGACTATATTTCTAACTGTATCTTTCTTACCGCCTTTCTCTTTCCCTTTCCCTCCCTTCGCTGATCTTTCTCATATTGTTTATGTGGCACTATTCACGGTTTGAAGAACTGTTCTACTGCTGACAGTACATGTACGTTCAAACATAGGCACACCCTCACTTTAATGACATCACCCGGCTTTTGTGCTCTTTGCAAACAATGTAAGGATGTAATCCGACTTTAATGTTCAGTCAGTGACATCGTTCTAAAATATCATCCGTCCCTCCTGTGTTGTCAGGGTCAGTACTGATTTATACATAATAAGAGATGCGCATATTTGTCTAATAATTCATAATAATAAAACAATCATAATAACCATTTATGAAAAAATACTTTTAAAAGTTAATAGAGTGATAGATTTGATCGCCATGCGTGCTGAAACTGTCCTACAACTTAGTTTGTAAAGTAAAATTTAAATATATTAACATTATGTTTATTCGTATGGTATGGTTAATCAACATGTTTATAGCTAATGAATGTTCAGAGACATGTAATATGACGACGATGTATCTTTACAATATTTTATTTTCATGATATGGTTTTTATAGACAGAATCGTAAAATAAGTCGTGCCCCACACCAATTATCATTTGGAAACCTTTGAATAAAGAAGTTCAAGTTTCTCTTTAAAAACACCATCTATCTGAATATTCATGTAAGATGACAAAAATGATAGACAAAGGAACCTGCTTTTTCTGAAATCAAAAACGTAGAACACCTGAAACACGTGATTTGATTAAAAAGTCTACGTTTTTTTTAAAAAAAGTAACGAAGAGGCAAACTATATCTTTTGTTTCCTAAGAGACTCTGAACAAGATCAACAACAAAGCCTTACATTCCTTAATACATGTATAATTAGCATGTGACATATAATTCACAATACTTTATTCCGCTAGTTTTTTTTATTTTATATATATCCGTGCTATCTATCCGATATTTCTTCACATATAAACGTGTTACATATCCAACAAATTGTTGTTCATCTCGATATGCTATTATGGTTATTAAATCATCTTTTATATTGTTTCTGCCTAATCTATCAAAATCATCGAGGCCTTTTTCAATATTTGATGACATCCTTTACCTCTTTGTTATCTTTGGCCTCAACTCTCGATGCGAAGTCTAATATCACATGAACAAGTTATATTCGGCATGGAGTATTCAAATGAGCTCTAGATAGTCAGGATTGTGTTCCTATTTTGTTAAAATAGAAAAATACCATCCTCAGTTTCCAAGATGAGCTATACCACTTAACCTGATTGGCGACTCATTGTAAGTCATTTTAAATTATATGCATAAAATCAATCACACAGAGTCATAAAATGTGACGCCGTCCAAAGCGACCGAATTTGAACTATCTCAACTATCACTACTAGATTCATTTAACAAAAGTCATAATGTTATTCCAAGATAACAAAGGCCATATAAACAGTATTCAATAGAACGAGTGCCTTTTTTTGCCTCAGGTACTGTCCAATTGAACTCTAACTGCAATCCAATAAAGATATCTGTAGTTCTTTCACAAAGCTAAATCTCATTTCAAGACTTGCTGAAGTGTGAAGAAGATGCTCTTTGATCGCCATTAGCCAAAGGCAATCTTGCACATCCAACCGACGAACCGTAATTAAAAGCAACAGAGGCAATCATCGAATCAAGTGGAAACAGTTTGTTTCAGGTCACGCAAGACACTTTGCAGCATTTTGAGACCAGAAATTAATAAAGGTTTACCTCACAGTCAAGAAAAATATATTTTTTTATCAATAAATTTAATGAAATAAAGAATAAACCTGTATTATAAAATGTGAATAATGAGGCTCGGGGCAGATTAGCAAACGGATTAAATTTTGAAGTAGTCAGTACACTAATTGTAGTTTACAATAGAGCGCAATCATAAATGTGTGCCCAAAGCCTGAAACGAGATCATGGATAATAAAAAATACATTTTGATTGAAACATAGATAATAGATTTGATGTTGATAGATATTGTTGCATTTTAAGTCCATAAACCGCCCAAAAACTATTTCTAGCTTTGGTTAATGAATTTTAAGGATTTTATTTAAAGATTCAAAAAGATGACACGTAACACAGAGCTGAAATAGCTGTTCATTAGTGACGATGGTCAACAACAAAAGTTACATAACAAATATGTAAATAAAATCTGAAAAGTGATTAACCTTAGAAGAAACCATAGTTCCTGCATTTGTACTGTCATTGTGAATTCACAAAACCGATAGGTTCAGGAAACTTTTGATTGGCCAAGTAAAAGCAAACAGGATGGTCTTTATTCGGCACAAAAGTTGATATCCACTTGAATGAGATCAACGTAAAAATAATATATCACTAAGTGACCTGAAGGACGTCCAAGACGGTCAGTGTTGCGTTATGTGTTTATATGTGTACAAGGAAACCGTGGACAGAAGTCATAAGAAATATGAGATTGCTAAATGGACCTTAATTTTGACAACTGGTCAAAGTCACAGGCCGGGATCAGTTAAAACTAGAGCTTATTAGTTATTGTCAAGCTCAAACTGCTTGTCACTGATTGTGCAACTCCCATGGTGCAATTGTGTGAAACAATATACAATTCAGAAGACTTTAGAGCGTAAATAAAAGTCATAAAAATGTGTGTTTGACCCCTACTTAATTTGAATTTCTAAAGCGCGAAAATGCTTATGTCGTAATAATATGTCAATGGACACACTTTATCTCACACATAAAACGTTTTTATCATTTCATAAAAGTAATTGCAAAATTCGCGATAAATTTATTTTGCCGATATGTTCATTATGCTCTTAATCTCAAAATCTCATTAAACAGCCGGATGCAATTTTCCATCAGGAAAAACACCTCATTTTAACGTTTATTAGAACTAATAAAACTACTTTCACGCCTTTAACGCCACGTTAATAATAGTAAAGGCTATATAATAATGTTTGCTTTAAACGCTTTGAGATTATACCGTAGGAATAATTGCAATTATTTCTTGTTTTTATCTCACTCCTATGTCAACAAATGTCATTTGAATTATTGGTTAAAGACAATTTCGATTTAACATCCAAGTTTTATAAACCAGAGGTAAATATGAACGGTTGAACAGATAATCAATACTATACTATACTATACTATTTTATACTATGCTATGCTATGCTATGCTATGCTATGCTATGCCATGCCATGCCATGCCATACCATACCATACCATACCATACCATACCATACCATACCATACCATACTATACTATACTATACTATACTATACTATACTATACTACACTATGCTATTCTATACTAAAATGATACAAAACGCCGCAAAAAGAAATTAGGAAATGTATTTACTTCTGAATTCCATAAAGATTGTTATTCTTTGAAGTAATATAACATGCTCGGTGCGTATATCTCAACACGAAATGTTGATTGATTAGTATTAACAGAATGAATTTTTGTTCGATGTGATGCCTCTATAACCATGTTTAACATCGCTTTACTGGCATTCACTATCTGGAGTAGCGGTTTTGATTTTATTTATACAACGTATTGGAAGAATAGCTAGCATTTGAAATACACTGTTTGATTCACAATATCTGTGCAGCATTAAACATACTTAAAAATACAAGATACATTTGTCAACATTTCCACCATAACCATCATCGTTATTATCCATATTAGTGTCATTAGTAGTCATAATTAATCGCCTGGAGATTACTGAATATCTTACCTATAAATTAACACCAGACCATACGTCATGATGGGTTGTCGATGTCATATGTTGTATAGGTATTGAAGACCGCGAGAAACTTCTTCAGATATTGTAGTTAGGAGGTCAATCATTTAGAGAGCGTAGCGTCAACGGTCTTGAGCGAACTGCCCATTAAAGAGTAACAATATATGGGTCATCTTCAATAACAACGTCAAATGCAATAATTTCGAGTATAACATAGCAAATATAGTGTTCAAGCTACTCTTAAGGTGCACGCTCCAAACATGGGTGTATCATTTAACACTCCACAGGTCCTTCTCAAACATCCTTGAGAAAGTTCAAGGTTTAATTTCCAATTATTAGAGGGCTTGATTTCACCCTGGGCAAAACAATGGATACGGCCCTATCAGACTTTTTTTGGTGTACAAGTGCTTAAAGATGACAAGTCTATGGATGCATAAACGGTATCAAATATGCACCTACACGTATATTTAAAACCAGATATGTACAGTATTCTATATCAAGCATATTATGCCTGCCACGAAGTCGTAATCCCTGTAGTTTCGTCGACCCTAATTCATCAATGTATAGGAAGATTTTAATGTTTGACAAGGATGAAGAGGATGTCGTGCTCAAGTTGGAATACGGGGGCTGTAAGGAGCAGGAGCAAAATAAGATATTACCCTTCAGTAGCATATGACGTCAAATTCTAAAATAACCAACACATAATATCGGATTTCTGTCATGGTGTCAGGATTTGATATCAAAATAACACAGACCCTAAACGACGAAACGGAAGTCGAAATAACGCACTTGAAGAATCGTTAGTCGAATGCCAAATAGAGAATGATAGTAGACATCTGCATTCCGCTCGTTTTGCTTGTTGTTTCAAGTAATTTTAGATAATCTGATGCATCGCAGCAAGATGAAAATCCCCCAAATCGAATCGATATTTCAACTTGAAATAAGGAATCAAACGTGCTTTAGAATCTTAAAGCACAACTAAGAGTTGAATATAAAAGTTCTAACAGGTTGTTTGAGTGACTGGTGGTCAATTTTTGAAAACATTTAATTTGCCAAATGTTATTTTCAAATAATCTTTAAAAAAAAGACTAGTTATTCAAGAAATGACCATATGGATGCGAAAAATTTTTCAGCGATAATGTAACTTCTTTTCCAATGGATTCCGTGTTCTTTCCCGATAAATGTTTTTTCATCGAAGAAAGACTTACATTTATTTCGCAATTTGAAGATAAGTGATTAGAGTATTTTATAAAAGTATATTTAAAATACATAAATAAACCAGAAAAGTTGAATTGGTTCAAGCGCAAGGTCACATATAGATTAAATATAACATACTTTATTAAAATGATTCTTCAAACAACTATGTGAAGTATGTCATATGTAATGTCTCTCTCTCTCTCTCTCTCTCTCTCTCTCTCTCTCTCTCTCTCTCTCTCTCTCTCTCTCTCTCTCTCTCTCTCTCTCTCTCTCTCTCTCTCTCTTTAGGCAATCATTTTCACTAACAGAATAACAAAAAGAAACTTTTCCTTGATGTTTTTTGTGTTACTCAAATGACAGCTGCCTTTCAGGTTACGAATTATTCAATTACACAAAATACGATGACTAATACTCGTCATTATATAGTGTGCATTAAGCAACACAGAATTGATACCATGATAATACAGTTTCCAGTGGAAAACAAGAAGAAAATCGAGAAGTAATTGGAAAGGGATATACTGTTACCCTGAAGAACCCTAAGGCTGTCGTAAAAGGAAGTTTTTGTAGTAAAATGTATCCGCTAATATTGAAGCACTTTTAAAGAAAAGTGTTCATTTGTTTTAACAAACAGTACTGAATGATGCTTTGAAATGAAACCGCAACAACGTTTTGATAAGGATCTTATAAGATGAATTTTGGTTCGAAATACACAATTCTACAAATTAAAGGATAACATATTGAAACTGAATGGAATTTCAACTTTGAAATTTCATGCTAAAACCACATGAAATCTGACTCATTACTTGTTACATTATTTTGCGTCATTCACACTCCTTGCATTAAAGTAGTTTCCTTCCATTGATGAGTTCAAAGCATATAAGCTCTTTTTCAAATATTCCTAAAATAAGTAAATTCTACTCCGACAAGCATTAACGCTAATATTTATCTATATAAAACCGAGAACTTTTTCTACATCACAGACGAATGGGTTTTTTTAATACGTATGGGTAAATTTTGTCATTTTCATTATACAAAAACGTAATGAATTATCTAATGCTGGCCCCCAGATAAAACAAAGGTCACCTAACATTACTGACTGGTGACTACAATGAGGCTGTTTTTCATGTAGAAAGAAGGGTTGTAATAGAATACAGCCCCGTCTGATCTCTGGATCAAATGTATTTCATTGCGATTCTGAACTCGCTGCATCGGTAGAAGCTTTTCATTGTATACACAGGGGACCAACCACTCAGCTGTATTATGTTGCTTCAAACATATTCTCCTAGGGGTGAATATGTAGTCTTGCTTTGGGACCACTTTTGGCATTGTCTCTTTTAGAGTCTTCTTTCACGTACCATATAAAAGTACAGGCTCTAGTGAAAATAAAATAATAGCAAGTAGTAATGCAATGTGTGAATTTTGAAGATACATTAACTGAACGAATTTTGCAGCCTTTCTCAGAATTAGTTATTTTACTTTCAAGTTCCGAGTCCCTGTTTCGGCTTTTTTAAGACAACTGGGTTCACGCTATGAGTAATTACTGAATGTATATATATATATATATATATATATATATATATATATATATATATATATATATATATATATATATGTGTGTGTGTGTGTGTGTGTGTGTTTGTTTGGATGTGCGGGTGTGCGTGTGTGTGTTTTAAACTGACAATGATGACATTGACAAAAAACGATAGCAGCACTCGTGAAGCACATATCTTGGAATTGACATGTAACTGACAAAGAGATAATGTGACAATTTGATAATCCGAAATTCTGCTTTGTGAACGACGCCTATTTCTAACTGATTGACAAAGACGGTGTTGCGAGACTTGACAGTTATGAAAACTACAAACGTCATAACATATTGACAATTGATTTCGATTGAGGTCTTGTGGTGGCATTTACATGACTTCCATTGTTATACAGTGACAAGAATCCAATGAAGTCGCCAGTTTGGTTTGAGTAGTCACGTGTCTAACACACGTCGTGCGTGCTTTAGCGTGTCGTGTGACCCTTGCATGTGTTGACCTTGTGAACCATTGGAAGTTTTTAGTTTTGCTCTGAATAATTATTATAATTGTTCATAGTGTTGTTGATGTACATGACAATGTGGTAAACTTTGGCGAAATTTCTGGTAGGCAATATCAGAAATACATGAAACTATCGCCGTTCCATTTCGTTATATTTGTGAATAATGGAATTGTGTCGGGAATACAATTGTAAAGCAAGGAAATTGTTAAGACATTAGTAACAACAAATCGATTCTTCTTAAAACAAAACATTGATATTTAATGGTCATATCAAAACGTCAATTTCCTTTAACTTTTAAAATGTATTAACAATACTTGCTTGCAAGCCATGTGAAAGCATGATGAAGTTCGTCATACGAAAACTTAGTGATGTAACACAAAACTAATTTATGTCAGAGTGACATAGAATATATAGTTCATCAATCTGCATCAATGTCTCACTGTCTTGTATTCTAATCTTAAAGTGGCATACTTGATCGGATCACCCTATAAGCTTAAGTTGCGCATTAAACTCATTTTCTCTATTCAAAAAGTCGTTATTAGGTTAAAAGTTCCCCGTAAGAAATCTTAAAAGCTTAAAAGTTTTCTTTAAATTAATTTGCTCGTATCCTACAATGAGGTACATGTGAACTTCTACTTTTGTTTTGTGTAAGTAGCTTCGTTCATTACAAGTTATGTACTCATGTTCAAAGGCTATGTAAGATATTTTAAAGAGCCACTCCGTGAGTTGTTGGAGTCATATATGCCAAACTTTATCAATGGTGTCATTTGATTGCGAAGTATCGACTGTTACCAAAAATATAAAATTTAAATGTAATTTGTTTTGTACAGTGACAATATGAAGGTAGAACGTCGCAATTATGATCGAAAACTGGACAGTGGGGCGCGTCAAATAGTCAAACCTTATTTTGGAAACTTATCTAAAACAGCCAGGAGGGCAGTTAGGAGTTGATAGCGTTTGTTAGGTTATATAACTAGTGTCCATGTATATTGGACGTGATATCTACACCTCTGTGCATTTATAAGTCTGTTTTTAGATTTTCATGGAAAACCAGTATTTGTCATATGTATGTCTTTTGGACATGAAAAGTTAAGATGTTTTGATTTTATATCACCACATATGACATTTAGGTTCGTATCAAAATTAAATACTATGTTATGAAAATCACGGAGTGGCTCTTTAAAGTGAGATAAGTCTTCTGTTGAGTCCTTTTCCACTGGCAACAATGTATAAAACTGAAATAGTTAGAATGTTACTATCTATGCCCCTTGGTCGATGGCCAATAAAGCAGGGGTCTTCGAGTGGAGGACCTTTATCATACATATTCCAACCTTGTTGCCCTTTGATATATTGTTACACGAACGTATCAAATAATACATTGCAGAACCCTCAAAAGGCATAAAGCCCACCATTGCAGTTTCACAGTGACCAATTAGGGAAATCTTTGCAAGTATTCTAAAGGACCTCAACACCATGCACTATGCCCTTCTTTGCAATGACCTATACCACAGAGTCGTTTTGCAGTGTATTGAAGTACGTTTTCCATTGGTTCCTGTTTGCAATAGCCAATATCACGGAATCCTTAAAGAGAATTGTGGAGCCCTACATCATGTAAATGCCCCATCTCCCTACAAACCCTATTGATTTCTCTAATTTGTATTTGCATGTTGAGCGACAAAGCCTTGTTTCATTTGCTGCAACAGGTTTGACCTTTAACGTTTGAGCTTACGCTGTTTACAAACGTGACTTTAACCCGATGTAGGACAAATAACACGAGATAGGAATGAAATTATCAAGGTTTTGAAAGGTTTCTTCAAGAAGCTGGTTGTTATGGAAACTATACCATTTCCGTTGGCTAACAGTGGTTTAGGGTTCTTGGCAAATAGCTGCTAGCCTTTATTATCGCCATTTATCAATATGTATGCGATCATTTGACCTCGGTTAGGGATATCCGTTACCTAGTCAAGTCTGCCCTAATAAACATTATTCAAATAATACAAAGAATACAGACTCCCAAGGCTTCAAGAATCTATATCTTAATGTATATGTGTGTGACATAATTGAATTCAATTCTTGCCTCAAGCAGTTTCCATCCTTGTTAGCAACCATTTTACTATATCTCATTTGGTACATTCTGTATGTTTTCTGTATTCAGAATTACACCAGAATAAACCATGAAAATACATGCAAAAAACTCTCATGTACATCTATACACCTATTGTAACAATTTTACAATTTTAATTTTTTAACAACTGTTTCATTGTTATTTTAAAATACATGCGCGTTATAGAAAATATTTCACTGGTGTGTTAAATCTGATATACTCATCGAAGAGGTTAGGATCCTTTCAAGTTTTCAATATCAAGTATACAGTAGTTATGATATGAAATATGATATGAAATGGCAAAAATGGGAAGTTCTTAATTTGTAATGCCTTGGGTTATGAAATCTGATCAAGTGAGATTCCCCATGTGTTAAATGATAGTTGAAATTTGCCTGTCATACGAGATAAAGACGAAGAGTTAAAGTTCAAACAGAGACGGCACTTCCGACAAAATAATTCAGGTTGTGCCATAAACGTTGACAGTTTAAACATTGACGAGTGTCATAGCTTTGGACTTCTAATCTCCTGTGAATTCTTGGTGTGGCACTAGCTTGATTTCGATTGTCATTTGTGACACGTCTTCATAATAAGTTAGCTAGTGTTTCAATGTGCCACGTGTCTTACTCCTCACACGTGATCTCTCGTGAAGTGCACGTGCCTCGTGATCCTGCGTGCCTGACCTGTAGAACAAAGGGAAAGTTCAATCCGGTTTAGTGGATATTTTTTAACATCAGCTTGTCACGCAATAATGAATAGCTATTAATTAACCACAGAGGTATTTGGTATAATTCAGTTCGTTGAGGTGTATTCAATTTTGTAAGAGAGTGATTGTCATCTGAACGATTTTCTGTAATCAAATTTCTTTGAATGTAAATGAATGATGCAATACTACTTTGTCTTGGAATTGTAAATACTTACAAGTTATGTTCGAAGTTTTTTTATGTACAATTTGATATATATTCAACGTTCCAATGACCGATATTTCGTCAAAGAAACGATGTTAGAGTGAAAACTTTAAGGTTTGTAGTTATTTCACATATGGAATATCAGCATGATCAGAAAATACATCACTGAAGAAGTAGCAATGACATTAATCCATGCATATGTGTTATCGCGCATGGACTACTGTAATGGTCTTCTTTATGGTCTACCATCCCACTGCATCAAGTCCCTGCAGAGAGTCCAGAACTGTGCCGCTCGCTTACTGTCTGGAACCAAGCGACATGACCACATCTCACCTGTACTGCAAAAATTACATTGGCTTCCCGTTAAATACAGTTCAAACTCTTGCTCCTTGTTTTTAAATGTCTAAATGAATAAGCTCCTGAATATCTACAAGCTCTCATTCAGATCTATGAACCCGCACGATGTCTTAGATCTTCCGATAGTAACCTCCTTAAAGTACCTTCATCCAGAACTCAAACATTTGGTGATCGCGCATTTCAAGTCGCCGGCCCTTCTCTATGGACTCACCTTCCTAAAAAACTTAGAGACATAGATGAACTTGAAACGATGAACGAAATTTTAATCCGGACTGAAAACACACTATTTTAATATTGCATTTGATTGACTACCTGACTCTTTCATGTGTTCATTACAGCGCTTCAAGGCAGTTTTATGGTTTTAGCGCTATATAAGTATTTTTTTGTTTGTATGTATGTATATTATTACATAATCTTCTCATAAACATTCATCAGACCAAAAGGCAGGTAAAGGAACTTATACGACAAAACATATTGGATCGAACAGTTTATAAACCAAAGGTCAAACATTTCAATCACAAAATTTCACATGTAAGATTTGTTTTTAAAACATATACAACAAACATACTGTGAACAATATTAAGGGAATTAATAAGTGTACGATTCTCATTCGGAGAAATAAGAAACTCACTAGTAATTAACTCACTAGCAAGCTTGACACATAATGTCGTTATCATAAAGCCTCCGCACTACTCAGAGGGGAAAGAAGGGAGTGGCGAGATCAGCTGATAACTAATTGTATTCTGGCATTCTTTGAGAAATCTGAATCTATCTATATATCTGTTCATGTGTATATATATATAGGCAAAATCACTTTGGGAACTGGAGAAAATGTTTACATGATAATGTCAATTAAAAAATCATGTGCACTTTTCTCATTAAATTTCCTTCAAATAAGTTGTCATGCAATCGCTTTGCAGTTGAAATTCTACCAAATTTCACCGGATACGGATAGCCCTATTGAGTTTAAATACTGACAAGAGAGGATATGCATTTTGCGTATAAATCACGATAGACTTGTTTATCATTAATAATGATCATTTATAATTATTAGGCTTTAGACAAGGTGATTGTTTCACTATTGTTGAAATGAATATAAGAACAATTCACCTACTTGGACGCAAAGTTTGAGTACAATACCTTCATATGACACACACACACACACATATCACTCAATATCTTAAATGTATATCAATTCTCATTAATCCCATGTGCTTGATGTTGTAGAAGTGTGGAGAAGAGAATGTATGACTTGGTGGAGAAGGTACCTGGCAAAAAAGACCTTATCCAAATTGGACAAATATATCATTCTGATGTACACCATTATCATTAAGGCTCTGACAAGATAAAGAATGGTTTGTGTCAGGACCAGCTGATCAGCACACAGAGGAATATTCCTGATAGTCTTGTAGTCTATATATGCGTCAATATCGATTTCATGCCTCAGGCAGCTGGACCAATGCATTACTATTTACTGACCAAATGCCTACATCATTGCTAAAGAAAAAAATGGTAATTTTTTTCTTGTCTGAGATGTCTCTTATTGAGAGCAAGAAGATCTATTTCAAATACTATTTTACATTTAATGCGATTTCTTGAACCAGCTTGAATACTTGTCCAAACATATTAGTGTACGATTTTCATTTATCCTTGACATCATTTTTATTCCATTGTTCCATTGTTTTTTTAAATGACTTATAACTTCCACGTTAACGACCTCGCTATATTGTTAAAAAGTATTAACAATACGATGTGTGTGATGGAACGTATTAGTTACTAATAAGATGGCTTCACAGTATGTTAAGACGCTGTAGTATACGTTTTCATCTATTCATACTACGAAAAATGAATGTTTTCTTGAAGTGTGATTTAATTGTTTTTGACAAGTTATGAAACACTCAGATAGGTTTGTAATACTACAAATGTAGTACAAATGTTCGGGTGGTAAATGTATGTAACTCACTATTTCTATGCTGTTTGACCATTCAACTTTTTTAAATGGATTGGTTTAGAAGAACAACATCAAGATTTGAGCAAAATATAATCACCTTGCATCTATAAAATTGTGACTGTAAATATGTATTTTTTTCTTAAGTCGTTCAAAAGTCAATATTTTTTACCATACACATTGTGCTGCCGAATAGCTCAGTCAGATCAAATTCAATATTTCGTATTCACTCATTTTCTTTTGTAACAATAGCAGGATTGAATTATCCTGATGGTAGAACTGAATTTCGTTCATCAAATTTCTTAAAAGAGCTATAGGCGAAAACCCAATTCATTGACATACGGTAGTCATCCAACTATGTAGCATTTCTACTGTCAGGATGACAAAGATTTAATGTAGCCTTGGTCAAGTCGGTGAGTCATGGCCAACTCCCCTGTCACGAGTTTTATTGGTCTAAGACGTCATGGTCCCTGTAGTGAAGTACTCTCACATCTATGAATCACGGGAACAAATTCAGTTATGTCCCAACAAATTTGTTCAGCTAAAATGTAAACAGTTCGGACATGTAGAGAACGAGACTATTTTCTGCTCATGCTTCTCACGGATTGATCGAAGCTCACAAAGAGATCTGGTTTTATATTTGAAATATTTAACAAAAATTGCTTATGAATAAGTACTGTATATTTCTAAAGTTGTTTTTGTCGGTTTAACTGTTGTGGAAATACACTTAAGATGAGAATGTGTTTTAGCAAAGTATCTGTTTCGGTAACTTGGTGTAGTACTTACTTTCCAGTTTTTAATTTCCAAGTTATTCGTCATATACCATCTGCATTTTTTAGAGTCTTATCTTTGGCATCATACTGTCTGAGAGATTAAACACTCTTGTGATGTTTCGATACGGGTCCCTTTCGGTAAATTCGATCCCACACCTTAACGGGCGTGCTCTATGTGCCAGTCCTGCGAGACTTTTGCCGATTGTGTGATCCCTAATAGATCCCTAATGTTTTTCGTATCTTAAATGCATTTGTTTCACTTGCGTCTTGTTAGATAATGTAACATGTGTAGTAAAGACACAATCATTTATCATTTATCCATGTAAATATAAAGATATCAATAAGTAAAGAAATGGTAATGTGGAACACCTTCAGCGAAATTTTGAAAACCAATTGAAAGAACACATCCCCTTAATTCAATTTCAAAATCTAAACGTTTAAGCAAAATATAATTAATTATACATGCAATTCACAGAACAGTTAATGTTCCAGTGCCGCAACCAAAGATTTTCATGTAATTTGAGAATTATATGAAATTATTAATAAAACTATTACTCAATAACTATTTACTCAATAAAACACACCAAACTATTTTCTTAAACTTAATTCGAGTTATCATTATAATATTAAAGTGTTCTTACATTGTCCCTTACAAAATATAAATCTTTAATTAGAAGTTTAAAATTAAGAGACGGGCATGCATCAGATAGAATTTTTTTTCCATTATTTCCAAAACTAATTAGATTCTCTCAAGAAGATAAAATCAACTAGATAAGATTCTTTTGACTTTCGATGAATCCAAGAACCCTTTAGGCAATTTGACATTTCGATGTTAACAGACATGTTTATTTGGAGGAGCTTTATTTACACATCCTGGGAAATCGCTCTTCTGGAAAATGGCCTGTGGGCCAATTAAACAGCGTGAAAGTAAGTGGAAATAGCAATATCCGCCTTAGTTTTCTTATTGAGTCCAATCTTATCGACGGGGTGTGAAATCAAGCATAGAGGCAGTATCACAAGGCCCTGGAGATACCCAATAACGAGGTCTTCCATCAGCCTCTACTCTCCTCTGCCAAAGCGGAAGTTAGACATGCGCAGAAAATTACATCACGTTTTTTACCAATCCATCATGGTACAGTCCATAATCCTTGCCTAGTGTGAAGTGATGTGATGTGATGAAGTTAGCTCGGGACGGGTATTGAACGCTTGGTGTAGGTTTAGGATGCTACTATCGCCTCCCATGTGAGTCATTGATTGATCAGTGAGTCATTCTGGTCCGAAGCTAAGCTTCAAGTGTAGGATAGGAATAATCGATTGGAAGTACAATATTGCAGAGAATATCCCTCCTTCGATGTAGCTTTAGTTCCTCATTTGTCAATTCTGAGCCTGTTGCTTGTACAACATCAATTGAAACACTGGTTGAATCACACAACCGTCTCAATAAGCTTGTTTTGAACCAAGCAATCATCTGTCAAAATGTTACTGATCTTGCAGCATCGGTGGCCGAGAAATGCAGAATGTGTAATCGTACTGAATAATTAATGCATAATTAAGTTAAGGGTCCCATTTGAGAATTTGAAGGACGCTTTCTCGTTTTCAATGAATAATAAAATGTGATAGAAAAAATAATCTGCCGTCAGAAGTTTTTTGTTGTAATTATTTGGATTGAAGAGATATTCTTGGATGAAAAGTTCATTCCACTTGACCTATGAGAAAGAATCTTTTTACCTTTAAAAAATTTCATGAAACTTGAATGATGGAAATAATATACTTTTGACCTCGAAATATAACAGATTCGGGCTTTCTCATATATTATGAAAAGATAGGAAATGTCAACAATTTTTTATTTGATGAACATTATTCTGGCGTGAATAGGTACGCCTAGCTAAGTAATTTTTAATTCTAATATTTTAGTTTTATCCCAGAGTATGTACAATCGAAACTGATCATATCGAATTCAAAGACAGATTTGTATATATGAATAATTGTGCAAAAGCAGATAAATATTAACAATTTATAATGATATCAAACAAAAGAATTACAAAATCAAAAGTATAACACATTATCATTATGAAACGAGAAGCAATATCCTTTTTTCTCCTTAAGAAATAAGCTGGTACCCAAACATACCAAACACTGGTGTAGAGAAGGCAATCCAAATATTGAAAGCTTCTGACAAAGGAAATTAGAAATTGAGAAACGCTATATAAGTCGGAAACAAGGTAACTCACCATGGCAAGTACCTGTAAGGGTGTGACATGAACGTCAATAACAGTATAAGAAACACCGGATACACAGCAATGCTTCGTTCTTGTGATTGAACAGCGGGAAGATAACAGGGCTGCTAGAACGGATACTTCTCCTCTCCTCAAAGAGAACATACCAACTTCTATGAGATGTTTACCATAAAAAAACCCCGAAGTTATATTTCATAATTGAAATCAACTTTAGAAAAATTCATTGTTTAAATAACTGTCATGTAGGATGGTTCTTGCTTAATATAAATTCCTTTCATCCATCACTTCAATGCTAACTTCATGTTGTCACTTGTAAATATTCATATATAAACAATGAACGTATGTTTGCTGTATGTTGCGGTCGGAGCCCTCTGTTAAAAAGGTCCGTTATATTCAAATGAATAGATCCCTTAAAAGACTTAGGATATAGGGAAAGCATTAGCCTAAGATCACAATTCATAATTTTGTTGTCCAATATTTTCGTGATAGAATTTCAAGTAGCAGATTTAATCAACCCATGTAATATCTATTGAAAAATTTTCAGAACTAGACTGAATACCACCTTTCAGTTCGATATACATTAATCAATCTACAATGCACACGAAACCAGGAAGCAGGAAACAGGACTCCATTTCGTGACAGATTTCCTGAAAAAGAATGGCAAAGAGTAGATTACTTCCATGATAAATAAGGTTTATCTTCCCCCTAACGTTCTTTGATACCATATATATCTTTACTTTCATCACAATAACGTTCATCATGACAAAATGCCGGTTCAAAACAGGTCGGTTTAGTCTCTTTTTAGTCTAATCGGAGTGATACCTGCAGAGAGGTTCAATTGAAATGAAACATGAAAGGGAATTGTTTTGGTGATAGGTAGAATCTCATCAATGTGTCTCGCTGATACAATCAAACAAAAGTTGGGTTAATAAACTCATTCTGATACATTTAGAGGACAAAGAATATATGTCATAAATGGTGATATTCCATCGAGAAGTGGTGGTTGTTTCTGAAAACTGACATGTTAATGCTTATCCTTTTAGTATAGTGACAATAAACAGGTTAAAGTTGTGATCTACGATCGAAAACCGGACTGCAAGTGCCAATGAATCAAACATAATTTTGGAAACTTATATACATACATACATGTAAGACAAATATTGGTCGGTAGCGTTAAGTGGGTAATTAAAATGATAAACATGTACAAGGAGATTAGAATTTAGACTTCCTAACATTTATATGGGCATTTTTCGATTACCGTTGAATTCAAATAGATATAATAATTTTGGCATTTTAGAGATGAAGATGTCATCAAGGGCATGAATCAAACTTAACACAGTACAGTATGTTGTATTTTAAATCTCATTCAAGCCACATGTTGAAAAATATGAAACACACTATGTGTCATTTTAAGAGGAAACTATAGTTAGGTTCTGTGTATCTGATATTGCAATACCCCTGAAACATCAAATAGACATTTGAAACTTATCATTAGAATTATTGAATAAAACGTAAAACAATGTTTATTTGTTACTCATTTTATGACAAATATCCTGAAATAGATTGACAAAGAAGAATTAATTCCCAAGACGTTATTTGTCACTGTAAGGAACACCGGACATTAAGCTTTGCGTATTCCCTGTAGAAGATTGATTGGCAAGAAGATAATAGGTCGATAGAGACAGGTCCTTACTGGCAGTGGTACGGGATTGATCTGCAGTTCAAGAGGAAAATCGAATCCCCCGCTTTAAAGAATTTGGGATTTACCATGATTTCCTAGCACTGTCAATATCAACGTGACCTTATTCTGGCTTTGAGAAATTCCAGCTGCGTAAAGTAGATTGAAGGAGATTGGTTGGACGGTTTAAAAAGTAATATTGATTAAAAATATAATTCGTTTTGTTCGACCTTGAAAGCGAAGGATTTGTTGAAAACATGACTTGTCAACGTTTTTGTTGATGAATTACATTCATTGAATAAAGTCTTTGAATTGCAAAACTTTGAGAAGATGCTGTTTTTCTAAAATGTGTTGTAGCTGAAAATCAATCACTTTCCTTATTTGGGGAAGTGATTCAGTCAGAATTATGGACTAGTCTCAATTAGAATTTTTTTCTTCAAAAAGTGAAGGCGTTTCTTATTATAATTTAACTTTTTCAACAACATTCTATCACAAGTCTTTTTTTGTAATAAATGTAGAAAACCTAAACCTCAAAACCTTATTTGATAAAGAGGTCATGGAATATATTATGTTAAGTGTCTATGACGGTATTTTAGAACTCTATTTCAAGGGAGATCCTGGTCTTCCATTATCAAATGTTAGTTATTACATTATTGAACAGTTCTATTTGATTATATTCTATTTTCATCATACAAAAGCCTCAACACCACATGCAAGTTTGTCATTTACTCGACAAAACATCCTTACGTAATCATCAAAGTCATCTGTTATATGAAGACATTTCAAAACCAAATAGCTATTACTATTATATCTCCAGCCAAAGCAATAATCAAATCAAAGAGGATGTTACACATTTTAATAAGATTTGTGAAGATCGAAGTTGTTCAAGTCCCTTAAGGCAAACAATGTACATTCTTCAAAGAGATAAGATAAATAGAAGCTACTTTTATAACCCAAGTTGATATAAAACTGGTTTTAATAATCTCTCTTTGGTTTTAAAGTTCTAATTAGAATTTGCAAAGCCTCTTAGTGTTACAAATCACTCTCTTTATTAATGTTCAGGTGACCCTGATGTAAAATGGCGTCACTCTCGTCATCTCGTATCTCAAAATAATCTCCATGATAATATCATTGATTAAATTGAAGAGAGAAGCTAATCACAAAGCCCATTAAGGCGATATGTCTCTAGATTGGGAAATAAGAAGCTTCCCTCTCTTAATACCTAAATTATCTTCAGTAAAGCTTTTTCAATTTAATCTATATCTTAATTTTGATTTTCAGGTTTTACACTTGATATGACAACGTGACTTTATTTCAATTAATGAGAAACCACTCATCATTTTAAGTATTGTAAAGGCGTGTAATGACCTACGGGTAAAATTTTAATCACAACATTGATGATACAAGCTTACCTCAATATTTCCCAATTCTCCAACTCAATTCACAGTCCTCGATATTACGGTTTTCCCCGTTTGAAAACAGCAAATTGAAGAAGATGGTTCATCATTTGAAGGATATCATATCTTTCTTAATAATGTACGAAGTTCAATGAATCATCATGCAAGAAGGACTTATCAAATCATCAATGTGAAAGGAATTTATTATTTGAAAGTCAATCAAGTTTTGTTTTCGAGTGTTGTACAAAGACATTCTTGTCATCCTCGAAAGAAGTACATTTTGAAAATTGTTTATAAATCAGTACCCAAAATACAGTATCAGTTGTAGTATTGATCTTTCATTTTAATGATGAGTTCCCAGCAAAAAAGTAAAAACACTCAATTTTGGTATGAGAAAGGAATCGAACCGCGGGCTTTCTGGCGGATGCAGTACAAACAAACCTTCCTCAAACCTATGTTAACATAACTATACATCTCAAATTCCATCAACACTTCATAAAAAAGCACCATTTCGCCATTCAACCTCGTTAATCACGAAATCATTTATGCAGAGAGAACAAAAAAAAGAAGTGTAATCAAGTACGTGTCTTCATGGACGCGACGAACATGATCCTGGTCCTTCTCGTTATGATTTCTGGAATGATTCTGACGTGCCTGTGTATAAAAAAATAACAAACATGTGTTTTATCAATTATCATACAAACAATTTCGGAACCAAGAGGAAATGATTGGACAGCTTTGGGGCTTATTCCTTGAACCAATATTGATCATGGTTATCAACCATAGTGACTAGTATCCTGGAATAAACAATCATATTTTGCCAAGGCTTGTCACACAATCCTGATGTGAAGTCGGTCATCATATGATAATTAATTCCCAGGAAGAAGAGTAGATATTATAAATATTTTACCAGATACAATAGGGACATCCCCATGTTTAAACATTGAACTATGATTTACCATGAGATTATGTTATGTTCATATCAAGCCTAATATAAGTGTATTTCTAATCTGTTTTGTAGGTTAAATATCTACCAACTAATTTTCCTGCATTGATTAAACATACGTTTGTACAGTATTTGGAATACCATTTTCACTTTAAAATTTGCTATATAACTATAAAACAAGCATGACTACTATAACTTTCAAACTGATCAAAAGGTTGTTGTAACAGGACCCCCTTTGACGTTATGTTAAGATATGGCGTCATAGTAATCATTTTATCAGGATACAATTTAAGTCCAGTCTCAAACAAAAGAAAAAAACATTTAAAATTTTAAAAACCTCGGACACGTTCTACAATTATAAAATTCGATGTTCTTATTTTGCTGGTTCGCTAGAAGGATTGAATTGCAAATTATCCGTTGTATATAATACATTGAATTTCCCCATTTTTGTACGGTATGAAACGTATGATAATGATACTGAAATAACAATATTTCTTCAGTTCGTACGTGAATGGAGTACTAGTCCGAATACAAAATGACAGATATGATCTTACATGTCCAATTTAGTCAGTTTCCTTGGCTCATTGAAGTCAATATAGTTTTGATTGACACATGCTCTCTGTATTATAGAATTTGATATAGCGGTGTGCTGGTCGAATATATCAGGTAGCAGAGCAATTATCCTTCTTTTTTAATTAATCGGTATATAATCATCTCGATCAAGAACCACCATTTATTGATGTGATTAACAATGTCAGTTCTATTAGTGAATGATCATTACCTGTCACAACTTCAACACATTCAATTCATAAAAGAAAATCGTATGTGTAATAAAACTGATTTGAAAAGGTTTTTCTTTATATTCATTGACCTTCGAGGACGAAATAAACTAATGATATATAAAACGATTGAAACAGAAGTGCGACTGATTCATTGAACACTTAATATTTTTGTGACATTGCAGTAACAGTAAATAGCAGCACTTCGAATTCAGTTTTTACATATATTCGTTTTATAAGAAAACAAGATAGTAGAAAGTAGCACACGTAATTCAAGAACACTGTAATGAAAATTAAATCAAAATCGTAACTTTGTCAACATATTTTGCTCTTATTAAGTTTACACATTTGATTACACTTTTATTCAAAAGAAGCTCCAAAGAATTTTGCTCTGTATACACATCTTCTCCAACATTGTAAAAATTACCAATTGTAGCTGTATCCCATCTTGAGTCCATGGAAAGCTATATTCTCTTCCTTTCAATTCTATTACCAATCATAGGGTTATTTATCAGGCTCAATTGACTTTCTTTAGCAAGCACAGAGTAACTGTTTGCCTAGTGTCCATTACTAATTGATATGTATATTGATTTTTTGCTTTATTTCCATAGGTTATTGATATAGCAGTACAAACTGATGGTATCATAAAGTAGACAATTTACTTTTATTGCCAACGAATAGCAGATTTATGATCAGCTGTAGGTACATGAATATTAATTTTTGTATTAGGTAGATGTTTATGAAAACCCAACTACTGACACTTATGTTTCTGTCACATTGTTTAGTCTTACTGATGAATGAAATGCTGCAATGTCGGATGTACATGTACTAGTATATACATATAACTGAAAACTTGGATTTAATATAACTCGTAATCCTGATGATTTATAAAATATTCTACCTAAGTATGTTGAACTACAAATAATCTCAATGCTAATGATAATCTTTTACTGTAAAACACCTCAATAGTAAATTCAATGGAAGTTTAAAGTGATTTGCGGGCGTGTAGCATTGTGAAAACGAAATTGATACGAAGAGAGTGGTAACACTCTTACAAGGTCTTGAAAAATGTCAGTATCTCTGTGAATTTATGATTTTCAACACCTGTTATTGTCACCTTGGCTTCAAAGCATAATTGCATGGACCACATGGCACTTTGGATTGACGTATATTCATTGTATAGTTCATCGTTCCTTCTGAAAACCCATCTTGTAGGTTGCATTGAAGTCAGAGGAAGTTCAGATTACTGTTGAGAGGGAATAAGACACTGTGTTATAAAGCTGATATATGATACAGATTTTCTTTTTCTTTCAAAGGTTGATTTAAAATGAAAGATATTATCGAAGTAAGTAAAGATAATCGCATGGCAAAATCCACGGAAACACCCAATTTTGTTGATACGGAGGAAATCGAAACCAGAACAACGTGCACGCCACTAATGTACTTGTAAACAGATTTGCAGAATGTAACGTTTACAAAGCAAATCGTTCCATGTATACATTTAAAGTTAATCGACCGATGCTAGTCTCTAGAGGTAATCAGGTGAGTGAAAAAGGCTTCAGGAATCTCATTCAAAATGGCACCCAAGGTTTGAATCCGGTCGTTAAAAGTTAGAGATTGACGTTGAAGTCTTCTCGATCTTCTCTTCATCTCATCCAAAACATGTTCAATAGGGTTTTAATCTGCCGGCTTTATGAAGTGTTCTGATGCACAAAGAAGGTGTATACAACACACTCAACTTGCGGCCTTGCATTGGCCTTCTGTGACATCCAGTCTCTAACTTGCTAACGGCACGTAAAACAATCATCATATGTGTGGTATCGTGTCATTGAATGATATGCAATAAACAATGTGATTCATTTGTTAGCGCTCGATCAAAGATCTGAAAACATGAAATGTAATGTCATGAAATGTGTAGTGTCTTTTGACGTGTCACGTGGCGACTTTTACATGGATGGACATATCTTGACGTGTTAGAGGTATTGCACGTGTAAAGTTCATTGGAGTCAAATGCATTTCACTTATTCCAATTTATTATTTTATTATCCGTAGACCTATAACCGTAAAATCAATAATTATCTACAATAATGTAATGCCCAGTTACTTTTTAGTAAATATCGTTTAACTTTTGCATTGCTTTCAAAACATTCCGGAGGATATTTCTGTAATCTTACTCCCTTGCGTTGTTTGTCACATGCCCTCTGACCATCAGAAATGTTGAGGCTGTTGTCGGAGGATACATGTATGTAGAGAGTAACAAAATATCATTTGTACAGGTAAACTTGTGATAAATCAATTACAAATGATCCCCAATATGTCAGATAACACACTGTTTTGCCTCCAGTGTGTAATGTCGGGCCATCGAAGTACCATAATATTAAAAATGACAGGATCACAGTTAAAAAGGAAATAGCTTCAGTTATGTATTTTCTAAATCATTTTAGACATGTTGCAGAACTGATAAACACACATATATAATCGATTATTCAAACGATTTTCGTGTGTGACATCAGTATATTGTTGAAAATGCCTATTAATTAACATTTTAATTTATAAAAATCAGTTTCATCAAATGTTCAATCAAATATGTAAATTGATTTTCATTATTTGACATTTCTTATTTATCTATTATCATAATGCAAACTGTTTTGCAAACTGTTATTTATCAGATTTCTTATTGAATACATTTTTGTATGTGTATGCGGCTTTTGGTCTTCCCCTTTTCCTTCAAATCGGTTATTAATGTCAAAGTTCTGTCATATTTTTACATCAAAACTACGATTCAGGATGCTATTATTATTTAATCGTAAATAAGATGTTTAATATGAAAAACACCTCCGCTCTCCGTCGTGTTTTTGACATAAATTTTTGACATATCTTTCACGGCTTTTAAATTATCTCACAGAATGAAAAGCAAAATGACAGCACATTTATTTGTCTCCTAATCCAGCTCATATTTCATGTTTCCTCCAATCACAGTGCACATACAGAAGAGTCTGTATTGATCGTGGAAAAAGCCTCGACAATTGTATTTCATTCTTCTTGACTAATCGAAAAATTCCAAACACACTGAATCCATCATAAAGACAAATATTATGTTTCAATGATGATCAGTCAGGTCTGATATAGAAAAAAATCAAATCTTGACTGGAAAACGCTCATTGGTGACAAAGAAACAATCATTGGAAGCATGAAACTCTTTTTATATGGACACATGGAAATTATCAGCAATTGCGGTTATAGCAAAACTAAAAATTGTTTAACTTGGAATAATTCATTTATAGTTTACCACTACAAACCTCCTTAACATTTCGGATTGGTAACTGATGTGTAAAGCATGCGCACATCCAACAATGAAACATTATTGGCAGTTTGAATTTGTTAATGTAAATATCTTTGCAACTGATTGAAATTCATAGCCAATCAGTGACACTAATTGTTACTATCAAGTGAGCCCTTGGCTTCAACAATAAGAGCCCCTACTTTTGAGTTCCTTGTAGACAAGCACTCTTCATGCTAAAACGCATGTCAAAATCGGCCCATCCTTAAGAATTATTTAAATGATTTTTCATTCCATTCATTTTGACTTTTATGCAGCATAAAAACAACAGGAAGACAAAGAATTTTTTTTATCGAAATCGATTCTAACTATATTCTACACAAATTGCCTTAATGCCACACCCTTCAATGAAACTCGCTTTGACAGTTCCGCTACTATGACTGCATGGTTTCCACGGATAACAAATGACACTTTGCCGCTTCCGTTTCCGTTGACAGTCTCGCATGTGAAGGTACAATGCCAATCAGAAATGGAATTCAAATGAAATGTACGCCGTTCAGTTTTAGATAGGGACATTATTGGGAACAGAAATTAATGTACCCCGCATTATATAATAAGACACGTCTAATGTCGTGGTTAAAATATCAATGGCTTCTATACAGATATCATATAATTCCCAGTGTATATATTTTTAACACAGAACTCAAGCCGTCCTCATTAATACATCTCATGATGGTCCGAACCCGATGTCACTTAGAAGATAAATAGTTGCGTTTGTAAAATTTCCGGGATTCATTGTTATTCAACACCCGCAAATTTAGTTTAATTACCCTCTAGTAACCAACACTACTTCTAAGAGTCCAAAAATTAAAACTACTTGAAATTTATTAATTTAGATTTAAACTAAAACACTGATGTGTCTATTTTAGATGTTTGTTTATTTGTTTATGATATTTTGTTTGTTTCACATGTGATACGCTGGGTATTTGAAGTGATGTTTAACTATGTATCACCTGTGAAACATATTGGAATCGAGCATTAAATATGGAACACCTATTTGATAACAATAAAACAATAGCAAAGTATTAATTTGATTTGTTGTTTAAGCATTCTTTACAGAATGAACATAGACGTTTTCATTCAGAAACCCTTAGTAATGTGAAGAAAAGATCATTAATGTTTTGGACAGAATGTGAACGATGAATAAGTGATAACAAGTTAATCCTAAAACAGTCAACAGAAATATCTAAACTTTGACCGACTGACAGTAGTCATAAAACACACAGATGTTCCTTTTCTGATCAAAAATGATTCTTTGGATCAATCACTGGCAGTCTATTGGCATTTTTGAAACTGAGCAAAACAGTTCCTCTCTTTGACAAATCATACATAATCCTTGCATTTCGAACACCTAACAAATGTAAGATAAGTGCATTTCCTGTTCTTGCACCGTCCACGTTTTGTTGACTCTTGAAGGTGGGAGACTTGGTCAAAACTAACATCTGATGTTAGGATACAATGTCTTACTGTGATTGGTAGTGGCGGTAGCTCGAGGATAGCCAAATGTTTGTTTTCTGGATACCAAACTGCTTGCAATGTGTCCTTGAAATTTACATAGCTTCATGTGAAGGGCGAAACCAAGCAGTTTGCAGTGTCTGCGATATTGAAGCCAGGCATTACCCAATGCAATGTGGAGAGTATGGAACCAGATATACATGTACCACCTTCTTGATTTGATTCCTGGTCTGTATAAGGACGTCAGGTAATACAACAGGTCGATTCCGACCATGAACGTGTTGTATTCCTGTACTTTCTTTGACTAGGTGACCATTTTATTCTTTCTCTTTTTTTTTATAGAGTAAAGGTTCTTTTGCAACGCTAGGTTTTCAATTTTAGGGGGCGCAGTGGTTAGCTCGTTTGGCTTCAGATCAAGAGATCCGTTGTTCGAATCCTATACCAGGGGATCAGCAACTTTGTCTGCATTAGATAACTGTTCTACAGGCAGTTAGGTTAGGGTGCAATGCTACACAGAATTTCAGTGCAGTACTACCCACGGATTGCCAGTTCCAGCTGATGTTTGCAGGTTTCTCCCCATGAATAGCCACAATCTTAAAAGCGGCCTTCAACCCAAAATCACCTCACCTCACCTCACATCACTTCAATCATCTTAAATGTGAATATAGACTTAAAATAGTCCCCCTATTTCTAGGAGGTTCCTCGAGATTGCCTTTAAATGATGAATCTGGAGGAAAGAACTCTTCACTTTCCATAAAGGGAGTTTATAGTAACTGTAAAAAAGTCATCTTCCTCTGCTGCCTTAGGTTCCCTGTTACCTTGAAACATTGTTGAATTCATTGAATTGAAATATCATCATCAAATTCGGGAACAGATGTCAGCATCCGACCTATCGCAGCAAGGGAAATACATTGCCTGATTAATCAGTAGTCAAAGCAGAATTATTATAAAGTTTGGAATTCTTCACAAGCTTTCTCTTATTTTTTGGGGTGACATCAACGTCATCTTCATTTTCACTTTGAGGCAGTGGAATAAATTCTTCAGAGAATATCTCATAATTGCTCTCACTTAAGACACCTTCTGAAATATTCTCAATTCCCTTTGTGAAAAGATCAATATGTACGATTTCACAATGTCTTGTAATCATGTCATCTGATTCCTTTTTTCATCATATGTTGGTACCCAAACATACATTGTATAAGCACATTCATGTGGGATTCTTCAAATATCCAAACTGTATCAAGGGTGATATACAAAAAAGTGGCTTGTCCCATTGTATCACTGGTGATACATACAGATTTGAATTAGTTACCTGTCATAATATTTAATTACTTAATGAAAATAAATATCATGACTCAAAGGCAGACCATATGAAAGATGTAAAATATATGTCCCTATAAAAATCAGGGTACATTTTGTAGGATGACGATGGATTAACTTCACACCTTTTTTGACATCATGAGCACATGTCAGAAAGGCATAAACAGGAAGTGCCAACTGAGATTAAAATTAAGGACTGGAGTAAAAAGCGAAATATACAGTCAGACCCCGATAATCCGGACACCGATAATCCGGATCTCGCAGTATCCGAACGGTAGCAAACTGTAACCAAACTAATCTCTATGTAAACTCATTAAATGTTGATTCATTAATCCGGTGATTCAGTCTCCGTATCCGAACGCTAATTAGCTGTAACGGATTAGTCAATTACAGCTATTTCTGCTTCATTAATCCGACCGTTTATCAAAGCGTTCGGTAATCCACTAGTCAAGCGAGCACCACACTGATTGAATCGGTAAACATCAATGACAGTGCAAGTTGAGTTGAGCGTGTCAGCAGTTTGTGATTGTAATAAATTTAGATGTCTCACTTTGTGTATCTGGAGTTTGTGATTTGTGTGATAGTTAAAAATATCGTGTCAGAATGAGTTTAGTTGTTAATTAATATATGTATCCCAGTTGTTATGTGTATATGAAATAAAACTCATTAGATATTCGTAATACGTTGTCGTCTGTCTGTAGATTTGGTTCGTTTCAGTAGTCCGAACGTTTCACTATCCGAACGTTTTTGATGAAAAACGGAAGTGTTCGGATTATCGAGGTCTGACTGTAATCTGAAAGAATATAACTTCAATGGACCTACGGAATGATTTGTTGATATTTGGTGTGAGTTCCTGTTGACTCAATGTGATTTTTAATTTAATGTATCACTGGTGATACGCTGGTTACTAGAGGTTTTAAACGCTTAAATTTGCGGGCGTTGAATAACAATGAATCCCGGAAATTTTACAAACGCAACTATTTATCGATATTGTAACATGACTGTTAGTTATTAGAAGTTTAAAATCGAACTCTGTTTTTGCGTACTTATTTTTGCGTGGAAAGGACTTTGCGACTGTTCTATTTCTGTAAGAGGTGAGATAAGGTCTAGCTAATGTGAATTTCCGGCATTATTTACATGACAAACATCGTAGTGATAATAGCACATACAGTGGCGGTCATAAGTCACTTCCCTTGTCTTGCAGTCTGGATGCAGAATTATCGCAAAATTATCGCGAACGAAATCCTGTCGTGTCGCAGTCAAGTCACGCCAATATCGCGTGTCGGTTGCGGGGATTTTGCGAGTCTATCGCAAAAATCCACGCGCACGGTTCAGTGCATTTATTGAGTAGGCGGAGCGAAGGTCACGTGATTAATTAGCCCCGATGAGGCAATTGCATGAAGGTGTCGTAAATGTATTCGGAAAGAAAAGCTTTCAAGGGTTATCGTATCATCTTCCTTTTCCCCTCAACCCGTGGGCTCAGTTGGGTGACTGACAACCCTCCCCTCCCCCCCCCCCCCCCCCCCCCCCCCCCTTTGTCTTCGACATCTGCAAACTCGGCTGTGTTGATTCCTTATATATCTACTTAATTTTTACTTATTCTTTCCAAGTTTAATTATGTATCATTATATGTATTTATAACTTTTAAAATTTTACTTTTTCATTCCCTCTAACTTTTTTTTATATTATATTATATTCACCATTTAGTTCTGTAAACCCACATCTTAATTTTATTTCTCTATTTTACCGAGATACACTGTACATAACAACAACGGACTTAAAAATGAACGAATATTGAAAACTTTGAACAAAAGTTTGAAAGACATTTAGAAGTGATATACATAAGGAAGGCAATATTTTCTGATTAAAAACTCACAATAAAGAAGGTGTTATCAATAAAATATGGTGGTCCTTAAGGATAAAAGTCGTTATGTTTCGCAAATCGTATTTCAGTGTTTTGTTGGTAGAAATGTTGGTAAATGAATGAGAAGAAAAAGTAACAAGGACATAGTGAGATATTTGTTATAATGTCACCAAATACAATATTTATGTTAGTATTACTAAAACAATATGTTATTGAAATATATGAAATAAATCTCTTTTTGGATTGGCTACCCAAAAGGGCAACTTAAAACATCAGTTTCGCTAATATATATTAATATCAAACAATACTTAAACAAACGTCATGTTTTTCTTACAAATGAAAACAATTTACAATCCTTCCAAAATCAAGGACAACATCACCCTCTATAAACAATATGAACCTATTGTCAATTGATCAAAACGCTCATGCGGTGTTCTTTTTACAAAATAAGTCTACCCTAAAGTCAGTGAATCTCCGCACACATATTATACCGTGCCTCTTCTAACACAATTTAACACTCATCTATTGATATCCTATGTACTTTAAAAAACAAATTAATAAGCGAATTCAGGAATAACGAGAGCAAGAACTGAGCGGATATAGTTCTAAGGAAGGGCGGGGGGAGCGGCTAGCTCTAGTAAGGCAGTGGGGGTAGGGTATTGCATCACTTAGTTATGTAATGTTAATTGTCGTGTGACATGCATATCGTTAACCTAAACCAGACTCTCCAATGACATATAACTGTAATTTGCCAAATACCTGCCGAATATCTTGCAAAGATACTGCATCAAAAACTAATACTTGATGTGTAAATGGTCATATATGTGTAAACTAGTCTATCATGGTTGTAAAAGAGCTTATGAAGCTTATGAATCCATACGTAAAAGTTAGATTAGAAAGCCTGAAGGATGATGTGATACCTCTGATATTTCACAGACACTCTGTATTAACCTGCACAAATATTGTAAAGAAAATTTTTAACTCTAATTTAACTTTAAACTTTAATATTCTGATCAACACACTTTCCTTAATCAAAATGACAGGTGTACAGTTGAAACTTCTCTTATCTGAGGTGATATATAATGTCTCAATGTATATATATTTTTCTTCATGTTCATGCCGGATCATATGATTTTAAAAATAAATATCAAAAGGAATGTACCAATTATGTGTTGCATATTTTACTTATCTCATATATAACATATATAGATGTATCGAAACACGAGGCGATAGGCGTTTTGGTGAACTCCTTCATTTCAATTCAAGTTTTGGTTTTGAAAATATCATAGCGCTACTGTATCTGGAAATCGTGAGTTATTTAAATGTAAAGTATGATAGTATCAAATTAATAACGTGACACGTTTTCCTATTGCATGCGCGTTACATGTATAGATTGTCATTTCATTGATAATAATGGTTCTAACGTTGAAGTCGGTAGCCATTCTCAATTATTTTTAGAGATGGAAAAGCGTTATGCACATTGGTTGCTCGATACCTAATACTAGTTAACATATGGTACGGACTTACCATCTCCGTCAGATTATTTTGTACCAAAAATATTGTTAATATCATAATATGTCAGTCTTATTTCAAACTCGTAATGTTTACAATTAATTCAATTCATGAAAATGTCTCGTATTTATCATATTATGAAAAACAACTCCAATAATTGTTTGCATGTATTTGGTAATATATCACGTTTCAACCTTCTGACAAACTCATTAAAAACACCCTCAGTAACCTTTGAGACAACAGGAAGAAAATGATACTAGGTTAATATCCTTAACATGATTGAGATTAAGATCTGAAAACTTACAACTTACAAACTCTAAAATTCAAATTTCGTTTACACCGTATTGCTAAGGATGACTCCACCTAACAATTTTACTGCTTACACTATCAATATTTTGCATGACAAAGACGTCTGAAAAACTTCGTCAGACTCTTCCACTGGTTAACAACTGTAGTGGACCATCCTACATCTCCGATTACTACATTATTGTTCCGACAAAAGAAGCCCTAAGTAAACATGACTGTAAACAACTTCTTATTTCATACCACCTCAGAAAAATGACTTATTAGTTTTAACAACTACAGCTCCTTTAGAATGCATAACCTCAGACTAAGCGCAATTAACCGTCATTTTGACACATCGTCCTTCAAATTTATACACAAAGATAAGATAATTACCCAAACGAAGATTTAATTCACTATATTAACAATGTTAACTGTTCAGAGTGGACAATGCAGGTAACCGATGCTGGTAATTTCACACATTTAATGTATCTGTGATTCTATTCTTTTTTAACCATGCCTTATATCTTAAGGATGTGAAGTCGTTTTGAACAGTAAGGAAAGCGCATGAGAGTTCTCGGATTTCAGTTTTTTTCTCTTCACTTAGATCCTCAATAAACAATGAGCGCCACACAAGCTGTTGAATACACACTTTAATTAGCAACAGATGGACGCGGGATAGGATAGTAGGCGAGTAGTCATAAAACGGCTTGGCATACCATAATCGAGGTTATGTAAGTACTGGCGTACCTTTGATAATGAGAGAAAGATTACTTGATTAAAGAAGAAGAAGAAAAATATTTTCTTAATGTGTCACGTGGTACATTTTGTCGATTGGGTACAACGTGAAGTAAAATCTGTAAAAGATCGTACCACCCGGCCATAAGGCCTATGAGACACATGAATATCTTAAAATAGTCATGTACAAAATATAGATGTACATTTAAATACAAACATAAACAAGAGTTTAAGGTTATGTAAGTTGTTTAAGTTATATTTTGGCTAATAGCGTGTTTTAAATAAAAAGAAATAAGCTGACATCCACCATATTGTTGTCTGACACGATGTGAACCTGCTGTCAATATTCACTGAACATTCTCTTTAAAATAAAATTAACAAGAAATGATTTATTTATATTTGTTTCATTAAGATGCATCCCCCAGACAACGTTGTTGAATAACAGCTTGCATTGTCTTTCTCTCTGATCAGTTCAGTGCCAAAACAATTTCTGTAGATCTAATTGGTACGAATTATTTATTTACACTCTGGTGCAATTGATTAGGTAATTGTTTTTAAAATTATAAGATTTGGACTGAACTTAACTTTACATAACATATTTTCATAAATAACAGTGATCACGATATGAGAGAACTAAAGGTCGTGACATCAATTTGTTAGACATCACGGGCCCAACATTCTACCGCTAACGGCAAATGTGTTGTTAAACTATAAACATTAAAATCACACAAAACAAAAATTAGTGATTTTGTTGAAGATCTTCACTCCAATAAATTTCGCAGTGTCATGGGTTGTTTTTCGTTAGTGTGGTAAATACCCGCTAAATAATTCTATCTTATCTTTAAGTCAACAATCCAAAAAATACAAGAGTGCGACCAGTGATAAAAGGCGTATTAAGTAGCAGTAGGTTTAGATATAAATATGTAATAATCTCAAAATAACAAATGTCGCAAAAGATGTGCTTGTGTAATGTTTGTGTCGCTCTTGGTTAGATAGTACGAATGACTACAATCTCATCCGTACGAACAATGAAGTGTAGAACGGTGACTTATGCCAGGTCTTTTTTACCTGACAAAATACAACTATGGAACTAGTTAAATCCTCACATCCAAAATATCGATACATTATCCGGTTTCAAAAATAAGCTTTGTGGATCTAGAAATACAAATGTTAACTTCGATCTTAATTATGGTTCAAGAATTTGTCAAATTATCCATTCCCGCCTCCGTTGTAGTGATTTGAATGCAGACAAGTTTGATAGACATATCGCGGACAGCCCAGAGTGCTCATGCGGTCACCAAATTGAAAACGCCGTACACTATTTTTTCACATGCCACAAATACACAGAATTCATTCTTCTATTTGAAAGGATTTAGTATTAATACAGTACTTAGGGGATGTACATTGCTCTCAAACGACGATCTTAACAAATTATTGAAGTCTATGCATCAATATATCATAAAATCTGATCGATTTGACTCCTTTTAAGCACTTGAATATGTAATGACTGCCACGCAAACAACATGATATTAATGTAAAACCACTATCTTTGAAGCTAAGTTGTGAATCGGACATGTGTCACGAATATGAGTTTGTATTTATTTATATGTAACTGTATCGGAGCGGCCTTGATATAAGCTCTTCGGAGCTTGTTGGCCAATCCATTCATGTATTATACAAAAACATGAATAAATATGTTTTAAATCATAAACCTTTGAACGAGAGAAATACCTTTTTATTATTTCCAAAATCGGTTTGACCTAATGTCCCGAATACAAACTTATAGTTATTGAGTCAAGTACCTCAGACGACAAGCTGTAAATTACATCAAAGATACAAATACTTCCTTGTATCAATTCCGATTAAAGTTATAAAGAACAAAATTATCGATATTCAGAGAACGTCAACATACTATACCACTTAATACTACACCATATTGTACAGGTATTGGTTTACCAATAATCATGTTCAATTTACAGTCGTTTTGAAAACTGAAATATACTGTAATAAGGCGTTGCTAGAATATTTTTTACAACTGCTGTTTAGGCAGTAAACCCCAAATTACCTTGGTATAAAGTTCTACCTCACAAGACAACTATGTATATTACGTCACAAGGTACATGTTCATGTAGTCGCAGGCAAAGTCATGCTTCATTGGTTTTCACCGGGCTAGTTGAATGCCTATCTTTAAAATGTCATAAATAAGGAGTTGCCCCGATTAGAGTTGAGATTGAACAATGTGATGGCAGAATTTGAAATAAAGAGTATGTTTATTCTGTGAAAATGATTGATGAAAACCCTGTACATGACCGCGAGAGGTCGAGTTTATTGAAAAAGTGTTAGGTTGAATGTGACGATTATTGCAATTTTACTGATAATCTAAAATATAACATTTATATTAATTTTCATTCGTATCAAGTAAAGTTACTTACATTGATTTTTTAAATATATCTCTATGTACACATATTCTTAATCATACAATGTTGTATCTCTTTGTGTTTAGTCTCTATCATCCCTTACAGGGATGACTCAAGTTTTATTGTTTTGTATATATGTAAATATTTTATGTTTGAGATGAGACTTTGATAAAGGATATAGCTCTCTGTATGGTATTCTTATATTGGTAGATTTTGTCGCGCGTAACATTATCTTTTTACAGAAATACACAACACGAGTTATTCAAAGTTTTAATCACGATGTTAATTAAACGAACGCTATGTCGGTTTTAAGACAAAGTATCCTTATTGACTCATTAATTAAACAGTGAAGAATTAAATGAACCTATTTCAAAGTCAGAAGTAATCAAGTCTGTCCAGGACATGACATTAAATAAAGCTCCAGGGATTGATCTACTCCAAGTGGAAGTTTTAAAAAACTCTAATAGTATCAATATCATGCATGGACTGTTCAATACCATGTTTAGGTCAGGCCTTGTTCCTAAAATATGGCAAAAGGGAATCATAACCCCAATACCAAAGCAAGGAGGAGGAGATCCAAGAATTCCAACTAACTATAGAGGAATAACATTACTCTCAGTACCATATAAGATTTATGCAAAAGTTTTGAACACTAGACTTAGCAACTGGTTAGAGGAACATGAACTGCTTAATGACCTACAGAATGGCTTCAGAAGAGGCAGATCATGTCAGGACCATCTTCACTCCTTGACCAAGATTGTGTATAACAGAAAGATATCAAAACTTTCTACTTATTTATGCTTCATTGATATAAAGAAGGCCTTCGACTCAGTTCAACGACAGTTACTCTGGCTGAAGATGTCAACTCAATTTAAAATACATGGCAATTTCTTATCAGCAATACAATCACTCTATCAAGAAGTAAAATGTTGTGTAAAAGTAAATACTGAAAAGACTGACTGGTTTAATGTGAATATTGGTGTTAAACAAGGCTGCTGTTTATCCCCGACTCTCTTTTCCATGTACATAGATGATCTTGCCAGTGACATTTGCAAATTACAATGTGGGGTGGATATTGACCATATCAATGTATCTCTACTACTGTATGCTGATGATATAGTGTTAATAGCTCCTGATGCTATCAAATTACAGCAACTCCTAGACTGCCTTCACTCCTGGACAAGCAAATGGAAATTAACTGTTAATGAAGATAAATCTAAGATCATGCACTGCAGACCAATCTCTACTCCTAGATCAGCTCACAGTTTCACATGTGGAACTATGGAAATTACCTATTGTTCTGAGTATAAATATTTAGGTTTGTGGCTCAATGAGCACTGTGATTATAAGAAAACGGTGAGAGAAGTATGCAAATCAGCTAACAGAGCTCTTGGTGTTATAATGGCCAAATTTAACTCAATAGGAGGTTTCAGTCTAGATGTTTTTACTAAGCTATATGACAGTTATGTTCAGCCAATTATCAACTACAGTGCAAGTGTCTGGGGACTAAACCAATACAAGGAAATTGCACGAATTCAGAACAAAGCAGGAAGATTCTTTCTTGGAGTTAGGAAAAACACAGCCACAACAGCTGTGAGAGGTGATCTGGGTTGGAGAAGCTCTGACTCCAAAATAAAGATTGAAGTTCTTCGTTATTATCACAAGATGGTGACCGCAGGACAGGACACACTGTGCACAGCTTTACACTTGTGGTCAGTGCGAAGAAAATCATCCTGGGATTACAAAGCTCAACAGTTCATTAAAAAACTTAACCTACTTGGACATGAAAGTATAAATAATTTTTACTCTAACTTATCTAGAACAAAACTATTGCATAAAGCTCTTGACATATTAGACACAAGAGACCGTGAACAATGGCTACATGACCTGTTCAATGACCACAATCAACCTAACGGCAACAAACTCAGAACTTATAGGCTTTATAAACATGATATTAGCCCTTGTCACTACACAAGGATAAACATTACTAGACAACAAAGAAGCCTGATTGCCTCCTTTCGCAGTGGAAGCCTGTCCCTTAACATTGAGAGAGGACGTTATACCAAGCCTGTTACCCCACTTCAAGATAGACTCTGTACACTGTGTGATGACCATGCAGTAGAAGATGAAGTTCACTTCCTCATGCAGTGTAGCTTCTACTCTGATGCCCGTAAGAAACTTTTCCTTAAATGTAATCAACTTAATCCAAGCTTTATGAACTCACAACTAAATGATAAATTCTGCTGGCTACTGACAAATGATGAGATCCAATATGATCTTGCCAAATGTCTTCAAAATATGGTCCACAAAAGACTCTTACAAGGAAACTGTAGATAATGTATATTTTAATGTATTTATAATATGTTATGAATATGTATTTTGTGTGTATGTTGTGATGTATTTATTGCATAAGAGATGTGTGTGTGTGTTTGATTGATATGTAGTTGATAGTGAATGTATGAGATGAGATGTGTAGGGTGAGATGACTGATTTGTGTTTGGTGTGTGATGAATGTGTAGGATGAGATGACTGATTTGTGTTTGGTGTGTGATGAATGTGAAGGGTGAGATGACTGATTTGTGTTTGGTGTGTGATGAATGTGTAGGGTGAGATGATTGATTTGTGTGTGGTATGTGATGAATATCTAGGGTGAGATGATTGAATTGTGTTTGGTGTGTGATGAATGTGTAGGGTGAGATGATTGATTTGTGGGTGGTATGTGATGAATGCGTAGGGTGAGATGATTGAATTGTGTTTGGTGTGTGATGAATGTGTAGGGTGAGATGATTGATTTGTGTGTGGTATGTGATGAATGCGTAGGGTGAGATGATTGAATTGTGTTTGGTGTGTGATGAATGTGTAGGGTGAGAAGATTGATTTGTGCGTGGTGTGTGATGAATGTGTATGGTGAGGTGATTGATTTGTGTGTGGTGTGTGATGAATGTGTAGAGTGAGATGATTGATTTGTGTATGGTGTGTGATGAATGTGAAGGGTGAGATGATTGATTTGTGTTTGGTGTGTTATGAATGTGTAGGGTGAGACGATTGATTTGTGTGTGGTGTGTGATGAATGTGTAAGGTGAGTTGTTTGTTCAATGGTTGTATATTTCATAATGGTGTGTGATTGTCTTAGTGCTGTATTGTTTATTTTGTCACTTTTTTAGTCATATATATGTGTACTACATGTTGGTGTCTTTTAGGCCTGTAAAGGCCCGGAGTATGTCATGCTCATGACACAGTAATAAACTACTTTTATTATTATTATTATTATTATTAATGCCGAGACAGCTTCACGGCTCAACGCCGTGGCCGCTGACCACAGACGCTGGTCACTGTACCATAGCGAGATCAATTAGCTCAAAGCACCGCTGTTCAACGGAAACTGTCTAGCCTTGTGCCATAAAGTCTTGATTGTTTTATTGTTTCATGAAGATAGATGCAGGTGCTGAATATTGATACTTTGATACTTTACAGAAATATAACATGTGATATTTCACCATTGAGTTTTTATTTATTTATATTGAGAGAGAGAGATTAAGAGATAGAAAGAGAGAGTATTTCAAAATAATAATTAAAAATATATGGAAATGATATGACGTATTACGTGTCATAATATTGTGTGGTTGTGACGTCACAATGTTAGCACTGCCGTCACAATGGCGGCCAAGTCGCGGAAATGTTTTGTTCAATACGCTTTCGGCAATCATGCTTGATTAATGATTTGCTCGTGAATGCTCTTTAATGAGTTGGTATCAAACTCGCTTTCTCTCGGTTATTACTCAATCATTAATTCGTTTAATAAAAATAGTATTAAATGGAATGTCGTTTAGTATCCTCTATATATTGACCAAGTGATATATTCTGTTGGGACGTTGTCAACTCTAATTATGACTTAACACGTGTATATATCGATTCAATGGCAGACAGGATCGTGGATCTATGAAGCATATTTTAGAATTTAAAAAACCCCATTGTATATGCTAAAACTATTATTGTTACAGGACCGCTACTGACCGTTCTTGATATAGGATGCGCTCAGCCAGTTCAGTATATACAAACTGTTATATTAATGATAGTATTCAAAGTAGGACAACACTGGAGTTCAAAATATTAATTACATGCAATTATCATATTGATAGTTCATGACATGACATTCCCAAAGTGATGCATTCAAGAAGTAAAGGTAAAATCAAAGTGTCACTTCCACTAGCCTCAAATTCTTCACAAATGATTTATAAATACATGTACATAAATTTAAAAATTTAAAAATTTGTAACTTAACAAAGACTCCAATCGTTTCATCTGATTTAATAACCTTCTTTTTAAAATAATTATTTTTCCCTTCCAAGACCAACATATGCAGAATGTTTTCATTTATCAAACGTAGTATATTTTTGCACAAAGAGCAACGATTTCCTGAGGATAGCATCATATTTACTTATTTACATCTCATTATTTTGACGCGGCTCTCGGCGTTAATGAGTTAACGGGACTGATCGTTAGAGCCTTTGCATACAGTACATGTATTCTTCTTGTAAGTTGATGTAACCTTCGTGTTCGGGTAAGCAGCCGTATTGTGCAGTTTTTCGGAGAACCCCTCCAAACACTATGTACATTTTTGTATGTCATACGTCCACATAATATCCTAAACGTACATGTAGTCGTGGCACAATATAATAAGAAATAATGATGGAAACTTAGGAAATACACGTTCCTTGTTTTCCCGGTAGTCATTTGAAGTACTAACAAACGCCGACACATTATATTTTACAGGTTTACAGTACATGAATATCTAACAGCGTCGTTAGACCAGCCCACTTTAAAGTTACCCAATTAGCTTGTAGCGGGTCAAATAACGGGTAGACCGGCCCGTATAAGCCCCTCCCACTTTACCGCAATACAGCCCAGGTGTATCGCAGAAGAGACGCAAAATTATCGCGGTGGCGGTGCATTAAATTTGCAGCATTGCTGAGAGCAGCTCCCAACCGTGTTGCGATAGCGTCACAGGAATAATGCAAAATTACTCCCATGACTTATGTCCGCCACTGTAGTGTCATTCGTAACAGCGAGACCTTACAATATACTTGTTTAATCAACCAAAATCAACAATTATAAAGCTCGTAGAAAAATATCGTAAAACCCCGAGTGGGAACGGCATTCGAAAGAAGGCGGCCGCATGAAACTTTGCGGCAAACTTGGGCAGTTGAGCCAGTTGAAAATATTTTCGTTCTTCAAAAATAAATCATATTAAAGTGTATTTGTGATATCTATCGGTAGACACAATATAAAAAAGGACAAAGACAACTGTCAAATCGGAGTACGGCATGAATTTTCTAAGAAACTGGAAAATTAAAACTTGAGTCGGGCCGGCACTAGTGAACATGTTGTATCAATTCGCGGTGATTCGCCTTTGCTAATTTGCGGGTATTCATTGTCATTCAAAATAGGGTATTTTTTTCGAATCGACCAATCAGAATCGAGGATACAACGAAGTCATGTTACAATATTTGACAATCTGGCTGTGAGTGAACATTTATGGCATCCTTCATTTTATACCCCTTTCTTCCTTCTTCCATACACATCTCTGTTTTCTAATAACCACATTGAACATACCTATATCAGATTCATTGACATTGTGTCGTATTGATGTTGGGACGACGAAATATCCTTATTGACGAATTAGCAATGTAATTTATCTCCCTTTGTTAAATATAATAGGAACAATTATTCATTTACATTAAGCTGTTGACAATGACGATGGTCATGATAAAGCACAAATATAAGCACACAGCAGTACAGTATACTTAATCCTTATAATCATCAATGTAATTGACCATTTGTGTGCAACTGAAATATGTTGGTCAATTAATCTGTTACAGTTATTGGTCGATTGTAAAACATATCAGTTATTAAATGGCCTAAAGGAATGCAAAACAATTGTGAACATTTTAAAAACAGATTTGCATAGATTAAAACAGTTTAGAAGTGAACACCTTTGAGACTTTTACTCACGTACAGACGTAATGCCCTATATATGGGCTGGTCTATCATCACTATAAGAGAAATATACTATTCAGTGTCCAGAACTTATTCATGTTATTTGCCATCATTTCCCCCCAATCTGAGTGCATGAAATAATACATACGATATCAATAGAGTTTTATACAAGACAAAATTACAATATTTTGCACAAGGAATAACCTTATTCTTTGTTTGTATTAGATATGTGCGCACCACCCAGAGGAAAAAACTCAAGTTTTCCTACTCTTAGGATGAAAACAAGGTTTCTGATTGCAAGACTAAATTTGCTTGGCAAAACAGAATTCCGGCCACATTACGTACATCATATGTAAACTGGAAAGAATTACGTAGATTATCAATAGGTAGAAAATATGTTAGTCTATATAAATTCAGCCTTCACATATTTTGTAATTCCAAACCATTGACATCATGAAAACAAATGCAAATAATGCACCATAGATCAGATTTCACAATGTTCACTGTTTTGAAGGAGTTATACACTTGACGTCTATTCACGTTCTCCTTGCTCATCATACGGTTCAGAACGGAATTAAAAATAAGTATTAAGAAGAACTTTTAAGAACCGTTGTTTTTGGCTTAAACAAAGTCAGGGATAAACTGCAAAGCTACAGGCTTTAGACTACATATTACAATAATATATTTATGGTCCATCGCTGTGCAGATCATATTTGAAAGCTTGTTGTGAACTCAAGAGAAATCAGATATCTTTTCCCTCATTTATTCAAATTAACAAACAGGTGTCAAATTACTTCTGTAAATCAGGATAGTCAACACGTTTTTCATTTCAAACGGTTGTGGTCCTTCAATCTTGAGTAGATAAATATGTGTTCGTTGGTGAAATTCTTTGACACTGACAGTTGATATTAGTCCAAATAGAATTTTTTTACACATGGAACCCATCTCGAAGAAAATGGTTCTCAGTTTCCAGCAATCTTCAGTTTAGTCGCCAACAGATTGAAAGCTTGAATTGTGAAAGATTTTATTATCATTGTATTTGACTAAAAAAACATTTATTGAAACCACGATATAAAATACATATGGTTATCTTCTTGAATTATGGTGTGGTATGTATTTCACTTATCTCATAAGTAATCTTTCCATCAGACAACAGTATTTTAATTTCTAAAGTTTTAAAGTTATAGTTGAAATTAAATATCAGATCTTATTTTGAGAATAGTTTGCACATTTAATCCTGAAACAAGCTTAAGACATTTTAATAAGAGGAATTCGATTTTTGCCAAATTATAATTGTTTTTTTAAATATTTATTTTCATAATTATCATTATTGTTGTTGTTGTTGTTGTTGTTGTACATCTGATCACATTCCCAAACTTTGATGGTGAATAACCCTTTTGTTACTCTCTTGAACATAATTCTTGCTATCAGAATTGCTATTACTATGAAGGTAATAAAATTACTATCATCAGAAAATTTCCTAAAAATTATTGCCTCAAATAATGAACATGTATGAATATAATGATGTCTCATAAATTGAAAATTAAATGGCAGCTATGACACATAAGTATCATAAACGTACTGTCAATTGTTTCCTGAAAACCTCCCTTCACATTCAGTCAGTGAAGAAAATGCAATGATTCTATCTTCAGCAAAATCATTCCATTTAATCATTTTCTTGAAAGAATTACATTGAATTTGAATTTGATTTGAATATAAACATTGTTTTCTGTCTAATTTCTGCAGATTTGTATCATTCAGTATTTTGTCATCTAACACATATCTCATTAAGGATTCAGCAATTTTGCTGAATCCTTATTGTTATTGGCGTGTTTTTGTTTTTTTCCCCACCGATTTTGTGGACACTATTTAGCCCAAACCGCTAAAGCTACAACAGCCAAACTTCGCAGTCTGGTAGAACTTCATGAGAAGGGGTTCTAATAAGCTTTTGGGCTTAATCGGATTAAGCGTTAAAGGCACAGTACCAATCAAATTTTCAAAAATTAACATGGGATTTTTTTTCAAAATGCACTTAGAGACCTGAAACTTTTTTTAAACGATAGGCAATTACATTTGGAGCAAAAAAGTAAATCATGGCGACTTCGTAGCATGCATACTTACGCCGCCATATTACTTTTTTTGACTTTTTGAAATTTCCGGACCCCACGCACCTTTGAGAATCTTCTCCTCCGAAGATACTAGCATCTCAGAGCTTAAAGTTACATATGTTGTAGCTGAAGTACTGAGGAGAAAAGGATACTCTACATTTTTCCTCAAACTTTAATACTTTTTACTCAGCAACCCTTCGAAGTCGGGCGACTTAGCACATGTGAGCATGTTCAAGGGGCGATAACTCAAAAAGTTAGACTCACAACTGCACCATTTTCTCAGGAATGTGAAACCACTATAAGCACTTTACAAATCAATAAAAACATTGGTCGCGAACAGTCATTTCCGTTCACAATAATCGATCAAATTCGGGAAAAATACCTTTTTCAAAATTAACATGGGGTAATTTTTCAAAATTGACTTAGAGACTTGAAACTTGTTTTGAAAGAAGCGTAATATCAATTTAAACAAAAAAGTAAATCATGACGAATTCGTATGTGTCATGGTTTTTTAGCATTATCAACTTCTTTGCAATAATCGCAGTTTGGTTACGAAACTTGGTCACATAAAACATGCTGCTGTGGACTAATGCGTGAGCGCATCTTCATGAAACTTTCAGGGTTGATTGCTAACATGACTATGTTTGTACTGAATGTGCTTTTACAGCGCTGAATCCTGTCGTCGTCGCTTGCGACTATATTTTTTATTATTATTTATTTTATTACATTTACTTTATATAAATTAAACACCAAATCAGAGGAAATGCTATGAGAATTTCGGAAGATATGTCACCATGAAATTGTCGTCATGTATTACTTGCCTTAGCGAAATATGAGATGTCTAACCAGTGCATCATTCAAGTTTTCGACATTAGCATCAATTGAAATCACTGTCATACTTTGCTGTGACTCTTCCTTGTTTTGCCAGACGACTTTCAAGAAACAAGACACCTAAAAGATATCCAAAATATCGATTACAATGTTTTCTAGTTGCCACACCTTATAAATGCACTACGGTTTCCCATCAGTATAATGTGACCCTGCTTTTATTGCCGCCTCAATGACAAGTGCTACAGTGCCATTTCCGTTTCCGCAAAGTGTTGACATTATTATCGCATGTGAAGATACAACAATGCAACTCTCCAATGAACTATTCTGGAGAATCAGGAAATGACAGAGTTCGGGTTTTGATGATGGAGCTTACTGGCATTGTTATAAAAACAAAAGATAGTGTCATTGTTTAGAAGAAATGTGAGAGGAGTATACGAGCAAGCACCATGACATTAGTGTGTTTGTATTTACGAACTTGAAGTAGCAGTGCCCTCGTCAAAGTGGCGGTGTAATCATCTCCCTTTGTTAACAGTAAAAGCTATAGGTCTTTGTTGACATTGTTTAGTTGAAGTGGATGATAATATCAATAAGTAATCTTTCTTTGACACATTATAAACGGCACGGATTGAAATTAATTCATAATTTGCAACCTGGTTAATGGTCGATAATTTCTTCATGATTGCAGTGAGGGTGACAATACCATCCAAATCCTTTATGGATGGTTATATATCTAACCCTAATGACGTGTGACAATATATCCCAACAAGTTCATGAAAATGCAGAAAGGCAGTGTGAGTTGCTTAACGTACGTCAATAAACCAGTTATCAATGTATTTTGTGGATCCGATGAATCAGGATTCTTATTCACCAAGACAATCTACTACTTGTGTCCGCATACGATTGATTCATTAGTACTACAGTGATTGGCATAACACAATGATAAAGGGCACGAAAAGTGGACAAAAAAGGTTGTTGATATTATAATTAAATGTTGTACAGTTTAACACATCGGGTCATTTCTTATTTCATAATTATCATCTGTAAATTTATTGACAATTTATGTATGAATTTATATTTATGATGTTTCATTCCTCAATATAAATGAATTTCAAGAATTACAAGGAAACATATGTAAAGAAGGATTTGAAATTGAGATACAGTAAGATCAAAACGACAACGTTAAATCAAAGTTTTAAAAGGAATTTAAAAATGGAGAAAAACTTTTTCATAATTTGTGAACTGTTTTAATTTCGAACAATTTTATATATGTGGGATGAATCGAGTTGATTTTTTTTTAGTTTTTGATGTTACACATTGTTAATTTAACACATATTGATTATTATAGCTAGAATATTTTTCGATGCTTGCTCAGTAAAATATGACACAATATGCGGGTTCCAAAGTTATTTATACAGGGTAAAACAACAAAGAAGAATATTTTTGATGATATACATGTTTATGTTTATGCAATCATTTGGCTAAAGCAAGAAGAATAATAGAATCCATGGAAACTTAAAATCTTATGCATCGTCTCCGTTACCAATATACATTATATGAAGTCAGAATTTTGAATACAATGACAGTTAAATTCCAATTTAAAGTTATTTTCAAAGTCTTTTTCAGACTTAAAGGTTTATTGGAGTTTGAATATTGTGGATCAATTTCTTGTATACAAATTTCTTTTTCATTGGCGATTTCCTTATCACCCTTTCCCTAAAAGGGCCACCCCAGTATTTAATTATAGAGCCATTTTAATCCACGGAGTCAATGTATATACACAAATATTTGTTCACAACTCGGAATAGACCCTTATTCTGATGGTATTGGTAAGCATCTATAGAAAATCGATGGATCTTGTCTAAGTAAATAACAGTGTGAAGATTGGTATTCAACCACTTATCAAGTCACTTTAGTAAATCTCTGAGATAATGTCTCTAGGTGCGGTAATTACAGCAATAACTGGAACCGTTATCTCCTACATAACAATTTTATAAGATTGATGGCCATAATTATTGTCTATTCCAAACTTCCTTCAATATCAGATTCTATTTCTGAATCAGGAAGTCGTCTTAAAAATACTAATATACCATAATTTTATTAGCAAACAAGATCAACAAAGTCAAAATTAAAGCTCGAGATCGACACATGAAATCTTCCCATTTTAATCTAAATTCATACTAGATTTTCTCTTAAATTGGTCCTATCAGAATATCATACAGTAGGATCAAAGGTTTCTAAAACTTGATTTTGAGAACTTCAAAGAGAAAGTAGTTATTTCACTGAGGCAAAGTCCTTGAGGAACATTTATTTAGCTTGTTATTTCAAATATCACCACACATTTAAAGGTTCATAAGGACTACATACAACTGCAAATAAAAAGTTTGTTCACATATCTGGGAAAACTAGTGCAAATATCATGTCATTTGGGATGCGTTTGAGGTATCGTAGCATTACTAAAGAACCGCATGATGTTGAATTTTCAATACAGATGTGCAGAATCATTCTTCTTTAAGGCAAATCTTTATCAAACGCAACAATTAACCGTAACAGTTTTGGCAGGCCACTGAAATGACAAGGGGTCAATATTTCGAAAACTCTAACTTTTATTTTTCTCTACAAAATCATGTATTAGTTATCAACTGCTTTGATATTAATCAATTTTGTTCCTTTGCACTAAGCCAATGTGATTGTGCTGAATTTCTTGTCAGAGAGTCGATAGGGAACATTTTATTAGAAATTCAAGAAAATCGAAATTTCGAAAATATGACCTCTTCTCTCTATTTCAACATGCTAAAATTCGATTTTTTAACGAGAGACCAGACGATCCCTTAAGAATTAAAAAATGGCTGTTTCACTCATGGACAATGGGTGATCCTTTGTCAGTTTTGTTGAAGTTATTTTATTGACATCCAAACACTACGATTCAGTGGTAAGTGAACAAACCTTCGGTATGCAGTTGTGCGTATATGTTAATAGCAATTGTTCCTCTACGTAATGTCCTAAAGAAAGCAAGTTTGAAGTTCAAAGAAAACGTTATGACATATTGCCATTTCCTGATCAATGAAATCGACGAAAACAAATATCCTTTTCGATCCCAAAGGCATCGATCTTTAATCTTGCAACAATGCATCACAGCAGTAACATTGAGATATGCCAAAGGGGGCGTGGTTCCACTGACATTCAGCAACAATAAAGGTATATCACAGACATGAAAGTTAAACCACCTTCCTTTTGGATAGACTCTGTGACTCGGATCCCCTTCATTGTTGCTTGGCGCCTTAGATGTCTGCAGTTGATACATACATATACATATACATATACTCGGAAGGAAGTACTGCAACACCATCTGAAAACATCGGGGTTTCCATGTTGTATAGAGAGCCTTTCTGACATGAAAATACCCACAAAAACGGCCACATGGACAGCTCAGTGTCTTGTCAAGTGACAAATAGGACTCTCTTTTTCAGCCATATTATCACTTCTCGCTAACACCAAATAGTGATTACCTTTCCCTTTTTAGAGTGTCTTATGTAGGCTGTCAGTAAATGTCACCATCCATCTTTATTTATCAGACATTTTATACACGACAACATTTTCAAGTTAAAAAAATTACGAACATTAAGTTAATAACGAGGTAGGTAATAACTAAAGATTTTGATGGTTTCACCTGAAACAAATTCTTCACTGTAAGTTGGATTCTTATCAATTAAAAAACATAAATTGTGATCACAACAGTCACTGTAAAAGCAACATTTTTTTTCAGGACCCGCTGTATAGTAATAGCTATCTCAAGGAAACGAAACATCCAATATAATGTTCATTCTGGACAGACAGAATTTTGAATTCTATCACCAGTAAAGTTACTTCTATCTAGCATTTTTTTATTGGCAACAAGGTCTAAAATTACTGAAATATGCTTTACAACAGATATGACAAATGTTAGCTTAAAGAAAAAATACGCCATACTTAAAAAAAGGTCACCAATATAATTACATGTGAGACGTGTGATCCATTATATTCTACTATCAATCATGGACCCACGACATACTGAACCTAAAAATGGTGTTTGCGCCATAAAAAAGTAATTTTTATCAGACATCTTGTATCCAAAAAGACTTAATTGTTTAAGTCATTCGCGGATAGGTTAAGGGCAAGGCGTTTCAACCGGTTCCATGAGTGTCTTTTTTGTTGTCGAGGGATAATGTGACTTAATCGATAAAAACTTCATAACAAGCTGAAACATTTTACTTGGGATAATTTAGGTTGCTTGAAATTTGACAATTTGTTTGAGAAAACCGAACATTCTAATGAGTAATTATTTCAGACTTACAAATGATCTAGCAAAACTTATACTAAAAGTTCATGAAAGTTCAAAAGACTTGCCATGTTAAAGTCGTTTGATCTTTAAAAAGATACAGTTGAAAGAATGTCATCACATGATCTCAATGATCTGCTTTCAGATCTGACTCTTTTGAGATCTAATCCAACAGATGGGATGTAAAGTTTAAAGGACAAGTTCTGAAGTGATGATTTTCTCTGATCTGAACATCATAATCTCTATCAATTAATGAAACTTTGAGAGATTTGGATGGAAGATAAACCTCATGTCATCGTTAGCGTTATTCAACTGCATTTTGCGATTCATGGCATTTCCTTCTCAAGTGAATTCAATAATTATTTGAAGTCATGTGATACATACCTTGTAAAAAAGTTAAACCTGAAAGACAAACTACACTGAATAAATTGTATTGCGTTAAGGTGATTCTCCTTATGAAATTATATCGCGTACTTACAAATTAAAAAATGAAGTTCCTCAATACCTTAACCAATTGGAGGAAATAGACATTCAACCATGCAATTGTAAAAAAAACCTACTTTGCCTTTTTTTAAAAACTTTCCCTTATAATATCGACTTTGAGTATGTGCATTACCTTTAAGCTGTGGCCTCTAATTGCATTGGCAGTGTTATGTAAATGAGATTATCTACATTCTCCAGAAAGTAATTTTAGAGTTCGGATTCATTCAAAGTTACATATAGATTACTTATTCAAAATAGGTATAAATATGAACTCCTGGTTTTGATATGTTTTTAAAGTTCTGTTCCTGTTATGTTCCGTTCTGAGCAAACGACCATATTTTTCAAGTTTAATTTTTTATGTAATTTATACCCTCTTTATGTGATATGAATGTTTAAATATATAATTTGATATTCACCTGATACATATAAAAATTAATGTGATAATGATTAGGTTATAAGTTCTAAGAACATTTCTCAAACATAATCAGTGATTATTAAAAGAAACTTGAAAACCCTAACCGTTTCTCTTAGAAACAAATCCTACATCAATTGACATTATAATAATCCGATTTGGTCAAACGGAAATGCATGAATGTAAGTGAGGAGATTCTCCCTGAGTGTCATGACCTCAACAAAAGGTGTCACAGAGAATTAGGAGTGACTACATTATTCCACACTGACTTAGTTCAGCCACTGTGTATGATCTTCAGTTAAAACTAAGTTGTGTAAACATTAGTTCCATCTTGCCCCTGCCTAACGGCCTTGGACAAGTCCCTTGTGCCAAACTAATGGAGACTTTTCGGACCATATCCTACACATATTTAACATGAAAATGCTTCCCTCGCAGTTTCTTGGCGATACTCGTCAGTGATCTGACGAAAGGTTTCTCTAAGCGTGTGGTCTATGCAATGCAATTTGAAAATGGTATCAAGTAGCATTATTGTTCTACTCGATCGATTACCATTGAAATGACAAGTAGTCCTTTGAAACATAACATCATATGACATACGATTAAAGGAGGACACGTGATTAAAGACATCAACTGACATAGTCTCCTGTGAGTTCAAACAACCATTGTAGTAGAAAACCTCTTCCAAGTACCGAATTTATTGATTGTGGGTCAACCAGGGCAGTCTCATTTAACCGCACTTATTCCATGAATGTACATGGAGAACAACTTTGAACTTCCAGTGTCTGATCGCCTACTGTCATGTCTGCTTTATATACAAATTATAAGTTCGAATTAGCTTCTCTCAGAGTTGTAAGATCATTATTCGTCTGATCAAGAGGTCTTAAATTCGAATGCCATTATGAATATGATAGCTGTTGATAATTCAGCATGCCATATTTTCAACTTGCTATAACAATTATCACGTTTTCCTAACTACATGGTTTTGATAGAAGTAACGTCGAAGGTGTCATGTACACATTATGCTAAATGTGACCTCCTTACCACATTTATCCTAAGCACTCAGTGTAGACAGGATCATGTCTGAGTGACACAAGGGTGTCTGAATTGACGAACTTGTTGTAACAGGAGTCTGGTTCAAGTAGAGCGGCAATTATCTCCCTTTGTTAACATTAATGGATAAACGTGTTCGTTGACATAAGTTTCTCTCGGAATATAATATATCAATATCTTATCAGAATCAACAAGAGACATGCTTGCACATGCGCTCATGGTATCAGCTATGCAATATTAAATGCATTGTGGTTATATTTACGATTTTTTTCGTTTATTGTTGAAAATGCATGTAATTTCCAGTCAATGTCATTATAAAACATGAAATTCATTCATTCTCAGAATCTAAAAAATCATACTGGAATGATAAGACACGTGTTTATGAATAACGAAAACGATAAAACATTATATCTTCTATAAGGCGGATGCGGAGGCAGATTATCTTTTAAGGGCAAGTCCCATGGGTAACGATATGATTTTGCCACAGGGATAACATTCTTATTTCTATTCAATCACATGTTATAAAGATTCATCAGACTGATTTTTTTCTTGTAATGAATATGTGCGCAGGAAATGTTTCTTCAATCTTAAGTAAATAAACATTTGTTGGTTGGTGAAAATCCTTGACAATTACATTTTATATTATTGGAAAATAGAATATTCTTACAAATGGAATCCATCATAAAGAAAATTGGACTAGGTTTCAGTATAGTCGCCGACAAATTGAAAGTTTGAAATGTTAAAGATTATGTCATCATTGTATATAAACATTTAGTGAAATCACCAGACAAGTCACATGGTGATCTAGTGAAATTGGGTATGGCATGTCTTTCATTTATGTCTTTAGTAATCTTACCCTAAGGCAACAGCATTTTGATGACGGTTTTAAATTTAGTGTTGAAATTGAATAACAGTATTTTTGTTAAAACTATTTGGTATATTTATCCTAAACTTTGCTTAAGACATTTTAGAAAGAGGGGACTAATTTGGCCAAATTGTATTTGTTTTCAACTTTTTAAAAAATAATTCTTTCAGGTATACATACAGGATGAGATACATTATGACATATAAAGACCACCTAAAAAATTATGCTTCCTGACTTTGGTTAATGTACATACATTTTGTGATATTGTTATACTGCGTTATCTGCCTTTTGATAAATGTGATATCTCGTGTAAAATAATGTATTAAATGTATTGATATCATTCGTATGTAAGATACTTATCGTTTGATTATGTCCCAGGAATTATTGTCACAAATTGCATGAATGATATCATATAACATGTCTTTTTATTGACAGAGACAACTCATAAGTATCATAATTGTCTCATGAAAACATCCATTCAAATTCAATCACTCAAAGAAATGTAAAGGTGCTGTCTTCAGCGATATCATTCCTTCAAATCATGTTTGGAAAGAATCAAATTGAATTTAATTTACATAAATACATTTTTCGAATCGTGGAGAAATTTTCGTTTACATATTTTTCATCCATTAAGTTTAACATAGGCACAAATGATAGGAGACTAAGGACATTAGTTTCGAGTGTTAATCTGTTTGCTTGTGTAATCTTCTACAGATTTATTCAGAACAAATCCAATACCAATTCAGAGGAAAGTTGAAAACATGAAGTTGTGTTTGGCAAGAAATGTAAACATGAAAATGCGTGTAACATTATTACTTGCCTTGACAAAACGAAAGTATTTGTTGACATTAGCATCAATGGAAATCACAATATCCTCCTCCGTGACCTCAGAAAGGTTTCAAGAAACAAGATACCTTAAACGACATATTCATCATCATGATTTTAAGTGCCACACCCAATAAAAACACTCTCATGTCATATCGGTATCATGTGATCCTGGTTTTATTGCCGCTCTCATGCCTACAATAGTACTTCCGTTTCCGTGTTGACATTGTCGCATGTGAAGATACAACAATGCCACTCTCCAATGAACTATTCTGAAGAATCAGGAAATGGCACAGGTCGGGTGTTGATGATGGTGTTCATTGGCATTGTTATAAAACCAAGTTAATGGCATTTTTAATAGAAATGTGAGAGGCATTTGCGATTGTATACCGTGTACTGCTGCATCTTCGTCAGTACTGTATGTCATTGTCATGTATCATGTATACGTACCTGTTCTTCATATCTGTAAGTCATTAGATTCTTTTATACGAGATAATATTGATCGAATTATCAAAATAGACATACACATCATTTTTAGTTCCATGTACAAAAAAGATGGTTCGATTGAACTAAACGCTAATCACGGGAACTACATTAGCGTTGACCTTGAGGTTGAACATGCAAATGCTGGACAGTGGATATTTCCTAATGGACGTTTTGATCCAGCAGGAAATGCTCTCGAGTTTTTATATGCGAATTTCTATCAGGTAAAAAGTTAGTATTTTGGCAAATTTATTGTCAATGGTCACACTACTCACAAAAGGACTATCATGCATGTTTTAGGAATTCAGTAACGTTTGTTGTTCTTGACTCTTTAAACCTTTTTACCATAGATCTATTGCCTGCCAGGCTACGAGGGAAGGAAGAACTAGAAATTAAAATCCCAAGGAACTTGAAATCTTATGAAGGAGCTCGGTGACCAAAATGAAGGCCATTTTATTAATGTAACGACCTTAAACCCTTCTTTAGAGTTATCTTAAGTATCTACTCGTGTTGTTAACACATTTCTTATTCAATGGCGATTCCCTAATCGCCCTTTCCCTTGATAAGGGCTAAATGGGCAAGGCCAGTATTCAATTCTTTAACCTTATACCATAACTAAGCCATGGAGTACCTGGCTTGTCTTTGCCAATATAGATATAGAAAATAAAGATCTTTGGTAAATAACGGAAATAGATTCTTACTCTCTTGGTGGTGGCAAACATCAATAAAACATCTATGGATCTTGTAATAACAAATGACATTTAGTTCTAAAGGTGGTATGAAGGTTGATATGGAACCACTAATCACGTCACCTTAGTAGATCTCTTAGATAATATCTCTAGGTGCGATAATTACAGTATTTACTCGAACCGTTATCTACTGGAAAACAATTTCATAAGATTGATGGCTATGATTATTGTCTATTCCAAAATTCCTCAGATACAAGAATAAGAAAGTAGAATTATACTTTATTCCGTTGTCACACATCTGTACGTACAATAAAATTCTCATAATGCGCTAAAAAGTTTACATTAAAAAGACATATAAATGTTCTAAAATGTATACAGATGTCCGGTTATTAGACCTACGAGATACACTTCTTAAAGCAGGAAGCATTAGACACAGGATTTTGTCTGATGTCAAATTGTAGACTAGTACTATAATTCTGTTGATCGTTTTCAATTATTTTGCTTAATGTTTTCCACTTTAAATCCTTAAATTTTTCGCATTGGAATTCGTCAGGCTTGTCTGTTAAAGGTTGCGATGTTGACACAATGCACGTCAAAATGAACTCTTAATCAAAATAGCTATATTAGGTAAAAATATATCATTTCTTAAAAAAACCATTTAATTGCAGTTGATAATAATTATATAACTTGTTCGCCATAGGCAGAAATGCATTATACGATGTGGGAAACGACTCACTTAAAACTAGTTCATTAAACAGACGTACAAAAACACTCAATCCATCAAAGTCACACCAGCTACACACAAATGTCCGGATGTCCATTTCCACAGCCATTTAATGAAATGCTAGATCTTCTTATTGGATTATTTCAACTCTGTAATGAAATCATTGGCACAATTTTGTATAGCTCGTGAGATTTCAAAATGTAAAGTGGAAGTAAAGGTCCACGTGGGGTCTATAAACAAGATTGATTGGACACTGATCATGTATAGTACTGGTCATTTGATTGGTGAGTCATATTCTCGTGAGTATTTGGTGCTTGACCAGTGGCCCTTTACAAATGGATGCAAATGAACTCCTACTCTAGTTTCAAACTGCTAGATTAAGTAATGAAATCTAAAAGATGATATTGTAAATTAATTTAATGTTGAACAAGTATGGTATATTTACAACAGTTCCTGCGCGTGATTTTATGTTATTCAGAGTTATCAAAATGTGTTAGCTTCAACGTGTTTTAGTGTATGTACCCAATGGTTAACAGTTTATACAACATAGTTAAAGTATTCCAACCACAACATATATTAACTAGTAACGTAAAACGAAAGGTGGTTGTAGTAAATGACTGAATGTGTTGCGACCTCTTCAGCAATCATGGACATATGGTTTTGGATAATGGTCTTTCGCGATTTCTCAAAAACAGTTTTGAACGTCTTTGAAAGCGTTGCTGTCTTAATATCACTATTTCTTCTACTCTTTTTATTTTTCAAAATGTATTGTTAATTTACATACATGGTATATGTTATTTTTGATAATCAATTACTCCAAGAATTTTGTAATGTTGTTTTTACGTGAATTTTTTCTTTGCCTTACAGCATATTAAATGTTTTATCACTAAATAACTAAAGTATGTCAGTAGGTATAACGACATTGATTACCAAGATCATTAAAACGTCAGAACGATATTGATTGCGAGAGTCTCATATGGGATAGAATGTAATTAGCCCAGTCTGCACTGAATAAGAGGCACTGGTTCAACTAGACTCACTGTTGTGTCACATGGAGTGATTGGATTGGTCTTAGCCAGAGACCAAAACTTCCGAGATATCCTTTATTACTAACTATTAGTCAATAAGCTACTAATAGAACGCTGAAATCGTAAAATATCATATTTAAAACACTCACTGAGAATAGAGCAATAAAGCTATTTACATAACCGGTTGCTAACAAATGCCGAGGATTTCAAATATAAATTTGAGATGAAAAAAAATCCAGAACTTATTACGAGTTGTGACGCTAACGGATTTAAGATAAAGAGGGAAGTTATACGTTGATGTTTTCCCTTTAGTAACAAGGCTCAAAACAAATGGTATTTTACCATTCAAATTAAAAGCGTGAGCAGAAACAATTTGCAATACGCGAAAATGTCACATATAAAATATTCATTATGTTCTACTATCAATCATGGACACATGATAAGCCAAATCTAAATATGTGTTGCGCCATAAAAGGTAATATCTATCAGATTTCTGGCATCCAAAAAGATAGAATTGTTGAATGCATGTTCAAGACAGATAAGAGCAAGGTGTTTGAAACGCTATGCTAGCGGTCTGTATAATATAAGAGTTCCATGCAAAAAGGTTTTCATTGGTTAAAATTTGATGGGGTTTCCGTTAGATGTAATTGATGACAACATATATATTTGGCCAATCCCAGCTGATGAGCTAGACATCAAATTATGCCAAGGACATAAAAAAAACAAGGAGAGAAAGAACTCTTCTCTTTATTGTTATCATGTTACGTAAAAGAAAGAAAAGACGAGGATTATTCCCATGGGAAATTAGCGGTTAATCTCTTTCCATATGTCGAATTCATTTTAACACCTTTCCTCCATATCAGGAAGTTCGTTCCGCTTAGCATAAAATTAAAATTTTTCTGTAATATATGCTTGAATAAAGAAATCTCAGATAATTTTAGTTACCTTAAACATAATAAATTCGATAATGAGAAACTGCCTTCAGGGACAGCTTTTCATAAATGACATTTTAAGAATAAACTTTTTCTAATACAATAAGGCGTATCAACCCTTGTGTTAAGTTTTTAGACAATGGTCCCATTTTTTACGCAAGTAATGTGCGAGCATCCAAATGAGATAACGACGTCCCGAAACTAATTTTCTAACATACAAGGGTACTTTACCATTCTTCTGTCATACATATCTATAAATCTCATACCAAGGTAATAGAAATCTCGTTTTTACCATCTAATTGCTTAATGGGGATAGGACATTACCAAAGCAGGATTTAATGATTGGATGTTATCAGCCAAGTCTTGCATGAGAAGAGATAAAAGTCATGAGTAGTTTGTCTTGGTCACGTGACCTTATGTCTTGAACACTATCACCACTTTCCTCAGAACATGTTGAAGTTTTAGCATGTGTCAGAAGAACATCTACGAAAAAGTGAAATCTTTCATGAAGTCATAAATCAAAAAACAAATATTATTGTTAATGATAATTCTGATAATAATGAAATTTGTAAAATTTAGATAATCATTTAAAGAAAGTTTTTGTCCTTTGTTTATATGTATATAACTCTCTATCATACAAAACAGAAAAATGAGAACAAAGCTCTTACAAAATGTCGTACTTGATCAGAGTCACATGGACGTTCACTTATTTGAGTAAGACTAGAAGTTATCAAGTCTGTGCCATTTTTACTTGTTACATATGTGTGTGAACAAATCTGAATATCTATATATCTGATGCAGTCATGTACTACTAAAGCATGAAAATATCTCGATTACTCAACAAATTGGCTTCTTTTTGTAACTTAACTGAATATCTACTATTCATGTCAACGACTCGTATTCTAGGATAAAGTGATAAAGATTTCAATCAACATGATTCAAATCATGCTTGAAATATAGATGTAATGTGTCTAATTTAGAAAGGCTACTTCCACTTTTTAGAGATTTAATCTCCTAAGTATGAATTTTAAGTGTTAGATAAATACTTTTATTATTCTTTATGAAAGTTGAAAAGACTAGATATGTCAATTTCTACAAACGATACAGTTGAAATAATGGAATCACTTGATCACAATTATGTGCTTTTATATCTGACTCTTTTGTGATTTAATCAAACTGATGCGTTATAAACTTAAAAGGAAAATTCTGTCCAATTTGATGGTTTTCTCTGATCTTAACATCATAGTGTCTATTAATCAACGACGCTATGAGAGATTCAGATGGAAGAAGACAAATCCTGACATAGTCAGCCTTATTTAAATGAGTTTTGCGTTTTTTTGCATCTTATACTCAAGGGAATTCAATAATCATTTGAAGTCATAGGTAAAAATTCGTTCGCATGTTCATGATCTAAATGAAATGAAATATCTTTTATAGTGGTATATTGAAATGCAAACTAAACTGAATGAATGGTATTGTGCGAAGGTGATTCTTTATAAGAAAACATTCCGTGTACTTACTAAATCAGTATAAAGTTACTTAATACGTTAAAAAATTTCGAAAAATAGTAATAACTTCATACATGTAATTGTTGATTATTTCTGAAAAGTAAAATACTAACATTGTTTGTTTTTTCAGAAAAATTTTGACTTTGACCTATGCATTTAGGTATTTAAACCACTGATTGCATTGACATTATTACTGTAATTTAAATGGGATTCTCTAAAATCTCAGGAAATTGCTTATAGAGACAACCATTAAAGTATATCATTTAATAATATTATTCTCCTTTCTTATGTTTCAGCAATTATGTTCAAATGGTACATAGTCCTAATTGAAAAAGGTCTAAGAATGAATACAACAGTGATATCTATAACGGGCGAGCATTACATCTGCTTATGATATGTGCTTAGAACTCTGTTACTGTATTTTCTGATGCGAGCACACCGAATCTAGTCATTCTCTTTTAAAATAAACTGAGTACATCTTTTAGATTTATGAATATATCATATCACTATTGATTTTGAGAGGGTATGAAGACTTCGCTTCTGCTATATTTAACTGATACAATGTGATGAAATTAAGTTCCAATAACATCAGTTAAGAAATAATCTGTGATTTACCCTTATCGTGTGGAGCACATCCTACGATCAGTCGACATTATAACAATCTGATTTTGTAAACCTTAACTTATAACCACCAGGGATGAGATTCTCCCTGGAGGTCATGACTTTAACACATGGTTAACAAAGAATTACCAGAGATTATATCATTCCACACTGACTTTATCAACACTGTGTGTTATCCTCAGCTTAAACATGAACATGTTTCTCTTGGTGTCTATGGGCAATACGTGTGGACTATGCAAGTAAGTATCTGCGTTGGGAACCAAGGACAAAGATGCCCCATATATATATATATATATATATATATATATATATATATATATATATATATATATCTTATATATATATATATATATATATATATATATATATATATATATATATATATATATATATATATGAAAAGTTGAATTGGTTCAATATATATATATATTCTTTAAAAATAACAAACTGAAAATTGGTCTTCATATAAGTTCATTACCAACCGGTTTCACAACATAGTGATCATCAGGGTAACTTATACATTGTGTTGCTAATAGTATAGCGTTAACAATGGCAAGGGACGTAATTCATGACGTCATATGCATACCACTAAAATATGTATAGTAAATGCGACGTCAACATGATTTAATATTAGTTACAATTCAATTTCGGGGTATATTCATCAATAAAGAATCGTTCTTTAATTTTCCTCAGCTCTTCATTATCTGTGCGCATTTTGTAAATAGGACAGATTGTGAACTGGGGATTGCAATTCTTTGCGCATCCATCTATATGTGCGCTCAGGGGAATACATCTATAATTTGGTGTTTTTATCTGTTGTTTATGCACTCGGACTCTCGCCCTTAATGTATCCCCCGTTTGACCAATATACTCTTCGCAACAACCAGCGCATGTTATTACATATATTAGATTTCTGACATGATATTAGACATGTTTTCCATTATTTTGAATTTTGAATTATTCCTAAAGGTGAATGAATTTAACTCTAAAATGTGTGTACAAGTGCCGCACTTGTAGAGTTTAGAATCGGGAACACAAGTATGGTAGATGTGACCTCCTAATCACATTTATCCTCTCCTGAGCACTCAGTGTAGACAGGATCGAGTCTGATTGACACAAGGGTGTCTGAAATGATGAAGTTGTTGAGGCAGGAGACTGGTTCAAGTAGAGAGTCAATTATATCCCTTTGTTAACAGTAATGGATATACGTGTTACGTATACGTATATCGTTCCATGTTCGTTTATTGTTGAAATTGTGAAATTGTTGTGATGAAGGAATGATATATTGATGTGGGCAGACAGCAGAGAAGAGAGTACAAATATACTGTTCAACTTTTGCTAAGGACCAAGGAATGAAGTCTTTGTTCAAAATGTACAGAACGTGTTCCTTTTTTACAAGGAGGACTCATTTGAACATCAACCACATGATGAAAAATGGAATACACCATTTGAGAGAAGTATGCTCTCCTTACACCTGAGTAAACCACAGAAGAACAAAAATGTAAATGCAGCTAAAGAAATCAAAAGCTCAAAACCGACGATTATCGAATCAATAACGTGTCAATACCGTATATGCAAGCCTCTAGCACTACAGCTACCAATGCTGCTTTTGGAGACGGTTTTATTGTTCCACGAGTGATCTTTCGAGGAGTTCCTGTCTGGTGATTGGTTGAACCACACGGTATATAAGTGCTTTTTGGAGAAGATTCCATACATGTTCTTTTGGATTATGATCCGGCAAACGAGCAGGTCACTCCATCCGCTTGCTCCATGTGGAATAGGCATCCATATCGATGAAGTAAGCCCCGACAGCATAAGTTTTGACATAGTGTATATCCGAGGTCTCATCCCTGTAACGAATGGTGTCATTCTAAAGAACATGCAGATCAGTTTTTCCATCCCAGCTGATTCCACCCAAAAACATAACCGAAACAGACCTGTCTGAATTAAGGGGATTCGAACACATGGTCGTCTTGCATGCAAACCGTTCTCGTGCAGTCGCCTACGCGCTGTTGCTTTTGATGCGTTCATCCCACGCGTGTTACGGAGATCACATCTCGGCTGGATGGCGTTTCTGGTGTTGTGTTGCAGAGCTTGCAGTAGAAGAAAACGGTCACCACGTGGCGTTGTTGATCTTTCACGACCTCCAATATGTCGTCTGGTAGCAGACTAGCAGTACAATAAATTCCAACCCTGTTGATGACACTGTGGCTTACACGTTGTGTCGCATATCTTTGAAACGTTCAACTTCCTCCAATTAGACAATTCTTCGGTGGTCAGATGTCGAATACGACATCGTGAATTCACCATTTTATCATCCCTCATAATTTGTGCCAGAAGTTTTTATTCTATAAATGTAAACAACACGAAAGGCAAAAAGGCGTTGCGAGCCCTTTTAGGTTCGACAAGAAACCAGTAATTTAGTCACTTTTTTGGTCTGCTGTACCGTATATAAGTACTATTATCATAGTATACCAGACATTATCTACTCTATGTCACTTTACAAAGATTGAAAACTACCATTACTGGACATTTCAGAATGTAACAGAGCCTAATCGCCATCGGCTCTCGAAAGTTGATTTCAATGAAAGGGTTGAAAAACATTAAGGTTCTAAGGTACTCTGACATTCTTAATTTTATTGGTGTTTGTAATGTTTTCCTGATGCCATCTTTATTTATTTAAACTATATTCATCATATGATATCACGTAACTTAATGCAGTAGGTTTTACTGGTTGATTTAATTGTATTTTTGCAGTAATATTGGTGGTATTTCAGTCGTTAATATAGTCTGAAAGAGAGTTTGAAATTAAATTACAACGTCTAATATTTAAGTCTGATATATCAAATGAAATAACTTCTGAATAGTTTTTACATAAATACATCAATAAAGAATTGCATATCTTTTTAATTAGGGCCAAAATATTGACAATGAAATAATAAAGCTGTCTGAAACGAAATCAAAACCATTTGAAATACGTGTGTGGGAATGTTGACATTTTCATCTTACTGCCTCTTAAATGATTATAAAGTTGATACGTCCCCTGTACATCTATGGTTTCCTTTTAAACATGACGTCGTAATCGATATACATAGAACTTGGTTTTCACAACCAGGTAATTAGGTTAATATAACCTAGTAGAGATCTAAATATTTGTAATATGACTGCAATAACTGCTTCATTCACATAGGACACAATTTAGGGTACAAAATAGACATATAAACTGAAAAAACAATGATCAAGTATTCTTTTAGTGAATGGCCTATATTGGCTAAAAGACCATTTTACCGACATGGAACAGAAGAAAGAAAAGATTTAAGCGTTTAAAATGTTGAATTGAAAATATTATACGAAAATTATTGAAACATAGGAAGTTGAAACTAAGACAGCACAGCCTCGAGGGCAAATTTTCTATTTTGGGGAAATAATTTTGGACATAACAAAGTTATTTCGATACGAGTCATGAGAAAGTCAAAATTGAGGAATATTGTATAAAGAATGTTACAAGTTAAAAAATAATGTAAACAATTTTAATTGTATTTTCGGCGATTATTAACACTTTCAGCAATTTCAGTAAGCATCACTATATAAATATCAAATTCAATGATGACGCTGATACAGAAACTCATATTGGTGTAGGGGTTTTCTTTCATTAACGGAAATACATATCTCACTCAAACCACTTTAGCATTGCCGCTTTGTTGTGAGATTGCGTGACTACAATGAGATAAATGGTGACTCGTCATACGCATTTCCATGGGATCTTGAGGTCGAATAGACGGAGGCCGGGCAAGGGATATTCACTAATGTATTATTAGGACCCAACAGGAAATGAACGGACGCTCTCGAGTTTTTACATGCGACTTATAATATATATATATATATAATATAAACTTAGCAAAAGCAATTGTCAGTGATCACAGTACTCTCAACAACAACAACACTAAAACAATAAAACCAATTTCATTTTATGCATCAATTCTTGTCATTGGCGTTAAGACCATATAAAGGACCTCTCGGTATCATAATGTTTCCTGTATTTTTTTAGAAAAATCAAGCTTTCAGTCCTAATACAATATAACATAGGCATATAGATATTGTTTGACAATGTCATCATACATGTTTTGCCCATCAGGAATAAGGTTACAGGTACTTATACGGTGAAACATTAATCTGAAATTACAAGAAAGCTATAGATTTATGCATAGGTTTCCTATTGAATATGAAGTTAACTCACTATATTAGGACCCTTAAGTCACTGGGACAGATATTATTGTCATAACTATATCTTGCAGAACAGACGAAGTGTTTGTTTGTTAAATATTAAGTTTAAATATTGTAAACTATTTGTTTTAATATATGAAACATTTCTTATCTATTACATCTCCTCATATTGTTTTCAGAGTACCATATTTTACATTTATCCCTTTGTTATGAACTCTACAAAGACTAACGAGATACAGAGCAACTTACTTTATATAACAACTATACATTACATCTTGCTCACAAAAAGATCAATCGATACTGGTTGTATGTGTCCAAAGGAAATCAATGGATTTAGTCGTAATACATGACATTTGGTCCTATAGTTCTGAGAGTGGTGTGATGGTTAACATGGAACCGCTAATAAAGTCACTTTAGTAAATCCCGGAGATTATGTCTCTAGGTACGGTGATTACAGTATTTACTCTGACCATTAACTCCTTAGAACAATTTTACAGGATTGATAACCTTAAATATTGTCCATTCCAAACTTCCTTCAACCTAATAGGTTCAGATTCTATTTCTGAAGCAAGAAGTTCGACGCCACACTATACATTTACCTTTTCTAACAAACACATCGATTTTGTTTGCGAACGGGCGTAAGATAAGTAAATGCACATTAATGAGTCAATTTAAAGACACAGGCAGTGTTTCATTTCAAGAGTTTTCGAGAATAAGTCGACCCTTGTTTTCAGAACACTTGTTACCTTCTCTATTACAGTGTTAGTCATATCAAAAAACGATTTAGAATACTAGCAGTAATTTTTCATGATATCTTAGATACAAATTTCTCTTTTCAATGCTAGTAAGTAATTGTAATATGTATTGGATAATCTGTAGAAGACATTTGATGAGAAGGCAACTTTTCGGTATGAAACGAGTGCAAGATCTCAACATTAATAAATATGAACTAACTTTATTCATTCACCGCTTCTCTTTTTTAGGCTTGATTATTATATTGTTTTATCTTTCTGCCGGATAAACGGGTCTCGTCTGAGTTTAGATTTCGTTAGAACGTGACAATCACAAATTACAAATGACATTGAGAAAAGTCAAACCTAATATATTTAATTAATTTCAAAACCTCAATTGTTAAAATAATGACATGTCGCTTATACACATGGGTGTTTAGACAATGTTTAACACATTTAGCCTAACGAAAACCGAGTATTTAGTCAATTTTTCATTAAGATTGCTTCACTGAGATTTACAGTAATGGTAAATTTAAAGTTTCCCTGTATGCAACTACCTAATCAAGACATTGCAGAAATTCAAAGTCAAAGTTGCTGTATTCTGCTCCAAATGTTTTCAACAAATGTCTTTTATGATCCAACAGCTAGGGCACCAGTGAGGAATCATTCTTCTATGTATCACAGCAGAAACACTCCTTAATGTCAAAGAGAGACTGATTCCACCTTCATTCAACTACAATGAATGTTTCTTACTGACATCGAAATTGAACCAGCTTGCTTTTGGACAGACTCTTTGACTCGGACACAACGGGGACTTTCTTTGAAGTTAATTTTCATTCCGTGTTCCTCTTCAATGGCGTATTGTAGGATGGCATCACTGTTTGATGTCTGCAGTCGATGTTTTAGGTATCCCGAGGGAACAAAGCCTCTGATATATTGTGCTTCAACGACTGATTGAACTGAACGACTTTTCATACGTAGAATTTCTTTATAAGAGTGGACGTTATGGCTTTCAAATAATATTTTTCAATTTGTATATGTGTGCAATGTGTTTTCATAAGCTAAAATGAATAAAAGATTAATATAGATGATAAATATTCATGGTTCTGTAGAAAATAACAAAAACATTTGCCTTAATGTGAACCATTACTGTAACGAAGTTGGACCTGCTTTGCAATTTCAAATCAAATAGAAATTTTACATGCAGTTCATAGGACTCCTACAACAGTTTTTACGATCTAGAAGTTTCCACAGAATTTCATAGTTCCATCCTTTTGTTTACTTATCCCTGTAATAGTGTTAGCGCCTAGAACACGTCATTCTAGATTCATTAAGCTAGAGTCGTAAAACTACCAGAACACAGCGAGAAAGATGCAAAGAATTGAACAAATGATATTTCAACAAGAGTTTGGAGAAGACAGTGGCAATGTTTTGCAGATGGTAACATTGCTGAAAATGACAGGTATTGACTTCATCCTTATGGACAACAATGCCCGTTTACATTGAACAATGGTGATGGAACAGTACCTTATAATTGAAAGAATTGAGTGGGTGGAGTGCTCATCTCGTTCGCCGGTTCTTAATCTAATAGAAAAAGTATGGAACTTTCTCATTGCTTCTGATTGTTAGACCGGTTGGCTCAACAAAAGGAACTCGGAAGAGCACTCGTGGAGCAATGAACCGTCTCCAATATGAGAAGAATATAATGAAATAAATAAATATAAACATAAATAATATGATAATAGCAGACGGTGCCAAGCTTACAAACACATTCTTTAGCTGCATTTACATGCTTATTTCTCGATGAATTATGACAGCCAACTTTCTCTGTAAGTGTAAGTATAATATACCTTTCAACAAATTAACTAATCAAAAGAACAAATAACTTGCATATTTCATTTTTTTGGGTTGCCATGTTCCTTGTAAACTAAGTTGGTCTTATAATTTATCATCTGGCGCAAACATATTCATCAATCTTAAACTAAGGTCATCTATGTCTAATTGCCTAACTAATAGGAAGACATAACCAAAGCCGGAGTTAATAGTTGGATATTATCAACTCAAAGTGCGTGAGAAGAGATAACGAGTTTTTTGCCATTGTGTTATGGTACGAGTGTTATTCACATTGAGGCCACTTTTCCCTAAGCGTTTAACATTTTGACAGAAGTGCAAAATTGACATTTGGAAACCAGAGGACTCTAATATTTCGGGATGAGTTGTTTTGATTTGAATCATCAGAAATGTTAAATGAGGTAGATACAAATAATTGTTCATTTTAACATTAAGATTAAGCTTCATGTTCACAAGATTTATATTTTCCATTGATCATAATATAAATTTTAAACGACAATTAATAACAGATAAGCTATCGAAGCATGATTTTTCATTTCACAACACATGTGCTATACTAATGCCGGTTAAATTCGGTTTTACCGACCTGAGAAAGACAGAAATTTGTGAACACGGCCATTGTAGATTCTAGTTCGGAATGTAGTTTTACAGCATGGAACAGCAGTTCTTCAACATATTCTTTTCCATATTTTGTATAACATGAAGAGGGTTTGAAGAAAAGTAACGGGAAGTGTATGTATTGATTTAAATGTTACACAAAGTGGTTGCTCACACCCTCATGGTACACAAACATGAAGTAGTACATTGGCGGTAAATTTAGAGATTTTGTATTCATATATAATGCTCTGTTTATGATCACTGCACACCCATTAAACCTTAAACACACTAACCTGAAAAATGGATCATGATGTGAAAGGAGCAAACGTGATTAAAGTTATCTACCGACATAGTCTCTAGTGAGTAGCAGCAAGGACTGTGGTGATGTGTGAAGTGCTTTGCCTACTTCCAAGAGTTGAAGTACATATTGATTGTTGGTCAACCAGGGCATTCATATTAACAGCACCTATGTCATGAAAAACACAGAAAACAACTTAGAACCTTCGTTTCTCGTTGCCTTTTTGTATCGATTGCAACTATTTGTTTTGTTTTCGTGACTAAGCTGTTTTATTCTTTGGTAAAAAAAACAGCATAAGTTTCTAAAAAGTTTGAATTTGGAACTTATACACAGTGGTAGCGTTCTACTCAAAAGTTCAGCATTTCTAATCTGAATAGTGGCTACGCTAGCAACATAATAAGAGTAATTTATAATCAGCAGGATATTTACAATCTTACGTTATAAACTCTCTATTCCACATATATACAATAATCGTTAACTGATTAAATCTTATCTCTTATAACAATTTCATATTTCTAACGTGCTATATCATATTTGATCTGTCGGTTTCTTTCAGTATGTGATTATTGTTCATCGAATATAATTATCATTATCATGTACTGATGATAACTAAGTTGGATGAAAGTAACCTCCCAGGGACCAGATACACATGTTTGCTAAATATGACGTGTTTATCACTTACATCCTCTCCTGAGTCTTCTTGATAGGCACGAACCAGTCTCATTGACACAAGGGAATCTGTTTTGACGAATGTGTTAGGGCAGTTCCTGGTCCAAATTGCGGTGCAATTATCTCCCTTTGTTGACAGTAATAAATATACTTTGTACTGAGCAGTTTTTTTCTAGGAAGATGACGACAGTAATTTCTAATCAAGTTCAATATATTATAACTACTTTTAAGTGATCAAATTGTTGATAAAACTGCGTTATTTAGTTGTAAAATGCGTATCTATAGCTGAATTATTGTTGAAAATCTACAGGGAAATATTATTATATGTAGATATTTAATTTTGATATACTCCATATATGGTTAAGCAAGCATAACACAATTTTTGAGCAGTTATCAGGGGTTTTCAGGCCTGGTGAACTAATAAAGTAAGTGATCCGTGAAACCGTCCTTGTATATTCACATTCTCTCCCAACAGCGGTAGCTCCGTCATAAATTTCTATACAACCTCTGTGTTAATACGAAGGTTTCTCGGGCTTCCGGCAGTTTCCCCTCACGGGAAAATATTGCAACTTAAACTACCTGGCAATATTTCAGCCAATGAAAACACCGAATGCATGAATAACATATTTGTTGTCACACAGGCCTATGCAATGATGCAGTCGTGCAAGGTGCATATTTGAATAAAGTTTAGCTTTTGAAAGCTTGCGGAAGTGACTTAGACGTTTTGAATAATACATTTTGAAACGGCGTCGCTGATTGCACAACTAACTTTGATTGCATCCAACATTTCGTATTAGGACATACGTTGTATAAGAATTTATGACGGAGCTACCTCTGCTGGAAGAGAATGGAATATTCAGTGCAGGGAATAAAACATATATGCCTTGCATATGATCATAGCATGCACGTTTGTACCTGTTCAGCTTTCTTTTCATAATTTTAAATATTTATTTGTACCTGTTCAGTTTCCTTTTTTATATCAAATATTTGAAATAGGTTTAAAGTTGACTCTTATTTGGCAACAGAGAAACTTGCTGCCATATTGAAGAAATGAGCGCGCAGTCTCCATTTAAATTAAGATGCATTGATGAAATTAAATAATCACATCGATTGAATAAACTCATTTATAATAACGGATCATACTTGATGAACGTTTATGTCACGAGTTCCTATCAATGAAAACTACCACGTAAGACAGAAAAACAGGGTAAGTTGTTTGAGATTTGTGGACCCTTTCTTTACTACACTAACGTCACACAAACACATGATCTACTCTGTGTCTCATTTCAAAGAATGATGACAGTGATTATTTGCCATTTCAGAATAACATTGCAAAAGTTTTTCACACCAACGACATAGGGTACTCATTTGTAGTATAAACTGGTTGAAGAATATTTGTAAGACATTAAATATACTCTGTAATTCACGATGTGACCATTATCATTTTTGTCCTTGATCATTTGAAATTTATTTGAGTGTAAAATCCCCAGGTAACAACTGACATTGTTTTAATAGGTGACATATGCATGAAATTTTTCAAGGAAATGCATTTGAATGTTTGGAGATATTTCAGTAATGTCTGATGTTTCAGGGTAAATTCATTCTCTCTCCACAGAGGTAGCCCCGTCATTATATCCTACACATATAATATTATATGTTGGGAGAGAATGGGGTGAACTAACTTCTCTGGATCACAAAATGGTAATAAAATGAAAGACAGAGAGTTGACAATAACATTGCATGGTTAGATTAAAGTTCGGAAACATAAACACGTGAATCGTATGTCGATAATTACTTTAATGTAGAAACATTCGCCCTTAACATTGAGGGAAAATGTAACATTGTTATATTGTCTCGTATTACTTAAATCATCCATTTTGGATAAATTTTCTGTGTGTTGGAGAGAATCCGTTTATATGCTACTTAATAATGCTAATTAATAATCTCAATTGCTACACTGCCATAGATTTATGGTTTCCTTTAAAACGAGACGATCAAATAAATTTTTATGAAATGTGATATCTACAGTAACTCTACTCCATTAGTATCACTTTATAGTGTAGTAAATATTAATGGTATTACTATTTTATATTGAGAATTTGAGAGATTGAGAATCGAGTTAATGTATATAGAATTGTGATACTCGGATTATAAAATTGCTGCTTCTGTTTATTCGCTTATGCAATAAATGCATGACTACAACACTTGCTTATTTTGACACGTCTTGGTCATATTTGGTAGGTTTCTTTCCGTTGCATGAATCTAATAATCTTATAATGAATCTAAAATTGCTAATGATTTAATAATTTTAAGTGAACTAATTTCAGCGTGGATTATATGATCTTGTGCATGTAGAACAATGAGACGCCTCTTCTCTTAACGCGTGTTATATGTGACCTCAGCACTGAGAAATAACAGATGTGCTTTTGTCGTGCATTTTAAGGTCCCATTGAGATAATGTATATAGAATAAAGAAAGATATTTTTATGATGGAAAGCATTTTTTAAAATATATAATTTTCAAGTTCTATTTTACTTCACTGAATATATTGACATGAATATGTTTGAATGGTGAGTTCCTCAAAGTCAGATAATATCGTTTTCATAAAGCATTTTACAAAGTGAGTTATGATGTTGGGAATGGAATTAGTGGGCTGTTATAATAAAACAGTACAATTGAAGTACCAACAGTCAACTGGAGGTTTTTGGTGGCTCACTTCATTGTAAAAATAGCTCTTTCTTATGAAATACATCAATATGATCTCTAGGCTGTATAGGTGTGCCTGATAAGATAAATAAGAACCACGCACCCACGTTTCGATGGAACTTAGGGTTAAGTTTACCAATGTAGCGCAACTGATATTCCGTAATGGAATATTCGGACCCAGCAGGAAATGATTGGATTCTCTCGAGTTTCGATATAGCATTTCCGGCATGTTAAAGTGAGAATTCGGTAACATTAATTGTCAGTAGTAACATATGTCTCCAAAGATTAATCATGGATTTCTAATTCACCAGCTGGAGTTGTTATTGTTGTTTTAACAGCTTCGTGTTTTGTCAACGTTGAACAAAGAAAGATGGAACATGGAAAAAGTCAGGATTAATCGTTTATAGCGTTTAATTCTTTAGTACTTCGAGTTCTGAGTGTGTACGTCCAATAACTTATCATCATGCACTAGTGATTCAGTGTTAGCATACATGTTTTGCTCATCCAGCCCCGAATGTAATTGCTAGTTTATAATTACAATTACTTGGTTTTAATGTTTTGCAAAGGCCTCCATGGACAAAGTGGTAAAACACCTGGCCATTCTTGTGAAGGATTTAAAGCGCTTTAAAATTGCAAAAATGATTTCATGTGTCCTGTCCAAGCGGGATTACAAATCTTAGATTTCAACATCTTCCGACCCCAATATTGAATAGCAGCTGTAGAGTCGACGACATTCTTCATTTTGATTGGCTTTTCTTGATGTAGAAATATACAACCATTTGCTCACGAAACGGTTGTTTGATATGAACCTAAATAGGAAATGGATTGATCAGGTCGTAATAAATGACATTTGGTCGTGGAGTTCTGAGAGTGGTGTGAAGGTTGACATGGAACCACTGGTCGAGTTCCTTTAGTAAATCCCTGAGATAATGTCTCTTCGTACGGTGATTACTATATTTACTCGAACCATTATCTCCTCCATAACAATTTTATAAGATCAATAGTTGTAATTGTTGTCTATTCCAAACTTCCTTCAAATTAATTGATTCAGATTCTATTTAAGTATCGTGAAGCCTACGACAAAAATTAGATTTACCTTTAAAAGGTACACATAGGTAAAACAGATAATAAGCATAAATGGGTTTTGCAGGCAACAGAAAATTCCCATCAGAGAATGAAAATTAAAGAGCCACTCCGTGAGTTGTTGGAGTCATATATGCCAAAGTTAATCAATGGTGTCATTTGATCGCCAAGTATCGACTGCTACCAAAAAGACACATTTTAAAGCTTACTGGTTTCATACAGTGACAATATGAAGGTAGAACGTCGCAATTATGATCGAAAACCGGACAGTGGCGCGCGTCAAATAGTCAAACGTAATTTTGGAGACTTATCTAAAACAGCCAGGATAGCAGTTAGGAGTTGATAATGTTTGTTAGGTTATATAACTAGTATCCATGTATATTGGACGTGATATCTACACCTCTGTGCATTTATAAGGCTTTTTTAGATTTTTATGGAAAACCAGTATTTGTCTCTTGGACATAAAAAGTTAAGGTGTTTTGAATTTATATCACCACATATGACATCTAGGTTCGTATCAAAGGTAAATAATATGTTATGAAAATCACGGAGTGACTCTTTAAGTAAATTACTGATTTTGTTCATTTCTTTCAGAATATTAATAATGTAATGACAAAACTGAATTCTTTGTACAATTATTTGAAGAAAACCGACTCATTATTTATGAAAGTAAAATGTATTAAAGAACAAATGGATTATATAAACTTGTAAGAGGAAGGGTAATATGATTTGTCGTCATATGTCATACTTTATGTCCCTTCACAGATATTTCTTCCGCTTTCTCAAAACCAATAGCATCTTACTATGTCATGCCTTTCAATGCAGGGTCCTTTACAGCTAAAGGTTATTTTTTAATAAATACAAAGCCTTTAATCAAGTTTACTTCCTAAGAGTAGCATGCGAAAAACCACAAACTTTCAGTGAAGGCTCATTTTTGGACATTATAGTGTTAAAGTTGTATGGTTCCTGATCAGGATTTCTAAGGCCAAAATTGACGAGGAGTTTGACCTCTTTATTTGCTGTAGAGATATGTACTACCGCAGGAAACTCCCTGCTAATAGTGGTCAATACAATGCAAAACCATTATATCAATTTTAATTTCATGACTAAAATTAATTGGTGGACATAGACCGCAATATCGCGTTAGAAACATTTTACAAAATTGAAAAACATTTTGTTATTGTGGTCAAAAATTATTGATACAAGTTAACATTTCACACTTTTAAAATTAAGCAATAAAAACTTGAACAGTGTGAATCCAGTGATAATAAATTGTTAGCTGATTGGGAAAACAGGGATTCAAGAATTCGTGTCTCTATTTTGTGATTGATGACCAACGTTATTGGACGTTTCGCAATTACAATCGCTGAAAGTTACTTCAGTATTGATTTACGACTTATTTCTGAACATTGAACTCAAAATTAAACCAGATAAATAAACGGACTAGACCTTCATTATATATGTGTTTTGACCTTGGTGAACTAGGATGGTGAACACTGTCTTTTTTAACACTTCTACTCCAGAGAAGATTCAAACAGCATCAAGTTGCAACTTAATCACCCAAAAATTCATGATAGCAGAAGCTAAGCACACATTAAAATATATCAAGACCCTTAAATAAATCGTATCTTCTTTCTTTAGCTTCTTTTTACACTACCATAAAATAGGATAAATATTTGTCCTTGATTTGGTTTTTTTGCATGGATGACATGCACCTTGAGATTGTGTATTATGCAATGTTTCATGTTTTATTCCCCAGGGGGGTGGTAGGTGAATGTGATCATTATTGATCCACTTCTCTTGATTCTCTTTCTATAATTTAATTTGTCTCCAACTCCTCAAATAACTCCAACTCCAACAAGTGTCCATGTAGTCTAAGGGACCAAATTCCTTAATCTACGTATATGTAAAATCGAATGTGAATTGAAGTAACTAATTAAGACAGATCGGATGAACTAAGGAAAGATTATTCTGATCAATAATTTTCTCAGCAACAAATGTCCCTTTTCGATTACAGATCCCAAAGGCAGCAATCTGGAACCAGGCCTGTGTGTATCGGAACTAGAAATGTTGGAGAGGGCATGGTTAGACCGTCATTCAACTACAATGAATGTAGCTTATTGACTAGGAAATTGAATCGCCTTGCTTTTGGATAGACTCAGTGACTCGGGTGCAATAAAGGCCATCTTTGAAGTTAATTGCAACCTTGTTTCTCTTTATTGGTGTTGGGTAAGATAGCATCAGCCTTTGATGTCTGTAGTTGATATAGTTTAAGGTATCTCGAGGGAACAAAGCACCGACTATATTGTGGATTCATGATAGATAGATTTTAAAAGCCTATTATCCAGAATGTCACTTTATCATGTATCTTTTATCAGTATAAACACCTAATTGTCTCTGATTTCGAATCAAATTTGACTACATTTGATCAGATAACTAGGACACAAAGACAAAGGACAAGATGAATAAATAATCGAAAACTATCTTTTCCTTTGAAGCTTCCAAAAAAAAAAACATCTAACAAGCTACATTAACTACAATATGGAAAAGATTTTTAAACAGAATCCCGATGCAGTAAAAAAAACAAAAAATGGTAACAGCTACAGCAAAATGAAGACAAAATAGACATGGTATGTCTACATATGTTCTTATCTCTATATAATTCCATTTTTTTAAATGCCCCTCAAAGACGGTATGATGATTACGAAATGCACATATAATGTCTGTCTGTCCACGCCAATTATATGTCTATTTCAATACATGAATGGACAATTTAGAAAATGCTTTCCCAAAACTCGTTCATTAAAGTGACCATAGAAAGAAACCAAATCCATCACAGTCGCATCAACTGCACAAAGAGTCTCAGTGTCCTTTCCCACAGCCAGTTAATGAAATGTTAGCTCCGCATATTTGATCATATAAATATTGCAATGTAATCTTTAGCACCATTTATGTATCTCTGGGGATCGCAAAATTTTAATTTTAAAAGGGAAATAACAGCCAAAGGCTTGTCTAAATACGGTTGAATTAGAATCTAAAGCTGCATCGTACTGGTCAGTTGAGTGGCCACACAGATCAGTCAGTATCGAGAGTAACTGAATGCCTATGCATGCCTATAAAATTCTCCGAAGCTGGGTTATATTTTCAGATTTGAAATATGAGGTTTGAAAAAACCTTAATTTTAACATTCAAATATATATCAAAGAAGTTTTTAAGGCCTTGGAAAATGTTGTTTTCCTATCAAAATTTGCTTTTCCACCCGGAAACGCATAGTTGATTTGCTTCTATTTTATAATTATGACATATTTTATGAAAAGTAACTCAAGTTACATATTCATTTCTTAACGGTATTATTGTTTTCACCTGGAATGTTTCCCTTACCATTCAACATATATGATGCATGACTTACGTACGACATAGATAAGCTATATCATTAAATCATTAATATTGACCATTGTAATTTCCTTCGTAAAAGAAGGTAATTAACAATGTCTGGAGCAAAGAAAAGACGTAGTTTAGACAAGGCTCAATGTTTGTAGGGACAGAACGACAACAAAGGAGGTATTGTGAAGGTAAGACCAGATACCATAAATCCTATGACCCTTGATTGGTTTAACAGTGATCAATAAACTAGATTAATAAGTAAATCGACATTACATGTCAGGTATTAGCAAAGTTGGAATATAATGTTTATAAAGATAAAATGAGGCAGTAAGTTTTAGTCGCAATGCTGACGAGCTTAGTTTCCCCAGTTTTAGGAGCCAGCCTGGAGAAGGATGCAGGCACTTTCGGAGTGTGCCAAAAGCACTCTACATGTCATCAGAATGGTACTGTCGGTTTCTCGGACAGCCCCTTCAAATAAGATTAAAAAAAGGCTAAGCAAGTCTACAGGAAGACTTGAGAGCTTGATTTTTTTTCAAATCTTGTCAACTTGACAAATACACTAAAAATTCGTTACATCAATGTGTGATATTCATAGAAAAATAGAAACAGAAATGGAAAACTGGCATAATGTCTTTAAAAGACAATACATGACACGCCAAATGTGATGCAATTGACAAGTGGTGACATTACAGGTGATAACGAGTAAGTAAACTGGATATTAAAACATTAAAACAAATTAGACAAATGGCAGGGAATCTTCTAAGCTGACATCATTTCATTTGTTATTGGTGCCATGTTCCTTTTAAACTAAGTCAGGCTTAGCATAGTTTTTCATAGGCCAGCTCAGTTTTGATTCGAAAAATCATCAATCTTAAACTACGGTCAACTATGTCTAAAAGAACATCACCAGGGTTTAATGGTTGTACATCATCAGCTCTGTGCTGTGTGAGAAGAGATAACAGTTAAGAGTTGTCTGCTTAGCCACGTGATGATAATATCCTCACATGTAGACCCTTGACTTTTGACTTTGAATTTACTTTTGGTGGAAAAAAAGAGGAGAATTTAATATAAAAAGTTTAATCAACATAAATCATGGTTTCGAAAAGTATTAGCAATAATCATATTGAAGAATTGAGTTGGAATTGTAGGGGTGATACAAGAAAGGTACGTGTCCTATTCACTCCAATCAGACCGAAGGGCAAACAAATCAAGTGCTCCCCATCGCGAGTGTGATATACCGGAAATCTAACATATGCTGCGCCGATACTTATGGCAGACGCATTCTTCTTCGAGTTAATCTACTTTTTTGTTGAGCTAGAATGCACGCAGAGTTCTGAAATTGTTGCAAACGTCAGGGAAAATATTTCTTTGAGTGATGAACCATTAACTTTGTCCGGCGTGCATTACAATTTGCCGTGCAAATATGAGTCTATGACATTAACTCACAATATCACGTGATATCATGTTCGCTTAAGTTCGAATCATTTACCAGTATTCCGCCAATAGTAAAGGGTTTTTTTAGATGGCGCAAAATTTCTACTTTTTGTCTTCGTTTTTATTTGCTGACACAAAGTGTGTAACACTGTAGTTTAAAATCAACTTTATTTTAATTAATTAGTTATAGAGTTGTCATTTGGAGATATTTCTAAAAAAGTTTACTTGATATTTTATTTAAGAAATAATGAACAGAATACTTTGACATCTTGCCGCTTTTCAGTAACTCAACATTTCTGTCAAGTTTACTACATATCTGTCCCTTGTATCTTCAGCGTAAATGTGATTTCTTTTAAACATGATGCCATAGAACTGTCTTTAAAGCCTTCTTTTAAGAAATGGTGATAAATTTAACATTTACCATAGTTAAAGAAACTTTTGGTTTAGTAGTTTTACATGTGCACATTATTGTGACAAAATAAGTCTCAAGAATGAGGTGAGTGAGGTGAGTTGGTGTTTAACGCCGCTTTCAAGATTATTTCACTTATATCGCGGCTGCTAGTATTATTGCAGGGAGAAAGCCCGCAACACCATTGCGGCAATGCATCACGGTGAAGTCTGCGAGCATCGGCTGGAACTAGCGAACCATTAAACGCTGAAATTTAGTGTAGCAACGCACCCAAACCTGACTGCGTGTAGAACAGTTCTCTACTGCAGACAAAGTTGCCGAGCCCCTGGCGGGATTCGAACCACCTCAAGAATGAGGCCTGTCGAGATACCGCAACTTTTATCAATGTCTCAACTAAACTCACTTCTTATAATTACTTCTTGAAGAATGAGATTACCTTGTGTAATGTATCTTATTTTGAAAAGTTCACTTCTACCTAAAAAATCCAAAAAAAAACTTTAATCCTTTCAATCAAATATCAAATAATTACATGATAAACTGTATTAATTTTCTTTGATGCCATTTTTACTTTAAAGGTCGTTTGATCTTACAGACAATAGTGTTGAAAGAGCTTTATCTCTTGATCATATTTCACTAAAATCTTCTGACCCTTTTGTGCATTAACGGGAAAGATGGGATGCAAAGCTTTGGATTAGTCTTTGCGAAAGTGAAGATTTTCCCTTAATTGAATATTTAGTGAGCCTGTTTACAAATGAAACTGTTTTGAAGGCACTTAATGAAAGAAAAGAAGGTCTTCTCATCTTTTTGTCTTTTGAAGATTGAAGCAAAAGTGAGTTCTTTATTCAGAATTGACTTTGTTTCATCAAATCCTATAACTTTATTGTATGGGATATGTGAGCGGATTTTATTGACATCTTTTTAAAAACACTTATGAAAATAACTAACCAGCAAAACATATAATTTCATAACATTAAAGATTAATGTAAATACAATTTCCCTTAGAATAACGTCAAATATATAATATTGCCAAAAGTAACCAGTGCCATATACATAATAAAATCCTGGTCTAGTAACCCTTCTCGTTGCATAAGTGATATTTACCCGTCCTAATTGAGCCTTGGCAAAATTTGAGCCGTGATTGAAATTTGTGATGAAATATTAAAGAATTGGAGGTATCATGTGATTCAACCAAATAATTTCCAAAGTGAATATGCACAAAAAGAATTCATACTCAACTTTTAATCATTCATATTTAACAGATCAGATATGTATAAAAGAGCTGGCATTTGGACAGACTAAACCTTTGTATGTGCAAATATTGTTTTCCGTTGTGATAAGTAAAGAATGTGAGAAGACGTTGAGCTTACACATTTCTAAGATACAGTTGTATTGCTTGCTAATTAATTCTTTTGAAAAGGATAAACGAGAATCTATGCATAATCATGTAGTGTTTCGGTCATCTGTTATGTCAAACGTTGATTCAAACTAAAGAAAAGAGGCATAAAAGTATATTTTAACATATAAGAACATTTTCTAACTGCTCACATACATGGCCTAATTACAAAAAAACTTTCTATCTACTCCATAGTTGAGGTTTTTAATCTTAATCTCGGGATTTTAAATTTAAATGTCATAATTCAAATATATCATTCAATTCAACAGAACGTTGAATTTATATCAATCTGCTTTTGTTCGATGTTATTTGGCAAGGCTTTGTATTTTAAAAACAATTTCCAATTTGACCTTTTCATGTATGTAATTTATAGCCATGACCTTTCCTTGGCTTGATATTTGTTACAGTCATATCTAAATGAAATTCACTACATCCTCCGGAAATTGACTTATGATACCAACATCAAAGTATTCGTTTTTTTACACATAATTCTGTTAAAAGCTAAAAGTGTTTGAAAAGATTGATGTTTTGCTTTCCTTTTCAAACAACAGAAAAGCTTGTCAAACGGACTGCCTTTTGTTGAAAGTAATGAAAATGCCCAATTAATGCCTTGTCATATGAAGTAGGTTATTTTTCTATCGTACATTAATTATTAATGTCTGGCTTTTATATGGTCTGACAAATTCTGTTACTGTTCAGTTAAGAGGACACCACTGAATGTCACAGCAGTAGAATATAATTTTAAATTTCAAAATGATCAAGCATTATAATTATACACCTTTTCAACTTTCACAAAATGTAAGGTCATTTATATTCAATATTTGATTAAGATACATATGTATTACAAGATGTTCAATTTATACTTTACAATATAAGCTAGTGATATTGTTAATTTTATGATTAATATTTCTTCAGGTGATCAATGTAATGATATGTCAGTATTAATAATTCCAGAAATTCATAATCCCTAATTTATTTTTTTTCAGTATAGCTATCCCGTGTCACCAGCAGAGAAATTATCTCTGATGGTTTTCTTCAAACATCAAACCTCAGAACATTTAACTAAGGAACGAAAACTACGTCAGTTGACATTATAACCAATCTCATTAAAATAAAACATATTATTGCTGCACTACGTTACGCGTAATGTAGTGGAGCATTTAGATTTCATTTGAATGAGATTGCATTATAACAATCCGATTTGCTTACTCAGAAAAACATGAACACAAGGGAGGAGGTTCTCCTTGGAGGTCATGACCTCAACACAAGGTGTCACCATTCAATTAAACAGAGAATTAGCAGTGACTACATTATTCCACACTGACTTAGTTCAGCCACTCTGTATTAACCTCAGCTTCAACATAACAATGCTTCTCTTACTGTCTCTGTCATGTGATATGAAAATTGTGATATCACAAAAATCATTTGAGGCAATTGAAAGCAACATGAACATTGTGACAGGCAATATTAACGCTGGTAAAATGTAGCCATAGATAATATCTTTTTCAAATAATTCACACTGTAACGAGCTACCACAAGGCTTAACAACGTTGCCAGTTAATTTCTGTGCACTTGAAAAGAGTGTTGCAGAGCGATAGGCTGCAATGAATGCAATGACTTGTTTAAAGCACAAGTGGTCACATAGTTTGTAACGGAGATCTTCATAAATGTCAGTCACTTGGCCCTCTGTTCATAATAGTAAATGGAGGTATTTCCTATTTTTGTTCGACCCAATTTCCAAAATGTGTATTGCTATACCTAAGAACATTGAAGGAATAGGAGTCTGATATCTCCATGTGTTAGGTTCAAGAATCCTCTCCGTTTTAAGATTCATATAAAATGCAATATCAAAATGTTTCCTGCCAATTGAATGCTTCTCATAGAATAGATCAAAATTAGGTTAATACAAATACTGAATGAATCATACTGTCGCATTTTATACAAGTGAATAAATAACTGATCAGCGTGTTAACCAATTAGTAGCTAATTGGTTTCTTTTGATCAAAATCTAATTTTTATTTTTTTTCAAAACGTTTTGATACAAACAGTTACCCAGGTAGTTATTAGTTCCTTCTACAATCATGAGTTAAAGGCAGTTAAGCATAGGTCATATGGAAAACAAGAGTATCACTCTCTGGTTCTTAATGACTTATTGATGTTCCATATCAATGTCTCGTGTTGGTGAAACAACCTCGAAGTGGAAAATCAAGGTCACATGGTTATCTCGTGACTCTCGTTATCTCTCCTCACGGGAGACAGAACTGTTAATCCATCTATTTGAAGAATTGCTTTGTAATTATACCTTATTTATGAACATTGTGATAGATTAAGATATAAACAGGTCAATAAAACTTATAGCTAAAATTAGTTTTTATAGTATTTTGGTTTTTTGAATAATGCATTTTTCTTATTTTTCTACAACGGTTTTCAAATCTTTGCGTAGCCATAAGTTGACAAAGAGAGATTCAAGATTTTATTTTTCTAGTGGAATTTTTTTAACACAGTAATGTTACACAGACAGATTTTACTTGTATAAAATTAACCCTGAGGCCAATAGTATATGTAATAAACGTAAGTACAACAGTTCTAAATGACCTGTAAAGCACATTGACAACTGCATATCAATTAAAAAAACATTAACAATTATAACGGGTTTTTTTAACTTAGATATGTTGAAAACAAGAGCTATCTTACTAACAAATCGATATTTTCAGTGGCAGTAGCATACATAATTTAGTTTTGGAAGGCTGAATATAGAAAAAGCCTGACAGTTATCTTGTTCAGATTACTAAATATTTTTGACAAATAAGTATTAAATGATAATCGTCTTCCTGACAAAGACAACATAATGGACGTAGAATGTTGAGAACATGCTTCCATTTGGGTGCTTAGAACTGATGTTTCAGTACGTTCAATAAAATTACCTTTTCTTTTTTTCGTTCATGTAAGAGAGTGTTGATGAAACAATATGAAAATGTGTATTGATAATGAATTTATTTATAGCAAAAATCATCCATGAGTTACAAACAAGGTCACAACCAAAACTAATAAAAATCATTAGATTTAAATCGGTACTAAATCTAATGACTATATCGTCAAAAAATGGCCTATTCAAGATCATTTCACACTTTATGCTATAAGTTTAAACCCAGTATCCTGAAAAGTAGACAATTGTGTGCTATAAGAAGGAGAAAACGTGATTAATGTCATCTACCAACCTAGTCTCTTGTGAATCCAAGCAAGGATTGTGGTGTTGTGTTCAGTACAAAGACCCTTCCAAGTGCTAAAGAAGTTAATTGATTGTCGGTCAGACAAGGCGATCACATTTAACCTCACTTACTTTATAACGTTCACTGAACACAACTTTGAACATCTCGTATCTCACACAATTTTTTTTTATTTCAACCTTTTTCTTAATATTATTGACTGAATATTTTTAATATATATGTAATAAAACATTACAATAGAAACTTATTTTCCTGATATGGGTCTTAGTTCGAATTGAGATTTTGGATGGGTTTACTACTTCGAATCGAATTCCGCATGTTCGCAGTTTACAGTCACCATAATACTGCTGGTTTTCCACCGTGATATAGTTGCGTTAGAGTTATGTAATTTTTTCATCCACTTCAGATTCCAATCATCATTAAAAGCTGTCCTTGCTCGGCATTTATGATAAATGTTTCATAATGTCCATTCCTGGTTGGATAATCGTTCCGATTGTGAATTATGGCGATGGATAAGTCATAAAAGGATTTTAATAGAGGTCAATATTCTAATAAATCTTAAAATGCGCTTACAAAAGTTCTAAGTCACTCAGTGTCCGATGACAACCTTTTCACTTCTAAAATTGCATTGTCATGTAGATAGCAACCATTTCAAATAAGCCTTTTAGATGTTCTTTTTTGCTAATGCAGGTGTAACGATATGGATTCCGACTTTCGAAAATATCCATCACAGATTAAATCAAAGTGAAATTTTCAAACTATCATCCCTAAAGTGTATACAATAACTGTCCCTTGATGTGAATGTTCATGAGGCTTAAAGGGGCTTAAACGACAGTTTCTGGTTGCATGAATGTATTGATTGTTAAACAACAAGCGGGGGAAATCATGGCTCATCCAGTTGATGTTAAACAGTTTCGCCACTGAAACGTACATTTATATCCATATCTGCATCAGTTTTTAAACCTTAACTACATATCACGGCTCTTTTCAGTCTATATATATATATATATATATATATATATATATATATATATATATATATATATATATATTTATCATCCAAAACTGTGTTCCACAGGAGATATCGTTTTGACAGTAGATTTTGAACAATGCTCTATTCAGTCAAGTTCATGACATCACAATTGTTTTACATCATCAAGTAATGACATCACAATGCTATGAGGTCATAAACATGATAACGTCACAATGCTATAAAGTCACTCCACTGAGAGTCTAAGAGTAGTGCAGTGTTCAGAAAAACACATCTTTCACGGAATCGAAATGAAAAATGATTTTGGATGACAAATAGAATCTCACCCTCGTGTCTTCTGTTATCAAATATATCAACACTCGTTGATAAAAGTAAAATAGCATTCCATATTCCCTAGCCCTAAGAATATGTACCATAGTATCAGACCTGAATAATCTAAACTTGAGGTTGAAAGAATTAGAGAGATTATTAAAAGCCAGAGGGTACCCTGATAACATCATTTTGGATGCTATAACAAAGGCCCGTTCCTTTAACCGGGAAGATCTTCTAAAACAAAGACAACAGGAAAACAATTCGGCAGCCCTACCTATTGTTACTACATTTAACCCCTGCAATCCAAATATCTATCCAAATGTGAAAAACTATGTACAGGCGCTAGACGCATGTCCAAAACTAAAGCACGCTCTAAAAGATACTAAAATGATAAACAGTAAACGGCAGAGCAAAAACCTGAAACAACTGTTATCTAAAGCGTGCTTTAAAGATCAAAAACCTGAATTAGGTGGAAGTATCACAAAATGTAATAGGCCGAATTGCGGCACTTGTACACACATTTTAGAGTTAAATTCATTCACCTTTAGGAATAATTCAAAATTCAAAATAATGGAAAACATGTCTTGCGCCTCCAGAAATCTAATATATGTAATAACATGCGCTGGTTGTTGCGAAGAGTATATTGGTCAAACGGGGGATACATTAAGGGCGAGAGTCCGAGTGCATAAACAACAGATAAAAACACCAAATTATAGATGTATTCCCCTGAGCGCACATATAGATGGATGCGCAAAGAATTGCAATCCCCAGTTCACAATCTGTCCTATTTACAAAATGCGCACAGATAATGAAGAGCTGAGGAAAATTAAAGAACGATTCTTTATTGATGGATATACCCCGAAATTGAATTGTAACTAATATTAAATCATGATGACGTCGCATTTACTATACATATTTTAGTGGTATGCATATGACGTCATGAATTACGTCCCTTGCCATTGTTAACGCTATACTATTAGCAACACAATGTATAAGTTACCCTGATGATCACTATGTTGTGAAACCGGTTGGTAATGAACTTATATGAAGAGCAATCTTCAGTTTGTTATTTTTAAAGAATATATATATATATACAAAGGACATTAGCAGAGAGGAATCTAAATCCATATCCATTTGGCAGAAGAAAGAAAACTGGATGCGTTCCCTCCCGGAGAGGATGGAAAATGAGCAGACATCAAACCTACATAAATCCAAGACACAAAATAATCAGTTAACTAGGCAACAGAGAAAACCAAGTAATCAACGATATGTAGAGAGACCTCAACAATATCAACATCAACAACAAAGACAACATCAACATCAGCATCAGCATCAGTATCAGCATCAACATCAACATCAGCAACAGCATCGACCACATTGGCACAGAAGACCACAATACCATCCACAACAAAATCAACAACCACAGGCAGAACATAAAGGACCGAGGACAGGAGGAGATCACTACAATCAACAGATTGAGAAACAAATGAACAGCCCGAACGGGAACAATTCAAGAGATCTCCAAGAAGTGAAGAATTCACAACAGGAACGAAGAAGACCAGATACTTCAAGCAGCCAGAGAGTTAATTATGACTCTGAAACAACGTATATCGGCAGAAATACAAACAAAACCTGTTTTTTTAGAGACAAGCCCGGGCCCACGATTCACAAGATCACAGACTTTCAGGAAACAACTCCCAAGGTAATCAATCTTTCGTCATTAGAGTTATCCCCGAGTCAGATTAAAATTTTAAAACTAGGTCTCCAATTTACCCCAACCCCTAAGGCTAATCCTCAGGAATTAGAAACAGACATTAAGGAATTTAGTAAGAAAATAAGATTTACAGAATATTTTTTTCGTGAGGATGAAACAAATGAAAACACTAAGAAACAAGAATCTTTAGCTCGTAACAAAACTAAGAACATTCCTCCAAAAAGTACAAACAAACATTTGGAAACATTTCTTGATATCCTAACTAACCAACCAATTTATGAAAACAGTAAAACTCTAAAAAATAACATAAGTAGAAAGGAATTATCAGCAATTCAAGAACTAAAAAATAATGACAATATAATTATCAAAGAAGCAGACAAAGGTGGGGCAGTTGTTATTATGAACAGAACTTTCTATGAATCAAAAATATTAGAAATGTTAAATGACGAAGTTACTTACAAAACTTTAGATAAGAATATAGACAGCAAAATTATGACAAATCTAGGGAATTTATCAAAACCTACAGTTCTGATCTCACAAAAGATGAAATTGATTTTATTCTTCACTTTGATTTCAAGACAAGTAACTTTTATGGCTTACCAAAAATTCACAAATCAGAGATCATTAAGCAAGCTGTTCACTCTCAAAATTCGGAATACATAAAAGTTTTTGAACCAAATGACCTAAAGTTTCGTCCAATAATGGCAGGTCCTGCGAGCCCAACTCACAGACTTAGTTTCATTATTGACAAACTTCTACAACCACTCCTGAAAAACATAAAGAGCTATGTTAGAGATGACTTAGATTTTTTAAACCATATCCCACTTTCAGTTAATCAGGACACACTACTAGTAAGCTTTGATGTCACATCACTGTATAGTAACATTCCACACGATTTGGGGAAAAAAGCTCTTGACTTTTGGCTCACTAAATATTCACATGATATTGACGAAAGATTTGACAAAAACTTTATAATCGATTCAGTTCAATTCATACTTGAAAACAATAATGATAAATCATTTATTCAAATACTGGGGACCGCCAGGGGAACAAAATTTGCCCCTGTTTATGCAAACTTAGTCCTTGGTTTTTTAGAAGAAAAACTCTATTCAAATTTGGAAACCATTCATGGCAAAGAGTTTGCAGATACCTTCCGTACACAATGGAAACGGTATTTGGATGATTGCTTCATATTCTGGGAGAACAAAACTGTAGATTTAAAAAACATTGTGCAATTCCTACAAGACCTTCATCCAAAAATTAAATTCACGATGGACACAAGTGACCATGAGCTCCCATTTTTGGATATATTAATAAAAAAGGAAGGAACAAATATCATCACTGATATCTACCATAAACCTACAGATACAAAACAATATCTTCACTTTAAGAGTTCTCACGAACGCCACACAAAAGTGAACCTCCCATATTCACTGGCACGAAGAATTTGTACTATTGTTACGGACGAAAGTCTTAAAAATCTAAGACTCAAAGAATTACAAATGTCATTATTGGATAGGGGTTACCCAAAAGGGATAATAGATCAAGGCATTAAAAAGGCTTTAAGCCAGGACATCTTCTCCCTTAGAAGACCAAAGGACAAACAACAAAATGAAAATGTATTAGCCTTTGTGACAACCTATAACCCAAACAACATGGAAGTCTTTCCTAAATTACACAATAATCTAGATATCATGAGACAGGACAATCGTCTTGCTAGAATGTTAAATAAAACAAAAATAATAAAAAGTAAACGTCAGCCCAAAAACTTGAAAAAAATGCTAACAAGTGCAAAATATACAAGCAATCAAGATTTACCAACTGTGAAAAAATGTTTAGATAAAAGATGTGGAACATGCCCATATCTAAAAGAAGGCTCGACAACAACTTTTGAGAATGGAATAGACTTTCATGTTAAAAGCAACATGTCATGTAAATCTAAAAATGTTATCTATGTCATTTCTTGTGAAAAGTGTGGTGTAACATACATTGGACAAACGAACAACTTGCAAAACAGAGTAACAGTTCACAAACAACAAATAAGAGATGATAATTTAAGACACTTAAAAGTTAGTAAACATATATCTCAATGTAGTAATGGTGCTTTTAAAATATTTCCTTTTTACGAAATATTCAATAATGGAGGTGACATTACATCACAATTGCTAACAAAGGAACAGTACTTCATTAACAAATTTTCTCCTTCATTGAACAGCGTCATAAATCCCTAATCCTATCACTGCCAATTCAAACCTATTAGATTTAAGAGGGGATAACTCACCAGGACGATTGTTGATTATTTTGATGTTTGTGTTGCATTGTGTTGTTACTTAGATACACTGAAGACTATTTAAGACTGCTGCTGTGCTTCAATCATACATTCCCTGAAGAAGCTTCGAATCAAGAAGCAGAAATATGCATATTGGAAAAAAGATAAAGTCATGATTGTGAAAGTTGATTTACATCTTCTCTGTATTTGTTAATACTTTCATATATACTTCTCCACGATTGATACTTCTTACATTTCCTATATATATATAGTCTGGTATATGTATTTATTTACCGCTCAAATATTAAGATTCCGTAACAAATGTTGATCTGGATTTTTATGATTGTTTCAAGGTATATACTTTCAGGTAAGGACTCTTTTAATACCTGTCGCAACATATAGAGAATCTCACCCAAGTGACTTCTGATATCAAATATAACGACAAGAGTTGATAAAATTTACAAATATCCGAGGATATTTACGAGTGTTGATATATGTGAAATTCTATTTATCGTCCAAAATCATTTTTCATTTCAATTCCGTGAACAATGTATATTTCTAAACACTGCACTTCTCTAAGAATAGACCTTATTCACGCGGCGGCCATGTTGAAACGATAGCGAGGCTAGGAACGCAAGCCGGTTTGACAGCATAATAGCACAGGCCCTCGGATCATTATAAAAAAAAATTAATTTCCATTTTTTATATATATAATGATCCGAGGGCCTGTGCATAATAGTGGCTATCGTGGAGTGAACGAAACGTTTGCGCAGTTTTTCTACCTCACTCCAAATTATGCTGATAAAATGTTTCGATTCGGGTGTACAAATTTGAATATAAACAGATCATGCCTATATATGAACTTAACCATGTATCCATGACTAATTTATTAAGCTAAAAGCAGCGGGCAACCGTTGCGTTACTGATTGGGATTATAAAGCTAATGGGAGCATTGTGAATGTGTCGAATTTATCATATATCATCATATAAATCCGTGCGTAATTAATCCTTTATTCGTAATTTTTCGCCCAGGAGACGCATATCAACTTAAATAACACATCTAAAGATAAAAAAATTCCAAAAGTTTAGAATGAATTTAACAAGCCAATCGTACGATTTGCAAATTAATTTAATTGAATGATTTTGTTTTCTTTTGCGATAAGGTCTACTTTATATGATTCCTTTTATTTCAAACAATATTTTATATTCATCATTGATTATCAATGAATCACGTCAAATTTAACCAATCATAATTATTTTATCAAGGAGCTGATAAATTAAAGGTAAATAGTCTTTTCATTTGTATACTTGACAAGGAAAAAAAAACATATTTCGTGACATGACAAAACATGCCACCGATTACAAAGTCTTATCCTTTTGAGGGAACTATGAAATCAAGGAGTAATATCAATCTCAGATTTTATTTAACTTCCATGATAGGCATGTTAATTATGCAGATGTTTACGTCTATAAACATCGTTATTTTAAACTCAACTTGAGTAAATAAAGCAGAGACTTATACCAAACGGTTTTACAATTTCGAAAACAATCAGTGAGTGATTATGAAAATTATTTTTTGCAATTTACGATTTAAAAACTATATCGGCCAAACGTACGGGGCTTGTTCAAACCTTCGTTCTATTCTATTATACTTCAGCCACTAAAAGTCTTGGAATGACTGCAATTGTTTGTTCCAAATGTTCCTTTTTAATCATTCATATAATTTATATTATTTTATTTAAAGGCCATTTAGGGAAAGCTTGTAAAATTTGAAAAAACCCTTGTCGGGCCCCGAGGTATATTTAACGTTTTAAAGAAAGCCTCAAAATATCTCATACATCTCCTATTTTAAATTCTTACAAATATTTGCACTTTCATGGTTTGAAAAATGATTTAAATGTTTCTCGGGCATCGGCGCATAAAAAAATATAAAATATAGTTTTTAAAAGTATTCATTTGAAATGCCACGATTTCAGAAGATTGTAAAATAAAATGAATTCTCCCGCGTCATTATTTTTTCAAACAGAAATTTTAATAAAGTATGCAATGTATTACAAAAATATCAATAACGAGATTTTGAAAATTATAAATATTTAAGCTAGGAGTTTAAACGGTAAGATTTACTGTCAGTACTGGAGTTAAAGAAAGAAAGCTATCCGAACCTTACGGAGTTTATGGGTCTACTTCGTTATGGTTATGTTAGTTAAATATTCAAATAATTTTGCTAATGTAGATCGAAATCGAATAACTTTAATTTGACAATTCAATTACCCTGGGTGCCGTTTCACTAAACGTTCGTAACTAAGAACGTTCGTAAGCAGTTACGACCGATATAACGAATTTGTCATAAAAAGATAAGAGCGTTTCACTAAACGTTCGTAAACCTCTTTTAGAGGTGAAGGTGAAAAGATAAATACGAATTAAGAAGCAGGTGCGCGAAAACGTACAAAGGACTGATCCGTAGGGGGTTAGGTTCAATCGAAATGTTTATTTGATTGAATGTCCTTGAAATCAGTGTCGGGAATATCGCGTTCATTACGTAGCAAATGCATTTTATCGCAATGGAGAATGTTTGAAAATGTAAAAAAAACCTCTCTCATTCAAGGTTCATATTAGCTGATTTTTTACAAGTAACAACAAACTTCTCAATGTTTACACTAATCAATTTTTATCAAAGGGTCAAGGACAAACCCAGGGAATCCCTAATGACGTCATGGTCTGGGTTTCCCGTTTCCCAGTGCTCAAAATAAAACGGCGTCCGAGTGCATATGTATTACACTGAGAAGAACGATATCGGTTGATACAAATCATCATGATCATATTATCTTCCTTGACAGGAGAAAACCCGTAGACTGTTCTTTGCACTGATTAATTGATTAAATCTAAATTTGCCATTACTTTGGGTCAGTCATTTATGTTGCCCAACCAAGTAAGATATGACTCGAATTCATTGTACGTGTGTTTTTGGGGATCCGATGCCGATGGAGGTAAAAAAAAATCGTTCCAAGATTTTGAATGTGTAAAGCCTGAAAACTGAATTCAAAAGGTCTTTGAGTACAGTTTTGAAGGGAAAACCCCCTTCTAGTCTCACCAAAATCACCAGTGTTCCGATGAAAACACAAATTAATGTCAATTCATTCATGGACGGCTACCAGAGTTTAAAAGCACACCGGTAAATACGGATAGGTGAGTGAAAATAAATTGTGAATGTGAAATAATTTATTTTAGAGAAAACAAAAAACCTAGTAGAAGAATTGATATATTTACCCCATATGATATAAACAGTACCTAATAAAAGTAAATTTCTATAGTTATCATTGTGAACGTTACTTATAAATCCATAACTAATTGATATATTTTCATGATGTTAACTTTCATAAATTATGATTATAATGTTTATGAGTTTTACATAAACAATACCGGTCTTTTTCTGTTTTTAAAACTTCAGCTCATTGTATATCAATATTTTTCTTTCATGTAACATTTATCTGAGTAATGATATGAACATCAAAAGTATCATCACTGGTGTTATTTAGATTTGAAACTGTATAAAGTAACACAATTTGCCCTTAAATAATCACCCAGTACTCTAGTTTAAGGTTGGTCATTAAAAGATATTGGTTGAAATTTATGCACTTATAAGCTTTAATGATTTCAGTAGAAGCTTATATTAATAAATATTTACCTGGATAGTTATTGGGTTATTTCTATTTTAGCAATATCATATGGGAATTCCAACATCATGAATAATATCTATTAGTGATGATGAATTTTTTAAAAATTAATTCCTATATTGATTTCCAAATGTCATGTAGATTGATATATTAGATAATGTATTAATCTTTTTAGACATCTAACTTAATTCATTATATTTGTCAATATTGTTTCAAAATATGGTAATGAAAGGAAAGACAAGTCTGATTATATTTTGATGACATATGAGTTTCTGTGAGTACTTTTTAAAGTCCTTTTAAATTTTAAGGGGAATCTTTTTTATATAGTAGGTTCAATTTAGCATCAATTGTTATCAGGGATCAAAACAATGACTGACATTGTTCTTTATTGTGCGCTTTCAGTGCACACAGTACCGCTACAACTGTGAATTGATAATATAAGTTTCATTAATTTATCACTCAACATGAAAGTAAACGTTTTTTCGTTTGTCTTTATTCAACATTATCTCATTAACTTAATCAATTTCACTAATTCAAGATAATCGTTGAATATCGCCCGCATTTGAATATTCTAGTTGCGCAGGCTACGAAATGTAGAATTTCTTTTTTTCAAACGCAGAAATTCTGGCAATAGATTGAAACAGGTTTTAATGTTTCCACTTGCAAATTAAGGGAATCCAAGTAGAACTTTACTAAAAACTGTAACGATATCTTTCCTGATATATTTACGAAAAAAACCTATGAGGCGCTTTTGTTTAAAGTGTCAAGTTAAATGATATAGTTATAGTCCCTGACTTCTGGCATCTTTATCTAAGAGACAATAATGAATCTGTAAAGTAGAGAACGATCTTCAGTTATAAGGTATCAGTTAAATGGTATCCCTGTTCCTCTGTCCTATTCCAACATGATTGCATGGCGAAATAATAGCTTTGTTAGTTATCAAAATAAGGCCACTTTGTAAACCATATTTGGAAAATATATGAAATATATTAGGTGTTTGTAAGTGCTTTGCATATCTGAGACCTTTACTTTAAACTATCATCTACAGAACCGTGCTACTCAAATCCGAATGGTAAAATTTTGCCATGGACTTAAATATTGAATTAGTAAAGCATAAATAATTTTCTTGAACTACGTTCTTTTTGGATTTTTGGAAAACTTTGCGGGTTGAACTCATTTTAGCTGGAAGAACATAATTTGTGATGTAATTATCTGATTAAAAAACTATTGTCATCAGATTTACAGATAGCTGTACATAAACAATCACCGATATAAAAGTTTTAAAAATTATAGGCAAGGGAAACGGGAAATATTAACAACTTCGTATATAGTACTTAGTTTTATTTTCATGATTTGGCATTCACTGATACAAACATTGAAAAGTTTTTTAAAAATATTATTCGGCGCAAATGAGTTATCTACCATATTCTATATATTCTGATTCTTCAGTCAACACTTTGCACACAAATTTCTAATTCACGATTTTATTTTTGATAAACTTGAATTTAAAATGTCTTGAATAGAAAGCACTATTCGGATTGATTTGGTTGACAGCCGTTTAATCACATCACATTCACACACAGTACATAGCACGAAGGATCAGAAAATAGGATTACGGATCAAAACACATGGTTCAATGGAAAAAGCATGGCATCAGACTCTATAAAAAGTTGGACTAGAAAATGGACATTAAACGGAAGCCCCTTTGAAAATGGCGATTACGTCAAAATAAAGCAATTTCGACGAAATCTTTTTCCTTAGATATGACCTTTGGTTGACCGCAGTAGTCAAAAGAGCATATACATAGGTCTCGCGCCCAATTTTGACGCCTTTGATTTTCAAGCGTCGAGGGTTATGCCCCTTTGAAAATGGCGATTACGTCAATATAAAGCAATTTCGACGAAATCTTTTTCCTTAGATATGACCTTTGGTTGACCGCAGTAGTCAAAAGAGCATATACATAGGTCTCGCGCCCAATTTAGACGCCTTTGATTTTCAAGCGTCGAGGGTTGTGCCCCTTTGAAAATGGCGATTACGTCAAAATAAAGCAATTTCGACGAAATCTTTTTCCTTAGATATGACCTTTGGTTGACCGCAGTAGTCAAAAGAGCATATACACTACACCCAGAAACAAAGTACCCCCTTTCTAGAAATTTCTAGAACGTATCTAGAACGTATCTAGAAAATTTCTAGAACGGATCTAGAAAGTTTCTAGAACGGATCTAGAAGGTTTCTAGAAACTTTCTAGAACGTATCTAGAAACTTTCTAGAAATTTCTAGAAATTTCGAGTTTTTATTTTTTTAAAGATAATAAAATAATTAAGATTTTTTTCTGAAACTGTATGTTATCTTTTGCACAATTTGAAAAGATGAACTACTTATGTTAATTAGGAAAGAAGATATTCAATGTTACAGTTTCCCTCCTCTACAACGCATCCTCATTATAACGTCCCCTACTAGCGGAATGCTACGCATTGCTAACGCGCTTCCGGCTCCCACTAATGAGCTGTTACGCGTCTTGTCCTGCATTAAGAATTGGATGCATTGGCATTTGCAATGTGTTTGACAAGTTCTATGGTTGTAATTGATTGTTTATTGCTTATTGTTTATCTCATATCTGGATATTAAAGTTGGTGTATCTGAGATAGTAAACCCCTGCTGATAATATTGATCGTTAGCTTATGTCAACAACTTAAGTCAGCGTACAGCTTTGCCTTCAAACGTAGAATAAGAAATGAAAAAGATGTATACTTGATATAATCAAATTAATGTTGTAATGTAAATTTTTTTAATGGTTTTGATTAGCTTTATAAAGCGACATAAACAAAGCCCTTTATCACCTCGAAAGAAAACGTACTATCTATCTATCTAAATCTTCTATGTTCATTTCATGTAAGTCAAAAGCATTGATCTTTCTTAGAAGCGTCGACTGAAATAATAGTTTTGTATCATAAATCTTGTAATTGATTCACTTAAAACGAAATTTGAGAGGGTGTTGTATTATGCATTTTAGTTATGTGAGGTCTGAGTACTGAGTAGTAACGGATTGTAACAACATACATTTGGATAAAACAATTGATCTTTTGTATGAAAACGATTTATTTATATGTAAACTTTTGTAAATGATCAAACTAGTCTAAATAGCGAACAATATCTTTTGCTGTTTTAAGTACGTCATATTTGGGGTGTTTATATTCTATGAATGCAGTAAATCTCCCAAATTCCCTAATTTTGCTATTTTTATTTTTCATTGATACATGAAAAACGGCCATATAAATGTAAGGACGTCGAAATTCTGCATACATTTTACATGTGTACCAGTTAAAAGTCCTAATTTATCCTGCCAATCAATATTGATGTTAATAGGTTTTAAAACTTACGTTTGAGTCATTGACGCGCGTCACTGTCCGGTTTTCGAACACCAATCAAGACTTTAACCTGTTTTATTGTCACTATACTGAACTCATAAGCACGAAGGTCCTAATTTTTTTAAACAACCATCCCTTCCTGATAAAATAGCACTATAAAGAAGTTTGGCATATTTGACTCTAACAACATACTCTGTGGCCCTTTAACTGTTCTACGTTTTACAGTTCTGCATTTGGAACTATACCAAACAGAGAGATACAAAACTGAATGAAACAAATCACTTATGTATCGTACTGTAAATGATCCTTATCGTTCACCTTCACTTCCTATTTGACCCAATGAAACAATAAAACGATGAAGGTTCGTTCCTCATCCCCACAGCCTGAGTGGTGTTAATTGGCTAGGAGCTTCTGGTTCGACACCGCCTGTGAGTGTGGCCCTGTGAGTGACCAGGCGTTGAGCCGTGAAGAGAGTCCAGTGTTTAATGAGTTTTGAAATTTAGTTAAGTAAGTTTAACCTGCAATCAGTCTGAAATAATCTTAGTAACCTAATGCTCTAATATATATAAATATAACCTTTGTTGCTCACGGGGGCTTTGTGATTTTCACAGTAAATTAAATCACATGTTTTTAGAGAAAACTTATTTAATTTCCATCTGACATTGATAACAGGTACCCGTTTAATAACCATTTCCTAATTTGATTAAAAACTGAGGAGGTATCCTCCAAGATTCCCTTAAACCGTAAACTCCGTAGTTGCTGATTGAAACCTTATACACAATTATAATTTAATATGTTATAAATCAATAATGTTTTCAACCATAACGGTATTTTATGTCCATGTGTTTAAAGATACATATCAATTTGTATCATAATTTAGTAACAACTCAGTCATTATGACATGTGCGCAAAGTTATGCTATTCACATGTTTTGTATGCATTTAATTATGTAAGAAAACAAGAAAGAGATAATCCATTTACTGTTGATGGATTCTGCGTATTGATAGGAACAAAGTAGAAATTACATTCCTTTTCCCCTTACGATTTTATGTAGAAAAATGGACTCAAATGTATAACCGCTTTACTGGTAACATCGGTGTTAGTAATCTACATTAGAATATGACATGTTTTGTAAGTTTGCAAACAGTCATTTTAAAGTGACACAGAGTATGCATTCTGATTTTTCATATTACACAGATAATAGCTCAAAGACCATGGGTCCTTAGTGAGGTTCTAATCGTCTCCCTAAACATTCATTTTTATCTCTAAAATGCCAAAATCAAGACATGTTTTCCTGTTTTCTAAATTTGGAAACGGAAATGTATGTTTAAGAGTTTAAACTAGTTGGTCACATTTACATGTTCATTACTCAACGCTTATTGAACACTACAAACTAATATTTGTATTTTTGTCTGCTGAATTAAGTTTCCAAAATAACGTTTTGCTCAATGTCGCACGCCATTGTCCGTTTTTTGATCACACATTACGACTGAAAATTGCTTATTGTCGCTATATTTAACTGGTAAAAATCGGGATGCTGAATTTCATAAACCACTGTGTAAGTTATGGCGAAAAACAAACATGTAAAGTGATAAAATGCTTAACGGGATTTATCAAGGCTTACTATCTCTTTCACTCTTTCAAATACGAAAGGTTTATAAAGGAATGATGACGAGTAACTGCAATAATAATTATTGTTTTACGTGCAATTTACTCAGTAAACCGTATCGCCCGAACAGGCAAGTGTACGGAGAAGCGTAACCTGGAAAGAATATGTCGAATTTTCAAAGTGAATTAACAGTGTATTCTACAATACACAACTGGGCTGTCCAGACATAGACGGGAATGCTCATCTTTTGCTGAAGACGACTGCGCCTAATCATGTTACGCAATTCAGTCAACGAAAGGGGACATGTAATGAACGCACGTTGTATTTGACTCTCTACAAAATCAAACCATACAAAGTTACTTGGAACGATGAATGAACAGTTGTTGAACTTTCATAGCTGTCATATCTATCTTCGACATCTTTAAAACGGTTATTAATATCGAAACGTACAAATACGTCAAATGAATAATTTTCTTATATATATAAACCGTGTAGTTCCACGACGGACAAGACTCCGTTCAGTGTATCCAGCGTCAAATGGTGTTGCATATAACGGTGTGGACGATATAAGAGGGTGTCAGCGTGAGTGGCAGGGGAGTTGATACATTTTGCCTAAACAAAGTCATGAAAGACTACAGCATGGAAATATGTACCAAAAAGCCGTTACCGATAAAGACGATCGTTAGTTTTGGTCATAAGCGGTGTTGCACCGATAAAACTTGAAACAACGTTAGCGTTATGAAAATCTTCTCGTTTAATGAGAGAGTGTTTTGACTGTACCGACTGTGTTGAAGATGAGATGCTTGTTTTTATTGAAACATTTTTATTAATGAAAATGTAAAATTCATGAATTGATTGTCCAACAAGCTCCAAGGTGCTTATTTTAAGGCCACTCCGAAGCAATTACATATGAGAAAGAATATATAATTTTGTGGTAGTTACACGTATCTTTTGGCATGTGAAGAAATAGTGACCAGCGTTATCGACTGGGTGACCACATGCAGGAACAGGCCTGGCTTTCTATGACATGTCTGTTTAACTTATCAGCGTCCAAGTCACCACAGCGGACGAGAGTGGATAATGTAGCAAATTCGATTGAATTAACAATTTTATTGCCAGGAGTTAAATAATTCCATAGTTTTATTGTGTCAGGAAAAACGTTCTTGCATTTAACACTGTCCTACATTTTACTGTTCGAACAGATGAATTTTCTCTGTCGTTATTGTTAGGTGTTGTAGGTAGAAGGTTACATTGATATTCAGGCGCGGGATGATTCTTACTTTTGAAGAACGTTGTCAATTTAGACATGTCTACGTTCCGACAGGTTTTAATAAGTTTGTTCATAAATACTGTTTATCGAATTGCACGTGTGTGATTTTGTGCCGATCGGTGGAATACAGTGTATATAAACACTGGGAAAAGCTTAGTTCAATAACGAGCGGCAAGCGGATTGTGAGATGTTATTTTTAACTGGGCACCTAAAAGTTCTCCTCATACACTCATAAACAAATAAAACAGACTTAGAGAGGAAGTGTATTGACAATGTTTATTCCAGGTCGTCAACTGAAGCAGGGATCGTATAGACAGGGATATCAAACAAATAACTGACTGTACTACATTACTGCTACACGGGGGTTACACAACTCGTCTCGCTCATTAGCAGGTCCCGCTCCATCGCACATGTCTATACGATCTCTGACTGATGACACAGGAGAGGAGCGAGATTACAGTTACTATTTTGACCAGACTTTCCAAGTACTAAATAACTTCCTTGAAGTGCTATAAACTACGTATGTCGGCGATCTCTTACATAATATCTTTATTATCATTTCCTGTTCCGAGACAGCTGTGTTTTATTGCTGTATGCCTCGCTGGCTGGTTGATCAATTAGATAACATCATTGTTGAATGAAGCTTAACCGGTTCGTTCATGCAGGGTATAGCGTCTGATAAACTAGGTGGAATATGATACCGTATCTATGACAAAATGTAAATTATGCTGTTTTCATTATGTTCAATCTTAATCCAACTATATATTTTAATTTCATTATCTTTTTAATGTCAAAAGCATGTATCCACCTACTTTGAATTGACGGAAAAAAATGAATAACGATAAGTCAATCCAGCATTAGGACGAGATAATGTTTATTGTACTTTTACTGAAGTGAATCTATCATTAATGATGGCACAGAAGGCTGGTGCCCCTTTCTCTGTTAGAGTGGTAATTACGTTAACCGGCACTGCCAGGTTTGTAAATATCATTTTTCAAGTCATTCTGATTCCTATCCATTGATGATCAGAAACCCATATCGGAACGCATGTCGCGCGAGGTGAATCCCCTGTCGAAAGTAATGAAATAATGAAAATTTTAAATCAATCTCCGATTGTATCATCATAAGATTGTCCTTAAAATTTCACAGACAAATATTTAACTTAAATGCGATTTTATACACAGCGTTGTAAGACACACTGAACACAACCTTTCATAACACCTGTCTTTAAAACATGTTAAAGATCACTTTGTATATATGTACGCCTTTATGTTGTTGACATAACATAAACATTATTAATTAGCTAACGGTGGCGTTCACTAATGCCTACATGGAAGAATGCCTACAGTCTTATCAAAACATCTTCATGCACCAGTGGCTCTAAGTTTAACAACCTTCACCCTATAAGCTAAGTGGAATGTTCCACAAATGAAGACAAAACACCATAATGTTAGCACATCGTTATTTCAATCAATATCAAATTATCAAGTTTATAAAAATTTGAAAACATGTTTTCATCACAATCACTGTCCGGTTTTTGATCACAAATCGAGACTTTAACCTGTTTTATTGTCACTATACTGAACTCATTAGCACTTAGATGATAAATTTAAGAAACAACCACAACTTCTCGATAAAATAACACTATTTATGAAGTTTGGCATATTTGACTCCAACATCATACTCTGTGTCCAAATATTGTAGAAATTTTAATTTTGAACTTGATTCAAGCAATATTGACGATATTCTTGCAGAGCCTTTATGGCTCAATCATAATTTTAAAAACAAATTTAATGTTATTAGACCTTGGGCAGAAAAGGGTTTATTGACAGTTAAAGATTTATGTGATGAACATGGATTTTTATCCTTGGATGAATTACAGTCTAAATATAAAATAATAATATATAATCTATACATAAGCAACTATCAAAGAATTTTCTTAAAACCTTCTAAAGGTTCAAGATTATTTTATGATCAATTCATTCGCATCAAGGACAATCTCAAAATTTGCTCTAAATCGGAAATGCTTTTCAATGACTGTAAAGTTGACTGGCCTAATGTCTTTTAGTTGTTACAGGCATGGCCTGAAAAATGTGAAACTCCTTGATTTTCAGTACAAATATTTTGCATAGAATTATTTCTACAAAATGAGAATTGTTAATAAAATAAATTGCTATCTAAACAATTGCTTGTTGTCGAGCTCTTACTTTCTGAATCTGTTAGCTTATGATTTATTGTAGGCATTATTCCAAACTATTTGGAACAGTTCATCAAGTGATAATGTTATATTGAGGAACAATTGTTCTACTTCGCACATTTCATAAAAAAAAACGATTTTTGTAAGCACACTTGCATTTCATGCTTCTTTAACAAAACCTCGAATTTATAAGTTGGTTAGCGTAAGCATTTTCCTTTTAGTATTGAATGATAAAAACATCATATGTTTAGCAGTTTTCTTTAGGCTTTAGGACTTTTAAAGGATTGCATAGACGTAATAACAACTAGGATTCTCTTTCATTATATAATCTTTTCATATTCGAGTTGGGTGTAGTGATCTTGATGGAGATCGTTCACTAGATTTATATCTAATAGACCTGTATGTGATAGTGGCTATCACTTTGAAGACGCCTTAAATTCCTTCATCACCTGTCCAAATGTTAATGACATAAGACTTCAGGCATATTTCTTTCAGAAAAGGTTTAATCTATCGTCAATTCAATTTGGTCACCCGGGCTCATCACAAGAGGCTAACCAAGGACTACTGAAAACTGTTAATAATTTTATCACTTTATCAAAGAGATTTTCGGAATTCATCAATCGTTTTCCTATGTGCCCTGCACATATAAAACAACATGTTGTTATCAGCGGTATGAAATAAGTTTGTAAACATTAATTGTTTCATTGAAAAGTGTCCAACATAATCATGCATCTATTGTGTCCTGTTTACTGTATGTATGTCTTCATTCGTCCATATGTACGTCACTTTTTATGTAATAGTATATTTGTTAAGAAGCGCTATATAATGAAATAAAATATGTTTAAACCACAATATAATTCATGTAGTGACAGATTTATACATGTCCCCAAAGCCTCTTTCTTCATAAGCTCGCATAAATTATTTATAAAAAGGCAATCGCAATGTATATACGTTATTTCAACTATAATTACTTCTTTTATTAATGCTTTATTGCAAAGTTATATATTACATATAATTGTTATAATATAACGACAACAAAAACAAACTACATGCGTCGGAACATCTTGAAGACGAGCGATCTAATTAACGCCGATCATTGTGAAGCTAATAAAGGACGTGCGCTATAAATAGACTGCCCCTTGTGCAGCGGAAAGAGACGTGTTAAAACGAGGAAGATTTAAAGTTCAATATTAATTATCTCTCTTTCTATTGATGCAATCTTGTTCAAAATTTCACAATAGGCAAAGAAAACATAAGGATTTTAAATAAGATTATAATTATTGGATATTTTGAAAAGAGTGAAAACTCGAAATTTCTAGAAATTTCTAGAAAGTTTCTAGATACGTTCTAGGAAGTTTCTAGATACGTTCTAGAAAGTTTCTAGATACGTTCTAGAAAGTTTCTAGATACGTTCTAGAAAGTTTCTAGTGCGTATCTAGTGCGTATCTAGTGTGTTTCTAGTGTGTTTCTAGATACGGGGTATGTTTATTTATTGGTGTACTGTACATAGGTCTCGCGCCCAATTTTGACGCCTTTGATTTTCAAGCGTCGAGGGTTATGCCCCTTTGAAAATGGCGATTACGTCAAAATAAAGCAATTTCGACGAAATCTTTTTCCTTAGATATGACCTTTGGTTGACCGCAGTAGTCAAAAGAGCATATACATAGGTCTCGCGCCCAATTTTGACGCCTTTGATTTTCAAGCATCGAGGGTTATGCCCCTTTAAAAATGGCGATTACGTCAAAATAAAGCAATTTCGACGAAATCTTTTTCCTTAGATATGACCTTTGGTTGACCGCAGTAGTCAAAAGAGCATATACATAGGTCTCGCGCCCAATTTTGACGCCTTTGATTTTCAAGCGTCGAGGGTTATGCCCCTTTGAAAATGGCGATTACATCAAAATAAAGCAATTTCGACGAAATCTTTTTCCTTAGATATGACCTTTGGTTGACCGCAGTAGTCAAAAGAGCATATACATAGGTCTCGCGCCCAATTTTGACGCCTTTGATTTTCAAGCATCGAGGGTTATGCCCCTTTGAAAATGGCGATTACGTCAAAATAAAGCAATTTCGACGAAATCTTTTTCCTTAGATATGACCTTTGGTTGACCGCAGTAGTCAAAAGAGCATATTACATAGGTCTTGCGCCCAATTTTGACGCCTTTGATTTTCAAGCGTCGAGGGTTATGCCCCTTTGAAAATGGCGATTACGTCAAAATAAAGCAATTTCGACGAAATCTTTTTCCTTAGATATGACCTTTGGTTGACCGCAGTAGTCAAAAGAGCATATACATAGGTCTCGCGCCCAATTTTGACGCCTTTGATTTTCAAGCGTTGAGGGTTATGCCCCTTTGAAAATGGTGATTACGTCAATATAAAGCAATTTCGACGAAATCTTTTTCCTTAGATATGACCTTTGGTTGACCGCAGTAGTCAAAAGAGCATATACATAGGTCTCGCGCCCAATTTTGACGCCTTTGATTTTCAAGCGTTGAGGGTTATGCCCCTTTGAAAATGGCGATTACGTCAAAATAAAGCAATTTCGACGAAATCTTTTTCCTTAGATATGACCTTTGGTTGACCGCAGTAGTCAAAAGAGCATATACATAGGTCTCGCGCCCAATTTTGACGCCTTTGATTTTCAAGCGTCGAGGGTTATGCCCCTTTGAAAATGGCGATTACGTCAAAATAAAGCAATTTCGACGAAATCTTTTTCCTTAGATATGACCTTTGGTTGACCGCAGTAGTCAAAAGAGCATATACATAGGTCTCGTGCCCAATTTTGACGCCTTTGATTTTCAAGCGTCGAGGGTTATGCCCCTTTGAAAATGGCGATTACGTCAAAATAAAGCAATTTCGACGAAATCTTTTTCCTTAGATATGACATTTGGTTGACCGCAGTAGTCAAAAGAGCATATACATAGGTCTCGCGCCCAATTTTAACGCCTTTGATTTTCAAGCGTCGAGGGTTATGCCCCTTTGAAAATGGCGATTACGTCAAAATAAAGCAATTTCGACGAAATCTTTTTCCTTAGATATGACCTTTGGTTGACCGCAGTAGTCAAAAGAGCATATACATAGGTCTCGCGCCCAATTTTGACGCCTTTGATTTTCAAGCGTCGAGGGTTATACCCCTTTGAAAATGGCGATTACGTCAAAATAAAGCAATTTCGACGAAATCTTTTTCCTTAGATATGACCTTTGGTTGACCGCAGTAGTCAAAAGAGCATATACATAGGTCTCGCGCCCAATTTTGACGCCTTTGATTTTCAAGCGTCGAGGGTTATGCCCCTTTGAAAATGGCGATTACGTTAAAATAAAGCAATTTCGACGAAATCTTTTTCCTTAGATATGACCTTTGGTTGACCGCAGTAGTCAAAAGAGCATATACATAGGTCTCGCGCCCAATTTTGACGCCTTTGATTTTCAAGCGTCGAGGGTTATGCCCCTTTGAAAATGGCGATTACGTCAAAATAAAGCAATTTCGACGAAATCTTTTTCCTTAGATATGACCTTTGGTTGACCGCAGTAGTCAAAAGAGCATATACATAGGTCTCGTGCCCAATTTTGACGCCTTTGATTTTCAAGCGTCGAGGGTTATGCCCCTTTGAAAATGGCGATTACGTCAAAATAAAGCAATTTCGACGAAATCTTTTTCCTTAGATATGACCTTTGGTTGACCGCAGTAGTCAAAAGAGCATATACATAGGTCTCGCGCCCAATTTTAACGCCTTTGATTTTCAAGCGTCGAGGGTTATGCCCCTTTGAAAATGGCGATTACGTCAAAATAAAGCAATTTCGACGAAATCTTTTTCCTTAGATATGACCTTTGGATGACCGCAGTAGTCAAAAGAGCATATACATAGGTCTCGCGCCCAATTTTGACGCCTTTGATTTTCAAGCGTCGAGGGTTATGCCCCTTTGAAAATGGCGATTACGTCAAAATAAAGCAATTTCGACGAAATCTTTTTCCTTAGATATGACCTTTGGTTGACCGCAGTAGTCAAAAGAGCATATACATAGGTCTCGCGCCCAATTTTGACGCCTTTGATTTTCAAGCGTCGAGGGTTATGCCCCTTTGAAAATGGCGATTACGTCAAAATAAAGCAATTTCGACGAAATCTTTTTCCTTAGATATGACCTTTGGTTGACCGCAGTAGTCAAAAGAGCATATACATAGGTCTCGCGCCCAATTTTGACGCCTTTGATTTTCAAGCATCGAGGGTTATGCCCCTTTGAAAATGGCGATTACGTCAAAATAAAGCAATTTCGACGAAATCTTTTTCCTTAGATATGACCTTTGGTTGACCGCAGTAGTCAAAAGAGCATATACATAGGTCTCGCGCCCAATTTTGACGCCTTTGATTTTCAAGCGTCGAGGGTTGTGCCCCTTTGAAAATGGCGATTACGTCAAAATAAAGCAATTTCGACGAAATCTTTTTCCTTAGATATGACCTTTGGTTGACCGCAGTAGTCAAAAGAACATATACATAGGTCTCGCGCCCAATTTTGACGCCTTTGATTTTCAAGCGTCGAGGGTTATGCCCCTTTGAAAATGGCGATTACGTCAAAATAAAGCAATTTCGACGAAATCTTTTTCCTTAGATATGACCTTTGGATGACCGCAGTAGTCAAAAGAGCATATACATAGGTCTCGCGCCCAATTTTGACGCCTTTGATTTTCAAGCGTCGAGGGTTATGCCCCTTTGAAAATGGCGATTACGTCAAAATAAAGCAATTTCGACGAAATCTTTTTCCTTAGATATGACATTTGGTTGACCGCAGTAGTCAAAAGAGCATATACATAGGTCTCGCGCCCAATTTTGACGCCTTTGATTTTCAAGCGTCGAGGGTTATGCCCCTTTGAAAATGGCGATTACGTCAAAATAAAGCAATTTCGACGAAATCTTTTTCCTTAGATATGACCTTTGGTTGACCGCAGTAGTCAAAAGAGCATATACATAGGTCTCGCGCCCAATTTTGACGCCTTTGATTTTCAAGCGTCGAGGGTTATGCCCCTTTGAAAATGGCGATTACGTCAAAATAAAGCAATTTCGACGAAATCTTTTTCCTTAGATATGACCTTTGGTTGACCGCAGTAGTCAAAAGAGCATATACATAGGTCTCGCGCCCAATTTTGACGCCTTTGATTTTCAAGCGTCGAGGGTTGTGCCCCTTTGAAAATGGCGATTACGTCAAAATAAAGCAATTTCGACGAAATCTTTTTCCTTAGATATGACCTTTGGTTGACCGCAGTAGTCAAAAGAACATATACATAGGTCTCGCGCCCAATTTTGACGCCTTTGATTTTCAAGCGTCGAGGGTTATGCCCCTTTGAAAATGGCGATTACGTCAAAATAAAGCAATTTCGACGAAATCTTTTTCCTTAGATATGACCTTTGGATGACCGCAGTAGTCAAAAGAGCATATACATAGGTCTCGCGCCCAATTTTGACGCCTTTGATTTTCAAGCGTCGAGGGTTATGCCCCTTTGAAAATGGCGATTACGTCAAAATAAAGCAATTTCGACGAAATCTTTTTCCTTAGATATGACCTTTGGTTGACCGCAGTAGTCAAAAGAGCATATACATAGGTCTCGCGCTCAATTTTGACGCCTTTGATTTTCAAGCGTCGAGGGTTATGCCCCTTTGAAAATGGCGATTACGTCAAAATAAAGCAATTTCGACGAAATCTTTTTCCTTAGATATGACCTTTGGTTGACCGCAGTAGTCAAAAGAGCATATACATAGGTCTCGCGCCCAATTTTGACGCCTTTGATTTTCAAGCATCGAGGGTTATGCCCCTTTGAAAATGGCGATTACGTCAAAATAAAGCAATTTCGACGAAATCTTTTTCCTTAGATATGACCTTTGGTTGACCGCAGTAGTCAAAAGAGCATATTACATAGGTCTTGCGCCCAATTTTGACGCCTTTGATTTTCAAGCGTCGAGGGTTATGCCCCTTTGAAAATGGCGATTACGTCAAAATAAAGCAATTTCGACGAAATCTTTTTCCTTAGATATGACCTTTGGTTGACCGCAGTAGTCAAAAGAGCATATACATAGGTCTCGCGCCCAATTTTGACGCCTTTGATTTTCAAGCGTTGAGGGTTATGCCCCTTTGAAAATGGTGATTACGTCAATATAAAGCAATTTCGACGAAATCTTTTTCCTTAGATATGACCTTTGGTTGACCGCAGTAGTCAAAAGAGCATATACATAGGTCTCGCGCCCAATTTTGACGCCTTTGATTTTCAAGCGATGAGGGTTATGCCCCTTTGAAAATGGCGATTACGTCAAAATAAAGCAATTTCGACGAAATCTTTTTCCTTAGATATGACCTTTGGTTGACCGCAGTAGTCAAAAGAGCATATACATAGGTCTCGCGCCCAATTTTGACGCCTTTGATTTTCAAGCGTCGAGGGTTATGCCCCTTTGAAAATGGCGATTACGTCAAAATAAAGCAATTTCGACGAAATCTTTTTCCTTAGATATGACCTTTGGTTGACCGCAGTAGTCAAAAGAGCATATACATAGGTCTCGTGCCCAATTTTGACGCCTTTGATTTTCAAGCGTCGAGGGTTATGCCCCTTTGAAAATGGCGATTACGTCAAAATAAAGCAATTTCGACGAAATCTTTTTCCTTAGATATGACCTTTGGTTGACCGCAATAGTCAAAAGAGCATATACATAGGTCTCGCGCCCAATTTTAACGCCTTTGATTTTCAAGCGTCGAGGGTTATGCCCCTTTGAAAATGGCGATTACGTCAAAATAAAGCAATTTCGACGAAATCTTTTTCCTTAGATATGACCTTTGGTTGACCGCAGTAGTCAAAAGAGCATATACATAGGTCTCGCGCCCAATTTTGACGCCTTTGATTTTCAAGCGTCGAGGGTTATACCCCTTTGAAAATGGCGATTACGTCAAAATAAAGCAATTTCGACGAAATCTTTTTCCTTAGATATGACCTTTGGTTGACCGCAGTAGTCAAAAGAGCATATACATAGGTCTCGCGCCCAATTTTGACGCCTTTGATTTTCAAGCGTCGAGGGTTATGCCCCTTTGAAAATGGCGATTACGTCAAAATAAAGCAATTTCGACGAAATCTTTTTCCTTAGATATGACCTTTGGTTGACCGCAGTAGTCAAAAGAGCATATACATAGGTCTCGCGCCCAATTTTGACGCCTTTGATTTTCAAGCGTCGAGGGTTATGCCCCTTTGAAAATGGCGATTACGTCAAAATAAAGCAATTTCGACGAAATCTTTTTCCTTAGATATGACCTTTGGTTGACCGCAGTAGTCAAAAGAGCATATACATAGGTCTCGCGCCCAATTTTGACGCCTTTGATTTTCAAGCGTCGAGGGTTATGCCCCTTTGAAAATGGCGATTACGTCAAAATAAAGCAATTTTGACGAAATCTTTTTCCTTAGATATGACCTTTGGTTGACCGCAGTAGTCAAAAGAGCATATACATAGGTCTCGCGCCCAATTTTGACGCCTTTGATTTTCAAGCGTCGAGGGTTGTGCCCCTTTGAAAATGGCGATTACGTCAAAATAAAGCAATTTCGACGAAATCTTTTTCCTTAGATATGACCTTTGGTTGACCGCAGTAGTCAAAAGAACATATACATAGGTCTCGCGCCCAATTTTGACGCCTTTGATTTTCAAGCGTCGAGGGTTATGCCCCTTTGAAAATGGCGATTACGTCAAAATAAAGCAATTTCGACGAAATCTTTTTCCTTAGATATGACCTTTGGTTGACCGCAGTAGTCAAAAGAGCATATACATAGGTCTCGCGCCCAATTTTGACGCCTTTGATTTTCAAGCGTCGAGGGTTATGCCCCTTTGAAAATGGCGATTACGTCAAAATAAAGCAATTTCGACGAAATCTTTTTCCTTAGATATGACCTTTGGTTGACCGCAGTAGTCAAAAGAGCATATACATAGGTCTCGCGCTCAATTTTGACGCCTTTGATTTTCAAGCGTCGAGGGTTATGCCCCTTTGAAAATGGCGATTACGTCAAAATAAAGCAATTTCGACGAAATCTTTTTCCTTAGATATGACCTTTGGTTGACCGCAGTAGTCAAAAGAGCATATACATAGGTCTCGCGCCCAATTTTGACGCCTTTGATTTTCAAGCGTCGAGGGTTATGCCCCTTTGAAAATGGCGATTACGTCAAAATAAAGCAATTTCGACGAAATCTTTTTCCTTAGATATGACCTTTGGTTGACCGCAGTAGTCAAAAGAGCATATACATAGGTCTCGTGCCCAATTTTGACGCCTTTGATTTTCAAGCGTCGAGGGTTATGCCCCTTTGAAAATGGCGATTACGTCAAAATAAAGCAATTTCGACGAAATCTTTTTCCTTAGATATGACCTTTGGTTGACCGCAGTAGTCAAAAGAGCATATACATAGGTCTCGCGCCCAATTTTGACGCCTTTGATTTTCAAGCGTCGAGGGTTATGCCCCTTTGAAAATGGCGATTACGTCAAAATAAAGCAATTTCGACGAAATCTTTTTCCTTAGATATGACCTTTGGTTGACCGTAGTAGTCAAAAGAGCATATACATAGGTCTCGCGCTCAATTTTGACGCCTTTGATTTTCAAGCGTCGAGGGTTATGCCCCTTTGAAAATGGCGATTACGTCAAAATAAAGCAATTTCGACGAAATCTTTTTCCTTAGATATGACCTTTGGTTGACCGCAGTAGTCAAAAGAGCATATACATAGGTCTCGCGCCCAATTTTGACGCCTTTGATTTTCAAGCGTCGAGGGTTATGCCCCTTTGAAAATGGCGATTACGTCAAAATAAAGCAATTTCGACGAAATCTTTTTCCTTAGATATGACCTTTGGTTGACCGCAGTAGTCAAAAGAGCATATACATAGGTCTCGTGCCCAATTTTGACGCCTTTGATTTTCAAGCGTCGAGGGTTATGCCCCTTTGAAAATGGCGATTACGTCAAAATAAAGCAATTTCGACGAAATCTTTTTCCTTAGATATGACCTTTGGTTGACCGCAGTAGTCAAAAGAGCATATACATAGGTCTCGCGCCCAATTTTGACGCCTTTGATTTTCAAGCGTCGAGGGTTATGCCCCTTTGAAAATGGCGATTACGTCAAAATAAAGCAATTTCGACGAAATCTTTTTCCTTAGATATGACCTTTGGTTGACCGCAGTAGTCAAAAGAGCATATACATAGGTCTCGTGCCCAATTTTGACGCCTTTGATTTTCAAGCGTCGAGGGTTATGCCCCTTTGAAAATGGCGATTACGTCAAAATAAAGCAATTTCGACGAAATCTTTTTCCTTAGATATGACCTTTGGTTGTCCGCAGTAGTCAAAAGAGCATATACATAGGTCTCGCGCCCAATTTTGACGCCTTTGATTTTCAAGCGTCGAGGGTTATGCCCCTTTGAAAATGGCGATTACGTCAAAATAAAGCAATTTCGACGAAATCTTTTTCCTTAGATATGACATTTGGTTGACCGCAGTAGTCAAAAGAGCATATACATAGGTCTCGCGCTCAATTTTGACGCCTTTGATTTTCAAGCGTCGAGGGTTATGCCCCTTTGAAAATGGCGATTACGTCAAAATAAAGCAATTTCGACGAAATCTTTTTCCTTAGATATGACCTTTGGTTGTCCGCAGTAGTCAAAAGAGCATATACATAGGTCTCGCGCCCAATTTTGACGCCTTTGATTTTCAAGCGTCGAGGGTTATGCCCCTTTGAAAATGGCGATTACGTCAAAATAAAGCAATTTCGACGAAATCTTTTTCCTTAGATATGACATTTGGTTGACCGCAGTAGTCAAAAGAGCATATACATAGGTCTCGCGCTCAATTTTGACGCCTTTGATTTTCAAGCGTCGAGGGTTATGCCCCTTTGAAAATGGCGATTACGTCAAAATAAAGCAATTTCGACGAAATCTTTTTCCTTAGATATGACATTTGGTTGACCGCAGTAGTCAAAAGAGCATATACATAGGTCTCGCGCCCAATTTTGACGCCTTTGATTTTCAAGCGTCGAGGGTTATGCCCCTTTGAAAATGGCGATTACGTCAAAATAAAGCAATTTCGACGAAATCTTTTTCCTTAGATATGACATTTGGTTGACCGCAGTAGTCAAAAGAGCATATACATAGGTCTCGCGCCCAATTTTGACGCCTTTGATTTTCAAGCGTCGAGGGTTATGCCCCTTTGAAAATGGCGATTACGTCAAAATAAAGCAATTTCGACGAAATCTTTTTCCTTAGATATGACCTTTGGTTGTCCGCAGTAGTCAAAAGAGCATATACATAGGTCTCGCGCCCAATTTTGACGCCTTTGATTTTCAAGCGTCGAGGGTTATGCCCCTTTGAAAATGGCGATTACGTCAAAATAAAGCAATTTCGACGAAATCTTTTTCCTTAGATATGACATTTGGTTGACCGCAGTAGTCAAAAGAGCATATACATAGGTCTCGCGCCCAATTTTGACGCCTTTGATTTTCAAGCGTCGAGGGTTATGCCCCTTTGAAAATGGCGATTATGTCAAAATAAAGCAATTTCGACGAAATCTTTTTCCTTAGATATGACCTTTGGTTGACCGCAGTAGTCAAAAGAGCATATACATAGGTCTCGCGCCCAATTTTGACGCCTTTGATTTTCAAGCGTCGAGGGTTATGCCCCTTTGAAAATGGCGATTACGTCAAAATAAAGCAATTTCGACGAAATCTTTTTCCTTAGATATGACCTTTGGTTGACCGCAGTAGTCAAAAGAGCATATACATAGGTCTCGCGCCCAATTTTGACGCCTTTGATTTTCAAGCGTCGAGGGTTATGCCCCTTTGAAAATGGCGATTACGTCAAAATAAAGCAATTTCGACGAAATCTTTTTCCTTAGATATGACCTTTGGTTGACCGCAGTAGTCAAAAGAGCATATACATAGGTCTCGCGCCCAATTTTGACGCCTTTGATTTTCAAGCGTCGAGGGTTATGCCCCTTTGAAAATGGCGATTACGTCAAAATAAAGCAATTTCGACGAAATCTTTTTCCTTAGATATGACATTTGGTTGTCCGCAGTAGTCAAAAGAGCATATACATAGGTCTCGCGCCCAATTTTGACGCCTTTGATTTTCAAGCGTCGAGGGTTATGCCCCTTTGAAAATGGCGATTACGTCAAAATAAAGCAATTTCGACGAAATCTTTTTCCTTAGATATGACCTTTGGTTGTCCGCAGTAGTCAAAAGAGCATATACATAGGTCTCGCGCCCAATTTTGACGCCTTTGATTTTCAAGCGTCGAGGGTTATGCCCCTTTGAAAATGGCGATTATGTCAAAATAAAGCAATTTCGACGAAATCTTTTTCCTTAGATATGACCTTTGGTTGACCGCAGTAGTCAAAAGAGCATATACATAGGTCTCGTGCCCAATTTTGACGCCTTTGATTTTCAAGCGTCGAGGGTTATGCCCCTTTGAAAATGGCGATTACGTCAAAATAAAGCAATTTCGACGAAATCTTTTTCCTTAGATATGACCTTTGGTTGACCGCAGTAGTCAAAAGAGCATATACATAGGTCTCGCGCCCAATTTTAACGCCTTTGATTTTCAAGCGTCGAGGGTTATGCCCCTTTGAAAATGGCGATTACGTCAAAATAAAGCAATTTCGACGAAATCTTTTTCCTTAGATATGACCTTTGGTTGACCGCAGTAGTCAAAAGAGCATATACATAGGTCTCGCGCCCAATTTTGACGCCTTTGATTTTCAAGCGTCGAGGGTTATGCCCCTTTGAAAATGGCGATTACGTCAAAATAAAGCAATTTCGACGAAATCTTTTTCCTTAGATATGACCTTTGGTTGTCCGCAGTAGTCAAAAGAGCATATACATACGTCTCGCGCCCAATTTTGACGCCTTTGATTTTCAAGCGTCGAGGGTTATGCCCCTTTGAAAATGGCGATTACGTCAAAATAAAGCAATTTCGACGAAATCTTTTTCCTTAGATATGACCTTTGGTTGTCCGCAGTAGTCAAAAGAGCATATACATAGGTCTCGCGCTCAATTTTGACGCCTTTGATTTTCAAGCGTCGAGGGTTATGCCCCTTTGAAAATGGCGATTACGTCAAAATAAAGCAATTTCGACGAAATCTTTTTCCTTAGATATGACCTTTGGTTGACCGCAGTAGTCAAAAGAGCATATACATACGTCTCGCGCCCAATTTTGACGCCTTTGATTTTCAAGCGTCGAGGGTTATGCCCCTTTGAAAATGGCGATTACGTCAAAATAAAGCAATTTCGACGAAATCTTTTTCCTTAGATATGACATTTGGTTGACCGCAGTAGTCAAAAGAGCATATACATAGGTCTCGTGCCCAATTTTGACGCCTTTGATTTTCAAGCGTCGAGGGTTATGCCCCTTTGAAAATGGCGATTACGTCAAAATAAAGCAATTTCGACGAAATCTTTTTCCTTAGATATGACCTTTGGTTGACCGCAGTAGTCAAAAGAGCATATACATAGGTCTCGCGCCCAATTTTAACGCCTTTGATTTTCAAGCGTCGAGGGTTATGCCCCTTTGAAAATGGCGATTACGTCAAAATAAAGCAATTTCGACGAAATCATTTTCCTTAGATATGACCTTTGGTTGACCGCAGTAGTCAAAAGAGCATATACATAGGTCTCGCGCCCAATTTTGACGCCTTTGATTTTCAAGCGTCGAGGGTTATGCCCCTTTGAAAATGGCGATTACGTCAAAATAAAGCAATTTCGACGAAATCTTTTTCCTTAGATATGACATTTGGTTGACCGCAGTAGTCAAAAGAGCATATACATAGGTCTCGCGCCCAATTTTGACGCCTTTGATTTTCAAGCGTCGAGGGTTGTGCCCCTTTGAAAATGGCGATTACGTCAAAATAAAGCAATTTCGACGAAATCTTTTTCCTTAGATATGACCTTTGGTTGACCGCAGTAGTCAAAAGAACATATACATAGGTCTCGCGCCCAATTTTGACGCCTTTGATTTTCAAGCGTCGAGGGTTATGCCCCTTTGAAAATGGCGATTACGTCAAAATAAAGCAATTTCGACGAAATCTTTTTCCTTAGATATGACCTTTGGTTGACCGCAGTAGTCAAAAGAGCATATACATAGGTCTCGCGCTCAATTTTGACGCCTTTGATTTTCAAGCGTCGAGGGTTATGCCCCTTTGAAAATGGCGATTACGTCAAAATAAAGCAATTTCGACGAAATCTTTTTCCTTAGATATGACCTTTGGTTGACCGCAGTAGTCAAAAGAGCATATACATACGTCTCGCGCCCAATTTTGACGCCTTTGATTTTCAAGCGTCGAGGGTTATGCCCCTTTGAAAATGGCGATTACGTCAAAATAAAGCAATTTCGACGAAATCTTTTTCCTTAGATATGACCTTTGGTTGACCGCAGTAGTCAAAAGAGCATATACATAGGTCTCGCGCCCAATTTTGACGCCTTTGATTTTCAAGCGTCGAGGGTTATGCCCCTTTGAAAATGGCGATTACGTCAAAATAAAGCAATTTCGACGAAATCTTTTTCCTTAGATATGACCTTTGGTTGACCGCAATAGTCAAAAGAGCATATACATAGGTCTCGCGCCCAATTTTAACGCCTTTGATTTTCAAGCGTCGAGGGTTATGCCCCTTTGAAAATGGCGATTACGTCAAAATAAAGCAATTTCGACGAAATCTTTTTCCTTAGATATGACCTTTGGTTGACCGCAGTAGTCAAAAGAGCATATACATAGGTCTCGCGCCCAATTTTGACGCCTTTGATTTTCAAGCGTCGAGGGTTATGCCCCTTTGAAAATGGCGATTACGTCAAAATAAAGCAATTTCGACGAAATCTTTTTCCTTAGATATGACCTTTGGTTGACCGCAGTAGTCAAAAGAGCATATACATAGGTCTCGCGCCCAATTTTAACGCCTTTGATTTTCAAGCGTCGAGGGTTATGCCCCTTTGAAAATGGCGATTACGTCAAAATAAAGCAATTTCGACGAAATCTTTTTCCTTAGATATGACCTTTGGTTGACCGCAGTAGTCAAAAGAGCATATACATAGGTCTCGCGCCCAATTTTGACGCCTTTGATTTTCAAGCGTCGAGGGTTATGCCCCTTTGAAAATGGCGATTACGTCAAAATAAAGCAATTTCGACGAAATCTTTTTCCTTAGATATGACCTTTGGTTGACCGCAGTAGTCAAAAGAGCATATACATAGGTCTCGCGCCCAATTTTGACGCCTTTGATTTTCAAGCGTCGAGGGTTGTGCCCCTTTGAAAATGGCGATTACGTCAAAATAAAGCAATTTCGACGAAATCTTTTTCCTTAGATATGACCTTTGGTTGACCGCAGTAGTCAAAAGAACATATACATAGGTCTCGCGCCCAATTTTGACGCCTTTGATTTTCAAGCGTCGAGGGTTATGCCCCTTTGAAAATGGCGATTACGTCAAAATAAAGCAATTTCGACGAAATCTTTTTCCTTAGATATGACCTTTGGTTGACCGCAGTAGTCAAAAGAGCATATACATAGGTCTCGCGCTCAATTTTGACGCCTTTGATTTTCAAGCGTCGAGGGTTATGCCCCTTTGAAAATGGCGATTACGTCAAAATAAAGCAATTTCGACGAAATCTTTTTCCTTAGATATGACCTTTGGTTGACCGCAGTAGTCAAAAGAGCATATACATAGGTCTCGCGCCCAATTTTGACGCCTTTGATTTTCAAGCGTCGAGGGTTATGCCCCTTTGAAAATGGCGATTACGTCAAAATAAAGCAATTTCGACGAAATCTTTTTCCTTAGATATGACCTTTGGTTGACCGCAGTAGTCAAAAGAGCATATACATAGGTCTCGTGCCCAATTTTGACGCCTTTGATTTTCAAGCGTCGAGGGTTATGCCCCTTTGAAAATGGCGATTACGTCAAAATAAAGCAATTTCGACGAAATCTTTTTCCTTAGATATGACCTTTGGTTGTCCGCAGTAGTCAAAAGAGCATATACATAGGTCTCGCGCTCAATTTTGACGCCTTTGATTTTCAAGCGTCGAGGGTTATGCCCCTTTGAAAATGGCGATTACGTCAAAATAAAGCAATTTCGACGAAATCTTTTTCCTTAGATATGACCTTTGGTTGACCGCAGTAGTCAAAAGAGCATATACATACGTCTCGCGCCCAATTTTGACGCCTTTGATTTTCAAGCGTCGAGGGTTATGCCCCTTTGAAAATGGCGATTACGTCAAAATAAAGCAATTTCGACGAAATCTTTTTCCTTAGATATGACCTTTGGTTGACCGCAGTAGTCAAAAGAGCATATACATAGGTCTCGCGCTCAATTTTGACGCCTTTGATTTTCAAGCGTCGAGGGTTATGCCCCTTTGAAAATGGCAATTACGTCAAAATAAAGCAATTTCGACGAAATCTTTTTCCTTAGATATGACCTTTGGTTGACCGCAGTAGTCAAAAGAGCATATACATAGGTCTCGCGCCCAATTTTGACGCCTTTGATTTTCAAGCGTCGAGGGTTATGCCCCTTTGAAAATGGCGATTACGTCAAAATAAAGCAATTTCGACGAAATCTTTTTCCTTAGATATGACCTTTGGTTGACCGCAGTAGTCAAAAGAGCATATACATAGGTCTCGTGCCCAATTTTGACGCCTTTGATTTTCAAGCGTCGAGGGTTATGCCCCTTTGAAAATGGCGATTACGTCAAAATAAAGCAATTTCGACGAAATCTTTTTCCTTAGATATGACCTTTGGTTGTCCGCAGTAGTCAAAAGAGCATATACATAGGTCTCGCGCTCAATTTTGACGCCTTTGATTTTCAAGCGTCGAGGGTTATGCCCCTTTGAAAATGGCGATTACGTCAAAATAAAGCAATTTCGACGAAATCTTTTTCCTTAGATATGACCTTTGGTTGACCGCAGTAGTCAAAAGAGCATATACATACGTCTCGCGCCCAATTTTGACGCCTTTGATTTTCAAGCGTCGAGGGTTATGCCCCTTTGAAAATGGCGATTACGTCAAAATAAAGCAATTTCGACGAAATCTTTTTCCTTAGATATGACCTTTGGTTGACCGCAGTAGTCAAAAGAGCATATACATAGGTCTCGTGCCCAATTTTGACGCCTTTGATTTTCAAGCGTCGAGGGTTATGCCCCTTTGAAAATGGCGATTACGTCAAAATAAAGCAATTTCGACGAAATCTTTTTCCTTAGATATGACCTTTGGTTGACCGCAGTAGTCAAAAGAGCATATACATAGGTCTCGCGCCCAATTTTAACGCCTTTGATTTTCAAGCGTCGAGGGTTATGCCCCTTTGAAAATGGCGATTACGTCAAAATAAAGCAATTTCGACGAAATCTTTTTCCTTAGATATGACCTTTGGTTGACCGCAGTAGTCAAAAGAGCATATACATAGGTCTCGCGCCCAATTTTGACGCCTTTGATTTTCAAGCGTCGAGGGTTATGCCCCTTTGAAAATGGCGATTACGTCAAAATAAAGCAATTTCGACGAAATCTTTTTCCTTAGATATGACCTTTGGTTGACCGCAGTAGTCAAAAGAGCATATACATAGGTCTCGCGCCCAATTTTGACGCCTTTGATTTTCAAGCGTCGAGGGTTGTGCGCCTTTGAAAATGGCGATTACGTCAAAATAAAGCAATTTCGACGAAATCTTTTTCCTTAGATATGACCTTTGGTTGACCGCAGTAGTCAAAAGAACATATACATAGGTCTCGCGCCCAATTTTGACGCCTTTGATTTTCAAGCGTCGAGGGTTATGCCCCTTTGAAAATGGCGATTACGTCAAAATAAAGCAATTTCGACGAAATCTTTTTCCTTAGATATGACCTTTGGTTGACCGCAGTAGTCAAAAGAGCATATACATAGGTCTCGCGCCCAATTTTGACGCCTTTGATTTTCAAGCGTCGAGGGTTATGCCCCTTTGAAAATGGCGATTACGTCAAAATAAAGCAATTTCGACGAAATCTTTTTCCTTAGATATGACCTTTGGTTGTCCGCAGTAGTCAAAAGAGCATATACATACGTCTCGCGCCCAATTTTGACGCCTTTGATTTTCAAGCGTCGAGGGTTATGCCCCTTTGAAAATGGCGATTACGTCAAAATAAAGCAATTTCGACGAAATCTTTTTCCTTAGATATGACCTTTGGTTGTCCGCAGTAGTCAAAAGAGCATATACATAGGTCTCGCGCTCAATTTTGACGCCTTTGATTTTCAAGCGTCGAGGGTTATGCCCCTTTGAAAATGGCGATTACGTCAAAATAAAGCAATTTCGACGAAATCTTTTTCCTTAGATATGACCTTTGGTTGACCGCAGTAGTCAAAAGAGCATATACATACGTCTCGCGCCCAATTTTGACGCCTTTGATTTTCAAGCGTCGAGGGTTATGCCCCTTTGAAAATGGCGATTACGTCAAAATAAAGCAATTTCGACGAAATCTTTTTCCTTAGATATGACCTTTGGTTGACCGCAGTAGTCAAAAGAGCATATACATAGGTCTCGCGCCCAATTTTGACGCCTTTGATTTTCAAGCGTCGAGGGTTATGCCCCTTTGAAAATGGCGATTACGTCAAAATAAAGCAATTTCGACGAAATCTTTTTCCTTAGATATGACCTTTGGTTGACCGCAGTAGTCAAAAGAGCATATACATAGGTCTCGCGCCCAATTTTAACGCCTTTGATTTTCAAGCGTCGAGGGTTATGCCCCTTTGAAAATGGCGATTACGTCAAAATAAAGCAATTTCGACGAAATCTTTTTCCTTAGATATGACATTTGGTTGACCGCAGTAGTCAAAAGAGCATATACATAGGTCTCGCGCCCAATTTTGACGCCTTTGATTTTCAAGCGTCGAGGGTTATGCCCCTTTGAAAATGGCGATTACGTCAAAATAAAGCAATTTCGACGAAATCTTTTTCCTTAGATATGACCTTTGGTTGACCGCAGTAGTCAAAAGAACATATACATAGGTCTCGCGCCCAATTTTGACGCCTTTGATTTTCAAGCGTCGAGGGTTATGCCCCTTTGAAAATGGCGATTACGTCAAAATAAAGCAATTTCGACGAAATCTTTTTCCTTAGATATGACCTTTGGTTGACCGCAGTAGTCAAAAGAGCATATACATAGGTCTCGCGCTCAATTTTGATTCCTTTGATTTTCAAGCGTCGAGGGTTATGCCCCTTTGAAAATGGCGATTACGTCAAAATAAAGCAATTTCGACGAAATCTTTTTCCTTAGATATGACCTTTGGTTGACCGCAGTAGTCAAAAGAGCATATACATACGTCTCGCGCCCAATTTTGACGCCTTTGATTTTCAAGCGTCGAGGGTTATGCCCCTTTGAAAATGGCGATTACGTCAAAATAAAGCAATTTCGACGAAATCTTTTTCCTTAGATATGACATTTGGTTGACCGCAGTAGTCAAAAGAGCATATACATAGGTCTCGTGCCCAATTTTGACGCCTTTGATTTTCAAGCGTCGAGGGTTATGCCCCTTTGAAAATGGCGATTACGTCAAAATAAAGCAATTTCGACGAAATCTTTTTCCTTAGATATGACCTTTGGTTGACCGCAGTAGTCAAAAGAGCATATACATAGGTCTCGCGCTCAATTTTGACGCCTTTGATTTTCAAGCGTCGAGGGTTATGCCCCTTTGAAAATGGCGATTACGTCAAAATAAAGCAATTTCGACGAAATCTTTTTCCTTAGATATGACCTTTGGTTGACCGCAGTAGTCAAAAGAGCATATACATACGTCTCGCGCCCAATTTTGACGCCTTTGATTTTCAAGCGTCGAGGGTTATGCCCCTTTGAAAATGGCGATTACGTCAAAATAAAGCAATTTCGACGAAATCTTTTTCCTTAGATATGACCTTTGGTTGACCGCAGTAGTCAAAAGAGCATATACATAGGTCTCGCGCCCAATTTTGACGCCTTTGATTTTCAAGCGTTGAGGGTTATGCCCCTTTGAAAATGGCGATTACGTCAAAATAAAGCAATTTCGACGAAATCTTTTTCCTTAGATATGACCTTTGGTTGACCGCAGTAGTCAAAAGAGCATATACATAGGTCTTGCGCCCAATTTTGACGCCTTTGATTTTCAAGCGTCGAGGGTTATGCCCCTTTGAAAATGGTGATTACGTCAAAATAAAGCAAGTTCGACGAACTCTTTTTCCTTAGATATGACATTTGGTTGACCGCAGTAGTCAAAAGAGCATATACATAGGTCTCGCGCCCAATTTTGACGCCTTTGATTTTCAAGCGTCGAGGGTTATGCCCCTTTGAAAATGGCGATTACGTCAAAATAAAGCAATTTCGACGAAATCTTTTTCCTTAGATATGACCTTTGGTTGACCGCAGTAGTCAAAAGAGCATATACATAGGTCTCGCGCCCAATTTTGACGCCTTTGATTTTCAAGCGTCGAGGGTTATGCCCCTTTGAAAATGGCGATTACGTCAAAATAAAGCAATTTCGACGAAATCTTTTTCCTTAGATATGACCTTTGGTTGACCGCAGTAGTCAAAAGAGCATATACATACGTCTCGCGCCCAATTTTGACGCCTTTGATTTTCAAGCGTCGAGGGTTATGCCCCTTTGAAAATGGCAATTACGTCAAAATAAAGCAATTTCGACGAAATCTTTTTCCTTAGATATGACCTTTGGTTGACCGCAGTAGTCAAAAGAGCATATACATAGGTCTCGCGCCCAATTTTGACGCCTTTGATTTTCAAGCGTCGAGGGTTATGCCCCTTTGAAAATGGCGATTACGTCAAAATAAAGCAATTTCGACGAAATCTTTTTCCTTAGATATGACCTTTGGTTGACCGCAGTAGTCAAAAGAGCATATACATAGGTCTCGCGCCCAATTTTGACGCCTTTGATTTTCAAGCGTCGAGGGTTATGCCCCTTTGAAAATAGCGATTACGTCAAAATAAAGCAATTTCGACGAAATCTTTTTCCTTAGATATGACCTTTGGTTGACCGCAGTAGTCAAAAGAGCATATACATAGGTCTCGCGCCCAATTTTGACGCCTTTGATTTTCAAGCGTCGAGGGTTATGCCCCTTTGAAAATGGCGATTACGTCAAAATAAAGCAATTTCGACGAAATCTTTTTCCTTAGATATGACCTTTGGTTGACCGCAGTAGTCAAAAGAGCATATACATAGGTCTCGCGCCCAATTTTGACGCCTTTGATTTTCAAGCGTCGAGGGTTATGCCCCTTTGAAAATGGCGATTACGTCAAAATAAAGCAATTTCGACGAAATCTTTTTCCTTAGATATGACCTTTGGTTGACCGCAGTAGTCAAAAGAGCATATACATAGGTCTCGCGCCCAATTTTGACGCCTTTGATTTTCAAGCGTCGAGGGTTATGCCCCTTTGAAAATGGCGATTACGTCAAAATAAAGCAATTTCGACGAAATCTTTTTCCTTAGATATGACCTTTGGTTGACCGCAGTTGTCAAAAGAGCATATACATAGGTCTCGCGCCCAATTTTGACGCCTTTGATTTTCAAGCGTCGAGGGTTGTGCCCCTTTGAAAATGGCGATTACGTCAAAATAAAGCAATTTCGACGAAATCTTTTTCCTTAGATATGACCTTTGGTTGACCGCAGTAGTCAAAAGAACATATACATAGGTCTCGCGCCCAATTTTGACGCCTTTGATTTTCAAGCGTCGAGGGTTATGCCCCTTTGAAAATGGCGATTACGTCAAAATAAAGCAATTTCGACGAAATCTTTTTCCTTAGATATGACCTTTGGTTGACCGCAGTAGTCAAAAGAGCATATACATAGGTCTCGCGCTCAATTTTGACGCCTTTGATTTTCAAGCGTCGAGGGTTATGCCCCTTTGAAAATGGCGATTACGTCAAAATAAAGCAATTTCGACGAAATCTTTTTCCTTAGATATGACCTTTGGTTGACCGCAGTAGTCAAAAGAGCATATACATAGGTCTCGCGCCCAATTTTGACGCCTTTGATTTTCAAGCGTCGAGGGTTATGCCCCTTTGAAAATGGCGATTACGTCAAAATAAAGCAATTTCGACGAAATCTTTTTCCTTAGATATGACCTTTGGTTGACCGCAGTAGTCAAAAGAGCATATACATAGGTCTCGTGCCCAATTTTGACGCCTTTGATTTTCAAGCGTCGAGGGTTATGCCCCTTTGAAAATGGCGATTACGTCAAATTAAAGCAATTTCGACGAAATCTTTTTCCTTAGATATGACCTTTGGTTGACCGCAGTAGTCAAAAGAGCATATACATAGGTCTCGCGCTCAATTTTGACGCCTTTGATTTTCAAGCGTCGAGGGTTATGCCCCTTTGAAAATGGCGATTACGTCAAAATAAAGCAATTTCGACGAAATCTTTTTCCTTAGATATGACCTTTGGTTGACCGCAGTAGTCAAAAGAGCATATACATACGTCTCGCGCCCAATTTTGACGCCTTTGATTTTCAAGCGTCGAGGGTTATGCCCCTTTGAAAATGGCGATTACGTCAAAATAAAGCAATTTCGACGAAATCTTTTTCCTTAGATATGACCTTTGGTTGACCGCAGTAGTCAAAAGAGCATATACATAGGTCTCGCGCCCAATTTTGACGCCTTTGATTTTCAAGCGTCGAGGGTTATGCCCCTTTGAAAATGGCGATTACGTCAAAATAAAGCAATTTCGACGAAATCTTTTTCCTTAGATATGACCTTTGGTTGACCGCAGTAGTCAAAAGAGCATATACATAGGTCTTGCGCCCAATTTTGACGCCTTTGATTTTCAAGCGTCGAGGGTTATGCCCCTTTGAAAATGGTGATTACGTCAAAATAAAGCAATTTCGACGAACTCTTTTTCCTTAGATATGACATTTGGTTGACCGCAGTAGTCAAAAGAGCATATACATAGGTCTCGCGCCCAATTTTGACGCCTTTGATTTTCAAGCGTCGAGGGTTATGCCCCTTTGAAAATGGCGATTACGTCAAAATAAAGCAATTTCGACGAACTCTTTTTCCTTAGATATGACCTTTGGTTGACCGCAGTAGTCAAAAGAGCATATACATAGGTCTCGCGCCCAATTTTGACGCCTTTGATTTTCAAGCGTCGAGGGTTATGCCCCTTTGAAAATGGCGATTACGTCAAAATAAAGCAATTTCGACGAAATCTTTTTCCTTAGATATGACCTTTGGTTGACCGCAGTAGTCAAAAGAGCATATACATAGGTCTCGCGCCCAATTTTGACGCCTTTGATTTTCAAGCGTCGCGGGTCATGCCCCTTTGAAAATGGCGATTACGTCAAAATAAAGCAATTTCGACGAAATCTTTTTCCTTAGATATGACCTTTGGTTGACCGCAGAAGTCAAAAGAGCATATACATAGGTCTCGCGCCCAATTTTGACGCCTTTGATTTTCAAGCGTCGAGGGTTATGCCCCTTTGAAAATGGCGATTACGTCAAAATAAAGCAATTTCGACGAAATCTTTTTCCTTAGATATGACATTTGGTTGACCGCAGTAGTCAAAAGAGCATATACATAGGTCTCGCGCCCAATTTTGACGCCTTTGATTTTCAAGCGTCGAGGGTTATGCCCCTTTGAAAATGGCGATTACGTCAAAATAAAGCAATTTTGAAGAAATCTTTTTCCTTAGATATGACCTTTGGTTGACCGCAGTAGTCAAAAGAGCATATACATAGGTCTCGCGCCCAATTTTGACGTAATCGCCATGCCCCTTTGAAAATGGCGATTACGTCAAAATAAAGCAATTTCGACGAAATCTTTTTCCTTAGATATGACCTTTGGTTGACCGCAGTAGTCAAAAGAGCATATACATAGGTCTCGCGCCCAATTTTGACGCCTTTGATTTTCAAGCGTCGAGGGTTATGCCCCTTTGAAAATGGCGATTACGTCAAAATAAAGCAATTTCGACGAAATATTTTTCCTTAGATATGACCTTTGGTTGACCGCAGTAGTCAAAAGAGCATATACATAGGTCTCGCGCCCAATTTTGACGCCTTTGATTTTCAAGCGTCGAGGGTTATGCCCCTTTGAAAATAGCGATTACGTCAAAATAAAGCAATTTCGACGAAATCTTTTTCCTTAGATATGACCTTTGGTTGACCGCAGTAGTCAAAAGAGCATATACATAGGTCTCGCGCCCAATTTTGACGCCTTTGATTTTCAAGCGTCGAGGGTTGTGCCCCTTTGAAAATGGCGATTACGTCAAAATTAAGCAATTTCGACGAAATCTTTTTCCTTAGATATGACATTTGGTTGACCGCAGTAGTCAAAAGAGCATATACATAGGTCTCGCGCCCAATTTTGACGCCTTTGATTTTCAAGCGTCGAGGGTTATGCCCCTTTGAAAATGGCGATTACGTCAAAATAAAGCAATTTTGAAGAAATCTTTTTCCTTAGATATGACCTTTGGTTGATCGCAGTAGTCAAAAGAGCATATACATAGGTCTCGCGCCCAATTTTGACACCTTTGATTTTCAAGCGTCGAGGGTCATGCCCCTTTGAAAATGGCGATTACGTCAAAATAAAGCAATTTCGACGAAATCTTTTTCCTTAGATATGACCTTTGGTTGACCGCAGTAGTCAAAAGAGCATATACATAGGTCTCGCGCCCAATTTTGACGCCTTTGATTTTTAAGCGTCGAGGGTTATGCCCCTTTGAAAATGGCGATTACGTCAAAATAAAGCAATTTCGACGAAATCATTTTCCTTAGATATGACATTTGGTTGACCGCAGTAGTCAAAAGAGCATATACATAGGTCTCGCGCCCAATTTTGAAGCCTTTGATTTTCAAGCGTCGAGGGTTATGCCCCTTTGAAAATGGCGATTACGTCAAAATAAAGCAATTTCGACGAAATCTTTTTCCTTAGATATGACATTTGGTTGACCGCAGTAGTCAAAAGAGCATATACATAGGTCTCGCGCCCAATTTTGACGCCTTTGATTTTCAAGCGTCGAGGGTTATGCCCCTTTGAAAATGGCGATTACGTCAAAATAAAGCAATTTCGACGAAATCTTTTTCCTTAGATATGACCTTTGGTTGACCGCAGTAGTCAAAAGAACATATACATAGGTCTCGCGCCCAATTTTGACGCCTTTGATTTTCAAGCGTCGAGGGTCATGCCCCTTTGAAAATGGCGATTACGTCAAAATAAAGCAATTTCGACGAAATCTTTTTCCTTAGATATGACCTTTGGTTGACCGCAGTAGTCAAAAGAGCATATACATAGGTCTCGCGCCCAATTTTGACGCCTTTGATTTTCAAGCGTCGAGGGTTATGCCCCTTTGAAAATGGCGATTACGTCAAAATAAAGCAATTTCGACGAAATCTTTTTCCTTAGATATGACCTTTGGTTGACCGCAGTAGTCAAAAGAGCATATACATACGTCTCGCGCCCAATTTTGACGCCTTTGATTTTCAAGCGTCGAGGGTTATGCCCCTTTGAAAATGGCGATTACGTCAAAATAAAGCAATTTCGACGAAATCTTTTTCCTTAGATATGACCTTTGGTTGACCGCAGTAGTCAAAAGAGCATATACATAGGTCTCGCGCCCAATTTTGACGCCTTTGATTTTCAAGCGTCGAGGGTTATGCCCCTTTGAAAATGGCGATTACGTCAAAATAAAGCAATTTCGACGAAATCTTTTTCCTTAGATATGACCTTTGGTTGACCGCAGTAGTCAAAAGAGCATATACATAGGTCTTGCGCCCAATTTTGACGCCTTTGATTTTCAAGCGTCGAGGGTTATGCCCCTTTGAAAATGGTGATTACGTCAAAATAAAGCAATTTCGACGAACTCTTTTTCCTTAGATATGACCTTTGGTTGACCGCAGTAGTCAAAAGAGCATATACATAGGTCTCGCGCCCAATTTTGACGCCTTTGATTTTCAAGCGTCGAGGGTTATGCCCCTTTGAAAATGGCGATTACGTCAAAATAAAGCAATTTCGATGAAATCTTTTTCCTTAGATATGACCTTTGGTTGACCGCAGTAGTCAAAAGAGCATATACATAGGTCTCGCGCCCAATTTTGACGCCTTTGATTTTCAAGCGTCGAGGGTTATGCCCCTTTGAAAATGGCGATTACGTCAAAATAAAGCAATTTCGACGAAATCTTTTTCCTTAGATATGACCTTTGGTTGACCGCAGTAGTCAAAAGAGCATATACATAGGTCTCGCGCCCAATTTTGACGCCTTTGATTTTCAAGCGTCGAGGGTCATGCCCCTTTGAAAATGGCGATTACGTCAAAATAAAGCAATTTCGACGAAATCTTTTTCCTTAGATATGACCTTTGGTTGACCGCAGAAGTCAAAAGAGCATATACATAGGTCTCGCGCCCAATTTTGACGCCTTTGATTTTCAAGCGTCGAGGGTTATGCCCCTTTGAAAATGGCGATTACGTCAAAATAAAGCAATTTCGACGAAATCTTTTTCCTTAGATATGACCTTTGGTTGACCGCAGTAGTCAAAAGAGCATATACATAGGTCTCGCGCCCAATTTTGACGCCTTTGATTTTCAAGCGTCGAGGGTTATGCCCCTTTGAAAATGGCGATTACGTCAAAATAAAGCAATTTTGAAGAAATCTTTTTCCTTAGATATGACCTTTGGTTGATCGCAGTAGTCAAAAGAGCATATACATAGGTCTCGCGCCCAATTTTGACACCTTTGATTTTCAAGCGTCGAGGGTCATGCACCTTTGAAAATGGCGATTACGTCAAAATAAAGCAATTTCGACGAAATCTTTTTCCTTAGATATGACATTTGGTTGACCGCAGTAGTCAAAAGAGCATATACATAGGTCTCGCGCCCAATTTTGACGCCTTTGATTTTCAAGCGTCGAGGGTTATGCCCCTTTGAAAATGGCGATTACGTCAAAATAAAGCAATTTCGACGAAATATTTTTCCTTAGATATGACCTTTGGTTGACCGCAGTAGTCAAAAGAGCATATACATAGGTCTCGCGCCCAATTTTGACGCCTTTGATTTTCAAGCGTCGAGGGTTATGCCCCTTTGAAAATAGCGATTACGTCAAAATAAAGCAATTTCGACGAAATCTTTTTCCTTAGATATGACCTTTGGTTGACCGCAGTAGTCAAAAGAGCATATACATAGGTCTCGCGCCCAATTTTGACGCCTTTGATTTTCAAGCGTCGAGGGTTGTGCCCCTTTGAAAATGGCGATTACGTCAAAATTAAGCAATTTCGACGAAATCTTTTTCCTTAGATATGACATTTGGTTGACCGCAGTAGTCAAAAGAGCATATACATAGGTCTCGCGCCCAATTTTGACGCCTTTGATTTTCAAGCGTCGAGGGTTATGCCCCTTTGAAAATGGCGATTACGTCAAAATAAAGCAATTTAGAAGAAATCTTTTTCCTTAGATATGACCTTTGGTTGATCGCAGTAGTCAAAAGAGCATATACATAGGTCTCGCGCCCAATTTTGACACCTTTGATTTTCAAGCGTCGAGGGTCATGCCCCTTTGAAAATGGCGATTACGTCAAAATAAAGCAATTTCGACGAAATCTTTTTCCTTAGATATGACCTTTGGTTGACCGCAGTAGTCAAAAGAGCATATACATAGGTCTCGCGCCCAATTTTGACGCCTTTGATTTTTAAGCGTCGAGGGTTATGCCCCTTTGAAAATGGCGATTACGTCAAAATAAAGCAATTTCGACGAAATCATTTTCCTTAGATATGACCTTTGGTTGACCGCAGTAGTCAAAAGAGCATATACATAGGTCTCGCGCCCAATTTTGAAGCCTTTGATTTTCAAGCGTCGAGGGTTATGCCCCTTTGAAAATGGCGATTACGTCAAAATAAAGCAATTTCGACGAAATCTTTTTCCTTAGATATGACCTTTGGTTGACCGCAGTAGTCAAAAGAGCATATACATAGGTCTCGCGCCCAATTTTGACGCCTTTGATTTTCAAGCGTCGAGGGTTATGCCCCTTTGAAAATGGCGATTACGTCAAAATAAAGCAATTTCGACGAAATCTTTTTCCTTAGATATGACATTTGGTTGACCGCAGTAGTCAAAAGAGCATATACATAGGTCTCGCGCCCAATTTTGACGCCTTTGATTTTCAAGCGTCGAGGGTCATGCCCCTTTGAAAATGGCGATTACGTCAAAATAAAGCAATTTCGACGAAATCTTTTTCCTTAGATATGACCTTTGGTTGACCGCAGTAGTCAAAAGAGCATATACATAGGTCTCGCGCCCAATTTTGACGCCTTTGATTTTCAAGCGTCGAGGGTTATGCCCCTTTGAAAATGGCGATTACGTCAAAATAAAGCAATTTCGACGAAATCTTTTTCCTTAGATATGACCTTTGGTTGACCGCAGTAGTCAAAAGAGCATATACATAGGTCTCGCGCCCAATTTTGACGCCTTTGATTTTCAAGCGTCGAGGGTTATGCCCCTTTGAAAATGGCGATTACGTCAAAATAAAGCAATTTCGACGAAATCTTTTTCCTTAGATATGACATTTGGTTGACCGCAGTAGTCAAAAGAGCATATACATAGGTCTCGCGCCCAATTTTGACGCCTTTGATTTTCAAGCGTCGAGGGTTATGCCCCTTTGAAAATGGCGATTACGTCAAAATAAAGCAATTTCGACGAAATCTTTTTCGTTAGATATGACCTTTGGTTGACCGCAGTAGTCAAAAGAGCATATACATAGGTCTCGCGCCCAATTTTGACGCCTTTGATTTTCAAGCGTCGAGGGTTATGCCCCTTTGAAAATGGCGATTACGTCAAAATAAAGCAATTTCGACGAAATCTTTTTCCTTAGATATGACCTTTGGTTGACCGCAGTAGTCAAAAGAGCATATACATAGGTCTCGCGCCCAATTTTGACGCCTTTGATTTTCAAGCGTCGAGGGTTATGCCCCTTTGAAAATGGCGATTACGTCAAAATAAAGCAATTTCGACGAAATCTTTTTCCTTAGATATGACCTTTGGTTGTCCGCAGTAGTCAAAAGAGCATATACATAGGTCTCGCGCCCAATTTTGACGCCTTTGATTTTCAAGCGTCGAGGGTTATGCCCCTTTGAAAATGGCGATTACGTCAAAATAAAGCAATTTCGACGAAATCTTTTTCCTTATATATGACCTTTGGTTGTCCGCAGTAGTCAAAAGAGCATATACATAGGTCTCGCGCCCAATTTTGACGCCTTTGATTTTCAAGCGTCGAGGGTTATGCCCCTTTGAAAATGGCGATTACGTCAAAATAAAGCAATTTCGACGAAATCTTTTTCCTTAGATATGACCTTTGGTTGACCGCAGTAGTCAAAAGAGCATATACATAGGTCTCGTGCCCAATTTTGACGCCTTTGATTTTCAAGCGTCGAGGGTTATGCCCCTTTGAAAATGGCGATTACGTCAAAATAAAGCAATTTCGACGAAATCTTTTTCCTTAGATATGACCTGTGGTTGACCGCAGTAGTCAAAAGAGCATATACATAGGTCTCGCGCCCAATTTTAACGCCTTTGATTTTCAAGCGTCGAGGGTTATGCCCCTTTGAAAATGGCGATTACGTCAAAATAAAGCAATTTCGACGAAATCTTTTTCCTTAGATATGACCTTTGGTTGACCGCAGTAGTCAAAAGAGCATATACATAGGTCTCGCGCCCAATTTTGACGCCTTTGATTTTCAAGCGTCGAGGGTTATGCCCCTTTGAAAATGGCGATTACGTCAAAATAAAGCAATTTCGACGAAATCTTTTTCCTTAGATATGACCTTTGGTTGACCGCAGTAGTCAAAAGAGCATATACATAGGTCTCGCGCCCAATTTTGACGCCTTTGATTTTCAAGCGTCGAGGGTTGTGCCCCTTTGAAAATGGCGATTACGTCAAAATAAAGCAATTTCGACGAAATCTTTTTCCTTAGATATGACCTTTGGTTGACCGCAGTAGTCAAAAGAACATATACATAGGTCTCGCGCCCAATTTTGACGCCTTTGATTTTCAAGCGTCGAGGGTTATGCCCCTTTGAAAATGGCGATTACGTCAAAATAAAGCAATTTCGACGAAATCTTTTTCCTTAGATATGACCTTTGGTTGACCGCAGTAGTCAAAAGAGCATATACATAGGTCTCGCGCTCAATTTTGACGCCTTTGATTTTCAAGCGTCGAGGGTTATGCCCCTTTGAAAATGGCGATTACGTCAAAATAAAGCAATTTCGACGAAATCTTTTTCCTTAGATATGACCTTTGGTTGACCGCAGTAGTCAAAAGAGCATATACATACGTCTCGCGCCCAATTTTGACGCCTTTGATTTTCAAGCGTCGAGGGTTATGCCCCTTTGAAAATGGCGATTACGTCAAAATAAAGCAATTTCGACGAAATCTTTTTCCTTAAATATGACCTTTGGTTGACCGCAGTAGTCAAAAGAGCATATACATAGGTCTCGCGCCCAATTTTGACGCCTTTGATTTTCAAGCGTCGAGGGTTATGCCCCTTTGAAAATGGCGATTACGTCAAAATAAAGCAATTTCGACGAAATCTTTTTCCTTAGATATGACCTTTGGTTGACCGCAGTAGTCAAAAGAGCATATACATAGGTCTCGCGCCCAATTTTGACGCCTTTGATTTTCAAGCGTCGAGGGTTATGCCCCTTTGAAAATGGCGATTACGTCAAAATAAAGCAATTTCGACGAAATCTTTTTCCTTAGATATGACCTTTGGTTGACCGCAGTAGTCAAAAGAGCATATACATAGGTCTCGCGCTCAATTTTGACGCCTTTGATTTTCAAGCGTCGAGGGTTATGCCCCTTTGAAAATGGCGATTACGTCAAAATAAAGCAATTTCGACGAAATCTTTTTCCTTAGATATGACCTTTGGTTGACCGCAGTAGTCAAAAGAGCATATACATACGTCTCGCGCCCAATTTTGACGCCTTTGATTTTCAAGCGTAGAGGGTTATGCCCCTTTGAAAATGGCGATTACGTCAAAATAAAGCAATTTCGACGAAATCTTTTTCCTTAGATATGACCTTTGGTTGACCGCAGTAGTCAAAAGAGCATATACATACGTCTCGCGCCCAATTTTGACGCCTTTGATTTTCAAGCGTCGAGGGTTATGCCCCTTTGAAAATGGCGATTACGTCAAAATAAAGCAATTTCGACGAAATCTTTTTCCTTAGATATGACCTTTGGTTGACCGCAGTAGTCAAAAGAGCATATACATAGGTCTCGTGCCCAATTTTGACGCCTTTGATTTTCAAGCGTCGAGGGTTATGCCCCTTTGAAAATGGCGATTACGTCAAAATAAAGCAATTTCGACGAAATCTTTTTCCTTAGATATGACCTTTGGTTGACCGCAGTAGTCAAAAGAGCATATACATAGGTCTCGCGCCCAATTTTGACGCCTTTGATTTTCAAGCGTCGAGGGTTGTGCCCCTTTGAAAATGGCGATTACGTCAAAATAAAGCAATTTCGACGAAATCTTTTTCCTTAGATATGACCTTTGGTTGACCGCAGTAGTCAAAAGAACATATACATAGGTCTCGCGCCCAATTTTGACGCCTTTGATTTTCAAGCGTCGAGGGTTATGCCCCTTTGAAAATGGCGATTACGTCAAAATAAAGCAATTTCGACGAAATCTTTTTCCTTAGATATGACCTTTGGTTGACCGCAGTAGTCAAAAGAGCATATACATAGGTCTCGCGCTCAATTTTGACGCCTTTGATTTTCAAGCGTAGAGGGTTATGCCCCTTTGAAAATGGCGATTACGTCAAAATAAAGCAATTTCGACGAAATCTTTTTCCTTAGATATGACCTTTGGTTGACCGCAGTAGTCAAAAGAGCATATACATACGTCTCGCGCCCAATTTTGACGCCTTTGATTTTCAAGCGTCGAGGGTTATGCCCCTTTGAAAATGGCGATTACGTCAAAATAAAGCAATTTCGACGAAATCTTTTTCCTTAGATATGACCTTTGGTTGACCGCAGTAGTCAAAAGAGCATATACATAGGTCTCGTGCCCAATTTTGACGCCTTTGATTTTCAAGCGTCGAGGGTTATGCCCCTTTGAAAATGGCGATTACGTCAAAATAAAGCAATTTCGACGAAATCTTTTTCCTTAGATATGACCTTTGGTTGACCGCAGTAGTCAAAAGAGCATATACATAGGTCTCGTGCCCAATTTTGACGCCTTTGATTTTCAAGCGTCGAGGGTTATGCCCCTTTGAAAATGGCGATTACGTCAAAATAAAGCAATTTCGACGAAATCTTTTTCCTTAAATATGACCTTTGGTTGACCGCAGTAGTCAAAAGAGCATATACATACGTCTCGCGCCCAATTTTGACGCCTTTGATTTTCAAGCGTCGAGGGTTATGCCCCTTTGAAAATGGCGATTACGTCAAAATAAAGCAATTTCGACGAAATCTTTTTCCTTAGATATGACCTTTGGTTGACCGCAGTAGTCAAAAGAGCATATACATAGGTCTCGCGCCCAATTTTGACGCCTTTGATTTTCAAGCGTTGAGGGTTATGCCCCTTTGAAAATGGCGATTACGTCAAAATAAAGCAATTTCGACGAAATCTTTTTCCTTAGATATGACCTTTGGTTGACCGCAGTAGTCAAAAGAGCATATACATAGGTCTTGCGCCCAATTTTGACGCCTTTGATTTTCAAGCGTCGAGGGTTATGCCCCTTTGAAAATGGTGATTACGTCAAAATAAAGCAATTTCGACGAACTCTTTTTCCTTAGATATGACCTTTGGTTGACCGCAGTAGTCAAAAGAGCATATACATAGGTCTCGCGCCCAATTTTGACGCCTTTGATTTTCAAGCGTCGAGGGTTATGCCCCTTTGAAAATGGCGATTACGTCAAAATAAAGCAATTTCGACGAAATCTTTTTCCTTAGATATGACCTTTGGTTGACCGCAGTAGTCAAAAGAGCATATACATAGGTCTCGCGCCCAATTTTGACGCCTTTGATTTTCAAGCGTCGAGGGTTATGCCCCTTTGAAAATGGCGATTACGTCAAAATAAAGCAATTTCGACGAAATCTTTTTCCTTAGATATGACCTTTGGTTGACCGCAGTAGTCAAAAGAGCATATACATAGGTCTCGCGCCCAATTTTGACGCCTTTGATTTTCAAGCGTCGAGGGTTATGCCCCTTTGAAAATGGCGATTACGTCAAAATAAAGCAATTTCGACGAAATCTTTTTCCTTAGATATGACCTTTGGTTGACCGCAGTAGTCAAAAGAGCATATACATAGGTCTCGCGCCCAATTTTGACGCCTTTGATTTTCAAGCGTCGAGGGTTATGCCCCTTTGAAAATGGCGATTACGTCAAAATAAAGCAATTTCGACGAAATCTTTTTCCTTAGATATGACCTTTGGTTGACCGCAGTAGTCAAAAGAGCATATACATAGGTCTCGCGCCCAATTTTGACGCCTTTGATTTTCAAGCGTCGAGGGTTATGCCCCTTTGAAAATGGCGATTACGTCAAAATAAAGCAATTTCGACGATATCTTTTTCCTTAGATATGACCTTTGGTTGACCGCAGTAGTCAAAAGAGCATATACATAGGTCTCGCGCCCAATTTTGACGCCTTTGATTTTCAAGCGTCGAGGGTTATGCCCCTTTGAAAATAGCGATTACGTCAAAATAAAGCAATTTCGACGAAATCTTTTTCCTTAGATATGACCTTTGGTTGACCGCAGTAGTCAAAAGAGCATATACATAGGTCTCGCGCCCAATTTTGACGCCTTTGATTTTCAAGCGTCGAGGGTTATGCCCCTTTGAAAATGGCGATTACGTCAAAATAAAGCAATTTCGACGAAATCTTTTTCCTTAGATATGACCTTTGGTTGACCGCAGTAGTCAAAAGAGCATATACATAGGTCTCGCGCCCAACTTTAACGCCTTTGATTTTCAAGCGTCGAGGGTTATGCCCCTTTGAAAATGGCGATTACGTCAAAATAAAGCAATTTCGACGAAATCTTTTTCCTTAGATATGACCTTTGGTTGACCGCAGTAGTCAAAAGAGCATATACATAGGTCTCGCGCCCAATTTTGACGCCTTTGATTTTCAAGCGTCGAGGGTTATGCCCCTTTGAAAATGGCGATTACGTCAAAATAAAGCAATTTCGACGAAATCTTTTTCCTTAGATATGACCTTTGGTTGACCGCAGTAGTCAAAAGAGCATATACATAGGTCTCGCGCCCAATTTTGACGCCTTTGATTTTCAAGCGTCGAGGGTTGTGCCCCTTTGAAAATGGCGATTACGTCAAAATAAAGCAATTTCGACGAAATCTTTTTCCTTAGATATGACCTTTGGTTGACCGCAGTAGTCAAAAGAACATATACATAGGTCTCGCGCCCAATTTTGACGCCTTTGATTTTCAAGCGTCGAGGGTTGTGCCCCTTTGAAAATGGCGATTACGTCAAAATAAAGCAATTTCGACGAAATCTTTTTCCTTAGATATGACCTTTGGTTGACCGCAGTAGTCAAAAGAGCATATACATAGGTCTCGCGCTCAATTTTGACGCCTTTGATTTTCAAGCGTCGAGGGTTATGCCCCTTTGAAAATGGCGATTACGTCAAAATAAAGCAATTTCGACGAAATCTTTTTCCTTAGATATGACCTTTGGTTGACCGCAGTAGTCAAAAGAGCATATACATACGTCTCGCGCCCAATTTTGACGCCTTTGATTTTCAAGCGTCGAGGGTTATGCCCCTTTGAAAATGGCGATTACGTCAAAATAAAGCAATTTCGACGAAATCTTTTTCCTTAGATATGACCTTTGGTTGACCGCAGTAGTCAAAAGAGCATATACATAGGTCTCGTGCCCAATTTTGACGCCTTTGATTTTCAAGCGTCGAGGGTTATGCCCCTTTGAAAATGGCGATTACGTCAAAATAAAGCAATTTCGACGAAATCTTTTTCCTTAGATATGACCTTTGGTTGACCGCAGTAGTCAAAAGAGCATATACATAGGTCTCGCGCTCAATTTTGACGCCTTTGATTTTCAAGCGTCGAGGGTTATGCCCCTTTGAAAATGGCGATTACGTCAAAATAAAGCAATTTCGACGAAATCTTTTTCCTTAGATATGACCTTTGGTTGACCGCAGTAGTCAAAAGAGCATATACATACGTCTCGCGCCCAATTTTGACGCCTTTGATTTTCAAGCGTCGAGGGTTATGCCCCTTTGAAAATGGCGATTACGTCAAAATAAAGCAATTTCGACGAAATCTTTTTCCTTAGATATGACCTTTGGTTGACCGCAGTAGTCAAAAGAGCATATACATAGGTCTTGCGCCCAATTTTGACGCCTTTGATTTTCAAGCGTCGAGGGTTATGCCCCTTTGAAAATGGTGATTACGTCAAAATAAAGCAATTTCGACGAACTCTTTTTCCTTAGAGTCAAAAGAGCATATACATAGGTCTCGCGCCCAATTTTGACGCCTTTGATTTTCAAGCGTCGAGGGTTATGCCCCTTTGAAAATGGCGATTACGTCAAAATAAAGCAATTTCGACGAAATCTTTTTCCTTAGATATGACCTTTGGTTGACCGCAGTAGTCAAAAGAGCATATACATAGGTCTCGCGCCCAATTTTGACGCCTTTGATTTTCAAGCGTCGAGGGTTATGCCCCTTTGAAAATGGCGATTACGTCAAAATAAAGCAATTTCGACGAAATCTTTTTCCTTAGATATGACCTTTGGTTGACCGCAGTAGTCAAAAGAGCATATACATAGGTCTCGCGCCCAATTTTGACGCCTTTGATTTTCAAGCGTCGAGGGTCATGCCCCTTTGAAAATGGCGATTACGTCAAAATAAAGCAATTTCGACGAAATCTTTTTCCTTAGATATGACCTTTGGTTGACCGCAGAAGTCAAAAGAGCATATACATAGGTCTCGCGCCCAATTTTGACGCCTTTGATTTTCAAGCGTCGAGGGTTATGCCCCTTTGAAAATGGCGATTACGTCAAAATAAAGCAATTTCGACGAAATCTTTTTCCTTAGATATGACCTTTGGTTGACCGCAGTAGTCAAAAGAGCATATACATAGGTCTCGCGCCCAATTTTGACGCCTTTGATTTTCAAGCGTCGAGGGTTATGCCCCTTTGAAAATGGCGATTACGTCAAAATAAAGCAATTTTGACGAAATCTTTTTCCTTAGATATGACCTTTGGTTGATCGCAGTAGTCAAAAGAGCATATACATAGGTCTCGCGCCCAATTTTGACACCTTTGATTTTCAAGCGTCGAGGGTCATGCCCCTTTGAAAATGGCGATTACGTCAAAATAAAGCAATTTCGACGAAATCTTTTTCCTTAGATATGACCTTTGGTTGACCGCAGTAGTCAAAAGAGCATATACATAGGTCTCGCGCCCAATTTTGACGCCTTTGATTTTCAAGCGTCGAGGGTTATGCCCCTTTGAAAATGGCGATTACGTCAAAATAAAGCAATTTCGACGAAATATTTTTCCTTAGATATGACCTTTGGTTGACCGCAGTAGTCAAAAGAGCATATACATAGGTCTCGCGCCCAATTTTGACGCCTTTGATTTTCAAGCGTCGAGGGTTATGCCCCTTTGAAAATAGCGATTACGTCAAAATAAAGCAATTTCGACGAAATCTTTTTCCTTAGATATGACCTTTGGTTGACCGCAGTAGTCAAAAGAGCATATACATAGGTCTCGCGCCCAATTTTGACGCCTTTGATTTTCAAGCGTCGAGGGTTATGCCCCTTTGAAAATGGCGATTACGTCAAAATTAAGCAATTTCGACGAAATCTTTTTCCTTAGATATGACCTTTGGTTGACCGCAGTAGTCAAAAGAGCATATACATAGGTCTCGCGCCCAATTTTGACGCCTTTGATTTTCAAGCGTCGAGGGTTATGCCCCTTTGAAAATGGCGATTACGTCAAAATAAAGCAATTTTGAAGAAATCTTTTTCCTTAGATATGACCTTTGGTTGATCGCAGTAGTCAAAAGAGCATATACATAGGTCTCGCGCCCAATTTTGACACCTTTGATTTTCAAGCGTCGAGGGTCATGCCCCTTTGAAAATGGCGATTACGTCAAAATAAAGCAATTTCGACGAAATCTTTTTCCTTAGATATGACCTTTGGTTGACCGCAGTAGTCAAAAGAGCATATACATAGGTCTCGCGCCCAATTTTGACGCCTTTGATTTTTAAGCGTCGAGGGTTATGCCCCTTTGAAAATGGCGATTACGTCAAAATAAAGCAATTTCGACGAAATCATTTTCCTTAGATATGACCTTTGGTTGACCGCAGTAGTCAAAAGAGCATATACATAGGTCTCGCGCCCAATTTTGAAGCCTTTGATTTTCAAGCGTCGAGGGTTATGCCCCTTTGAAAATGGCGATTACGTCAAAATAAAGCAATTTCGACGAAATCTTTTTCCTTAGATATGACATTTGGTTGACCGCAGTAGTCAAAAGAGCATATACATAGGTCTCGCGCCCAATTTTGACGCCTTTGATTTTCAAGCGTCGAGGGTTATGCCCCTTTGAAAATGGCGATTACGTCAAAATAAAGCAATTTCGACGAAATCTTTTTCCTTAGATATGACCTTTGGTTGACCGCAGTAGTCAAAAGAGCATATACATAGGTCTCGCGCCCAATTTTGACGCCTTTGATTTTCAAGCGTCGAGGGTCATGCCCCTTTGAAAATGGCGATTACGTCAAAATAAAGCAATTTCGACGAAATCTTTTTCCTTAGATATGACCTTTGGTTGACCGCAGTAGTCAAAAGAGCATATACATAGGTCTCGCGCCCAATTTTGACGCCTTTGATTTTCAAGCGTCGAGGGTTATGCCCCTTTGAAAATGGCGATTACGTCAAAATAAAGCAATTTCGACGAAATCTTTTTCCTTAGATATGACCTTTGGTTGACCGCAGTAGTCAAAAGAGCATATACATAGGTCTCGCGCCCAATTTTGACGCCTTTGATTTTCAAGCGTCGAGGGTTATGCCCCTTTGAAAATGGCGATTACGTCAAAATAAAGCAATTTCGACGAAATCTTTTTCCTTAGATATGACCTTTGGTTGACCGCAGTAGTCAAAAGAGCATATACATAGGTCTCGCGCCCAATTTTGACGCCTTTGATTTTCAAGCGTCGAGGGTTATGCCCCTTTGAAAATGGCGATTACGTCAAAATAAAGCAATTTCGACGAAATCTTTTTCGTTAGATATGACCTTTGGTTGACCGCAGTAGTCAAAAGAGCATATACATAGGTCTCGCGCCCAATTTTGACGCCTTTGATTTTCAAGCGTCGAGGGTTATGCCCCTTTGAAAATGGCGATTACGTCAAAATAAAGCAATTTCGACGAAATCTTTTTCCTTAGATATGACCTTTGGTTGACAGCAGTAGTCAAAAGAGCATATACATAGGTCTCGCGCCCAATTTTGACGCCTTTGATTTTCAAGCGTCGAGGGTTATGCCCCTTTGAAAATGGCGATTACGTCAAAATAAAGCAATTTCGACGAAATCTTTTTCCTTAGATATGACCTTTGGTTGACCGCAGTAGTCAAAAGAGCATATACATAGGTCTCGCGCCCAATTTTGACGCCTTTGATTTTCAAGCGTCGAGGGTTATGCCCCTTTGAAAATGGCGATTACGTCAAAATAAAGCAATTTCGACGAAATCTTTTTCCTTAGATATGACCTTTGGTTGACCGCAGTAGTCAAAAGAGCATATACATAGGTCTCGCGCCCAATTTTGATGCCTTTGATTTTCAAGCGTCGAGGGTTATGCCCCTTTGAAAATGGCGATTACGTCAAAATAAAGCAATTTCGACGAAATCTTTTTCCTTAGATATGACCTTTGGTTGACCGCAGTAGTCAAAAGAGCATATACATAGGTCTCGCGCCCAATTTTGACGCCTTTGATTTTCAAGCGTCGAGGGTTGTGCCCCTTTGAAAATGGCGATTACGTCAAAATAAAACAATTTCGACGAAATCTTTTTCCTTAGATATGACCTTTGGTTGACCGCAGTAGTCAAAAGAGCATATACATAGGTCTCGCGCCCAATTTTGACGCCTTTGATTTTCAAGCGTCGAGGGTTATGCCCCTTTGAAAATGGCGATTACGTCAAAATAAAGCAATTTCGACGAAATCATTTTCCTTAGATATGACCTTTGGTTGACCGCAGTAGTCAAAAGAGCATATACATAGGTCTCGCGCCCAATTTTGAAGCCTTTGATTTTCAAGCGTCGAGGGTTATGCCCCTTTGAAAATGGCGATTACGTCAAAATAAAGCAATTTCGACGAAATCTTTTTCCTTAGATATGACATTTGGTTGACCGCAGTAGTCAAAAGAGCATATACATAGGTCTCGCGCCCAATTTTGACGCCTTTGATTTTCAAGCGTCGAGGGTTATGCCCCTTTGAAAATGGCGATTACGTCAAAATAAAGCAATTTCGACGAAATCTTTTTCCTTAGATATGACCTTTGGTTGACCGCAGTAGTCAAAAGAGCATATACATAGGTCTCGCGCCCAATTTTGACGCCTTTGATTTTCAAGCGTCGAGGGTCATGCCCCTTTGAAAATGGCGATTACGTCAAAATAAAGCAATTTCGACGAAATCTTTTTCCTTAGATATGACATTTGGTTGACCGCAGTAGTCAAAAGAGCATATACATAGGTCTCGCGCCCAATTTTGACGCCTTTGATTTTCAAGCGTCGAGGGTTATGCCCCTTTGAAAATGGCGATTACGTCAAAATAAAGCAATTTCGACGAAATCTTTTTCGTTAGATATGACCTTTGGTTGACCGCAGTAGTCAAAAGAGCATATACATAGGTCTCGCGCCCAATTTTGACGCCTTTGATTTTCAAGCGTCGAGGGTTATGCCCCTTTGAAAATGGCGATTACGTCAAAATAAAGCAATTTCGACGAAATCTTTTTCCTTAGATATGACATTTGGTTGACAGCAGTAGTCAAAAGAGCATATACATAGGTCTCGCGCCCAATTTTGACGCCTTTGATTTTCAAGCGTCGAGGGTTGTGCCCCTTTGAAAATGGCGATTACGTCAAAATAAAACAATTTTGACGAAATCTTTTTCCTTAGATATGACCTTTGGTTGACCGCAGTAGTCAAAAGAGCATATACATAGGTCTCGCGCCCAATTTTGACGCCTTTGATTTTCAAGCGTCGAGGGTTATGCCCCTTTGAAAATGGCGATTACGTCAAAATAAAGCAATTTCGACGAAATCTTTTTCCTTAGATATGACCTTTGGTTGACCGCAGTAGTCAAAAGAGCATATACATAGGTCTCGCGCCCAATTTTGACGCCTTTGATTTTCAAGTGTCGAGGTTTATGCCCCTTTGAAAATGGCGATTACGTCAAAATAAAGCAATTTCGACGAAATCTTTTTCCTTAGATATGACCTTTGGTTGACCGCAGTAGTCAAAAGAGCATATACATAGGTCTCGCGCCCAATTTTGACGCCTTTGATTTTCAAGCGTCGAGGGTTGTGCCCCTTTGAAAATGGCGATTACGTCAAAATAAAGCAATTTCGACGAAATCTTTTTCCTTAGATATGACATTTGGTTGACCGCAGTAGTCAAAAGAGCATATACATAGGTCTCGCGCCCAATTTTGACGCCTTTGATTTTCAAGCGTCGAGGGTTATGCCCCTTTGAAAATGGCGATTACGTCAAAATAAAGCAATTTCGACGAAATCTTTTTCCTTAGATATGACCTTTGGTTGACCGCAGTAGTCAAAAGAGCATATACATAGGTCTCGCGCCCAATTTTGACGCCTTTGATTTTCAAGCGTCGAGGGTTATGCCCCTTTGAAAATGGCGATTACGTCAAAATAAAGCAATTTCGACGAAATCTTTTTCCTTAGATATGACCTTTGGTTGACCGCAGTAGTCAAAAGAGCATATACATAGGTCTCGCGCCCAATTTTGACGCCTTTGATTTTCAAGCGTCGAGGGTTGTGCCCCTTTGAAAATGGCGATTACGTCAAAATAAAACAATTTTGACGAAATCTTTTTCCTTAGATATGACCTTTGGTTGACCGCAGTAGTCAAAAGAGCATATACATAGGTCTCGCGCCCAATTTTGACGCCTTTGATTTTCAAGCGTCGAGGGTTATGCCCCTTTGAAAATGGCGATTACGTCAAAATAAAGCAATTTCGACGAAATCTTTTTCCTTAGATATGACCTTTGGTTGACCGCAGTAGTCAAAAGAGCATATACATAGGTCTCGCGCCCAATTTTGACGCCTTTGATTTTCAAGCGTCGAGGGTTGTGCCCCTTTGAAAATGGCGATTACGTCAAAATAAAGCAATTTCGACGAAATCTTTTTCCTTAGATATGACCTTTGGTTGACCGCAGTAGTCAAAAGAGCATATACATAGGTCTCGCGCCCAATTTTGACGCCTTTGATTTTCAAGCGTCGAGGGTTATGCCCCTTTGAAAATGGCGATTACGTCAAAATAAAGCAATTTCGACGAAATCTTTTTCCTTAGATATGACATTTGGTTGACCGCAGTAGTCAAAAGAGCATATACATAGGTCTCGCGCCCAATTTTGACGCCTTTGATTTTCAAGCGTCGAGGGTTATGCCCCTTTGAAAATGGCGATTACGTCAAAATAAAGCAATTTCGACGAACTCTTTTTCCTTAGATATGACCTTTGGTTGACCGCAGTAGTCAAAAGAGCATATACATAGGTCTCGCGCCCAATTTTGACGCCTTTGATTTTCAAGCGTCGAGGGTTGTGCCCCTTTGAAAATGGCGATTACGTCAAAATTAAGCAATTTCGACGAAATCTTTTTCCTTAGATATGACCTTTGGTTGACCGCAGTAGTCAAAAGAGCATATACATAGGTCTCGCGCCCAATTTTGACGCCTTTGATTTTCAAGCGTCGAGGGTTATGCCCCTTTGAAAATGGCGATTACGTCAAAGTAAAGCAATTTCGACGAAATCATTTTCCTTAGATATGACCTTTGGTTGACCGCAGTAGTCAAAAGAGCATATACATAGGTCTTGCGCCCAATTTTGACGCCTTTGATTTTCAAGCGTCGAGGGTTATGCCCCTTTGAAAATGGCGATTACGTCAAAATAAAGCAATTTCGACGAAATCATTTTCCTTAGATATGACATTTGGTTGACCGCAGTAGTCAAAAGAGCATATACATAGGTCTCGCGCCCAATTTTGACGCCTTTGATTTTCAAGCGTCGAGGGTTATGCCCCTTTGAAAATGGCGATTACGTCAAAATAAAGCAATTTCGACGAAATCTTTTTCCTTAGATATGACCTTTGGTTGACCGCAGTAGTCAAAAGAGCATATACATAGGTCTCGCGCCCAATTTTGACGCCTTTGATTTTCAAGCGTCGAGGGTTGTGCCCCTTTGAAAATGGCGATTACGTCAAAATAAAGCAATTTCGACGAAATCTTTTTCCTTAGATATGACCTTTGGTTGACCGCAGTAGTCAAAAGAGCATATACATAGGTCTCGCGCCCAATTTTGACGCCTTTGATTTTCAAGTGTCGAGGGTTATGCCCCTTTGAAAATGGCGATTACGTCAAAATAAAGTAATTTCGACGAAATCTTTTTCCTTAGATATGACCTTTGGTTGACCGCAGTAGTCAAAAGAGCATATACATAGGTCTCGCGCCCAATTTTGACGCCTTTGATTTTCAAGCGTCGAGGGTTATGCCCCTTTGAAAATGGCGATTACGTCAAAATAAAGCAATTTCGACGAACTCTTTTTCCTTAGATATGACCTTTGGTTGACCGCAGTAGTCAAAAGAGCATATACATAGGTCTCGCGCCCAATTTTGACGCCTTTGATTTTCAAGCGTCGAGGGTTGTGCCCCTTTGAAAATGGCGATTACGTCAAAATTAAGCAATTTCGACGAAATCTTTTTCCTTAGATATGACCTTTGGTTGACCGCAGTAGTCAAAAGAGCATATACATAGGTCTCGCGCCCAATTTTGACGCCTTTGATTTTCAAGCGTCGAGGGTTATGCCCCTTTGAAAATGGCGATTACGTCAAAGTAAAGCAATTTCGACGAAATCATTTTCCTTAGATATGACCTTTGGTTGACCGCAGTAGTCAAAAGAGCATATACATAGGTCTTGCGCCCAATTTTGACGCCTTTGATTTTCAAGCGTCGAGGGTTATGCCCCTTTGAAAATGGCGATTACGTCAAAATAAAGCAATTTCGACGAAATCATTTTCCTTAGATATGACCTTTGGTTGACCGCAGTAGTCAAAAGAGCATATACATAGGTCTCGCGCCCAATTTTGACGCCTTTGATTTTCAAGCGTCGAGGGTTATGCCCCTTTGAAAATGGCGATTACGTCAAAATAAAGCAATTTCGACGAAATCTTTTTCCTTAGATATGACCTTTGGTTGACCGCAGTAGTCAAAAGAGCATATACATAGGTCTCGCGCCCAATTTTGACGCCTTTGATTTTCAAGTGTCGAGGGTTATGCCCCTTTGAAAATGGCGATTACGTCAAAATAAAGTAATTTCGACGAAATCTTTTTCCTTAGATATGACCTTTGGTTGACCGCAGTAGTCAAAAGAGCATATACATAGGTCTCGCGCCCAATTTTGACGCCTTTGATTTTCAAGCGTCGAGGGTTGTGCCCCTTTGAAAATGGCGATTACGTCAAAATAAACAATTTCGACGAAATCTTTTTCCTTAGATATGACCTTTGGTTGACCGCAGTAGTCAAAAGAGCATATACATAGGTCTCGCGCCCAATTTTGACGCCTTTGATTTTCAAGCGTCGAGGGTTATGCCCCTTTGAAAATGGCGATTACGTCAAAATAAAGCAATTTCGACGAAATCTTTTTCCTTAGATATGACCTTTGGTTGACCGCAGTAGTCAAAAGAGCATATACATAGGTCTCGCGCCCAATTTTGACGCCTTTGATTTTCAAGCGTCGAGGGTTATGCCCCTTTGAAAATGGCGATTACGTCAAAATAAAGCAATTTCGACGAAATCTTTTTCCTTAGATATGACCTTTGGTTGACCGCAGTAGTCAAAAGAGCATATACATAGGTCTCGCGCCCAATTTTGACGCCTTTGATTTTCAAGCGTCGAGGGTTGTGCCCCTTTGAAAATGGCGATTACGTCAAAATAAAACAATTTTGACGGAATCTTTTTCCTTAGATATGACCTTTGGTTGACCGCAGTAGTCAAAAGAGCATATACATAGGTCTCGCGCCCAATTTTGACGCCTTTGATTTTCAAGCGTCGAGGGTTATGCCCCTTTGAAAATGGCGATTACGTCAAAATAAAGCAATTTCGACGAAATCTTTTTCCTTAGATATGACCTTTGGTTGACCGCAGTAGTCAAAAGAGCATATACATAGGTCTCGCGCCCAATTTTGACGCCTTTGATTTTCAAGCGTCGAGGGTTGTGCCCCTTTGAAAATGGCGATTACGTCAAAATAAAACAATTTCGACGAAATCTTTTTCCTTAGATATGACCTTTGGTTGACCGCAGTAGTCAAAATAGCATATACATAGGTATCGCGCCCAATTTTGACGCCTTTGATTTTCAAGCGTCGAGGGTTATGCCCCTTTGAAAATGGCGATTACGTCAAAATAAAGCAATTTCGACGAAATCTTTTTCCTTAGATATGACCTTTGGTTGACCGCAGTAGTCAAAAGAGCATATACATAGGTCTCGCGCCCAATTTTGACGCCTTTGATTTTCAAGCGTCGAGGGTTATGCCCCTTTGAAAATGGCGATTACGTCAAAATAAAGCAATTTCGACGAAATCTTTTTCCTTAGATATGACCTTTGGTTGACCGCAGTAGTCAAAAGAGCATATACATAGGTCTCGCGCCCAATTTTGACGCCTTTGATTTTCAAGCGTCGAGGGTTGTGCCCCTTTGAAAATGGCGATTACGTCAAAATAAAGCAATTTCGACGAAATCTTTTTCCTTAGATATGACCTTTGGTTGACCGCAGTAGTCAAAAGAGCATATACATAGGTCTCGCGCCCAATTTTGACGCCTTTGATTTTCAAGCGTCGAGGGTTATGCCCCTTTGAAAATGGCGATTACGTCAAAATAAAGCAATTTCGACGAAATCTTTTTCCTTAGATATGACCTTTGGTTGACGGCAGTAGTCAAAAGAGCATATACATAGGTCTCGCGCCCAATTTTGACGCCTTTGATTTTCAAGCGTCGAGGGTTGTGCCCCTTTGAAAATGGCGATTACGTCAAAATAAAGCAATTTCGACGAAATCTTTTTCCTTAGATATGACCTTTGGTTGACCGCAGTAGTCAAAAGAGCATATACATAGGTCTCGCGCCCAATTTTGACGCCTTTGATTTTCAAGCGTCGAGGGTTATGCCCCTTTGAAAATGGCGATTACGTCAAAATAAAGCAATTTTGACGAAATCTTTTTCCTTAGATATGACCTTTGGTTGACCGCAGTAGTCAAAAGAGCATATACATAGGTCTCGCGCCCAATTTTGACGCCTTTGATTTTCAAGCGTCGAGGGTTATGCCCCTTTGAAAATGGCGATTACGTCAAAATAAAGCAATTTCGACGAAATCTTTTTCCTTAGATATGACCTTTGGTTGACCGCAGTAGTCAAAAGAGCATATACATAGGTCTCGCGCCCAATTTTGACGCCTTTGATTTTCAAGCGTCGAGGGTTGTGCCCCTTTGAAAATGGCGATTACGTCAAAATAAAACAATTTTGACGAAATCTTTTTCCTTAGATATGACCTTTGGTTGACCGCAGTAGTCAAAAGAGCATATACATAGGTCTCGCGCCCAATTTTGACGCCTTTGATTTTCAAGCGTCGAGGGTTATGCCCCTTTGAAAATGGCGATTACGTCAAAATAAAGCAATTTCGACGAAATCTTTTTCCTTAGATATGACCTTTGGTTGACCGCAGTAGTCAAAAGAGCATATACATAGGTCTCGCGCTCAATTTTGACGCCTTTGATTTTCAAGCGTCGAGGGTTGTGTCCCTTTGAAAATGGCGATTACGTCAAAATTAAGCAATTTCGACGAAATCTTTTTCCTTAGATATGACCTTTGGTTGACCGCAGTAGTCAAAAGAGCATATACATAGGTCTCGCGCCCAATTTTGACGCCTTTGATTTTCAAGCGTCGAGGGTTATGCCCCTTTGAAAATGGCGATTACGTCAAAGTAAAGCAATTTCGACGAAATCATTTTCCTTAGATATGACCTTTGGTTGACCGCAGTAGTCAAAAGAGCATATACATAGGTCTTGCGCCCAATTTTGACGCCTTTGATTTTCAAGCGTCGAGGGTTATGCCCCTTTGAAAATGGCGATTACGTCAAAATAAAGCAATTTCGACGAAATCATTTTCCTTAGATATGACCTTTGGTTGACCGCAGTAGTCAAAAGAGCATATACATAGGTCTCGCGCCCAATTTTGACGCCTTTGATTTTCAAGCGTCGAGGGTTATGCCCCTTTGAAAATGGCGATTACGTCAAAATAAAGCAATTTCGACGAAATCTTTTTCCTTAGATATGACCTTTGGTTGACCGCAGTAGTCAAAAGAGCATATACATAGGTCTCGCGCCCAATTTTGACGCCTTTGATTTTCAAGTGTCGAGGGTTATGCCCCTTTGAAAATGGCGATTACGTCAAAATAAAGCAATTTCGACGAAATCTTTTTCCTTAGATATGACCTTTGGTTGACCGCAGTAGTCAAAAGAGCATATACATAGGTCTCGCGCCCAATTTTGACGCCTTTGATTTTCAAGCGTCGAGGGTTGTGCCCCTTTGAAAATGGCGATTACGTCAAAATAAAACAATTTTGACGTAATCTTTTTCCTTAGATATGACCTTTGGTTGACCGCAGTAGTCAAAAGAGCATATACATAGGTCTCGCGCCCAATTTTGACGCCTTTGATTTTCAAGCGTCGAGGGTTATGCCCCTTTGAAAATGGCGATTACGTCAAAATAAAGCAATTTCGACGAAATCTTTTTCCTTAGATATGACCTTTGGTTGACCGCAGTAGTCAAAAGAGCATATACATAGGTCTCGCGCCCAATTTTGACGCCTTTGATTTTCAAGCGTCGAGGGTTGTGCCCCTTTGAAAATGGCGATTACGTCAAAATAAAACAATTTCGACGAAATCTTTTTCCTTAGATATGACCTTTGGTTGACCGCAGTAGTCAAAAGAGCATATACATAGGTCTCGCGCCCAATTTTGACGCCTTTGATTTTCAAGCGTCGAGGGTTATGCCCCTTTGAAAATGGCGATTACGTCAAAATAAAGCAATTTCGACGAAATCTTTTTCCTTAGATATGACCTTTGGTTGACCGCAGTAGTCAAAAGAGCATATACATAGGTCTCGCGCCCAATTTTGACGCCTTTGATTTTCAAGCGTCGAGGGTTATGCCCCTTTGAAAATGGCAATTACGTCAAAATAAAGCAATTTCGACGAAATCTTTTTCCTTAGATATGACCTTTGGTTGACCGCAGTAGTCAAAAGAGCATATACATAGGTCTCGCGCCCAATTTTGACGCCTTTGATTTTCAAGCGTCGAGGGTTATGCCCCTTTGAAAATGGCGATTACGTCAAAATAAAGCAATTTCGACGAAATCTTTTTCCTTAGATATGACCTTTGGTTGACCGCAGTAGTCAAAAGAGCATATACATAGGTCTCGCGCCCAATTTTGACGCCTTTGATTTTCAAGCGTCGAGGGTTGTGCCCCTTTGAAAATGGCGATTACGTCAAAATTAAGCAATTTCGACGAAATCTTTTTCCTTAGATATGACCTTTGGTTGACCGCAGTAGTCAAAAGAGCATATACATAGGTCTCGCGCCCAATTTTGACGCCTTTGATTTTCAAGCGTCGAGGGTTATGCCCCTTTGAAAATGGCGATTACGTCAAAGTAAAGCAATTTCGACGAAATCATTTTCCTTAGATATGACCTTTGGTTGACCGCAGTAGTCAAAAGAGCATATACATAGGTCTTGCGCCCAATTTTGACGCCTTTGATTTTCAAGCGTCGAGGGTTATGCCCCTTTGAAAATGGCGATTACGTCAAAATAAAGCAATTTCGACGAAATCATTTTCCTTAGATATGACCTTTGGTTGACCGCAGTAGTCAAAAGAGCATATACATAGGTCTCGCGCCCAATTTTGACGCCTTTGATTTTCAAGCGTCGAGGGTTATGCCCCTTTGAAAATGGCGATTACGTCAAAATAAAGCAATTTCGACGAAATCTTTTTCCTTAGATATGACCTTTGGTTGACCGCAGTAGTCAAAAGAGCATATACATAGGTCTCGCGCCCAATTTTGACGCCTTTGATTTTCAAGCGTCGAGGGTCATGCCCCTTTAAAAATGGCGATTACGTCAAAATAAAGCAATTTCGACGAAATCTTTTTCCTTAGATATGACCTTTGGTTGACCGCAGAAGTCAAAAGAGCATATACATAGGTCTCGCGCTCAATTTTGACGCCTTTGATTTTCAAGCGTCGAGGGTTATGCCCCTTTGAAAATGGCGATTACGTCAAAATAAAGCAATTTCGACGAAATCTTTTTCCTTAGATATGACCTTTGGTTGACCGCAGTAGTCAAAAGAGCATATACATAGGTCTCGCGCCCAATTTTGACGCCTTTGATTTTCAAGCGTCGAGGGTTATGCCCCTTTGAAAATGGCGATTACGTCAAAATAAAGCAATTTTGAAGAAATCTTTTTCCTTAGATATGACCTTTGGTTGACCGCAGTAGTCAAAAGAGCATATACATAGGTCTCGCGCCCAATTTTGACGCCTTTGATTTTCAAGCGTCGAGGGTCATGCCCCTTTGAAAATGGCGATTACGTCAAAATAAAGCAATTTCGACGAAATCTTTTTCCTTAGATATGACCTTTGGTTGACCGCAGTAGTCAAAAGAGCATATACATAGGTCTCGCGCTCAATTTTGACGCCTTTGATTTTCAAGCGTCGAGGGTCATGCCCCTTTGAAAATGGCGATTACGTCAAAATAAAGCAATTTCGACGAAATCTTTTTCCTTAGATATGACCTTTGGTTGACCGCAGTAGTCAAAAGAGCATATACATAGGTCTCGCGCCCAATTTTGACGCCTTTGATTTTCAAGCGTCGAGGGTTATGCCCCTTTGAAAATGGCGATTACGTCAAAATAAAGCAATTTCGACGAAATCTTTTTCCTTAGATATGACCTTTGGTTGACCGCAGTAGTCAAAAGAGCATATACATAGGTCTCGCGCCCTATTTTGACGCCTTTGATTTTCAAGCGTCGAGGGTTATGCCCCTTTGAAAATGGCGATTACGTCAAAATAAAGCAATTTCGACGAAATCTTTTTCCTTAGATATGACCTTTGGTTGACCGCAGTAGTCAAAAGAGCATATACATAGGTCTCGCGCCCAATTTTGACGCCTTTGATTTTCAAGCGTCGAGGGTCATGCCCCTTTGAAAATGGCGATTACGTCAAAATAAAGCAATTTCGACGAAATCTTTTTCCTTAGATATGACCTTTGGTTGACCGCAGTAGTCAAAAGAGCATATACATAGGTCTCGCGCCCAATTTTGACGCCTTTGATTTTCAAGCGTCGAGGGTCATGCCCCTTTGAAAATGGCGATTACGTCAAAATAAAGCAATTTCGACGAAATCTTTTTCCTTAGATATGACCTTTGGTTGACCGCAGAAGTCAAAAGAGCATATACATAGTTCTCGCGCTCAATTTTGACGCCTTTGATTTTCAAGCGTCGAGGGTTATGCCCCTTTGAAAATGGCGATTACGTCAAAATAAAGCAATTTCGACGAAATCTTTTTCCTTAGATATGACCTTTGGTTGACCGCAGTAGTCAAAAGAGCATATACATAGGTCTCGCGCCCAATTTTGACGCCTTTGATTTTCAAGCGTCGAGGGTTATGCCCCTTTGAAAATGGCGATTACGTCAAAATAAAGGAATTTCGACGAAATCTTTTTCCTTAGATATGACCTTTGGTTGACCGCAGTAGTCAAAAGAGCATATACATAGGTCTCGCGCCCAATTTTGACGCCTTTGATTTTCAAGCGTCGAGGGTTATGCCCCTTTGAAAATGGCGATTACGTCAAAATAAAGCAATTTCGACGAAATCTTTTTCCTTAGATATGACCTTTGGTTGACCGCAGTAGTCAAAAGAGCATATACATAGGTCTCGCGCCCAATTTTGACGCCTTTGATTTTCAAGCGTCGAGGGTCATGCCCCTTTGAAAATGGCGATTACGTCAAAATAAAGCAATTTCGACGAAATCTTTTTCCTTAGATATGACCTTTGGTTGACCGCAGTAGTCAAAAGAGCATATACATAGGTCTCGCGCCCAATTTTGACGCCTTTGATTTTCAAGCGTCGAGGGTTATGCCCCTTTGAAAATAGCGATTACGTCAAAATAAAGCAATTTCGACGAAATCTTTTTCCTTAGATATGACCTTTGGTTGACCGCAGTAGTCAAAAGAGCATATACATAGGTCTCGCGCCCAATTTTGACGCCTTTGATTTTCAAGCGTCGAGGGTTGTGCCCCTTTGAAAATGGCGATTACGTCAAAATTAAGCAATTTCGACGAAATCTTTTTCCTTAGATATGACCTTTGGTTGACCGCAGTAGTCAAAAGAGCATATACATAGGTCTCGCGCCCAATTTTGACGCCTTTGATTTTCAAGCGTCGAGGGTTATGCCCCTTTGAAAATGGCGATTACGTCAAAATAAAGCAATTTCGACGAAATCATTTTCCTTAGATATGACCTTTGGTTGACCGCAGTAGTCAAAAGAGCATATACATAGGTCTCGCGCCCAATTTTGAAGCCTTTGATTTTCAAGCGTCGAGGGTCATGCCCCTTTGAAAATGGCGATTACGTCAAAATAAAGCAATTTCGACGAAATCTTTTTCCTTAGATATGACCTTTGGTTGACCGCAGTAGTCAAAAGAGCATATACATAGGTCTCGCGCCCAATTTTGACGCCTTTGATTTTCAAGCGTCGAGGGTCATGCCCCTTTGAAAATGGCGATTACGTCAAAATAAAGCAATTTCGACGAAATCTTTTTCCTTAGATATGACCTTTGGTTGACCGCAGTAGTCAAAAGAGCATATACATAGTTCTCGCGCTCAATTTTGACGCCTTTGATTTTCAAGCGTCGAGGGTCATGCCCCTTTGAAAATGGCGATTACGTCAAAATAAAGCAATTTCGACGAAATCTTTTTCCTTAGATATGACCTTTGGTTGACCGCAGTAGTCAAAAGAGCATATACATAGGTCTCGCGCCCAATTTTGACGCCTTTGATTTTCAAGCGTCGAGGGTTATGCCCCTTTGAAAATGGCGATTACGTCAAAATAAAGCAATTTTGAAGAAATCTTTTTCCTTAGATATGACCTTTGGTTGACCGCAGTAGTCAAAAGAGCATATACATAGGTCTCGCGCCCAATTTTGACGCCTTTGATTTTCAAGCGTCGAGGGTTATGCCCCTTTGAAAATGGCGATTACGTCAAAATAAAGCAATTTCGACGAAATCTTTTTCCTTAGATATGACCTTTGGTTGACCGCAGTAGTCAAAAGAGCATATACATAGGTCTCGCGCCCAATTTTGACGCCTTTGATTTTCAAGCGTCGAGGGTTGTGCCCCTTTGAAAATGGCGATTACGTCAAAATTAAGCAATTTCGACGAAATCTTTTTCCTTAGATATGACCTTTGGTTGACCGCAGTAGTCAAAAGAGCATATACATAGGTCTCGCGCCCAATTTTGACGCCTTTGATTTTCAAGCGTCGAGGGTTATGCCCCTTTGAAAATGGCGATTACGTCAAAATAAAGCAATTTCGACGAAATCATTTTCCTTAGATATGACCTTTGGTTGACCGCAGTAGTCAAAAGAGCATATACATAGGTCTCGCGCCCAATTTTGAAGCCTTTGATTTTCAAGCGTCGAGGGTTATGCCCCTTTGAAAATGGCGATTACGTCAAAATAAAGCAATTTCGACGAAATCTTTTTCCTTAGATATGACCTTTGGTTGACCGCAGTAGTCAAAAGAGCATATACATAGGTCTCGCGCCCAATTTTGAAGCCTTTGATTTTCAAGCGTCGAGGGTTATGCCCCTTTGAAAATGGCGATTACGTCAAAATAAAGCAATTTCGACGAAATCATTTTCCTTAGATATGACCTTTGGTTGACCGCAGTAGTCAAAAGAGCATATACATAGGTCTCGCGCCCAATTTTGACGCCTTTGATTTTCAAGCGTCGAGGGTTATGCCCCTTTGAAAATGGCGATTACGTCAAAATAAAGCAATTTCGACGAAATCTTTTTCCTTAGATATGACCTTTGGTTGACCGCAGAAGTCAAAAGAGCATATACATAGGTCTCGCGCTCAATTTTGACGCCTTTGATTTTCAAGCGTCGAGGGTTATGCCCCTTTGAAAATGGCGATTACGTCAAAATAAAGCAATTTCGACGAAATCTTTTTCCTTAGATATGACCTTTGGTTGACCGCAGTAGTCAAAAGAGCATATACATAGGTCTCGCGCCCAATTTTGACGCCTTTGATTTTCAAGCGTCGAGGGTTATGCCCCTTTGAAAATGGCGATTACGTCAAAATAAAGCAATTTTGAAGAAATCTTTTTCCTTAGATATGACCTTTGGTTGACCGCAGTAGTCAAAAGAGCATATACATAGGTCTCGCGCCCAATTTTGACGCCTTTGATTTTCAAGCGTCGAGGGTCATGCCCCTTTGAAAATGGCGATTACGTCAAAATAAAGCAATTTCGACGAAATCTTTTTCCTTAGATATGACCTTTGGTTGACCGCAGTAGTCAAAAGAGCATATACATAGGTCTCGCGCCCAATTTTGACGCCTTTGATTTTCAAGCGTCGAGGGTCATGCCCCTTTGAAAATGGCGATTACGTCAAAATAAAGCAATTTCGACGAAATCTTTTTCCTTAGATATGACCTTTGGTTGACCGCAGTAGTCAAAAGAGCATATACATAGGTCTCGCGCCCAATTTTGACGCCTTTGATTTTCAAGCGTCGAGGGTTATGCCCCTTTGAAAATAGCGATAACGTCAAAATAAAGCAATTTCGACGAAATCTTTTTCCTTAGATATGACCTTTGGTTGACCGCAGTAGTCAAAAGAGCATATACATAGGTCTCGCGCCCAATTTTGACGCCTTTGATTTTCAAGCGTCGAGGGTTGTGCCCCTTTGAAAATGGCGATTACGTCAAAATTAAGCAATTTCGACGAAATCTTTTTCCTTAGATATGACCTTTGGTTGACCGCAGTAGTCAAAAGAGCATATACATAGGTCTCGCGCCCAATTTTGACGCCTTTGATTTTCAAGCGTCGAGGGTTATGCCCCTTTGAAAATGGCGATTATGTCAAAATAAAGCAATTTCGACGAAATCATTTTCCTTAGATATGACCTTTGGTTGACCGCAGTAGTCAAAAGAGCATATACATAGGTCTCGCGCCCAATTTTGAAGCCTTTGATTTTCAAGCGTCGAGGGTTATGCCCCTTTGAAAATGGCGATTACGTCAAAATAAAGCAATTTCGACGAAATCATTTTCCTTAGATATGACCTTTGGTTGACCGCAGTAGTCAAAAGAGCATATACATAGGTCTCGCGCCCAATTTTGACGCCTTTGATTTTCAAGCGTCGAGGGTTATGCCCCTTTGAAAATGGCGATTACGTCAAAATAAAGCAATTTCGACGAAATCTTTTTCCTTAGATATGACCTTTGGTTGACCGCAGTAGTCAAAAGAGCATATACATAGGTCTCGCGCCCAATTTTGACGCCTTTGATTTTCAAGCGTCGAGGGTCATGCCCCTTTGAAAATGGCGATTACGTCAAAATAAAGCAATTTCGACGAAATCTTTTTCCTTAGATATGACCTTTGGTTGACCGCAGTAGTCAAAAGAGCATATACATAGGTCTCGCGCCCAATTTTGACGCCTTTGATTTTCAAGCGTCGAGGGTCATGCCCCTTTGAAAATGGCGATTACGTCAAAATAAAGCAATTTCGACGAAATCTTTTTCCTTAGATATGACCTTTGGTTGACGGCAGAAGTCAAAAGAGCATATACATAGGTCTCGCGCTCAATTTTGACGCCTTTGATTTTCAAGCGTCGAGGGTTATGCCCCTTTGAAAATGGCGATTACGTCAAAATAAAGCAATTTCGACGAAATCTTTTTCCTTAGATATGACCTTTGGTTGACCGCAGTAGTCAAATGAGCATATACATAGGTCTCGCGCCCAATTTTGACGCCTTTGATTTTCAAGCGTCGAGGGTTATGCCCCTTTGAAAATGGCGATTACGTCAAAATAAAGCAATTTTGAAGAAATCTTTTTCCTTAGATATGACCTTTGGTTGACCGCAGTAGTCAAAAGAGCATATACATAGGTCTCGCGCCCAATTTTGACGCCTTTGATTTTCAAGCGTCGAGGGTCATGCCCCTTTGAAAATGGCGATTACGTCAAAATAAAGCAATTTCGACGAAATCTTTTTCCTTAGATATGACCTTTGGTTGACCGCAGTAGTCAAAAGAGCATATACATAGGTCTCGCGCCCAATTTTGACGCCTTTGATTTTCAAGCGTCGAGGGTCATGCCCCTTTGAAAATGGCGATTACGTCAAAATAAAGGAATTTCGACGAAATCTTTTTCCTTAGATATGACCTTTGGTTGACCGCAGTAGTCAAAAGAGCATATACATAGGTCTCGCGCCCAATTTTGACGCCTTTGATTTTCAAGCGTCGAGGGTCATGCCCCTTTGAAAATGGCGATTACGTCAAAATAAAGCAATTTCGACGAAATCTTTTTCCTTAGATATGACCTTTGGTTGACCGCAGTAGTCAAAAGAGCATATACATAGGTCACGCGCCCAATTTTGACGCCTTTGATTTTCAAGCGTCGAGGGTCATGCCCCTTTGAAAATGGCGATTACGTCAAAATAAAGCAATTTCGACGAAATCTTTTTCCTTAGATATGACCTTTGGTTGACCGCAGAAGTCAAAAGAGCATATACATAGGTCTCGCGCCCAATTTTGACGCCTTTGATTTTCAAGCGTCGAGGGTTATGCCCCTTTGAAAATGGCGATTACGTCAAAATAAAGCAATTTCGACGAAATCATTTTCCTTAGATATGACCTTTGGTTGACCGCAGTAGTCAAAAGAGCATATACATAGGTCTCGCGCCCAATTTTGACGCCTTTGATTTTCAAGCGTCGAGGGTTGTGCCCCTTTGAAAATGGCGATTACGTCAAAATTAAGCAATTTCGACGAAATCTTTTTCCTTAGATATGACCTTTGGTTGACCGCAGTAGTCAAAAGAGCATATACATAGGTCTCGCGCCCAATTTTGACGCCTTTGATTTTCAAGCGTCGAGGGTTATGCCCCTTTGAAAATGGCGATTATGTCAAAATAAAGCAATTTCGACGAAATCATTTTCCTTAGATATGACCTTTGGTTGACCGCAGTAGTCAAAAGAGCATATACATAGGTCTCGCGCCCAATTTTGAAGCCTTTGATTTTCAAGCGTCGAGGGTTATGCCCCTTTGAAAATGGCGATTACGTCAAAATAAAGCAATTTCGACGAAATCATTTTCCTTAGATATGACCTTTGGTTGACCGCAGTAGTCAAAAGAGCATATACATAGGTCTCGCGCCCAATTTTGACGCCTTTGATTTTCAAGCGTCGAGGGTTATGCCCCTTTGAAAATGGCGATTACGTCAAAATAAAGCAATTTCGACGAAATCTTTTTCCTTAGATATGACATTTGGTTGACCGCAGTAGTCAAAAGAGCATATACATAGGTCTCGCGCCCAATTTTGACGCCTTTGATTTTCAAGCGTCGAGGGTCATGCCCCTTTGAAAATGGCGATTACGTCAAAATAAAGCAATTTCGACGAAATCTTTTTCCTTAGATATGACCTTTGGTTGACCGCAGTAGTCAAAAGAGCATATACATAGGTCTCGCGCCCAATTTTGACGCCTTTGATTTTCAAGCGTCGAGGGTCATGCCCCTTTGAAAATGGCGATTACGTCAAAATAAAGCAATTTCGACGAAATCTTTTTCCTTAGATATGACCTTTGGTTGACCGCAGTAGTCAAATGAGCATATACATAGGTCTCGCGCCCAATTTTGACGCCTTTGATTTTCAAGCGTCGAGGGTTATGCCCCTTTGAAAATGGCGATTACGTCAAAATAAAGCAATTTTGAAGAAATCTTTTTCCTTAGATATGACCTTTGGTTGACCGCAGTAGTCAAAAGAGCATATACATAGGTCTCGCGCCCAATTTTGACGCCTTTGATTTTCAAGCGTCGAGGGTCATGCCCCCTTGAAAATGGCGATTACGTCAAAATAAAGCAATTTCGACGAAATCTTTTTCCTTAGATATGACCTTTGGTTGACCGCAGTAGTCAAAAGAGCATATACATAGGTCTCGCGCCCAATTTTGACGCCTTTGATTTTCAAGCGTCGAGGGTCATGCCCCTTTGAAAATGGCGATTACGTCAAAATAAAGGAATTTCGACGAAATCTTTTTCCTTAGATATGACCTTTGGTTGACCGCAGTAGTCAAAAGAGCATATACATAGGTCTCGCGCCCAATTTTGACGCCTTTGATTTTCAAGCGTCGAGGGTCATGCCCCTTTGAAAATGGCGATTACGTCAAAATAAAGCAATTTCGACGAAATCTTTTTCCTTAGATATGACCTTTGGTTGACCGCAGTAGTCAAAAGAGCATATACATAGGTCTCGCGCCCAATTTTGACGCCTTTGATTTTCAAGCGTCGAGGGTCATGCCCCTTTGAAAATGGCGATTACGTCAAAATAAAGCAATTTCGACGAAATCTTTTTCCTTAGATATGACCTTTGGTTGACCGCAGAAGTCAAAAGAGCATATACATAGGTCTCGCGCTCAATTTTGACGCCTTTGATTTTCAAGCGTCGAGGGTTATGCCCCTTTGAAAATGGCGATTACGTCAAAATAAAGCAATTTCGACGAAATCTTTTTCCTTAGATATGACCTTTGGTTGACCGCAGTAGTCAAATGAGCATATACATAGGTCTCGCGCCCAATTTTGACGCCTTTGATTTTCAAGCGTCGAGGGTTATGCCCCTTTGAAAATGGCGATTACGTCAAAATAAAGCAATTTTGAAGAAATCTTTTTCCTTAGATATGACCTTTGGTTGACCGCAGTAGTCAAAAGAGCATATACATAGGTCTCGCGCCCAATTTTGACGCCTTTGATTTTCAAGCGTCGAGGGTCATGCCCCTTTGAAAATGGCGATTACGTCAAAATAAAGCAATTTCGACGAAATCTTTTTCCTTAGATATGACCTTTGGTTGACCGCAGTAGTCAAAAGAGCATATACATAGGTCTCGCGCCCAATTTTGACGCCTTTGATTTTCAAGCGTCGAGGGTCATGCCCCTTTGAAAATGGCGATTACGTCAAAATAAAGGAATTTCGACGAAATCTTTTTCCTTAGATATGACCTTTGGTTGACCGCAGTAGTCAAAAGAGCATATACATAGGTCTCGCGCCCAATTTTGACGCCTTTGATTTTCAAGCGTCGAGGGTTATGCCCCTTTGAAAATAGCGATTACGTCAAAATAAAGCAATTTCGACGAAATCTTTTTCCTTAGATATGACCTTTGGTTGACCGCAGTAGTCAAAAGAGCATATACATAGGTCTCGCGCCCAATTTTGACGCCTTTGATTTTCAAGCGTCGAGGGTTGTGCCCCTTTGAAAATGGCGATTACGTCAAAATTAAGCAATTTCGACGAAATCTTTTTCCTTAGATATGACCTTTGGTTGACCGCAGTAGTCAAAAGAGCATATACATAGGTCTCGCGCCCAATTTTGACGCCTTTGATTTTCAAGCGTCGAGGGTTATGCCCCTTTGAAAATGGCGATTACGTCAAAATAAAGCAATTTCGACGAAATCATTTTCCTTAGATATGACCTTTGGTTGACCGCAGTAGTCAAAAGAGCATATACATAGGTCTCGCGCCCAATTTTGAAGCCTTTGATTTTCAAGCGTCGAGGGTTATGCCCCTTTGAAAATGGCGATTACGTCAAAATAAAGCAATTTTGACGAAATCTTTTTCCTTAGATATGACCTTTGGTTGACCGCAGTAGTCAAAAGAGCATATACATAGGTCTCGCGCCCAATTTTGACGCCTTTGATTTTCAAGCGTCGAGGGTTATGCCCCTTTGAAAATAGCGATTACGTCAAAATAAAGCAATTTCGACGAAATCTTTTTCCTTAGATATGACCTTTGGTTGACCGCAGTAGTCAAAAGAGCATATACATAGGTCTCGCGCCCAATTTTGACGCCTTTGATTTTCAAGCGTCGAGGGTTATGCCCCTTTGAAAATGGCGATTACGTCAAAATAAAGCAATTTCGACGAAATCATTTTCCTTAGATATGACCTTTGGTTGACCGCAGTAGTCAAAAGAGCATATACATAGGTCTCGCGCCCAATTTTGACGCCTTTGATTTTCAAGCGTCGAGGGTTATGCCCCTTTGAAAATGGCGACTACGTCAAAATAAAGCAATTTCGACGAAATCTTTTTCCTTAGATATGACCTTTGGTTGACCGCAGTAGTCAAAATAGCATATACATAGGTCTCGCGCCCAATTTTGACGCCTTTGATTTTCAAGCGTCGAGGGTCATGCCCCTTTGAAAATGGCGATTACGTCAAAATAAAGCAATTTCGACGAAATCTTTTTCCTTAGATATGACCTTTGGTTGACCGCAGTAGTCAAAAGAGCATATACATAGGTCTCGCGCCCAATTTTGACGCCTTTGATTTTCAAGCGTCGAGGGTTATGCCCCTTTGAAAATGGCGATTACGTCAAAATAAAGCAATTTCGACGAAATCTTTTTCCTTAGATATGACCTTTGGTTGACCGCAGTAGTCAAAAGAGCATATATATAGGTCTCGCGCCCAATTTTGACGCCTTTGATTTTCAAGCGTCGAGGGTTATGCCCCTTTGAAAATAGCGATTACGTCAAAATAAAGCAATTTCGACGAAATCTTTTTCCTTAGATATGACCTTTGGTTGACCGCAGTAGTCAAAAGAGCATATACATAGGTCTCGCGCTCAATTTTGACGCCTTTGATTTTCAAGCGTCGAGGGTCATGCCCCTTTGAAAATGGCGATTACGTCAAAATAAAGCAATTTCGACGAAATCATTTTCCTTAGATATGACCTTTGGTTGACCGCAGTAGTCAAAAGAGCATATACATAGGTCTCGCGCCCAATTTTGACGCCTTTGATTTTCAAGCGTCGAGGGTTATGCCCCTTTGAAAATGGCGATTACGTCAAAATAAAGCAATTTCGACGAAATCATTTTCCTTAGATATGACCTTTGGTTGACCGCAGTAGTCAAAAGAGCATATACATAGGTCTCGCGCCCAATTTTGACGCCTTTGATTTTCAAGCGTCGAGGGTTATGCCCCTTTGAAAATGGCGATTACGTCAAAATAAAGCAATTTCGACGAAATCTTTTTCCTTAGATATGACCTTTGGTTGACCGCAGTAGTCAAAAGAGCATATACATAGGTCTCGCGCCCAATTTTGACGCCTTTGATTTTCAAGCGTCGAGGGTCATGCCCCTTTGAAAATGGCGATTACGTCAAAATTAAGCAATTTCGACGAAATCTTTTTCCTTAGATATGACCTTTGGTTGACCGCAGTAGTCAAAAGAGCATATACATAGGTCTCGCGCCCAATTTTGACGCCTTTGATTTTCAAGCGTCGAGGGTTATGCCCCTTTGAAAATGGCGATTACGTCAAAATAAAGCAATTTTGACGAAATCTTTTTCCTTAGATATGACCTTTGGTTGACCGCAGTAGTCAAAAGAGCATGTACATAGGTCTCGCGCCCAATTTTGACGCCTTTGATTTTCAAGCGTCGAGGGTTATGCCCCTTTGAAAATGGCGATTACGTCAAAATAAAGCAATTTCGACGAAATCTTTTTCCTTAGATATGACCTTTGGTTGACCGCAGTAGTCAAAAGAGCATATAAATAGGTCTCGCGCCCAATTTTGACGCCTTTGATTTTCAAGCGTCGAGGGTTATGCCCCTTTGAAAATGGCGATTACGTCAAAATAAAGCAATTTCGACGAAATCTTTTTCCTTAGATATGACATTTGGTTGACCGCAGTAGTCAAAAGAGCATATACATAGGTCTCGCGCCCAATTTTGACGCCTTTGATTTTCAAGCGTCGAGGGTTATGCCCCTTTGAAAATGGCGATTACGTCAAAATAAAGCAATTTCGACGAAATCTTTTTCCTTAGATATGACATTTGGTTGACCGCAGTAGTCAAAAGAGCATATACATAGGTCTCGCGCCCAATTTTGACGCCTTTGATTTTCAAGCGTCGAGGGTTATGCCCCTTTGAAAATGGCGATTACGTCAAAATAAAGCAATTTCGACGAAATCTTTTTCCTTAGATATGTCCTTTGGTTGACCGCAGTAGTCAAAAGAGCATATACATAGGTCTCGCGCCCAATTTTGACGCCTTTGATTTTCAAGCGTCGAGGGTTATGCCCCTTTGAAAATGGCGATTACGTCAAAATAAAGCAATTTCGACGGAATCTTTTTCCTTAGATATGACCTTTGGTTGACCGCAGTAGTCAAAAGAGCATATACATAGGTCTCACGCCCAATTTTGACGCCTTTGGTTTTCAAGCGTCGAGGGTTATGCCCCTTTGAAAATGGCACATACGTCAAAATAAAGCAATTTCGACGAAATCTTTTTCCTTAGATATGACCTTTGGTTGACCGCAGTAGTCAAAAGAGCATATACATAGGTCTCGCGCCCAATTTTGACGCCTTTGATTTTCAAGCGTCGAGGGTTGTGCCCCTTTGAAAATGGTGATTACGTCAAAATAAAGCAATTTCGACGAAATCTTTTTCCTTAGATATGACCTTTGGTTGACCGCAGTAGTCAAAAGAGCATATACATAGGTCTCGCGCCCAATTTTGACGCCTTTGATTTTCAAGCGTCGAGGGTTATGCCCCTTTGAAAATGGCGATTACGTCAAAATAAAGCAATTTCGACGAAATCTTTTTCCTTAGATATGACCTTTGGTTGACCGCAGTAGTCAAAAGAGCATATACATAGGTCTCGCGCCCAATTTTGACGCCTTTGATTTTCAAGCGTCGAGGGTCATGCCCCTTTGAAAATGGCGATTACGTCAAAATAAAGCAATTTCGACGAACTCTTTTTCCTTAGATATGACCTTTGGTTGACCGCAGTAGTCAAAAGAGCATATAAATAGGTCTCGCGCCCAATTTTGACGCCTTTGATTTTCAAGCGTCGAGGGTTATGCCCCTTTGAAAATGGCGATTACGTCAAAATAAAGCAATTTCGACGAAATCTTTTTCCTTAGATATGACCTTTGGTTGACCGCAGTAGTCAAAAGAGCATATACATAGGTCTCGCGCCCAATTTTGACGCCTTTGATTTTCAAGCGTCGAGGGTCATGCCCCTTTGAAAATGGCGATTACGTCAAAATAAAGCAATTTCGACGAAATCTTTTTCCTTAGATATGACCTTTGGTTGACCGCAGTAGTCAAAAGAGCATATACATAGGTCTCGCGCCCAATTTTGACGCCTTTGATTTTCAAGCGTCGAGGGTTATGCCCCTTTGAAAATGGCGATTACGTCAAAATAAAGCAATTTCGACGAAATCTTTTTCCTTAGATATGTCCTTTGGTTGACCGCAGTAGTCAAAAGAGCATATACATAGGTCTCGCGCCCAATTTTGACGCCTTTGATTTTCAAGCGTCGAGGGTTATGCCCCTTTGAAAATGGCGATTACGTCAAAATAAAGCAATTTCGACGGAATCTTTTTCCTTAGATATGACCTTTGGTTGACCGCAGTAGTCAAAAGAGCATATACATAGGTCTCGCGCCCAATTTTGACGCCTTTGATTTTCAAGCGTCGAGGGTTATGCCCCTTTGAAAATGGCGATTACGTCAAAATAAAGCAATTTCGACGGAATCTTTTTCCTTAGATATGACCTTTGGTTGACCGCAGTAGTCAAAAGAGCATATACATAGGTCTCGCGCCCAATTTTGACGCCTTTGATTTTCAAGCGTCGAGGGTTATGCCCCTTTGAAAATGGCGATTACGTCAAAATAAAGCAATTTCGACGAAATCTTTTTCCTTAGATATGACCTTTGGTTGACCGCAGTAGTCAAAAGAGCATATACATAGGTCTCGCGCCCAATTTTGACGCCTTTGATTTTCAAGCGTCGAGGGTTGTGCCCCTTTGAAAATGGTGATTACGTCAAAATAAAGCAATTTCGACGAAATCTTTTTCCTTAGATATGACCTTTGGTTGACCGCAGTAGTCAAAAGAGCATATACATAGGTCTCACGCCCAATTTTGACGCCTTTGATTTTCAAGCGTCGAGGGTTGTGCCCCTTTGAAAATGGTGATTACGTCAAAATAAAGCAATTTCGACGAAATCTTTTTCCTTAGATATGACCTTTGGTTGACCGCAGTAGTCAAAAGAGCATATACATAGGTCTCGCGCCCAATTTTGACGCCTTTGATTTTCAAGCGTCGAGGGTTATGCCCCTTTGAAAATGGCGATTACGTCAAAATAAAGCAATTTCGACGAAATCTTTTTCCTTAGATATGACCTTTGGTTGACCGCAGTAGTCAAAAGAGCATATACATAGGTCTCGCGCCCAATTTTGACGCCTTTGATTTTCAAGCGTCGAGGGTCATGCCCCTTTGAAAATGGCGATTACGTCAAAATAAAGCAATTTCGACGAACTCTTTTTCCTTAGATATGACCTTTGGTTGACCGCAGTAGTCAAAAGAGCATATAAATAGGTCTCGCGCCCAATTTTGACGCCTTTGATTTTCAAGCGTCGAGGGTTATGCCCCTTTGAAAATGGCGATTACGTCAAAATAAAGCAATTTCGACGAAATCTTTTTCCTTAGATATGACCTTTGGTTGACCGCAGTAGTCAAAAGAGCATATACATAGGTCTCGCGCCCAATTTTGACGCCTTTGATTTTCAAGCGTCGAGGGTTATGCCCCTTTGAAAATGGCGATTACGTCAAAATAAAGCAATTTCGACGAAATCTTTTTCCTTAGATATGACCTTTGGTTGACCGCAGTAGTCAAAAGAGCATATACATAGGTCTCGCGCCCAATTTTGACGCCTTTGATTTTCAAGCGTCGAGGGTTATGCCCCTTTGAAAATGGCGATTACGTCAAAATAAAGCAATTTCGACGAAATCTTTTTCCTTAGATATGTCCTTTGGTTGACCGCAGTAGTCAAAAGAGCATATACATAGGTCTCGCGCCCAATTTTGACGCCTTTGATTTTCAAGCGTCGAGGGTTATGCCCCTTTGAAAATGGCGATTACGTCAAAATAAAGCAATTTCGACGGAATCTTTTTCCTTAGATATGACCTTTGGTTGACCGCAGTAGTCAAAAGAGCATATACATAGGTCTCACGCCCAATTTTGACGCCTTTGATTTTCAAGCGTCGAGGGTTATGCCCCTTTGAAAATGGCGATTACGTCAAAATAAAGCAATTTCGACGAAATCTTTTTCCTTAGATATGACATTTGGTTGACCGCAGTAGTCAAAAGAGCATATACATAGGTCTCGCGCCCAATTTTGACGCCTTTGATTTTCAAGCGTCGAGGGTTGTGCCCCTTTGAAAATGGTGATTACGTCAAAATAAAGCAATTTCGACGAAATCTTTTTCCTTAGATATGACCTTTGGTTGACCGCAGTAGTCAAAAGAGCATATACATAGGTCTCGCGCCCAATTTTGACGCCTTTGATTTTCAAGCGTCGAGGGTTATGCCCCTTTGAAAATGGCGATTACGTCAAAATAAAGCAATTTCGACGAAATCTTTTTCCTTAGATATGACCTTTGGTTGACCGCAGTAGTCAAAAGAGCATATACATAGGTCTCGCGCCCAATTTTGACGCCTTTGATTTTCAAGCGTCGAGGGTCATGCCCCTTTGAAAATGGCGATTACGTCAAAATAAAGCAATTTCGACGAACTCTTTTTCCTTAGATATGACCTTTGGTTGACCGCAGTAGTCAAAAGAGCATATACATAGGTCTCGCGCCCAATTTTGACGCCTTTGATTTTCAAGCGTCGAGGGTTATGCCCTTTTGAAAATGGCGATTACGTCAAAATAAAGCAATTTCGACGAAATCTTTTTCCTTAGATATGACCTTTGGTTGACCGCAGTAGTCAAAAGAGCATATACATAGGTCTCGCGCCCAATTTTGACGCCTTTGATTTTCAAGCGTCGAGGGTTATGCCCCTTTGAAAATGGCGATTAGGTCAAAATGAAGTAATTTCGACGAAATCTTTTTCCTTAGATATGACCTTTGGTTGACCGCAGTAGTCAAAAGAGCATATACATAGGTCTCGCGCCCAATTTTGACGCCTTTGATTTTCAAGCGTCGAGGGTTATGCCCCTTTGAAATTGGCGATTACGTCAAAATAAAGCAATTTCGACGAAATCTTTTTCCTTAGATATGACCTTTGGTTGACCGCAGTAGTCAAAAGAGCATATACATAGGTCTCGCGCCCAATTTTGACGCCTTTGATTTTCAAGCGTCGAGGGTTATGCCCCTTTGAAAATGGCGATTACGTCAAAATAAAGCAATTTCGACGAAATCTTTTTCCTTAGATATGACCTTTGGTTGACCGCAGTAGTCAAAAGAGCATATACATAGGTCTCGCGCCCAATTTTGACGCCTTTGATTTTCAAGCGTCGAGGGTTATGCCCCTTTGAAAATGGCGATTACGTCAAAATAAAGCAATTTCCACTGGAGTAACGAGCGTTCATTCCAAAAGCTTAAAGGCGTCCTTTCCAAGAGGAAAGAGGCACCCTTCCACACCTTTCCATAAAGGAAAGAGGCACCCTTCCACACCTTTCCATAGGCTTAAAGAACGCCCTTTCCAAAGCCTCTTTGGAAAGAACGCACGGCAAGGTGACCTTTCCACAGCCTTTAAAACTAATTAGCACCTTACCTGTCTGACCAAGAGTTATGTCCCTTTATTCTGTAGTCAAATTCGTCATGTTATTGAATACCTTTAGAAGTTTTTGATTAAGTTAACCTATAGTTATTTTTACATTTTGAAAATCTTTATTTTGTTTGAAAGATTGATTCTTAAAAGACATGAAATTTAATTTACCTTTGAAAAAAATTTTAAATGTTTTTCATCGTAATTTTTTAACAAAAGAAGACTTTGTTTTTAAATGATGAATCAAATCCTTCAAATTAGTTTATTGCAGAAATTAAATAAATCATTTTACTATTTAAGGAGTGACTTAAACACATGAAATGAATAAGAGATATAGAGTTTGAAAATTGCATCATTTAAAATTAAAAGATATTTAGAAAATTGTATGAATTTAATCATGGAAAATGTTAATAAACAATTTTTGGCAATGATTATCATTTGTTCGCAATAATTTTTTGATTTCAAAGGTAAATGGTGACCTTTTTGAAAGTGAAGTTTGAAATATTATCAATGACAAAGTACATACCCGTTTCAATCGTCAGAAAAAGTAATCCGTGAATTGTTTGCAACTTGATCGACTTCCTGAATAATCCTATTAAATTTGGGTACCTTTCCAAATGATCTACTTTTTTCAAGTGACTGTAAGCATCGATAGCATTGCCGAACATTTTCTTCTCATTGGTTGAACGTATATTCTACAAGTTCATTGGTTTATAACGTTTGTCGTTGTTAAGATGTACTAATTAGCTGTGTAATGCCAAGAGTTATGTCAGTATGAACGGATGTTGACATAAGCCGCCATTTACCAAAGGGTCCAAAGCACATGTGTGGGCCTGCTATTTGAGACAAATAATCTGACAATGAAATTTGACAGGAAATAGATTACATAATAGGCACCTGTTAATTATGACAACATTAGGACCCAACTATGGACAGTATGCATTGAATCTGAGCAGTGTCTTGTGATGTGCAATTGCGTCGCCACATTCTAAACTCAGCATGAAGTACATAATTCACAAAACCAGTTTCATAAATAAATATCAAAACTAAAAAAGTGTTTTATTTTTTTTTTAAATTCCAAGCTTCATAGGTTCAAAATTTAATTGGATCAGGTAAAAACTATTATTCATACAAGAATTTATGAATGAGTTTTTAAAAAGAATATAGAATGTTGATGTAATAAGAGCATTGTGAAGATGACAATATCCCTTGTCAATCGTTAAATTTTATATAAAACAACTAAATACAGGATCATATAACGAATATTTGTACTTAAATGTATGACTACATTGATCATGCATGTTTATGATTGTTCGATATGTATTTCGAAAAGATATATATGTCTCATAAATTATCATTACAGGAAAGTAAATTCTAAGGCAACAGCTAGTTCGCCGATCCGTTCGTTGTCCAAATTAAGGAAACATTTAGATATGTGTATGTAAATTGCAACTTACAATGTCATGTATAATTATGGTAAAACTTATGATATCAACAACAAAGCGTTGATCTAATATTAATTCATTGTTCATGAGCTTAACATAATAAAGAACATCTTAGAAATAGAATTTAGAAACATACAATCTAATGCTATTGTTTGATAATAACAAGCAAAACAGAAAAATCTTATAAAACAGATCCACAAAAATATTTTATTGAATCTTACATATCCCCTATTTCAAATAATGCACCTTAGGCTTTCTGTGAGAAGAATCGCTCATTATAAACAATATACATCTTGTTAATTTGTCTAGCCGACAATCAAGAGTGCCTCTTTGATCTCATAGTGGTAATTAACTGGATGCGTTTAGTGTAGAGGCTGGACCAGAAAGGGGGAGGGGGCGTGAGGGGTGGGGCGTCTGGAAGTGACACTCGCTTGGAAAGAGCGTCTGACAGGATTGCTTTCATTGCTATTTGGCGGTCTATGGTATAGTATTCCCGCTATGCCATTGCCGAGACCTGGACTAACGGATTATGAATTGAGTTTCACTTGAATGTCATATATAAAATATAGATTTAGCCAATGATCGAGTTTACAATTTATGATGAAAATATTAGGCTTTTCATTATTACATTAACAGGGCTTATTTCGGAGGTCACGTTTTAATATATCAAACCCAGTAACCACATACTTGAACCAAACCTCTATTGTCCACAAAAGATTTTATAGAAAGCTCAATCGGCTCATACATAGCTTAAAATATAGTTTTATGAACAATTCATTTCTGTTGATAGGTTTGCTCATTCATGAAACGGTATAAGATTGTTTTCTGACAATTCCTATGTTGTATCAATTCTTTTGAAATTAAGGAAATAATTTAAATTTCTGTATCAAGGTTAGAAACGCGGTGTAAAGTAAAATTATCAATAATATCAAGTCACAGAAACGGATGTATGAAAACATATTAATGGATATTTATAATCAACTGACGATACTTTATACATACTGATACTACAATATGTGCACATATCCATTAAAAGTGGTAAATATTGTAAATAAAAACTTCACCTTGTGTATTAACCTCTGTCTAATAAGTAAAATTTGGACTTGCTTCCATGGTGTGCTAACAGTGAAATAAATGGATGGTTAAGACAATCAACAACGGGTTTCATATCATGTTATAAGATGTCTTACATTTCTTTTATCAACTCTCCATGCTCCAGATCTTGCTTTCTGTGAATGTTCTCTTTGCCGTTCAACAAACGGTTTCATACCATGTGATAATGTCGCATACATTTCACATTCAAGCTCTTGATTTTGTCAAATACTCGAGTGCGCCTCAAGCTCGATTGTAGTGAATGCAAAAAATAAATAGACAAATATCGGACACGTCCAGATGTTTTTGGGGAAATTGACAAAGTATGTTACATTTTCTCTTAATTTGTCTAAAATTTTAAGAGCAAATATATTTCTATATACATGGATATGAGTTCTATACGGTAGTGACATTTTGAGCTACTTAACGAATAGAAACATCCTTAATTCAACACGTTTTATACAAATAAGTAAACGATTTTCGTGATTTCTTCAATTACTAAGATTATTTTGAATTTAATTCACGTTTATAATCACGTGCATCAGTTGAGCAACAATTTTGAAAATTTTCGCTATGCTTTGTTATTTATAGCACAAGTTCTCACAGGTTTTTTACTTCTCTAATTCGTTGTTATGTTCTGTATCCATGTATTGTTTAATTTTGTTATGTTCTGTATCCATGTATTGTTATGTTCTGTATCCATGTATTGTTTAATTTTGTATTGGTACGGCGTTGAAATTGGCCAAATGACTTGTTCGCCAGTCCAAATTTTGTACGAAATAAAAATATGGTTATAAACAATCTCATACAAATTGATAATACGGCTTACCTTGCTAAGTAACTACACAGGTCTCTCTGTCAACTCAGAGAGAGGATGTTGCACAATTTTATTACATGGTAATTAACCGTTCGTTACCTTGTCTAGCCGACAATCAAGGATGTCTCTGTGACCGTAACATGACAATACACTTGATGGGCGTGTGTAAGGGGCAGGGAGAGAGTCAGCAAAAGAAGTGACGTTGTTTGACAACAAAGATTAACGAGATCAAAATAAGAAGTGAATTAATTAATAGGGCATATCCTCCCCCAAAGTATAAAGTATACCAATGGTTTCATAAAAATATAATGATATATATACTGTTGTTAGAATTAAAAAAATATGAAATCATAAAATTACACTGTATTCTCGAATGTTGAAAAGGTTGGTTGTTTCAATGAATGTCTTTATTCAACTAGAAAAATTCATGCTTTCGGGCATCCACATGACTACATGTATGTCATGTGAACATTATGTTGGAAAATATCTGCCTGTTAAATTTAAAAGCATGTGGACTGAATTTAGCAATTAACTTTTTTCAACTGAAAACAAGGTTTGATTACCAATAATATTGCTTTAAATCAAATCCTTTAGTATAGAAAAACATGTCTTGGCGAAAATCACAAAATAATATGAAATAATGAAGAGAGGCTTCATAATTAACGCCACAAGAACAGACTGATGTTGGATATATAAAACGTTCATTTTATATTCATTTAGGTCGCTGCATTCAAGTCGAAGAGAGCAATATATTATTTGACAAATTCTGATTCATTTGCAAGTCAAGGTGGCTGTAGATATATGTCTCGTTATTCATAATCTATGTTAGAATATCAGTGATCTATATTTGGTAGGCATTGATCTAACGAAGAGATGTACTTTATACAACAAAATAACCTTGATTTAGACATTATTTATGTCAATCACTTACCTCAGAATGAAGATGGTCTGGCTCATTCGGGTTAGTTCCCTTCAAACTTTCTATCCAACAAATTCATAAACACATTACACTCTTGCTTCTGGAGCGTCAAAATGTACACGCCCCATTTAAGAATACATAGTGTAATACTGATGTAGACATCCCCTACTCTTTTCTGGATTGTTCTTCTGTAAATTATTGACAAAGGGTCGTTCACAAGCATTTAGTTAACAGTAATCCTATTTAAAACAACATCAAAATTGACTTATTTATCTAGACCCAAGCTCAGTGCTACTCCGGGATTCTTCTAAAAGCTTTATTATCAAAACAGAAATAACAGATTACACTGCATACCCACTTTACATTAAATAAAGAAGGGTCCTTAACAAGCATTTAGTTAACAATAATCCTATCTAAAACAACATCAAGATCCATCTAGATCCAAGCTCCCTGCTTCTGCAGGGTTCTTAATTTCAAACTTGTTTTCTTATATTAATGGCTATATAGAGCATATGACAAAAGTTTATCATATCAACTGTTTATATATGAAAATAACTTTATGCCTTTTACTTAAAGTGGCTTTATTCTAAGTTAAATTGTTTATTTTATGAAAAGTGGTACCTCATCCAAATTCCTCTACCTTAAAACATAGGTTTCTATGTTCATTAATATGTTTTGACTTGATGCCTCAAGCAAAATATAGAAAAAACAGCATGTTGTGATAAACTCATGGTAAAATTCCGAATATCACTAAATATTTTAGTATCAGAGGAAATCATATGAGATGTGTGTGCTGGTCTTTTTGTTATTATTATTTATTTATTAAGATGTATGTTCATCCTTTTTCGTGCCTCTATGCAAAATGATTTTGTGTGGTCATTCTCTTTCATCTATGTCATCCAGCATTCAATATTATTTTTTACAGTAAGTGACTTATTTTCTGAGATCCGCATGGGCAAATTTAGATTTTATTATTGTTATGTTGTTCTGATTTAAGAAAAATTAACAAATGTTACTAAAACAACGAGTTAGCGTCAGATAATACCATTTAGCTTCTCAGACCAATAAAACCTATCAGACTATGACCAGTTGTCAGCTTCAGGTATTGAGCAGGTGTCAAACGTGCTGTACAAACACATGCAGGTGGCTTGTAGACAAGTGACCATGTATCAGTCTGTTTTGTCAGGACGGTGTCTCTCGTGTCTTGAACCAACAGGATACACTGCTTTACCGCATCCTGTTATCCAATGAAATCTGAGAGGTTAGATAAGAAATTAAGAAAATCAAACTAATTTTGCATCGGCTTTCTTTTTCTCATCTGGTCGCCATTATTGTTTGAATGTGATAGCTGGATGTAGAGATTGTGTCGTTTATCTTTTTAGCCACTGATCAGTGATGGGTTTTTGTTCTGTTCTTAAGCTAAAAAGGACTTGGATATTTATGTTATTGTGGATACATTCACTGAAAAGGTACGTTCCACATGTTTAACTGATCAACTAACACATGCTTTATTGATTTATGAAAGAAGTATATGCGGCAGCTTTTCATTTTTACCTAACTTAATTTAGCGCTTTGCAAATTCGTTACCTTCAGAGTAATGCACTTTAAGCATGTATTAGTGCGTGGAAAAGTGCCATATAACTATCCATAAAATTATTATAACAATCACGTTATACGTTAAATAACTATAAAGTAAATCCCTTTGATGACCTTTATAGATATGTGAACTATGTTATCCAATTAAATATGATACTGTTTCCTTATATATGCCACTCAACCACTCGATTTAATACATGTTGAACTACTAACTTAATTCAAAATGACTTCTTAACAGCTTTTCATTTCACTTTTCTCCTAGTTAATAATTTTAAAATAATCGTTCCACGTCCATGATTAACACAGTTTCATGATCTCGTAATTTCATGAAATCAAATGCATGTTTCAAATAAGAAATAAAAAACCCTTTTCAACCATACTGCTTAGAATTGAGAAAAACATATAGTGCGATTTTATGCGCGCTTCATTGACTTAATCGATTTGGAAAGATAGGCAACGGAAAGGCGACCTTTCCTTAGTGTGGAAAGGACGCCTTTCAGTTTTTGGCAAGACCGCCCTGCCAAATTTGGAAAGTTATGGAATGAACGCGCGTTACTCCAGTGTTCGACGAAATCTTTTTCCTTAGATATGACCTTTGGTTGACCGCAGTAGTCAAAAGAGCATATACATAGGTCTCGCGCCCAATTTTGACGCCTTTGATTTTCAAGCGTCGAGGGTTATGCCCCTTTGAAAATGGCGATTACGTCAAAATAAAGCAATTTCGACGAAATCTTTTTCCTTAGATATGACCTTTGGTTGACCGCAGTAGTCAAAAGAGCATATACATAGGTCTCGCGCCCAATTTTGACGCCTTTGATTTTCAAGCGTCGAGGGTTATGCCTCTTTGAAAATGGCGATTACGTCAAAATAAAGCAATTTCGACGAAATCTTTTTCCTTAGATATGACCTTTGGTTGACCGCAGTAGTCAAAAGAGCATATACATAGGTCTCGCGCCCAATTTTGACGCCTTTGATTTTCAAGCGTCGAGGGTTATGCCCCTTTGAAAATGGCGATTACGTCAAAATTAAGCAATTTCGACGAAATCTTTTTCCTTAGATATGACCTTTGGTTGACCGCAGTAGTCTAAAGAGCATATACATAGGTCTCGCGCCCAATTTTGACGCCTTTGATTTTCAAGCGTCGAGGGTCATGCCCCTTTGAAAATGGCGATTACGTCAAAATAAAGCAATTTCGACGAAATCTTTTTCCTTAGATATGACCTTTGGTTGACCGCAGTAGTCAAAAGAGCATGTACATAGGTCTCGCGCCCAAATTTGACGCCTTTGGTTTTCAAGCGTCGAGGGTTATGCCCCTTTGAAAATGGTTATTACGTCAAAATAAAGCAATTTTAAAGAAATATTTTTCCTTAGATATGACCTTTGGTTGACCGCAGTAGTCAAAAGAGCATATACATAGGTCTCGCGCCCAATTTTGACGCCTTTGATTTTCAAGCGTCGAGGGTTATGCCCCTTTGAAAATGGCGATTACGTCAAAATAAAGCAATTTCGACGAAATCTTTTTCCTTAGATATGACCTTTGGTTGACCGCAGTAGTCAAAAGAGCATATACATAGGTCTCGCGCCCAATTTTGACGCCTTTGATTTTCAAGCGTCGAGGGTTATGCCCCTTTGAAAATGGCGATTACGTCAAAATAAAGCAATTTCGACGAAATCTTTTTCCTTAGATATGACATTTGGTTGACCGCAGTAGTCTAAAGAGCATATACATAGGTCTCGCGCCCAATTTTGACGCCTTTGATTTTCAAGCGTCGAGGGTTATGCCCCTTTGAAAATGGCGATTACGTCAAAATAAAGCAATTTCGACGAAATCTTTTTCCTTAGATATGACATTTGGTTGACCGCAGTAGTCAAAAGAGCATATACATAGGTATCGCGCCCAATTTTGACGCCTTTGATTTTCAAGCGTCGAGGGTTATGCCCCTTTGAAAATGGCGATTACGTCAAAATAAAGCAATTTCGACGAAATCTTTTTCCTTAGATATGACCTTTGGTTGACCGCAGTAGTCAAAAGAGCATATACATAGGTCTCGCGCCCAATTTTGACGCCTTTGATTTTCAAGCGTCGAGGGTTATGCCCCTTTGAAAATGGCGATTACGTCAAAATAAAGCAATTTCGACGAAATCTTTTTCCTTAGCTTTGACCTTTGGTTGACCGCAGTAGTCAAAAGAGCATATACATAGGTCTCGCGCCCAATTTTGACGCCTTTGATTTTCAAGCGTCGAGGGTTATGCCCCTTTGAAAATGGCGATTACGTCAAAATAAAGCAATTTCGACGAAATCTTTTTCCTTAGATATGACCTTTGGTTGACCGCAGTAGTCAAAAGAGCATATACATAGGTCTCGCGCCCAATTTTGACGCCTTTGATTTTCAAGCGTCGAGGGTTATGCCCCTTTGAAAATGGCGATTACGTCAAAATAAAGCAATTTCGACGAAATCATTTTCCTTAGATATGACCTTTGGTTGACCGCAGTAGTCAAAAGAGCATATACATAGGTCTCGCGCCCAATTTTGACGCCTTTGATTTTCAAGCGTCGAGGGTTATGCCCCTTTGAAAATGGCGATTACGTCAAAATAAAGCAATTTCGACGAATTCATTTTCCTTAGATATGACCTTTGGTTGACCGCAGTAGTCAAAAGAGCATATACATAGGTCTCGCGCCCAATTTTGACGCCTTTGATTTTCAAGCGTCGAGGGTTATGCCCCTTTGAAAATGGCGATTACGTCAAAATAAAGCAATTTCGACGAAATCTTTTTCCTTAGATATGACCTTTGGTTGACCGCAGTAGTCAAAAGAGCATATACATAGGTCTCGCGCCCAATTTTGACGCCTTTGATTTTCAAGCGTCGAGGGTCATGCCCCTTTGAAAATGGCGATTACGTCAAAATTAAGCAATTTCGACGAAATCTTTTTCCTTAGATATGACCTTTGGTTGACCGCAGTAGTCAAAAGAGCATATACATAGGTCTCGCGCCCAATTTTGACGCCTTTGATTTTCAAGCGTCGAGGGTTATGCCCCTTTGAAAATGGCGATTACGTCAAAATAAAGCAATTTCGACGAAATCTTTTTCCTTAGATATGACCTTTGGTTGACCGCAGTAGTCAAAAGAGCATGTACATAGGTCTCGCGCCCAATTTTGACGCCTTTGATTTTCAAGCGTCGAGGGTTATGCCCCTTTGAAAATGGCGATTACGTCAAAATAAAGCAATTTCGACGAAATCTTTTTCCTTAGATATGACCTTTGGTTGACCGCAGTAGTCAAAAGAGCATATACATAGGTCTCGCGCCCAATTTTGACGCCTTTGATTTTCAAACGTCGAGGGTTATGCCCCTTTGAAAATGGCGATTACGTCAAAATAAAGCAATTTCGACGAAATCTTTTTCCTTAGATATGACCTTTGGTTGACCGCAGTAGTCTAAAGAGCATATACATAGGTCTCGCGCCCAATTTTGACGCCTTTGATTTTCAAGCGTCGAGGGTCATGCCCCTTTGAAAATGGCGATTACGTCAAAATAAAGCAATTTCGACGAAATCTTTTTCCTTAGATATGACCTTTGGTTGACCGCAGTAGTCTAAAGAGCATATACATAGGTATCGCGCCCAATTTTGACGCCTTTGATTTTCAAGCGTCGAGGGTTATGCCCCTTTGAAAATGGCGATTACGTCAAAATAAAGCAATTTCGACGAAATCTTTTTCCTTAGATATGACCTTTGGTTGACCGCAGTAGTCAAAAGAGCATATACATAGGTCTCGCGCCCAATTTTGACGCCTTTGATTTTCAAGCGTCGAGGGTTATGCCCCTTTGAAAATGGCGATTACGTCAAAATAAAGCAATTTCGACGAAATCTTTTTCCTTAGCTTTGACCTTTGGTTGACCGCAGTAGTCAAAAGAGCATATACATAGGTCTCGCGCCCAATTTTGACGCCTTTGATTTTCAAGCGTCGAGGGTTATGCCCCTTTGAAAATGGCGATTACGTCAAAATAAAGCAATTTTGACGAAATCTTTTTCCTTAGATATGACCTTTGGTTGACCGCAGTAGTCAAAAGAGCATATACATAGGTCTCGCGCCCAATTTTGACGCCTTTGATTTTCAAGCGTCGAGGGTTATGCCCCTTTGAAAATGGCGATTACGTCAAAATAAAGCAATTTCGACGAAATCATTTTCCTTAGATATGACCTTTGGTTGACCGCAGTAGTCAAAAGAGCATATACATAGGTCTCGCGCCCAATTTTGACGCCTTTGATTTTCAAGCGTCGAGGGTTATGCCCCTTTGAAAATGGCGATTACGTCAAAATAAAGCAATTTCGACGAAATCATTTTCCTTAGATATGACCTTTGGTTGACCGCAGTAGTCAAAAGAGCATATACATAGGTCTCGCGCCCAATTTTGACGCCTTTGATTTTCAAGCGTCGAGGGTTATGCCCCTTTGAAAATGGCGATTACGTCAAAATAAAGCAATTTCGACGAAATCTTTTTCCTTAGATATGACCTTTGGTTGACCGCAGTAGTCAAAAGAGCATATACATAGGTCTCGCGCCCAATTTTGACGCCTTTGATTTTCAAGCGTCGAGGGTCATGCCCCTTTGAAAATGGCGATTACGTCAAAATTAAGCAATTTCGACGAAATCTTTTTCCTTAGATATGACCTTTGGTTGACCGCAGTAGTCAAAAGAGCATATACATAGGTCTCGCGCCCAATTTTGACGCCTTTGATTTTCAAGCGTCGAGGGTTATGCCCCTTTGAAAATGGCGATTACGTCAAAATAAAGCAATTTCGACAAAATCTTTTTCCTTAGATATGACCTTTGGTTGACCGCAGTAGTCAAAAGAGCATATAAATAGGTCTCGCGCCCAATTTTGACGCCTTTGATTTTCAAGCGTCGAGGGTTATGCCCCTTTGAAAATGGCGATTACGTCAAAATAAAGCAATTTCGACGAAATCTTTTTCCTTAGATATGACATTTGGTTGACCGCAGTAGTCAAAAGAGCATATACATAGGTCTCGCGCCCAATTTTGACGCCTTTGATTTTCAAGCGTCGAGGGTTATGCCCCTTTGAAAATGGCGATTACGTCAAAATAAAGCAATTTCGACAAAATCTTTTTCCTTAGATATGACCTTTGGTTGACCGCAGTAGTCAAAAGAGCATATACATAGGTCTCGCGCCCAATTTTGACGCCTTTGATTTTCAAGCGTCGAGGGTTATGCCCCTTTGAAAATGGCGATTACGTCAAAATAAAGCAATTTCGACGAAATCTTTTTCCTTAGATATGTCCTTTGGTTGACCGCAGTAGTCAAAAGAGCATATACATAGGTCTCGCGCCCAATTTTGACGCCTTTGATTTTCAAGCGTCGAGGGTTATGCCCCTTTGAAAATGGCGATTACGTCAAAATAAAGCAATTTCGACGGAATCTTTTTCCTTAGATATGACCTTTGGTTGACCGCAGTAGTCAAAAGAGCATATACATAGGTCTCACGCCCAATTTTGACGCCTTTGATTTTCAAGCGTCGAGGGTTATGCCCCTTTGAAAATGGCGATTACGTCAAAATAAAGCAATTTCGACGAAATCTTTTTCCTTAGATATGACCTTTGGTTGACCGCAGTAGTCAAAAGAGCATATAAATAGGTCTCGCGCCCAATTTTGACGCCTTTGATTTTCAAGCGTCGAGGGTTATGCCCCTTTGAAAATGGCGATTACGTCAAAATAAAGCAATTTCGACGAAATCTTTTTCCTTAGATATGACCTTTGGTTGACCGCAGTAGTCAAAAGAGCATATACATAGGTCTCGCGCCCAATTTTGACGCCTTTGATTTTCAAGCGTCGAGGGTTATGCCCCTTTGAAAATGGCGATTACGTCAAAATAAAGCAATTTCGACAAAATCTTTTTCCTTAGATATGACCTTTGGTTGACCGCAGTAGTCAAAAGAGCATATACATAGGTCTCGCGCCCAATTTTGACGCCTTTGATTTTCAAGCGTCGAGGGTTATGCCCCTTTGAAAATGGCGATTACGTCAAAATAAAGCAATTTCGACGAAATCTTTTTCCTTAGATATGTCCTTTGGTTGACCGCAGTAGTCAAAAGAGCATATACATAGGTCTCGCGCCCAATTTTGACGCCTTTGATTTTCAAGCGTCGAGGGTTATGCCCCTTTGAAAATGGCGATTACGTCAAAATAAAGCAATTTCGACGGAATCTTTTTCCTTAGATATGACCTTTGGTTGACCGCAGTAGTCAAAAGAGCATATACATAGGTCTCACGCCCAATTTTGACGCCTTTGATTTTCAAGCGTCGAGGGTTATGCCCCTTTGAAAATGGCGATTACGTCAAAATAAAGCAATTTCGACGAAATCTTTTTCCTTAGATATGACCTTTGGTTGACCGCAGTAGTCAAAAGAGCATATACATAGGTCTCGCGCCCAATTTTGACGCCTTTGATTTTCAAGCGTCGAGGGTTGTGCCCCTTTGAAAATGGTGATTACGTCAAAATAAAGCAATTTCGACGAAATCTTTTTCCTTAGATATGACCTTTGGTTGACCGCAGTAGTCAAAAGAGCATATACATAGGTCTCGCGCCCAATTTTGACGCCTTTGATTTTCAAGCGTCGAGGGTTATGCCCCTTTGAAAATGGCGATTACGTCAAAATAAAGCAATTTTGACGAAATCTTTTTCCTTAGATATGACCTTTGGTTGACCGCAGTAGTCAAAAGAGCATATACATAGGTCTCGCGCCCAATTTTGACGCCTTTGATTTTCAAGCGTCGAGGGTTATGCCCCTTTGAAAATGGCGATTACGTCAAAATAAAGCAATTTCGACGAAATCATTTTCCTTAGATATGACCTTTGGTTGACCGCAGTAGTCAAAAGAGCATATACATAGGTCTCGCGCCCAATTTTGACGCCTTTGATTTTCAAGCGTCGAGGGTTATGCCCCTTTGAAAATGGCGATTACGTCAAAATAAAGCAATTTCGACGAAATCATTTTCCTTAGATATGACCTTTGGTTGACCGCAGTAGTCAAAAGAGCATATACATAGGTCTCGCGCCCAATTTTGACGCCTTTGATTTTCAAGCGTCGAGGGTTATGCCCCTTTGAAAATGGCGATTACGTCAAAATAAAGCAATTTCGACGAAATCTTTTTCCTTAGATATGACCTTTGGTTGACCGCAGTAGTCAAAAGAGCATATACATAGGTCTCGCGCCCAATTTTGACGCCTTTGATTTTCAAGCGTCGAGGGTCATGCCCCTTTGAAAATGGCGATTACGTCAAAATTAAGCAATTTCGACGAAATCTTTTTCCTTAGATATGACCTTTGGTTGACCGCAGTAGTCAAAAGAGCATATACATAGGTCTCGCGCCCAATTTTGACGCCTTTGATTTTCAAGCGTCGAGGGTTATGCCCCTTTGAAAATGGCGATTACGTCAAAATAAAGCAATTTTGACGAAATCTTTTTCCTTAGATATGACCTTTGGTTGACCGCAGTAGTCAAAAGAGCATGTACATAGGTCTCGCGCCCAATTTTGACGCCTTTGATTTTCAAGCGTCGAGGGTTATGCCCCTTTGAAAATGGCGATTACGTCAAAATAAAGCAATTTCGACAAAATCTTTTTCCTTAGATATGACCTTTGGTTGACCGCAGTAGTCAAAAGAGCATATAAATAGGTCTCGCGCCCAATTTTGACGCCTTTGATTTTCAAGCGTCGAGGGTTATGCCCCTTTGAAAATGGCGATTACGTCAAAATAAAGCAATTTCGACGAAATCTTTTTCCTTAGATATGACCTTTGGTTGACCGCAGTAGTCAAAAGAGCATATACATAGGTCTTGCGCCCAATTTTGACGCCTTTGATTTTCAAGCGTCGAGGGTTATGCCCCTTTGAAAATGGCGATTACGTCAAAATAAAGCAATTTCGACGAAATCTTTTTCCTTAGATATGACCTTTGGTTGACCGCAGTAGTCAAAAGAGCATGTACATAGGTCCGCCCAATTTTGACGCCTTTGATTTTCAAGCGTCGAGGGTTATGCCCCTTTGAAAATGGCGATTACGTCAAAATAAAGCAATTTCGACAAAATCTTTTTCCTTAGATATGACCTTTGGTTGACCGCAGTAGTCAAAAGAGCATATACATAGGTCTCGCGCCCAATTTTGACGCCTTTGATTTTCAAGCGTCGAGGGTTATGCCCCTTTGAAAATGGCGATTACGTCAAAATAAAGCAATTTCGACGAAATCTTTTTCCTTAGATATGTCCTTTGGTTGACCGCAGTAGTCAAAAGAGCATATACATAGGTCTCGCGCCCAATTTTGACGCCTTTGATTTTCAAGCGTCGAGGGTTATGCCCCTTTGAAAATGGCGATTACGTCAAAATAAAGCAATTTCGACGGAATCTTTTTCCTTAGATATGACATTTGGTTGACCGCAGTAGTCAAAAGAGCATATACATAGGTCTCACGCCCAATTTTGACGCCTTTGATTTTCAAGCGTCGAGGGTTATGCCCCTTTGAAAATGGCGATTACGTCAAAATAAAGCAATTTCGACGAAATCTTTTTCCTTAGATATGACCTTTGGTTGACCGCAGTAGTCAAAAGAGCATATACATAGGTCTCGCGCCCAATTTTGACGCCTTTGATTTTCAAGCGTCGAGGGTTGTGCCCCTTTGAAAATGGTGATTACGTCAAAATAAAGCAATTTCGACGAAATCTTTTTCCTTAGATATGACCTTTGGTTGACCGCAGTAGTCAAAAGAGCATATACATAGGTCTCGCGCCCAATTTTGACGCCTTTGATTTTCAAGCGTCGAGGGTTATGCCCCTTTGAAAATGGCGATTACGTCAAAATAAAGCAATTTCTACGAACTCTTTTTCCTTAGATATGACCTTTGGTTGACCGCAGTAGTCAAAAGAGCATATACATAGGTCTCGCGCCCAATTTTGACGCCTTTGATTTTCAAGCGTCGAGGGTTATGCCCCTTTGAAAATGGCGATTACGTCAAAATAAAGCAATTTCGACGAAATCTTTTTCCTTAGATATGACCTTTGGTTGACCGCAGTAGTCAAAAGAGCATATACATAGGTCTCGCGCCCAATTTTGACGCCTTTGATTTTCAAGCGTCGAGGGTTATGCCCCTTTGAAAATTGCGATTAGGTCAAAATAAAGTAATTTCGACGAAATCTTTTTCCTTAGATATGACCTTTGGTTGACCGCAGTAGTCAAAAGAGCATATACATAGGTCTCGCGCCCAATTTTGACGCCTTTGATTTTCAAGCGTCGAGGGTTATGCCCCTTTGAAAATGGCGATTACGTCAAAATAAAGCAATTTCGACGAAATCTTTTTCCTTAGATATGACCTTTGGTTGACCGCAGTAGTCAAAAGAGCATATACATAGGTCTCGCGCCCAATTTTGACGCCTTTGATTTTCAAGCGTCGAGGGTTATGCCCCTTTGAAAATGGCGATTACGTCAAAATAAAGCAATTTCGACGAAATCTTTTTCCTTAGATATGACCTTTGGTTGACCGCAGTAGTCAAAAGAGCATATACATAGGTCTCGCGCCCATTTTTGACGCCTTTGATTTTCAAGCGTCGAGGGTTATGCCCCTTTGAAAATGGCGATTACGTCAAAATAAAGCAATTTCGACGAAATCTTTTTCCTTAGATATGACCTTTGGTTGACCGCAGTAGTCAAAAGAGCATATACATAGGTCTCGCGCCCAATTTTGACGCCTTTGATTTTCAAGCGTCGAGGGTTATGCCCCTTTGAAAATGGCGATTACGTCAAAATAAAGCAATTTCGACGAAATCTTTTTCCTTAGATATGACATTTGGTTGACCGCAGTAGTCAAAAGAGCATATACATAGGTCTCGCGCCCAATTTTGACGCCTTTGATTTTCAAGCGTCGAGGGTTATGCCTCTTTGAAAATGGCGATTACGTCAAAATAAAGCAATTTCGACGAAATCTTTTTCCTTAGATATGACCTTTGGTTGACCGCAGTAGTCAAAAGAGCATATACATAGGTCTCGCGCCCAATTTTGACGCCTTTGATTTTCAAGCGTCGAGGGTTATGCCCCTTTGAAAATGGCGATTACGTCAAAATAAAGCAATTTCGACGAAATCTTTTTCCTTAGATATGACCTTTGGTTGACCGCAGTAGTCTAAAGAGCATATACATAGGTCTCGCGCCCAATTTTGACGCCTTTGATTTTCAAGCGTCGAGGGTCATGCCCCTTTGAAAATGGCGATTACGTCAAAATAAAGCAATTTCGACGAAATCTTTTTCCTTAGATATGACCTTTGGTTGACCGCAGTAGTCAAAAGAGCATGTACATAGGTCTCGCGCCCAATTTTGACGCCTTTGGTTTTCAAGCGTCGAGGGTTATGCCCCTTTGAAAATGGTTATTACGTCAAAATAAAGCAATTTTAAAGAAATATTTTTCCTTAGATATGACCTTTGGTTGACCGCAGTAGTCAAAAGAGCATATACATAGGTCTCGCGCCCAATTTTGACGCCTTTGATTTTCAAGCGTCGAGGGTTATGCCCCTTTGAAAATGGCGATTACGTCAAAATAAAGCAATTTCGACGAAATCTTTTTCCTTAGATATGACCTTTGGTTGACCGCAGTAGTCAAAAGAGCATATACATAGGTCTCGCGCCCAATTTTGACGCCTTTGATTTTCAAGCGTCGAGGGTTATGCCCCTTTGAAAATGGCGATTACGTCAAAATAAAGCAATTTCGACGAAATCTTTTTCCTTAGATATGACCTTTGGTTGACCGCAGTAGTCTAAAGAGCATATACATAGGTCTCGCGCCCAATTTTGACGCCTTTGATTTTCAAGCGTCGAGGGTCATGCCCCTTTGAAAATGGCGATTACGTCAAAATAAAGCAATTTCGACGAAATCTTTTTCCTTAGATATGACCTTTGGTTGACCGCAGTAGTCAAAAGAGCATATACATAGGTATCGCGCCCAATTTTGACGCCTTTGATTTTCAAGCGTCGAGGGTTATGCCCCTTTGAAAATGGCGATTACGTCAAAATAAAGCAATTTCGACGAAATCTTTTTCCTTAGATATGACCTTTGGTTGACCGCAGTAGTCAAAAGAGCATATACATAGGTCTCGCGCCCAATTTTGACGCCTTTGATTTTCAAGCGTCGAGGGTTATGCCCCTTTGAAAATGGCGATTACGTCAAAATAAAGCAATTTCGACGAAATCTTTTTCCTTAGCTTTGACCTTTGGTTGACCGCAGTAGTCAAAAGAGCATATACATAGGTCTCGCGCCCAATTTTGACGCCTTTGATTTTCAAGCGTCGAGGGTTATGCCCCTTTGAAAATGGCGATTACGTCAAAATAAAGCAATTTCGACGAAATCTTTTTCCTTAGATATGACCTTTGGTTGACCGCAGTAGTCAAAAGAGCATATACATAGGTCTCGCGCCCAATTTTGACGCCTTTGATTTTCAAGCGTCGAGGGTTATGCCCCTTTGAAAATGGCGATTACGTCAAAATAAAGCAATTTCGACGAAATCTTTTTCCTTAGATATGACCTTTGGTTGACCGCAGTAGTCAAAAGAGCATATACATAGGTCTCGCGCCCAATTTTGACGCCTTTGATTTTCAAGCGTCGAGGGTCATGCCCCTTTGAAAATCGCGATTACGTCAAAATAAAGCAATTTCGACGAAATCTTTTTCCTTAGATATGACCTTTGGTTGACCGCAGTAGTCAAAAGAGCATGTACATAGGTCTCGCGCCCAATTTTGACGCCTTTGGTTTTCAAGCGTCGAGGGTTATGCCCCTTTGAAAATGGTGATTACGTCAAAATAAAGCAATTTTAAAGAAATATTTTTCCTTAGATATGACCTTTGGTTGACCGCAGTAGTCAAAAGAGCATATACATAGGTCTCGCGCCCAATTTTGACGCCTTTGATTTTCAAGCGTCGAGGGTTATGCCCCTTTGAAAATGGCGATTACGTCAAAATAAAGCAATTTCGACGAAATCTTTTTCCTTAGATATGACAGTTGGTTGACCGCAGTAGTCAAAAGAGCATATACATAGGTCTCGCGCCCAATTTTGACGCCTTTGATTTTCAAGCGTCGAGGGTCATGCCCCTTTGAAAATGGCGATTACGTCAAAATAAAGCAATTTCGACGAAATCTTTTTCCTTAGATATGACCTTTGGTTGACCGCAGTAGTCAAAAGAGCATATACATAGGTATCGCGCCCAATTTTGACGCCTTTGATTTTCAAGCGTCGAGGGTTATGCCCCTTTGAAAATGGCGATTACGTCAAAATAAAGCAATTTCGACGAAATCTTTTTCCTTAGATATGACATTTGGTTGACCGCAGTAGTCAAAAGAGCATATACATAGGTCTCGCGCCCAATTTTGACGCCTTTGATTTTCAAGCGTCGAGGGTTATGCCCCTTTGAAAATGGCGATTACGTCAAAATAAAGCAATTTCGACTAAATCTTTTTCCTTAGCTTTGACATTTGGTTGACCGCAGTAGTCAAAAGAGCATATACATAGGTCTCGCGCCCAATTTTGACGCCTTTGATTTTCAAGCGTCGAGGGTTATGCCCCTTTGAAAATGGCGATTACGTCAAAATAAAGCAATTTCGACGAAATCTTTTTCCTTAGATATGACCTTTGGTTGACCGCAGTAGTCAAAAGAGCATGTACATAGGTCTCGCGCCCAATTTTGACGCCTTTGGTTTTCAAGCGTCGAGGGTTATGCCCCTTTGAAAATGGTTATTACGTCAAAATAAAGCAATTTTAAAGAAATATTTTTCCTTAGATATGACCTTTGGTTGACCGCAGTAGTCAAAAGAGCATATACATAGGTCTCGCGCCCAATTTTGACGCCTTTGATTTTCAAGCGTCGAGGGTTATGCCCCTTTGAAAATGGCGATTACGTCAAAATAAAGCAATTTCGACGAAATCTTTTTCCTTAGATATGACCTTTGGTTGACCGCAGTAGTCAAAAGAGCATATACATAGGTCTCGCGCCCAATTTTGACGCCTTTGATTTTCAAGCGTCGAGGGTTATGCCCCTTTGAAAATGGCGATTACGTCAAAATAAAGCAATTTCGACGAAATCTTTTTCCTTAGATATGACCTTTGGTTGACCGCAGTAGTCAAAAGAGCATATACATAGGTCTCGCGCCCAATTTAGACGCCTTTGATTTTCAAGCGTCGAGGGTTGTGCCCCTTTGAAAATGGCGATTACTTTAAAATAAAGCAATTTCGACGAAATCTTTTTCCTTAGATATGACCTTTGGTTGACCGCAGTAGTCAAAAGAGCATATACATAGGTCTCGCGCCCAATTTTGACGCCTTTGATTTTCAAGCGTCGAGGGTTATGCCCCTTTGAAAATGGCGATTACGTCAAAATAAAGCAATTTCGACGAAATCTTTTTCCTTAGATATGACCTTTGGTTGACCGCAGTAGTCAAAAGAGCATATACATAGGTCTCGCGCCCAATTTTGACGCCTTTGATTTTCAAGCGTCGAGGGTTATGCCCCTTTGAAAATGGCGATTACGTCAAAATAAAGCAATTTCGACGAAATCTTTTTCCTTAGCTTTGACCTTTGGTTGACCGCAGTAGTCTAAAGAGCATATACATAGGTCTCGCGCCCAATTTTGACGCCTTTGATTTTCAAGCGTCGAGGGTTGTGCCCCTTTGAAAATGGCGTTACTTAAAAATAAAGAAATTTCGACGAAATCTTTTTCCTTAGATATGACCTTTGGTTGACCGCAGTAGTCAAAAGAGCATATACATAGGTCTCGCGCCCAATTTTGACGCCTTTGATTTTCAAGCGTCGAGGGTTATGCCCCTTTGAAAATGGCGATTACGTCAAAATAAAGCAATTTCGACGAAATCTTTTTCCTTAGCTATGTCCTTTGGTTGACCGCAGTAGTCAAAAAGAGCATATACATAGGTCTCGCGCCCAATTTTGACGCCTTTGATTTTCAAGCGTCGAGGGTTATGCCCCTTTGAAAATGGCGATTACGTCAAAATAAAGCAATTTCGACGAAATCTTTTTCCTTAGATATGACCTTTGGTTGACCGCAGTAGTCAAAAGAGCATATACATAGGTCTCGCGCCCAATTTTGACGCCTTTGATTTTCAAGCGTCGAGGGTTATGCCCCTTTGAAAATGGCGATTACGTCAAAATAAAGCAATTTCGACGAAATCTTTTTCCTTAGCTTTGACCTTTGGTTGACCGCAGTAGTCTAAAGAGCATATACATAGGTCTCGCGCCCAATTTTGACGCCTTTGATTTTCAAGCGTCGAGGGTTGTGCCCCTTTGAAAATGGCGATTACTTTAAAATAAAGCAATTTCGACGAAATCTTTTTCCTTAGATATGACCTTTGGTTGACCGCAGTAGTCAAAAGAGCATATACATAGGTCTCGCGCCCAATTTTGACGCCTTTGATTTTCAAGCGTCGAGGGTTATGCCCCTTTGAAAATGGCGATTACGTCAAAATAAAGCAATTTCGACGAAATCTTTTTCCTTAGATATGACCTTTGGTTGACCGCAGTAGTCAAAAGAGCATATACATAGGTCTCGCGCCCAATTTTGACGCCTTTGATTTTCAAGCGTCGAGGGTTATGCCCCTTTGAAAATGGCGATTACGTCAAAATAAAGCAATTTCGACGAAATCTTTTTCCTTAGCTTTGACCTTTGGTTGACCGCAGTAGTCAAAAGAGCATATACATAGGTCTCGCGCCCAATTTTGACGCCTTTGGTTTTCAAGCGTTGAGGGTTATGCCCCTTTGAAAATGGCGATTACGTCAAAATAAAGCAATTTCGACGAAATCTTTTTCCTTAGATATGACCTTTGGTTGACCGCAGTAGTCAAATGAGCATATACATAGGTCTCGCGCCCAATTTTGACGCCTTTGATTTTCAAGCGTCGAGGGTTATGCCCCTTTGAAAATGGCGATTACGTCAAAATAAAGCAATTTCGACGAAATCTTTTTCCTTAGATATGACCTTTGGTTGACCGCAGTAGTCAAAAGAGCATATACATAGGTCTCGCGCCCAATTTTGACGCCTTTGATTTTCAAGCGTCGAGGGTCATGCCCCTTTGAAAATCGCGATTACGTCAAAATAAAGCAATTTCGACGAAATCTTTTTCCTTAGATATGACCTTTGGTTGACCGCAGTAGTCAAAAGAGCATGTACATAGGTCTCGCGCCCAATTTTGACGCCTTTGGTTTTCAAGCGTCGAGGGTTATGCCCCTTTGAAAATGGTTATTACGTCAAAATAAAGCAATTTTAAAGAAATATTTTTCCTTAGATATGACCTTTGGTTGACCGCAGTAGTCAAAAGAGCATATACATAGGTCTCGCGCCCAATTTTGACGCCTTTGATTTTCAAGCGTCGAGGGTTATGCCCCTTTGAAAATGGCGATTACGTCAAAATAAAGCAATTTCGACGAAATCTTTTTCCTTAGATATGACCTTTGGTTGACCGCAGTAGTCAAAAGAGCATATACATAGGTCTCGCGCCCAATTTTGACGCCTTTGATTTTCAAGCGTCGAGGGTCATGCCCCTTTGAAAATGGCGATTACGTCAAAATAAAGCAATTTCGACGAAATCTTTTTCCTTAGATATGACCTTTGGTTGACCGCAGTAGTCTAAAGAGCATATACATAGGTATCGCGCCCAATTTTGACGCCTTTGATTTTCAAGCGTCGAGGGTTATGCCCCTTTGAAAATGGCGATTACGTCAAAATAAAGCAATTTCGACGAAATCTTTTTCCTTAGATATGACATTTGGTTGACCGCAGTAGTCAAAAGAGCATATACATAGGTCTCGCGCCCAATTTTGACGCCTTTGATTTTCAAGCGTCGAGGGTTATGCCCCTTTGAAAATGGCGATTACGTCAAAATAAAGCAATTTCGACGAAATCTTTTTCCTTAGATATGACCTTTGGTTGACCGCAGTAGTCAAAAGAGCATATACATAGGTCTCGCGCCCAATTTTGATTCCTTTGATTTTCAAGCGTCGAGGGTTATGCCCCTTTGAAAATGGCGATTACGTCAAAATAAAGCAATTTCGACGAAATCTTTTTCCTTAGATATGACATTTGGTTGACCGCAGTAGTCAAAAGAGCATATACATAGGTCTCGCGCCCAATTTTGACGCCTTTGATTTTCAAGCGTCGAGGGTCATGCCCCTTTGAAAATCGCGATTACGTCAAAATAAAGCAATTTCGACGAAATCTTTTTCCTTAGATATGACCTTTGGTTGACCGCAGTAGTCAAAAGAGCATGTACATAGGTCTCGCGCCCAATTTTGACGCCTTTGGTTTTCAAGCGTCGAGGGTTATGCCCCTTTGAAAATGGTTATTACGTCAAAATAAAGCAATTTTAAAGAAATATTTTTCCTTAGATATGACCTTTGGTTGACCGCAGTAGTCAAAAGAGCATATACATAGGTCTCGCGCCCAATTTTGACGCCTTTGATTTTCAAGCGTCGAGGGTTATGCCCCTTTGAAAATGGCGATTACGTCAAAATAAAGCAATTTCGACGAAATCTTTTTCCTTAGATATGACCTTTGGTTGACCGCAGTAGTCAAAAGAGCATATACATAGGTCTCGCGCCCAATTTTGACGCCTTTGATTTTCAAGCGTCGAGGGTTATGCCCCTTTGAAAATGGCGATTACGTCAAAATAAAGCAATTTCGACGAAATCTTTTTCCTTAGATATGACCTTTGGTTGACCGCAGTAGTCTAAAGAGCATATACATAGGTCTCGCGCCCAATTTTGACGCCTTTGATTTCAAGCATCGAGGGTCATGCCCCTTTGAAAATGGCGATTACGTCAAAATAAAGCAATTTCGACGAAATCTTTTTCCTTAGATATGACCTTTGGTTGACCGCAGTAGTCAAAAGGGCATGTACATAGGTCTCGCGCCCAATTTTGACGCCTTTGGTTTTCAAGCGTCGAGGGTTATGCCCCTTTGAAAATGGTTATTACGTCAAAATAAAGCAATTTTAAAGAAATATTTTTCCTTAGATATGACCTTTGGTTGACCGCAGTAGTCAAAAGAGCATATACATAGGTCTCGCGCCCAATTTTGACGCCTTTGATTTTCAAGCGTCGAGGGTTATGCCCCTTTGAAAATGGCGATTACGTCAAAATAAAGCAATTTCGACGAAATCTTTTTCCTTAGATATGACCTTTGGTTGACCGCAGTAGTCAAAAGAGCATATACATAGGTCTCGCGCCCAATTTTGACGCCTTTGATTTTCAAGCGTCGAGGGTTATGCCCCTTTGAAAATGGCGATTACGTCAAAATAAAGCAATTTCGACGAAATCTTTTTCCTTAGATATGACCTTTGGTTGACCGCAGTAGTCAAAAGAGCATATACATAGGTCTCGCGCCCAATTTTGACGCCTTTGATTTTCAAGCGTCGAGGGTTATGCCCCTTTGAAAATGGCGATTACGTCAAAATAAAGCAATTTCGACGAAATCTTTTTCCTTAGATATGACCTTTGGTTGACCGCAGTAGTCTAAAGAGCATATACATAGGTATCGCGCCCAATTTTGACGCCTTTGATTTTCAAGCGTCGAGGGTTATGCCCCTTTGAAAATGGCGATTACGTCAAAATAAAGCAATTTCGACGAAATCTTTTTCCTTAGATATGACCTTTGGTTGACCGCAGTAGTCAAAAGAGCATATACATAGGTCTCGCGCCCAATTTTGACGCCTTTGATTTTCAAGCGTCGAGGGTTATGCCCCTTTGAAAATGGCGATTACGTCAAAATAAAGCAATTTCGACGAAATCTTTTTCCTTAGCTTTGACCTTTGGTTGACCGCAGTAGTCAAAAGAGCATATACATAGGTCTCGCGCCCAATTTTGACGCCTTTGATTTTCAAGCGTCGAGGGTTATGCCCCTTTGAAAATGGCGATTACGTCAAAATAAAGCAATTTCGTCGAAATCTTTTTCCTTAGATATGACCTTTGGTTGACCGCAGTAGTCAAAAGAGCATATACATAGGTCTCGCGCCCAATTTTGACGCCTTTGATTTTCAAGCGTCGAGGGTTATGCCCCTTTGAAAATGGCGATTACGTCAAAATAAAGCAATTTCGACGAAATCTTTTTCCTTAGATATGACCTTTGGTTGACCGCAGTAGTCAAAAGAGCATATACATAGGTCTCGCGCCCAATTTTGACGCCTTTGATTTTCAAGCGTCGAGGGTCATGCCCCTTTGAAAATCGCGATTACGTCAAAATAAAGCAATTTCGACGAACTCTTTTTCCTTAGATATGACCTTTGGTTGACCGCAGTAGTCAAAAGAGCATATACATAGGTCTCGCGCCCAATTTTGACGCCTTTGATTTTCAAGCGTCGAGGGTTATGCCCTTTGAAAATGGCGATTACGTCAAAATAAAGCAATTTCGACGAAATCTTTTTCCTTAGATATGACCTTTGGTTGACCGCAGTAGTCAAAAGAGCATATACATAGGTCTCGCGCCCAATTTTGACGCCTTTGATTTTCAAGTGTCGAGGGTTATGCCCCTTTGAAAATGGCGATTAGGTCAAAATAAAGTAATTTCGACGAAATCTTTTTCCTTAGATATGACCTTTGGTTGACCGCAGTAGTCAAAAGAGCATATACATAGGTCTCGCGCCCAATTTTGACGCCTTTGATTTTCAAGCGTCGAGGGTTATGCCCCTTTGAAAATGGCGATTACGTCAAAATAAAGCAATTTCGACGAAATCTTTTTCCTTAGATATGACATTTGGTTGACCGCAGTAGTCAAAAGAGCATATACATAGGTCTCGCGCCCAATTTTGACGCCTTTGATTTTCAAGCGTCGAGGGTTATGCCCCTTTGAAAATGGCGATTACGTCAAAATAAAGCAATTTCGACGAAATCTTTTTCCTTAGATATGACATTTGGTTGACCGCAGTAGTCAAAAGAGCATATACATAGGTCTCGCGCCCAATTTTGACGCCTTTGATTTTCAAGCGTCGAGGGTTATGCCCCTTTGAAAATGGCGATTACGTCAAAATAAAGCAATTTCGACGAAATCTTTTTCCTTAGATATGACATTTGGTTGACCGCAGTAGTCAAAAGAGCATATACATAGGTCTCGCGCCCAATTTTGACGCCTTTGATTTTCAAGCGTCGAGGGTTATGCCCCTTTGAAAATGGCGATTACGTCAAAATAAAGCAATTTCGACGAAATCTTTTTCCTTAGATATGACCTTTGGTTGACCGCAGTAGTCAAAAGAGCATGTACATAGGTCTCGCGCCCAATTTTGACGCCTTTGGTTTTCAAGCGTCGAGGGTTATGCCCCTTTGAAAATGGTTATTACGTCAAAATAAAGCAATTTTAAAGAAATATTTTTCCTTAGATATGACCTTTGGTTGACCGCAGTAGTCAAAAGAGCATATACATAGGTCTCGCGCCCAATTTAGACGCCTTTGATTTTCAAGCGTCGAGGGTTATGCCCCTTTGAAAATGGCGATTACGTCAAAATAAAGCAATTTCGACGAAATCTTTTTCCTTAGATATGACCTTTGGTTGACCGCAGTAGTCAAAAGAGCATGTACATAGGTCTCGCGCCCAATTTTGACGCCTTTGATTTTCAAGCGTCGAGGGTTATGCCCCTTTGAAAATGGCGATTACGTCAAAATAAAGCAATTTCGACGAAATCTTTTTCCTTAGATATGACCTTTGGTTGACCGCAGTAGTCTAAAGAGCATATACATAGGTCTCGCGCCCAATTTTGACGCCTTTGATTTTCAAGCGTCGAGGGTCATGCCCCTTTGAAAATGGCGATTACGTCAAAATAAAGCAATTTCGACGAAATCTTTTTCCTTAGATATGACCTTTGGTTGACCGCAGTAGTCTAAAGAGCATATACATAGGTATCGCGCCCAATTTTGACGCCTTTGATTTTCAAGCGTCGAGGGTTATGCCCCTTTGAAAATGGCGATTACGTCAAAATAAAGCAATTTCGACGAAATCTTTTTCCTTAGATATGACCTTTGGTTGACCGCAGTAGTCTAAAGAGCATATACATAGGTCTCGCGCCCAATTTTGACGCCTTTGATTTTCAAGCGTCGAGGGTCATGCCCCTTTGAAAATGGCGATTACGTCAAAATAAAGCAATTTCGACGAAATCTTTTTCCTTAGATATGACCTTTGGTTGACCGCAGTAGTCTAAAGAGCATATACATAGGTATCGCGCCCAATTTTGACGCCTTTGATTTTCAAGCGTCGAGGGTTATGCCCCTTTGAAAATGACGATTACGTCAAAATAAAGCAATTTCGACGAAATCTTTTTCCTTAGATATGACCTTTGGTTGACCGCAGTAGTCAAAAGAGCATATACATAGGTCTCGCGCCCAATTTTGACGCCTTTGATTTTTCAAGCGTCGAGGGTTATGCCCCTTTGAAAATGGCGATTACGTCAAAATAAAGCAATTTCGACGAAATCTTTTTCCTTAGCTTTGACCTTTGGTTGACCGCAGTAGTCAAAAGAGCATATACATAGGTCTCGCGCCCAATTTTGACGCCTTTGATTTTCAAGCGTCGAGGGTTATGCCCCTTTGAAAATGGCGATTACGTCAAAATAAAGCAATTTCGACGAAATCTTTTTCCTTAGATATGACCTTTGGTTGACCGCAGTTGTCAAAAGAGCATATACATAGGTCTCGCGCCCAATTTTGACGCCTTTGATTTTCAAGCGTCGAGGGTTGTGCCCCTTTGAAAATGGCGATTACGTCAAAATAAAGCAATTTCGACGAAATCTTTTTCCTTAGATATGACCTTTGGTTGACCGCAGTTGTCAAAAGAGCATATACATAGGTCTCGCGCCCAATTTTGACGCCTTTGATTTTCAAGCGTCGAGGGTTATGCCCCTTTAAAAATGGCGATTACGTCAAAATAAAGCAATTTCGACGAAATCTTTTTCCTTAGATATGACCTTTGGTTGACCGCAGTAGTCTAAAGAGCATATACATAGGTCTCGCGCCCAATTTAGACGCCTTTGATTTTCAAGCGTCGAGGGTTGTGCCCCTTTGAAAATGGCGATTACGTCAAAATAAAGCAATTTCGACGAAATCTTTTTCCTTAGATATGACCTTTGGTTGACCGCAGTAGTCAAAAGAGCATATACATAGGTCTCGCGCACAATTTTGATTCCTTTGATTTTCAAGCGTCGAGGGTTATGCCCCTTAGATATGACCTTTGGTTGACCGCAGTAGTCAAAAGAGCATATACATAGGTCTCGCTTCCAATTTTGACGCCTTTGATTTTCAAGCGTCGAGGGTTATGCCCCTTTGAAAATGGCGATTACGTCAAAATAAAGCAATTTCGACGAAATCTTTTTCCTTAGATATGACCTTTGGTTGACCGCAGTAGTCAAAAGAGCATATACATAGGTCTCGCGCCCAATTTTGACGCCTTTGATTTTCAAGCGTCGAGGGTTGTGCCCCTTTGAAAATGGCGATTACGTCAAAATAAAGCAATTTCGACGAAATCTTTTTCCTTAGATATGACCTTTGGTTAGACCGCAGTAGTCAAAAGAGCATATACATAGGTCTCGCGCCCAATTTTGACGCCTTTGATTTTCAAGCGTCGAGGGTTATGCCCCTTTGAAAATGGCGATTACGTCAAAATAAAGCAATTTCGACGAAATCTTTTTGCTTAGATATGACCTTTGGTTGACCGCAGTAGTCAAAAGAGCATATACATAGGTCTCGCGCCCAATTTTGACGCCTTTAATTTTTAAGCGTCGAGGGTTGTGCCCCTTTGAAAATGGCGATTACGTCAAAATAAAGCAATTTCGACGAAATCTTTTTCCTTAGATATGACCTTTGGTTGACCGCAGTAGTCAAAAGAGCATATACATAGGTCTCGCGCCCAATTTTGACGCCTTTGATTTTCAAGCGTCGAGGGTTATGCCCCTTTGAAAATGGCGATTACGTCAAAATAAAGCAATTTCGACGAACTCTTTTTCCTTAGATATGACCTTGGTTGACCGCAGTAGTCAAAAGAGCATATACATAGGTCTCGCGCCCAATTTTGACGCCTTTGATTTTCAAGCGTCGAGGGTTGTGCCCCTTTGAAAATGGCGATTACGTCAAAATAAAGCAATTTCGACGAAATCTTTTTCCTTAGATATGACCTTTGGTTGACCGCAGTAGTCAAAAGAGCATATACATAGGTCTCGCGCCCAATTTTGACGCCTTTGATTTTCAAGCGTCGAGGGTTATGCCCCTTTGAAAATGGCGATTACGTCAAAATAAAGCAATTTCGACGAAATCTTTTTCCTTAGCTTTGACCTTTGGTTGACCGCAGTAGTCAAAAGAGCATATACATAGGTCTCGCGCCCAATTTTGACGCCTTTGATTTTCAAGCGTCGAGGGTTATGCCCCTTTGAAAATGGCGATTACGTCAAAATAAAGCAATTTCGACGAAATCTTTTTCCTTAGATATGACCTTTGGTTGACCGCAGTTGTCAAAAGAGCAAATACATAGGTCTCGCGCCAATTTTGACGCCTTTGATTTTCAAGCGTCGAGGGTTGTGCCCCTTTGAAAATGGCGATTACGTCAAAATAAAGCAATTTCGACGAAATCTTTTTCCTTAGATATGACCTTTGGTTGACCGCAGTTGTCAAAAGAGCATATACATAGGTCTCGCGCCCAATTTTGACGCCTTTGATTTTCAAGCGTCGAGGGTTATGCCCCTTTAAAAAATGGCGATTACGTCAAAATAAAGCAATTTCGACGAAATCTTTTTCCTTAGATATGACCTTTGGTTGACCGCAGTAGTCTAAAGAGCATATACATAGGTCTCGCGCCCAATTTAGACGCCTTTGATTTTCAAGCGTCGAGGGTTGTGCCCCTTTGAAAATGGCGATTACGTCAAAATAAAGCAATTTCGACGAAATCTTTTTCCTTAGATATGACCTTTGGTTGACCGCAGTAGTCAAAAGAGCATATACATAGGTCTCGCGCCCAATTTTGATTCCTTTGATTTTCAAGCGTCGAGGGTTATGCCCCTTTGAAAATGGCGATTACATCAAAAAAAAGCAATTTCGACGAAATCTTTTTCCTTAGATATGACCTTTGGTTGACCGCAGTAGTCAAAAGAGCATATACATAGGTCTCGCTTCCAATTTTGACGCCTTTGATTTTCAAGCGTCGAGGGTTATGCCCCTTTGAAAATGGCGATTACGTCAAAATAAAGCAATTTCGACGAAATCTTTTCCTTAGATATGACCTTTGGTTGACCGCAGTAGTCAAAAGAGCATATACATAGGTCTCGCGCCCAATTTTGACGCCTTTGATTTTTCAAGCGTCGAGGGTTGTGCCCCTTTGAAAATGGCGATTACGTCAAAATAAAGCAATTTCGACGAAATCTTTTTCCTTAGATATGACCTTTGGTTGACCGCAGTAGTCAAAAGAGCATATACATAGGTCTCGCGCCCAATTTTGACGCCTTTGATTTTCAAGCGTCGAGGGTTATGCCCCTTTGAAAATGGCGATTACGTCAAAATAAAGCAATTTCGACGAAATCTTTTTGCTTAGATATGACCTTTGGTTGACCGCAGTAGTCAAAAGAGCATATACATAGGTCTCGCGCCCAATTTTGACGCCTTTAATTTTTAAGCGTCGAGGGTTATGCCCCTTTGAAAATGGCGATTACGTCAAAATAAAGCAATTTCGACGAAATCTTTTTCCTTAGATATGACCTTTGGTTGACCGCAGTAGTCAAAAGAGCATATACATAGGTCTCGCGCCCAATTTTGACGCCTTTGATTTTCAAGCGTCGAGGGTTATGCCCCTTTGAAAATGGCGATTACGTCAAAATAAAGCAATTTCTACGAACTCTTTTTCCTTAGATATGACTATTGGTTGACCGCAGTAGTCAAAAGAGCATATACATAGGTCTCGCGCCCAATTTTGACGCCTTTGATTTTCAAGCGTCGAGGGTTGTGCCCCTTTGAAAATGGCGATTACGTCAAAATAAAGCAATTTCGACGAAATCTTTTTCCTTAGATATGACCTTTGGTTGACCGCAGTAGTCAAAAGAGCATATACATAGGTCTCGCGCCCAATTTTGACGCCTTTGATTTTCAAGCGTCGAGGGTTATGCCCCTTTGAAAATGGCGATTACGTCAAAATAAAGCAATTTCGACGAAATCTTTTTCCTTAGCTTTGACCTTTGGTTGACCGCAGTAGTCAAAAGAGCATATACATAGGTCTCGCGCCCAATTTTGACGCCTTTGATTTTCAAGCGTCGAGGGTTATGCCCCTTTGAAAATGGCGATTACGTCAAAATAAAGCAATTTCGACGAAATCTTTTTCCTTAGATATGACCTTTGGTTGACCGCAGTTGTCAAAAGAGCATATACATAGGTCTCGCGCCCAATTTTGACGCCTTTGATTTTCAAGCGTCGAGGGTTATGCCCCTTTGAAAATGGCGATTACGTCAAAATAAAGCAATTTCGACGAAATCTTTTTCCTTAGATATGACCTTTGGTTGACCGCAGTTGTCAAAAGAGCATATACATAGGTCTCGCGCCCAATTTTGACGCCTTTGATTTTCAAGCGTCGAGGGTTATGCCCCTTTGAAAATGGCGATTACGTCAAAATAAAGCAATTTCGACGAAATCTTTTTCCTTAGATATGACCTTTGGTTGACTGCAGTAGTCTAAAGAGCATATACATAGGTCTCGCGCCCAATTTTGACGCCTTTGATTTTCAAGCGTCGAGGGTTGTGCCCCTTTGAAAATGGCGATTACGTCAAAATAAAGCAATTTCGACGAAATCTTTTTCCTTAGATATGACCTTTGGTTGACCGCAGTAGTCAAAAGAGCATATACATAGGTCTCGCGCCCAATTTTGATTCCTTTGATTTTCAAGCGTCGAGGGTTATGCCCCTTTGAAAATGGCGATTACGTCAAAAAAAAGCAATTTCGACGAAATCTTTTTCCTTAGATATGACCTTTGGTTGACCGCAGTAGTCAAAAGAGCATATACATAGGTCTCGCTTCCACATATACATAGGTCTCGCGCCCAATTTTGACGCCTTTGATTTTCAAGCGTCGAGGGTTATGCCCCTTTGAAAATGGCGATTACGTCAAAATAAAGCAATTTCGACGAAATCTTTTTCCTTAGATATGACCTGTGGTTGACCGCAGTAGTCAAAAGAGCATATACATAGGTCTCGCGCCCAATTTTGACGCCTTTGATTTTCAAGCGTCGAGGGTTATGCCCCTTTGAAAATGGCGATTACGTCAAAATAAAGCAATTTCGACGAAATCTTTTTCCTTAGATATGACCTTTGGTTGACCGCAGTAGTCAAAAGAGCATATACATAGGTCTCGCGCCCAATTTTGACGCCTTTGATTTTCAAGCGTCGAGGGTTATGCCCCTTTGAAAATGGCGATTACGTCAAAATAAAGCAATTTCGACAAAATCTTTTTCCTTAGATATGACCTTTGGTTGACCGCAGTAGTCAAAAGAGCATATACATAGGTCTCGCGCCCAATTTTGACGCCTTTGATTTTCAAGCGTCGAGGGTTATGCCCCTTTGAAAATGGCGATTACGTCAAAATAAAGCAATTTCGACGAACTCTTTTTCCTTAGATATGACCTTTGGTTGACCGCAGTAGTCAAAAGAGCATATACATAGGTCTCGCGCCCAATTTTGACGCCTTTGATTTTCAAGCGTCGAGGGTTATGCCCCTTTGAAAATGGCGATTTCGTCAAAATTTCCTTAGATATGACCTTTGGTTGACCGCAGTAGTCAAAAGAGCATATACATAGGTCTCGCGCCCAATTTTGACGCCTTTGATTTTCAAGCGTCGAGAGTTATGCCCCTTTGAAAATGGCGATTACGTCAAAATAAAGCAATTTCGACAAAATCGTTTTCCTTAGATATGACCTTTGGTTGACCGCAGTAGTCAAAAGAGCATATACATAGGTCTCGCGCCCAATTTTGACGCCTTTGATTTTCAAGCGTCGAGGGTTATGCCCCTTTGAAAATGGCGATTACGTCAAAATAAAGCAATTTCGACGAAATCTTTTTCCTTAGATATGACCTGTGGTTGACCGCAGTAGTCAAAAGAGCATATACATAGGTCTCGCGCCCAATTTTGACGCCTTTGATTTTCAAGCGTCGAGGGTTATGCCCCTTTGAAAATGGCGATTACGTCAAAATAAAGCAATTTCGACGAAATCTTTTTCCTTAGATATGACCTTTGGTTGACCGCAGTAGTCAAAAGAGCATATACATAGGTCTCGCGCCCAATTTTGACGCCTTTGATTTTCAAGCGTCGAGGGTTATGCCCCTTTGAAAATGGCGATTACGTCAAAATAAAGCAATTTCGACAAAATCTTTTTCCTTAGATATGACCTTTGGTTGACCGCAGTAGTCAAAAGAGCATATACATAGGTCTCGCGCCCAATTTTGACGCCTTTGATTTTCAAGCGTCGAGGGTTATGCCCCTTTGAAAATGGCGATTACGTCAAAATAAAGCAATTTCGACGAAATCTTTTTCCTTAGATATGACCTTTGGTTGACCGCAGTAGTCAAAAGAGCATATACATAGGTCTCGCGCCCAATTTTGACGCCTTTGATTTTCAAGCGTCGAGGGTTATGCCCCTTTGAAAATGGCGATTACGTCAAAATAAAGCAATTTCGACGAACTCTTTTTCCTTAGATATGACCTTTGGTTGACCGCAGTAGTCAAAAGAGCATATACATAGGTCTCGCGCCCAATTTTGACGCCTTTGATTTTCAAGCGTCGAGGGTTATGCCCCTTTGAAACTGGCGATTACGTCAAAATAAAGCAATTTCGACGAACTCTTTTTCCTTAGATATGACCTTTGGTTGACCGCAGTAGTCAAAAGAGCATATACATAGGTCTCGCGCCCAATTTTGACGCCTTTGATTTTCAAGCGTCGAGGGTTATGCCCCTTTGAAAATGGCGATTACGTCAAAATAAAGCAATTTCGACGAAATCTTTTTCCTTAGATATGACCTTTGGTTGACCGCAGTAGTCAAAAGAGCATATACATAGGTCTCGCGCCCAATTTTGACGCCTTTGATTTTCAAGCGTCGAGGGTTATGCCCCTTTGAAAATGGCGATTACGTCAAAATAAAGCAATTTCGACGAAATCTTTTTCCTTAGATATGACCTTTGGTTGACCGCAGTAGTCAAAAGAGCATATACATAGGTCTCGCGCCCAATTTTGACGCCTTTGATTTTCAAGCGTCGAGGGTTATGCCCCTTTGAAAATGGCGATTACGTCAAAATAAAGCAATTTCGACGAAATCTTTTTCCTTAGATATGACCTTTGGTTGACCGCAGTAGTCAAAAGAGCATATACATAGGTCTCGCGCCCAATTTTGACGCCTTTGATTTTCAAGCGTCGAGGGTTATGCCCCTTTGAAAATGGCGATTACGTCAAAATAAAGCAATTTCGACGAAATCTTTTTCCTTAGATATGACATTTGGTTGATCGCAGTAGTCAAAAGAGCATATACATAGGTCTCGCGCCCAATTTTGACGCCTTTGATTTTCAAGCGTCGAGGGTTATGCCCCTTTGAAAATGGCGATTACGTCAAAATAAAGCAATTTCGACGAAATCTTTTTCCTTAGATATGACCTTTGGTTGACCGCAATAGTCAAAAGAGCATATACATAGGTCTCGCGCCCAATTTTGACGCCTTTGATTTTCAAGCGTCGAGGGTTATGCCCCTTTGAAAATGGCGATTACGTCAAAATAAAGCAATTTCGACGAACTCTTTTTCCTTAGATATGACCTTTGGTTGACCGCAGTAGTCAAAAGAGCATATACATAGGTCTCGCGCCCAATTTTGACGCCTTTGATTTTCAAGCGTCGAGGGTTATGCCCCTTTGAAAATGGCGATTACGTCAAAATAAAGCAATTTCGACGAAATCTTTTTCCTTAGATATGACATTTGGTTGACCGCAGTAGTCAAAAGAGCATATACATAGGTCTCGCGCCCAATTTTGACGCCTTTGATTTTCAAGCGTCGAGGGTTATGCCCCTTTGAAAATGGCGATTACGTCAAAATAAAGCAATTTCGACGAAATCTTTTTCCTTAGATATGACCTTTGGTTGACCGCAGTAGTCAAAAGAGCATATACATAGGTCTCGCGCCCAATTTTGACGCCTTTGATTTTCAAGCGTCGAGGGTTATGCCCCTTTGAAAATGGCGATTACGTCAAAATAAAGCAATTTCGACGAAATCTTTTTCCTTAGATATGACATTTGGTTGATCGCAGTAGTCAAAAGAGCATATACATAGGTCTCGCGCCCAATTTTGACGCCTTTGATTTTCAAGCGTCGAGGGTTATGCCCCTTTGAAAATGGCGATTACGTCAAAATAAAGCAATTTCGACGAAATCTTTTTCCTTAGATATGACCTTTGGTTGACCGCAATAGTCAAAAGAGCATATACATAGGTCTCGCGCCCAATTTTGACGCCTTTGATTTTCAAGCGTCGAGGGTTATGCCCCTTTGAAAATGGCGATTACGTCAAAATAAAGCAATTTCGACGAAATCTTTTTCCTTAGATATGACCTTTGGTTGACCGCAGTACTCAAAAGAGCATATACATAGGTCTCGCACCCAATTTTGACGCCTTTGAATTTCAAGCGTCGAGGGTTATGCCCCTTTGAAAATGGCGATTACGTCAAAATAAAGCAATTTCGACGAAATATTTTCCTTAGATATGACATTTGGTTGACCGCAATAGTCAAAAAAGCATATACATGGGTCTCGCGCCCAATTTTGACGCCTTTGATTTTCAAGCGTCGAGGGTTATGCCCCTTTGAAAATGGCGATTACGTCAAAATAAAGCAATTTCGACGAAATCTTTTTCCTTAGATATGACATTTGGTTGACCGCAATAGTCAAAAAAGCATATACATGGGTCTCGCGCCCAATTTTGACGCCTTTGATTTTCAAGCGTCGAGGGTTATGCCCCTTTGAAAATGGCGATTACGTCAAAATAAAGCAATTTCGACAAAATCTTTTTCCTTAGATATGACCTTTGGTTGACCGCAGTAGTCAAAAGAGCATATACATAGGTCTCGCGCCCAATTTTGACGCCTTTGATTTTCAAGCGTCGAGGGTTATGCCCCTTTGAAAATGGCGATTACGTCAAAATAAAGCAATTTCGACGAACTCTTTTTCCTTAGATATGACCTTTGGTTGACCGCAGTAGTCAAAAGAGCATATACATAGGTCTCGCGCCCAATTTTGACGCCTTTTATTTTCAAGCGTCGAGGGTTATGCCCCTTTGAAAATGGCGATTACGTCAAAATAAAGCAATTTCGACGAAATATTTTCCTTAGATATGACCTTTGGTTGACCGCAGTAGTCAAAAGAGCATATACATAGGTCTCGCGCCCAATTTTGACGCTTTTGATTTTCAAGCGTCGAGGGTTATGCCCCTTTGAAAATGGCGATTACGTCAAAATAAAGCAATTTCGACGAAATCTTTTTCCTTAGATATGACATTTGGTTGACCGCAATAGTCAAAAAAGCATATACATGGGTCTCGCGCCCAATTTTGACGCCTTTGATTTTCAAGCGTCGAGGGTTATGCCCCTTTGAAAATGGCGATTACGTCAAAATAAAGCAATTTCGACGAAATCTTTTTCCTTAGATATGACCTTTGGTTGACCGCAGTACTCAAAAGAGCATATACATAGGTCTCGCACCCAATTTTGACGCCTTTGAATTTCAAGCGTCGAGGGTTATGCCCCTTTGAAAATGGCGATTACGTCAAAATAAAGCAATTTCGACGAAATATTTTCCTTAGATATGACATTTGGTTGACCGCAATAGTCAAAAAAGCATATACATGGGTCTCGCGCCCAATTTTGACGCCTTTGATTTTCAAGCGTCGAGGGTTATGCCCCTTTGAAAATGGCGATTACGTCAAAATAAAGCAATTTCGACGAAATCTTTTTCCTTAGATATGACATTTGGTTGACCGCAATAGTCAAAAAAGCATATACATGGGTCTCGCGCCCAATTTTGACGCCTTTGATTTTCAAGCGTCGAGGGTTATGCCCCTTTGAAAATGGCGATTACGTCAAAATAAAGCAATTTCGACAAAATCTTTTTCCTTAGATATGACCTTTGGTTGACCGCAGTAGTCAAAAGAGCATATACATAGGTCTCGCGCCCAATTTTGACGCCTTTGATTTTCAAGCGTCGAGGGTTATGCCCCTTTGAAAATGGCGATTACGTCAAAATAAAGCAATTTCGACGAACTCTTTTTCCTTAGATATGACCTTTGGTTGACCGCAGTAGTCAAAAGAGCATATACATAGGTCTCGCGCCCAATTTTGACGCCTTTTATTTTCAAGCGTCGAGGGTTATGCCCCTTTGAAAATGGCGATTACGTCAAAATAAAGCAATTTCGACGAAATCTTTTCCTTAGATATGACCTTTGGTTGACCGCAGTAGTCAAAAGAGCATATACATAGGTCTCGCGCCCAATTTTGACGCTTTTGATTTTCAAGCGTCGAGGGTTATGCCCCTTTGAAAATGGCGATTACGTCAAAATAAAGCAATTTCGACGAAATCTTTTTCCTTAGATATGACATTTGGTTGACCGCAATAGTCAAAAAAGCATATACATGGGTCTCGCGCCCAATTTTGACGCCTTTGATTTTCAAGCGTCGAGGGTTATGCCCCTTTGAAAATGGCGATTACGTCAAAATAAAGCAATTTCGACAAAATCTTTTTCCTTAGATATGACCTTTGGTTGACCGCAGTAGTCAAAAGAGCATATACATAGGTCTCGCGCCCAATTTTGACGCCTTTGATTTTCAAGCGTCGAGGGTTATGCCCCTTTGAAAATGGCGATTACGTCAAAATAAAGCAATTTCGACGAACTCTTTTTCCTTAGATATGACCTTTGGTTGACCGCAGTAGTCAAAAGAGCATATACATAGGTCTCGCGCCCAATTTTGACGCCTTTTATTTTCAAGCGTCGAGGGTTATGCCCCTTTGAAAATGGCGATTACGTCAAAATAAAGCAATTTCGACGAAATATTTTCCTTAGATATGACCTTTGGTTGACCGCAGTAGTCAAAAGAGCATATACATAGGTCTCGCGCCCAATTTTGACGCTTTTGATTTTCAAGCGTCGAGGGTTATGCCCCTTTGAAAATGGCGATTACGTCAAAATAAAGCAATTTCGACGAAATCTTTTTCCTTAGATATGACATTTGGTTGACCGCAATAGTCAAAAAAGCATATACATGGGTCTCGCGCCCAATTTTGACGCCTTTGATTTTCAAGCGTCGAGGGTTATGCCCCTTTGAAAATGGCGATTACGTCAAAATAAAGCAATTTCGACAAAATCTTTTTCCTTAGATATGACCTTTGGTTGACCGCAGTAGTCAAAAGAGCATATACATAGGTCTCGCGCCCAATTTTGACGCCTTTGATTTTCAAGCGTCGAGGGTTATGCCCCTTTGAAAATGGCGATTACGTCAAAATAAAGCAATTTCGACAAAATCTTTTTCCTTAGATATGACCTTTGGTTGACCGCAGTAGTCAAAAGAGCATATACATAGGTCTCGCGCCCAATTTTGACGCCTTTGATTTTCAAGCGTCGAGGGTTATGCCCCTTTGAAAATGGCGATTACGTCAAAATAAAGCAATTTCGACAAAATCTTTTTCCTTAGATATGACCTTTGGTTGACCGCAGTAGTCAAAAGAGCATATACATAGGTCTCGCGCCCAATTTTGACGCCTTTGATTTTCAAGCGTCGAGGGTTATGCCCCTTTGAAAATGGCGATTACGTCAAAATAAAGCAATTTCGACAAAATCTTTTTCCTTAGATATGACCTTTGGTTGACCGCAGTAGTCAAAAGAGCATATACATAGGTCTCGCGCCCAATTTTGACGCTTTTGATTTTCAAGCGTCGAGGGTTATGCCCCTTTGAAAATGGCGATTACGTCAAAATAAAGCAATTTCGACAAAATCTTTTTCCTTAGATATGACCTTTGGTTGACCGCAGTAGTCAAAAGAGCATATACATAGGTCTCGCGCCCAATTTTGACGCCTTTGATTTTCAAGCGTCGAGGGTTATGCCCCTTTGAAAATGGCGATTACGTCAAAATAAAGCAATTTCGACGAAATCTTTTTCCTTAGATATGACATTTGGTTGACCGCAATAGTCAAAAAAGCATATACATGGGTCTCGCGCCCAATTTTGACGCCTTTGATTTTCAAGCGTCGAGGGTTATGCCCCTTTGAAAATGGCGATTACGTCAAAATAAAGCAATTTCGACAAAATCTTTTTCCTTAGATATGACCTTTGGTTGACCGCAGTACTCAAAAGAGCATATACATAGGTCTCGCGCCCAATTTTGACGCCTTTGATTTTCAAGCGTCGAGGGTTATGCCCCCTTTGAAAATGGCGATTACGTCAAAATAAAGCAATTTCGACGAAATCTTTTTCCTTAGATATGACCTTTGGTTGACCGCAGTACTCAAAAGGCATATACATAGGTCTCGCGCCCAATTTTGACGCCTTTGATTTTCAAGCGTCGAGGGTTATGCCCCTTTGAAAATGGCGATTACGTCAAAATAAAGCAATTTCGACGAAATCTTTTTCCTTAGATATGACATTTGGTTGACCGCAGTAGTCAAAAGAGCATATACATAGGTCTCGCGCCCAATTTTGACGCCTTTGATTTTCAAGCGTCGAGGGTTATGCCCCTTTGAAAATGGCGATTACGTCAAAATAAAGCAATTTCGACGAAATCTTTTTCCTTAGATATGACATTTGGTTGACCGCAGTAGTCAAAAGAGCATATACATAGGTCTCGCGCCCAATTTTGACGCCTTTGATTTTCAAGCATCGAGGGTTATGCCCCTTTGAAAATGGCGATTACGTCAAAATAAAGCAATTTCGACGAAATCTTTTTCCTTAGATATGACATTTGGTTGACCGCAGTAGTCAAAAGAGCATATACATAGGTCTCGCGCCCAATTTTGACGCCTTTGATTTTCAAGCGTCGAGGGTTATGCCCCTTTGAAAATGGCGATTACGTCAAAATAAAGCAATTTCGACGAAATCTTTTTCCTTAGATATGACATTTGGTTGACCGCAGTAGTCAAAAGAGCATATACATAGGTCTCGCGCCCAATTTTGACGCCTTTGATTTTCAAGCGTCGAGGGTTATGCCCCTTTGAAAATGGCGATTACGTCAAAATAAAGCAATTTCGACGAAATCTTTTTCCTTAGATATGACATTTGGTTGACCGCAGTAGTCAAAAGAGCATATACATAGGTCTCGCGCCCAATTTTGACGCCTTTGATTTTCAAGCGTCGAGGGTTATGCCCCTTTGAAAATGGCGATTACGTCAAAATAAAGCAATTTCGACGAAATCTTTTTCCTTAGATATGACATTTGGTTGACCGCAGTAGTCAAAAGAGCATATACATAGGTCTCGCGCCCAATTTTGACGCCTTTGATTTTCAAGCGTCGAGGGTTATGCCCCTTTGAAAATGGCGATTACGTCAAAATAAAGCAATTTCGACGAAATCTTTTTCCGTAGATATGACATTTGGTTGACCGCAGTAGTCAAAAGAGCATATACATAGGTCTCGCGCCCAATTTTGACGCCTTTGATTTTCAAGCGTCGAGGGTTATGCCCCTTTGAAAATGGCGATTACGTCAAAATAAAGCAATTTCGACGAAATCTTTTTCCTTAGATATGACATTTGGTTGACCGCAGTAGTCAAAAGAGCATATACATAGGTCTCGCGCCCAATTTTGACGCCTTTGATTTTCAAGCGTCGAGGGTTATGCCCCTTTGAAAATGGCGATTACGTCAAAATAAAGCAATTTCGACGAAATCTTTTTCCTTAGATATGACATTTGGTTGACCGCAGTAGTCAAAAGAGCATATACATAGGTCTCGCGCCCAATTTTGACGCCTTTGATTTTCAAGCGTCGAGGGTTATGCCCCTTTGAAAATGGCGATTACGTCAAAATAAAGCAATTTCGACGAAATCTTTTTCCTTAGATATGACATTTGGTTGACCGCAGTAGTCAAAAGAGCATATACATAGGTCTCGCGCCCAATTTTGACGCCTTTGATTTTCAAGCGTCGAGGGTTATGCCCCTTTGAAAATGGCGATTACGTCAAAATAAAGCAATTTCGACGAAATCTTTTTCCTTAGATATGACATTTGGTTGACCGCAGTAGTCAAAAGAGCATATACATAGGTCTCGCGCCCAATTTTGACGCCTTTGATTTTCAAGCGTCGAGGGTTATGCCCCTTTGAAAATGGCGATTACGTCAAAATAAAGCAATTTCGACGAAATCTTTTTCCTTAGATATGACATTTGGTTGACCGCAGTAGTCAAAAGAGCATATACATAGGTCTCGCGCCCAATTTTGACGCCTTTGATTTTCAAGCGTCGAGGGTTATGCCCCTTTGAAAATGGCGATTACGTCAAAATAAAGCAATTTCGACGAAATCTTTTTCCTTAGATATGACATTTGGTTGACCGCAGTAGTCAAAAGAGCATATACATAGGTCTCGCGCCCAATTTTGACGCCTTTGATTTTCAAGCGTCGAGGGTTATGCCCCTTTGAAAATGGCGATTACGTCAAAATAAAGCAATTTCGACGAAATCTTTTTCCTTAGATATGACATTTGGTTGACCGCAGTAGTCAAAAGAGCATATACATAGGTCTCGCGCCCAATTTTGACGCCTTTGATTTTCAAGCGTCGAGGGTTATGCCCCTTTGAAAATGGCGATTACGTCAAAATAAAGCAATTTCGACGAAATCTTTTTCCTTAGATATGACATTTGGTTGACCGCAGTAGTCAAAAGAGCATATACATAGGTCTCGCGCCCAATTTTGACGCCTTTGATTTTCAAGCGTCGAGGGTTATGCCCCTTTGAAAATGGCGATTACGTCAAAATAAAGCAATTTCGACGAAATCTTTTTCCTTAGATATGACATTTGGTTGACCGCAGTAGTCAAAAGAGCATATACATAGGTCTCGCGCCCAATTTTGACGCCTTTGATTTTCAAGCGTCGAGGGTTATGCCCCTTTGAAAATGGCGATTACGTCAAAATAAAGCAATTTCGACGAAATCTTTTTCCTTAGATATGACATTTGGTTGACCGCAGTAGTCAAAAGAGCATATACATAGGTCTCGCGCCCAATTTTGACGCCTTTGATTTTCAAGCGTCGAGGGTTATGCCCCTTTGAAAATGGCGATTACGTCAAAATAAAGCAATTTCGACGAAATCTTTTTCCTTAGATATGACTTTTGGTTGACCGCAGTAGTCAAAAGAGCATATACATAGGTCTCGCGCCCAATTTTGACGCCTTTGATTTTCAAGCGTCGAGGGTTATGCCCCTTTGAAAATGGCGATTACGTCAAAATAAAGCAATTTCGACGAAATCTTTTTCCTTAGATATGACATTTGGTTGACCGCAGTAGTCAAAAGAGCATATACATAGGTCTCGCGCCCAATTTTGACGCCTTTGATTTTCAAGCGTCGAGGGTTATGCCCCTTTGAAAATGGCGATTACGTCAAAATAAAGCAATTTCGACGAAATCTTTTTCCTTAGATATGACATTTGGTTGACCGCAGTAGTCAAAAGAGCATATACATAGGTCTCGCGCCCAATTTTGACGCCTTTGATTTTCAAGCGTCGAGGGTTATGCCCCTTTGAAAATGGCGATTACGTCAAAATAAAGCAATTTCGACGAAATCTTTTTCCTTAGATATGACATTTGGTTGACCGCAGTAGTCAAAAGAGCATATACATAGGTCTCGCGCCCAATTTTGACGCCTTTGATTTTCAAGCGTCGAGGGTTATGCCCCTTTGAAAATGGCGATTACGTCAAAATAAAGCAATTTCGACGAAATCTTTTTCCTTAGATATGACATTTGGTTGACCGCAGTAGTCAAAAGAGCATATACATAGGTCTCGCGCCCAATTTTGACGCCTTTGATTTTCAAGCGTCGAGGGTTATGCCCCTTTGAAAATGGCGATTACGTCAAAATAAAGCAATTTCGACGAAATCTTTTTCCTTAGATATGACATTTGGTTGACCGCAGTAGTCAAAAGAGCATATACATAGGTCTCGCGCCCAATTTTGACGCCTTTGATTTTCAAGCGTCGAGGGTTATGCCCCTTTGAAAATGGCGATTACGTCAAAATAAAGCAATTTCGACGAAATCTTTTTCCTTAGATATGACATTTGGTTGACCGCAGTAGTCAAAAGAGCATATACATAGGTCTCGCGCCCAATTTTGACGCCTTTGATTTTCAAGCGTCGAGGGTTATGCCCCTTTGAAAATGGCGATTACGTCAAAATAAAGCAATTTCGACGAAATCTTTTTCCTTAGATATGACATGTGGTTGACCGCAGTAGTCAAAAGAGCATATACATAGGTCTCGCGCCCAATTTTGACGCCTTTGATTTTCAAGCGTCGAGGGTTATGCCCCTTTGAAAATGGCGATTACGTCAAAATAAAGCAATTTCGACGAAATCTTTTTCCTTAGATATGACATTTGGTTGACCGCAGTAGTCAAAAGAGCATATACATAGGTCTCGCGCCCAATTTTGACGCCTTTGATTTTCAAGCGTCGAGGGTTATGCCCCTTTGAAAATGGCGATTACGTCAAAATAAAGCAATTTCGACGAAATCTTTTTCCTTAGATATGACATTTGGTTGACCGCAGTAGTCAAAAGAGCATATACATAGGTCTCGCGCCCAATTTTGACGCCTTTGATTTTCAAGCGTCGAGGGTTATGCCCCTTTGAAAATGGCGATTACGTCAAAATAAAGCAATTTCGACGAAATCTTTTTCCTTAGATATGACATTTGGTTGACCGCAGTAGTCAAAAGAGCATATACATAGGTCTCGCGCCCAATTTTGACGCCTTTGATTTTCAAGCGTCGAGGGTTATGCCCCTTTGAAAATGGCGATTACGTCAAAATAAAGCAATTTCGACGAAATCTTTTTCCTTAGATATGACATTTGGTTGACCGCAGTAGTCAAAAGAGCATATACATAGGTCTCGCGCCCAATTTTGACGCCTTTGATTTTCAAGCGTCGTGGGTTATGCCCCTTTGAAAATGGCGATTACGTCAAAATAAAGCAATTTCGACGAAATCTTTTTCCTTAGATATGACATTTGGTTGACCGCAGTAGTCAAAAGAGCATATACATAGGTCTCGCGCCCAATTTTGACGCCTTTGATTTTCAAGCGTCGAGGGTTATGCCCCTTTGAAAATGGCGATTACGTCAAAATAAAGCAATTTCGACGAAATCTTTTTCCTTAGATATGACATTTGGTTGACCGCAGTAGTCAAAAGAGCATATACATAGGTCTCGCGCCCAATTTTGACGCCTTTGATTTTCAAGCGTCGAGGGTTATGCCCCTTTGAAAATGGCGATTACGTCAAAATAAAGCAATTTCGACGAAATCTTTTTCCTTAGATATGACATTTGGTTGACCGCAGTAGTCAAAAGAGCATATACATAGGTCTCGCGCCCAATTTTGACGCCTTTGATTTTCAAGCGTCGAGGGTTATGCCCCTTTGAAAATGGCGATTACGTCAAAATAAAGCAATTTCGACGAAATCTTTTTCCTTAGATATGACATTTGGTTGACCGCAGTAGTCAAAAGAGCATATACATAGGTCTCGCGCCCAATTTTGACGCCTTTGATTTTCAAGCGTCGAGGGTTATGCCCCTTTGAAAATGGCGATTACGTCAAAATAAAGCAATTTCGACGAAATCTTTTTCCTTAGATATGACATTTGGTTGACCGCAGTAGTCAAAAGAGCATATACATAGGTCTCGCGCCCAATTTTGACGCCTTTGATTTTCAAGCGTCGAGGGTTATGCCCCTTTGAAAATGGCGATTACGTCAAAATAAAGCAATTTCGACGAAATCTTTTTCCTTAGATATGACATTTGGTTGACCGCAGTAGTCAAAAGAGCATATACATAGGTCTCGCGCCCAATTTTGACGCCTTTGATTTTCAAGCGTCGAGGGTTATGCCCCTTTGAAAATGGCGATTACGTCAAAATAAAGCAATTTCGACGAAATCTTTTTCCTTAGATATGACATTTGGTTGACCGCAGTAGTCAAAAGAGCATATACATAGGTCTCGCGCCCAATTTTGACGCCTTTGATTTTCAAGCGTCGAGGGTTATGCCCCTTTGAAAATGGCGATTACGTCAAAATAAAGCAATTTCGACGAAATCTTTTTCCTTAGATATGACATTTGGTTGACCGCAGTAGTCAAAAGAGCATATACATAGGTCTCGCGCCCAATTTTGACGCCTTTGATTTTCAAGCGTCGAGGGTTATGCCCCTTTGAAAATGGCGATTACGTCAAAATAAAGCAATTTCGACGAAATCTTTTTCCTTAGATATGACATTTGGTTGACCGCAGTAGTCAAAAGAGCATATACTTAGGTCTCGCGCCCAATTTTGACGCCTTTGATTTTCAAGCGTCGAGGGTTATGCCCCTTTGAAAATGGCGATTACGTCAAAATAAAGCAATTTCGACGAAATCTTTTTCCTTAGATATGACATTTGGTTGACCGCAGTAGTCAAAAGAGCATATACATAGGTCTCGCGCCCAATTTTGACGCCTTTGATTTTCAAGCGTCGAGGGTTATGCCCCTTTGAAAATGGCGATTACGTCAAAATAAAGCAATTTCGACGAAATCTTTTTCCTTAGATATGACATTTGGTTGACCGCAGTAGTCAAAAGAGCATATACATAGGTCTCGCGCCCAATTTTGACGCCTTTGATTTTCAAGCGTCGAGGGTTATGCCCCTTTGAAAATGGCGATTACGTCAAAATAAAGCAATTTCGACGAAATCTTTTTCCTTAGATATGACATTTGGTTGACCGCAGTAGTCAAAAGAGCATATACATAGGTCTCGCGCCCAATTTTGACGCCTTTGATTTTCAAGCGTCGAGGGTTATGCCCCTTTGAAAATGGCGATTACGTCAAAATAAAGCAATTTCGACGAAATCTTTTTCCTTAGATATGACATTTGGTTGACCGCAGTAGTCAAAAGAGCATATACATAGGTCTCGCGCCCAATTTTGACGCCTTTGATTTTCAAGCGTCGAGGGTTATGCCCCTTTGAAAATGGCGATTACGTCAAAATAAAGCAATTTCGACGAAATCTTTTTCCTTAGATATGACATTTGGTTGACCGCAGTAGTCAAAAGAGCATATACATAGGTCTCGCGCCCAATTTTGACGCCTTTGATTTTCAAGCGTCGAGGGTTATGCCCCTTTGAAAATGGCGATTACGTCAAAATAAAGCAATTTCGACGAAATCTTTTTCCTTAGATATGACATTTGGTTGACCGCAGTAGTCAAAAGAGCATATACATAGGTCTCGCGCCCAATTTTGACGCCTTTGATTGTCAAGCGTCGAGGGTTATGCCCCTTTGAAAATGGCGATTACGTCAAAATAAAGCAATTTCGACGAAATCTTTTTCCTTAGATATGACATTTGGTTGACCGCAGTAGTCAAAAGAGCATATACATAGGTCTCGCGCCCAATTTTGACGCCTTTGATTTTCAAGCGTCGAGGGTTATGCCCCTTTGAAAATGGCGATTACGTCAAAATAAAGCAATTTCGACGAAATCTTTTTCCTTAGATATGACATTTGGTTGACCGCAGTAGTCAAAAGAGCATATACATAGGTCTCGCGCCCAATTTTGACGCCTTTGATTTTCAAGCGTCGAGGGTTATGCCCCTTTGAAAATGGCGATTACGTCAAAATAAAGCAATTTCGACGAAATCTTTTTCCTTAGATATGACATTTGGTTGACCGCAGTAGTCAAAAGAGCATATACATAGGTCTCGCGCCCAATTTTGACGCCTTTGATTTTCAAGCGTCGAGGGTTATGCCCCTTTGAAAATGGCGATTACGTCAAAATAAAGCAATTTCGACGAAATCTTTTTCCTTAGATATGACATTTGGTTGACCGCAGTAGTCAAAAGAGCATATACATAGGTCTCGCGCCCAATTTTGACGCCTTTGATTTTCAAGCGTCGAGGGTTATGCCCCTTTGAAAATGGCGATTACGTCAAAATAAAGCAATTTCGACGAAATCTTTTTCCTTAGATATGACATTTGGTTGACCGCAGTAGTCAAAAGAGCATATACATAGGTCTCGCGCCCAATTTTGACGCCTTTGATTTTCAAGCGTCGAGGGTTATGCCCCTTTGAAAATGGCGATTACGTCAAAATAAAGCAATTTCGACGAAATCTTTTTCCTTAGATATGACATTTGGTTGACCGCAGTAGTCAAAAGAGCATATACATAGGTCTCGCGCCCAATTTTGACGCCTTTGATTTTCAAGCGTCGAGGGTTATGCCCCTTTGAAAATGGCGATTACGTCAAAATAAAGCAATTTCGACGAAATCTTTTTCCTTAGATATGACATTTGGTTGACCGCAGTAGTCAAAAGAGCATATACATAGGTCTCGCGCCCAATTTTGACGCCTTTGATTTTCAAGCGTCGAGGGTTATGCCCCTTTGAAAATGGCGATTACGTCAAAATAAAGCAATTTCGACGAAATCTTTTTCCTTAGATATGACATTTGGTTGACCGCAGTAGTCAAAAGAGCATATACATAGGTCTCGCGCCCAATTTTGACGCCTTTGATTTTCAAGCGTCGAGGGTTATGCCCCTTTGAAAATGGCGATTACGTCAAAATAAAGCAATTTCGACGAAATCTTTTTCCTTAGATATGACATTTGGTTGACCGCAGTAGTCAAAAGAGCATATACATAGGTCTCGCGCCCAATTTTGACGCCTTTGATTTTCAAGCGTCGAGGGTTATGCCCCTTTGAAAATGGCGATTACGTCAAAATAAAGCAATTTCGACGAAATCTTTTTCCTTAGATATGACATTTGGTTGACCGCAGTAGTCAAAAGAGCATATACATAGGTCTCGCGCCCAATTTTGACGCCTTTGATTTTCAAGCGTCGAGGGTTATGCCCCTTTGAAAATGGCGATTACGTCAAAATAAAGCAATTTCGACGAAATCTTTTTCCTTAGATATGACATTTGGTTGACCGCAGTAGTCAAAAGAGCATATACATAGGTCTCGCGCCCAATTTTGACGCCTTTGATTTTCAAGCGTCGAGGGTTATGCCCCTTTGAAAATGGCGATTACGTCAAAATAAAGCAATTTCGACGAAATCTTTTTCCTTAGATATGACATTTGGTTGACCGCAGTAGTCAAAAGAGCATATACATAGGTCTCGCGCCCAATTTTGACGCCTTTGATTTTCAAGCGTCGAGGGTTATGCCCCTTTGAAAATGGCGATTACGTCAAAATAAAGCAATTTCGACGAAATCTTTTTCCTTAGATATGACATTTGGTTGACCGCAGTAGTCAAAAGAGCATATACATAGGTCTCGCGCCCAATTTTGACGCCTTTGATTTTCAAGCGTCGAGGGTTATGCCCCTTTGAAAATGGCGATTACGTCAAAATAAAGCAATTTCGACGAAATCTTTTTCCTTAGATATGACATTTGGTTGACCGCAGTAGTCAAAAGAGCATATACATAGGTCTCGCGCCCAATTTTGACGCCTTTGATTTTCAAGCGTCGAGGGTTATGCCCCTTTGAAAATGGCGATTACGTCAAAATAAAGCAATTTCGACGAAATCTTTTTCCTTAGATATGACATTTGGTTGACCGCAGTAGTCAAAAGAGCATATACATAGGTCTCGCGCCCAATTTTGACGCCTTTGATTTTCAAGCGTCGAGGGTTATGCCCCTTTGAAAATGGCGATTACGTCAAAATAAAGCAATTTCGACGAAATCTTTTTCCTTAGATATGACATTTGGTTGACCGCAGTAGTCAAAAGAGCATATACATAGGTCTCGCGCCCAATTTTGACGCCTTTGATTTTCAAGCGTCGAGGGTTATGCCCCTTTGAAAATGGCGATTACGTCAAAATAAAGCAATTTCGACGAAATCTTTTTCCTTAGATATGACATTTGGTTGACCGCAGTAGTCAAAAGAGCATATACATAGGTCTCGCGCCCAATTTTGACGCCTTTGATTTTCAAGCGTCGAGGGTTATGCCCCTTTGAAAATGGCGATTACGTCAAAATAAAGCAATTTCGACGAAATCTTTTTCCTTAGATATGACATTTGGTTGACCGCAGTAGTCAAAAGAGCATATACATAGGTCTCGCGCCCAATTTTGACGCCTTTGATTTTCAAGCGTCGAGGGTTATGCCCCTTTGAAAATGGCGATTACGTCAAAATAAAGCAATTTCGACGAAATCTTTTTCCTTAGATATGACATTTGGTTGACCGCAGTAGTCAAAAGAGCATATACATAGGTCTCGCGCCCAATTTTGACGCCTTTGATTTTCAAGCGTCGAGGGTTATGCCCCTTTGAAAATGGCGATTACGTCAAAATAAAGCAATTTCGACGAAATCTTTTTCCTTAGATATGACATTTGGTTGACCGCAGTAGTCAAAAGAGCATATACATAGGTCTCGCGCCCAATTTTGACGCCTTTGATTTTCAAGCGTCGAGGGTTATGCCCCTTTGAAAATGGCGATTACGTCAAAATAAAGCAATTTCGACGAAATCTTTTTCCTTAGATATGACATTTGGTTGACCGCAGTAGTCAAAAGAGCATATACATAGGTCTCGCGCCCAATTTTGACGCCTTTGATTTTCAAGCGTCGAGGGTTATGCCCCTTTGAAAATGGCGATTACGTCAAAATAAAGCAATTTCGACGAAATCTTTTTCCTTAGATATGACATTTGGTTGACCGCAGTAGTCAAAAGAGCATATACATAGGTCTCGCGCCCAATTTTGACGCCTTTGATTTTCAAGCGTCGAGGGTTATGCCCCTTTGAAAATGGCGATTACGTCAAAATAAAGCAATTTCGACGAAATCTTTTTCCTTAGATATGACATTTGGTTGACCGCAGTAGTCAAAAGAGCATATACATAGGTCTCGCGCCCAATTTTGACGCCTTTGATTTTCAAGCGTCGAGGGTTATGCCCCTTTGAAAATGGCGATTACGTCAAAATAAAGCAATTTCGACGAAATCTTTTTCCTTAGATATGACATTTGGTTGACCGCAGTAGTCAAAAGAGCATATACATAGGTCTCGCGCCCAATTTTGACGCCTTTGATTTTCAAGCGTCGAGGGTTATGCCCCTTTGAAAATGGCGATTACGTCAAAATAAAGCAATTTCGACGAAATCTTTTTCCTTAGATATGACATTTGGTTGACCGCAGTAGTCAAAAGAGCATATACATAGGTCTCGCGCCCAATTTTGACGCCTTTGATTTTCAAGCGTCGAGGGTTATGCCCCTTTGAAAATGGCGATTACGTCAAAATAAAGCAATTTCGACGAAATCTTTTTCCTTAGATATGACATTTGGTTGACCGCAGTAGTCAAAAGAGCATATACATAGGTCTCGCGCCCAATTTTGACGCCTTTGATTTTCAAGCGTCGAGGGTTATGCCCCTTTGAAAATGGCGATTACGTCAAAATAAAGCAATTTCGACGAAATCTTTTTCCTTAGATATGACATTTGGTTGACCGCAGTAGTCAAAAGAGCATATACATAGGTCTCGCGCCCAATTTTGACGCCTTTGATTTTCAAGCGTCGAGGGTTATGCCCCTTTGAAAATGGCGATTACGTCAAAATAAAGCAATTTCGACGAAATCTTTTTCCTTAGATATGACATTTGGTTGACCGCAGTAGTCAAAAGAGCATATACATAGGTCTCTCGCGCCCAATTTTGACGCCTTTGATTTTCAAGCGTCGAGGGTTATGCCCCTTTGAAAATGGCGATTACGTCAAAATAAAGCAATTTCGACGAAATCTTTTTCCTTAGATATGACATTTGGTTGACCGCAGTAGTCAAAAGAGCATATACATAGGTCTCGCGCCCAATTTTGACGCCTTTGATTTTCAAGCGTCGAGGGTTATGCCCCTTTGAAAATGGCGATTACGTCAAAATAAAGCAATTTCGACGAAATCTTTTTCCTTAGATATGACATTTGGTTGACCGCAGTAGTCAAAAGAGCATATACATAGGTCTCGCGCCCAATTTTGCCGCCTTTGATTTTCAAGCGTCGAGGGTTATGCCCCTTTGAAAATGGCGATTACGTCAAAATAAAGCAATTTCGACGAAATCTTTTTCCTTAGATATGACATTTGGTTGACCGCAGTAGTCAAAAGAGCATATACATAGGTCTCGCGCCCAATTTTGACGCCTTTGATTTTCAAGCGTCGAGGGTTATGCCCCTTTGAAAATGGCGATTACGTCAAAATAAAGCAATTTCGACGAAATCTTTTTCCTTAGATATGACATTTGGTTGACCGCAGTAGTCAAAAGAGCATATACATAGGTCTCGCGCCCAATTTTGACGCCTTTGATTTTCAAGCGTCGAGGGTTATGCCCCTTTGAAAATGGCGATTACGTCAAAATAAAGCAATTTCGACGAAATCTTTTTCCTTAGATATGACATTTGGTTGACCGCAGTAGTCAAAAGAGCATATACATAGGTCTCGCGCCCAATTTTGACGCCTTTGATTTTCAAGCGTCGAGGGTTATGCCCCTTTGAAAATGGCGATTACGTCAAAATAAAGCAATTTCGACGAAATCTTTTTCCTTAGATATGACTTTTGGTTGACCGCAGTAGTCAAAAGAGCATATACATAGGTCTCGCGCCCAATTTTGACGCCTTTGATTTTCAAGCGTCGAGGGTTATGCCCCTTTGAAAATGGCGATTACGTCAAAATAAAGCAATTTCGACGAAATCTTTTTCCTTAGATATGACATTTGGTTGACCGCAGTAGTCAAAAGAGCATATACATAGGTCTCGCGCCCAATTTTGACGCCTTTGATTTTCAAGCGTCGAGGGTTATGCCCCTTTGAAAATGGCGATTACGTCAAAATAAAGCAATTTCGACGAAATCTTTTTCCTTAGATATGACATTTGGTTGACCGCAGTAGTCAAAAGAGCATATACATAGGTCTCGCGCCCAATTTTGACGCCTTTGATTTTCAAGCGTCGAGGGTTATGCCCCTTTGAAAATGGCGATTACGTCAAAATAAAGCAATTTCGACGAAATCTTTTTCCTTAGATATGACATTTGGTTGACCGCAGTAGTCAAAAGAGCATATACATAGGTCTCGCGCCCAATTTTGACGCCTTTGATTTTCAAGCGTCGAGGGTTATGCCCCTTTGAAAATGGCGATTACGTCAAAATAAAGCAATTTCGACGAAATCTTTTTCCTTAGATATGACATTTGGTTGACCGCAGTAGTCAAAAGAGCATATACATAGGTCTCGCGCCCAATTTTGACGCCTTTGATTTTCAAGCGTCGAGGGTTATGCCCCTTTGAAAATGGCGATTACGTCAAAATAAAGCAATTTCGACGAAATCTTTTTCCTTAGATATGACATTTGGTTGACCGCAGTAGTCAAAAGAGCATATACATAGGTCTCGCGCCCAATTTTGACGCCTTTGATTTTCAAGCGTCGAGGGTTATGCCCCTTTGAAAATGGCGATTACGTCAAAATAAAGCAATTTCGACGAAATCTTTTTCCTTAGATATGACATTTGGTTGACCGCAGTAGTCAAAAGAGCATATACATAGGTCTCGCGCCCAATTTTGACGCCTTTGATTTTCAAGCGTCGAGGGTTATGCCCCTTTGAAAATGGCGATTACGTCAAAATAAAGCAATTTCGACGAAATCTTTTTCCTTAGATATGACATTTGGTTGACCGCAGTAGTCAAAAGAGCATATACATAGGTCTCGCGCCCAATTTTGACGCCTTTGATTTTCAAGCGTCGAGGGTTATGCCCCTTTGAAAATGGCGATTACGTCAAAATAAAGCAATTTCGACGAAATCTTTTTCCTTAGATATGACATTTGGTTGACCGCAGTAGTCAAAAGAGCATATACATAGGTCTCGCGCCCAATTTTGACGCCTTTGATTTTCAAGCGTCGAGGGTTATGCCCCTTTGAAAATGGCGATTACGTCAAAATAAAGCAATTTCGACGAAATCTTTTTCCTTAGATATGACATTTGGTTGACCGCAGTAGTCAAAAGAGCATATACATAGGTCTCGCGCCCAATTTTGACGCCTTTGATTTTCAAGCGTCGAGGGTTATGCCCCTTTGAAAATGGCGATTACGTCAAAATAAAGCAATTTCGACGAAATCTTTTTCCTTAGATATGACATTTGGTTGACCGCAGTAGTCAAAAGAGCATATACATAGGTCTCGCGCCCAATTTTGACGCCTTTGATTTTCAAGCGTCGAGGGTTATGCCCCTTTGAAAATGGCGATTACGTCAAAATAAAGCAATTTCGACGAAATCTTTTTCCTTAGATATGACATTTGGTTGACCGCAGTAGTCAAAAGAGCATATACATAGGTCTCGCGCCCAATTTTGACGCCTTTGATTTTCAAGCGTCGAGGGTTATGCCCCTTTGAAAATGGCGATTACGTCAAAATAAAGCAATTTCGACGAAATCTTTTTCCTTAGATATGACATTTGGTTGACCGCAGTAGTCAAAAGAGCATATACATAGGTCTCGCGCCCAATTTTGACGCCTTTGATTTTCAAGCGTCGAGGGTTATGCCCCTTTGAAAATGGCGATTACGTCAAAATAAAGCAATTTCGACGAAATCTTTTTCCTTAGATATGACATTTGGTTGACCGCAGTAGTCAAAAGAGCATATACATAGGTCTCGCGCCCAATTTTGACGCCTTTGATTTTCAAGCGTCGAGGGTTATGCCCCTTTGAAAATGGCGATTACGTCAAAATAAAGCAATTTCGACGAAATCTTTTTCCTTAGATATGACATTTGGTTGACCGCAGTAGTCAAAAGAGCATATACATAGGTCTCGCGCCCAATTTTGACGCCTTTGATTTTCAAGCGTCGAGGGTTATGCCCCTTTGAAAATGGCGATTACGTCAAAATAAAGCAATTTCGACGAAATCTTTTTCCTTAGATATGACATTTGGTTGACCGCAGTAGTCAAAAGAGCATATACATAGGTCTCGCGCCCAATTTTGACGCCTTTGATTTTCAAGCGTCGAGGGTTATGCCCCTTTGAAAATGGCGATTACGTCAAAATAAAGCAATTTCGACGAAATCTTTTTCCTTAGATATGACATTTGGTTGACCGCAGTAGTCAAAAGAGCATATACATAGGTCTCGCGCCCAATTTTGACGCCTTTGATTTTCAAGCGTCGAGGGTTATGCCCCTTTGAAAATGGCGATTACGTCAAAATAAAGCAATTTCGACGAAATCTTTTTCCTTAGATATGACATTTGGTTGACCGCAGTAGTCAAAAGAGCATATACATAGGTCTCGCGCCCAATTTTGACGCCTTTGATTTTCAAGCGTCGAGGGTTATGCCCCTTTGAAAATGGCGATTACGTCAAAATAAAGCAATTTCGACGAAATCTTTTTCCTTAGATATGACATTTGGTTGACCGCAGTAGTCAAAAGAGCATATACATAGGTCTCGCGCCCAATTTTGACGCCTTTGATTTTCAAGCGTCGAGGGTTATGCCCCTTTGAAAATGGCGATTACGTCAAAATAAAGCAATTTCGACGAAATCTTTTTCCTTAGATATGACATTTGGTTGACCGCAGTAGTCAAAAGAGCATATACATAGGTCTCGCGCCCAATTTTGACGCCTTTGATTTTCAAGCGTCGAGGGTTATGCCCCTTTGAAAATGGCGATTACGTCAAAATAAAGCAATTTCAACGAAATCTTTTTCCTTAGATATGACATTTGGTTGACCGCAGTAGTCAAAAGAGCATATACATAGGTCTCGCGCCCAATTTTGACGCCTTTGATTTTCAAGCGTCGAGGGTTATGCCCCTTTGAAAATGGCGATTACGTCAAAATAAAGCAATTTCGACGAAATCTTTTTCCTTAGATATGACATTTGGTTGACCGCAGTAGTCAAAAGAGCATATACATAGGTCTCGCGCCCAATTTTGACGCCTTTGATTTTCAAGCGTCGAGGGTTATGCCCCTTTGAAAATGGCGATTACGTCAAAATAAAGCAATTTCGACGAAATCTTTTTCCTTAGATATGACATTTGGTTGACCGCAGTAGTCAAAAGAGCATATACATAGGTCTCGCGCCCAATTTTGACGCCTTTGATTTTCAAGCGTCGAGGGTTATGCCCCTTTGAAAATGGCGATTACGTCAAAATAAAGCAATTTCGACGAAATCTTTTTCCTTAGATATGACATTTGGTTGACCGCAGTAGTCAAAAGAGCATATACATAGGTCTCGCGCCCAATTTTGACGCCTTTGATTTTCAAGCGTCGAGGGTTATGCCCCTTTGAAAATGGCGATTACGTCAAAATAAAGCAATTTCGACGAAATCTTTTTCCTTAGATATGACATTTGGTTGACCGCAGTAGTCAAAAGAGCATATACATAGGTCTCGCGCCCAATTTTGACGCCTTTGATTTTCAAGCGTCGAGGGTTATGCCCCTTTGAAAATGGCGATTACGTCAAAATAAAGCAATTTCGACGAAATCTTTTTCCTTAGATATGACATTTGGTTGACCGCAGTAGTCAAAAGAGCATATACATAGGTCTCGCGCCCAATTTTGACGCCTTTGATTTTCAAGCGTCGAGGGTTATGCCCCTTTGAAAATGGCGATTACGTCAAAATAAAGCAATTTCGACGAAATCTTTTTCCTTAGATATGACATTTGGTTGACCGCAGTAGTCAAAAGAGCATATACATAGGTCTCGCGCCCAATTTTGACGCCTTTGATTTTCAAGCGTCGAGGGTTATGCCCCTTTGAAAATGGCGATTACGTCAAAATAAAGCAATTTCGACGAAATCTTTTTCCTTAGATATGACATTTGGTTGACCGCAGTAGTCAAAAGAGCATATACATAGGTCTCGCGCCCAATTTTGACGCCTTTGATTTTCAAGCGTCGAGGGTTATGCCCCTTTGAAAATGGCGATTACGTCAAAATAAAGCAATTTCGACGAAATCTTTTTCCTTAGATATGACATTTGGTTGACCGCAGTAGTCAAAAGAGCATATACATAGGTCTCGCGCCCAATTTTGACGCCTTTGATTTTCAAGCGTCGAGGGTTATGCCCCTTTGAAAATGGCGATTACGTCAAAATAAAGCAATTTCGACGAAATCTTTTTCCTTAGATATGACATTTGGTTGACCGCAGTAGTCAAAAGAGCATATACATAGGTCTCGCGCCCAATTTTGACGCCTTTGATTTTCAAGCGTCGAGGGTTATGCCCCTTTGAAAATGGCGATTACGTCAAAATAAAGCAATTTCGACGAAATCTTTTTCCTTAGATATGACATTTGGTTGACCGCAGTAGTCAAAAGAGCATATACATAGGTCTCGCGCCCAATTTTGACGCCTTTGATTTTCAAGCGTCGAGGGTTATGCCCCTTTGAAAATGGCGATTACGTCAAAATAAAGCAATTTCGACGAAATCTTTTTCCTTAGATATGACATTTGGTTGACCGCAGTAGTCAAAAGAGCATATACATAGGTCTCGCGCCCAATTTTGACGCCTTTGATTTTCAAGCGTCGAGGGTTATGCCCCTTTGAAAATGGCGATTACGTCAAAATAAAGCAATTTCGACGAAATCTTTTTCCTTAGATATGACATTTGGTTGACCGCAGTAGTCAAAAGAGCATATACATAGGTCTCGCGCCCAATTTTGACGCCTTTGATTTTCAAGCGTCGAGGGTTATGCCCCTTTGAAAATGGCGATTACGTCAAAATAAAGCAATTTCGACGAAATCTTTTTCCTTAGATATGACATTTGGTTGACCGCAGTAGTCAAAAGAGCATATACATAGGTCTCGCGCCCAATTTTGACGCCTTTGATTTTCAAGCGTCGAGGGTTATGCCCCTTTGAAAATGGCGATTACGTCAAAATAAAGCAATTTCGACGAAATCTTTTTCCTTAGATATGACATTTGGTTGACCGCAGTAGTCAAAAGAGCATATACATAGGTCTCGCGCCCAATTTTGACGCCTTTGATTTTCAAGCGTCGAGGGTTATGCCCCTTTGAAAATGGCGATTACGTCAAAATAAAGCAATTTCGACGAAATCTTTTTCCTTAGATATGACATTTGGTTGACCGCAGTAGTCAAAAGAGCATATACATAGGTCTCGCGCCCAATTTTGACGCCTTTGATTTTCAAGCGTCGAGGGTTATGCCCCTTTGAAAATGGCGATTACGTCAAAATAAAGCAATTTCGACGAAATCTTTTTCCTTAGATATGACATTTGGTTGACCGCAGTAGTCAAAAGAGCATATACATAGGTCTCGCGCCCAATTTTGACGCCTTTGATTTTCAAGCGTCGAGGGTTATGCCCCTTTGAAAATGGCGATTACGTCAAAATAAAGCAATTTCGACGAAATCTTTTTCCTTAGATATGACATTTGGTTGACCGCAGTAGTCAAAAGAGCATATACATAGGTCTCGCGCCCAATTTTGACGCCTTTGATTTTCAAGCGTCGAGGGTTATGCCCCTTTGAAAATGGCGATTACGTCAAAATAAAGCAATTTCGACGAAATCTTTTTCCTTAGATATGACATTTGGTTGACCGCAGTAGTCAAAAGAGCATATACATAGGTCTCGCGCCCAATTTTGACGCCTTTGATTTTCAAGCGTCGAGGGTTATGCCCCTTTGAAAATGGCGATTACGTCAAAATAAAGCAATTTCGACGAAATCTTTTTCCTTAGATATGACATTTGGTTGACCGCAGTAGTCAAAAGAGCATATACATAGGTCTCGCGCCCAATTTTGACGCCTTTGATTTTCAAGCGTCGAGGGTTATGCCCCTTTGAAAATGGCGATTACGTCAAAATAAAGCAATTTCGACGAAATCTTTTTCCTTAGATATGACATTTGGTTGACCGCAGTAGTCAAAAGAGCATATACATAGGTCTCGCGCCCAATTTTGACGCCTTTGATTTTCAAGCGTCGAGGGTTATGCCCCTTTGAAAATGGCGATTACGTCAAAATAAAGCAATTTCGACGAAATCTTTTTCCTTAGATATGACATTTGGTTGACCGCAGTAGTCAAAAGAGCATATACATAGGTCTCGCGCCCAATTTTGACGCCTTTGATTTTCAAGCGTCGAGGGTTATGCCCCTTTGAAAATGGCGATTACGTCAAAATAAAGCAATTTCGACGAAATCTTTTTCCTTAGATATGACATTTGGTTGACCGCAGTAGTCAAAAGAGCATATACATAGGTCTCGCGCCCAATTTTGACGCCTTTGATTTTCAAGCGTCGAGGGTTATGCCCCTTTGAAAATGGCGATTACGTCAAAATAAAGCAATTTCGACGAAATCTTTTTCCTTAGATATGACATTTGGTTGACCGCAGTAGTCAAAAGAGCATATACATAGGTCTCGCGCCCAATTTTGACGCCTTTGATTTTCAAGCGTCGAGGGTTATGCCCCTTTGAAAATGGCGATTACGTCAAAATAAAGCAATTTCGACGAAATCTTTTTCCTTAGATATGACATTTGGTTGACCGCAGTAGTCAAAAGAGCATATACATAGGTCTCGCGCCCAATTTTGACGCCTTTGATTTTCAAGCGTCGAGGGTTATGCCCCTTTGAAAATGGCGATTACGTCAAAATAAAGCAATTTCGACGAAATCTTTTTCCTTAGATATGACATTTGGTTGACCGCAGTAGTCAAAAGAGCATATACATAGGTCTCGCGCCCAATTTTGACGCCTTTGATTTTCAAGCGTCGAGGGTTATGCCCCTTTGAAAATGGCGATTACGTCAAAATAAAGCAATTTCGACGAAATCTTTTTCCTTAGATATGACATTTGGTTGACCGCAGTAGTCAAAAGAGCATATACATAGGTCTCGCGCCCAATTTTGACGCCTTTGATTTTCAAGCGTCGAGGGTTATGCCCCTTTGAAAATGGCGATTACGTCAAAATAAAGCAATTTCGACGAAATCTTTTTCCTTAGATATGACATTTGGTTGACCGCAGTAGTCAAAAGAGCATATACATAGGTCTCGCGCCCAATTTTGACGCCTTTGATTTTCAAGCGTCGAGGGTTATGCCCCTTTGAAAATGGCGATTACGTCAAAATAAAGCAATTTCGACGAAATCTTTTTCCTTAGATATGACATTTGGTTGACCGCAGTAGTCAAAAGAGCATATACATAGGTCTCGCGCCCAATTTTGACGCCTTTGATTTTCAAGCGTCGAGGGTTATGCCCCTTTGAAAATGGCGATTACGTCAAAATAAAGCAATTTCGACGAAATCTTTTTCCTTAGATATGACATTTGGTTGACCGCAGTAGTCAAAAGAGCATATACATAGGTCTCGCGCCCAATTTTGACGCCTTTGATTTTCAAGCGTCGAGGGTTATGCCCCTTTGAAAATGGCGATTACGTCAAAATAAAGCAATTTCGACGAAATCTTTTTCCTTAGATATGACATTTGGTTGACCGCAGTAGTCAAAAGAGCATATACATAGGTCTCGCGCCCAATTTTGACGCCTTTGATTTTCAAGCGTCGAGGGTTATGCCCCTTTGAAAATGGCGATTACGTCAAAATAAAGCAATTTCGACGAAATCTTTTTCCTTAGATATGACATTTGGTTGACCGCAGTAGTCAAAAGAGCATATACATAGGTCTCGCGCCCAATTTTGACGCCTTTGATTTTCAAGCGTCGAGGGTTATGCCCCTTTGAAAATGGCGATTACGTCAAAATAAAGCAATTTCGACGAAATCTTTTTCCTTAGATATGACATTTGGTTGACCGCAGTAGTCAAAAGAGCATATATGTAACAGCATCAAATATTGTGTATATTTTATTGTAATTTTTAATTTAATTGTGACTGAATACAATATTCAGTCAAGCAAATCTTTTAACCTAGTACTTCACACTTAGCTTACCTAACAATCTCACTTCAGCTTTTGCATGAGCATTTTGCACTCACTTAATCACCAGTGCACTATCAAACAATAGCCTGCCCCAAGCGCGACCCTTCTCTTTCTCTTGTTTCTTGCTTTTCAGCTTCTGTCTTTGTAGATATAGTGTTTAGGTATAGTTTTAGAATTTACTCCTTAGATTTCTGTCAGGAGGTGCAGAGACTTTGTCTGTTGCATTTGTGTTTTTCATTGTGGATCTTTTGTGTTATTCATAAGCATCTTTTGGATTTGGAATCATATAAGCAAGGTTAGTTTTGGTTTATATTGTATATTGCATTTATGTGTATTTCTATAATTGTAGGAATATTATGTTTAATTGTTTGGCATTTCATATCATGTATGTTTGGCTTGTATTGGTTTTTATAATTATGTTCTTCAGAACACATAGTACAATGTGTTCAATGATATTTTAGTACTTGTGATTATGGACACATAGTACAATGTGTCCTGTTGTATTATTTAAAGTTTATTAACACACATTACATGTGTTATATAATCATAACTATCTCTAACTTAAACATTAACTTAAACAATGTAAAACTTAAACTAAACTCTCTAAAGTTAGGTTAAACGTGTGTTGTATGGAAGGTAAGAATGTGAAACTTAAATTCATGTGTGGTTGGTTGAATGTATGTGTATTTTAAATGCAATGTGTGTTCGGTTGAACGTATGTGTATTTTAAATGCAATGTGTGTCATGATGTATGATTGCATAGATGAATGAATGAAACAGGGTTTTAATGATGTAGTATTTTACAAGTCTTTTAATAATCTGCATTATCTATTTTCGCCAGCATTGTAAATACGTATATACTTTATTAATGCAGATGTTGATGATGATGTTGATGATGATGATGACGTAACATGAAGTCTTGTGGTTGAAACCCAAGTCCACACACTTGGTGGGTTTAACTTTTATATCATGACTCATTATCTTCTATTCAAGTCAAGTCTTTATTATTATTCTATTGTATATATGTAATCTATTTATGTGACATAGATGCATCGCATATGTGTAATTTATTTCATATGAACTTACTCCATGCATAACATGTATGTGTGAATTGTTGCATTACTCAAATGTAACAATGTTTAAATATAAGTACATATCTATTTGATATTATACATTATGCATGTATTGGCGCACAGCCGATTGTGATATGTAATTCTAAAATATTGTTATTATTGTTTCAGGGTTTATTTATTATAGTTTCATTGTGTTGCAATAAACTATTGCTGGCCATATTGCGAACAACAACCATCGTCTGTGTTTTGTTACCACCGCACACTCGACTCGGTTTCAATGGAGCCCCCAGTGAGGACCATGGCCTGATTACCACCAGAGCGTGATGTAGTCCGATACGTCATCAACGTGAGACCATCTTGTGTTTTGACTGTGATATGTGAACTCTTTGTGAGTTATGTGACCTGATTCAGAGACACTTTTCATTGATGAACATTTCTATGTCTTCTTTGAATTTGAGTATTTTTGTATGACCATGTATTGATATGATGAAATGATGACTTTGCGCCTGTTTATTTACATGTACTTGCTTTTGATTGTATGATATGTATGTACATGTATTTGTTGCCTGTGTTACCCGTGTTCATATTCGTGTTTATAACATGCATGTATCTTATGTCATGATGCCTGCGTGCACATGATGTGTTTCTGTGGTACCATTTCTTACCTTACTTAGTGAGCGCTCACAACTTGGTTCTTAGTTAATTAGCTTAGTTAGTTTAATTGATACACTTTAAGTTAGTAGTTAATTACTCTTGTTTACCCTGTGTTTGCGTGACATGATGTGATTGCTACTTGTGTTTGTGATTTGTGTGAATTAAAATGTTAAATAAACTTTAACTAAATAAAACTGCTAGGGTTCAATAAAGTATAACCAAATTAAGTATGTAGGGATTGCGTTGTGTTCATAGGGTTTGGTGTTCATAAGTTATATTGGTTCTTTGTGTCATATTCTTGTGTTTGCTTCTTCAGTATGGGTTAGTTCAACTTCTGGTTTAGTTTATTTTCTGGTTAAGTTTAATTGTGTTTGCTTTCTTCATTCTGCTTCTATATCCCCATGTCCTTGCGCGCGTACATATAGCATTACACTTTGCATTTGTACACATGCACATATTTTGTTTTCACACTTTATATATGTAATCATACAGTTTGTGAAGTATTAAAATTTCAATCTTTAAATTTCAATTTATCTTAGTATTTCAATGTAATCATGGTGCAAGTTCTCTTTCAGGTTGTTAAAACATCTGTTATGTTTATCAATCCGTATCCACTTCCTTAGATTTAAACGCAATCATTAGTGATATCCTATTATTATTAAATTTTGCCACTTGTAATACTTCATTCAAACATGAGTGAACTACCGCCGGACGAGATCAAGAATCTCGTTTCTGCTTTTTCAAAACTAGGTTCTTGGCCGAATGTTGACAATCCGCAAGATTTGATAGACTGGATGACAAAATACACCCAGACTAAGTTCAAACCTGGGGATTCAACACAGGAGGTCAGGTCTAGTTCCCCTAACCCTCAACCCATTGCCCAAGCACCTGTTAATATTTCACAGGCCCCTAAGTTGCCTTTATTTTCAGGTGAGAAGAAGGGTGAGACCTCTTTTGAAGTTTGGCACTACCATGTCAAATGTTTGATTCAGCAAGGGTCACTGTCCAATGATACTGTTAGTACAGTAGTGCGGCAGTCATTGCGTGGCAGAGCAGCTACTGTTGCTATGTGCCAGGGACCCGATGCTGACATCAAACTTCTTCTTTCGAAGTTAGCAGCTACCTTTGGTACTGTTGACAGAGGTCAAGCTCTTCTTGCTCATTTCTACTCTGCAAGGCAAGAAGACACAGAGGAAGTCTCACAATGGGCGTGCAGGTTGGAACAGCTACTCCTACAGGCAGACACACAAGCACCAGCTTCCATGGAGACAAGAGAAGATATGCTGAAGAACCAACTGTGGTTAGGATCAAGACCGGAACTTCGGGACCAGACAGCCCACATCTTTGACCCTGGATGTACCTTTGATGACCTCCTCAGAGCCTTGCGTCGAGCTGAAGTGGATATACAGCAGAGAGGACCTGGATCCAAGAAGAGGATTCCTGCTCCTAGTATGGCGGCTGTAACCACGAAGGACTCTGAGCTGACGGAAATCAAGGGGATGCTTAAGCAGCTATCATCCGAAGTTTCAGAGATGAAGAAGAAGCAGAACCGTCCACATCCTGACCCGGTATCATGGAGCAACCAGGGACCTCCTGTCCCTCAAGGACCCCCGCCATTCCTGCAGCCACCCCCTCATCAGTGGACACCTCCTACCCATCAGCAATGGACACCTCTTACTCCCTCACAGTGGTACCCACAGGACACAGGCCACACAGATTTCCAGCGACCATCCAAGGATCCCATCACAGGAGAGCCTATATGCTTTAGGTGCAAGCAACCAGGACACCTACAGTATGGATGCCGAGTTCGCCTGGATCATAGTCGCTCTTTAAACAGGAAGAAGCCTATGGGACGGGGCCACTCATAGGCTACAAGAAACGACGCCCCTTTGTAAAGCAACAAGTCGCACAGCTCGTCGGAGAACCCAACGAAGGAACAGTCTTCATTAACAACATTGAGACTAAAGCACTTTTTGACACCGGCTCTACTGTTTCTACTGTCTCGAACACTTTTTATCAAACGTTTCTTTCTGATATTCCTCTCAAACCTCTTGATGTGTTTTTGCAGATTGACTGTGCAGATGGCCAAAATCTTCCATATTTTGGGCACATCGAAGTCAATCTAACAGGCACAGGTTCTATCTCTTCTTTACCCTGCTTACTTTTGGTTGTTCCTGATACTGCTTACAACTTAAAAGTTCCTATCCTTCTGGGCACCAATATCCTCTCCACATGCATGGAATCCTGCAAGGAACAGTATGGAATGCGATTCCTACAACAAGCGGACATCCACACTCCTTGGTACATCGCATTCAGGAACATCATTCTGCAGGACAAGGAACTGACGAGGAACAATTACTCTCTGGGTAAGATCAGAAGTGCAGAGAATGAGCGACTAATCGTACCACCAAACACAGAGCGAGTCATTGAAGGATACATCAGCAACCCACTTGTATACAGGGATACAGTTGCTATGATACAGCCAACTACAGGATCCGCTATACCTTCTGACCTTGACATAGCGCCTACTGTAGTCAACTACCACCACAGAGACAAGATAATGGTCCAAGTCCACGTCGCCAACGTCACAACAAGGACAGTTGCCATCCCAACCCGTGCAGTATTGTGTGAGCTTCAGGTTGTCAACGTTGAGGATCTTCCAACAGAGGTTAATCAAGTTGAAGGCCAAGACGTCATTAATCTTATGAGCTTTGAGGAAGGAGCCGTGACACCTGAACAGCTAAAGGATGGGATTGAAGTCATCAAGAGATATGAAGATATATTCTCCCATGGCGAGACAGACTTAGGACATGTCCCCAACGTGAAGCATCGGATTGACCTTGAAGATGAACGACCTTTCAAGCAGAGGCATAGACGCATCGCTCCATCTATGTACCAAGAGGTCAAGGAGCATCTTCAACAACTGCTTGCAAGTGGAGTCATCCGTCACTCTTACAGTCCATGGTCATCTAATGTTGTCTTAGTAAGGAAAAAGAATGGGAAACTGCGCATGTGTGTTGACTTCCGCCAGCTCAACCGCCGGACCATTAAAGACAGTTACTCTCTGCCAAGAATAGAAGAGATGTTCGACGCACTCGCAGGAGCCAAGTTCTTCAGTACTTTGGATATGAAGTCTGGATACCATCAGGTGGAGATAGAAGAATCACACAAGGAAAGGACAGCTTTCACCGTCGGCCCCTTGGGATTCTTCGAGTACAACCGTATGCCATTCGGTCTCTGCAACAGCCCTGCAACATACCAACGGGTGATGAACGAGTGTTTCGACGGCCTCCACCTCAACATATGCCTCATCTATATGGACGACATCATAGTATTCTCGAATACTTTTGAGGAACATCTTCAGCGCCTCGATCAAGTCTTGAAGAGAGCAAGAGACACAGGAATGAAGCTCAGCCCAGACAAGTGCTCATTCTTCAAGAAAAAGATCAAGTTCCTCGGGCATATTGTTTCTGAAGATGGCATAGAGACAGATCCAGACAAGATCCAGAGAGTACTCGACTGGCCAACACCTACAGATCCAGATGACATTCGCCGATTCCTTGGATTCGCAGGCTATTATAGGAAGTTTGTGAAGGATTTCTCCAAGATCTCCAAGCCACTCTCAGCCTTAATGCCATCCACCAAGACAAAGACAAGAAGGAATCGCCAACCTCAACCTGACAAACCATGGCAATGGGGACCAGAACAGGAAGCAGCGTTCAAGAAAATCAAGACATGCTTATCAACACCGCCAGTCCTTGGATACGCTGACTACACAAAGCCATTTGAAGTTCACACCGACGCCAGTGGCCAAGGACTTGGAGCTGTCTTGTATCAGGACCAGGATGGACAGAAGAAGGTCATCAGCTACGCAAGCAAGGGGCTGAGTAAGTCAGAGAGTAACTATTCGGCACACCGACTTGAGTTCCTTGCACTTAAGTGGGCTGTGACGGATAAGTTCAAGGATTATTTATACGGGAATACATTCACTGTATATACCGATAATAATCCCCTGACATATATACTCAGCTCTGCAAAGTTGGATGCTACAGGTCACCGCTGGCTAGCGTCACTGTCAGCTTACAACTTTGACATCATCTACAGGCCAGGGCTCAGCAACGCAGACGCAGATGGACTCTCAAGGTTACCAGGGATTGAGGCTGAACAACAGAAGAAGATACCATCAGAGTCGGTCAGAGCTGTGTGCAATCCCCTGCAGGAACATCCACTTGTGCACAGCCTGTGCTTCTCAGCAACTCCTAACCTGCAAGACCTTGAGGATCCTGAAGACACCCTGGAAGTGATGACCAACAGAGATTGGAGAAAGGCTCAAGCAGCAGACACCATCTTGGCACCATGGATCAATCTTGTCAGAAGAAACCTCAAGCCAAGAAGACAGGATTATCCCCCTTGTCAAGCCAACACCGCACTGCATCGGAACTTTGACAGCCTACTACTAAAGGAAGGAATTCTCTACAGGAAAGTTAACACCAATGGAGAGGACCGATTGCAGCGAGTGTTACCATCTGCTCTGATTGAAGACGTGCTCAGAGGACTCCATGACGATGTAGGACATCCAGGAAGAGAGAGAACCTTGTCCCTTCTCCGTGATCGTTTCTTCTGGCCAGGCATGGCCAAGGACGTAGAAGACTGGGTTCAAGGTTGTGACAGATGTCTAAGAAGGAAGTCCCCTACAAACAGCAGAGCATCTCTAGTGAGTATCACCACCACACAGCCACTCGAGCTTGTCTGCCTTGACTTTCTCTCTCTAGAAGCATCAAAGGGAGGACACCAGAACATACTAGTCATCACGGACCACTTCACTAGATATGCACAGGCCATTCCAACGAAGAACCAGACTGCAAGAACAACAGCAGAAGCATTCTACAGGAACTTCATCATGCATTACGGAATTCCGAAGAGGATCCACAGTGACCAGGGTGCCAACTTCGAGAGTAAGCTGATGAAGGAACTCTGCAGCATCTTAGGAATGGAGAAGAGTCGGACTACACCTTATCACCCTATGGGCAACGGTATGGTTGAACGCTTTAATAGGACACTGCTTGACATGCTCGGGACACTCCAGCCAGACAAGAAAGCAGATTGGAAGACCTACGTTGCACCGCTTGTCCACGCCTATAACAGCATTCGGCATGAGTCCACCAACCAGTCTCCATTCTATCTGATGTTTGGCCGTGAACCACGTCTCCCCATTGACTTGGCCTTCGGGATAGAGCTCAACAGGAACCATCCATCACTCTCCGTCTACTCAGAGAATCTCAAGAAGAAGCTCCAGGATGCGTATGAGCTCGCCTCCAAGGCATCACAGACAGCCAAGGACAAACAGAAGGCAAGTTACGACTTAAAGACGAGAGGAGCGACAGTCCAGGCAGGAGACAGAGTTCTGGTGAAAGCCTTAGCCTTTGATGGTAAGCACAAGTTGGCGGATCGTTGGGAAGAGGAACCTTATGTGGTTCTCTTGCAACCAAACCAGGACATCCCTGTGTTTGTTGTGCAGAGAGAATCTGGCGAGGGGAGGAAGAGGACATTGCACAGGAACCATCTTCTACCTATCGGTTCAGTTCCAACGATCCAAGAGAAGGAAACAACACCACCTGTCAAGAAGCCAACAGCAAAACCCAGGACAACAGTCAAGAAGACACCACCGAAGAAGACAATTGAAGAGGACAGCCAGGAGGACAATGAATCGGCAGTTGATGCTCCATTTATCTTCACAGGCATAGCTGAAGATGTATCCGTCATCAGTGAAGAGACTGTGGGAGAGAGTGTGGCTACTTCAGAGACAACGGGTGACGATCTACGGTCTCTTGGAGTAGCAGGTGAAGCTTCTGGTGGTGACGACCACAGCACTGGAGACAGCAGCACAGAAGCAGATCCGGATGCAGAAGAACCAGCTGACACACAAGAGGAGCAAGATGATTCAGTTGAGGTTGAAGAACCACCACCTGCGCCTCCTGATGCTGTACCTCAGCCTGTACCTCAGCCTGTACCACCACCAAGAAGGTCTACACGAGAGTCCAAGAAACCAGCCTGGCAGACCTCTGGAGATTATGTGATGTCACAGACCACGGATCCTGATTGGCAGCAGAAGAGCCGTCGGTTGGAGCAACTGGCGGCATCCGGGATCCTTGGACACATCAGTACCAGCATCTCCAAGGCACTTCTTTCCCTTGTTGACGAGGAACAAGAATGACGAGGACGTCATTTTTCAAGGGAGGGAAGAATGTAACAGCATCAAATATTGTGTATATTTTATTGTAATTTTTAATTTAATTGTGACTGAATACAATATTCAGTCAAGCAAATCTTTTAACCTAGTACTTCACACTTAGCTTACCTAACAATCTCACTTCAGCTTTTGCATGAGCATTTTGCACTCACTTAATCACCAGTGCACTATCAAACAATAGCCTGCCCCAAGCGCGACCCTTCTCTTTCTCTTGTTTCTTGCTTTTCAGCTTCTGTCTTTGTAGATATAGTGTTTAGGTATAGTTTTAGAATTTACTCCTTAGATTTCTGTCAGGAGGTGCAGAGACTTTGTCTGTTGCATTTGTGTTTTTCATTGTGGATCTTTTGTGTTATTCATAAGCATCTTTTGGATTTGGAATCATATAAGCAAGGTTAGTTTTGGTTTATATTGTATATTGCATTTATGTGTATTTCTATAATTGTAGGAATATTATGTTTAATTGTTTGGCATTTCATATCATGTATGTTTGGCTTGTATTGGTTTTTATAATTATGTTCTTCAGAACACATAGTACAATGTGTTCAATGATATTTTAGTACTTGTGATTATGGACACATAGTACAATGTGTCCTGTTGTATTATTTAAAGTTTATTAACACACATTACATGTGTTATATAATCATAACTATCTCTAACTTAAACATTAACTTAAACAATGTAAAACTTAAACTAAACTCTCTAAAGTTAGGTTAAACGTGTGTTGTATGGAAGGTAAGAATGTGAAACTTAAATTCATGTGTGGTTGGTTGAATGTATGTGTATTTTAAATGCAATGTGTGTTCGGTTGAACGTATGTGTATTTTAAATGCAATGTGTGTCATGATGTATGATTGCATAGATGAATGAATGAAACAGGGTTTTAATGATGTAGTATTTTACAAGTCTTTTAATAATCTGCATTATCTATTTTCGCCAGCATTGTAAATACGTATATACTTTATTAATGCAGATGTTGATGATGATGTTGATGATGATGATGACGTAACATGAAGTCTTGTGGTTGAAACCCAAGTCCACACACTTGGTGGGTTTAACTTTTATATCATGACTCATTATCTTCTATTCAAGTCAAGTCTTTATTATTATTCTATTGTATATATGTAATCTATTTATGTGACATAGATGCATCGCATATGTGTAATTTATTTCATATGAACTTACTCCATGCATAACATGTATGTGTGAATTGTTGCATTACTCAAATGTAACAATGTTTAAATATAAGTACATATCTATTTGATATTATACATTATGCATGTATTGGCGCACAGCCGATTGTGATATGTAATTCTAAAATATTGTTATTATTGTTTCAGGGTTTATTTATTATAGTTTCATTGTGTTGCAATAAACTATTGCTGGCCATATTGCGAACAACAACCATCGTCTGTGTTTTGTTACCACCGCACACTCGACTCGGTTTCATATACATAGGTCTCGCGCCCAATTTTGACGCCTTTGATTTTCAAGCGTCGAGGGTTATGCCCCTTTGAAAATGGCGATTACGTCAAAATAAAGCAATTTCGACGAAATCTTTTTCCTTAGATATGACATTTGGTTGACCGCAGTAGTCAAAAGAGCATATACATAGGTCTCGCGCCCAATTTTGACGCCTTTGATTTTCAAGCGTCGAGGGTTATGCCCCTTTGAAAATGGCGATTACGTCAAAATAAAGCAACTTCGACGAAATCTTTTTCCTTAGATATGACATTTGGTTGACCGCAGTAGTCAAAAGAGCATATACATAGGTCTCGCGCCCAATTTTGACGCCTTTGATTTTCAAGCGTCGAGGGTTATGCCCCTTTGAAAATGGCGATTACGTCAAAATAAAGCAATTTCGACGAAATCTTTTTCCTTAGATATGACATTTGGTTGACCGCAGTAGTCAAAAGAGCATATACATAGGTCTCGCGCCCAATTTTGACGCCTTTGATTTTCAAGCGTCGAGGGTTATGCCCCTTTGAAAATGGCGATTACGTCAAAATAAAGCAATTTCGACGAAATCTTTTTCCTTAGATATGAAATTTGGTTGACCGCAGTAGTCAAAAGAGCATATACATAGGTCTCGCGCCCAATTTTGACGCCTTTGATTTTCAAGCGTCGAGGGTTATGCCCCTTTGAAAATGGCGATTACGTCAAAATAAAGCAATTTCGACGAAATCTTTTTCCTTAGATATGACATTTGGTTGACCGCAGTAGTCAAAAGAGCATATACATAGGTCTCGCGCCCAATTTTGACGCCTTTGATTTTCAAGCGTCGAGGGTTATGCCCCTTTGAAAATGGCGATTACGTCAAAATAAAGCAATTTCGACGAAATCTTTTTCCTTAGATATGACATTTGGTTGACCGCAGTAGTCAAAAGAGCATATACATAGGTCTCGCGCCCAATTTTGACGCCTTTGATTTTCAAGCGTCGAGGGTTATGCCCCTTTGAAAATGGCGATTACGTCAAAATAAAGCAATTTCGACGAAATCTTTTTCCTTAGATATGACATTTGGTTGACCGCAGTAGTCAAAAGAGCATATACATAGGTCTCGCGCCCAATTTTGACGCCTTTGATTTTCAAGCGTCGAGGGTTATGCCCCTTTGAAAATGGCGATTACGTCAAAATAAAGCAATTTCGACGAAATCTTTTTCCTTAGATATGACATTTGGTTGACCGCAGTAGTCAAAAGAGCATATACATAGGTCTCGCGCCCAATTTTGACGCCTTTGATTTTCAAGCGTCAAGGGTTATGCCCCTTTGAAAATGGCGATTACGTCAAAATAAAGCAATTTCGACGAAATCTTTTTCCTTAGATATGACATTTGGTTGACCGCAGTAGTCAAAAGAGCATATACATAGGTCTCGCGCCCAATTTTGACGCCTTTGATTTTCAAGCGTCGAGGGTTATGCCCCTTTGAAAATGGCGATTACGTCAAAATAAAGCAATTTCGACGAAATCTTTTTCCTTAGATATGACATTTGGTTGACCGCAGTAGTCAAAAGAGCATATACATAGGTCTCGCGCCCAATTTTGACGCCTTTGATTTTCAAGCGTCGAGGGTTATGCCCCTTTGAAAATGGCGATTACGTCAAAATAAAGCAATTTCGACGAAATCTTTTTCCTTAGATATGACATTTGGTTGACCGCAGTAGTCAAAAGAGCATATACATAGGTCTCGCGCCCAATTTTGACGCCTTTGATTTTCAAGCGTCTAGGGTTATGCCCCTTTGAAAATGGCGATTACGTCAAAATAAAGCAATTTCGACGAAATCTTTTTCCTTAGATATGACATTTGGTTGACCGCAGTAGTCAAAAGAGCATATACATAGGTCTCGCGCCCAATTTTGACGCCTTTGATTTTCAAGCGTCTAGGGTTATGCCCCTTTGAAAATGGCGATTACGTCAAAATAAAGCAATTTCGACGAAATCTTTTTCCTTAGATATGACATTTGGTTGACCGCAGTAGTCAAAAGAGCATATACATAGGTCTCGCGCCCAATTTTGACGCCTTTGATTTTCAAGCGTCGAGGGTTATGCCCCTTTGAAAATGGCGATTACGTCAAAATAAAGCAATTTCGACGAAATCTTTTTCCTTAGATATGACATTTGGTTGACCGCAGTAGTCAAAAGAGCATATACATAGGTCTCGCGCCCAATTTTGACGCCTTTGATTTTCAAGCGTCGAGGGTTATGCCCCTTTGAAAATGGCGATTACGTCAAAATAAAGCAATTTCGACGAAATCTTTTTCCTTAGATATGACATTTGGTTGACCGCAGTAGTCAAAAGAGCATATACATAGGTCTCGCGCCCAATTTTGACGCCTTTGATTTTCAAGCGTCGAGGGTTATGCCCCTTTGAAAATGGCGATTACGTCAAAATAAAGCAATTTCGACGAAATCTTTTTCCTTAGATATGACATTTGGTTGACCGCAGTAGTCAAAAGAGCATATACATAGGTCTCGCGCCCAATTTTGACGCCTTTGATTTTCAAGCGTCGAGGGTTATGCCCCTTTGAAAATGGCGATTACGTCAAAATAAAGCAATTTCGACGAAATCTTTTTCCTTAGATATGACATTTGGTTGACCGCAGTAGTCAAAAGAGCATATACATAGGTCTCGCGCCCAATTTTGACGCCTTTGATTTTCAAGCGTCGAGGGTTATGCCCCTTTGAAAATGGCGATTACGTCAAAATAAAGCAATTTCGACGAAATCTTTTTCCTTAGATATGACATTTGGTTGACCGCAGTAGTCAAAAGAGCATATACATAGGTCTCGCGCCCAATTTTGACGCCTTTGATTTTCAAGCGTCGAGGGTTATGCCCCTTTGAAAATGGCGATTACGTCAAAATAAAGCAATTTCGACGAAATCTTTTTCCTTAGATATGACATTTGGTTGACCGCAGTAGTCAAAAGAGCATATACATAGGTCTCGCGCCCAATTTTGACGCCTTTGATTTTCAAGCGTCGAGGGTTATGCCCCTTTGAAAATGGCGATTACGTCAAAATAAAGCAATTTCGACGAAATCTTTTTCCTTAGATATGACATTTGGTTGACCGCAGTAGTCAAAAGAGCATATACATAGGTCTCGCGCCCAATTTTGACGCCTTTGATTTTCAAGCGTCGAGGGTTATGCCCCTTTGAAAATGGCGATTACGTCAAAATAAAGCAATTTCGACGAAATCTTTTTCCTTAGATATGACATTTGGTTGACCGCAGTAGTCAAAAGAGCATATACATAGGTCTCGCGCCCAATTTTGACGCCTTTGATTTTCAAGCGTCGAGGGTTATGCCCCTTTGAAAATGGCGATTACGTCAAAATAAAGCAATTTCGACGAAATCTTTTTCCTTAGATATGACATTTGGTTGACCGCAGTAGTCAAAAGAGCATATACATAGGTCTCGCGCCCAATTTTGACGCCTTTGATTTTCAAGCGTCGAGGGTTATGCCCCTTTGAAAATGGCGATTACGTCAAAATAAAGCAATTTCGACGAAATCTTTTTCCTTAGATATGACATTTGGTTGACCGCAGTAGTCAAAAGAGCATATACATAGGTCTCGCGCCCAATTTTGACGCCTTTGATTTTCAAGCGTCGAGGGTTATGCCCCTTTGAAAATGGCGATTACGTCAAAATAAAGCAATTTCGACGAAATCTTTTTCCTTAGATATGACATTTGGTTGACCGCAGTAGTCAAAAGAGCATATACATAGGTCTCGCGCCCAATTTTGACGCCTTTGATTTTCAAGCGTCGAGGGTTATGCCCCTTTGAAAATGGCGATTACGTCAAAATAAAGCAATTTCGACGAAATCTTTTTCCTTAGATATGACATTTGGTTGACCGCAGTAGTCAAAAGAGCATATACATAGGTCTCGCGCCCAATTTTGACGCCTTTGATTTTCAAGCGTCGAGGGTTATGCCCCTTTGAAAATGGCGATTACGTCAAAATAAAGCAATTTCGACGAAATCTTTTTCCTTAGATATGACATTTGGTTGACCGCAGTAGTCAAAAGAGCATATACATAGGTCTCGCGCCCAATTTTGACGCCTTTGATTTTCAAGCGTCGAGGGTTATGCCCCTTTGAAAATGGCGATTACGTCAAAATAAAGCAATTTCGACGAAATCTTTTTCCTTAGATATGACATTTGGTTGACCGCAGTAGTCAAAAGAGCATATACATAGGTCTCGCGCCCAATTTTGACGCCTTTGATTTTCAAGCGTCGAGGGTTATGCCCCTTTGAAAATGGCGATTACGTCAAAATAAAGCAATTTCGACGAAATCTTTTTCCTTAGATATGACATTTGGTTGACCGCAGTAGTCAAAAGAGCATATACATAGGTCTCGCGCCCAATTTTGACGCCTTTGATTTTCAAGCGTCGAGGGTTATGCCCCTTTGAAAATGGCGATTACGTCAAAATAAAGCAATTTCGACGAAATCTTTTTCCTTAGATATGACATTTGGTTGACCGCAGTAGTCAAAAGAGCATATACATAGGTCTCGCGCCCAATTTTGACGCCTTTGATTTTCAAGCGTCGAGGGTTATGCCCCTTTGAAAATGGCGATTACGTCAAAATAAAGCAATTTCGACGAAATCTTTTTCCTTAGATATGACATTTGGTTGACCGCAGTAGTCAAAAGAGCATATACATAGGTCTCGCGCCCAATTTTGACGCCTTTGATTTTCAAGCGTCGAGGGTTATGCCCCTTTGAAAATGGCGATTACGTCAAAATAAAGCAATTTCGACGAAATCTTTTTCCTTAGATATGACATTTGGTTGACCGCAGTAGTCAAAAGAGCATATACATAGGTCTCGCGCCCAATTTTGACGCCTTTGATTTTCAAGCGTCGAGGGTTATGCCCCTTTGAAAATGGCGATTACGTCAAAATAAAGCAATTTCGACGAAATCTTTTTCCTTAGATATGACATTTGGTTGACCGCAGTAGTCAAAAGAGCATATACATAGGTCTCGCGCCCAATTTTGACGCCTTTGATTTTCAAGCGTCGAGGGTTATGCCCCTTTGAAAATGGCGATTACGTCAAAATAAAGCAATTTCGACGAAATCTTTTTCCTTAGATATGACATTTGGTTGACCGCAGTAGTCAAAAGAGCATATACATAGGTCTCGCGCCCAATTTTGACGCCTTTGATTTTCAAGCGTCGAGGGTTATGCCCCTTTGAAAATGGCGATTACGTCAAAATAAAGCAATTTCGACGAAATCTTTTTCCTTAGATATGACATTTGGTTGACCGCAGTAGTCAAAAGAGCATATACATAGGTCTCGCGCCCAATTTTGACGCCTTTGATTTTCAAGCGTCGAGGGTTATGCCCCTTTGAAAATGGCGATTACGTCAAAATAAAGCAATTTCGACGAAATCTTTTTCCTTAGATATGACATTTGGTTGACCGCAGTAGTCAAAAGAGCATATACATAGGTCTCGCGCCCAATTTTGACGCCTTTGATTTTCAAGCGTCGAGGGTTATGCCCCTTTGAAAATGGCGATTACGTCAAAATAAAGCAATTTCGACGAAATCTTTTTCCTTAGATATGACATTTGGTTGACCGCAGTAGTCAAAAGAGCATATACATAGGTCTCGCGCCCAATTTTGACGCCTTTGATTTTCAAGCGTCGAGGGTTATGCCCCTTTGAAAATGGCGATTACGTCAAAATAAAGCAATTTCGACGAAATCTTTTTCCTTAGATATGACATTTGGTTGACCGCAGTAGTCAAAAGAGCATATACATAGGTCTCGCGCCCAATTTTGACGCCTTTGATTTTCAAGCGTCGAGGGTTATGCCCCTTTGAAAATGGCGATTACGTCAAAATAAAGCAATTTCGACGAAATCTTTTTCCTTAGATATGACATTTGGTTGACCGCAGTAGTCAAAAGAGCATATACATAGGTCTCGCGCCCAATTTTGACGCCTTTGATTTTCAAGCGTCGAGGGTTATGCCCCTTTGAAAATGGCGATTACGTCAAAATAAAGCAATTTCGACGAAATCTTTTTCCTTAGATATGACATTTGGTTGACCGCAGTAGTCAAAAGAGCATATACATAGGTCTCGCGCCCAATTTTGACGCCTTTGATTTTCAAGCGTCGAGGGTTATGCCCCTTTGAAAATGGCGATTACGTCAAAATAAAGCAATTTCGACGAAATCTTTTTCCTTAGATATGACATTTGGTTGACCGCAGTAGTCAAAAGAGCATATACATAGGTCTCGCGCCCAATTTTGACGCCTTTGATTTTCAAGCGTCGAGGGTTATGCCCCTTTGAAAATGGCGATTACGTCAAAATAAAGCAATTTCGACGAAATCTTTTTCCTTAGATATGACATTTGGTTGACCGCAGTAGTCAAAAGAGCATATACATAGGTCTCGCGCCCAATTTTGACGCCTTTGATTTTCAAGCGTCGAGGGTTATGCCCCTTTGAAAATGGCGATTACGTCAAAATAAAGCAATTTCGACGAAATCTTTTTCCTTAGATATGACATTTGGTTGACCGCAGTAGTCAAAAGAGCATATACATAGGTCTCGCGCCCAATTTTGACGCCTTTGATTTTCAAGCGTCGAGGGTTATGCCCCTTTGAAAATGGCGATTACGTCAAAATAAAGCAATTTCGACGAAATCTTTTTCCTTAGATATGACATTTGGTTGACCGCAGTAGTCAAAAGAGCATATACATAGGTCTCGCGCCCAATTTTGACGCCTTTGATTTTCAAGCGTCGAGGGTTATGCCCCTTTGAAAATGGCGATTACGTCAAAATAAAGCAATTTCGACGAAATCTTTTTCCTTAGATATGACATTTGGTTGACCGCAGTAGTCAAAAGAGCATATACATAGGTCTCGCGCCCAATTTTGACGCCTTTGATTTTCAAGCGTCGAGGGTTATGCCCCTTTGAAAATGGCGATTACGTCAAAATAAAGCAATTTCGACGAAATCTTTTTCCTTAGATATGACATTTGGTTGACCGCAGTAGTCAAAAGAGCATATACATAGGTCTCGCGCCCAATTTTGACGCCTTTGATTTTCAAGCGTCGAGGGTTATGCCCCTTTGAAAATGGCGATTACGTCAAAATAAAGCAATTTCGACGAAATCTTTTTCCTTAGATATGACATTTGGTTGACCGCAGTAGTCAAAAGAGCATATACATAGGTCTCGCGCCCAATTTTGACGCCTTTGATTTTCAAGCGTCGAGGGTTATGCCCCTTTGAAAATGGCGATTACGTCAAAATAAAGCAATTTCGACGAAATCTTTTTCCTTAGATATGACATTTGGTTGACCGCAGTAGTCAAAAGAGCATATACATAGGTCTCGCGCCCAATTTTGACGCCTTTGATTTTCAAGCGTCGAGGGTTATGCCCCTTTGAAAATGGCGATTACGTCAAAATAAAGCAATTTCGACGAAATCTTTTTCCTTAGATATGACATTTGGTTGACCGCAGTAGTCAAAAGAGCATATACATAGGTCTCGCGCCCAATTTTGACGCCTTTGATTTTCAAGCGTCGAGGGTTATGCCCCTTTGAAAATGGCGATTACGTCAAAATAAAGCAATTTCGACGAAATCTTTTTCCTTAGATATGACATTTGGTTGACCGCAGTAGTCAAAAGAGCATATACATAGGTCTCGCGCCCAATTTTGACGCCTTTGATTTTCAAGCGTCGAGGGTTATGCCCCTTTGAAAATGGCGATTACGTCAAAATAAAGCAATTTCGACGAAATCTTTTTCCTTAGATATGACATTTGGTTGACCGCAGTAGTCAAAAGAGCATATACATAGGTCTCTCGCGCCCAATTTTGACGCCTTTGATTTTCAAGCGTCGAGGGTTATGCCCCTTTGAAAATGGCGATTACGTCAAAATAAAGCAATTTCGACGAAATCTTTTTCCTTAGATATGACATTTGGTTGACCGCAGTAGTCAAAAGAGCATATACATAGGTCTCGCGCCCAATTTTGACGCCTTTGATTTTCAAGCGTCGAGGGTTATGCCCCTTTGAAAATGGCGATTACGTCAAAATAAAGCAATTTCGACGAAATCTTTTTCCTTAGATATGACATTTGGTTGACCGCAGTAGTCAAAAGAGCATATACATAGGTCTCGCGCCCAATTTTGACGCCTTTGATTTTCAAGCGTCGAGGGTTATGCCCCTTTGAAAATGGCGATTACGTCAAAATAAAGCAATTTCGACGAAATCTTTTTCCTTAGATATGACATTTGGTTGACCGCAGTAGTCAAAAGAGCATATACATAGGTCTCGCGCCCAATTTTGACGCCTTTGATTTTCAAGCGTCGAGGGTTATGCCCCTTTGAAAATGGCGATTACGTCAAAATAAAGCAATTTCGACGAAATCTTTTTCCTTAGATATGACATTTGGTTGACCGCAGTAGTCAAAAGAGCATATACATAGGTCTCGCGCCCAATTTTGACGCCTTTGATTTTCAAGCGTCGAGGGTTATGCCCCTTTGAAAATGGCGATTACGTCAAAATAAAGCAATTTCGACGAAATCTTTTTCCTTAGATATGACATTTGGTTGACCGCAGTAGTCAAAAGAGCATATACATAGGTCTCGCGCCCAATTTTGACGCCTTTGATTTTCAAGCGTCGAGGGTTATGCCCCTTTGAAAATGGCGATTACGTCAAAATAAAGCAATTTCGACGAAATCTTTTTTCCTTAGATATGACATTTGGTTGACCGCAGTAGTCAAAAGAGCATATACATAGGTCTCGCGCCCCAATTTGACGCCTTTGATTTTCAAGCGTCGAGGGTTATGCCCCTTTGAAAATGGCGATTACGTCAAAATAAAGCAATTTCGACGAAATCTTTTTCCTTAGATATGACATTTGGTTGACCGCAGTAGTCAAAAGAGCATATACATAGGTCTCGCGCCCAATTTTGACGCCTTTGATTTTCAAGCGTCGAGGGTTATGCCCCTTTGAAAATGGCGATTACGTCAAAATAAAGCAATTTCGAACGAAATCTTTTTCCTTAGATATGACATTTGGTTGACCGCAGTAGTCAAAAGAGCATATACATAGGTCTCGCGCCCAATTTTGACGCCTTTGATTTTCAGGCGTCGAGGGTTATGCCCCTTTGAAAATGGCGATTACGTCAAAATAAAGCAATTTCGACGAAATCTTTTTCCTTAGATATGACATTTGGTTGACCGCAGTAGTCAAAAGAGCATATACATAGGTCTCGCGCCCAATTTTGACGCCTTTGATTTTCAAGCGTCGAGGGTTATGCCCCTTTGAAAATGGCGATTACGTCAAAATAAAGCAATTTCGACGAAATCTTTTTCCTTAGATATGACATTTGGTTGACCGCAGTAGTCAAAAGAGCATATACATAGGTCTCGCGCCCAATTTTGACGCCTTTGATTTTCATGCGTCGAGGGTTATGCCCCTTTGAAAATGGCGATTACGTCAAAATAAAGCAATTTCGACGAAATCTTTTTCCTTAGATATGACATTTGGTTGACCGCAGTAGTCAAAAGAGCATATACATAGGTCTCGCGCCCAATTTTGACGCCTTTGATTTTCAAGCGTCGAGGGTTATGCCCCATTGAAAATGGCGATTACGTCAAAATAAAGCAATTTCGACGAAATCTTTTTCCTTAGATATGACATTTGGTTGACCGCAGTAGTCAAAAGAGCATATACATAGGTCTCGCGCCCAATTTTGACGCCTTTGATTTTCAAGCGTCGAGGGTTATGCCCCTTTGAAAATGGCGATTACGTCAAAATAAAGCAATTTCGACGAAATCTTTTTCCTTAGATATGACATTTGGTTGACCGCAGTAGTCAAAAGAGCATATACATAGGTCTCGCGCCCAATTTTGACGCCTTTGATTTTCAAGCGTCGAGGGTTATGCCCCTTTGAAAATGGCGATTACGTCAAAATAAAGCAATTTCGACGAAATCTTTTTCCTTAGATATGACATTTGGTTGACCGCAGTAGTCAAAAGAGCATATACATAGGTCTCGCGCCCAATTTTGACGCCTTTGATTTTCAAGCGTCGAGGGTTATGCCCCTTTGAAAATGGCGATTACGTCAAAATAAAGCAATTTCGACGAAATCTTTTTCCTTAGATATGACATTTGGTTGACCGCAGTAGTCAAAAGAGCATATACATAGGTCTCGCGCCCAATTTTGACGCCTTTGATTTTCAAGCGTCGAGGGTTATGCCCCTTTGAAAATGGCGATTACGTCAAAATAAAGCAATTTCGACGAAATCTTTTTCCTTAGATATGACATTTGGTTGACCGCAGTAGTCAAAAGAGCATATACATAGGTCTCGCGCCCAATTTTGACGCCTTTGATTTTCAAGCGTCGAGGGTTATGCCCCTTTGAAAATGGCGATTACGTCAAAATAAAGCAATTTCGACGAAATCTTTTTCCTTAGATATGACATTTGGTTGACCGCAGTAGTCAAAAGAGCATATACATAGGTCTCGCGCCCAATTTTGACGCCTTTGATTTTCAAGCGTCGAGGGTTATGCCCCTTTGAAAATGGCGATTACGTCAAAATAAAGCAATTTCGACGAAATCTTTTTCCTTAGATATGACATTTGGTTGACCGCAGTAGTCAAAAGAGCATATACATAGGTCTCGCGCCCAATTTTGACGCCTTTGATTTTCAAGCGTCGAGGGTTATGCCCCTTTGAAAATGGCGATTACGTCAAAATAAAGCAATTTCGACGAAATCTTTTTCCTTAGATATGACATTTGGTTGACCGCAGTAGTCAAAAGAGCATATACATAGGTCTCGCGCCCAATTTTGACGCCTTTGATTTTCAAGCGTCGAGGGTTATGCCCCTTTGAAAATGGCGATTACGTCAAAATAAAGCAATTTCGACGAAATCTTTTTCCTTAGATATGACATTTGGTTGACCGCAGTAGTCAAAAGAGCATATACATAGGTCTCGCGCCCAATTTTGACGCCTTTGATTTTCAAGCGTCGAGGGTTATGCCCCTTTGAAAATGGCGATTACGTCAAAATAAAGCAATTTCGACGAAATCTTTTTCCTTAGATATGACATTTGGTTGACCGCAGTAGTCAAAAGAGCATATACATAGGTCTCGCGCCCAATTTTGACGCCTTTGATTTTCAAGCGTCGAGGGTTATGCCCCTTTGAAAATGGCGATTACGTCAAAATAAAGCAATTTCGACGAAATCTTTTTCCTTAGATATGACATTTGGTTGACCGCAGTAGTCAAAAGAGCATATACATAGGTCTCGCGCCCAATTTTGACGCCTTTGATTTTCAAGCGTCGAGGGTTATGCCCCTTTGAAAATGGCGATTACGTCAAAATAAAGCAATTTCGACGAAATCTTTTTCCTTAGATATGACATTTGGTTGACCGCAGTAGTCAAAAGAGCATATACATAGGTCTCGCGCCCAATTTTGACGCCTTTGATTTTCAAGCGTCGAGGGTTATGCCCCTTTGAAAATGGCGATTACGTCAAAATAAAGCAATTTCGACGAAATCTTTTTCCTTAGATATGACATTTGGTTGACCGCAGTAGTCAAAAGAGCATATACATAGGTCTCGCGCCCAATTTTGACGCCTTTGATTTTCAAGCGTCGAGGGTTATGCCCCTTTGAAAATGGCGATTACGTCAAAATAAAGCAATTTCGACGAAATCTTTTTCCTTAGATATGACATTTGGTTGACCGCAGTAGTCAAAAGAGCATATACATAGGTCTCGCGCCCAATTTTGACGCCTTTGATTTTCAAGCGTCGAGGGTTATGCCCCTTTGAAAATGGCGATTACGTCAAAATAAAGCAATTTCGACGAAATCTTTTTCCTTAGATATGACATTTGGTTGACCGCAGTAGTCAAAAGAGCATATACATAGGTCTCGCGCCCAATTTTGACGCCTTTGATTTTCAAGCGTCGAGGGTTATGCCCCTTTGAAAATGGCGATTACGTCAAAATAAAGCAATTTCGACGAAATCTTTTTCCTTAGATATGACATTTGGTTGACCGCAGTAGTCAAAAGAGCATATACATAGGTCTCGCGCCCAATTTTGACGCCTTTGATTTTCAAGCGTCGAGGGTTATGCCCCTTTGAAAATGGCGATTACGTCAAAATAAAGCAATTTCGACGAAATCTTTTTCCTTAGATATGACATTTGGTTGACCGCAGTAGTCAAAAGAGCATATACATAGGTCTCGCGCCCAATTTTGACGCCTTTGATTTTCAAGCGTCGAGGGTTATGCCCCTTTGAAAATGGCGATTACGTCAAAATAAAGCAATTTCGACGAAATCTTTTTCCTTAGATATGACATTTGGTTGACCGCAGTAGTCAAAAGAGCATATACATAGGTCTCGCGCCCAATTTTGACGCCTTTGATTTTCAAGCGTCGAGGGTTATGCCCCTTTGAAAATGGCGATTACGTCAAAATAAAGCAATTTCGACGAAATCTTTTTCCTTAGATATGACATTTGGTTGACCGCAGTAGTCAAAAGAGCATATACATAGGTCTCGCGCCCAATTTTGACGCCTTTGATTTTCAAGCGTCGAGGGTTATGCCCCTTTGAAAATGGCGATTACGTCAAAATAAAGCAATTTCGACGAAATCTTTTTCCTTAGATATGACATTTGGTTGACCGCAGTAGTCAAAAGAGCATATACATAGGTCTCGCGCCCAATTTTGACGCCTTTGATTTTCAAGCGTCGAGGGTTATGCCCCTTTGAAAATGGCGATTACGTCAAAATAAAGCAATTTCGACGAAATCTTTTTCCTTAGATATGACATTTGGTTGACCGCAGTAGTCAAAAGAGCATATACATAGGTCTCGCGCCCAATTTTGACGCCTTTGATTTTCAAGCGTCGAGGGTTATGCCCCTTTGAAAATGGCGATTACGTCAAAATAAAGCAATTTCGACGAAATCTTTTTCCTTAGATATGACATTTGGTTGACCGCAGTAGTCAAAAGAGCATATACATAGGTCTCGCGCCCAATTTTGACGCCTTTGATTTTCAAGCGTCGAGGGTTATGCCCCTTTGAAAATGGCGATTACGTCAAAATAAAGCAATTTCGACGAAATCTTTTTCCTTAGATATGACATTTGGTTGACCGCAGTAGTCAAAAGAGCATATACATAGGTCTCGCGCCCAATTTTGACGCCTTTGATTTTCAAGCGTCGAGGGTTATGCCCCTTTGAAAATGGCGATTACGTCAAAATAAAGCAATTTCGACGAAATCTTTTTCCTTAGATATGACATTTGGTTGACCGCAGTAGTCAAAAGAGCATATACATAGGTCTCGCGCCCAATTTTGACGCCACCCCTTTGATTTTCAAGCGTCGAGGGTTATGCCCCTTTGAAAATGGCGATTACGTCAAAATAAAGCAATTTCGACGAAATCTTTTTCCTTAGATATGACATTTGGTTGACCGCAGTAGTCAAAAGAGCATATACATAGGTCTCGCGCCCAATTTTGACGCCTTTGATTTTCAAGCGTCGAGGGTTATGCCCCTTTGAAAATGGCGATTACGTCAAAATAAAGCAATTTCGACGAAATCTTTTTCCTTAGATATGACATTTGGTTGACCGCAGTAGTCAAAAGAGCATATACATAGGTCTCGCGCCCAATTTTGACGCCTTTGATTTTCAAGCGTCGAGGGTTATGCCCCTTTGAAAATGGCGATTACGTCAAAATAAAGCAATTTCGACGAAATCTTTTTCCTTAGATATGACATTTGGTTGACCGCAGTAGTCAAAAGAGCATATACATAGGTCTCGCGCCCAATTTTGACGCCTTTGATTTTCAAGCGTCGAGGGTTATGCCCCTTTGAAAATGGCGATTACGTCAAAATAAAGCAATTTCGACGAAATCTTTTTCCTTAGATATGACATTTGGTTGACCGCAGTAGTCAAAAGAGCATATACATAGGTCTCGCGCCCAATTTTGACGCCTTTGATTTTCAAGCGTCGAGGGTTATGCCCCTTTGAAAATGGCGATTACGTCAAAATAAAGCAATTTCGACGAAATCTTTTTCCTTAGATATGACATTTGGTTGACCGCAGTAGTCAAAAGAGCATATACATAGGTCTCGCGCCCAATTTTGACGCCTTTGATTTTCAAGCGTCGAGGGTTATGCCCCTTTGAAAATGGCGATTACGTCAAAATAAAGCAATTTCGACGAAATCTTTTTCCTTAGATATGACATTTGGTTGACCGCAGTAGTCAAAAGAGCATATACATAGGTCTCGCGCCCAATTTTGACGCCTTTGATTTTCAAGCGTCGAGGGTTATGCCCCTTTGAAAATGGCGATTACGTCAAAATAAAGCAATTTCGACGAAATCTTTTTCCTTAGATATGACATTTGGTTGACCGCAGTAGTCAAAAGAGCATATACATAGGTCTCGCGCCCAATTTTGACGCCTTTGATTTTCAAGCGTCGAGGGTTATGCCCCTTTGAAAATGGCGATTACGTCAAAATAAAGCAATTTCGACGAAATCTTTTTCCTTAGATATGACATTTGGTTGACCGCAGTAGTCAAAAGAGCATATACATAGGTCTCGCGCCCAATTTTGACGCCTTTGATTTTCAAGCGTCGAGGGTTATGCCCCTTTGAAAATGGCGATTACGTCAAAATAAAGCAATTTCGACGAAATCTTTTTCCTTAGATATGACATTTGGTTGACCGCAGTAGTCAAAAGAGCATATACATAGGTCTCGCGCCCAATTTTGACGCCTTTGATTTTCAAGCGTCGAGGGTTATGCCCCTTTGAAAATGGCGATTACGTCAAAATAAAGCAATTTCGACGAAATCTTTTTCCTTAGATATGACATTTGGTTGACCGCAGTAGTCAAAAGAGCATATACATAGGTCTCGCGCCCAATTTTGACGCCTTTGATTTTCAAGCGTCGAGGGTTATGCCCCTTTGAAAATGGCGATTACGTCAAAATAAAGCAATTTCGACGAAATCTTTTCCTTAGATATGACATTTGGTTGACCGCAGTAGTCAAAAGAGCATATACATAGGTCTCGCGCCCAATTTTGACGCCTTTGATTTTCAAGCGTCGAGGGTTATGCCCCTTTGAAAATGGCGATTACGTCAAAATAAAGCAATTTCGACGAAATCTTTTTCCTTAGATATGACATTTGGTTGACCGCAGTAGTCAAAAGAGCATATACATAGGTCTCGCGCCCAATTTTGACGCCTTTGATTTTCAAGCGTCGAGGGTTATGCCCCTTTGAAAATGGCGATTACGTCAAAATAAAGCAATTTCGACGAAATCTTTTTCCTTAGATATGACATTTGGTTGACCGCAGTAGTCAAAAGAGCATATACATAGGTCTCGCGCCCAATTTTGACGCCTTTGATTTTCAAGCGTCGAGGGTTATGCCCCTTTGAAAATGGCGATTACGTCAAAATAAAGCAATTTCGACGAAATCTTTTTCCTTAGATATGACATTTGGTTGACCGCAGTAGTCAAAAGAGCATATACATAGGTCTCGCGCCCAATTTTGACGCCTTTGATTTTCAAGCGTCGAGGGTTATGCCCCTTTGAAAATGGCGATTACGTCAAAATAAAGCAATTTCGACGAAATCTTTTTCCTTAGATATGACATTTGGTTGACCGCAGTAGTCAAAAGAGCATATACATAGGTCTCGCGCCCAATTTTGACGCCTTTGATTTTCAAGCGTCGAGGGTTATGCCCCTTTGAAAATGGCGATTACGTCAAAATAAAGCAATTTCGACGAAATCTTTTTCCTTAGATATGACATTTGGTTGACCGCAGTAGTCAAAAGAGCATATACATAGGTCTCGCGCCCAATTTTGACGCCTTTGATTTTCAAGCGTCGAGGGTTATGCCCCTTTGAAAATGGCGATTACGTCAAAATAAAGCAATTTCGACGAAATCTTTTTCCTTAGATATGACATTTGGTTGACCGCAGTAGTCAAAAGAGCATATACATAGGTCTCGCGCCCAATTTTGACGCCTTTGATTTTCAAGCGTCGAGGGTTATGCCCCTTTGAAAATGGCGATTACGTCAAAATAAAGCAATTTCGACGAAATCTTTTTCCTTAGATATGACATTTGGTTGACCGCAGTAGTCAAAAGAGCATATACATAGGTCTCGCGCCCAATTTTGACGCCTTTGATTTTCAAGCGTCGAGGGTTATGCCCCTTTGAAAATGGCGATTACGTCAAAATAAAGCAATTTCGACGAAATCTTTTTCCTTAGATATGACATTTGGTTGACCGCAGTAGTCAAAAGAGCATATACATAGGTCTCGCGCCCAATTTTGACGCCTTTGATTTTCAAGCGTCGAGGGTTATGCCCCTTTGAAAATGGCGATTACGTCAAAATAAAGCAATTTCGACGAAATCTTTTTCCTTAGATATGACATTTGGTTGACCGCAGTAGTCAAAAGAGCATATACATAGGTCTCGCGCCCAATTTTGACGCCTTTGATTTTCAAGCGTCGAGGGTTATGCCCCTTTGAAAATGGCGATTACGTCAAAATAAAGCAATTTCGACGAAATCTTTTTCCTTAGATATGACATTTGGTTGACCGCAGTAGTCAAAAGAGCATATACATAGGTCTCGCGCCCAATTTTGACGCCTTTGATTTTCAAGCGTCGAGGGTTATGCCCCTTTGAAAATGGCGATTACGTCAAAATAAAGCAATTTCGACGAAATCTTTTTCCTTAGATATGACATTTGGTTGACCGCAGTAGTCAAAAGAGCATATACATAGGTCTCGCGCCCAATTTTGACGCCTTTGATTTTCAAGCGTCGAGGGTTATGCCCCTTTGAAAATGGCGATTACGTCAAAATAAAGCAATTTCGACGAAATCTTTTTCCTTAGATATGACATTTGGTTGACCGCAGTAGTCAAAAGAGCATATACATAGGTCTCGCGCCCAATTTTGACGCCTTTGATTTTCAAGCGTCGAGGGTTATGCCCCTTTGAAAATGGCGATTACGTCAAAATAAAGCAATTTCGACGAAATCTTTTTCCTTAGATATGACATTTGGTTGACCGCAGTAGTCAAAAGAGCATATACATAGGTCTCGCGCCCAATTTTGACGCCTTTGATTTTCAAGCGTCGAGGGTTATGCCCCTTTGAAAATGGCGATTACGTCAAAATAAAGCAATTTCGACGAAATCTTTTTCCTTAGATATGACATTTGGTTGACCGCAGTAGTCAAAAGAGCATATACATAGGTCTCGCGCCCAATTTTGACGCCTTTGATTTTCAAGCGTCGAGGGTTATGCCCCTTTGAAAATGGCGATTACGTCAAAATAAAGCAATTTCGACGAAATCTTTTTCCTTAGATATGACATTTGGTTGACCGCAGTAGTCAAAAGAGCATATACATAGGTCTCGCGCCCAATTTTGACGCCTTTGATTTTCAAGCGTCGAGGGTTATGCCCCTTTGAAAATGGCGATTACGTCAAAATAAAGCAATTTCGACGAAATCTTTTTCCTTAGATATGACATTTGGTTGACCGCAGTAGTCAAAAGAGCATATACATAGGTCTCGCGCCCAATTTTGACGCCTTTGATTTTCAAGCGTCGAGGGTTATGCCCCTTTGAAAATGGCGATTACGTCAAAATAAAGCAATTTCGACGAAATCTTTTTCCTTAGATATGACATTTGGTTGACCGCAGTAGTCAAAAGAGCATATACATAGGTCTCGCGCCCAATTTTGACGCCTTTGATTTTCAAGCGTCGAGGGTTATGCCCCTTTGAAAATGGCGATTACGTCAAAATAAAGCAATTTCGACGAAATCTTTTTCCTTAGATATGACATTTGGTTGACCGCAGTAGTCAAAAGAGCATATACATAGGTCTCGCGCCCAATTTTGACGCCTTTGATTTTCAAGCGTCGAGGGTTATGCCCCTTTGAAAATGGCGATTACGTCAAAATAAAGCAATTTCGACGAAATCTTTTTCCTTAGATATGACATTTGGTTGACCGCAGTAGTCAAAAGAGCATATACATAGGTCTCGCGCCCAATTTTGACGCCTTTGATTTTCAAGCGTCGAGGGTTATGCCCCTTTGAAAATGGCGATTACGTCAAAATAAAGCAATTTCGACGAAATCTTTTTCCTTAGATATGACATTTGGTTGACCGCAGTAGTCAAAAGAGCATATACATAGGTCTCGCGCCCAATTTTGACGCCTTTGATTTTCAAGCGTCGAGGGTTATGCCCCTTTGAAAATGGCGATTACGTCAAAATAAAGCAATTTCGACGAAATCTTTTTCCTTAGATATGACATTTGGTTGACCGCAGTAGTCAAAAGAGCATATACATAGGTCTCGCGCCCAATTTTGACGCCTTTGATTTTCAAGCGTCGAGGGTTATGCCCCTTTGAAAATGGCGATTACGTCAAAATAAAGCAATTTCGACGAAATCTTTTTCCTTAGATATGACATTTGGTTGACCGCAGTAGTCAAAAGAGCATATACATAGGTCTCGCGCCCAATTTTGACGCCTTTGATTTTCAAGCGTCGAGGGTTATGCCCCTTTGAAAATGGCGATTACGTCAAAATAAAGCAATTTCGACGAAATCTTTTTCCTTAGATATGACATTTGGTTGACCGCAGTAGTCAAAAGAGCATATACATAGGTCTCGCGCCCAATTTTGACGCCTTTGATTTTCAAGCGTCGAGGGTTATGCCCCTTTGAAAATGGCGATTACGTCAAAATAAAGCAATTTCGACGAAATCTTTTTCCTTAGATATGACATTTGGTTGACCGCAGTAGTCAAAAGAGCATATACATAGGTCTCGCGCCCAATTTTGACGCCTTTGATTTTCAAGCGTCGAGGGTTATGCCCCTTTGAAAATGGCGATTACGTCAAAATAAAGCAATTTCGACGAAATCTTTTTCCTTAGATATGACATTTGGTTGACCGCAGTAGTCAAAAGAGCATATACATAGGTCTCGCGCCCAATTTTGACGCCTTTGATTTTCAAGCGTCGAGGGTTATGCCCCTTTGAAAATGGCGATTACGTCAAAATAAAGCAATTTCGACGAAATCTTTTTCCTTAGATATGACATTTGGTTGACCGCAGTAGTCAAAAGAGCATATACATAGGTCTCGCGCCCAATTTTGACGCCTTTGATTTTCAAGCGTCGAGGGTTATGCCCCTTTGAAAATGGCGATTACGTCAAAATAAAGCAATTTCGACGAAATCTTTTTCCTTAGATATGACATTTGGTTGACCGCAGTAGTCAAAAGAGCATATACATAGGTCTCGCGCCCAATTTTGACGCCTTTGATTTTCAAGCGTCGAGGGTTATGCCCCTTTGAAAATGGCGATTACGTCAAAATAAAGCAATTTCGACGAAATCTTTTTCCTTAGATATGACATTTGGTTGACCGCAGTAGTCAAAAGAGCATATACATAGGTCTCGCGCCCAATTTTGACGCCTTTGATTTTCAAGCGTCGAGGGTTATGCCCCTTTGAAAATGGCGATTACGTCAAAATAAAGCAATTTCGACGAAATCTTTTTCCTTAGATATGACATTTGGTTGACCGCAGTAGTCAAAAGAGCATATACATAGGTCTCGCGCCCAATTTTGACGCCTTTGATTTTCAAGCGTCGAGGGTTATGCCCCTTTGAAAATGGCGATTACGTCAAAATAAAGCAATTTCGACGAAATCTTTTTCCTTAGATATGACATTTGGTTGACCGCAGTAGTCAAAAGAGCATATACATAGGTCTCGCGCCCAATTTTGACGCCTTTGATTTTCAAGCGTCGAGGGTTATGCCCCTTTGAAAATGGCGATTACGTCAAAATAAAGCAATTTCGACGAAATCTTTTTCCTTAGATATGACATTTGGTTGACCGCAGTAGTCAAAAGAGCATATACATAGGTCTCGCGCCCAATTTTGACGCCTTTGATTTTCAAGCGTCGAGGGTTATGCCCCTTTGAAAATGGCGATTACGTCAAAATAAAGCAATTTCGACGAAATCTTTTTCCTTAGATATGACATTTGGTTGACCGCAGTAGTCAAAAGAGCATATACATAGGTCTCGCGCCCAATTTTGACGCCTTTGATTTTCAAGCGTCGAGGGTTATGCCCCTTTGAAAATGGCGATTACGTCAAAATAAAGCAATTTCGACGAAATCTTTTTCCTTAGATATGACATTTGGTTGACCGCAGTAGTCAAAAGAGCATATACATAGGTCTCGCGCCCAATTTTGACGCCTTTGATTTTCAAGCGTCGAGGGTTATGCCCCTTTGAAAATGGCGATTACGTCAAAATAAAGCAATTTCGACGAAATCTTTTTCCTTAGATATGACATTTGGTTGACCGCAGTAGTCAAAAGAGCATATACATAGGTCTCGCGCCCAATTTTGACGCCTTTGATTTTCAAGCGTCGAGGGTTATGCCCCTTTGAAAATGGCGATTACGTCAAAATAAAGCAATTTCGACGAAATCTTTTTCCTTAGATATGACATTTGGTTGACCGCAGTAGTCAAAAGAGCATATACATAGGTCTCGCGCCCAATTTTGACGCCTTTGATTTTCAAGCGTCGAGGGTTATGCCCCTTTGAAAATGGCGATTACGTCAAAATAAAGCAATTTCGACGAAATCTTTTTCCTTAGATATGACATTTGGTTGACCGCAGTAGTCAAAAGAGCATATACATAGGTCTCGCGCCCAATTTTGACGCCTTTGATTTTCAAGCGTCGAGGGTTATGCCCCTTTGAAAATGGCGATTACGTCAAAATAAAGCAATTTCGACGAAATCTTTTTCCTTAGATATGACATTTGGTTGACCGCAGTAGTCAAAAGAGCATATACATAGGTCTCGCGCCCAATTTTGACGCCTTTGATTTTCAAGCGTCGAGGGTTATGCCCCTTTGAAAATGGCGATTACGTCAAAATAAAGCAATTTCGACGAAATCTTTTTCCTTAGATATGACATTTGGTTGACCGCAGTAGTCAAAAGAGCATATACATAGGTCTCGCGCCCAATTTTGACGCCTTTGATTTTCAAGCGTCGAGGGTTATGCCCCTTTGAAAATGGCGATTACGTCAAAATAAAGCAATTTCGACGAAATCTTTTTCCTTAGATATGACATTTGGTTGACCGCAGTAGTCAAAAGAGCATATACATAGGTCTCGCGCCCAATTTTGACGCCTTTGATTTTCAAGCGTCGAGGGTTATGCCCCTTTGAAAATGGCGATTACGTCAAAATAAAGCAATTTCGACGAAATCTTTTTCCTTAGATATGACATTTGGTTGACCGCAGTAGTCAAAAGAGCATATACATAGGTCTCGCGCCCAATTTTGACGCCTTTGATTTTCAAGCGTCGAGGGTTATGCCCCTTTGAAAATGGCGATTACGTCAAAATAAAGCAATTTCGACGAAATCTTTTTCCTTAGATATGACATTTGGTTGACCGCAGTAGTCAAAAGAGCATATACATAGGTCTCGCGCCCAATTTTGACGCCTTTGATTTTCAAGCGTCGAGGGTTATGCCCCTTTGAAAATGGCGATTACGTCAAAATAAAGCAATTTCGACGAAATCTTTTTCCTTAGATATGACATTTGGTTGACCGCAGTAGTCAAAAGAGCATATACATAGGTCTCGCGCCCAATTTTGACGCCTTTGATTTTCAAGCGTCGAGGGTTATGCCCCTTTGAAAATGGCGATTACGTCAAAATAAAGCAATTTCGACGAAATCTTTTTCCTTAGATATGACATTTGGTTGACCGCAGTAGTCAAAAGAGCATATACATAGGTCTCGCGCCCAATTTTGACGCCTTTGATTTTCAAGCGTCGAGGGTTATGCCCCTTTGAAAATGGCGATTACGTCAAAATAAAGCAATTTCGACGAAATCTTTTTCCTTAGATATGACATTTGGTTGACCGCAGTAGTCAAAAGAGCATATACATAGGTCTCGCGCCCAATTTTGACGCCTTTGATTTTCAAGCGTCGAGGGTTATGCCCCTTTGAAAATGGCGATTACGTCAAAATAAAGCAATTTCGACGAAATCTTTTTCCTTAGATATGACATTTGGTTGACCGCAGTAGTCAAAAGAGCATATACATAGGTCTCGCGCCCAATTTTGACGCCTTTGATTTTCAAGCGTCGAGGGTTATGCCCCTTTGAAAATGGCGATTACGTCAAAATAAAGCAATTTCGACGAAATCTTTTTCCTTAGATATGACATTTGGTTGACCGCAGTAGTCAAAAGAGCATATACATAGGTCTCGCGCCCAATTTTGACGCCTTTGATTTTCAAGCGTCGAGGGTTATGCCCCTTTGAAAATGGCGATTACGTCAAAATAAAGCAATTTCGACGAAATCTTTTTCCTTAGATATGACATTTGGTTGACCGCAGTAGTCAAAAGAGCATATACATAGGTCTCGCGCCCAATTTTGACGCCTTTGATTTTCAAGCGTCGAGGGTTATGCCCCTTTGAAAATGGCGATTACGTCAAAATAAAGCAATTTCGACGAAATCTTTTTCCTTAGATATGACATTTGGTTGACCGCAGTAGTCAAAAGAGCATATACATAGGTCTCGCGCCCAATTTTGACGCCTTTGATTTTCAAGCGTCGAGGGTTATGCCCCTTTGAAAATGGCGATTACGTCAAAATAAAGCAATTTCGACGAAATCTTTTTCCTTAGATATGACATTTGGTTGACCGCAGTAGTCAAAAGAGCATATACATAGGTCTCGCGCCCAATTTTGACGCCTTTGATTTTCAAGCGTCGAGGGTTATGCCCCTTTGAAAATGGCGATTACGTCAAAATAAAGCAATTTCGACGAAATCTTTTTCCTTAGATATGACATTTGGTTGACCGCAGTAGTCAAAAGAGCATATACATAGGTCTCGCGCCCAATTTTGACGCCTTTGATTTTCAAGCGTCGAGGGTTATGCCCCTTTGAAAATGGCGATTACGTCAAAATAAAGCAATTTCGACGAAATCTTTTTCCTTAGATATGACATTTGGTTGACCGCAGTAGTCAAAAGAGCATATACATAGGTCTCGCGCCCAATTTTGACGCCTTTGATTTTCAAGCGTCGAGGGTTATGCCCCTTTGAAAATGGCGATTACGTCAAAATAAAGCAATTTCGACGAAATCTTTTTCCTTAGATATGACATTTGGTTGACCGCAGTAGTCAAAAGAGCATATACATAGGTCTCGCGCCCAATTTTGACGCCTTTGATTTTCAAGCGTCGAGGGTTATGCCCCTTTGAAAATGGCGATTACGTCAAAATAAAGCAATTTCGACGAAATCTTTTTCCTTAGATATGACATTTGGTTGACCGCAGTAGTCAAAAGAGCATATACATAGGTCTCGCGCCCAATTTTGACGCCTTTGATTTTCAAGCGTCGAGGGTTATGCCCCTTTGAAAATGGCGATTACGTCAAAATAAAGCAATTTCGACGAAATCTTTTTCCTTAGATATGACATTTGGTTGACCGCAGTAGTCAAAAGAGCATATACATAGGTCTCGCGCCCAATTTTGACGCCTTTGATTTTCAAGCGTCGAGGGTTATGCCCCTTTGAAAATGGCGATTACGTCAAAATAAAGCAATTTCGACGAAATCTTTTTCCTTAGATATGACATTTGGTTGACCGCAGTAGTCAAAAGAGCATATACATAGGTCTCGCGCCCAATTTTGACGCCTTTGATTTTCAAGCGTCGAGGGTTATGCCCCTTTGAAAATGGCGATTACGTCAAAATAAAGCAATTTCGACGAAATCTTTTTCCTTAGATATGACATTTGGTTGACCGCAGTAGTCAAAAGAGCATATACATAGGTCTCGCGCCCAATTTTGACGCCTTTGATTTTCAAGCGTCGAGGGTTATGCCCCTTTGAAAATGGCGATTACGTCAAAATAAAGCAATTTCGACGAAATCTTTTTCCTTAGATATGACATTTGGTTGACCGCAGTAGTCAAAAGAGCATATACATAGGTCTCGCGCCCAATTTTGACGCCTTTGATTTTCAAGCGTCGAGGGTTATGCCCCTTTGAAAATGGCGATTACGTCAAAATAAAGCAATTTCGACGAAATCTTTTTCCTTAGATATGACATTTGGTTGACCGCAGTAGTCAAAAGAGCATATACATAGGTCTCGCGCCCAATTTTGACGCCTTTGATTTTCAAGCGTCGAGGGTTATGCCCCTTTGAAAATGGCGATTACGTCAAAATAAAGCAATTTCGACGAAATCTTTTTCCTTAGATATGACATTTGGTTGACCGCAGTAGTCAAAAGAGCATATACATAGGTCTCGCGCCCAATTTTGACGCCTTTGATTTTCAAGCGTCGAGGGTTATGCCCCTTTGAAAATGGCGATTACGTCAAAATAAAGCAATTTCGACGAAATCTTTTTCCTTAGATATGACATTTGGTTGACCGCAGTAGTCAAAAGAGCATATACATAGGTCTCGCGCCCAATTTTGACGCCTTTGATTTTCAAGCGTCGAGGGTTATGCCCCTTTGAAAATGGCGATTACGTCAAAATAAAGCAATTTCGACGAAATCTTTTTCCTTAGATATGACATTTGGTTGACCGCAGTAGTCAAAAGAGCATATACATAGGTCTCGCGCCCAATTTTGACGCCTTTGATTTTCAAGCGTCGAGGGTTATGCCCCTTTGAAAATGGCGATTACGTCAAAATAAAGCAATTTCGACGAAATCTTTTTCCTTAGATATGACATTTGGTTGACCGCAGTAGTCAAAAGAGCATATACATAGGTCTCGCGCCCAATTTTGACGCCTTTGATTTTCAAGCGTCGAGGGTTATGCCCCTTTGAAAATGGCGATTACGTCAAAATAAAGCAATTTCGACGAAATCTTTTTCCTTAGATATGACATTTGGTTGACCGCAGTAGTCAAAAGAGCATATACATAGGTCTCGCGCCCAATTTTGACGCCTTTGATTTTCAAGCGTCGAGGGTTATGCCCCTTTGAAAATGGCGATTACGTCAAAATAAAGCAATTTCGACGAAATCTTTTTCCTTAGATATGACATTTGGTTGACCGCAGTAGTCAAAAGAGCATATACATAGGTCTCGCGCCCAATTTTGACGCCTTTGATTTTCAAGCGTCGAGGGTTATGCCCCTTTGAAAATGGCGATTACGTCAAAATAAAGCAATTTCGACGAAATCTTTTTCCTTAGATATGACATTTGGTTGACCGCAGTAGTCAAAAGAGCATATACATAGGTCTCGCGCCCAATTTTGACGCCTTTGATTTTCAAGCGTCGAGGGTTATGCCCCTTTGAAAATGGCGATTACGTCAAAATAAAGCAATTTCGACGAAATCTTTTTCCTTAGATATGACATTTGGTTGACCGCAGTAGTCAAAAGAGCATATACATAGGTCTCGCGCCCAATTTTGACGCCTTTGATTTTCAAGCGTCGAGGGTTATGCCCCTTTGAAAATGGCGATTACGTCAAAATAAAGCAATTTCGACGAAATCTTTTTCCTTAGATATGACATTTGGTTGACCGCAGTAGTCAAAAGAGCATATACATAGGTCTCGCGCCCAATTTTGACGCCTTTGATTTTCAAGCGTCGAGGGTTATGCCCCTTTGAAAATGGCGATTACGGTCAAAATAAAGCAATTTCGACGAAATCTTTTTCCTTAGATATGACATTTGGTTGACCGCAGTAGTCAAAAGAGCATATACATAGGTCTCGCGCCCAATTTTGACGCCTTTGATTTTCAAGCGTCGAGGGTTATGCCCCTTTGAAAATGGCGATTACGTCAAAATAAAGCAATTTCGACGAAATCTTTTTCCTTAGATATGACATTTTGTTGACCGCAGTAGTCAAAAGAGCATATACATAGGTCTCGCGCCCAATTTTGACGCCTTTGATTTTCAAGCGTCGAGGGTTATGCCCCTTTGAAAATGGCGATTACGTCAAAATAAAGCAATTTCGACGAAATCTTTTTCCTTAGATATGACATTTGGTTGACCGCAGTAGTCAAAAGAGCATATACATAGGTCTCGCGCCCAATTTTGACGCCTTTGATTTTCAAGCGTCGAGGGTTATGCCCCTTTGAAAATGGCGATTACGTCAAAATAAAGCAATTTCGACGAAATCTTTTTCCTTAGATATGACATTTGGTTGACCGCAGTAGTCAAAAGAGCATATACATAGGTCTCGCGCCCAATTTTGACGCCTTTGATTTTCAAGCGTCGAGGGTTATGCCCCTTTGAAAATGGCGATTACGTCAAAATAAAGCAATTTCGACGAAATCTTTTTCCTTAGATATGACATTTGGTTGACCGCAGTAGTCAAAAGAGCATATACATAGGTCTCGCGCCCAATTTTGACGCCTTTGATTTTCAAGCGTCGAGGGTTATGCCCCTTTGAAAATGGCGATTACGTCAAAATAAAGCAATTTCGACGAAATCTTTTTCCTTAGATATGACATTTGGTTGACCGCAGTAGTCAAAAGAGCATATACATAGGTCTCGCGCCCAATTTTGACGCCTTTGATTTTCAAGCGTCGAGGGTTATGCCCCTTTGAAAATGGCGATTACGTCAAAATAAAGCAATTTCGACGAAATCTTTTTCCTTAGATATGACATTTGGTTGACCGCAGTAGTCAAAAGAGCATATACATAGGTCTCGCGCCCAATTTTGACGCCTTTGATTTTCAAGCGTCGAGGGTTATGCCCCTTTGAAAATGGCGATTACGTCAAAATAAAGCAATTTCGACGAAATCTTTTTCCTTAGATATGACATTTGGTTGACCGCAGTAGTCAAAAGAGCATATACATAGGTCTCGCGCCCAATTTTGACGCCTTTGATTTTCAAGCGTCGAGGGTTATGCCCCTTTGAAAATGGCGATTACGTCAAAATAAAGCAATTTCGACGAAATCTTTTTCCTTAGATATGACATTTGGTTGACCGCAGTAGTCAAAAGAGCATATACATAGGTCTCGCGCCCAATTTTGACGCCTTTGATTTTCAAGCGTCGAGGGTTATGCCCCTTTGAAAATGGCGATTACGTCAAAATAAAGCAATTTCGACGAAATCTTTTTCCTTAGATATGACATTTGGTTGACCGCAGTAGTCAAAAGAGCATATACATAGGTCTCGCGCCCAATTTTGACGCCTTTGATTTTCAAGCGTCGAGGGTTATGCCCCTTTGAAAATGGCGATTACGTCAAAATAAAGCAATTTCGACGAAATCTTTTTCCTTAGATATGACATTTGGTTGACCGCAGTAGTCAAAAGAGCATATACATAGGTCTCGCGCCCAATTTTGACGCCTTTGATTTTCAAGCGTCGAGGGTTATGCCCCTTTGAAAATGGCGATTACGTCAAAATAAAGCAATTTCGACGAAATCTTTTTCCTTAGATATGACATTTGGTTGACCGCAGTAGTCAAAAGAGCATATACATAGGTCTCGCGCCCAATTTTGACGCCTTTGATTTTCAAGCGTCGAGGGTTATGCCCCTTTGAAAATGGCGATTACGTCAAAATAAAGCAATTTCGACGAAATCTTTTTCCTTAGATATGACATTTGGTTGACCGCAGTAGTCAAAAGAGCATATACATAGGTCTCGCGCCCAATTTTGACGCCTTTGATTTTCAAGCGTCGAGGGTTATGCCCCTTTGAAAATGGCGATTACGTCAAAATAAAGCAATTTCGACGAAATCTTTTTCCTTAGATATGACATTTGGTTGACCGCAGTAGTCAAAAGAGCATATACATAGGTCTCGCGCCCAATTTTGACGCCTTTGATTTTCAAGCGTCGAGGGTTATGCCCCTTTGAAAATGGCGATTACGTCAAAATAAAGCAATTTCGACGAAATCTTTTTCCTTAGATATGACATTTGGTTGACCGCAGTAGTCAAAAGAGCATATACATAGGTCTCGCGCCCAATTTTGACGCCTTTGATTTTCAAGCGTCGAGGGTTATGCCCCTTTGAAAATGGCGATTACGTCAAAATAAAGAAATTTCGACGAAATCTTTTTCCTTAGATATGACATTTGGTTGACCGCAGTAGTCAAAAGAGCATATACATAGGTCTCGCGCCCAATTTTGACGCCTTTGATTTTCAAGCGTCGAGGGTTATGCCCCTTTGAAAATGGCGATTACGTCAAAATAAAGCAATTTCGACGAAATCTTTTTCCTTAGATATGACATTTGGTTGACCGCAGTAGTCAAAAGAGCATATACATAGGTCTCGCGCCCAATTTTGACGCCTTTGATTTTCAAGCGTCGAGGGTTATGCCCCTTTGAAAATGGCGATTACGTCAAAATAAAGCAATTTCGACGAAATCTTTTTCCTTAGATATGACATTTGGTTGACCGCAGTAGTCAAAAGAGCATATACATAGGTCTCGCGCCCAATTTTGACGCCTTTGATTTTCAAGCGTCGAGGGTTATGCCCCTTTGAAAATGGCGATTACGTCAAAATAAAGCAATTTCGACGAAATCTTTTTCCTTAGATATGACATTTGGTTGACCGCAGTAGTCAAAAGAGCATATACATAGGTCTCAGCGCCCAATTTTGACGCCTTTGATTTTCAAGCGTCGAGGGTTATGCCCCTTTGAAAATGGCGATTACGTCAAAATAAAGCAATTTCGACGAAATCTTTTTCCTTAGATATGACATTTGGTTGACCGCAGTAGTCAAAAGAGCATATACATAGGTCTCGCGCCCAATTTTGACGCCTTTGATTTTCAAGCGTCGAGGGTTATGCCCCTTTGAAAATGGCGATTACGTCAAAATAAAGCAATTTCGACGAAATCTTTTTCCTTAGATATGACATTTGGTTGACCGCAGTAGTCAAAAGAGCATATACATAGGTCTCGCGCCCAATTTTGACGCCTTTGATTTTCAAGCGTCGAGGGTTATGCCCCTTTGAAAATGGCGATTACGTCAAAATAAAGCAATTTCGACGAAATCTTTTTCCTTAGATATGACATTTGGTTGACCGCAGTAGTCAAAAGAGCATATACATAGGTCTCGCGCCCAATTTTGACGCCTTTGATTTTCAAGCGTCGAGGGTTATGCCCCTTTGAAAATGGCGATTACGTCAAAATAAAGCAATTTCGACGAAATCTTTTTCCTTAGATATGACATTTGGTTGACCGCAGTAGTCAAAAGAGCATATACATAGGTCTCGCGCCCAATTTTGACGCCTTTGATTTTCAAGCGTCGAGGGTTATGCCCCTTTGAAAATGGCGATTACGTCAAAATAAAGCAATTTCGACGAAATCTTTTTCCTTAGATATGACATTTGGTTGACCGCAGTAGTCAAAAGAGCATATACATAGGTCTCGCGCCCAATTTTGACGCCTTTGATTTTCAAGCGTCGAGGGTTATGCCCCTTTGAAAATGGCGATTACGTCAAAATAAAGCAATTTCGACGAAATCTTTTTCCTTAGATATGACATTTGGTTGACCGCAGTAGTCAAAAGAGCATATACATAGGTCTCGCGCCCAATTTTGACGCCTTTGATTTTCAAGCGTCGAGGGTTATGCCCCTTTGAAAATGGCGATTACGTCAAAATAAAGCAATTTCGACGAAATCTTTTTCCTTAGATATGACATTTGGTTGACCGCAGTAGTCAAAAGAGCATATACATAGGTCTCGCGCCCAATTTTGACGCCTTTGATTTTCAAGCGTCGAGGGTTATGCCCCTTTGAAAATGGCGATTACGTCAAAATAAAGCAATTTCGACGAAATCTTTTTCCTTAGATATGACATTTGGTTGACCGCAGTAGTCAAAAGAGCATATACATAGGTCTCGCGCCCAATTTTGACGCCTTTGATTTTCAAGCGTCGAGGGTTATGCCCCTTTGAAAATGGCGATTACGTCAAAATAAAGCAATTTCGACGAAATCTTTTTCCTTAGATATGACATTTGGTTGACCGCAGTAGTCAAAAGAGCATATACATAGGTCTCGCGCCCAATTTTGACGCCTTTGATTTTCAAGCGTCGAGGGTTATGCCCCTTTGAAAATGGCGATTACGTCAAAATAAAGCAATTTCGACGAAATCTTTTTCCTTAGATATGACATTTGGTTGACCGCAGTAGTCAAAAGAGCATATACATAGGTCTCGCGCCCAATTTTGACGCCTTTGATTTTCAAGCGTCGAGGGTTATGCCCCTTTGAAAATGGCGATTACGTCAAAATAAAGCAATTTCGACGAAATCTTTTTCCTTAGATATGACATTTGGTTGACCGCAGTAGTCAAAAGAGCATATACATAGGTCTCGCGCCCAATTTTGACGCCTTTGATTTTCAAGCGTCGAGGGTTATGCCCCTTTGAAAATGGCGATTACGTCAAAATAAAGCAATTTCGACGAAATCTTTTTCCTTAGATATGACATTTGGTTGACCGCAGTAGTCAAAAGAGCATATACATAGGTCTCGCGCCCAATTTTGACGCCTTTGATTTTCAAGCGTCGAGGGTTATGCCCCTTTGAAAATGGCGATTACGTCAAAATAAAGCAATTTCGACGAAATCTTTTTCCTTAGATATGACATTTGGTTGACCGCAGTAGTCAAAAGAGCATATACATAGGTCTCGCGCCCAATTTTGACGCCTTTGATTTTCAAGCGTCGAGGGTTATGCCCCTTTGAAAATGGCGATTACGTCAAAATAAAGCAATTTCGACGAAATCTTTTTCCTTAGATATGACATTTGGTTGACCGCAGTAGTCAAAAGAGCATATACATAGGTCTCGCGCCCAATTTTGACGCCTTTGATTTTCAAGCGTCGAGGGTTATGCCCCTTTGAAAATGGCGATTACGTCAAAATAAAGCAATTTCGACGAAATCTTTTTCCTTAGATATGACATTTGGTTGACCGCAGTAGTCAAAAGAGCATATACATAGGTCTCGCGCCCAATTTTGACGCCTTTGATTTTCAAGCGTCGAGGGTTATGCCCCTTTGAAAATGGCGATTACGTCAAAATAAAGCAATTTCGACGAAATCTTTTTCCTTAGATATGACATTTGGTTGACCGCAGTAGTCAAAAGAGCATATACATAGGTCTCGCGCCCAATTTTGACGCCTTTGATTTTCAAGCGTCGAGGGTTATGCCCCTTTGAAAATGGCGATTACGTCAAAATAAAGCAATTTCGACGAAATCTTTTTCCTTAGATATGACATTTGGTTGACCGCAGTAGTCAAAAGAGCATATACATAGGTCTCGCGCCCAATTTTGACGCCTTTGATTTTCAAGCGTCGAGGGTTATGCCCCTTTGAAAATGGCGATTACGTCAAAATAAAGCAATTTCGACGAAATCTTTTTCCTTAGATATGACATTTGGTTGACCGCAGTAGTCAAAAGAGCATATACATAGGTCTCGCGCCCAATTTTGACGCCTTTGATTTTCAAGCGTCGAGGGTTATGCCCCTTTGAAAATGGCGATTACGTCAAAATAAAGCAATTTCGACGAAATCTTTTTCCTTAGATATGACATTTGGTTGACCGCAGTAGTCAAAAGAGCATATACATAGGTCTCGCGCCCAATTTTGACGCCTTTGATTTTCAAGCGTCGAGGGTTATGCCCCTTTGAAAATGGCGATTACGTCAAAATAAAGCAATTTCGACGAAATCTTTTTCCTTAGATATGACATTTGGTTGACCGCAGTAGTCAAAAGAGCATATACATAGGTCTCGCGCCCAATTTTGACGCCTTTGATTTTCAAGCGTCGAGGGTTATGCCCCTTTGAAAATGGCGATTACGTCAAAATAAAGCAATTTCGACGAAATCTTTTTCCTTAGATATGACATTTGGTTGACCGCAGTAGTCAAAAGAGCATATACATAGGTCTCGCGCCCAATTTTGACGCCTTTGATTTTCAAGCGTCGAGGGTTATGCCCCTTTGAAAATGGCGATTACGTCAAAATAAAGCAATTTCGACGAAATCTTTTTCCTTAGATATGACATTTGGTTGACCGCAGTAGTCAAAAGAGCATATACATAGGTCTCGCGCCCAATTTTGACGCCTTTGATTTTCAAGCGTCGAGGGTTATGCCCCTTTGAAAATGGCGATTACGTCAAAATAAAGCAATTTCGACGAAATCTTTTTCCTTAGATATGACATTTGGTTGACCGCAGTAGTCAAAAGAGCATATACATAGGTCTCGCGCCCAATTTTGACGCCTTTGATTTTCAAGCGTCGAGGGTTATGCCCCTTTGAAAATGGCGATTACGTCAAAATAAAGCAATTTCGACGAAATCTTTTTCCTTAGATATGACATTTGGTTGACCGCAGTAGTCAAAAGAGCATATACATAGGTCTCGCGCCCAATTTTGACGCCTTTGATTTTCAAGCGTCGAGGGTTATGCCCCTTTGAAAATGGCGATTACGTCAAAATAAAGCAATTTCGACGAAATCTTTTTCCTTAGATATGACATTTGGTTGACCGCAGTAGTCAAAAGAGCATATACATAGGTCTCGCGCCCAATTTTGACGCCTTTGATTTTCAAGCGTCGAGGGTTATGCCCCTTTGAAAATGGCGATTACGTCAAAATAAAGCAATTTCGACGAAATCTTTTTCCTTAGATATGACATTTGGTTGACCGCAGTAGTCAAAAGAGCATATACATAGGTCTCGCGCCCAATTTTGACGCCTTTGATTTTCAAGCGTCGAGGGTTATGCCCCTTTGAAAATGGCGATTACGTCAAAATAAAGCAATTTCGACGAAATCTTTTTCCTTAGATATGACATTTGGTTGACCGCAGTAGTCAAAAGAGCATATACATAGGTCTCGCGCCCAATTTTGACGCCTTTGATTTTCAAGCGTCGAGGGTTATGCCCCTTTGAAAATGGCGATTACGTCAAAATAAAGCAATTTCGACGAAATCTTTTTCCTTAGATATGACATTTGGTTGACCGCAGTAGTCAAAAGAGCATATACATAGGTCTCGCGCCCAATTTTGACGCCTTTGATTTTCAAGCGTCGAGGGTTATGCCCCTTTGAAAATGGCGATTACGTCAAAATAAAGCAATTTCGACGAAATCTTTTTCCTTAGATATGACATTTGGTTGACCGCAGTAGTCAAAAGAGCATATACATAGGTCTCGCGCCCAATTTTGACGCCTTTGATTTTCAAGCGTCGAGGGTTATGCCCCTTTGAAAATGGCGATTACGTCAAAATAAAGCAATTTCGACGAAATCTTTTTCCTTAGATATGACATTTGGTTGACCGCAGTAGTCAAAAGAGCATATACATAGGTCTCGCGCCCAATTTTGACGCCTTTGATTTTCAAGCGTCGAGGGTTATGCCCCTTTGAAAATGGCGATTACGTCAAAATAAAGCAATTTCGACGAAATCTTTTTCCTTAGATATGACATTTGGTTGACCGCAGTAGTCAAAAGAGCATATACATAGGTCTCGCGCCCAATTTTGACGCCTTTGATTTTCAAGCGTCGAGGGTTATGCCCCTTTGAAAATGGCGATTACGTCAAAATAAAGCAATTTCGACGAAATCTTTTTCCTTAGATATGACATTTGGTTGACCGCAGTAGTCAAAAGAGCATATACATAGGTCTCGCGCCCAATTTTGACGCCTTTGATTTTCAAGCGTCGAGGGTTATGCCCCTTTGAAAATGGCGATTACGTCAAAATAAAGCAATTTCGACGAAATCTTTTTCCTTAGATATGACATTTGGTTGACCGCAGTAGTCAAAAGAGCATATACATAGGTCTCGCGCCCAATTTTGACGCCTTTGATTTTCAAGCGTCGAGGGTTATGCCCCTTTGAAAATGGCGATTACGTCAAAATAAAGCAATTTCGACGAAATCTTTTTCCTTAGATATGACATTTGGTTGACCGCAGTAGTCAAAAGAGCATATACATAGGTCTCGCGCCCAATTTTGACGCCTTTGATTTTCAAGCGTCGAGGGTTATGCCCCTTTGAAAATGGCGATTACGTCAAAATAAAGCAATTTCGACGAAATCTTTTTCCTTAGATATGACATTTGGTTGACCGCAGTAGTCAAAAGAGCATATACATAGGTCTCGCGCCCAATTTTGACGCCTTTGATTTTCAAGCGTCGAGGGTTATGCCCCTTTGAAAATGGCGATTACGTCAAAATAAAGCAATTTCGACGAAATCTTTTTCCTTAGATATGACATTTGGTTGACCGCAGTAGTCAAAAGAGCATATACATAGGTCTCGCGCCCAATTTTGACGCCTTTGATTTTCAAGCGTCGAGGGTTATGCCCCTTTGAAAATGGCGATTACGTCAAAATAAAGCAATTTCGACGAAATCTTTTTCCTTAGATATGACATTTGGTTGACCGCAGTAGTCAAAAGAGCATATACATAGGTCTCGCGCCCAATTTTGACGCCTTTGATTTTCAAGCGTCGAGGGTTATGCCCCTTTGAAAATGGCGATTACGTCAAAATAAAGCAATTTCGACGAAATCTTTTTCCTTAGATATGACATTTGGTTGACCGCAGTAGTCAAAAGAGCATATACATAGGTCTCGCGCCCAATTTTGACGCCTTTGATTTTCAAGCGTCGAGGGTTATGCCCCTTTGAAAATGGCGATTACGTCAAAATAAAGCAATTTCGACGAAATCTTTTTCCTTAGATATGACATTTGGTTGACCGCAGTAGTCAAAAGAGCATATACATAGGTCTCGCGCCCAATTTTGACGCCTTTGATTTTCAAGCGTCGAGGGTTATGCCCCTTTGAAAATGGCGATTACGTCAAAATAAAGCAATTTCGACGAAATCTTTTTCCTTAGATATGACATTTGGTTGACCGCAGTAGTCAAAAGAGCATATACATAGGTCTCGCGCCCAATTTTGACGCCTTTGATTTTCAAGCGTCGAGGGTTATGCCCCTTTGAAAATGGCGATTACGTCAAAATAAAGCAATTTCGACGAAATCTTTTTCCTTAGATATGACATTTGGTTGACCGCAGTAGTCAAAAGAGCATATACATAGGTCTCGCGCCCAATTTTGACGCCTTTGATTTTCAAGCGTCGAGGGTTATGCCCCTTTGAAAATGGCGATTACGTCAAAATAAAGCAATTTCGACGAAATCTTTTTCCTTAGATATGACATTTGGTTGACCGCAGTAGTCAAAAGAGCATATACATAGGTCTCGCGCCCAATTTTGACGCCTTTGATTTTCAAGCGTCGAGGGTTATGCCCCTTTGAAAATGGCGATTACGTCAAAATAAAGCAATTTCGACGAAATCTTTTTCCTTAGATATGACATTTGGTTGACCGCAGTAGTCAAAAGAGCATATACATAGGTCTCGCGCCCAATTTTGACGCCTTTGATTTTCAAGCGTCGAGGGTTATGCCCCTTTGAAAATGGCGATTACGTCAAAATAAAGCAATTTCGACGAAATCTTTTTCCTTAGATATGACATTTGGTTGACCGCAGTAGTCAAAAGAGCATATACATAGGTCTCGCGCCCAATTTTGACGCCTTTGATTTTCAAGCGTCGAGGGTTATGCCCCTTTGAAAATGGCGATTACGTCAAAATAAAGCAATTTCGACGAAATCTTTTTCCTTAGATATGACATTTGGTTGACCGCAGTAGTCAAAAGAGCATATACATAGGTCTCGCGCCCAATTTTGACGCCTTTGATTTTCAAGCGTCGAGGGTTATGCCCCTTTGAAAATGGCGATTACGTCAAAATAAAGCAATTTCGACGAAATCTTTTTCCTTAGATATGACATTTGGTTGACCGCAGTAGTCAAAAGAGCATATACATAGGTCTCGCGCCCAATTTTGACGCCTTTGATTTTCAAGCGTCGAGGGTTATGCCCCTTTGAAAATGGCGATTACGTCAAAATAAAGCAATTTCGACGAAATCTTTTTCCTTAGATATGACATTTGGTTGACCGCAGTAGTCAAAAGAGCATATACATAGGTCTCGCGCCCAATTTTGACGCCTTTGATTTTCAAGCGTCGAGGGTTATGCCCCTTTGAAAATGGCGATTACGTCAAAATAAAGCAATTTCGACGAAATCTTTTTCCTTAGATATGACATTTGGTTGACCGCAGTAGTCAAAAGAGCATATACATAGGTCTCGCGCCCAATTTTGACGCCTTTGATTTTCAAGCGTCGAGGGTTATGCCCCTTTGAAAATGGCGATTACGTCAAAATAAAGCAATTTCGACGAAATCTTTTTCCTTAGATATGACATTTGGTTGACCGCAGTAGTCAAAAGAGCATATACATAGGTCTCGCGCCCAATTTTGACGCCTTTGATTTTCAAGCGTCGAGGGTTATGCCCCTTTGAAAATGGCGATTACGTCAAAATAAAGCAATTTCGACGAAATCTTTTTCCTTAGATATGACATTTGGTTGACCGCAGTAGTCAAAAGAGCATATACATAGGTCTCGCGCCCAATTTTGACGCCTTTGATTTTCAAGCGTCGAGGGTTATGCCCCTTTGAAAATGGCGATTACGTCAAAATAAAGCAATTTCGACGAAATCTTTTTCCTTAGATATGACATTTGGTTGACCGCAGTAGTCAAAAGAGCATATACATAGGTCTCGCGCCCAATTTTGACGCCTTTGATTTTCAAGCGTCGAGGGTTATGCCCCTTTGAAAATGGCGATTACGTCAAAATAAAGCAATTTCGACGAAATCTTTTTCCTTAGATATGACATTTGGTTGACCGCAGTAGTCAAAAGAGCATATACATAGGTCTCGCGCCCAATTTTGACGCCTTTGATTTTCAAGCGTCGAGGGTTATGCCCCTTTGAAAATGGCGATTACGTCAAAATAAAGCAATTTCGACGAAATCTTTTTCCTTAGATATGACATTTGGTTGACCGCAGTAGTCAAAAGAGCATATACATAGGTCTCGCGCCCAATTTTGACGCCTTTGATTTTCAAGCGTCGAGGGTTATGCCCCTTTGAAAATGGCGATTACGTCAAAATAAAGCAATTTCGACGAAATCTTTTTCCTTAGATATGACATTTGGTTGACCGCAGTAGTCAAAAGAGCATATACATAGGTCTCGCGCCCAATTTTGACGCCTTTGATTTTCAAGCGTCGAGGGTTATGCCCCTTTGAAAATGGCGATTACGTCAAAATAAAGCAATTTCGACGAAATCTTTTTCCTTAGATATGACATTTGGTTGACCGCAGTAGTCAAAAGAGCATATACATAGGTCTCGCGCCCAATTTTGACGCCTTTGATTTTCAAGCGTCGAGGGTTATGCCCCTTTGAAAATGGCGATTACGTCAAAATAAAGCAATTTCGACGAAATCTTTTTCCTTAGATATGACATTTGGTTGACCGCAGTAGTCAAAAGAGCATATACATAGGTCTCGCGCCCAATTTTGACGCCTTTGATTTTCAAGCGTCGAGGGTTATGCCCCTTTGAAAATGGCGATTACGTCAAAATAAAGCAATTTCGACGAAATCTTTTTCCTTAGATATGACATTTGGTTGACCGCAGTAGTCAAAAGAGCATATACATAGGTCTCGCGCCCAATTTTGACGCCTTTGATTTTCAAGCGTCGAGGGTTATGCCCCTTTGAAAATGGCGATTACGTCAAAATAAAGCAATTTCGACGAAATCTTTTTCCTTAGATATGACATTTGGTTGACCGCAGTAGTCAAAAGAGCATATACATAGGTCTCGCGCCCAATTTTGACGCCTTTGATTTTCAAGCGTCGAGGGTTATGCCCCTTTGAAAATGGCGATTACGTCAAAATAAAGCAATTTCGACGAAATCTTTTTCCTTAGATATGACATTTGGTTGACCGCAGTAGTCAAAAGAGCATATACATAGGTCTCGCGCCCAATTTTGACGCCTTTGATTTTCAAGCGTCGAGGGTTATGCCCCTTTGAAAATGGCGATTACGTCAAAATAAAGCAATTTCGACGAAATCTTTTTCCTTAGATATGACATTTGGTTGACCGCAGTAGTCAAAAGAGCATATACATAGGTCTCGCGCCCAATTTTGACGCCTTTGATTTTCAAGCGTCGAGGGTTATGCCCCTTTGAAAATGGCGATTACGTCAAAATAAAGCAATTTCGACGAAATCTTTTTCCTTAGATATGACATTTGGTTGACCGCAGTAGTCAAAAGAGCATATACATAGGTCTCGCGCCCAATTTTGACGCCTTTGATTTTCAAGCGTCGAGGGTTATGCCCCTTTGAAAATGGCGATTACGTCAAAATAAAGCAATTTCGACGAAATCTTTTTCCTTAGATATGACATTTGGTTGACCGCAGTAGTCAAAAGAGCATATACATAGGTCTCGCGCCCAATTTTGACGCCTTTGATTTTCAAGCGTCGAGGGTTATGCCCCTTTGAAAATGGCGATTACGTCAAAATAAAGCAATTTCGACGAAATCTTTTTCCTTAGATATGACATTTGGTTGACCGCAGTAGTCAAAAGAGCATATACATAGGTCTCGCGCCCAATTTTGACGCCTTTGATTTTCAAGCGTCGAGGGTTATGCCCCTTTGAAAATGGCGATTACGTCAAAATAAAGCAATTTCGACGAAATCTTTTTCCTTAGATATGACATTTGGTTGACCGCAGTAGTCAAAAGAGCATATACATAGGTCTCGCGCCCAATTTTGACGCCTTTGATTTTCAAGCGTCGAGGGTTATGCCCCTTTGAAAATGGCGATTACGTCAAAATAAAGCAATTTCGACGAAATCTTTTTCCTTAGATATGACATTTGGTTGACCGCAGTAGTCAAAAGAGCATATACATAGGTCTCGCGCCCAATTTTGACGCCTTTGATTTTCAAGCGTCGAGGGTTATGCCCCTTTGAAAATGGCGATTACGTCAAAATAAAGCAATTTCGACGAAATCTTTTTCCTTAGATATGACATTTGGTTGACCGCAGTAGTCAAAAGAGCATATACATAGGTCTCGCGCCCAATTTTGACGCCTTTGATTTTCAAGCGTCGAGGGTTATGCCCCTTTGAAAATGGCGATTACGTCAAAATAAAGCAATTTCGACGAAATCTTTTTCCTTAGATATGACATTTGGTTGACCGCAGTAGTCAAAAGAGCATATACATAGGTCTCGCGCCCAATTTTGACGCCTTTGATTTTCAAGCGTCGAGGGTTATGCCCCTTTGAAAATGGCGATTACGTCAAAATAAAGCAATTTCGACGAAATCTTTTTCCTTAGATATGACATTTGGTTGACCGCAGTAGTCAAAAGAGCATATACATAGGTCTCGCGCCCAATTTTGACGCCTTTGATTTTCAAGCGTCGAGGGTTATGCCCCTTTGAAAATGGCGATTACGTCAAAATAAAGCAATTTCGACGAAATCTTTTTCCTTAGATATGACATTTGGTTGACCGCAGTAGTCAAAAGAGCATATACATAGGTCTCGCGCCCAATTTTGACGCCTTTGATTTTCAAGCGTCGAGGGTTATGCCCCTTTGAAAATGGCGATTACGTCAAAATAAAGCAATTTCGACGAAATCTTTTTCCTTAGATATGACATTTGGTTGACCGCAGTAGTCAAAAGAGCATATACATAGGTCTCGCGCCCAATTTTGACGCCTTTGATTTTCAAGCGTCGAGGGTTATGCCCCTTTGAAAATGGCGATTACGTCAAAATAAAGCAATTTCGACGAAATCTTTTTCCTTAGATATGACATTTGGTTGACCGCAGTAGTCAAAAGAGCATATACATAGGTCTCGCGCCCAATTTTGACGCCTTTGATTTTCAAGCGTCGAGGGTTATGCCCCTTTGAAAATGGCGATTACGTCAAAATAAAGCAATTTCGACGAAATCTTTTTCCTTAGATATGACATTTGGTTGACCGCAGTAGTCAAAAGAGCATATACATAGGTCTCGCGCCCAATTTTGACGCCTTTGATTTTCAAGCGTCGAGGGTTATGCCCCTTTGAAAATGGCGATTACGTCAAAATAAAGCAATTTCGACGAAATCTTTTTCCTTAGATATGACATTTGGTTGACCGCAGTAGTCAAAAGAGCATATACATAGGTCTCGCGCCCAATTTTGACGCCTTTGATTTTCAAGCGTCGAGGGTTATGCCCCTTTGAAAATGGCGATTACGTCAAAATAAAGCAATTTCGACGAAATCTTTTTCCTTAGATATGACATTTGGTTGACCGCAGTAGTCAAAAGAGCATATACATAGGTCTCGCGCCCAATTTTGACGCCTTTGATTTTCAAGCGTCGAGGGTTATGCCCCTTTGAAAATGGCGATTACGTCAAAATAAAGCAATTTCGACGAAATCTTTTTCCTTAGATATGACATTTGGTTGACCGCAGTAGTCAAAAGAGCATATACATAGGTCTCGCGCCCAATTTTGACGCCTTTGATTTTCAAGCGTCGAGGGTTATGCCCCTTTGAAAATGGCGATTACGTCAAAATAAAGCAATTTCGACGAAATCTTTTTCCTTAGATATGACATTTGGTTGACCGCAGTAGTCAAAAGAGCATATACATAGGTCTCGCGCCCAATTTTGACGCCTTTGATTTTCAAGCGTCGAGGGTTATGCCCCTTTGAAAATGGCGATTACGTCAAAATAAAGCAATTTCGACGAAATCTTTTTCCTTAGATATGACATTTGGTTGACCGCAGTAGTCAAAAGAGCATATACATAGGTCTCGCGCCCAATTTTGACGCCTTTGATTTTCAAGCGTCGAGGGTTATGCCCCTTTGAAAATGGCGATTACGTCAAAATAAAGCAATTTCGACGAAATCTTTTTCCTTAGATATGACATTTGGTTGACCGCAGTAGTCAAAAGAGCATATACATAGGTCTCGCGCCCAATTTTGACGCCTTTGATTTTCAAGCGTCGAGGGTTATGCCCCTTTGAAAATGGCGATTACGTCAAAATAAAGCAATTTCGACGAAATCTTTTTCCTTAGATATGACATTTGGTTGACCGCAGTAGTCAAAAGAGCATATACATAGGTCTCGCGCCCAATTTTGACGCCTTTGATTTTCAAGCGTCGAGGGTTATGCCCCTTTGAAAATGGCGATTACGTCAAAATAAAGCAATTTCGACGAAATCTTTTTCCTTAGATATGACATTTGGTTGACCGCAGTAGTCAAAAGAGCATATACATAGGTCTCGCGCCCAATTTTGACGCCTTTGATTTTCAAGCGTCGAGGGTTATGCCCCTTTGAAAATGGCGATTACGTCAAAATAAAGCAATTTCGACGAAATCTTTTTCCTTAGATATGACATTTGGTTGACCGCAGTAGTCAAAAGAGCATATACATAGGTCTCGCGCCCAATTTTGACGCCTTTGATTTTCAAGCGTCGAGGGTTATGCCCCTTTGAAAATGGCGATTACGTCAAAATAAAGCAATTTCGACGAAATCTTTTTCCTTAGATATGACATTTGGTTGACCGCAGTAGTCAAAAGAGCATATACATAGGTCTCGCGCCCAATTTTGACGCCTTTGATTTTCAAGCGTCGAGGGTTATGCCCCTTTGAAAATGGCGATTACGTCAAAATAAAGCAATTTCGACGAAATCTTTTTCCTTAGATATGACATTTGGTTGACCGCAGTAGTCAAAAGAGCATATACATAGGTCTCGCGCCCAATTTTGACGCCTTTGATTTTCAAGCGTCGAGGGTTATGCCCCTTTGAAAATGGCGATTACGTCAAAATAAAGCAATTTCGACGAAATCTTTTTCCTTAGATATGACATTTGGTTGACCGCAGTAGTCAAAAGAGCATATACATAGGTCTCGCGCCCAATTTTGACGCCTTTGATTTTCAAGCGTCGAGGGTTATGCCCCTTTGAAAATGGCGATTACGTCAAAATAAAGCAATTTCGACGAAATCTTTTTCCTTAGATATGACATTTGGTTGACCGCAGTAGTCAAAAGAGCATATACATAGGTCTCGCGCCCAATTTTGACGCCTTTGATTTTCAAGCGTCGAGGGTTATGCCCCTTTGAAAATGGCGATTACGTCAAAATAAAGCAATTTCGACGAAATCTTTTTCCTTAGATATGACATTTGGTTGACCGCAGTAGTCAAAAGAGCATATACATAGGTCTCGCGCCCAATTTTGACGCCTTTGATTTTCAAGCGTCGAGGGTTATGCCCCTTTGAAAATGGCGATTACGTCAAAATAAAGCAATTTCGACGAAATCTTTTTCCTTAGATATGACATTTGGTTGACCGCAGTAGTCAAAAGAGCATATACATAGGTCTCGCGCCCAATTTTGACGCCTTTGATTTTCAAGCGTCGAGGGTTATGCCCCTTTGAAAATGGCGATTACGTCAAAATAAAGCAATTTCGACGAAATCTTTTTCCTTAGATATGACATTTGGTTGACCGCAGTAGTCAAAAGAGCATATACATAGGTCTCGCGCCCAATTTTGACGCCTTTGATTTTCAAGCGTCGAGGGTTATGCCCCTTTGAAAATGGCGATTACGTCAAAATAAAGCAATTTCGACGAAATCTTTTTCCTTAGATATGACATTTGGTTGACCGCAGTAGTCAAAAGAGCATATACATAGGTCTCGCGCCCAATTTTGACGCCTTTGATTTTCAAGCGTCGAGGGTTATGCCCCTTTGAAAATGGCGATTACGTCAAAATAAAGCAATTTCGACGAAATCTTTTTCCTTAGATATGACATTTGGTTGACCGCAGTAGTCAAAAGAGCATATACATAGGTCTCGCGCCCAATTTTGACGCCTTTGATTTTCAAGCGTCGAGGGTTATGCCCCTTTGAAAATGGCGATTACGTCAAAATAAAGCAATTTCGACGAAATCTTTTTCCTTAGATATGACATTTGGTTGACCGCAGTAGTCAAAAGAGCATATACATAGGTCTCGCGCCCAATTTTGACGCCTTTGATTTTCAAGCGTCGAGGGTTATGCCCCTTTGAAAATGGCGATTACGTCAAAATAAAGCAATTTCGACGAAATCTTTTTCCTTAGATATGACATTTGGTTGACCGCAGTAGTCAAAAGAGCATATACATAGGTCTCGCGCCCAATTTTGACGCCTTTGATTTTCAAGCGTCGAGGGTTATGCCCCTTTGAAAATGGCGATTACGTCAAAATAAAGCAATTTCGACGAAATCTTTTTCCTTAGATATGACATTTGGTTGACCGCAGTAGTCAAAAGAGCATATACATAGGTCTCGCGCCCAATTTTGACGCCTTTGATTTTCAAGCGTCGAGGGTTATGCCCCTTTGAAAATGGCGATTACGTCAAAATAAAGCAATTTCGACGAAATCTTTTTCCTTAGATATGACATTTGGTTGACCGCAGTAGTCAAAAGAGCATATACATAGGTCTCGCGCCCAATTTTGACGCCTTTGATTTTCAAGCGTCGAGGGTTATGCCCCTTTGAAAATGGCGATTACGTCAAAATAAAGCAATTTCGACGAAATCTTTTTCCTTAGATATGACATTTGGTTGACCGCAGTAGTCAAAAGAGCATATACATAGGTCTCGCGCCCAATTTTGACGCCTTTGATTTTCAAGCGTCGAGGGTTATGCCCCTTTGAAAATGGCGATTACGTCAAAATAAAGCAATTTCGACGAAATCTTTTTCCTTAGATATGACATTTGGTTGACCGCAGTAGTCAAAAGAGCATATACATAGGTCTCGCGCCCAATTTTGACGCCTTTGATTTTCAAGCGTCGAGGGTTATGCCCCTTTGAAAATGGCGATTACGTCAAAATAAAGCAATTTCGACGAAATCTTTTTCCTTAGATATGACATTTGGTTGACCGCAGTAGTCAAAAGAGCATATACATAGGTCTCGCGCCCAATTTTGACGCCTTTGATTTTCAAGCGTCGAGGGTTATGCCCCTTTGAAAATGGCGATTACGTCAAAATAAAGCAATTTCGACGAAATCTTTTTCCTTAGATATGACATTTGGTTGACCGCAGTAGTCAAAAGAGCATATACATAGGTCTCGCGCCCAATTTTGACGCCTTTGATTTTCAAGCGTCGAGGGTTATGCCCCTTTGAAAATGGCGATTACGTCAAAATAAAGCAATTTCGACGAAATCTTTTTCCTTAGATATGACATTTGGTTGACCGCAGTAGTCAAAAGAGCATATACATAGGTCTCGCGCCCAATTTTGACGCCTTTGATTTTCAAGCGTCGAGGGTTATGCCCCTTTGAAAATGGCGATTACGTCAAAATAAAGCAATTTCGACGAAATCTTTTTCCTTAGATATGACATTTGGTTGACCGCAGTAGTCAAAAGAGCATATACATAGGTCTCGCGCCCAATTTTGACGCCTTTGATTTTCAAGCGTCGAGGGTTATGCCCCTTTGAAAATGGCGATTACGTCAAAATAAAGCAATTTCGACGAAATCTTTTTCCTTAGATATGACATTTGGTTGACCGCAGTAGTCAAAAGAGCATATACATAGGTCTCGCGCCCAATTTTGACGCCTTTGATTTTCAAGCGTCGAGGGTTATGCCCCTTTGAAAATGGCGATTACGTCAAAATAAAGCAATTTCGACGAAATCTTTTTCCTTAGATATGACATTTGGTTGACCGCAGTAGTCAAAAGAGCATATACATAGGTCTCGCGCCCAATTTTGACGCCTTTGATTTTCAAGCGTCGAGGGTTATGCCCCTTTGAAAATGGCGATTACGTCAAAATAAAGCAATTTCGACGAAATCTTTTTCCTTAGATATGACATTTGGTTGACCGCAGTAGTCAAAAGAGCATATACATAGGTCTCGCGCCCAATTTTGACGCCTTTGATTTTCAAGCGTCGAGGGTTATGCCCCTTTGAAAATGGCGATTACGTCAAAATAAAGCAATTTCGACGAAATCTTTTTCCTTAGATATGACATTTGGTTGACCGCAGTAGTCAAAAGAGCATATACATAGGTCTCGCGCCCAATTTTGACGCCTTTGATTTTCAAGCGTCGAGGGTTATGCCCCTTTGAAAATGGCGATTACGTCAAAATAAAGCAATTTCGACGAAATCTTTTTCCTTAGATATGACATTTGGTTGACCGCAGTAGTCAAAAGAGCATATACATAGGTCTCGCGCCCAATTTTGACGCCTTTGATTTTCAAGCGTCGAGGGTTATGCCCCTTTGAAAATGGCGATTACGTCAAAATAAAGCAATTTCGACGAAATCTTTTTCCTTAGATATGACATTTGGTTGACCGCAGTAGTCAAAAGAGCATATACATAGGTCTCGCGCCCAATTTTGACGCCTTTGATTTTCAAGCGTCGAGGGTTATGCCCCTTTGAAAATGGCGATTACGTCAAAATAAAGCAATTTCGACGAAATCTTTTTCCTTAGATATGACATTTGGTTGACCGCAGTAGTCAAAAGAGCATATACATAGGTCTCGCGCCCAATTTTGACGCCTTTGATTTTCAAGCGTCGAGGGTTATGCCCCTTTGAAAATGGCGATTACGTCAAAATAAAGCAATTTCGACGAAATCTTTTTCCTTAGATATGACATTTGGTTGACCGCAGTAGTCAAAAGAGCATATACATAGGTCTCGCGCCCAATTTTGACGCCTTTGATTTTCAAGCGTCGAGGGTTATGCCCCTTTGAAAATGGCGATTACGTCAAAATAAAGCAATTTCGACGAAATCTTTTTCCTTAGATATGACATTTGGTTGACCGCAGTAGTCAAAAGAGCATATACATAGGTCTCGCGCCCAATTTTGACGCCTTTGATTTTCAAGCGTCGAGGGTTATGCCCCTTTGAAAATGGCGATTACGTCAAAATAAAGCAATTTCGACGAAATCTTTTTCCTTAGATATGACATTTGGTTGACCGCAGTAGTCAAAAGAGCATATACATAGGTCTCGCGCCCAATTTTGACGCCTTTGATTTTCAAGCGTCGAGGGTTATGCCCCTTTGAAAATGGCGATTACGTCAAAATAAAGCAATTTCGACGAAATCTTTTTCCTTAGATATGACATTTGGTTGACCGCAGTAGTCAAAAGAGCATATACATAGGTCTCGCGCCCAATTTTGACGCCTTTGATTTTCAAGCGTCGAGGGTTATGCCCCTTTGAAAATGGCGATTACGTCAAAATAAAGCAATTTCGACGAAATCTTTTTCCTTAGATATGACATTTGGTTGACCGCAGTAGTCAAAAGAGCATATACATAGGTCTCGCGCCCAATTTTGACGCCTTTGATTTTCAAGCGTCGAGGGTTATGCCCCTTTGAAAATGGCGATTACGTCAAAATAAAGCAATTTCGACGAAATCTTTTTCCTTAGATATGACATTTGGTTGACCGCAGTAGTCAAAAGAGCATATACATAGGTCTCGCGCCCAATTTTGACGCCTTTGATTTTCAAGCGTCGAGGGTTATGCCCCTTTGAAAATGGCGATTACGTCAAAATAAAGCAATTTCGACGAAATCTTTTTCCTTAGATATGACATTTGGTTGACCGCAGTAGTCAAAAGAGCATATACATAGGTCTCGCGCCCAATTTTGACGCCTTTGATTTTCAAGCGTCGAGGGTTATGCCCCTTTGAAAATGGCGATTACGTCAAAATAAAGCAATTTCGACGAAATCTTTTTCCTTAGATATGACCTTTGGTTGACCGCAGTAGTCAAAAGAGCATATACATAGGTCTCGCGCCCAATTTTGACGCCTTTGATTTTCAAGCGTCGAGGGTTATGCCCCTTTGAAAATGGCGATTACGTCAAAATAAAGCAATTTCGACGAAATCTTTTTCCTTAGATATGACATTTGGTTGACCGCAGTAGTCAAAAGAGCATATACATAGGTCTCGCGCCCAATTTTGACGCCTTTGATTTTCAAGCGTCGAGGGTTATGCCCCTTTGAAAATGGCGATTACGTCAAAATAAAGCAATTTCGACGAAATCTTTTTCCTTAGATATGACATTTGGTTGACCGCAGTAGTCAAAAGAGCATATACATAGGTCTCGCGCCCAATTTTGACGCCTTTGATTTTCAAGCGTCGAGGGTTATGCCCCTTTGAAAATGGCGATTACGTCAAAATAAAGCAATTTCGACGAAATCTTTTTCCTTAGATATGACATTTGGTTGACCGCAGTAGTCAAAAGAGCATATACATAGGTCTCGCGCCCAATTTTGACGCCTTTGATTTTCAAGCGTCGAGGGTTATGCCCCTTTGAAAATGGCGATTACGTCAAAATAAAGCAATTTCGACGAAATCTTTTTCCTTAGATATGACATTTGGTTGACCGCAGTAGTCAAAAGAGCATATACATAGGTCTCGCGCCCAATTTTGACGCCTTTGATTTTCAAGCGTCGAGGGTTATGCCCCTTTGAAAATGGCGATTACGTCAAAATAAAGCAATTTCGACGAAATCTTTTTCCTTAGATATGACATTTGGTTGACCGCAGTAGTCAAAAGAGCATATACATAGGTCTCGCGCCCAATTTTGACGCCTTTGATTTTCAAGCGTCGAGGGTTATGCCCCTTTGAAAATGGCGATTACGTCAAAATAAAGCAATTTCGACGAAATCTTTTTCCTTAGATATGACATTTGGTTGACCGCAGTAGTCAAAAGAGCATATACATAGGTCTCGCGCCCAATTTTGACGCCTTTGATTTTCAAGCGTCGAGGGTTATGCCCCTTTGAAAATGGCGATTACGTCAAAATAAAGCAATTTCGACGAAATCTTTTTCCTTAGATATGACATTTGGTTGACCGCAGTAGTCAAAAGAGCATATACATAGGTCTCGCGCCCAATTTTGACGCCTTTGATTTTCAAGCGTCGAGGGTTATGCCCCTTTGAAAATGGCGATTACGTCAAAATAAAGCAATTTCGACGAAATCTTTTTCCTTAGATATGACATTTGGTTGACCGCAGTAGTCAAAAGAGCATATACATAGGTCTCGCGCCCAATTTTGACGCCTTTGATTTTCAAGCGTCGAGGGTTATGCCCCTTTGAAAATGGCGATTACGTCAAAATAAAGCAATTTCGACGAAATCTTTTTCCTTAGATATGACATTTGGTTGACCGCAGTAGTCAAAAGAGCATATACATAGGTCTCGCGCCCAATTTTGACGCCTTTGATTTTCAAGCGTCGAGGGTTATGCCCCTTTGAAAATGGCGATTACGTCAAAATAAAGCAATTTCGACGAAATCTTTTTCCTTAGATATGACATTTGGTTGACCGCAGTAGTCAAAAGAGCATATACATAGGTCTCGCGCCCAATTTTGACGCCTTTGATTTTCAAGCGTCGAGGGTTATGCCCCTTTGAAAATGGCGATTACGTCAAAATAAAGCAATTTCGACGAAATCTTTTTCCTTAGATATGACATTTGGTTGACCGCAGTAGTCAAAAGAGCATATACATAGGTCTCGCGCCCAATTTTGACGCCTTTGATTTTCAAGCGTCGAGGGTTATGCCCCTTTGAAAATGGCGATTACGTCAAAATAAAGCAATTTCGACGAAATCTTTTTCCTTAGATATGACATTTGGTTGACCGCAGTAGTCAAAAGAGCATATACATAGGTCTCGCGCCCAATTTTGACGCCTTTGATTTTCAAGCGTCGAGGGTTATGCCCCTTTGAAAATGGCGATTACGTCAAAATAAAGCAATTTCGACGAAATCTTTTTCCTTAGATATGACATTTGGTTGACCGCAGTAGTCAAAAGAGCATATACATAGGTCTCGCGCCCAATTTTGACGCCTTTGATTTTCAAGCGTCGAGGGTTATGCCCCTTTGAAAATGGCGATTACGTCAAAATAAAGCAATTTCGACGAAATCTTTTTCCTTAGATATGACATTTGGTTGACCGCAGTAGTCAAAAGAGCATATACATAGGTCTCGCGCCCAATTTTGACGCCTTTGATTTTCAAGCGTCGAGGGTTATGCCCCTTTGAAAATGGCGATTACGTCAAAATAAAGCAATTTCGACGAAATCTTTTTCCTTAGATATGACATTTGGTTGACCGCAGTAGTCAAAAGAGCATATACATAGGTCTCGCGCCCAATTTTGACGCCTTTGATTTTCAAGCGTCGAGGGTTATGCCCCTTTGAAAATGGCGATTACGTCAAAATAAAGCAATTTCGACGAAATCTTTTTCCTTAGATATGACATTTGGTTGACCGCAGTAGTCAAAAGAGCATATAC